>OZ018326.1:150067471-151523305 GCA_963969495.1 Ceratothoa steindachneri
CCTTCAACTGAAGGTTTCTTTCTCTTTGATCATAAAAAGATCTGAAATGAAATAAAATACATTTGAAGAAATTGTAATTGAATAGGGTTAGAATAATTTAAGACGTGCCTATTTGATATTTTAATTACAGATTTTATTAATCTATCGCATGTTGTATTTTTATTAATGACGGTATATCTAAGTGTATTTAGATTTTACCTCATTATTATGGGTGTCGTTTCTCTCCTTAATATAAGAGTATGTAGTGGTTTTTAATTTTTATTTTATTTCTCTTTTCCTTCAAATTTCGTTTGTCAATGATTTTCTCTCCATTTTATTTTAATATATTCTAGTTATTTGGGCTGAGAGTCATTTGAAACACTTCAAATATTTGTAGTTGCAGCTATTTTTCTCTGCTTTAATTTTTATTACACTAGAAACAAATAAGATTTGCATGGCGAGTATCAAGCTATTCTTTGAGTTCTTTTCATCGTGGACGTGTTCATGCAGAAATATCTCTTAAAACTACAGAAATTGATATCAATGTAATTTAACCAGACCGACTCCATATTTAGAGAAAGTAATTTTCTTGATAACAATTTTTCGATGATATAGAAATTTGAAGGGGATTAAGCCAGAGGAGACTTCGTATGCCATTTTAGCATTTTGTGGGTATAGGTGAATTATCATCTTGATTGATGGTACGATTTATAAGATGAACTTTTTATTTTCATCAGTGAGATGACTTTGAGGATGGAGATCCATGCACATTTTCTTACGGCTGCTCAGATTCGAAAGGTCGCATAGAGGCACATGTTTATATGCTCAAAATATGCTCATAATGGTCGAAAATGCATTTTTTTCAGGCTAAGTCTCATTTATTCACCAAAATGTGTGAGAGTCAACAAGAAGCCTTTGTATTCTGGCATTTGAAACGTTGCTGAAGGACTTTGACTTTTCACTTGATAGCCAATGGGGTGATGAGGGCTGGAAGGTAAGACTGTGAATTTGAATCATCATATATTTAGTAATACGAATCCACTGATTAAACTGGGGAACAATGTATTTGGTGAATTGACAAAAGTACATTTTCCTACCTAATTCGAGCATACTGAATTTAAATCTGAAATCAGATTTGTTCTAAATGCTACAGATTTTTCGTAAAATCAATAACTAATATTATACAATAATTTTCATTTTATCACGCCTATCATCATGCCCTGAAGTAATTTTGAATCATCCTTTTGCGTTATTTATAGTAAAGCAGGTTTTTTTGCACAAACATTTTATTGCATATCAGAAGAAACTTGAATTACACATTAGGATTACAAATACTGTAATCAAGTAGATGCTAATTTATTAATGACCGTACATCATGCTTGAGGACCTCTTCTTGATTTCAATCGGGCAAAAATTTGCGTTTGTAACTCTTTCCCTTGTAAGTCTTCTAATCGTCCAGCAGTAGTCCGCCATCATGTGTCGATCCCAGTGACCTTGGTAGCGCTCTTCCATCGTCATCAAATCCTGATGGAAGCGTTTCCTTTGTTGGTCGTTCACGGCTCCCAGATTCTGGGAATTGGTAAGGTGACTATGAGGAAATGCAGCTTCACACTCATGTTGCATCTCAGATCACGATATGCTAAAAGTATATTAGTAACGAACAACGGCAGAAAATGAGAGCCAGGCTGCCTGGTGTTCACGAATCTAGAATGACTCAGAAGTCTTCGGATTTGGGGACCATCAAATACTCCTGCTTTTATTTTTCGTATGAAAAAGCAGGAAACGCCGATACTATCTACTGAAAACAATCATTGTCAGTGCTCAACGCCTTGAGATACTTCTTCATCAACCCCAGTTTGAGATGAAGTGGAGGGAAAACGATCTTCTCTCGACTTACGATTGGCTTATTAACAATGTTTGGCATTCCTGCTTCCAAAGTTTCCCGAATTGGCCAATCTTTTTGAAACCAGTATTTTTCACGGGCTCGACTATCCCACATACAGATATAGCATGGAAACTTTGTATATCCCTTTTGCTGGCCAAGGAGGAAGTTGACCATCTTAAGGTCTACACATATGGTTCAATTGTGTTCATGGTACTTAAGTAAATCCATGACCATTCTTATGCCATCCTGAGTTGCTCGGAGGAGGAAAGAGTGACTGAGTGGAACTGCAGCAAAGTCATTGCCATTATGCAAAAGGACACACTTGAGGCTAAGTTTGGAGCTATCCAAAAACGTGTCCACTCAGCAGAGCTATAGATGCCTAGTCCTAAATCGGTAAGCAGACCAGGAACATCGTGGCAGTATACAAATTGTTTGTCCTCAGAGAAATACTTAACAAATCAACTCTCCCTTGTTCGGTAATATGATACCCATACCGACCTGTCAAGCATATGTCTTTCACTCAACCTGGAGGCTAAAAGTTCTGCAGCTTTCTTGGAGACCGCCAAATCACGTATCAAGTCATTTAAATCCTCTTGATTGAATCAGTAAGGAGCTAATGACTGTTCAGCCTCTGATGATGAATCTGCAGACTCTGAATCCATTTTGTAGATGTCCATATCCTGAACATCATTTTAATCCTCGGAGGAAGCATATCCACTAAAAATCGGAACCGTTAAAGACTCAGAATGAGGTACTGGCCGGATTGCTGAGGTAATTTTGGGGTAGTCGATCTTGTTTTGATTTTTCTTTATTATTCACCAGACAGAAATAACAGTCCGATACATGATCCTTTGGCTCTCGCCACACCATGGAGATTCCAAAAGGAAGACCATTTCTCTTTCTTTTTGTCTACTTACAAAGATGTCCCACACAACTATGGCAAAGAGCATGTGGGGCCCACTTCTTATCTTGATAGCCAAGAGGAACATCAAAATATGCCTTATAAGTGCGAGTCACAAAGTTTGAAATATTGCGCCTTTGACGAACTAGCATGTAACAGCCACATAAGTAACAGAAGGTGTCTGGATCATTAGCGCAATTTCCTTTTGACGAAGGCATCATTCTAACATGAGACCTGAAGAAAGAAACAATAATATCAATATTTTGCACAATAACACTTATTACTATCTAACCTAGCATATTATACTATAGCCTAGCGCAGCCTAGCCTAGTATTATCTTGTAGCCTAGCTTAACCAGTGTAGCCTAGCTTAACCAGTTATGGCTTATACTTGCATGCCAGAGCCTAGTCTAGCGTCACCTAGAGTAGCCTAGCATAGTATAGTCAAGCTAGAAGAGGGTACTATTGCCTAGCCAATATATCCGTGCGTGCGATAGCCTTACCTAGCATAGCATACTATAGGCTAACTTGGTATAGCCTATCCTAGCATAACCACACCTTACATAATATAGCAAGTGTATCTTATTATAGCCTTGTCTAGTATATCCTAGAAAAGTATAGCATACCATACTTTAGACTAGAATAACCTTGCATAGATTAGCCTATTATAGCCTTCGTTAGCTAGCCTATCGGACCCTAATATAGTATTACCTAGCGTAGCCTGGAATAGCAGAGCATAGCTCTCTCTAGCCTATTAGACTTTAGCCTAACCCAGCATAGCATAATATAGCCCTATCTAGCTTAGTATAGCTTAGCATAGCCTATCCTATTATAAACTAGCCTAGCATTAACTATCTTAGACAAATGAAACCTATACTATCCTATTATACCTTAGTCAAGCATCGCTTAATATTGTCTAGCCTAACATACTATATGATATCCTAGCATAGCATTTTATAGCCTAAATTAGCATAGTATATCTTACCATTGTGCATTATAGCTTAGCATAGCTTAGCATAGTATAGCCTATAATAGCCTATCATAATAATGCCAATTCTAACCTTGCCTAGCAGAGTATAGCATATTATAGCCTAGTTTAGTCTGGCAGAGTATCAGCCGAATAATTATGATGTTATTGCCAAAACAAAATAATTCCCGGGCTAAACTTGGGAGGATTTTGGCAATTATATTACTCGAAGAAAATTGTAAAACAACATAAGGGTTTCAAATTTCGTTAGAATCTGCCGAATAGTTATGATGTTATGACTAAGAGAAAAAAAAAGAAATTCGGGGACCGCCCGACCGATATAGTGAGATGTAGTCACTCGTGATTAGACTCGCACGCGACTAATAATAATAAAGGTGATAGTTTGTCCTAAGCTACTGAGCATATCTGGCGGAGTGCTGAAAACTAG
Organism: Ceratothoa steindachneri; assembly: GCA_963969495.1. Lineage (NCBI taxonomy): Eukaryota > Metazoa > Arthropoda > Malacostraca > Isopoda > Cymothoidae > Ceratothoa > Ceratothoa steindachneri. The sequence goes on from OZ018326.1 coordinate 150,071,651, forward strand.
GAGGGAAGTTTATTATTGACGAAAGAAAATTTAATTTGTTCGGATCGGATAGGAATCGGCCTAGAATGTGTTGTTCAAGTCCAAGATTGAATCCCACATGCACGAAAAACCGTGCATTTTGAAGGTCAATGTGCTATGGTATTCAAACGAATCTATCTTCACTCTCGACCGTTTAGGCAAACGTTTATTTCACTTTCATTATTCTTTGCTAGCCTCTGCCAGCAAGGAAACGCCACTGAAAGGAAAACTTTTACCTTATAAGGCTACAAATAACACCACAAAACAAAGAAAATAGCACGAAAATAAGAAAAAATGCTTGATTATTTGCTAAAGGGAAGGCTCGCATTCTTATAGGCTCTCAAAGAGCTAAATCAGTCCACAATCAGGATTGAACCAACCAGGCTAGAAGAGTACAAGGGATAAGAGGAGGCAATCCCTTTCGACAGTCTATGGAATCAATTAGTCGTTACGCTTCAAAGTAAATTCTACCGTATTGAATAATCTGCTTCAGAGAATGTGATCCTTCTCTGCAAACATCGGGAGTAGTCGGGCTTGTTGCGATGTATTCAGGACAATGCTTCGTGCCTTACAGAAAAGAAGATACAGCAGTTCATGGATGTTCTACTTCTCGACGTAATGAACTTGCCTGCATTTAGCCCTGATTTATACTCAATAGCAAACTTATGTAGGAAATTTGTTAGGAATGGTATGTGAAGAAAACTGAAAATGATCAAGTTATATAGCAAATACCGGAAGAACAATGGAAAAAAAACACGCCCAAACAATTCGACAAATTACCGATGTTCCCCCAAGCGAACATCTTTTAGTGTCATTCAAAAGAAGGGCAAAGGAATTTCTTCTTAATATTTGGGTCACTAACTAGCAATTTTATAAATATATAATTATCTGGTTAAGGCTACATTAATACCTATTGTTTCTATTTTTGAACGAATCCGTTCGTCAAATTCACAATACTTTCCCCATATTTTTTAGTCGCTATTCTATCAAATAAAACATGGACACAATCTTAAGCAAATTTCAAGGAATATTATGTGCAATTGAAGCTTTCAACGTTGAAGACAAAAGCCCATCCTTTTTTTAACTCACAAACTAATGAAATATAGATTTTATCCACTTTTATAAATCTCTCTCCTAGAATTAAGTTTTTAATGGACTCGCGTTGCTTAGGTATTACGGTCAGACGGACCTCAGGTGAAGTGAGCGCTGATTAGGCGACGTCACACGCTTAATGCCTATTTATACCGCTCGTTGCGTTTTTGCAACGTAAAACTTGCCCATACTGTTTAGGAAATATATGCAAACAGGCACATGCGGCAATCTCAAGACAGTAATTAGTCACAAGCAGAGAGTCAAGGGAAGTGGGTGTTTCAGTTCACTCCAATTGAAACAAAAGCTTTAGTTCCATTTTGACAAGGCCACTTTTTTTTTAATATTAATCATGTCTTCATCATTTAAAAGGTATGTACCAATTATCTTGTGTGCTACCCTAATGAAGACTATGTATGTATATCTTTAATGGTTTAAGAACATGGTGGTTGATTGTATTAATAATTCTATCCATAATAAAGTTCATTTTACGATAGCTAAATTTTGTAAAAATGGATGTTGCATTAACACAACAACCAGTACTATAGGGAATTACACTTGTTGAATTTATGCAACGATATGAATTATATGTAAGAATATAAGTTTTGTCGGGAAGAATAATACCCTTTAGGGAAAAATACTTTAATGCCATTGTTAGCAGCACTTTTAACCAGGTTGGAAACCTAAGGCACGTTACGGAGTGTGCCTCTACTAAGATCCCCCAACGTAAGATTACTACATACTAGTTTCACTGAAAGTTCCAAAGGTTCGATTCAAGGTGAGAAGTCCGCATTCTTTCTTGCGGATAGCTTTCCTGTCTTTGTTGGCGTCCTCGGCCTGGTCTTGTTGTTGGTTCCGTTGTGCTTCTTGTTGTCGTTGGTCCTGGTCCTGCTGCTCTTATTCCTCTGCGACGTTTTCCGCCGTGTCGTCGTCTTTAAACGGATGGTCTCCGTTGATGGGGATGTCTTGAAGAATATCGCCCTCCCAGAAGTGGTCCGGTTCTGGAGGATCCGGAGGACCACTTGCCATAGGGAGTTCGTGGGTCGGCGAGGCTTCAGGGTTGCCTACATTTAGAACTGTGGGGACGGACATACCCGGGAGGGGTATGATCCCTATAATGTCCATCCAGGGCCAAACTTGCGTGGAAACACACGATGTTGGTTTGAGTTTTCAATGTCGTAGGCCCCGAAAAACCGCAGTCAACTTTGAAGTTGCGTGCCTTTACGAGCGGCGGTATCGTCGGCACGAAGGGGAACTGGAAGGTTGTAATTTATGGAAGAGATCATTGGTCTAGGTGGAGAGGAGAGAGGGGGAGTGCCATTCGTTGGAGGGGAAATTTGAAGTTTTCCGAGGGAAGCACTAAGGTATTCTAATTCCGTTGCAGTTTGACGCTTATGAGCGAACTCCCTTAGCACGCATTCCGCTAGCATGAGGCCGACCCCTACGGCTTGTTCCGCCTCTGCCAGCCACCCTGGCCCATTGCTTTCCTATTTGCTGGTATTGTTGTTGCTGCTCATACTGGTAATTCGGGAAACCCGTTCTCGCCTATAACGCGTTTTCGCTTAATGTAAAATTAGTATCTAGCGTTGCCCTCTCCCTGGCATCCACCAGTGCTAGACTCCATCCGTAATTAAGTAAGACAAAATAAAGACGGATTCATTGGAAGAGATGATCTACTCCTCCTCCTCCTTCAAGTACCTCCGGTATTTGTAGAGAGTGACGAGCGTGGCAATGTTCTCACCGTTTCTGCGTTTGAATCTGATGGATCCAAAATTTTCCGTCAGTTTGGCAACAACTTTAACGTAGCGGGTAGGTGAATTAGGTTGATTGGGCTAGCAAATGTTAAGAGGTGACCTACCTCTATCTGCCTGAACCGGTGATGGGTCTGCTGAGGAGGACATCCGATTCCTGGTTCTGGAACTCAGGTGTGTATGGGACCTGTGACCTACTACACCCAGGTTGCGAGGGGCCTATCGGGTCCCCTGCCGGGGTGATGCAGCGAAGGCCGGGCTGACTTTTGGGAGTATAGTCCTGACCTCGTGATACGATGTACTAACGTTGATATGGGTGCTTCTCCACTCTCAATAGACTGTTCGAAGTCCTCCGGAAGATAGTGTTCCTGTGCCAGTTTCTTGGGTGTCGTAAAGTTGCTTCTTCGGCATAGCCGGACAGTATAATTTCCAAAATTAACAATTTAACGAAAGGAGAAGACACTCTCGTAGAAGAATACTCAGTTGTTCACTGCACAGAAAGTAGCATGGGAGTGGAGCACTGTCAGGATGATCCCCAGAATAAAATGAATTTGACGGTTCACCGGTGGTCAAAGAACAGACAGATAGGGTTTCCAGCTTCCTCTGTTATTTTATAGTTACAGTGTGGGGAGTACTCCTACTAGGGTTTTACAAAAAATAATTCGATTTGAAAAGTTATATAAATTTAACTGTTATTAAAGAAACAATATTTCAAAAATGGCGAAAATAATTTTGACCATGCACCGGCGGTCAAAGAACAAACTGATAAGGTTTCTCGCTCCCTCGGTCCTTTTATAGTCGAAAACGACCTAAGAGGAACGTCCGGGAAACCCATTCAGCAGGATTTTTAGTAGTTTTAATATATGAAAAATTAATGGAGAATAATGAAATGTTTTAGAAAGTAAAATAGGAGAAGTAGAGGATCTCTTTGGAAGAGATCCTATGATAAAGGATAAGGGAGACCAGGGCGGCCAGATACTCTAGCAAATATATATTTCAAAGTGGCGGAAAGTGAGAAGCAGGCCATAAGAAGATTGAAAGACCAAATTTTCTGCCGATGCCCCTGAGGAAAACGTCGCAAAATATTTTCAACCAATTGGCCGTAGAAACCTCCAAGAGATCTTACGATTATGGATAAGTAGTTTAATAAGATTACACAGAGGGTATTGAAGTAAACATAACTGAATCCAAAAGAACGGATGTTTAAGCAAATTTATAACAAAATTAAGAAGTCCAGCTACTAAGGACCAACCGATTAGAAGATTAAGAATTTGTAGCCTAGTATAGACGCAAAAAAGTATACAGTAGAGCTACATAATAACTATAAAGCATTACTCTTTGTGGCTACACTGTGCTACAAATTCTCAATCACTCTAGCGCTTTCAATAGCATCCTGTCACACATGCTTAGTGTAAATACCCCTTAATGGAAATATAGAGAGGTCTCACACAGGTTTTTATTAGATATATGTCTGTAAACTACGGAACCGAATCTTCCTAAAGTTGTATTTTTTGCAAAAAATCGTGCTATATGATGTCACTCGTTGCGTTTTTGCAACAATGATTTTTTTAATATAACATGTTATCAAAAGAGGATAACCATAAAAAATAGGTTTATGGCTGTTCTGTGCATATATTTCAACATGGGTTAAAATCAATTACTTTGGAGTCAGCTTTCTCATCCATATGATTTTACCCTATATATACTACTGTGCAAGTTATCCGTATATCCAAAGATGTCTAGGTCATACCCTCGATTTACTCCCCTAGTTCTATGTTGATTAATATTTTTGTATATATTTCGTTTACGTGTGTAGTTTTTCGTTTTTTGTGTCGGTGAAACAGGTGGTCTATCTTGTTCAATGGTTTGTTTTATTTATTAATTCGGTATTTTAGTATATACCTACTTGTATATATTTTTTTTAGTGTGTTTATTGTTATTGGGAGGTCTCGTTCTTCTTTTAAACAGGGACCTCACATCATAAGCAGATACAGGTTATGAAGGAGAGGAAAAGGACTGCTTCAATGAGTAGGAGTGGCAATAGTGTCACTATTGGATCAGGTTTAAGTACTATACAACATACTATACAACATATACTATAGAACAACCATAAGCACGAGTTTTATTAACATTCTGAAGGCTAACAGAAAAGTGAGGGGGTGGCCCTCCACTTTTGGGTAAGGGTATACAGCGTGTGGCAGCCGCCGAAACGCGACCAGAACGAACTCTATCCAGCGACTAAAATCAGAAGCGTTATTTCCACTCTGCTAAGCATTAGCTTATATTTATATATATATATATATATATATATATATATATATATATATATATATATATATATATATATATATATATTTATACATAATTATATATCTTAAAAGAGCAGAGGTGGTGGGCGTTGCTAGGAGTATAAGTATTTTTAGGATGAATAAGCATGTTAAATTTAGGAAGTTCAATATTATATATTAAGTTCTTGGTACCGATGTTTCGGGTAGGAACCCATTCTCAAGGATAGGAGATTATAAATATACCAGGCAATGGCTTCGCTACTAAGATTAAAATTTAAAATCTAAAAAAAAGCAGCCATGGTTAAATTTTTATAAATTTTCTGAACTTCGCCAATTATAAAAATTTTAAAAAGTAACTCTAAACTAAATTTCCCCCTTTCAAAATATCACGTTGCTAAAATATAGAGTTAAAGAAGAAGAAGAAGTTATATAAAAATATATTTTCTAAACTTCACCATTTGTAATTCTTTGGGTTTTAAAAAATTTACAAAATTTCGATACTTATATTTATTTCTGAACTTGACCATTTTGATATTATAAAAGAATTATTAGAATTAACTTTGATAAAACAAACATAAGTCCTAACCAAACTAAAATTAAATTATTATTCAAATACTCAAAAAATCCTCTTCTTAAATTATAGAGTTAGTGATACAAAAATAAGAATTTTTTAGAGAAATTATCAGATATTTATAAATTAATTATATAGGAAATGGGAAGCAGCAGAGGTGGTAATATTCAAATTATAAAAATGCAGCCCTTTTAACTATTAAAGAATGGGAAATATGTTGTTTTTTTTCAAATAAAAACTGAGATTAACTAGTTTTGGGTGTCTTTGTTGTGAGCAGTTATATTTCTACCTGGTTACAAGTATATTTTGATTCGTTTGTAACAATCTGGGTTGCTTTGGGTGGGAGTGGATTTGGCGTGTGTAATTCATGGGTGATTATTGTTGTAGTAAAAGTAAAAATAAGCTTGTGTTAGAGTTTAAAAGGGGTTCGTAAATCTAATATAAAGAGATTTCAGTGTACGTAGTTGGTTTTCGGTGTTTGCTGTATCTTTAATTGAAAAATTATTTAAATTGTGTTTATGGTGTGGATGTCTGTTTTTGTAGTGTATTCACATTGGTGATGTGATGCGCAAATCTTTCTCAATAAATGGTTTACTCATGCCATTGAACTAATTTGCCCCACATCCAATAAATCCGAAATATTTTTCTGGCTCATCTGATGCTTTAACGTGTTCAGCTTTGGTTATTCTCTTCCGTCTTCTAACTTTACTCCGCAATATTTTCTCCCAATTCGAACTCAAGATTTTTTTTAACTTTTTATTTCCTCTTGTTAGTTTTCTTATACGAATGTCCCTTTTCCTTTCGTCGCTTGTTGTTTCGAAACGTGTCGAACTCAATACTTTTTTATAGCATTTAATATTGATTCTGTGATCTCTATTTTTTTCTGATAAGTTTTTGGACATCAATGTATTCGATAAGTTTTCGATTTTTTCTATGTCGACACGTTGGTCGATATTTTCATATAGTGTTTAAGTACCGTGACTTATTTTTGTATTAAATGACCTCAACTCGGCGTTGTTTTCTAAATGTGCACGTTATGATACAGTATTTATTTTATTATTTGGCAGTTATCTAACGTTCCTAACATCAAGTAATAAGTAAAGTCCTTGTTTAGTTTCGTAATTTTTAATGTATTTATTTTACTTTGGTTCAAAACGTTTTTAGAGGCATTTTGGTCCAAATGCGTTATTCCTATTACCAAATCTTCCATAACCTTCGTCCGAAAAATCCATCCTTTCTAAAATATTATAGACGTAACTTATTGTAAATTTTGTATCAGTAAATATTTTACATAGTTGGATGAATAAAATGAAAGTTATCAAAAGATTAGCAATTTACTAGGAAAACTTTATTAACCAAACTGATTCAAACGACATCGAAAACCAATTTTATTGGAATTTAAGGATTAAATAATGAATGGAAAATATTTGTACAAGTTATACTAATTAGTATTAGTATGGAACTTTATCTTGATGACGCTTTGACATCTTCTACCACGGGATTAAAACACTGTGGACAAAATTGCGCATTAATATTGCGCCAATTATTTTTCAAAAATTACTCAGAGATCTTAAACTATTTTTGGATTCCTCACTTCAATCCTATCTGCCTAACGTACATACAACAATATTCAACGGGATCTATATCCGGAATCTGTGCAAGGCAGCTCATAACTGTAATGTGCTCGTCGTTCAAAAAGGTCTTCACCGATTTGAACGTGTAGCAAGGATCGTTATATTGCTTTATAGTTAGTTGGCTGCATTGATCGTCCATTCATGTAACAACGATGTACCGTTGGCAATACATGACGAGCCTTCTTGTTCTTTGGAGATCTCAAGGGATTGAACCCGGGAGTGCAAGTGTGAATATTGTCTTCCTCCAGCGAAAGGGATAAATTCTGCCAGGGACATACTCAGCCGTCTTGAAATGGTCCATTTGACAAGTTTGGTAATGGCTCGGTCTTCCATTAACGAACTTTTCCTTGGCCTAACTTTACATAAGCCTGTTTTCTCATAGAGTTTGTGTCTTGGGTATATTTTTAACAGCATCGGAAGGAGGGGGAGGGAAATAAGCAAATGTTAAGAAAAGGAGGAATAGCTTTGTAGAGAGCCATATCTGCAAAAGTAACCGCCAATTATTTATTTTTTTTCCATGGTCTTCTTTCAGAAATTCAGTAATGATGTTATAAGCGGATAGTAGATTTCTAAGTCTTCCCAAAGAGCCTGTTTAAAATTGGTTTGGATTTGTTTTTTATGAACATTGAAATTAAATGATAGAACAAGACGACGTAAAATAATTCTAAAGGCAAGAAAGTAGATACAAAATTGAAGTGGACCAAGAATAGGTACTTGTTGAACAACAAATTTTACATCTTTCAGTTGAGATTTATCATTTCCAATAGAAATGAGTGGAAACAGTTATTTGAAGTTCCATTGATACTCACGATTTGACCCAGGCGGTTAACAATCGAGTGTTATTTGTTGCAGAGAGGTTTATAAGTTCAATAATGGAAGGGTGGCCCATCAACGACTAAGACGAGCAGTTAGTTATATGCACGATATTTGACTTAGTGTTGTGCAATACATTAAGGTAGAACTGGAATATCTCATCGACGTAGAAGGAGGAACGTTGATCTCAAACAAATCTACCACTAGCTCTTCCTACAATTTTGAAGCAAATGGGAATTTTGAAATTGGGTAGACACTAGACTTGTTATTTAAGGTAAAATTATGTTTCTTAATGATAGGGTGAACCGCAGCCTCAGAAGGTAGGTTGGAGGCAGATCTTGCAACAAGAGTTTCAAAAGTTATTAAAGATTTGTTTGAAATAGGAGAGGTATAAAAGGGACAATAATTAATTCAACCCAACCCCAACATACCGAGGTAAAACCAGCGTAAACATAACCATACTCATGTCAGGGACAGCAACAGAAATCTATGCATCCCACTTTCCTAACAACGATTCTGCAAACAAAGTGAGAAAATTGATAAAACTAGTCTAGAGAGAGAGAGCAAACATGTGGAAGAGTTTAATTTAGTATAAAATGAAGGAGCGGTGTTTCGAAGATGGGATTGAGGTGTTTTGGCAATCTACTCATCTCTGAAAAGATCACGTATGGTTGTATAAAGTTAAATCCTTGTGCACTGTTGGAGAGCTTCCATAAACCCGAGAAAATTTATTCTATGGTAAGTTAATGGGGGTAGTTACGTATGATGCTATATTCACTGGCAAACGGTGATATTTTAAAAATGCACTTGAGTAGAGAAGAGGTCGGCAGGTTTGGGAGTCGTTAACCATTAGCAAGTGAATTGATTCGAAGGATATTTGGAGGGAACGAAAAAAGAAAATAATGATTTAGGGAAGGAGTCAAGTTTAAAAGAAGAATATTCCGAGAAATGCGACGGATAAATGTTAATTTTATTCATTGACAGAAGTTTCGAGGCTACTATATTTGTTCATATAAGAAAATTAATAGAATTAATCGAAACCTTGAATTTTGCTTTTGTATGTTTTTATCATAATTTGAAAGTTAAATATAATAAAATTTTGAGGCCAAACCCATTTATTAATATATACATTCAATTTACGTACGCAATCAATCTTTATAATGATGTCCCTTGTGTTTCAGGATTGCTTCAATTCGTTTTGGCACGCTGGACACCAAATCTTTTATGATATCTTGACTGATATTCTTGCAGTTAGTCCGGTAGATCCATGAAAAAATTAGGCTGAATCGTCCACTTTGTAGTAAAGGCATTAAACTCAGTTAGTAAAAACTTACCATAGTTTGCACAGTTGAATGCATTTCCATTCACTATTGCTAGGCTTGATGAAGGTAATGGAGTTGTGATCACACTCACAAAACATTTTTTAAAATGGCAAAGTCATGAATACTGAAGTACAACACAACAAATCTTAAAAGATCAGAGAAGAAAAAACCATCTGAATCAGATTCCATTAAAACCAGTGATTCTAAAAGGTTTACACGACAGCAGTCACATGTACCATCATGTTTGACACGGCAAGTCTTTTTTATTTGTGAAGGTTAAGCGAGGAAATTGAATGTACTAAATAATATCACCACAGAAAGGCTTGGTGACCATATCTCAGATTGTGCACAAATCCTCCAGGATTAGAAATTACTGAGGTTGCTCATCGGTGGTGATCTTATACCCCAGGAAGCCAAATACTCGTATGATGCTGTTTGCCTTTTTAATTTATACAACAAGGCTGTACCGTTACCGAGAAAGATAAATATGAAGATGCTGATAGTATGTTGCATGGTATTGCTATGGCCGGATTAGTTAGCTAGACCGAAGATATGAAAATGAATTCGAGTGTTGCCCCTGAATTTAAACTGAGTGATATGGAAAAGTTATATACCTCAAAACTTGAGTGCTTAGGATTGAAGTCTGAGTGGTGGTATAGGCAGGATCGAGTGATGAAAGGAGTTGGTAGGTATGGGTTGTTTACGTACTACAAAAAAAGAAGACTCCTTGATTAACGTTATATCTTTCTAAGAGTACTATATGTGTTTTTATTATTATTATATTAATTATTGACTTCTTTAAAGTTTAAGGGTTCCCTGTGCCAACGTAGCGATATTTAGGATAGAATAAAAAAAAATGTTAAAACAAACTAAAACTTTAATTAAAACACAAAAACAAAAATAAATGTGAACCACAGAAATATTACGAATTTAAATACACAATAGGACTTTAATAAATTTTAAGTAAGGCTTTTTAACTTGACATTATAGTGACGGTTAACCCACCAGGTACATCAATATAAAAATATACTAACTGTCTCTACTAGAATTTTAATACCTTGGTCCCTCCTGCGAAGGGTTTGAGTCTGATCTTGAACTCAATGAGCCCAGACACCTCAGGAATCCTGTGAACTCTTTGATTCGTGCCTCAGCCAAATGGTTGACGGCAGACGGAATAATTTGACAGTCACAAGGAACTTTGGCGAGTGTGGTAGATGGGGGCCGCACAGGTACTCGAGGGGTGGGGCTTATTCAAGGGCGATGACTATCACGGTGCTTTAGGATACACCAGGATAGGCGGGTTCTCTCTGACGAGAGTAAGTTGAACTTGGTTCTTAAACCAAGTTAACTTAGAGTTAGGTGTGATCACCGGGTAACGGGCTAGAGGAGGAGCTTCTTCTTCTTCGTTTCGGAATTCGACAAGGGCGAGAATTATCTCGGTGCTTTGTGCTACACCAGGATAAGGGGGTTGGTGTCTGACGAGACTAAGTTGAACTTGGACAAGTTAACTTAAAGTTCGGTCTGATAACCAGAGACTAGCTCGAGGGTGAACTGCTTGTTAGTCCCATCTCTTGGTAGCCCGGCCTCTCTTGCCGGGGACCTCGTAGCCTGGATGACTCACGTATTCTACCTCGTTTTTCCCAAGTGTTTGGTATTTATACCTCGTCACCCAACTGTGGTAGGGGTAGGAGGAGGGTGGCTTGTGGACGGGCCGGAGGAGGGTTCTTACTCCAACGGTTTTTCTCAGCAAGTCTTACCTCTGGTCCAGCTGGCCCTTTGAGCTTGAGAGAAAGCGTCTCTAATTTCGTACTTGAGGTGAAATTGCCGTTTAAACCGTTTTGCTTTTCATAGGGATGAGGAGCGAGGGCCTGTGTTTACGAGTTCAACCCAAGGTGCCTGGCCCGGATGTTTTCCGTTCAACGTCCCGTGTCTCAACTGGGGGAGAAAGGGGGGGGGAGGGTAGATTCCCCTACAGTCTGATCCAAGGCTACACACAACACGACTTAAGAAAAGAGTATGTATCCAATTCCCGGATCTTAATGACCACAAGGATTGGAAAGAGATTCTCCTAGTCTTTGACTATGGTGTTGGACGAGCTGTTTATAAAGTTTGTAGGGAGCAGGGAGCATCCTTATGGTAAAGGAAAACATCTCACCAGAGCTGCCTAACTTTTAAGGCGTGAAATGCCTTGATCAAGAATGTCAAAAGATTTCGGTCCCTCCAGTCTTGCTAGCCTTAATACAAATGATCTTTGATTGACCATCAATTGGTTATGAAATAAACAGCACCAGTATTTCACAGGCAGCTCTTTCTATGAGCTAATTGCTTCAGTTTACTTCCCATTCTCGGCGCAGGAAAGGCTCTAGCAGTATCTCACATAGCAGTGTCATAGAAGTTCCATTACCCATCTATCTAGAAGCAGATGTGGATGCTAAAATAAAAAAGGTAGAACTTGTTGAATCATTTTACTCTCAAGGACTTTCAGTTTTCTATGACGAGTTTGTGTCACTCTCAACAATTAAAGTTAACAAAACATGTCGTAGATTCTATTAATAAAATTTTGTATTCCCACCAAAGTTACTCTTATGTGTGGTCACTTGAGGAGAGATTGATAACAATGACCATGATCCAAGCAGTACAACAGCAAAGGGAGCATATTTGTCATGAGAATGTGGACACCAAGAAAATTATGGCTCTGCCAGAAGAATACACCAGTGTTCCTCCATTGATTCTCATACATAAGGAGCCAAAGGTGCCGTAGCGGGCTGCACCTGCACAACCTCTACCCTTGATGATGAAAGATGCTGTGAAAGAGAAGTATGTGTAAGTATTTGAATAACTCATCCATATCTGTGCCATCAATGTTAATAGGAATTATACATGTTTCTTCACATACTATTAATGTTTTGTGTTTTAAAAGCTGATGTATGCTGAGTTGTTATAATGTACTCACCCAATCATACCATTATCAAAGTCAATGTTGTTAGCCACTCGTGTATGTAAACTGTAATGCCATTAGATATTCTTCTCATTCTTCTTTACTTCATCTTGACTACTATTTTACATATGCATCTGAATATGATTCAGTTACAGAATGGCACCTAAAACAGCTCTTTAACTTGATTGTGTATTGCGGATGGCTGCGAAAAGTGATGGATTCTCTGGTAAAGCAAAATGAGGATGAGAACCAGTCACGTGGGAAGCCCATCATGCCCCACAACAAGCAGAGCATGATTTTCTACCTGGAATCTTAGCACGCCTGCCACTCTTCCATGAAGATTCAAAATCACCAGCAATTATGCCCATGAACTCAAGCTTATATGCAAAGCAACTAGACATTTAAATCCAGAACAAACACAATTTGCCACTATGAATCAGTCACTTTTTTGATAGGTATAAAGCTGCAATGGGATTTTCCAGATTTATATGGTGATAAAATTCTGGTCATAATGCTTGGTGGTCTCCATACAGAAATGGTTTTATGAGAGTGGCTGGAGATAAGCTTTGGTTGAAGCCAACATTAAAACAGCTAAGAAAGCTGAATCCTTCTCCAAGGACTCACATCTAACAAGAACACGCTATACTCATCAGGTAACTGCAAGTAGTCTGTACATTCTTGTTAAGAACCTACCAATAATATACTCAATCAAGTGGAGAGGATCATATTTCATTTGAGGACTGGATGGCTTTAAGGACTGATATTAGTCCACAGGCGAAGTACTGGAATGTAACTCTTGTCCTGAAAAAGATGTTTCGTGTATATGTAAGATCTCTTAGGGAAGGAAATTTAAGTTTGTACATTGAGGCACTCACAGAAATGCTTCCAAGAATGTTTGACCTAGATCACAGTAACTATTTCAGGTGACTTCCAATGCACAGAGAAGAAATGGCATCCCTTCCTATCACCCATCCAGCTCTGCATGCTTAGTTCCAAACGGGTCACTTCGTCTTTCATAAGACAAAGAATAAGTTTTCTGCCATGCCGCAAGACCAAGCACATGAGCCGAATAATGGTTTGGTAAAGGGTGATGGTGGAGCAGTGAGGCTGAGAGAGAGTCCCTTTGGTGCTCTTGAGATGGATGGTGTCAGGACCAGAAATGGCCCGAATGATTAATGAATTTGAAGAAGATGCAGGAATTCATCGTAGGAAAAGCAGTACTCTACATCATGGCCCTACACCAAGCGTACAAACTTCTTTCAAAACAGATGTATCCAATCTGGTCAAAGCAATAGAAGGTTATGGTAATCCATTCAGAGGAGAGAGCAGAGATCTTCTTTTGTTAGCCACCAAAGACATTGCTGACCCAGCTATAGTTCAAAATGTGAGGACAATTTAGGGTATTGGCAAACAGCAGTATGACAAATTTGTCAGAGACAGACTTGACCATCAAAATAAGTCTCTCTCTTATCCAATCAAATGTAATAACTCTGTTGTACTGCCTTCCTGTGAGATACTCGTAAAAGTCTAAACCACAACTACATGTCCAATCACTGAAAAGTGAATTTTCTTTATTTTCTAGACTTTTCCTAGCATGTTAGACACGTGGAGGAGACCTATAGCGATTCTTTGCCCATGAAAATCAGGCAACCCCACCAGCCTTAGCTCACCTAAGAAAACCTTACACTGGAACAAAGTCATCTTTGGTACCTATTCTGGAAGCAACTGCTCCACAACAGCCTGGAACACATCCCGAGTATGCACAAATCATTGATGGAGCTGTTGTCGTGAATATGCTCCACCCTGGTAAAAACTGTGAAACATTTTTCGATATACAGATCAGTTGTTCACACCTTTTGAAAATGTGATCGAATTAGACATTTTCTGGGAAAGATCTTTCCAGAACAGTCTTAAAGGAGAAACCAGGACTCAGAGGGGACAAGAAAAGCGAAAAGGTGTAACTGAGGGTGGTGTACTTCCTAGAAATTAAGTTGATTTTCTGAAGAACAACCAAAATAAAGCAGAGCTCTTCTCCTTTTTATTCATACATCTAGCAAATATCTAAATTCCTAAAGGTAAGTAGTTATTTCTGACATGTGAAGAGAATGTTATTGCTAACCCAGTAAAAGATACAAGCTGTCTTGCACCCTGAAGTCACGAGGAAACGGATACCAGGCTTTTCGTTCATGCGACAAATGTTGTGGCTGATGGGCACACAAGGGTTACCATAAAAATGGGGGCAAAAGCCCCCTCCCCTATTTTGGGGGTAGAAGATATCATTTTTTATGATTTAATATCAATCAACACTGTAAAAATAAGGGTTTAAAAAGTTTTCTACGTTTCCCTATATGAAAACCCTTTTTATTGAACATATATAAATATTGTTCGAAGCTAATGTAATTATTTCATCACAAAATAATGAATAAAATTCTTACTTAAATTAAATTCATTTATATATGTATTTATTTATGTCTATATACCTTTTGACGAAAGCCCATTTAGACCAAAGTACATTTAGACTAAATTTCTTTTAGACAAAAATTCTTTAGACAAAAGTTCTTCAGACCAAAGGGCTTTAGACGAAAGTGCCGTATCCCTTCATCCACACCAATAAACATTGATGAGCACCAGTTTGCCCAACTGGAACGATTCATTGTCATCTTATATGACAGAGACAGTGAGTCAGTCCATGTTAGTGACTGCAGGAAGAGCCTATTTACAAAAAAAGACAGGCAGATAATTAACATTCCACCCACACAGCATGCAAAAAGGGCCGCCTTACAGGCTGGTCCCATCTGGAGACAGTCAGTTGCAAAACAGCTGTAAGTTCCAAGTTTTTATGATTAGGGGTGGACAAAAGAAAGTAACTCTGGTCCTTACAGCTCCTGTGGACCACACTACTAGAAGCGAGGAAAGCTTGCAGAAAATTCAGTCAGTGCAAGTGTGAAAGAGGATGCAGGAAGAGCCATGGATTTGGCTGCGCAAAAGTAGATTTAAGATGCACAGCATTATGACACTGCAGTGGTGAGTGTATAGAGAGAAATTCAACTGCAACATATATACATAAGTTACATTATAATTAGCCTCATGATTATGAAAATTATTTTATGTCATGTTGATATCATAAAAAGGCCACTCACTACATTATTAAATAGCAACAAGTCACATGTACATATAACATGAATGATTATATCAGTTATAATACTATATTTGAATATACAAATAAGTTTTAATATTTCACTATTTTGAGATATGTTATATTTGTTTAGAGTATTGGTAAATATAACTGATTTTCATTTTCCAAACAATGATCAAACATAGAGAAACTCATATAAATAATTATTAGAGTAGTTTGCTGTAATGTATTAACCCGTCTGCTGCTGAACATAATCAGCATCCTAATTTTAAAAACATTTTATGGTTTTGTTATTATCTTAAACTAAAGGTTCTAGGAAAAGGCTAACTTTCCAAATGGAACATTTTTGTCACATTACCTCATTTGAATATTTCACATCATTACTTAAGCATATTTTTTTCGAATTTGCGAAAACACAAAATATATGTTGGAACATTGCACTGAAAATTGATGTTGTATTTGTTAGAATTGGATTATTGCAGCCCGAATGGCTCTAGTTTCAAGTTATACATACCTGGTATATGTTGAACCTAATTTGCATTATTAAGCAGATATTTTCATCCACAGCACATGGAAGGTTAAAATATGATATAAATGAAAAGAAATTATTGTTATTATATCTGCATATCATGATTAAGATTGCACATATAAACTGTTAACAATTATCATGAGATGGAAGTAAATATATCCTAAAAACAAGGTTTTATACTTGAAGTTATGGATTACTGAGCTTAAAAAAGTCTGTTTTGTTACATAATAGTGTGTTATGATATGTTAAGTGGGCAACATTAAACTATAATGATATTTGTGGCTTTACAGTCATTTTATTTAGCTTAGTTCAGATTTATGCATCAAACATTGGGGATAAATGATGAAAAGGGCCGATTGGTGTCAGCCATCTTGGGGAAGGATCAAAGTCAAATAATTTAAGGTGGCTCCATATCCATATTTGTTAAGAGTCATCATACTAAACTTTATGATTTGACCATAAGCTGCACAATACTTTCACAGATCTGCCGGACTGCAGTTTATTAAGCGCCTGCTTGATTATTGCACACAAATTCTTTATTGGATTCAAATGTAGTGAATTTCCGGGGAAAGGCTCCCAAAATTTAATGTTATTTTAGCCAATCATTTTGTTATTGCTTTATGCTTTTTCTTTGGGATAAAGAGCACTATTATGCTGAAATAAACAGTCAGCATCCTCAAATAGTCATGAACTGTTTGGAAAAGATACTGGTGAAGCACGCTTTAGTAACACTTGGAGTTCTTCGAAGTGTTTGGGGGCAAAATTATTAGTACTCTAGTTTCCTTAAAGCAGCAACAGCAGCGGCCTCAGACATAGAGACTGTCAGGAGCCTTCACCGTAGGAAAAATACAGAGCTCGTGAAAGCGCTCCCCTTTTTCCTCCTAACTATGGATCATACAGAAGATCCAATGAAGTGGAGGGAGCTTCCACAATGAATCTCACTTCGCCACAGTCTTCAACAGTGTAATCACTATTTTTCCCGCGAGGTCGAGAGAGAATCCCAGAATCTCAATACAATTCACCAACTTTAGCGCCGCTGTGCCAGCATTTCTATTAATAGCCAGACTTACTTCCATGGCGCAATCTCCACGGGCTTCCGGGACAGAAGGATGCCAACGAAAATATTTTTAGAAGGGAATTTTTTGGCAGTAAATGAAAAAATGATAAACATTTTTGGGGCTTAGTTATGTTTTTGCAGTTTAAAATTCAAGATATCATCATCATCATCATCATCACTAACTCTATATTTTAAGAAGGAGATTTTTGTGAGTATTTTAATAATTATTTTCATCTTAGTATGCTTATGTCTTATTTTATTTTTATCAAAGTTATTTCTAATAATTTTTTTATAATATTAAAAAACAAAATGGTGAGGTTCAGAAATAAATATAAGTATCGAATTTTTGTGATTTTTTTAAAACACAAAGAATTACAAATGGTGAAGTTCAGAAAATTTATTTTTATATATCTTCTATTAACTCTATATTTTAGCAATGTGATATTTTGAAAGGGGGGGAAATTTAGTTTAGAGTTCCTTTTCAGCTTATGAAGATTATTTTTTAAGAAATTATCTACTTCGTGTAATATTTTTCCTTTTCTCTTTGATTTATTCCTAAGTTTTTGGCTGATCCAGCTGGTTGGGGAGTTCATCTCCCATCTTCTCTTGAGTTTTCTTTATTTTTTTATTTTTGTTCGTCGATAGGAAAAAGTTCTGCCTCTGTTTAAATCACAGTGATTTTTTAACTACTTCATTCTAGTATTCGTTATTATGTAGACATTTTTGTTCTCTATTCTCTGACTCTGTCCTAGGCTAGTCTTAGAGATAGTGCATATTGCAACCGTAGGCTAAAATAAAGCTTATTGAATAATGCCTTTGATATTTTTCCTTTCTTATTTAAGCTAAGATGTCTTTTAAATCAAAATTGCCGAGTGTTTAGGGAATTATTTTGGTTTAGGAATCTCATTAATCTATTGATTCCTATTTTTTGGATAGTTTTTCGATTCAACGTAGCAGGAAAATTGGTCTGTAATTTTTAACCTGCATGGGTGGCTTTCCAGATTTTCGCCCAAACAACATTTTGGCCACCTTTAGTTCATCTGGAAAATATCCTGTATTTAGGCTTGCATTAAATCAAGTAACGACTATGCAAATGATTTTGATAATGACAAAATAATTTATAACTCTTAGAATTATATACATAGAATCCTAATAGAACCAGCACTCATAAAAGAAATTCATAACTTTAATTCATATGATCGTCAGTTCAAAACTAACCTTTTGATAAGTAAAAGATTCACCCGATTTTCGTTCAAAATGTCTTCTCGCACCAGCCCCTTTATTAAATTCTTACTTTAAATTTGTGTTTCCTTAGTTTAAGCATCTTTCTGTATTTATTCCTTTGTCAGCGATTGACGATGATAGATGTTTCCCTCGAAACCTGGTTTCGCCAAAAATTGGTAAAAATACTGTGGTTTCTTTGGATATTCAGTTTTGGATCCGAATGGATATTTGCACGGCTGTATATATGTATGTACACCGATTATATCATAAACCTCTCCAATATTGTGGCGGATTGTAAAAGAGAGTTTTCAGGAATGTATAGATAAGAGAGAATAAACATGAGGATCTTACCATCTCTTTTGACTAAATGCCCTATGTATATGGAGTTAGTTTTTAGTAGTTTACTGCAATTTTACTTGTAAAACTCTGACATGTGTGGATATAATACTTCTAATTATTTCTACTAATACCTGCATCTTAGGGCGGGGAATTTTGTCGAGTTTTGTCTCAAATCTAATTTAAGTAATTCTTTTCTGTATTACTACCCATCGACTACTTTGGTTTAGTTATTAAAGTTTCCGTTGTTCAATTTTTGGTGTGGAAACGATCCCAGGATTTAATGAATGCTTATGATATAGTTTTCTCTCTCTTACATTCAAGAATATGCCTAAGGGTTATTTATTTCAATATTTATATTCACTCTACTGTTCACTTTGCTTTTGGTTTGGTGATGTGGTTCACTTGGAGATAAAATTGAAACTGAGGATCTGAGAAGAAGCTCCTGGCTTTTTTCTACCTGTGCCAGCTGTGTATCCTAAAAGAGTCAAGAATGTTCCAATAGTAGAGTCTAATAAGTTCCAGAATGTTCTAATAGAAAGTTTTAGATTAATTAGGAATTTTTAGGAATTATCAGGAATGTTCTGTAATTTTCTAAACTGGGTTTTTTCAGAGTACTGTTTCTTGCTCAAAAGTAAGCATTTGTTCTTTGCTGCACAGGGTTGCCAGGCAAAGCAGTTCAGAACAAGGTTGCCAAACATAAATAATATCTCTATTTATTGTGTAATTGAGAGGTTGCGTGACTCAAAAGCTAAATAGGAATTGTCTAGCCCAATTTTGGCCTTTGTTGGCCTTAAAGATCGCTTAAAATAACACGCTAAAGCACTGAAGCATCTGAAGCTTTTACAAATATTAGTTTGTATTTTGATCACCAGGTGGCACCATTGTTGCTAAATCTGAGTAGCCTAAGTTACTCCCTTGGTCAAGTTTTCCTAATTCTGGCCTTTGTTGGCCTTAAAGATCAGCTAAAAGTGGAATTTTAAAGCACTGAAGCATCTGCAGCCCCTATCAAGTATTACCTTGCATTTTGACAACCAGGTGGCGCAACCTTTGCGAAATCTGAGTAGCTTACGTTACTCTCTAGGTAGAGTTATCTCTAATAGTGACAGGTCTAGTTATCCCTAATAGTGACCTCTGTTGGCCTTCAAGGTCGCCCTAGGTGGCCTTCTATAGCGATCATATATATACATACATACAAACAAACTTTCGTAAATATTCATTAGATTTATATCAGTTATATTTTCGGTGTCCATCAATGAGTATCATTCAGATACGTCATTTCCTTCATCACTAGGCATTTGTTTATGCAGAGTTGATTGACTTATTCAGAAAATGGTGTAGTCGAGGAATTCCCAGCAAAATGGATTTACCGCAATAATATTCATCATTCTCCTCACATTTAAATTCACGGAATGAATTTAGATTTGAACTTCGAACCCTCTCGCTCATCTTTTCCCGGGCTCCAGTCTCGCTCGTCTCAGCTCGTCTTATCGCCCCGGAAGTTTACCCAAAGACGCCGATTAAAGGTCTTCTCGTATGTGAGATACTCTCTAGGTATCTGCTTCCGCGTGACTCTCTCTCTCTCTCTCTCTCTCTCTCTCTCTCTCTCTCTCTCTCTCTCTCTCTCTCTCTCTCTCTCTCTCTCTCTCTCTCTCTCTGACATCTCCTCCACCTTTAAGATGGAACTTCTGGAGGAAGTGACATCCCAGGTACATAAAAGGGCTGTGCATAATAAATTCGCATCACAAAATAAGAAAAATAAGAATACATGGTACTAAATTTTCAAAGAAAGGAACACAAATTAAATTTTAATAAAGTGACTGTGAAACTATAAATTGGTCAATCATTGTCATAAAGAAAAAAAATAATTTACAATAACCACAACTATTAACAATAAATTACGAGAGGGAGGCACATCTGCCTCTGTTCCTTAATAATTTAAAGTTAGTTTAACAGAAAGATAAATACAAAAGGGGTACATGTTCCTTTAACTTAACGGGAATTTTCACTGAACATATATACAAAAAATTTAAAAAAATAGTAGGCTCAAGATTCATTTGGATGGAGATCCAACGGATTCCGGCTTAAACTGTCAACCATACAGTTTTCAGAGCCTTTGATATACAATATTCTGAATTGAAATTCCTGGAGGAACAAGCTCCAGCGCATTAATCGGCCATTATTATTTTTAATGTTTCTGAGATAATGTTTCGTGGTCAGTCTCTATTATAAACTATTTTCCTACTAAAAATATTTTTCATTATTCAATTCCTAAAATTAATGAGAGGGTTTCTCTCTCAATCATAGCATAGTTCTTCTCGTGAAGAGACAACTTTCGACTAGCGTAAGCAATAGGAAAACTCTCATTATTGTTCTTGTGTTAGATTAAAACACAACCTATACCATCATTGCTGGCGTCCGTTCAGATGCCAAATGGTTCGAAGGGATGTGGCAACCATAATATCGGGACAAACGCTAATTTACCTTGGGTTTGGATGAAACTGTTGATTGACACCGTAGTCCACAAGAATTGTTCTGGGGCCTTCTTTTTCAGGAGTTCGCACAGGGAAGCGGAAAGGCTGCTAAAACTTTGGATGAATCGCCGATAAAATGAGGGGGATCCCATGAATGACCTCCACTGTTTCTTGGTCGTAGGCATCGGCATTTTGACGATGGCTTGGATCTTTTCTTACTGAGGAGCTAGTTGCTTATTCCCTATGAGGAAGCCTAAATAGTCTATGAGGCTAAATGCAAAAGGGCATTTATTCAGATCAAATGTTAAATTATGCTCCCTAAGCCTTTGCAACGGCGCTTGGATGGCGGTCAGCTTCTGGTCCCATTCATTCGTTGCCACGTATATGTTGTCAAAATAGAACTATATATTGGGCAGCCCACCTACTATTCGTCCCATCATTCTATTATAGTTGCTGCAGGCGGTGACGATACCAATGGGGAGTCGACAAAATTAGATTAACCCCTTTTCGGTTGAGAAAGCGGCGTACCTTTTTACCTCTTTCCGTAAAGGCTATACCATAAGTAACTTGCTTACCTGCTCCATCAAATGAGATGTAAATTGATGGCCACGATCCGGCAATACTTCCTTTTGTAATCCGACACGAAAGAAAATGGTAATAAGGGCTTTGCCACACGAGATGCTGTCGATCTTCTTGAGCGGTACAGCCTCGGGGAATCTGGTGGCAAAATCGATCAAATCAATTGCCACTTGGGAGAAGGGTTCTGAAATTACTGGGCTTTTCTGCAGTGGAGCTCGCTTAACTCGTCCCTTAATTGCAGTTTTCTGGCATATGTCACATGACAGACAATAGCACAGAATTTCCTCCGAGGCTCAGGGCCAATAAAAATACTTGGAAATTCGTTCGCTAAAATGACCTGAGAAGAGACTGTCATGTGCGGTTTGCAAAATAAGTTGAACATGAGAGCGGGGAATACATAATGCTCGAGACTCGGTGTTATCTCCTTCTGAGCATATGCGATAGAGGAGGTTATCCTTGACAAGGAAATAAATTACTTCGTTGAACCTAATAGACTCTTGTGTCTTATTTTGGGCCTTAATCCACGGGAAGCGACTAGATTCACCATTCTCCAACTTTTATATGTTGTTATATTATGCTAAAGAAGGCACTCAATTTATGATGTATAATCGCATGCATTCTATTGGAAGAAGCAGTTTAATACGCTTTCAAGGTACTCTTCAATTCATGATAGTTTGGGGGATTCTCAACATTTCTAAGTAATTTCTTTTGCCTACGATGATGCGAAGGATGCCCAAAATTTAAATAACTACACATGCAACAAATATAGCCCCAGAAAATGGTTATATACAAATAAAATACTTGAAACATCCTACCAATTCTCCTCGTGGGATATAGTAAACCTCTTAGAAGATTTACACAATTTGCCTAAGGGACCAGAAGTACCATTCCATTGACGTGCCTCAGAATTTCTACAACTTTTTGTAATTTTATTCATTCACGAGAGGGACTCAAACATACTTTTCCACACTGCTAAATAACACCACCTATGTAATCAGATAAAGGGTGACAGGTAAGCGTCCCTTTTATTATTTCTGTACTATAATTAAGAGCAGCAAAAATGGAAGTTGTAAGCGATAAGGTCGTCTCGTTTCAGACATGATAGAGTATAGTTGAGTGGTTTCTTAAGATTTCTGACTAGTTAATGATAACTTAAGTATTAAAAAGTATTTAAAAGAAGCATTATGGATATTTCCTTTACGAAAGCACCTATGTGGAATGAAAAAGTGTAAATCTAATTATAAAGATTCCTTAGATAATTAGCTTTTGATATAATATTTATAGGTACTCAATCCTATTTCTAATTTTATACAATTCAACACACTTTTCATTTAAAACCATTTGTTTTAGTTTGAATTAACTCGTAAAGTCTATTTATTGCAATGTGCCGGCTCATCTATGTGGCTCCATTATTTTTTTAATCATTGCCACTCTAAAATACATAAAATATTATAAATATAACAGAGCAAATGAGTTTAAAAGAAGGTCACTAAATGTGACTAGTTCCACCGCATTTAAAATCTATAAATTATTTCTTCCTTTGTAATGGTGACTAATTCTGAGATCAAAGAAAACGTCTTTGTAAACAATGTTTTCCAAATAATAAAATTACAGATTTCAGACAAGCAAACGAATGTATCCTATATGAGAAATAAGGATTAAATAACCCTGAGGTAAAAAAATCGGTGGTCTTATTGGTCAACTCACGCTACTGCGCTCGCCTTTCGCAAGCCGGGAAGAGATCACTCTACTCCGACCGGTTTCCGCCCAATCTCTCTAACCTCTTGCGTGTGCAAGTTGATGGAGAAATTGGTAAATGTTAGATTAGCCTTTTTCCTGGACAGCGGAGGCCATCTGTCTTCTGCACAGTGCGGCTTCCGTAAGTTCCACTCCACGTCGGATGCTCTGCTCCGACTGGAAAATGCCGTCTGCGAGGCTTTCCTTCGTAGACAGCACTACGCCACGGTCTTTTTTGATCTGGAGAAGGCCTATGATACCGCATGGCGATACGGTATTATGAATACTCTCCACACGATGGAAACGAGGGGACGCCTCCCAATGTTTATATCTGAATTTTGGCGAGATCGTCGAGTCCGCGTACGGGTGGGGGCAGCCCTCTCCGGCCAAAGGAGCAGGAAGAGGGTGTCCCGCAGGGAAGTGTCCTCAGTGTCACACTCTTTGCCCTGAGCATCAACGGCATCACCTCGGTGCTGCTAGAAGATGTTCTCGCTACGCTCTTCGTGGACGACCTTTCGATCTCTTTTGGCGCAGCCCAGATGCCAACTCTGGAGCGTCGACTCCAACAGGCATTAGACCGCGTCTCTCGCTATGCCAAAGCGCACAGGTTTCGGTTTTCTTTGGCCAAGATCAAGGTGGTGCACATCTGCCGCCATCTACGGTTTCACCCCGACCCAGATTTGTTTCTTAATGGGGTGCGCCTGGATGTGGTTGAGTCGCAGCGTTTCCTTGGTCTTGTATTCGACCGACGCCTCACCTTGGAGGCTCATATTCGCAGCCTTATGGTCTCTTGTACCCGCGCCATGGACATTCTCCGTTCCGTGACGTTCAGCGCTTGGGGCACTGATAGGGCTACTGCCTTACTTTTTTATCGATCCTTTGTTCGCTCTAAGCTCGACTACGGATGCGAGTTTTATGCATCCACAGGCGAGCGTTCATTGCGGAAGGTGGATTCGATCCACCACACCGGCCTTCGCCTTGCGACCGGTGCCTTCCGCACTCCCCCCATTGAGAGCCTGTTGGTCGATGCTGGGGAGATGCCACTCGCTCTGCGCCGCGTGCAGTGCATCACTCGCCTGTACGCGCGAGCCCGGCGCCTCCCTCAGTCGCCAACAGCTCTCACTGCATCCGCAGCTGATCTCGATGGTGCCTATGCCGCCGAGAGACGCCAGTCATACCCTAAGCCCTTTGGGTTTAGGGCCAGGAAACTCCTTCGAGAGGTAGATATAGCTCTCGGGCCGGTGGCGCCCCTGGTTCTGCCCAGGACGCCACCCTGGAGGGTACCACATTTGGCTATTTGTCGCCACGCCTCTGCTCCCAAAGCTTGTACTGCTCCGGGACTATTGCGTTCGACCTTTTTGGAGCACACATCGTGTCACGCTGGTACCGTGCCATTGTATACGGATGGCTCCAAGTCCAAAGAGGGGGTCGGCCTCCACGCCGTATCCCCTCTGTTTGAAGTCAGCGGGGCTCTACCAGGCGCTGCGTCTGTCTTCACGGCCGAGCTGGTGGCAATACACCACTCGGTCCGGGAGATTACGCGACTTGCCCGGTTCGGAGACCGGATTGTGATCTATAGCGACTCACAAAGCACCCTGAGTGCTCTCGGGGCATTGGAATCTCCGCATCCCCTGGTTCGCGAAATCCGTGACGCCACGGTTTTGGCGAGCCGGGCAGATGTCGAGATTATCTTCTGCTGGGTTCCTGGACATGTAGGAATTGCGGGGAATGAGCGCGTTGATGAGGGCGCCAAAGAGTCCGCGAGGACTCTGCGACCGGACCAGCGTTTCGCTCTTCCTCACACTGACTACATGGAAGGAATACGGGCAGCTCTTTGGACTGCTTGGCAAAAAAGATGGGAGATAGTCGAAGGGAACTTAAAGTTGCGTGTTATTGCGCCGCGACTGTTCCCATGGACCTATCCCTTAATGCCGCGGCGGCTTCAGGTTGCTTTCTGTCGTCCCCGAATCGGCCACACTAGTGTGACGCATAGCTATTTGATGGAGCGCTCGCCTGCGCCCTATTGCAATGACTGCGTCGTCCCCCAGACTGCTCGGCACATTCTTGTCGAATGTCCCAGTCTGGGTGATCTTCGCGCACGACACCTGTCCCGGTACCGGGATGGGCGGGGTCGCTACCGCCTGTCCCTTGTACTCGGGACGAGTGCGTGAACTTGGACTGGTGGACTTATTGACTTTTGGGGGGAGGCCGGCCTTCTCCCTTTCATTTAACCCGGTTTAATTGTTGTTGTTTTTGTTATTGTTTTTGTTATTGCTTTGTTATTGTTATTTCTTTTTATTGTTTCCTGTTCAATTTTTTAAAGTAGCCTAGAACTAGGCTATTTGTTTACGGCAACTTATGCCTTAGTCGGCAGTCGCCAGATAGCCCCTTAATTAAAAAAAAAAAATTGTCAACTCACGTCCATTTACTTCCAGGATGAATATAAAACAGAAAAAAGACAGCAAACACATGGCTTTAGGAATGAGAATCGACTAATATTAAATATCATCCATTGGTAAGAAAAGAGAAACTACAAATAGGCCACTCCTGAAGAGATAACTGTCCCAGTTCTAAAATCTGTCCCTCTCTCACAACGGCAATCTCAATACGATTTTTTCCTCTTCCTTACCAGGAAACAACAAACATCAGTTACATTCCCATTGAGTTCGGGCTGCCCTTTTCGCTTACAGTCCCTTGGCTGAGAAGTTAGATTCGATTATCTTCCTCTTTGCATCGTTAACTCTTCCTTTTCTTGGCCGCTTCAAATTCATCCTACATGAAAACGTCTACTAGTTATGTTATGACGTGTATATGCTTCTAATATAAACTTTTCCACTTGAATGCGATGTTTATCCTAGCAACCTTTCTATGGCACTCTTTCACATTTGTCTCACCCACACTGCATTCAGGAAGTAACATAGACTGCTTTGTGACCTAGAAGAACGCAGCTAAGATTCAATTTTCTTTCTCTTTCCCTCGTTTGTAATCAACCAGCTATTTCTTCAGGCTGGTTGACTGGTGGTTTTGTTTTTTATCAGAAACTATTTCTTCTATTTGATTTGTTCCATAACAATCAGGCTAGTTTTATTCGTACTACCTGAATTTATGTGCACCGTTCCTTTCCATTTATTTACTCTCATTAACTGAAGCATTTTCTATTTTTGTCTATATGTATAATTACACTATAGTAGTTTCATTTTCTCAAGAAGAGCAATGACACTTGGCTTAGAATGACTTTTCTTCAGTTGCATCAGATTTTATGTGTATTTTCAAGGTATAGTCAGGAGTTCGTAAATTGAGTTATATTTTTATATTAAACGACCTAAATGTTTTTTTCTACGAGGTCTTTGAATCTAACAGTGATTTGGCTCTAGTCTTTTAACTTCACTAAGAATGAATTTCATTAAACCTTTTTCTCCATAGATCAATCCGAAAATTCTTTCTTAAGCTAATTTAATACTGACAATTTCACATTATGCTTACACGTAAATCGTCACATTCCAAACTAGATATCAATCCCTCTCCAAAAGGAAAAAGCCATCGGATTGTAGATACTCAAACGATAAAACAAGTCTCTGCATTAGATAGAAACTTAACTTATATTATGCTTAGATAAATTCGACAAAAAGCATTACTTCTCCTCATTGATTACTTCAAAATATCGACTAAGTAAACAGAATTTCGGCAATTAGACTATAACGAAACAAATAAGCAAGATAGAGTTCACTAAGATTTAATTCACTCTCGTCTTTCATTTGTCTGTAATTCCTGATAACAATCTTGATATGCTTCACTCCCTATTCGTAGGTAGGATACAAGAAATAGCTCTTTATCTTACCTCAACTTGAAGCTGCTGCTTCCTTTGACAATCCCTTCAGAGCCCACTTTGAAATCGATTATCTCCAATCGAAATTCGTCTGTTAAATTCAAGTCCCCACTCGCCTGAACGTTTTCCCAAGGCGCTTATTCACTTCTATCATTAATGGTTTGATTCGAAGCCCCTGTCTCTACTAATACCTTGTTATTTTTCTTTCGTTCATCCTCTGGCCCATCAAAACTTGTAAAATACTTTACTTTCCACCAAGAATTTTAATATCAAATCACTCCGTTGATAGCACCGGACTTAATACAGTCAAAGGTTATGGATAGACATACAAATTAAAGTTCGATATCATTAATTGTTTGGTGTAATCAAAAAACTCCGTGTTTTATACTGTAAGAAACTAGAAATATATTTCTTTTTGAAAGGTGTCTTCTTTTAGAAAAACTTTACCTATTTTTATTGCCCTCCGCACCATTTTTCTCCTTTTCTCTTTTCCATCACAAAGCCCATGCGCTTTTTCAGCTTTGATTATTTCATTTAATCCAAGGGTATGACGACATAAAAGTTAGTTGCCTATTTCTGTTTTGCTATCTTAATCGTTCATCTATTTACTAAGCCCTATGTATTAAGATCTAGGTATTGGGTAGTTTAAATTTTGAATAGCTAGTCTCATATAGGTAAAGGGGATCCAAAATAATCAAATTATTTCAACATCATGGCTAATTGGAAATACTTCAGTTTAGGGGCACACGATAGGGGGCTCTGTTTCTGGGCTACAATTTTGAGCTACAATCTAGGCCTTATGACATCAGACGGTAGCTTCGCATGTGGTCAATCACGGCGTTGTATTTGTTTTATATTTAGTTATTCCTTTTTTCTTTATTATTTAGTAAATACTTGCACTTCTACTCAATTATATTATTAAGTAATGCATTGATTTTTTTTATAATTACTAATGTATTAAATTTTGTATGTTTCGTTTACCTATTTTTGTGAAATTAAACCATTATTTTCACACACTGGCAACCCTTAATTCAACCTTATTTCAAACATTGACAAACCTGAACCCGAGCAGTCAAAAGAGCACGATTCTTACGAGCCCGGTTTTTACGACTTTTCTATAGATCGTGGCCTCATTTTAAAAGCAAAGATTTGCGACAGGTATGGGACAGAAGAGCGGCTCGATTATAATAGTGAAAGGTCAAGATAGTTCAGATTTTGTGAGAACTGAGTATATCATTAGGTAATTTGGGGCTACAATCTAGGCTTTATGACGTCAGAGGGAAGCTTCGCATGTGGCCATTCACCTCGTTGTATTTGTTTTGTTATTTAGTCTTTTCCTTTCTTCTTTATTATTTAGTAAATGCCTGCACTTCTAGCAATTATATTATGTAGTAATAAATGCAAAAAATCACACAGGAAAATGAAAGGAGGATTCCAAGTACTTTCGAACTTGTTCAGTTCATTATCAAGGAATAATGAAATATTTTACAAGGTGAAATATATATGTAAGACAGAAGGGCAATGCCACGCCCATGTAAAACGAAAGGACCTCAAAATAGAAAGAAAATATCAAAGATGGATGTGAAGTATAAAACCAAATAGATAAGGTCTACTTCGGGAAAATTACACCCTTTGCGCAAATAATGTAAACATTTATGACTAAACTAAATACATACATAACCGATTGTGAATACATAAAAATAGACAAGAGAAACATAACTAAATTAATAAATCAAGGGGCCAAGATTTAAAATGGACAATTTCGTTATAAATAAGCCTTTTAATAACTAATTTAGTTATGTCTCTCTTGTCTATTTTTATGATATTCCCTATTGTATGATTACATACTTTCACAATTTTATGGGTAGGTTTTTTTCGCATCCCGATAAACTCCATCGCACCTCTTTCTCGTACTTTAAAAATAAAAGAACCAGTTTTATTTTGACTTTACTTTGAAATAGGATCTTTTGTTTATATTACGGTTTCCATCTTAGATTCGGAAAAGACTAACAGGTTGCGCTTGCCACCAGTAGGCACAGTCTATATTTTTTTAGTTAGAGTCATTCACATGGATAAGTCACTCAAGACACAATTACAACATCTGATTATATTCAACAAGATAAAATCTCCACCACACTTATTTCGTCCTCAAACCATCCATGAAGGTAAGAGCAGTCTTTTCCTCTATTTAATTATGTATTTCAGATTTTCTCATGTTTGGATTTCTTTCAGACAACTGTGATAAAGTGTCCCGGTTTACTAACAGACATTGAGGTTAACAACTACTCATAATTTGGAGAGGATTTTCGTCGTTTGGCAAGTGAAGGTCGACCAATGTCATATTTAACACATGATAAATTTGCCATTTTTTTTAACTCCTCGCCATTACTCTTGTCGAATGCGACCCGAAAGATCTTTGTTGATCCGATGCTGTTCGTAGAATTTAATTTATTTTTCTAACTTGAAGTTGCGGGGTCTTTTTCATTAAAAATGAACTATTGTGCTTTTCTTCTCCACTTTTCTTATACATATTCCAATTTTGTCTGAATAATTTATAAAACGCCCGAATATTTGAATCGCCTTACAAATGCCACTCATAACGTTTACTTCTCCTTTAATATTGTCCTATTAACGTACCATTTCTATAAACGGTTTGTTTATTATAAGATGCATGATTTCGTTTAAATCACTGCTTTCCTTGGCTCTCCATTTCGTTTGGTTGTGGGAAAATATCATGCTGATATGGTCGAATGAGTGGTCTTAGGGTTAACAGTGATGAACATAATACCTGCGTTCATTAACGGAAAAAGATCTGCGGTGAAAAGAGCAGGAAGGAGAAAAATGGCAGAAGGATAAATGTGGTGAACACATAAATCGGGCAGTAAGAGAGAAAATGTTGCGAAAAAACTTAAGAGTAGATAGAAAGAGTTCAATCTAGATGACTAGATACCAAAACGTCGTGTTTTATTGTGTCTTTGGTAGTGGTATTGCTTTAGACGGGTGGTGGGTGGGCATGAGGCAAGGAAATGTGATATTCATGTTGTTATCATCTTATGTGTGTATAGGTCTTGGTTGCGGGTAATCGAGAGGTGTGGGATATCTCAGCGTTATCGCAACGTGTTGTTTGGGGTGGATTAGGGTGTATGTCGGGTTTCTTGAACTTCTCTAGTTGTTGTGTTAATCGGGTGTGTGTGTATGTGTATAGTGGGGTGAGTTTGTTGTTTTAGGGTGCTGTGTTTATAAATGTGTACCGAGGAGACCGGCATGCACGGTTTAGTATTTTGTGCGTAGTTTTAAATAGTTGTGGGAAATGTCAGAGGCAAGTGAGTTGTTGAATATATGTGTAAGTGTTGGGAAAATGTTTTTGAGAAGATGATTTATTAATGTGGCTTGCAGGCTGGGACGCTTAAAGGTTCGAGGGCGCATTTTTGATGTTGTTTTGATATAGTATTTTGTTTCTTCGACGGTATTAGCGGTGGTTATAGAGGTAGGGTAGTCGATCACCTTATTTCGTACCAGGGGAGTTGGCCCAAATTCATCAGCGTGGAGCCGACCCCATATCCAACCTCCCTGGAATTGCTGTTGTGCGTGTGGTTTGGGTATTTTGTATGTGTACACCATGTCCCTGTGGAATTTGAATGCGTCGATGATATCATTAGTATCAGTGAGTGTGCATTTGTTGCAGTGTAGGGTGATTAATATTGTTGACCTTCCTACGATCCTCTTCCCGCTCTATCCTGAGAAGGAATGTTCGGGACAAGTGAAACTCAGCGTCATCCCCATTGCCGATCTCCTCGCACGCACCACTGCTGGTTCCGATCCAGCTGCAGGCATTTTAGGATGCGAGCAGATAGAACTGACATGTTGTGTTGTCGTCTTTTGTAGTGGTTGTTGTGCATTTTAATTAGCGTGTATGAAAAATGTGAAGTTTTAAGGCCTGGCTATGTCTTTCATGGTGTGTAAATATTTCGTTCAGAGTTTCTTGTGTTCCTGTTTCTAGTCCAGTAGTTGTCTATGGGTGTATGGTTGCCGTCCTTGAGAGTGAGGTTGTCAAGTGTGTGATTGGTTATGTGTCTCTTGAATTCCTCCCATTTTGTGTTAGTATACTCTAAGAGAGGTAGTATGGGTATTCTGCTAGGATAAGATGATATTATAAGACATACAGAGATGTCGTCAGATAGTACGTGGAGACTTAAATCTTTGTGTGTTGAATTGTGTGGCGTAGTCATTACGAAGTACTATATCTGGATATATAGATATATGTTGCCTCACCTAAATAGGCTTTCACATTTGCGCTTCATATATTAATTGTTGAAATAATTAGGGCATATATATATATATATATATATATATATATATATATATATATATATATATATATATATATATATATATATATATATATATATATATATATATATATATATATATATATATATATATATATATATATATATATATATATATATATATATATATATATATATACACATATATATATATATATATATATATATATATATATATATATATATATATATATATATATATATATATGTATATCATTTCCATTCTTCAGGATGGCTAGCTAAAAGCGAAAATTATCAGAAAAAGAGTTACAAGATGTGGCCTTGGACAATATTCCTTCGGAAACATCAGTTGACACTTTAGATGTTGATGAAGAGCTTGAAGATAGTGAAGAGAATATAGTATCTCCTATTGAAGAATATTCACAATTGTCGTCCTCAGAGGATGATTAAGACGATGTACCACTATCTACAATTTGCTCTTCTGCTCAAGCGACTGAACCAAAATGGAGACAAAAATATTTAATGGAAGGAGCAAACAAATTTTCGAAGTCAGTTAGTGATGCTCTAAGACAACTAGATGAAGCTACCCCTTGCAAAATATTTCTGGAACTTTTTTCAAATCAAATTATTGACCATATTGTTTGTCACACAAATTTATATGGTCATCAGTCAGAAAAGAAGTTTGTCTCAGTTAGCAATGATGAAATGAAATGTTTTCTTGCGATTAATTTGCTTATGGGAATTAAAAAATTCCCCAGTTACAGGGATCACTGGAGTAGTGATTCAAAATTGAATGATTCCTTCATTTCCAATTTGATGTCTGTAAAAAGATTTGATTGGATCTTAGGCAATTTACATTTGAATGTTAATGCATTCATGCCTCAAAGAGATTCCACAGACTTCGACAAGCTTTATAAAGTGAGGCCTTTACTTCAAATGCTTAGTGGAAATTTCAAAAAATGTTTTCTGCCTAGCGAAATAGTTGTTGTTGATGAGTCAATGGTCAGATTCAAAGGTCGCAGTAGTCTAATGCAATATAATTCGATGAAACCAATTAAAAGAGGTTATAAAGTATGGGTTCTAGCTGACAAGTCAGGTTATTTTCTTGTTGGGGAAATATACATTGGTAGGTTGCAAGGAAATGTTACTAAAGATTTCGGAGCTGGTGTTGTTCGGAAGCTAACGCAACCACTTCAAGGGGGAAATCCTAAAGTTTTTTCTGACAATTATTTCACTAGTTACGATTTAGTTAAAGATCTGAAAGAGCAGTTTCTGCATTCATGTGGTACAGTAAACCAGAATAGGAAAAAATTTCCATCTAATTTCAAAGAAGACAAAAGCATGAAGCGAGAAGTATATGACTAGTATGTAAGTGAAGATGGAATATCTGTGTACAAATGAAAAGATAGACGTATGATGCGTGTTACTTCTAGCTATTATTGCCCAACTGCCGTAGTACAAGTTTTAAGAAAAGAAAGAGATGGAAGTACTAGTCAAATCAATTGTCCTGAAGCTATTAAAGATTATAACAAACATATGAATTGTGTAGATATATTTGACCAGCTAAGGGCGTTATATGAAATAGATCGAAAAAGCCACAAATGGTGGCACAAATATTTGTTCTATTTCCTCGATGCAGCCGTTGTAAATACCTTTATAATCTCTAAGGATATTTTACCTGAAAAGATGAATATAAAAAACTTTCGTTTTAAAATTGCTGACGGACTTGTTTCAGCAACTTATGTCACAAAGCTAAGAGAGAAAGGCCTATCCTTTAAAATAAATAGGCATAAACCTCAGATGCCACTTGAAATCAAGAAGCAAGAATCAACTCATCAACCAAGAAGAGGAATAAGAAGAAGATGTGGCTTATGCAGCACAAAAGCAAAACCATCCAGAACAGAGTGGGAATGCTCGGTTTGCAAGGTGGCCCTTTGCCTTGGAAAAAATAAAACTTGCTTTCAATATTTTCATAAATAAACATACTACTGATGCATGTTACAAAATAAAAAAAATGATCAAAAAGGAATTAAATTTATAGAAGTTAAAAGGAAATTAATGAATTTTTTCTTCATTTTTGTTTGTTTTGGAGGGGGAATATTTTACTATGGAAATTTGAGCGGTGGTACACTATGAGTACCACCTTAATAATTAGTTAATTATTTATAATTTTTCAAAAATAATAGTCAAATATCATTTTGGTGAAGATTTATTGTCAATATCGAACAAAATATTTTATTTTATTTCAACAAATAAACCTTTGCCCTCCTAAAGCTTTTTTTATCCTAATAATTTTGCCCCTCAAAGGGTTAAATAAATGATATGAGAGAGGAGGCTAATAATACTAGTTCGTAATGAAAAAAATAAAGGTTATTTCAGAGTGAAAGTGATGTCATTGAAGAGTACTGGTTGAAACCCTGGGACTTGGCTCAAGAATAAAGACAGGGGAGTAAATCAGAAGATATGAGACAGGAATGAGCCTTATCGTATCCGCAGCCTGATTTAATAATGGGAGTAAAGAAGTTAAGAGCGAAAGAAGATAATCTCGGGGATCATGTGATGATTTACGACGATTTGATGGCTTCAATCAAGGTTTAGACACAAACACTGCATAAATTTGAAGTCTTTGCCTGCTGCAATGATTTGTAATCAAGATCTTTCTTCAGACGTAATGTCACATTGCTTAGAGGTATTTCGAACATCTTGTGTTCACCGTTTTGCAATTTATGAGAACTTAAAAGGTTATTTTTTTTTTATTTAATCAAATTTTAAGTTCCTTTGAATTTGGATTACAAAAATATTGTTGTTGGTTTCAAAAAGCGCTGCGGTTTTAGCAATAGTAAGCATTAAATTGTTTAGACTTATTCGAAATTACATCTACTAGGCTTAAAATATGCTATTAAATTAATAGTGTTCTATCCTTATATGATACTCCTTTTACTTGTATATGTGTTGAATGTATATTAATATGAAATTGTTAAAATTTCACATCCAATAAACCTTCTTGATTACACGATTACTGACCTAAGAGGAGAAATTGGTTATTCAAAGCATTCGAATGCGTCTGCTTACACCAGGTACAATGCAATAACTAGGACATATCTTTAGGTTTTATCAACAGAAATTAATATTGTGTTTGGTGAAATAACTGTAGTATTGAGAAATGTTAACAGCCATAACTTGGAACATCACTAAGGGAAAATACACAATGCACAATTTAACTCAGTCCAATCACAAGCACAATCAATTTTGTATCAATCTCTATATTAAGTTAATTAATGATTCTCATCTCGTCGAGGATAAAGTGTGAAGCTTAACTTGGGCATTTGCTTCTAATTAATTTCTTTCATTATTTCAATGCAATCATTTCTGCATTAATAACGTTAATGATAACGAAGCCTTTGATTCATAACTTCTATTATTTTATGGACGTTTATTGATCTGTACAAAAGGTAAATCGATGATTGCAGTAATTTGGTAAAAGAAATTGTGAAGCAGCGAGGTTATTTTACTCCTGAATATATTAATTTTTTGTCTGCTATTATAAAAATTCGTTGGAACCTTTTTGCTTATCTAGTAATTTTGATCACAAAATAAACATCCTGGTACATTATTAGATAGGCATCTTCTTTTCTAAGTTGAAATATTTATTCCTTCCTGTATGCTTAATTCATTCTTTATGTTTCGATGAAGATTTAAATATGGTTCTTTTTCATATTTTGGTGTTTTGCTCTTTATACTTAGTTCTTCTCTAGTTTCTCAAATACCCGCCAGGACCCAGTAATCAGGACAAAAACAAGTTATGCTGACCAAAATGTCGCGAGCTCTCACCTATTTTGATTTATAACCTTACTTACGACCTTCAAAATTTTCAATAATTCCCGGATTAAACTTAGTAGGACCTTGGCAATTGGAACATTCGAAATAAAAGGTAAAACAATATAAGGGTTTCAAATTTCGTTAGAATACGCCGAATAGTTATGATGTTATCGCCAAAACAATATAATTCCCGGGATAACCTAAAAAGGACTTTGGCAATTATATCATTCGAAAGAGAATGTAAAACAACATAAGGGTTTCAAGTTTCGTTAAAATCTGCCGAATAGTTATGATGTTGTTGCCAAAAAAGTATATTCCCCTGGCTATCATTGGGAAGACTTTGTCGATAATATCATTCAAAAGAGAATATTAAACCACATAAGGCTTTCAAATTTCGATAGAATCGGCCCAAAATCTACAATGTTATTACAAAAAAACAACAAAAATAGCTAAACGGGGACCAACCGACCGACAGAGTGAGGTGTAGAGTTGTTCGCAACAAGACTCCTACGGAACTAAAAATTTGCTAGTGCAATCGCCGTCACTCAAATTATTTTTTAGATTCCTCTTATTCATGATTTTTATATATTTTTTCTTAATCTCTTTATTTGATGCCATTTTATATTTAAGCAGTTGAGTGGAAATTATCTCAAGCTAGAGTGTTTCCCTTCCTTCTGTAAATAGAAATGTTTTCAAAAATGGCATGGGACACAGAATTTTAGTCTATCGGTCGATCTCCGTTTTGCCTTTTCTTGTTTTGCTAATAACATTGTAACTATTGGGCCAATTCTAACGAAATTTGAGATTCGTATGATGTTTTTCATGCGCTTTCGAATGATATAATTGCCAAAGTCCTCCCAAGTTTAGCCCTGGAATTATTTTGTTTTGGCAATAACATCATAACTTTTCGCCGATTCTAACGAAATCTAAAACCCTTATGTTGTTTTACACTCTCTTTCAAATGATATAATAATTGTTAAGGTCCTTCCAAGGTTAGCGCGGGAATTATTGGGCAATAACATCATAACTATTTGGCCGATTCTAACGAAATTTGAAACCCTTATATTGTTTTACATTCTCTTTCGAATGATTTAATTTCCAAGGTTCTCCCTACGTTACAACGTGAATTATTGAAATTCTAAAGGTCGTAAGTTCACAAATCACAATAAGTGAGAGCACGCGACTTCTGGTCAGCAGACCTTGTTTTAAATTGCTCATTTGCTATGGAAGGAAACATCTTGCTGGTATCCAGGTAAATTGCATTTATTCCTCTAAGAAATTTTTCTTTGGCTCTTCCATAAACAAATTCAAGAAATGCATTCCAAACTGCTTAGCTCCGTTCCGTCATAATAATATATTAGCAGTTTTGTTAGTAAAGTTTCAGGTTGGGGCAAACATTTAGCTTTTTTCCAACAAGGCACTTACTCTCCTATTTTTACAGGTAGTAATGAATTTGCTATGTTTTTTAAGAAATAGACAAATTTACTTCCCGCCTCAGACTCTAATTCGTTGTTGCCACCTAAAATCGCAAAATAACCAAAATATCTATAACACTGGTCTGCATTTTGTAAATTTTTAATTTTTATTTTTATTCATGGTTGTCATCTTACATATTATTCAATGGCTGATTTTACATATCTGAACCACTTTTTTTCTATCACGTAAGGATTTTTAATAAAATACAAATTAATGATAACAAAGGAAGGCGTACCACTGTGATTCCCGCTTGTGCTGTGCATTGGGACCATCACGTTTCAATGACCAGCAGTATGCCGCCATCATGTTGACATTCCATTTGCCCTAGGATCGAGTTTACATGGTGCAACTATCTTGATAGAAACGACCTATTTTTTCCTCACTGTAGTTCCTACAATTCGTGGAAAAATAGTCAAGATGTAGCTTCAAAAAGTGCATCTTCACACTTATTCTAGACCCAAATTGCTGGAAACTTGAAATCAAATCTTCGATCATTTTTTCATATTTTGCCTTTAGCTTGCCTTCACTTACATGAGGAATCTTGGACTCCAGTTACTTGAAAGCAGCTCCATTCTTGTTCAAGGCTTTCCTAAAAAGAATTTAAGCCCTAATTTGATGTGGAGTGGTGGTAGCAGAATTTTATTGGGGTCAACTAGTGGCATAGCTCTCACGTTGTGATTTCCGGGTAAAATGCTGTTTCTTGGTGGCCAGTCCTTTTTCCCTAGTGCTGGCTGTCAGCCTTACTATCCCAGAGACACAAAAAACAAAGATACTTGGCGTATCCCCCTTGAAGACCTAGTAGGAGAGCAATAACTTTTAAATCACCACAATGAGAAAATTGTGCTGATGGTACTTGATTGTAGTTATTAGTGTTTTCAAATTTCGTAGGTTTCGGACATTTGGATATTATGGCCAATTTGCACAGATGCAGCTCTGTTGCCATTGTAGAGAAGAACAGCCTTTAAATTTATGTTAAAAGAATCAATGAAGAGCCTCCATTCATCTGCTTTGTACGGCATCCCCATGCGTTCGATAAAGCCAGAAATATTTGAACAGAAATCTAAAGAATCTTCTTTCTTAAGAACTGAATGAATTCCCCTTCACGATGACGGTACCAAGCGAATGTTGTTCCAGAAGCTAGAATCCTGTTTTTCTTGAGTCTAGAGCAAAGTAACTGTGCACTTTCTTTTGCAAAGTTAAAGTCTCGCACCAGGTCGTTGAGCTCAGCTTGGTTGAGGAGTTTATGATCGTCATTTGTTGGTGGTTCATAGTCTATTTCTATCTGATAAGTATCACTAGTATCGGCCTCTGATGAAATTTCCCATATCTTAGATGGCACAGGCACAGGTGTATCATCTAACTGTGGAACATGCCTTATTGCTGAAGGAATATTCGGATATATTATGCGATCTTTAGTATTCTTGTTGAATCCAGCTACTTTAGTCATACAAAAGTAAGTCATCATGGTGATACTTGTGCTCTCGCCATACCATTGGTACTCCAAAGGGCATATATTTAAGTTTTCCAACTGACCCCATTTGGAGCTTATTGATGCAACTCTTGCAAGCTTTGTGTGGGGCAAATGGTTTGTCTTTGTCTCTTAATCCGCAGCCAAATTAAGCTAAATAACACCGTTTCAACAAAGGAGTAATATTGCTCCGGGAATGTGAAGGGGTGAATTGACCGCAGACATAGCAAAATATGTCTGCTGAA
Organism: Ceratothoa steindachneri; assembly: GCA_963969495.1. Taxonomy (NCBI): domain Eukaryota; kingdom Metazoa; phylum Arthropoda; class Malacostraca; order Isopoda; family Cymothoidae; genus Ceratothoa; species Ceratothoa steindachneri. The sequence continues at coordinate 150,110,291 of OZ018326.1, forward strand.
TTTATACAGCCTCTAGACATATTCACAATCTAAAAATAAAGAAAAATACATGGGCAATAATAGAAATATATCTATAATATATATATAGAAATATTATATAATGTAAACATATATATTATATCTATATATATTATAATTTATATAAATATTTACTTCTGCTATACGAAAAAAGAAATGTAGCGTCTCTGTATAACTCGCCAACGTGATGTGATAGAGCTGAATAAAAAACAAAGTAAATCAACATTGTTCCTATATATTTTGAAAAAGATGCCATACAGTCAATAAAAAAATAATGCAGACCAATGTAATCCCATTGCTCATTGGCTACCAAATATAAGTGAATCCATTAGTCCTACAGTTTTGTTTGATATCTAGAATACGACCTATTGTTCAAAAGGAAATGGTGGGTATTTAAGAGAAGGGAAGACAAAGGATCACAACAAGTGGGAAATTGGGATTAAAACTTCCCTCTACTTCGGCATTTTAGGAGACCACTAATAAATGAGTCAAAACACAAAGAGGCTAGATTGCGAAGAAATGTTATATATTTCATTAATAGATGATAATCTCGTCGGGGATGAGTTATTTATTGTATAATCGGAGGTCTCCATAGATCTTCACTAGATCTTGAACTAACACACCGATAAAGGTTTAATTACAGCTTGATGTATTTAAAATTTCGGAGGAAAATGAGGGAGAACCTCATCAAGGGAAGCAAAATTAATTAAGATAAAAGCAAAGTTGAAGAATCGAAGAGGATGAATGTAATGAATTTTCTATGAAAGCGAATACGGTTTTGGGGTGATTATTATGTCTTATTTCACGGCTGGCTGATGTGTGTTTTTGAGAAGATAAGAGTGAGATCATAATGAATCAATGATGTAGAACTACCAGCCACCGCCCCTTCAAATATCTACAAGGAGCTACAAGGAAATAAGTACCCTAGAAGACCTTAAGGTCCATACAAGGACAGTACTTTTGGCAAAATCATCGAAGTTGTCCGTTGGCAACCTCGAAGATCACTCGCGAGGATCTTAACGGTGATTTCGCAAGACTTTATCTAGTCTTAACTTGAACTGGTCAACAGATTTACTGTTGAAAATTTCCGTCGAAAGTGCATTCCAACTACCACAGATACTGTATGTGAATAATTTCCCACACAGATCACGGTGGTATCGCTTTAGTTCGCGTTTGTAGCCGTGATTTCTTGTTCTCTCCTCGCTGAGCTGGAAAATATCCCCGTAGTCCAGTCTGTTGAAGCCTCGAAGTATTTTAAACACTTTGATAAGCTGACCACGTAGTCTCTGAGTCTCCAGCAAGAACATATCTAATTCCCTTAATCTATCTTCATAACTTTTATGTCTGATAGAGGAAATCAGTTTGGTTGCCCTGGCTTGGACGCGTTCCAATCTCGCGATATCCTTTCGAAACGAAGGACTCCAAAACTCACGAAATACTCCGGGTGCGTTCGGACGAGGGAGTTATACAGACACTACTATCTCCTTGCTCCGGTATCCAAACTGTCGCTTTATATACCCTAACATCCTTTGGGCTTTCTTCTCCACCTCAATACACTGTTTCGAGAAGTTGAGGGTCACTAGGGATAGTCTCACCCAAGTCCTTCTCAGTGTCGGTGGATTCAAGAGCAGTGACCTTAAGGATATAGAGTGATTGGGGGATTTCGGTGGCCGATATGCATCAATTTGCATTTGTTCACGTTGAAAATCATTTGCCACGTATCCGACCAATTCCTAATGGTCCGAAGATCATCTTGCAGGCGGGCATTATTTCCATCCTTTGCAACGTTCATACTAAGCTTGGTATCGTCGGCAAATTTAGAAATCTTGGCAACAATGTCATCGTCCATGTCATTGACGTAGATGATGAATAGTAGTGGTCCCAGGACAGAACCTTAAGGCACCCCGATAGTAACTGGCACCCACTCAAAATCCTGTCCATTCAGCACCACCCGTTGCCGTCTGCCACTTAGCCAGTTCTCTATCCAGCCTGCGATTTTTCCGTTTATGCCCATGTCTCACACTTTCTGGAGAAGGTGGCTGTGTGGTACCTTATCAAAGGCTTTCTGAATGTCTAAGTACACCACATCCACCGCCGTGTCAAAATCATGCTCACTGGAGACGAAGTGGAAGAATTCCACAAGGTTCATCAGGCATGACCGTTGCCTTCGGAAGCCGTGCTGGGAACTCCTCAGTAGCAACTTTGAATCTAAATGCGACGTCACATTGTCGACGATGATGCTTTGCATGAGTTTACCGACTATCGAAGTCAGACTGATAGGTTGGTAGTTCGACGGTTGGCTACGGTCTCCTTTCTTGAAGATAGGAGTCACCTCCGCTTGACGCCAGTCTCTAGGAACGCATTCGGTCTGGATTGACATGTTGAAAATTGCGCTCAGGTGTCGTGACACTTGATCGCGCACTTCTTTCAACACTTCAGGTAGAAACCCATCCGGGCCAGGTGACTTATTCGTCATTAGGTCACTGATTTTCTTTTTTATTTCTCCTTCGGTGAAGTCCATAAACTCCAGCTTTACCCCCGAGTACGAATGCGTTGGCTGGGGATGGGACCACACTCTTCAGTAAACACTGAAGGGAAGTAGTCTTTAAGGAGGTTAGCATTTTTTGCATCTGAGTGCTTTAATGTCCCTCTCCTCATTCTTCAAAGGGATAATCGTTCGACGGATTGGTTTACGGTTCTTTACATATCCAAATATCTCCTTTGGATTCTCTTTACAAAGTCTCGCCACTCGGAGTTCCTCAGACCGCTTAGCTGCCCTTATGTTGGACTTCGCTCTCCTGGTTAGCCTCCGGTATTCGTCAAAGTCACCCAAGATCTACGATTGCCGGTAGACATTTCTCTTCTCCCTAAGCAGTTGGCCTATTTCTCGATTAAACCACTTTGGTTGAACAGAAGACCGACGGGAGCATTTCAGAGGGATGAAACGCGATTGAAGCCTCATGAATGTGGTTTTGAAACTGTTCCACGAATCTTCAACAGACTCGCTTACTTCTAGCCTCGCTGTAGTAAGTCCAGCAAGAAGACCTGCAAAGTCTGCTCTTCTCATATCAAGTTTCCTCGATTTACTAGTTGCAAGCCCTTCCTTCGGAACTTTGAGGTGATGTGAGTAGTTGAAAGGTAAAGTTGACAACTTTTATGATGGGTTAAATTGAATTGACATTTATATTTTATTTTTATTTTATTTATTTATTCCATATTAAGCAAATGTACAGTATAAATATATTACATTTTATATCTTAATGACAAGTTACAATAAGTACTTTATACATATATATATATACCTACAGATTAGTTATGGGCCCAAAATAAGTCAGTGACTTTTAGGGCAGAAACTTAAAACTTAAGACTAACATCTAAATAAGCATGTCATAATCAAGAATAAAAATTCCTTCATGTTTACGAAAAGAGAACGCCTTGTTATAAAAAATATTTCAGGATTAAGTAAAACTTATGCTAGAGCAATTTGCTATACGTATATACCGTCTCGCCTTTAAATTTAAGCCGTGCACCAACATCGGCTAGCATATCATATTAACCTCGACAACTAAGGTTGTTTGATTTTTGTGACAATTTAGTTTACGTTTAAGTAGTCGCCGGAACACGCCACGACGCTTTTCACTTACCCGGGTAAGAGGATACCCAACTATCTTCGTTTTAAAATAAAAAAAAATTGGAAGAATTGCTAGGAGAATTCCCCGGCTGATTACGAGGCCCAAAAATCAAAGTATTTCTACGATGATTGTTGTAGCCTTTAGACCTTATGACCAAAGCTTTCCTGCGCCGCCCTTTATCAACATAGATTATTTATATATATATATATATATATATATATATATATATATATATATATATATATATACTTGTTGAGTAAGGAGCATTTTAGCGCGTGTAAAAGACATATATAAGGAAAGAGTTGAAGTTGGGTCTCTTATCGCAATTTCCATTCGGAAATATATAAACAACTTAGTATACATTTGGGAACCTAATCATTGTAGAGATTGCAAATAACGAATAATTATAGTATTTAAATTTAGAGATAAATTTAAAGACGATTTATTTTTAGTGATTATTTCAAAAGATCTGTAGTTAACATATTGAACAGCCCTATATAAATCATAACATCTTCATTATCTGTAAATCAGAGTAATATTACACAGTATAATAGTGTACAGTAACAAATAAATACACAATAACAAAAACTGTAATAGAAATTTAGTAAGCCGAAATTATATTGTTTTTAAGAGCTTTATGAATTGAGCTAAATTGGTTTGGGATTTGATATTTTCGTCCAAGCCATTCCGTATTTTGATAGATTTGTACAGAAAGCTACATTGTGATTTTCATTTTGAATACAAGGGTGAAATAAATGTTGTTCTATTGCGGGTTTGGTGATTATGAGTATTATCAGCTCTTTGTAACATATTAAATATATAGTTAGTATAGGAACAATTTATTGTTTTGTAAAGGAATAAGGATGTTTGAAAAACAAAGAGATTTAATTTTAGAATTCTGGATTCTTTAAAATATCGATTAGTGTGCTCCTTGGAGTCGAGTTGATGGATGGCTCGAATTGCTTTTACTGCAATATGACTAATTTATTGACATAATTTTGATATTTTCCATACCAACTCTCTATGCCATATGTCAAGTAAGGTTGCACCATTGTCATATATAAAGAGTAGAGAATATATTTAGGAAGAAATTTATTTAATTTATATAATATTCCAATCGATTTTGATAGTTTTGTTGAGATATGCGTAATATGTTGTTTCAAACTTAGATTTTTTGTCAATAAAGATGCCTAGAATTTGATATGAGTAGTTTCATAAATTATTCCGTCGCCCATATTAATATGGGGCAATTCAATAGATTTTTTTGTAAGAGAAAAGAATATATTTGGTTTTATCTACATTTATTGATAGTTTATTAACATTAAGCCAAATGAAGACATTTTCGAGTTCTTTATTTATTGTAGATGCAATGTTGCTCGGTTTGTCATATGGCAAGAGAGTTGAGAAGGTACTATCATCTGCGAATAATATAAATTTAAACAGAGAAGAGGATTTAACAATATCATTAATATATATTATAAATAACAGTGGCCCTAGAACGGAGCCTTGTGGGACCCCAATTGTAATATTAAGGCGCGATGAGTCTTGACCATTGACCGAGACAAATTGCTTTTTTTCAGTTAAATATGATTTGAACCAATTTTGACAGTTGCCTCTAATTCCTTACATAGATAATTTTGACAGTAGAATATTATGGTTGACACCATCGAAAGCTTTTTTAAATTCGAGAAAAATTGAGAATACAATGTGGCCTTTTTCAATTTTATCATATAAATATTGAAGGTGGTTAATTATCGCGTGAATCGTTGATTTCTGACATCTAAAACCATAATGGTGTTTATACAACAGTGAATTAGATTCCAGAAATTTATTAAGTTTATTGGATGCTATTTTTTCAAATATTTTACTGAACATTGTAAGAAATGTCATAGGGCGGTAATTGCTGACGTTTGTGAGGTCTCCGGCCTTTGGTAACGGTGTTACCCGAGCAACTTTTAATACACTTGGGAAGATACCTTGCGTAAATGATTTATTAATTATTGATGCTAAAATTGAAGCAACTATATCAGAGATGTATTTTAAAATTTTAGTGGAGATTGAATTAATACCTGATTTTTTATTTTTTAGGGAACTAATGATTTTTTTTTATATCGGCTACGCTTACAGGAGAAAAGAACAAGGAATTTGGTACATTAATCTCATTAAAATACGGGAGAAAAGATTTATCGAAAGTTTTGCAGGAGTCTGAGTATTTTACTTACGTTGACAAAAAATTGATTGAATTCATTTGCTTTTTCCTTATTGTCATCAACTGGTTTGCCGTCCATGATAGTATTTTCAGGTTTTATCACAGAATTGATTAATTTCCAAGTTTGTTTTATATTGTTTTATATAATTTGTCTTGGCTATTTTAATTTGGTTAGTAACTTGATTCCGAAATCTTTTATATGTGTGTTCTGGAATTTGACTAAGCTTATAAAGAGAAGTATTTTTGACGTTTTTTTATATTATTTATAATTGCGATTGTTTTCCAAGGTTTTGTTTTGTGTTTATATGATATGGTTTTAAATTTCAGAGGACAATTAAGTTCAAAAGCATCGTCTAGCCGTGAAATTAACTCTTCAGTAGCAGAATGGATGTCATTTATATAGGAAATTTCATATAGATTCTGATTTACAACATAGTTATAGAGGTTTGTTAAGGTATTTTTGTTAATTATACGGTAGGTTATTGTACGGTTTTGATGAACATGATTCGAGTTGAAAAATGCACTTTGGATCATGAATATAGGAAGATGGTCCGATATCTCACAAAGGAGAATACAATAAGAGTAATTTTCGAGGTGAACTCTGAACATATTGTCAATTAGTGTTGTTTGAGTTTTGGGTTATTCTTGTCAGTTGTTTTATAATTGGAAGTAAGGAATGAGAATAAAAAATATTGAGGAAGGACTGAGTTGATGCGTGGTTTTCAAAGTTTAATAGGTCGAAATTCAAAATCTGCTGTAAACATTATGTCGTCATAGTTGGTAACATTGAAGTAATTGATTAATTCATTCATCTTATCTATAAACATCTCAGGGTCACCAGATGGAGGTCTATATAAGATTCGAATCATTATTGTTTTACCATTTGATTTTACTTCGATAAATAAAGTTTCAATATAGTTATACGAAATATTAATTTCGTCAACCTTGAAAAATGCACTTTGGATCATGAATATAGGAAGATGGTCCGATATCTCACAAAGGAGAATACAATAAGAGTAATTTTCGAGGTGAACTCTGAACATATTGTCAATTAGTGTTGTTTGAGTTTTGGGTTATTCTTTTCAGTTGTTTTATAATTGGAAGTAAGGAATGAGAATAAAAAATATTGAGGAAGGACTGAGTTGATGCGTGGTTTTCAAAGTTTAATAGGTCGAAATTCAAAATCTGCTGTAAACATTATGTCGTCATAGTTGGTAACATTGAAGTAATTGATTAATTCATTCATCTTATCTATAAACATCTCAGGGTCACCAGATGGAGGTCTATATAAGATTCGAATCATTATTGTTTTACCATTTGATTTTACTTCGATAAATAAAGTTTCAATATAGTTATACGAAATACTAATTTCGTCAACCTTTTTAGTATTGAGTCTATCAGATATATACACGCTTATACCTCCTCCTATCATGTTTACGTGGCGTAGTGATTGAAAAGAGTTATAGTTTGGGAAACTGATAAGGTGCTTATTATTTTTTGTTAGGCTAATCTCGGTGAATGCCAAAATGGAAAATTTATAATTAAGTGTTGATAAAAATATTGAGAATTCATCAATGTTTGCGTGCAATGATCGAATATTAAGATTTAAAATGGACAGGTCTGTTTTTTCAAAGGAAAATGTAGTGTAAAATTATCAAAATCATAGGATTGGTTTCTTACGTTATTTTCTTTAAAATTTGGATATAATTCATCAAAATGGTTTATGTCTGGTTCGATATTATTGAAGTGATCAAGTTGTTCAAACATAAAGGCAGTTCAATTGGAATTTAAAAATTAAAGGTTACAAATTGCAATTAAGTATAAATATATACACTTAAAATTCTATTTTTATGATAACTTTAATAAGAGATAAAGGAATAAAGTATGTAATACGATTGAAATAAAAGTAAGTAAAAGCTAGGTCAAAACATGGTTTGTTTGTTTTTGTTTTTCTCATCTAAACCAGTAATAGCGCCGAAGGTATTATTACTAATCGTTCCAGAGATTTTCAACATTAACGTCTGCAAGCGTCGAATTGAAGTCAGACGCCATTCAAAGCAATATTCCGAATTTCGCATTCTCCTTGTAATCAAATCAAAGCGTAATTTCATAGTGAGTAAATAAATATGTATCCATGATAAACAATTAATGACTGAATAGGGAAACAATATGATATGCGCTGGGGGCATTGGAAGTTTCCAATAGCGAAATCTTCTCTGTTTGTGTCCATTTTCGTCGTTCGTTTCCGTTCTCCTCCAAAGATAGGACCAAACAACAGAAATGCGTATCATGCCATGATGCGATGCTCTACTGCAGCTATGAAATAAAAAATAAAATAAATTCTATTAGCATTAGAATTATCAACCCCTGAATACAAATAACAACCTACTTTTGAAATTACTTTCTATTCATAATAAGGAAGCATAAATTTTAATTTTGATGATATTTATATCTTTCATTGGAGATTTAGTAAAACTTACATTTTGATATTGCGTTGTAAATTTAATTACATCTATAGGGTCAAAGTTGGATTTGGAATATTTAAAAAAAGCGTTTGGCGGTCCATATAGGAATGTTAGAATTTTTAGAAACCCGGAAAAGAGCGAGTTAATAATATGTACTTATTTCCAAAATGGGATAAGGGAAGTTTAATTCACTATTTTTCTTCTATTTTTCTGTATGGCAATATTATCTTATTTAATTGCTCAATTATTTTGTCAATTTTCTCATTCGAATACATTTAACTTTAATAAGTTCTGCTAATAGATATTGTGCCTTAGGTGAAGGGTTATATGATAGACGGCCACATAACCCGCGTCTGATGAGATTGTGATCTATTATGTAAATGATATTTCTCCTTTCTCCTCAAACCTGCTCCTTTGTCTTTTGACTCATTTATTAGTGATCTCTTTTCTAAATCCTTTGTGCAATCACTCCTAAGCAACGAAGATTTTCGTCGTTTAACCTTAATCCCCAGATTATAAACACTTGGTTCCTTATTTTGCCCCTACCATATATCCCCCCATTCCTTTATCCTTTCTTAATCTTCATTCCTTAATTGTTGCGTGGAAGCGACAAAGGAAAACTCCTGACTACATGCTGCGAACGGGAATTCGGTTGAGCTGAATCCTCCGATATAGCCTCCACGGTACCATTATCCATATGCTTATATCTAGAAATCCGAAAAACCTGCCAAAAAGAGGTTCTCTCTGGAATATCATATTTTAGGGGAAAATATTCATTATTCCATTTCGTTTTTCACGAGTATTCTTAATGAACCTTCCACCTTTTACAAACCAAGTACGGTTTTTCAGCAGGTTTCTATTGTTTAGCGAGAATTTAATTCTCCAAAAGTATTCAAATTACCCTGGGAAGGATGATTCTCTTAGAAAAGAGCTATATAAATAAATAAGGAAAGAATTGTCACTAAATAGGTAAATCTAAGTTTTTACACACTTAAGAATGGATTCATTCAAATTACGTTACTACAAATCTCTTACTACACAAGACAATTACTAAACATTACATCATCTATTGCAATTATTTTGAAGTGGTCCTTTTTTTTTTCTTTGTTTCTTCTCATTATATTTCATCATTCTGTGACATCGAGATAATTGAAATAGACAGAGTTGCAAGTAAGTGGATATGAAAGGAATATGTTGTAGGATAATATTGTGTAGCCCAAACCTAAATGGGTGTCAGTGGTCTAAATTATCTTGTTGTAAAGATTATCTTATTACAAAAATACTTCACTGAAAAAGATAAGTAAATCCAATTAATTTCATCATTTTTATTCATGAGCAAATCTCTTTATCTATATCTCACACTTTTTTAATGGTGCCATTCTAATTTCCCGTTGTTAGAAAGTTATATGAATTGTAAAGAAATATTAAGATATATTTTAATTCTGCGTGTCCCATGTGCTACTGTTTCCTTCTTTCATTTTCTCCCTATTGTTTTCTTACAATCACTTAGAAGGAGAAAGAAATAAAGTATTGAATTTCTTCATCTTAAAAGATTTAACAACGAAATCAGATTCCGATAAAGACAGAGGGCGAATTTGCGATTTCGAGCGTAATTTCACAGAACATGACACATTCCGCAGATATGAGTATCGGGGCGCAAGGTAAATTTGTATGTAGAAAAGCAAAATAATCAGGTGAAAAGGAGCATAATAAACTAATAGTCCAATTTGCTTATCTTTGGTAGCTGATTTAACTCAACGTCTGAATTTTTAGGAAAGGGGGAGTAAGACGAGCAACTTTTTGAAAAGAAAAAAAGATTATTTTCTTCCTTGAGATTCATGGGATGTTCGGTTAGCAAAACCAATAAGTAGATAGGCTGATGATAGGTTGACTAGTTTTAAAATTCACACTAGGCAGAGCCCACTGGTTTGGTGTTTGATACGAAGTACATCCAACGGAATTAGGACATACTCGTAGCATTGCTATTCACAATTTATATGTCATGCCAAATAATTATAATCTGTTAGAATTTTTCCACATAAATAGGAAATAAAGTCTATGGGAATTATATATTTATTTAATTTATTTTTATTTTATTTTTCAAATTATTCCTCTGTACGGCAAAAATATACTGAATTTTTGTTTAAATCTAATTGTGAAACAAGCAGTACATCGGTTACCCTTGTGAATATAGAGTAAACTGGAGCAGGGGAAAAGAGAAATGGGAAAAACTGCAACCATAATACCTAAGACGGTTGTCATATGCTTTGGCAACTTTTGTTTTATTTTACACTAAAGTTTAGGCCACTAATGAGAAAAAAGTAAGCTCTAAATTGGTGGTAAAATTCATATCCCTCACCGCCACCACCAAAAATTCCCTAGAAACAAAAAAAACAAAAAAAAATCAATAAATCTCATACGTGCAAAGATATTTAACGTGGCCCAATAACGTTATTATTATAAATATTATCTTGATTAATATGAAGAGTAATTATAGTATAAAAATAAGATAAAACCAAAATGCGGAGGCATTTCAGCACTAAAGTGATTATTTAAATTCAACTACTTGGTGCAATATGTCCCGAATGGATACACATAAATTATGAACAAGTATTTCCGTACAGGATCAAGAAAAATACACATGGCTTTGGAAATAGAAAGAGAAGGAATGAAGGAGTTTTATTGATATGCTTTTGGTAAGAGAGAACATACAGCAAAATCTATCTGATGTAAAAGGTGATTGTTACACCCAAGACCTTCTCAGTGTCGGTGGATTCAATAGCAGTGCCCTTAAGGGTATAATGAGATTGGAGGTTTCTGTGGCTGATATGCATCACTTTGCATTTCTTCACGTTAAAAAGCATTTGCCACGTGTCTGACCACTCCCCAATCTTCCAAAGATCTTCCTGCAGGCGGGCAGTATTTTCATCCTTTGCAATGTTCATACTAAGCTCGGTATCGTCGGCAAATTTAGGAAATCTTGGCAACCATGTCACCTTCCATGTCGTTGACGTAGATGATGAATAGTAGTGGTCCCAGGACAGAACATTGAGGCACCCCGCTAGTAACAGGCACCCACACAGAAGCCTGTCCATTCACCGCCACCCGTTGCCGTCTGCCACTTAGCCAGTTCTCGATCCAGCCGGCTATTTTTCCGTCTATGCCCAGCGCTCGCACTTTCCGGAGCAGGCGGCCGTGTGGTACCTTATTAAAGGCTTTCTGAAAGTCTAAGTACACTACATCCACCGCCCATTTGATTTGGCTGGCCTAGGATAAATAATTTGAGCATTGGTGAAAAGTGTGAAGAAGGTGGAAAGGAGGATAGAATAAAACAAACAGAGGAAAAAGTATGTGAGAATCATTGTAACTGTAACAGAGGATGTGTGAACTTGAGATTGATAAATGAAAGTGGTGGAGTGAAAAAGTGAAGATCTCAGTAGAGATCAAATGAAGACGTATTTTAGAAGCTTAATTGTGCTGCTGGGTATACGGAGCAGAAGCGAAAATTAAAGTCCAAAAGAGTTTTTATCCAAAGTAAGAAAAGCAATAAATAAAATGTTTGGAAGGAAGGTGAAGCAGAATCCATATGGAACAGATTGTTGTGGAATGATATGAGGAATGGAGGAAGCCAAGACAAGTCTAATTGTGTGAATATAGAGAATAAGAATGGCAGATTATATTATGTGTTGTATAGTGCGATTATCGAGAATATAGTTAAAGTTAAAATGATGGGATGCTCGGGTGTAAAGAAAATGATGTTTCACTGTTTCGAATTAATAAGTATGCGAAACGTTGTTAAAGGTGTTAGCTTTCTGGAATAAAAAGCTAAAGAAGGGTGAAGGTTGCTTTATGAAATTGGTATCATGATTGTATTGTAAAGTTTAGGAAAGTGAAATAGTGAATAAGGACCGGTAGAATACTGTAATAATAGCTCTTTATAAGGGTGAAGGTAGAAAAATTAAATGCAACAAGTAGATGGGAATATGTTAATTAAAGTTGGTCAAGTGTATGGAAAAAATATGATTGTGGTTATAAGTAAGAAATGAAGGAGTAAAACGTAATGATCAAATAGATTCGGTGAAGGAGTCTTTTCTTCCAAACATACGGGCAGTATGGATGTTCTTCCTTATCTATTTAGATGCCGTATGAGGTTTATTCCTTCCCCACAAAGAAGCGGTCAGTTTTGTCTTTTTAAAGAATCCAGTTGAAGACTTGTTTCTAGGACAAAAGTCGTCGTATCGCCTTAGAGCCAAATGCCAAGCTAGATAAAGCAAAAGGGATAGTCCCTCCAATGACCTGCCGTGTTTTGTGATAAGATGATAATGATTATTGCGTGATGATTTCCCATAGTTCAAATCACTTACAAGTGTCTTTGAATGGCTAAATGAGTTTTTTGGCACTAGATGGCGCCACCCAGCGCTAAATCAGAATGTAGATTTTAAATGTCCAGGGTGAATAACCATATGTCCCATGGTCATATGGGTCATTTCATGGCTATAAATGGGTACAATGGAACTTAACTTCTTCTAAATAAAAAGCGACGCCTAGAACTGGCGCTTTGCAGCAGGTAAAAGGATATGCCCAAACCATATATCAAAATGGAAAAACGTGCCCAAAACATGTATTTCGTATATATATATGATTTCACGACGTATAGGTGAGAATGAGTGAAGAAATAAAAAAAAATGGAAAACACTATGGAGTTCCTTATTAACGTTTCGCCTATTGGCTTCTTCAGAATAGAACAGTTCTATTCTGAAGAAGCCAATAGGCGAAACGTTAATAAAAAACTCCATAGTGTTTTCTGTTTTATTTACTTCCTCCACCCATTCCCATATATATATATATATATGTATATATATATATATATATATATATATATATATATATATATATATATATAATAGACTACAGGTGTTTATTTTCATTAATTAATCTGTGTTTAGATTGAATATATTTGAGATCATTTTAGTCATTTATTTTTTTTCACAAAACTTGGCTGGTGTAATTATATAATAATCTAAAATTTGCAATAACTTTAAGGTGATTCTATGCCCCCCAAAATCTTTTTGAGGTGGATGAAGTGCTTCAAGAAACAAAGAGTAAATCTGAAGGATATCGAGAAGGACAAAAAGATCATCTACTTGGTGCAATGAAAAAAAAAATGTAACTGCAGTTCAGGAACTGTCTGAAATATACCATAGGGTTGCATGAATTTTATCCCTATGGAAGTTAAAATTTCCCTTCGTTTAAAATATTACATTTTAAGTAAACATCTTGGCCTCAGCAACCTATCACTTCGACGGGAGCTAAAAAGTCACACAAAGATCAGCTTAAACAAAAAATTGAATCCGACGAAGAATATTTAATCCAACGGATTTTCCCAGGAGGGAAAATGCAAATGAATCTTTTTTGACTTTTGGCGGTTTCTTCGGGACTTCTCAAATTCTAGACAAATGAATCAGCCAAGAAGATAATGGAAACAGGTGGACTACACTAATCTTGGTTGACCTAGTATGATAACAAAGTACGATCACGCAGCTAAGTATAGATGAGTATGGAGAAATTTCAAGACAGCATTTGTGACGAAATTACAAAGAAAGTTCAATATTGGCATTTTACTAAGGTGGATTCTTCAATGATGCATTTGCGGGAAATTCGCTGTTAAATCCTATTTCATCTTCCTGATACCAAATATTATTCTTTCAGTCTTTGTTACATACAACAATATTAGAGAACTTGATCACAGTCGAAACTGAGGTAAAAGTTGAAAATGTGAAGGTGCGTAATTCTAAGTAGGAAAATTCTTCAAAGAACTCCCAAGTAGATAGGAGATGTTAGACTAGAGGAAAAATATGTTCAGAAGTAAAATAGATCATATTTTCTTTACTAAAGTTTGTTTCTTTCCGAAACAAAAAGTTTTGATTATCCCAAGTAAATAAAGAGGCATCTTCAAGTTATAAGAAGTTTTGGAAAGGAGAACAAAGTGTTTAATGGTTGGAAGATCATTTGTGCAGAAAATATTGGATGCAATGGGGTGGAAGATGAGCAGAAGGAGTTGTTTGTTATATCGAAAGAGGTGCAGAAGGCAATTCACTTTCTTCTAAGAAGAATGGGAATAAAGACAAATGATGAGCTTATGGTATATGAGGATGACTCGGTGTTAGTTGCAGGGAGTGAAGTGGATGGGAGGGATGCGGTAGTGTGTTTTATAACACTACAAATTCTCTTCTTGATAAAAGTATAAAAGTAAATACAGAAAAAATTTGGGTGAAAGCATTTGGTAGTATGGGATTGGGTGAAAAAGTATTGGTCTTGATCTTACCACTAAATGTATCTAGACAGTGAATAAAATGATATTTGTAGAGATGAGGAGGATTGCAATAACAATGTTGAGAATGGCAAGAACATCCTTGGTATCGATCAGAGAATTTGGGGGTGGAATTTCCCCCAAAGCTGCATGAAGGTATGACGTTGTCAGTGTTTCTGACAACATCGATGGTAGGCTAATGGCAGAGAGTAAGGAACGAATGAGTAAAAGATATTTTTTGTGTGAAGAGTGATGTGAACGAGGATGTAAGTGCCTGAAATGTTATGGGCATGTAATAATAATGGATATAAATGTGTAGATTTGTGAAGAGAATATACGAGAGTGAGTGTTAGGCTGTTCGAAGAGGTAAAAAAGATTGTAAAATGTGAGTTGATCCAGATGTTTGAGGGAGAATAGGCTCACCGGAGCGAAAGTTGATATTGTGTATAATATGAGTGTATGAAAGGGGTTCGTGAGGTAAAGAACTTGGTTTTTCTGCTATGAGAAATCTGGCTGCAGACAATTAATATGAAAGGCCAAGATGTCTTAAAATATGATGGATGTCTTTGTTGTTAATGTCTTTTTTTCAATTTTCTGCATCGAAGTTGATTTCACTAACTCCTTGTTTACTATTCATATTTTCTTCTTCTTAATTAATCTTATTTTTGAAATTATTCGATTTTTTCTCCCACTTCTCTTCCCGTCATTTGAGCCCAAGTGGGAACCATTATTTCCTTAATTCATTTATTCCTAAATATATTAAATCTTTGCTAAATTTAAGAATCAAAATAGAGGTGGGACAAAGACCCGTCTGTCGCGGAAACAAATTTATGAAAGAAAATTTGGCGGATTTGTGAGAGTACTTTATGGCCCTTTGAGATACATTCTCTAAACAACTGAGGTGTAAAATACAGTGCAATTGTGTGTTGGAGCTATTTTTCTGTGTTTAAATGTTAATTCTTATAAGGAATAACAAAAGCGTGCAGGTCGAATGGATGGATGTGCGAATAAAAAAATATAACGAGTAGGCAAAGTAATGAGGTATCACCAATTTAGATCAAAATGAGTGGAATTTGAGGGAATAAGAGTCTAAATATTTAACTAAGTCTTCTCTTCTACGACTGGTTCAATTGATTGCTGTGCCATTTGAAATTTATTTTCAATTTATTCCATAAATGTTGCTTAGTATTTGGAGCCTTTCTGTCGCTACCATCTTTCCATTAAAGAAAATACAAAAAACAAACAAATATTCCCTGAATTCCTTTGCTCAAATAATTCATATTCCATTGAAGCTTTGAAAGCCCAATCTCAAGTCATTATTCAAGGAAGAAGCAAAAGGATACGGGATGAAAATTGTATTTCAAAGTAAAAAAAAAAAAACACCAAAAGAAAGATGCTGCTCTCATAGAACGGGCAAGATTTCTTTTTCCTTCAATCGGCGTAGCTTAACTAACTCTGAACTAATTCTTTTTCTCCAGATGCAAGGCAGACTCACTCAGGCTGTATGGGTAATTACCCCGTAAGGGGCGCGGCGATTTGCCATCCTGCCCGCCGTGCTGACGGGATCCAGCGCTCCATCCGGCCCCAGCTTAGCCTCTCTTCCTTCCCCCGTAAGGGGCGCGGCGATTTGCCATCCTGGCCGCCGTGCTGACGGGACTCAGCACCCCGTCCGGCCCCAGCTTAGCCTCTCTTCCTTCCTTCAAAACACTTGTTTCCTCTCTTTTCACAGAACCTCTCCCACAACTTTCTCTGGTCAGCCTCTAATTTCACAGGGTAGATGCTGACCTTCCTTTCAGCCAACCGTCCCGCATCGGGGCTGAGGGGGTGGGGGACAATGTTCCCTAACCCCTGAGCTCCGGTCTGGGGTGGCTGGTTTTTAACTACCTGCTTCATCCCCACCCATACCTTCCTCACATCCCTTTTCCTCTTGTCTTCAAAATCTATCATTTATACGCCGTGTCCAAGGTGGAGCCGCCATGCCGATGGACTGCCAGGCCACCAGGCGGGAGGGGTGGTCCCAAATGGCGGCGCCTGGCTCTGCTGGGCCTGTAAGCACCTCTCGCAGTGCGGGCTACTGCGAGAGGTGTGCGCTATTGCATCCCGTATTAAAAGAAGGGTCACCATGCCCAATGATGAAATTCACACCAAAAAAACCCAACCCCCAACTTCCCCAAGAACAACGGAGCCGCCCTCGGGCAGCTCCAGCAAAAAAATGGAGGTCCCCCCCCCTGTGCTTGCACAGGGGACCCTCCATATTTCTCTAACCGGAGAGGAGGCTTACTCCTCTCCTTCGCCTACGGGTGCAGGGGACTCCCCCTCACCCCCTTATCTGGAGGTGCTTTCGGGCACCTCCCTTTTCCCAGCGGCAGTCCCCTCTTTTCTTTCCAAGGGGACTGCCAAGAAAGCCAGCAGGCAGCCCTTAGCCAGCCGCTCCCCATCAAAGCGGCTCGGTAGGGCAAACCCCCTTAGGGGGGAGAGGCAAGCCAGGCCCCTTCGGTCGCTTCCCTCAAAAGACCTGCTGGCAAAAATATTAAACCTTGCCGGGGTCAAGGACTGTGCCTCCCCAAACAAGACTGGCGACACTGCCAAGGGGACCTGCAATGTCCTGGGAGGGGATGGCCAACTGGAGGCCCCTCCCGTGATAGACATGGTCCTTGAGGAGACCCAGCCTCAGACGGTAGGGCCTTCCATGGGGGGGAATTCGGGCTCGGCGCCAAGCACCGAACCCGAATCCGCCCCTATGCAAGGTCCTCCTCAAATGGCTGAGGGCTCCGAGGCAGTAGAAGGAGGGGAGGGATCTCCTCCGACAGGTGCCCCTACGACAACCAGGACCTTCTCCATTTCGGAGAGGGACCTGGCTGAGGCCGGTCCATCTGGCCTAGGGGCTTCTGCCGGCGGAGGTGAAAAGCGGATTCATTCCCCGCCCTCCTCTCCAAAAAAGAAGAAGACTAAAAAGACTAAAAGGACGAAAAAGACTCGGGGCTCCTCTCCATCCGCGGGGGCTGCGGGGACGGATGGGTCTGCTGCCACTTTGGTAGGCGACCAAGCCAAGATCGGCACATCCGGCCCCTCTACCCCCTCGTGTGCGGAGCCCCTGACTAAGACCAAGAGTGCACAGGGCGGAGCCTCGATGACATCGGGGCCCCTCATTCAGAGGTTACCTGGCGTTTTCGAGCCCGCTGGCTTCAAACGCTTCCTCGTTATTCGCTCCACTAATGGCACCATGTTGTCCAAGGGCAACATGATCCATCAGAGGAGAGGATTAGCTAGTGCAATTGGTAGAGAGCCGAAGGTAACCCGTTTCTCGGACGGGAGCCTTCTGGCGAATGCGGCGAATCCCGCCGAGGCGGCCAAGATAAGTGCTCTTCGGACACTTCATGGCACCCCGGTGAGTGTGACGCCGCACTCTACCATGAACTTTGTAAAAGGAGTAGTTTATGCGAGGGAACTCGTTGACTACTCCATAGAAGACATCACCCTAGAGCTGGCCGACCATGGGGCGGTCAAGGTCGAACGTGTGATGAGAAAACAGGGAGGGGCCTCGAGACCCACCCCTACACTCTTCGTCACGTTCGACTGTGACAAGCTCCCTGAGTTGGTGCGTGCCGGTTGGTACCGCTACCGCGTGAAGGCATTCGTGCCACTGCCGCGGCGGTGCTATTACTGTCACCGCTTCGGCCACACGAATCGATCATGTAGACGTGCAAAATCGGGGTCACCCGAAGTCTGTGTAAATTGCTCCAAGGTCGCACACGATAAGTCCAAATCGTGTGTGGCCAAGTGTGTCAATTGCGGAGAGCCGCACCCTGCTTCTTCGAAGCAATGTGGTGCATATCTCCTTGAAAAAGAAATCCTGGCCGTTCAGGCCCAGGATCGACTCTCATTCCGCGAGGCTAAGGACTTGGTCCTGGCGCGCCCGGCTCTGCCTGGGACGTCATATGCCTCAATAGTTAGAAAAACACCCTCTGCTCCTGGCCCATCCAGGCCAACGAGCACGGTTGTTTCCGCGCCCATTCGGAGCCCTTCTGCGGGCTCTACTACACCCGGGCGCTCCCCTGGTAGAGCTGGCGGCAAAAGGGTTCACACCCAGCCCCGGCTAATACCAGGGCTCCCCCCTCTTCCCCAAGTGTGACCGTTTCCCGTAAGGCGAAACGACCACGCGCCTCCACAGAGTCGTTAGACTCACAGGAGGCAACACCCCTGAAGATGGTCGCTAGGCCATCTTCCGGGGTTCCTAAAGCTGTTCCCCGAAAGGAGGACAGCAACAAAGGAGCTTCGGCCCCTTCGCCCACGCCCCGAGGTGGAGCGAGTGGCTCGGAGACGGTGGTTCCTCGAAAAGAGGGCCCCCCGCCTCCCAAGCCGCAACGCCCGCCTAAGGTTTCGAGGCGGAGGGAGGAAAAGACTCGCATGGCGAGCCCAACCTCCCCCAATAAGTCCTCGAAGGCGACAGCGCCTTCAGCGCTTTGTCCGGCCAACAACGCCCGGGGTTCTGCCCCCGGGAAGCGTACGGCCATTCCCGTGAGGGTCTTCAATTCGAGGAGGGCCCCCGCGTCTCCTCCAAGCTAGGCCTGGAGGGCATATTCCTTCAATGGAATTGCCGTGGACTCCGGGCCAACTGGGAGGAGCTGCGGAGGCTCGTCTCGTCCCGTTCCCCGTTAGCTATTTTTTTGCAGGAGACCATGCTAGGCGCGTGCCCGCTGCCTGCCCTCCCGGGGTATAAGGGTCTTGCGACCCCACCACCGCGGGATGGCCGGGCTGGGGGATGCGCGGTTTACACCCGGCATGATGTCTCCGTTCTTCCTTTCTCTTTAGATACCTCCTTTCAGGTAGTGGCTGTGCAGCTGCACCTGGATAGGAGGTATACTATCATTTCTGCGTACATTCCACCGTCAGCTGACTTCGACGCGGGGGACTTCCGCCGCGTCGTGGCACGGTTGCCGAGGCCCTATCTCTTGCTTGGAGATCTGAACGGCAGGCATCCTCTCTGGGGAGATTACTCCATAAATCCCAGGGGACAAGTCCTTGCCGATCTGATCGAAGAGCTTGAGATGGGTGTCCTAAACGTGGATGAGTTTACGCATCACTGTCCGAGAACCGCTTCATTTTCTTGCCTTGACCTATCTTTGTGCTCTTCGGATGCACAGCCTGATTTTGATTGGGGGGTGGTCGATGACCTCCATGGTAGTGATCACTTTCCCATTCAAATATCATTTTCAGGGCAACTGCCGCCTGAGAGACCACCTCGGTGGTGCTTGGCGCGGGCGCGGTGGCCTGCATTTCAGGAAATGACTGAATTCTCTATCTCAGTCGAGGAGTTTAGGTCGGTAGATGAGGCCGTTGAGTTCTTCTCCGGCAACCTCATCGCCGTAGGCCTGACTACTATTCCTAGGACGTCTGGACGTTTTGCACGCCAACCACTCCCATGGTGGTCGGCCGAGTGTGAGACGGCCCTCAAACAGAAGCGTTATGCCTACATGCGCTATAAGCGCCGCCCGAACGATTTCACTGTCGCTGAATTTCGTCGGGCTAGGTCTAGGTTCCGGTATATTTCGAAGCACGCCTGCCGCTCTTTTTGGCGGGCATACGTGTCATCACTTAACGGGAAGACCCCACTAGGAGAGGTGTAGAGGCGAGTCAAAAGGATTCCAGGCAAGTTCTCAAATGACCCCGTTCCCGTTCTCCAGGAGAATGCGACCGCAATCTCGGACCCCGCGTCCGTGGCGGAATCCTTAGCGACCGCTTTTTCAGCTTTCTCTAGCCGTGATGCTGCTCCGCCAGCATTCAATGCACGTCGTGATGTCGCGGAAGGCCGCCGGCTGGACTTTACCTCCAGAGGCGGAGAACCCTTCAACGACAAGTTTACTGTGATTGAGTTGCGTTCCGCTCTCGCTTCGTGCGCGGACACCGCCCATGGTCCGGACGATGTCCCGTACGCCATGCTTCGACACCTGGGTGAGCGAGGCATGGCCTTTCTGTTAGATTTGTTCAACAGGATCTGAGTGGAAGGTCTTCTCCCAGACTCCTGGCGAATCGCTACTGTGCTCGCCTTTCGCAAGCCGGGGAGAGATCACTCTACTCCGACCGGTTTCCGCCCAATCTCTCTAACCTCTTGCGTGTGCAAGTTGATGGAGAAATTGGTAAATGTTAGATTAGCCTATTTCCTGGACAGCGGAGGCCATCTGTCTTTGCACAGTGCGGCTTCCGTAAGTTCCACTCCACGTCGGATGCTCTGCTCCGACTGGAAAGTGCCGTCTGCGAGGCTTTCCTTCGTAGACAGCACTACGCCACGGTGTTTTTTGATCTGGAGAAGGCCTATGATACCGCATGGCGATACGGTATCATGGAGACTCTCCACACGATGGGGGCGAGGGGACGCCTCCCAATTTTTATATCTGAATTTTTGCGAGATCGTCGATTCCGCGTACGGGTGGGGGGAGCCCTCTCCGGCCCAAAGGAGCAGGAAGAGGGTGTCCCGCAGGGAAGTGTCCTCAGTGTCACACTCTTTGCCCTGAGCATCAACGGCATCACCTCGGTGCTGCCGGAAGATGTTCTCGCTACGCTCTACGTGGACGACCTTTCGATCTCTTTTGGCGCGGCCCAGATGCCAACTCTGGAGCGTCGACTCCAACAGGCATTGAACCGCGTCTCTCGCTATGCCGAAGCGCACAGGTTTCGGTTTTCTTTGGCCAAGACTAAGGTGGTGCACTTCTGCCGCCATCCACGGCTTCACCCCGACCCAGATTTGTTTCTTAATGGGGTGCGCCTGGATGTGGTTGAGTCGCACCGTTTCCTTGGTCTTGTATTCGACCGACGCCTCACCTGGGAGGCTCATATTCGCAGCCTTAGGGTCTCTTGTACCCGCGCCATGGACATTCTCCGTTCCGTGACGTTCAGCGCTTGGGGCGCTGATAGGGCTACCGCCTTACTTTTTTATCGATCCTTTGTTCGCTCGAAGCTCGACTACGGATGCGAGTTTTATACATCCGCAGCCGAGCGTTTATTGCGGAAGGTGGATTCGATCCACCACACCGGCCTTCGCCTTACGACCGGTGCCTTCCGCACTTCCCCCATTGAGAGCCTGTTGGTCGATGCTGGGGAGATGCCACTCGCTCTGCGCCGCGTGCAGTGCATCACTCGCCTGTACGCGCGAGCCCGGCGCCTCCCTCAGTCGCCAACAGCTCTCACTGCATCCGCAGCTGATCTCGATGGTGCCTATGCTGCCGAGAGACGCCAGTCATACCCTAAGCCTTTTGGGTTTAGGGCCAGGAAACTCCTTCGAGAGGTAGATATAGCTCTCGGGCCGGTGGCGCCCCTGGTTCTGCCCAGGACGCCATCCTGGAGGGTACCACATTTGGCTATTTGTCGCCACGCCTCTGCTTCCAAAGCTTGTACTGCGCCGGGAGTATTGCGTTCGACCTTTTTGGAGCACACATCGTGTCACGCTGGTACCGTGCCAGTGTATACGGATGGCTCCAAGTCCCAAGAGGGGGTCGGCTTCCACGCCGTATCCCCTCTGTTTGAAGTCAGCGGGGCTCTACCAGGCGCTGCATCTGTCTTCACGGCCGAGCTGGTGGCAATACACCACTCGGTACGGGAGATTACGCGACGTGCCCGGTTCGGAGACCGGATTGTGATCTATAGCGACTCACAAAGCGCCCTGAGTGCTCTCGGGGCATTGGAATCTCCGCATCCCCTGGTTCGCGATATCCGTGACGCCACGGTTTTGGCGAGCCGGGCAGATGTCGAGATTATCTTCTGCTGGGTTCCTGGACATGTAGGAATTGCGGGGAATGAGCGCGCCGATGAGGGCGCCAAAGAGTCCGCGAGGACTCTGCGACCGGACCAGCGTTTCGCTCTTCCTCACACCGACTACATGGCAGGAATACGGGCAGCTCTTCGGACTGCTTGGCAAAGAAGATGGGAGACGGTCGAAGGGAACTTAAAGTTGCGTGCCATTGCGCCGCGACTGTTCCCATGGACCTATCCCCCAATGCCGCGGCGGCTTCAGGTTGCTTTCTGTCGTCTCCGAATCGGACACACTCGTGTGACGCATCGCTATCTGATGGAGCGCTCGCCTGCGCCCTATTGCAACGACTGCGTCGTCCCCCAGACTGTTCGGCACATTCTTGTCGAATGTCCCAGTCTGGGTGATCTTCGCGCACGATACCTGTCCCAGTACCGGGATGGGCGGGGTCGCTACCGCCTGTCCCTTGTGCTCGGGACAGATTCGTGCACACTGACTTGTGGACTTGTTGACTTCTTGGGGGAGGCCGGCCTTCTCCCTATTATTTAAGCAAGGTTTGTTTGTTTTGTTTTTTGTTGTTGTTTTTTTGCATTTTTTGTTTTTTGTTTGTTTGTTTTTTCTTTAGTTGCACGCTCCTGCGCCGGGGGGACCTCTCCCCGACGCACCAGCTTGCTTCCTTTCCCCCTTTTTGGGGTGTTGTTTTTTTTTTTTTTCTCTCTTTAATTTCATTTTAAAGTAGCCTAGAACTAGGCCAGTTTTAATACGGCGACTAATGCCCAAGTAGGCAGTCGCCAGATGAGCTCAAAAAAAAAAAAAAAAAAAAAATTTGACATCCTGGCCGCCGTGCTGACGGGATTCAGCGCTCCGTCCGGCCCCAGCTTAGCCTCTCTTCCTTCCTTCAGATAGCCCGATTTCTCCCCTACCTCGTCGCTTTTCATGCAACTTCTTCCACAACTTTCTCTGGTCAGCCTCTAATTTCACAAGGTAGATGCTGACCTTCCTCTCAGCCAACCGTCCCGCATCGGGGCTGAGGGGGTGGGGGACAATGTTCCCTAACCCCTGAGCTCTAGTCTGGGGTGGCTGGTTTTTAACAACCTGCTTTATCCCCACCCATACCTTCCACACATCCATTTTCCTCTCTTCTTCACAACCTATATTTTTTACGCCGTGTCTAAGGTGGAGCCGCCATGCCGATGGACTGCCAGGCCACCAGGCGGGAGGGGTGGTCCCAAATGGCGGCTCCCCCTAAGGGGGTTTGCCCTACCGAGCCGCTTTGATGGGGAGCGGCTGGCTAAGGGCTGCCTGCTGGCTTTCTTGGCAGTCCCCTTGGAAAGAAAAGAGGGGACTGCCGCTGGTAAAAGGGAGGTGCCCGAAAGCACCTCTAGAGAAGGGGGTGAGGGGGAGTCCCCTGCACCCGTACGCGAAGGAGAGGAGTAAGCCTCCTCTCCGGTTAGAGAAATATGGAGAATCCCCTGTGCAAGCACAGGGGGGGACCTCTATTTTTTTAGTGGAGCTGCCCGAGGGCTGCTCTGTCGTTAGCAAGGGGGAGTTAAAGGGGTTTGAGGGTTTTTTTATTCATCCATGGGCATGGTGACCCTATTTTTGCAACGGGACGCAATAGCTCATCACCTCTTGCAGTTGCCCGCACTGCAAGAGGTGCTTACAGGCCTGGCAGAGCCATTTGGGCTCGGCGCCAAGCACCGAACCCGAATCCGCCCCTATGCAAGTTCCTACTTAAACGGCTGGGGATTCTGAGGCAGTACAAGGAGGGGAGAGATCTCCTCCGGATGATGCCCCTACGACCACCAGGACCTTCTCCATTTCGGAGAAGGACCTGGCTGAAACGGGTACATCTGGCCTAGTGGCTTCTACCAGCGGGGGTGAGAAGCGGGTTCATTCCCCACCCTTCTCTCCAAAAAAGAAAAAGACCAAGACCAAGAAGACAAAGAAGACTTGGGGCTCCTCTCCATCCGCGGGGACTGCGGGGACGGATGGGTCTGCTGCCACTCTGGCAAGCGACCAAGCCAAGATCGGCACATCCGGCCCCTCTGCCCCGTCGGTTGCGGATCCCCTGAATAAGACCAAAAGTGCACAGGGCGGACCCTCGATGACATCGGGGCCCCTGCTTGAGAGTTTACCTGGCATTTTCCAGCCCGCTGGCTTCAAACGCTTCCTCATTATTTGCTCCACTGATAGCAGCATGTTGTCCAAGGGCAACATGATCCATCAAAGGAGAGGATTAGCTAGTGCAATTGGTAGAGAGCCGAAGGTGACCCGTTCCTCGGACGGGAGCCTTCTGGCGAATCCCGCCGAAGCGGCCAAGATAAGTGCTCTTCGGACACTTCATAGCACCCCGGTGAGTGTGACGCCGCACTCTACCATGAACTTTGTGAAAGGAGTAGTTTATGCGAGAGAACTCGTTGACTACTCCATTGAGGACATCACCCTAGAGCTGGCCGACCATGGAGGGTCCAAGGTCGAACGTGTGATGAGAAAACAGGGATGGGCCTCGAGACCCACCCCTAAACTCTTCGTCACGTTCGACTGTGACAAGCTCCCTGAGTCTGTGCGTGCTGGTTGGTGCCGCTACCGCGTGAAGGCATTCGTGCCACTTCCGCGGCGGTGCTATTACTGTCACCGCTTCGGCCATACGAATCGCTCATGTAGACGTGCAAAGTCGGGGTCACCCGAAGTATGTGTAAATTGCTCCAAGGTCGCACACGATAAGTCCAAATCGCGTGTGGCCAAGTGTGTCAATTGCGGAGAGCCGCACCCTGCTTCTTCGAAGCAATGTGGTGCATATCTCCTTGAGAAAGAAATCCTGGCCGTTCAGGCCCAGGATCGACTCTCATTCAGCGAGGCTAAGGACTTGGTCCTGGCCCGCCCGGCTCTGCCGGGGACGTCATATGCTTCAATAGTTAGAAAGGCACCCTCCGCTCCTGGCCTATCTAGGTCAATGAGCACGGTTGTTTTCGCGCCCATTCGGAGCCCTTCTGCGTGCTCTACCCAACCTTGGCGCTGCCTTGGTAAAGCTGGTGGCAAAAAGGGTTCATACCCAGCCCGTAAGGCGAAACGGCCACGCGCCTCCATCGATTTGTTTGACTCACGGGAGGCAACACCCCTGAAGATGGTCGCTAGGCCATCTTCGGGAGTTCCTAAAGCTGTCCCCCGAAAGGAGGACAGCAACAAAGGAGCTTCGGCCCCTTCGCTTGGAGACGGTGGTTTCTCAAAAAGAGGGCCCCCCGCCTCCGAAGCCGCAACGCCCACCTAAGGTTAATAGTCGGAGGAAGGAAAAGACTCGCATGTCGAGCCCAACCTCCCCCAATAAGTCCTCGAAGGGGACAGCGCCTTCAGCGCTTTTTCCGGCCAACAGCGCCCGGGGTTCTGCCCCCGGGAAGCGTACGGCTATTTCCGTGAGGGTCTTCAGTTCGAGGAGGACCCCCGCGTCTCCTCCGAGCTAGGCCTGGAGGGCATAATACTTCAATGGAATTGCCGTGGACTCAGTGCCAACTGGGAGGAGCTGCGGAGGCTCGTCTCGTCCCGTTTCCCGTTAGCTATCTTTTTGCAAGAGACCATGCTAGTCGCGTGCCTTCCGCCTGCACTCCCGGGGTATAAGGTTCTTGAGACCCCACCCCCGCAGGGTGGCTGGGCTGGGGGATGCGCGGTTTACACCCGGCATGATGTCTCCGTTCTTCCTTTCTCTTTTTCTACCTCCTTTCAGGAAGTGGCTGTGCAGTTGCACCTGGATAGGAGGTATACTATCATTTCTGTGTAAATTTCACTGTCAGCTGACTTTAACGTGGAAGAATTCCGCCGCGTTGTGGCACGGTTGCCGAGGCCCTATCTCTTGCTTGGAGATCTGAATGGCAGGCATCCTCTCTGGAAAGATTACTCAATAAATCCAAGGGGACAAGTCCTTGCCAATCTGATCGAAGAGCTTGAGATGGGTGTCCTAAACGTGGATGAGTTTACGCATCACTGTCCGAGAACCGCTTCATTTTCTTTCCTTGACCTATCTTTGTTCTCTTCGGATGCACAGCCTGATTTTGATTAGGGGGTGGTCGATGACCTCGATGGTAGTGATCACTTTCCCATTTAAATATCATTTTCAGGGCAACTGCCGCCTGAGAGACCACCTCGGTAGTGCTTGGCGGGGGCGCGGTGGCCTGCATTTCAGGAAATGACTGAATTCCCTATGTCAGTTGAGGAGTTTAGGTCGGTAGATGAGGCCGTTGAGTTCTTCTCCAGCAACCTCATCGCCGTGGGCCTGACTACTATTCCTAGGACGTCTGGCCGTTTTGCACTTCGACCACTCCCATGGTGGTCGGCCGAGTGTGAGACGGCCCTCAAATAGAAGCGTTATGCATACATACGCTTTGAGCGCCGCCCGAACGATTTAACTGTGGGTGAATTTCTTCGGGCTAGGGCTAGGTTCCGGTATATTTTGAAGCACGCCCGTCGCTCTTCTTGGCGGGCATACGTCTCTTCATTTAACGGGAATACCCCTTTAGCTTAGGTGTGGAAGCGAGTCAAAAGGAGTCAGGGCAAGTTCTCGTAGGACCCCCCTCCCGTTCTCCAGGAGAATGGAACTGCAATGTCGGATCCCGCATCCGTGGCGGAATCCTTATCCACCGCTTTTTTCGCATTCTCTAGCCGTGATGCTGCTCCGCCAGCATTCAATGCACGTCGTTATGTCGCGGAAGGCCACCAGCTGGACTTTACCTCCAGAGGCGGAGAACCCTTCAACAACAAGTTTACTGTGAGTGAGTTGCGTTCCACTCTCGCTTTGTGCGCGGACACCGCCCATGGTTTACACGATGTCCCGTAAGCCATGCTTTGACACCCGGGCGAGCGAGGCATGGCCTTTCTGTTAGATTTGTTCAAAAGGATCTGGGTGGAAGGTCTTCTCCTAGACTCCTGGCGAATCGCTTCTGTGCTCGCCTTTCGCAAACCGGGGAAAGATCACTCTACTCCCACCGGTTTCCACCCAATCTCTCTAACCTCTTGCGTGTGCAAGTTGATGGAGAAATTGGTAAATGTTAGATTAGCCTTTTTCCTGGACAGCCGAGGCCATCTGTCTTCCGCACAGTGCGGCTTCCGCAAGTTCCACTTCACGTCGGATGCTCTGCTCTGACTGGAAAATGCCGTCTGCGAGGCTTTCCTTCTTAGACAGCACTACGCCACGGTGTTTTTTGATCTGGAGAAGGCCTATGATACCGCATGGCGATACGGTATCACGGAGACTCTCCACACGATTGGGGCGAGGGGACGCCTCCCAATGTTTATATCTGAATTTTTGCGAGATCGTCGATTCCGCGTATGGCTGGGGGGAGCACTTTCCGGCCCAAAGATGCAGGAAGAAGGTGTCCCGCAGGAAAGTGTCTTCAGTGTCACACTCTTTGCCCATAGCATTAACGGCATAACCTCGGTGCTGCCGGAAGATGTTCTCGCTACGCTCTACGTGGACGACCTTTCGATCTCTTTTGGCGCGGCCCAGATGCCAACTCTGGAGCGTCGACTCCAACAGGCATTAAACCGCGTCTCTCGCTATGCCGAAGCGC
This sequence comes from Ceratothoa steindachneri, assembly GCA_963969495.1. NCBI lineage: Eukaryota > Metazoa > Arthropoda > Malacostraca > Isopoda > Cymothoidae > Ceratothoa > Ceratothoa steindachneri. The sequence goes on from OZ018326.1 coordinate 150,138,230, forward strand.
ACAGGTTTCGGTTTTCTTTGGCCAAGACTAAGTTGTTGCACTTCTGCCGCCATCCACGGCTTTACCCCGATCCAGATTTATTTCTTAATGAGGTGCGCCTGGATGTGGTTAAGTCGCACTGTTTCCTTTGTCTTGTATTCGACCGACGCCTCACCTAGGAGGCTCATATTCGCAGCCTTAGGGTCTCCTGTACCCGTGCCATGGACATTCTCCGTTCCATGACGTTCAGCGCTTGGGGCACTGCCCAACTTTTTTATCGATCCTTTGTTTGTTCGAAGCTCGACTACGGATGCGAGTTTTATGCATCCGCAGCCAAGCGTTTATTGCGGAAGGTGGATTCGATCCACCACACCGGCCTTCGCCTTGCGACCGGTGCCTTCCGCACTTCTCCCATTGAGAGGCTGTTGGTTGATGCTAGGGAGATACCACTTGCTCTGCGCAGCGTGCAGTGCATCACCCGCCTGTACGCGCGAGCCCGGCGCCTCTTTCATTCGCCAACAGCTCTCACTGCTTCCTTAGCTCATATTGATGGTGCCTATGCCGCCGAGAGATGCCAGTCATACCCTAAGCCCTTTGGGTTTAGGGCCAGGAAACTCTTTTGAGAGGTAGATATAGCTCTCGGACCGGTGGTGCCCCTGGTTCTGCCCAGGACGCCACCCTGGAGGGTACCACATTTGGCTATTTGTCGCCACGCCTCTGCTCCCAAAGCTTGTACTGCGCCGGGAGTATTGCGTTCGACCTTTTTGGAGCACACATCGTGTCACGCTGGAACCGTGCCAGTGTATACGGATGGCTCCAAGTCCCAAGAGGGGGTCGGCTTCCACGCCATATCACCTCTGTTTGAAGTCAGCGAGGCTCTACCAGGCGCTGCGTCTGTCTTCACGGCCGAACTGGTGGCAATACACCACTCGGTACGGGAGATTACGTGACGTGCCCGGTTCGGAGACCGGATTGTGATCTATAGCGACTCACAAAGAGCCCTGAGTGCTCTCGGGGCTTTGGAATCTCTGCATCCCCTGGTTCGCGATATCCGTGACACCACGGTTTTGGCGAGCCGGGCAGATGTCGAGATTATCTTCTGCTGGGTTCCTGGACATGTAGGAATTGCGGGGAATGAGCGCGCCGATGAGGGTGCCAAAGAGTCCACGAGGACTCTACGACCGGACCAGCGTTTCGCTCTTCCTCACACCGACTACATGGCAGGAATACAGGCAGCTCTTCGGACTGCTTGGCAAAGAAGATGCGAGACGGTCGAAGGGAACTGAAAGTTGCGTGCCATTGCGCCGCGACTGTTCTCATGGACCTATTCCCCAATGCCGCGATGGCTGCAGGTCGCTTTCTGTCGTCTCTGAATCGGACACACTCGTGTGACGCATCGCTATTTGATAGAGCGCTCACCGGCACCGTATTGCGACGACTGTGTTGTCCCCCAGACTTTTCGGCACATTCTTGTCGAATGTCCCAGTCTGGGTGATCTTCGCACACGTTACCTGTCCCGGTACCGGGATGGGCGGGGTTGCTACCGCCAGTCCTTTGTACTCGGGACGAGTGCGTGCACATTGACTGGTGGACTTGTTGACTTTTTGGTGGAGGCCGGCCTTCTCCCTTTCATTTAACCAGGTTTAATTGTTGTTTTTGTTATTGTTATTTCTTTTTATTGTTTTTTCCTGTTCAATTTTTTTAAAGTAGCCTAGAACTAGGCTGTTTGTTTACGGCGACTTATGCCTAAGTCGGCAGTCGCCAGATAGCCCCTTAAAAAAAAATTACGAATTCCGTTCCTATAAGGTGCATTCTAAAATATGAAATCATCCATACTATAGCTAACCTCTCGATTTCAATGGTGGCTTAAGCCTTCTCGCGGACAGACAGCTTCCTGCTCTCAACCCAACGGGATATCCACTTCCTTCGTTTGCATACTGCATATGAGCATCACCTATACAATCTTGAGAGGCATCAGTACGAATCCTAGACTTTTTGTTCGGATTCCGCAGTCTCAAAAAAGGAGGAGAGATCAGTTTCTCCTTTAGTTCATTAAAGCTAGACACCGCGTGGGGAGTCCAACTGACAGGATCGGGTCCCGTTTTCTTTAACATATCATTAAGGGGTGACGCTATAGGGGTGAAATTGGGGACGAAGCGACTGTAAAATGAAGCAGAACTCAGCAATGACCGCTGCCGCTTCTTCGTCTGGGAAAGCGGCATTTCAGCTATGGCTTTAAATTTGTCTTCTCTTGGTACAATCTGGTTCTTTCCGATCTTAAAACCAAGTTATTTAATCGTATCATATGCGAAATTACATTTTGACTGGCCTATCGTAAATCCGTGTGCGCGCAAACGGATTAACAAAGCGCGAAGGGAGTGTACGTGATGGTCCCATGTACAGGGTTGCAACGTACACGTTGTAAAAATAAAAGGTTACACTGACTAGGCTGTCTACAATTTAGCGCATCGTTCGATTGTAGTTACCACACGCAGTTACCATTCAAATGGAAGACGGGTAAATTACATTAATCCTTTCTCTGTAGCAAAAGCTGTAAAGCGCTTACAAGATTCGGAGAGTGGAATCTGATGGTAGGCCTTACAGAGATTAATTTCAGAGATGAATTTTGCATCTTCGAAAAGATGTGTGTTCTGATTAATCAAAGGTATGGGCTCGGCGTCGAACTGGGTGACTGAATTTAATTGGCGAAAATCGAGGCACATCCTAAATGATTGATCGGCCTTTCTGACTATCACAATCGGGGCCCAAAAGTCAGATGAGGAAGGCTCGATGATCCCCAGCCTGAGCAAATTTTCTACTTCGGCGTTAAACGCCGGGTGTAAATGAACGGGAATAAAGTAAGGCTTAGTTCTTACTGGTTCTTGCGTCTTTAAAAAATCTCATGAGTGAATTGGGTTGTACAACTTGGGGGTTCGATGACTCCGTCCGAGAATCCACTTCGGAGGCACGCTGATTGGCCTTCTCGATGCGTCGGAAACGGGGGTAAAATCGAGCTCGGGGGCTGAGTCTGATTGGGAGTAAGGGAGAGATGGCAATAATATTCGTCGTCTGCTTCCACGCAGACCGTTTGAACGAGATAAAGCGATTCGACGGGGTAAGTTGCCTCGATTACGTCTAAAGCGACCACATTATTAATGCAAGCGTGTCGGTGGTACCTTTTTAACAGATTGACTGGTACACTTTATTACCTGAGAGGGTCTGAATTAAGTAGTCGATCGGGCCTCGGAGTTCTAGTACTGAAAAGGGTCCTTTCCACTGAGATAGACTCAGAGGGCAACAGAAGTAGTACTTCATCGCCTGCTTCGAATTTCCATGCTTTGAATTTGATGTCAAAATACGTTCTGTATTTTTCCAAATTTACCTCAGAATTCTAGAAGGCGAGGTCTGCACAGTTTTCAAGGCGAACGGTTTGTGGTTCCTTTTTTTCTGGCTTTTTCCCACAGGGGTTGCAATGAAGGGCAATTCTTTTGAGTTTCAGCAAACTGATCATTGCTGGATAACTCGACGTCCGGAGTTGAGGAGGACGTTAAAGGTACCGGGGTAGTGCGGGTCATAATTTGGGGCAACCATATATTTTCATTAAATCCTTTAATGAGGGGTGCTGTAAATGATAGATTTTCCGGTGTAGATTTTGAAAAGGAACTTTATTTTGTTATACAATTGCTCCTACCTACATCAATTTCTATTTAAATAAAAGTACTTTTTCCCTTTCGTCACGAGCTTATGTAACCTATTTTTATTTAATCCAAGTACACACAAACACAAAAATAACCTCAAATTTATATGTTTAGTGAGTGAGAAAAGTGTATGCAAAGCTCCACATATAGCGGCCTGGGTCACTTTGGGTCATATTCAAAAGTTTAACTTCCCCAGAGCACACAAATCTTGCTTTGACTCATTCCTGGACATCAGACGCTACTTGTCTCTTGTGCCCTGATATCTCTTCATGTGAGAAATACTTGGAAGTAGTCTCAGTCACCATTCTTACAACACTTTCAATCCTCTGTGTGTGACAAGGCCAGTCAGGTACTTTCATAAGAAATTCAATGAAGTTTTTCAATTCAGAAATACTTAAAGAGCAAGTGAGTGATGGCTCAGAGACATCCTCTGACCAACTGATCAGATCTCCAATCCTGGTAGCATCACAATTGATGTCTGGTGTCCTTCCAAGCCTTACAAAGTAGTCTCTTAGTAGAGTATCTGGGTTTCCTTCTCCCCTGATGGTATAGATTCATTTCACCTATTCAGTTCTCTCCGCCTGATCTTCAGAGCATAGGAGGGTTTGGAGGATGGTTTCACAGTATTCATACCAAGCTGATCTCTTAACAGTTGACAACACAATATCAAACACCTCATTTCCTCTTCAAGGAAATTTAGGAGATCGGGTACTGGAACTTTTGTAAAGAGGGAACATACATCGAAACTAATCAAGCTAATATTATCAGGGTAAGGAAGATCATTAAGTTTCCTAATGAGATCGAGATTATTAACGATGTGAGAACTAGGAACGGTTCCCACCAAAGGACTTAGGAGAGAAGCTAACAATTTAGATATGGTATATGAAACACACCCAACCGAGCTAATAATGGGACGGATAGGATTTTTTGGCTTATGGGTTTTGATGAGACCATACAGGTAGGGAAGGGAAGCATTCAAGGATTTAAACTTATAAATAAGGTCAAGATGACCTTTTCTCCTAAATTTCCTCGAAGATTACCTTGTTAATGTTGTTTTCCCTATACCGGCTTCCACTATTATTAAACTTATTTCCCTCTGTATTAACAACTGTAAATTCACCTTTGATGGGAAATATTACCGTCAGATCTTTGGAATGGTTAAGGGCAATTGTTTGTCCCCGGTACTGACCAATCTATATATGGATTTTTTTAATCCAAAATACTTCCCTAGACCAACATAACCCCTATTTTATGGATGCGTTATGTTGATGACATTCTTTGTTTGTGGCCTAACAATGTGAATATCAATACTCTTCTTGAAAAAATCAATACGTTAGTCCCCTCAATTAAATTTACTTTAGAAAATGGAAAAGATAACACCATCCCTTTCTTAGATATTTTGATCGACCGAACAGACCAAGGTTTCAAATATGAATTTATTTCTATTCCGATCACCAGATTAGTATCAAAAAAAGTGTTTTCTCTTCCATGTTTCTTCGTGCCCTGAGAATTGTTTCACCCACATATTTAGAAAAAAAGGTTGATAGGATATATAATATAGGTTTAAATTTGTTTTACCCTTTGTACGTACTTAAAATTTGTTAAAATTCTGCTAAGCGTTCATTTTATTAACCTAATCGTAACATCCATAAATTTCATGCCAAAAATGTATTAGTTTTACCTTTTAACCAAAGTTTCATTAAATTACCTCGTTTACTTTATAAATATGAAAACACTATCCATCGCCTTCTCGTAAAAAGTTCACCCCTAAACCAGGCATTGTATATTCTATTGGTTGCAATAATTGTAAAAAAATGCCATTATGGACAGACAGGTAAAGAATTGAATTTTAGAGTTAAACAGCACCAAACTAATGTTCGTAATTTTTGTCAACAATCTGCATTGTTTTCACAAATCTATAGTCAGGATCATACTATTAATTAAAATGGTGCTAAACTTGTTATTAAATGTACAAACTACATTTCAAGAAATATTTGGGAGTGTATCTCTATTAATACTTTCCCAAATTTTAATATTAGCCCTGGATTGTTTAGCCTAGATCGTATCATATCTATTTATATTAAATAACAAATTAAAGTGTTTCAAGAATTTGTACTTCCTAGTTAGGTTTTTGATGCAGGTAGCCATATTAAACCTCCACTCCTTATTATTTACGACATTGTCTGTCCTGACTTACGTTTTCCATAAAGACGAAAGCGCTCGGAATCGTTTTTCCATTTTCCTTGTGGGTGTTATTTATCATATACATATATATATATATATATATATATATATATATATATATATATATATATTCCTGCAATGTCCTTCAGGAAAAATGAAAAGGTGCTTCCAAGTGTTTTCCAACTTTATTCAGTTCATACTAAAGGATAACTATAAGTGAAAATAATATAATAAGGGTATATACAGGAGAGTAAACAAAATAAAGGATCCCCTCTAAGACAAGAAATCACGAATGAGGAAAGTAGGAAAAAGACGGGTAAATTCACATTAAGATTTAGCTCTAACAGGTAGCAAGGTCAAACCGAGAGGGAAGAAAAAGTCAAGTTTCACCTTGCTACCTGTGAATTTACCCATCCTTCTCCTAGTTCCTAGTGGTGATTTCTTGTGTTAGAGGCGGTCCTTTTACTTTTACTAACTTATATATACCATTATTATCTCTTGTAGTTATCCTTGAGAATGAACTGAATAAAGTCAAAAGTACTTGAAGCACCTTTTAATTTTTCCTGAGACATTGCTTTCATTGCGAACCACCTCACGTGCTACCTTGTGAGTTATTCATTTCATATATATATATATATATATATATATATATATATATATATATATATATATATATATATATATATATATATATATATTAAAGCTTAATTTCATCGCGTTGAATTGGAACATTAATTCTATTTGGACTTTCCAGAATAGAATAAATGATCAAATACGTCGTCTTGGATTTAATCTTTATACTATTGTCTATATTCAATTTTCCCATAATAAGCAAAAAAAAAACTATAATGAAGTTGGATTCCTTCCTTAGTCTTTAATTTTGTCGGATACTTAATTTCACCCGATGCCTAAGTCTTGGGATGTTTGTTCCTAAATCTTACAAGATTGCTTTTCTTGTCCAGCCTACCAATCATATCATTCCAGATATATTTTTGCTTCTCAATGATTCTGTTTCTTAGATCCTCGCTTAGTGGTCTCATTCTGGCTGTAATGCCTAGTTTGGGCCTGTCCTTCCGATTTCCTGATAGATTTCTCTATGTTCCTGAGCGATTTCCCTCATCTCGTCCATCCACCTAGGTTGTGGGGGCATTTTATATGAGATCCTGGGGACGCATCTCTCGACGGCTTCTATGAGGAGATTAGTGATCTTGTTTCTCTCTTCATCTATTTCCAGGACCGCTGGTTTGTATTCACTGAGCATCTAACTATACGGCTCCTAGTTCGCTTTCGCATAATTTTTTTCTAAGTTAGATGGGCTTGAATATCGGTACAACCAAGATTGTGTGACGATCGAGATATGATCGCTGGGTACCACGGGTCCTGGTTACTTGCTCGCTAACACTAAATACGTCGGTTTAGTTGCCATACAGTATGTTATCAAGGTCAGGAAATTCGGGCCGATCCTCTGGAGTCTGTCTCTTTCGAGGAGTAGATCCAGGTCCCCTCCTTTTTAGTCGGTATGAACTTAACCAGATGATCTGCATCTTGCGTTTTGGTCCCAGCCAAGCATGGCTAGTCTCCCGCTCCCGAATAAGAAAAAGAAGTTAGTGATCGGCAGGTAGTTGCGACGGGGCAACTGGTAGGCAGCTCTCACGGTTACGCTTCCCACCGGTGTTGGGATTTCTACAGCCACGCATGATTTTTCTAGTTTTGGCAGCGTCGTATCGATCCTACGTGTGTATTTTTGTGGATGACAGTGTAGTTCGGAATCTTAATTCTGTTTGTTTAAGTGTTCACACCTTGTTTGGAAATGAGAATTATGTCGGGATCCACGGTAAGAATATGTTTCTGTAGGCAATGGATTTTCATTACCATCCACTGACGTTTAGTATTTTGAATTTGTTTTTGCGTTTTCCATGTGAGATTTATTTTCTGTATGTGTTGCTTATGTGTGTGTCTCTTCCTATCTACATTTTAGCGCGTTTATTTTTCCCGTTTCTGATCTTGTTAAGTTCAATATCGCTGAGGGCGATGCAGGAGTGCAAATATAGCTGTATGTCTTCTACCAGGAGCGCTTCCTTGACTTGCGATTCTTGGAGATGCGCTTCTAGAGTTGCACCATTCTAAGAAGAAGAAGAAGAAGAAGATCTTTCTCTTCTTCTAATGGGAATTTCGTTGCTGGTGCTTTCTTCTCGGGATGCAATTGCAGTTGCAGGATGTTCTCTGATGGGGAGTTGTCCGGAAACCACATCTCCGCTAGTCCATTAGTCTTGAGCATGGTGTTGATCTTTTTAGCAAAGCATCTTCCGTTGGTCAGGTTTCTCAGGTGGGCGTACAGTATGGCGTACATGAAGATTTTGGTAAAGTTTTCATTTCCAACTTTCAGGTACGTCTTTTGGGCAGAGCTTTCGGTGTTCCCTCCAGGGAAAGCTTTTGTCGCCTGAGCGTAGGAGGTTTTCGCCCTCCTAATTCCGTCAGTCTTCTTTTTTTCTGCTTTTCTCTTTATAATCTCTTTTGGTCACAGTCTGGGCACTTTTCTTCGGTCGCTGGGCATTCGCGCCAGCCGTGACTTTTTGCCGCTGCATTTAGAACAGTTCAGTTCTTGTTCATTACAATCTTTTGTGGCGTGGTGTTCTAACTTAAAGTATCAGAAGTAGACTTGTACCTGGGTAAATTCTTCTCACTCGATTTGGTCACCGCTTATTTTGGCATTGAAGAGCAGAAGTCCACTCTCCTTCGCCTTTGCCGCCATCTTGGTCTGAACAGATTATCTTAAATATGTGTTGGTAATCCGCGTTATCTTTTCTATTCCTGAATTTAACTGCCTCTACAATCTTTGCCCAGGATTGTTTTTTCGATCTCCGCTAGTATTGTTTCTCTAAGTGTTGGCCTACCCACCTGTCCAGCCTTTGGCACACAACAATTCTGTGGGCTTGGATTTGGAAAGGAATACTTGGCTAAAGATCAACCTTCCTTAGTTCTTTTACTCCTGCCTACTTTGTGAGGGTCTAAACATCCTGCATTTTCTCACAAATTACGACATATCCTGTCGGAAATTCGATCAGTGGGAGGATCACAAAGTTTAGTTTGCCAAACAAGATGTCATATACGTTACCCTTTTCCTGCTTCTTTAGGCCACTTAGAGTTGTCAGGAAGACCTTTGTGACGCTGTGGGCCACCATCATGGTCGGTGTGCAGCTCCTTATGCAAGGAGGAGTGCACTTATGTTACCATGCTACGCTTTCCTTAGTATAAGGACTCAAAAATCTGTATGTTTTATATTTTGGGCTTTCCTTTAAATTTTTTAAATATATGCTTTGGGGAGGAGAGACCCCACCCCCCTCACTTACCCCCCGCCTCGATGGAAAGAGTAATTACCTTTAAGGATGAATGAAGATGGATTAGATGAATCCAGGGAGGATCCTCTTGGCGGCCGGGATTTCACTCATGACAGACTTAATGACAACACTGGCATCTTGAGGGTGTTTTAATTGCGACCGCATCCCAGCATACATAGAGACAGTTTTATGTCACTCTATGGTGCTTATGTGGGCCCTCCTGTCATGAGCAGCGGAGTTTGCATTCCGTTTCTTGTCCGGAATAGATTCTGACATTGTTATCAGCTGTGGGCTATTCCTCAAATCAGCTTCTTCCAATGCCCCCAATTATGTCATTTCAACTGCACGGCAGAGTTGGGACGATACATGAATGGCAATCCCTTCTCAAATCGGGCGGCAGTTCGCGCAGGGGAAGCGGGCTGGGGACTTAAGCGGTCATCTACCTAAGTAGAGCCTGGGGCCGCTAAAAAAAGAAAGATGAAAATTAGTAATGATGGATGGTCAATATGAGTACAACGTATGATTTCTCTTTTTTAAATACTGGTTTGCCAATGTGCTTCTACCCAGAATTCCGAGTCTCTTTCTTTTCATTACATATTCCACGCCCGTTTGCAGAATATTAAAACACGACAATTAGCCCTACCCTTTGTTGCAATCTTTTTAAAGAATAACATGAACAGTGCAATATAAAATTTGCACACATACACGTGCACACGCTTGAATGGGAGATTGAGTTTTTCCGTAAACAGGTGAGTGATTTGGCTGGTATAAGTAGACGAGTGAGTGAGCTGCCTGTGCCTGATTTTTCTAGTTTTGGAAACAGTATGAATGATAGTGTGTTTGGGCAGAATGAACCTAGTGTGGCTGATTTTTCGGGTTTTGTGAATGGTAATAGTAGGGGTGAGTTTGATGTAGTGAATGATGAAGTGGCTGATTTTTCCGGTTTCTGGTGGGAACCAGTCGAAGGGGTTTCTGGTATGCCTGTTGTGAATACAGGGGATGTGAGTGACCTGTCTGTTTCGCAAGAATGTACCTTAAGTTGGATGAGAGCTGTGAGTAAGGAGCTGATGAATGGGGGTATGAAGAGTGAAGGTTCTGAACGGAAGAGTATGAAAGAATTCTGTCGTGAGATGGGAGAACTGATAATTAGGGCTAAGAGTATGGTTGACGAGATGATCAATAGTGACAATGAGACTGATAGGACGACTGACGAACAACTCCAACCGATTGCTACGCGTAGCCAGGGACTAGTAGAAGAGTGTGAATGGGTGCAGAAGGGTGCGATTTAGCACAGGTGGTACCGTGAAGAGTGATTGAGAGTGCATTGTGAGTGACTGTGGTCGAATGGCTTGAGGAAGGAGGGGTGTGGGGGAGTGGTGTGTGTGTGTGTCTGTAGGGCCATTCTCCCACCCCCCTTTACATATATCTTTCTCTACCCCTGTGTGAGTGTGTGGGTATAATTTGCCTTCCGATTTTTTATTTTGAATAAAAATACTAACCGATTGTATTCTCTTTTCAGGGATATATTTTATATAATTTTGAAAGTTAGGAGTATCCTAATATATATATATATATATATATATATATATATATATATATATATATATATATATATATATATATATATATATATATATATTATATATATATATATATATATATATATATATATATATATATATATATATAAATATAGAAATAGTTATTAGTTCGGTGCATTGGGATATTACCCTAGGTAAGATTGGTTTGTTAATAAAAATACTAATAGGCCCAAAATTAATTTTAACATGAGATATCAAAGTCCATCACCAGATTTTTCTTGGAAAACGCTATACCAAAATTTCTCTGGCTCTTTCTAGTATCGCATCCGGTATCTTCAAAGAGTGAAGCTTCAGCGGGCTGCGAGACAAATCCTCGAGGCAAGTGATCCACCCAGACCAGATCTGAAACGGAGGGCATTACCTGCATTGGCTGACGAGCCTTTGCCCTTCTTATTGGACGCCAACTACTTCCACCACCACCTCAGCCTTCAAGTCATATGCATATGACTCTTTTTGTTCGGGTGTTGTTGTTTTGATTTGTCGTGTGGACCTTGTTGTATAGTGTGGACCTTGTATAGCCTGTCTTATTTTGGGGGGGGTTGGAGAAGATTAATTTATAAAGAGTATTTATTTTGAACGTGCACCGGTGTTTTTTATATTTTGTTTGTAAATATAAACTGTACTTATAACTGTACTTTTTTTTAAAGTAAAGGACTGTATATCAAATTGTATCAATTCCTCCTCGGGGTTCTCAAGGTCCATATATCCTAGGATAAGTTTGGAACGCGGGTTTAGTGTTGCTTTTGGCCCGCTACAACATTAGACCACAACAGTGTCGCCGTTACTCTAGAACGGGGTATGGCTTAAATACGTGCCAGCCAGACAGAGCATATGATGCAGGTGGCGTGCAGTGGAGTACCATTACACTGATTGTAAAAGGACTTTATATCAAATCGTATCAATTCCTCCTCGGGGTTCTCAAGGTCCATATATCCTAGGATAAGTTTGGAACGCGGGTTTAGTGTTGCTTTCGGCCCGCTACAACATTAGACCACAACAGTGTCGCCGTTACTCTAGAACGGGGTATGGCTTAAATACGTGCCAGCCAGACAGTGCATATGATGCAGGTGGCGTGCAGTGGAGTACCATTACACTGATTGTAAAAGCACCACAGTTCTATGCGTCAAGTGCAGCGGTGCCCATCTCGCCGTAATCATAAAATGCCCATACTTCTCCAAGGACGGACCGCGGGAACGCCGTTGCGTAGCTAAGGAGACCCCGATAGCTCCAACGACAGCACATCACTACCTCACCCTTATTATTCACTCCTGACCCCGCCATCTCGTCACCTCTCTCCTTACAAGAACATTCGCTGCCGCCGGTGCCGCTGCGAGGACAACTCAACCTTGCACTCAACCACTATAGTGCCCGCACCAGCACCAACATCGTCTTCGATACCACCATCCAACCCAAGACCATCAAATGAACCAGAACACAATTGGCCGTCATGCTCTACACGGTAGCAAATTACATATCCTGGGATGACCTCAGAGTATACGCCAGTATCGTTAATACAAAAACAAGAGACATGCGCTCCTCCCTACACCAGTGAACACAAACTCACAACAACACACGTCCCTCTCCAGACCTTCTAAACAAACCACCCACCCAGTTCTCCTCGCCCGTCCCGAAGGCTCCTCTACGCCCCTCTGCCGCCACTCATTATTCTTGTGTTACGAAGGTTGCAAGAGGCAAGGCGGCAATAATATTTTAGTCTCAATCTTTTAGAGAAATGAGAACTGAATTGATATAAAATTGGCTTGAAATTCGACATATTTATTTACCGACTTGCACAGGAAGCATATATTTCGCTGAATATTTTGGCTTCATCAAATAGATAGGCAATAAAACAGTTTTTTGACTTGTCTCTCTTTATTTAATAAGTTGTTTTACTTATTACAGTTCAGTGGTTGCCCAAATGATTCCAAGCTGCTGTGAGTCGGTGGCTATGAGCTAGTCCGTGTGACACTATTTATCATTTTGTTTTTCAATTAACTCTTCAAAATATATAGTTCGTGCCTAGAATAAAATACTAGAAAGTGTAAACAATAACAAATCACACTACATTTCGCCAAATTTAATACCAAGTAGAGTATGGAAGTAGAGCAGACAATTTAAATATCACACTTTTATTTTTACAACTCTTTTCTTAGAAAATAGTTCAGCTATCATTGTCTTAAGGATATATCTTTTGCAATTCCTTCTTGTTCAAACTTGACTGGAATTAGATTACAAAGTTTTTGAAACATTTTAGTTGAAAAGACTTAAAGGGAGGGGAAATTACTAATAAGAATCTTAGGTCTCAAAGAACCGTCGACTGGATCATGATTGTAAAAGTTCACTTAAAGGTATTAGAGATTCTAGGAAGGCTATACTTAATTTTTCACTCTTAAGACAGCGTAAAACTATCATTACTTTGCAATACAACATCCCAAACCCTAGCGGGTCTATGCAGGCATATCAGATGATTATAAAAGATATATAAATCATTACCTTGAAACCAATTTACTGCTGTCGGATAATGATTGAAACATGTGACGTGATTATATTGGGCAAATGTGGGTAGTCTATATATCGTATAATTATAACATGTTTAATGTTGAAAATTTTGCAGCAAAAGATACCATGATGAACCAATGTAAGTTCGTAGTTAGGCGCTGTCAGTGAAAGTAGTCGACATTTGATAATTTTCCACGACTGTAATCGAACCCCAAAACCTTTATTTAAAGTCTAGCACGCTAAGCACTTCTCTACCTAGCTCCATTATAACATTTTGTATACTATATTTATTCATATTTCATACATTTATTTTACTTCAGAATAAATATTTGTTGAAAATTATTCATATTAGATACGAGTAGTAGGCGAACTCTGTTAATATATTTTATTGTAGGTATCAGAATCACAAAATTACAGTCAAATTGGTCTGTAATGAGTAAATTAGCCATTCAAAGAACTGTTGCTTTTCTTTAGACACTCCATTAAGTCAATGTTTAAATGCAACTAAATTAAGTTTACACAATTCACTTAATCCAAATTCCATCTATAAGATGAGCTTCTTATTCCACAGCTACTGGACAAGTTAATTTTGGGGTCAGGAGATGAACAAGATTTATGCAATGATCTTTAGTCTTTAACACTTGAAATCTTATTTAGCTACCCGGAAATATCGGTTGTTGAGTGGTCTTGATCTGCTCTAGCTTTCCGGTTTCAACGATGGAATGTACTTGGTAAAACATTATTGCGGCTGTATTTCAAAATTGATCAAAATAATTCAGTTCATTATACATTAATGTTGGTTGCTTTGTTGCAATTAACAACGTAAAAGGCTTCACAAGGGATAGATACATTGATTAAAAAGCAGAATATGGCAGAAATTTTATTATTGCTTTTAAATATTGTCTGAAAGCCTTTCTGCTACCTAATAGAAATGAAGTGGAATCAATTCAAGTAGTTATACTGTCGAGATAAACGAAACATGACAATTTTTAGAAATTGTTGCAGGCAGTTAACAAGTAATTTCATAATTTGAAATATTTCCTGGTCTAAAAGCTTTTGTTATTATAGAGTCAAACAATATAATTATTCCTCCTTCTGCATAGCAAATGGGGATTAATCAAGAATTCTTTAAAAGCATTCCTAATAACCAGGGTTGCCTTAGGGTCTCTAAAAATAATACTCCCCAAAATCATTGAGACAAAGATCAAGGAAGTAGAGATGGTTGTTTGTGCAAGCAGATATGCCAAAACTTCTCAAAGAAGAAATTCTTGATCAAATATTTGAAAACACAATAAAAACATATATGAAGAAACCTTTCGATTGGTTATTGAGGTTTTCATGGGAGACAAACGAGATATATTTTACTAAACTTTAGTGGTAAATGAGCTTCAAAGTAAAGCAATTGGGTTCTAATGGGTCTTTAAATATACATATCTCAAATTTAAACGAATTTTTCGGCAAATTCCATGGCAACTATTGAGTATCGTAAAGATGGACGTTTACAAATTGGGAAAAATATACCATCGAAAGTGGAGTTGGCTTCTTCCTTCGAATATGTGCTCGATTACAATTAGGCATGTCACTGATGTCATTCATATACAAGAAGTAAACTAAAACTTGTTGTTTGGTGACAAATTAATTATGATTTATATTATTAATGTCATTATTTTCCCTTCTATAGAATCAAATATAGTTTTAAGGATAAATAAATAAAGTACTTTTGTAGTTTTCTTTGTCATAGAATTATCAATGATTTATGCATGCAGTACTAGTTTATGTGGCATATGTAATATGTAATGAATAACATATTCGCATGAAATTCACAACTATTCCTTAAGTTTCGTGAAGAAAGCAATATTTTTATTCCAAAAGAAAAAGAAGATTGATTAATTTAATCAAAGGTTATTAGATTAAAAACCAGCAAATTCATATAATTAATTTTTAATTAACACTTGGACTACCACAACTCTTTATTCTAGGCTTTAGCTTCATATGTGTGCTTAGGCAAGCTTTTATACGAACATAAGAAGACCCTACTTTAGACTTCACGGATTGTACTGTTTATTGAGTAGAGGTGAAATTAACATTTAAAAGAAATCTTCGCTCGTAAGAGCTAAAATTTTGTTTGAAATTTTATAGGATTGGTGCTGAAAACCCTTCTATTTATCAAACATAAAATACCGAAAGATTTCCATTAATTATTTAGCAACCGTTCATTTTCGTGTGGTACCAGACTTGACCAGAATAATAGTAGTGACATATCAATAAATTTTCACCGAATAATGTATTAGTTATCTGAAAAATAATGATAGATTAGTTTAGGAAAAAGTAGCAATATATTTAACCTTTGTTTCGAATATGTACAAAACAAAGAAATGTTATTTGTTTCAAAACGTGAAAAAAATATTAAATTTGTATAATTTATTATTCTGATCCAAATTAAAACCTGTTTTTTCGTTTCTGTCATAAAATTTCAAAAGCTAAAGTGAGTAACAGGAATGTCTGGAAGACTTGCAACACAAATGTATTCTCTCATTACAAAATTCTAATAATGAAAGAATATTATGGATTTGGTTTCTTTCTATTTTTTTCAGAAATGAAACCTTAGGAAGAGTTTTGAGCCATTGATGGCAATAAAGAATCTAACCATCCATAAAACGCAAATGCTTAAAGGTTAATAAAATCTTTACGAAAAAAATTGGTTTCAAACCGTAATGCTTGATTGTGGATGCATGTCTTCTAAGGCGTCATTAGTGGGTAGAATAGCGAAAGCTCAAGATTAATTTTGCATCA
Organism: Ceratothoa steindachneri; assembly: GCA_963969495.1. NCBI lineage: Eukaryota > Metazoa > Arthropoda > Malacostraca > Isopoda > Cymothoidae > Ceratothoa > Ceratothoa steindachneri. The sequence continues at coordinate 150,154,322 of OZ018326.1, forward strand.
TTTCATACATGCCTTAAAACATGTCGCCTTGGTTAGTAGAGAAGTAAGCTTTAAAACATTTGCCAAGCAATCGAAATTAAAATATTAAATAGGTTTTCGTGGAAATCACTTCAAACTGGTCATAATGCCATTGATATTTCTGAAAATCTTCGATACACGCAGACTAAGATATAAAAGAATAAACATTAAAATATACAAGCACAAACCCAGATAAAGCGAGGCTCAAGCTTAAATACATGCAAAGACTATAAGCTATACAAGCCAATATAGAGTTGAACAAAGCTGATTTAGAATGGCTTGGCTTGCTGCTGGTGGAACAGACGAAGAAAATCTTGGTCATACTTTAATTCACTGAGTGCTATAAGCGATCAAGCTATTTAGCTCGACTAGCTTAGTCGTTTTGCCTAAGAAACTCTTGATTTCAATTTGCGAAAAGGGAATAGACATTATTTTAACTGTGAAGGAGAATCAGATAACGTTGTGCTAAATTTGGAAGCTGCGGGAAAAATAATCTGAATGCGTAAGGAAGATTAGAGTACTGATTAACGATAAGAGGTAATAAGATAACACACCTTCATTAGCTAAAAATTACGTTTTTGGAATGATATATTTAAGGATTTAATGGATAAATATCCACTAGAAATTACAGGCAGTTAAAAGTATGATTTTAAATGCCTTTTCAAAAACAGGGAATGATAATTAAATCAAGGTATTCTTTAAGTAGACGAAATAATTGCGTTTCTACCTTTATCTATAACATGAAACGAGAACATGCTTTGCCGAATTCTTTGATAAAAATTATGTTTCCATATTTTTAATTGGCTCAAAATCGTAAAGTACTCTTGTTTATGTTTGCCAATTTTATTGAACTTTACTTATTATTGTTTTTCACGGTAATATTTTCCCGTAAAAAAAATTCCTCAAAAATGGGGCAATGGTAGGTTTACTTTCCTCCTAAAATAGGGCAGTGTAAATTGGAGAAATAAGGAAGAAATATTGAAGGGAATTCTTTCCTGAGAAAGGAAGCGTCCGTAGGATCCTTCATAGAAAGATTGCAATACTAAAAAGACTTTATCTGAGAGTAAGAATATTTAGATTCTTTAAAGTGTAGGATATAATAAAAATTCTAAATCGATATGTTCGAGTTATATTTATTTTATGATATTTAGTAAGGCACTCTGTCCCAAATATTTAATGTTCTCGATTAATTCTTGTCCTCGACTACTCGAGATGAAAGCATTAATGACAAATATTCGTCAATTTACTAAACGATGCGATTTTCAATTGTACTTCACGTACCCGAGACGTAACAAATTTAAGCCATACCCCGAAGGACCGCTGTTTACCATGTTAGATGAATTTGATTTTTTAAAACTATTTAACTTCCACAAAATCATGGTTTATACTGGGGATAATCCATTTTATTACTGTATGTGCTATTTATTTTTAAAAAACCTTTTACATTTGAGGACATATTTGTTGAGCAGAATGCCGCGGATTCTATTCCTGTACAGGTTTTTCAATTTTTTTTTCTTGGGTCTATTTGCTTATATGAGCATGATGAGGTACCTTTCTCAAACGTAATTTCATACACTACACAAGAGAAGTGGAGCAATTTCCATCACTATAATTTGTTTTTGGATTCCAAATTTAATATTTCCCAGTTGTGTAAAAATATATTATAAAACAAAAGGATCTTTCTAAATTCAATATTACCTACTTTGATGGCGATCGGTCTCATCATCATCATAACGTAAGTACACAATATATTATTGCTATTAGATCAATAAATAAATAAAAAAGTTAGATGAAAACTTTAAACTTTCGCACATTGCAACCAAGATCTAGTTCTATGTCCTGCCTATTGTTTATTTTTTGCATCTCTTATAAGTCCAAGGGTCTATTTATCTTTACTAAGCTACACCTTGGAGACGGCCTGCGTCTTTAATTAGGCACTCATACCACCATACAACTATTTTAGTATCCTCTCTGCCCCCTATCCTTTAGTCAATGTATCTATACGATATTAATAATATTACTTATAACCACCTTCACTAATCTTCTTTTTCTGTTTGCTTTCTCCATAGTGTATTTCATGACCAGGTATTAGAAAACGTGTTAAATGATTCTCATTCCAAATCCTACCGCATTTTACTGTCAAACCGGTACAATTTATAATTTCAGTGGTACCCCCAGCATCGAAATAATCCTCCAAGCGGTAGCATAGCAGCTCCAATAACTCTCCTTCTTCACAGTAATGTCCTTCTCCCATAACATAAGTTGCCGAATCTATGATACCCGAAAGCTCAATAGACCATAACATTATCGGGGGCTTTTACATTTGCTTAAGTGTACCTAGGATTGAAAGAATCTGACCCACTCTTCGTGCTCAAGTGACCTCGTTACTCTACAGCACACTATCATATCACTAGAGCATAAAATATGGCAAAACATAAATTAAAATACACGTATTTACATGATTTTAGTTCGAGAGATTCTCAATTACATTGTAGTGGAATTTAAAAACACTCCATTTTGAAAAACTCTAGGATACATTTTGAAAATTAACAATGCTTTCCAGATTGACTCGGTGTTCAAAAGGCAAAGTACTGCTCCTGTTTGTTAAGGTATGTCACTTGATGCTTGTGAAATGATTGTTGAGTGAATATTGAAAACAGTAAACAAATAATAGAGGGTGCATTTGCCCTTATTGTCCCCATGATAGTGGGCACATTCGTATACACTCTAGTTAAACATCGATTTTAAAAAAGATGCGAATAAATTGACTAGGAAAGCGTTTCAAAGAAACTAGAAGAAGACTAAACAAAACTTTTCTGGTTCGTTGTGAGTTGTGATTTTGATCAGTAGTTGTGTATCTGCAAGTGTAACGATATAAGTGGATGATTTATAGTTTACAGACCTAAAATGAATGACATAATCGAATGCACGTACATTGAGCAGTCTGAATGGTCCAGCGGTTGACCCTTTGATATGGGTAGAATAGAGAAACGATTCAGCTTTTATTCTAAGTGATGAATGAATAGATCAAAACATAATATTCAGGAAACTTGTAAACCTTAGTGAAAAGTTCAGACCCTATGATTTATCGGGTTTTGCTTGAAACTTAGCTTTTCTAATTGTCCCATCGGATTAGTGAGTTGTGTGCGTTGATTGCCTCTTAATTACAAGCATAAATGTGACGAATTGAATCGTAGCATTTGAAGGGCGAGTGTGATATGCTAAACTCCTCATAAACTAACTTTTGCTGTTTCATATTAGTTCGCTGAATAGGTTTTTATCTGAAAATTATGGTACACTCCTGCTAGAGTTGAGCTACTTTATGACATTGCCATGTTGCATATCATTTGAGCCTTTCTTGTTGAATGACTTGAGGATGTTGCTGGGTGCGAAGTGCTGCTGTTGTTGATGATTTGAGCGGAATATTGCTGTTGCACTATGATTGGTAGTGCATTTATGTACGGCAAATGAATTGATATGAGATTTTGCCGTTGAATCGCGTAGTAACTTTAAAGATCTATCAAGCCAGATAGAGAAGGAGATTGAAACTATATATATGGCTGCAAGTGGCAAATTGGTGGCGTTGCATTATATACAGTCTTTGTTAGCAATGACAGTATGCCTAGGTTCTTTATAAAGGTCGTCAGATTTAAGTACTCTTATCAAGGTACAATTGACCACACTTCTTGGGAATTTTTATTTAGTTAGTTGCATTATTCGGTTCACAAGATTGAACACCGGTTATCAACCCCAGAAATTTTCGAAGAAGTCGCGTACGCGATTTAATATCTTTATTCGATAATTTTAACGCCTTTTGTTTATCTTTGAATCTAGGTGCATTTAATTATATTTGGTTGCGCTGAGGAGATAGGTGTTTTCTCGAATATATCACAGTACACAGTTCCATCATCCTTCATTCGATTCCTAGGGTGTTCTGCTTATTGGTCTTGTTATTTTTCCTCCTAACTTGAAAATGGAATTTGAACGCACATAACCCGCTTTGTTCTCATGGACCATAAGACATGTCCCCACTGGCTCATGGTACAGTTGCGGTGAATATGTGCCTAAACCATTCATGTTACACCTGGACTGCGGTTTTCTTACGATCCCGAAGTCTCTTGTGAAGCAGATATCTTTCGTCTCGTTGCGTACTGACCCCGGGTTGTTTAGAACGAGGTTGCTCTTGGGTGTTCCCAATTTCCGTGCTCCTCTTCAACACTTCTGTATCACTCAAATGTAATCCAACGTCTCTCGGGTTGATTTGTCGACAGCTGAGATCCTCCTCGTGCACCGAACGTATCAGATTGCCTCCCTCCACCGTATATTTACGGGTTTTAGCCATTTTCATATTATTATCAAATCCTGCCAACACTTACTCTCATACTATTCAAGAAATAATGTGTTATAGGAAGACATTTTCACTGTAACGTACCGCATATTGATACCTGGATTTCATACATTGTGTTATCATTGCTATTTTAGATATTTAAAAAAAGGTATAAGGAATCTTGTATTTTTGGTGGGCCGTCCATATATAGTGGACACATGTATTTAAATCTACACAAAGTTATTTATAGACATACCCCAAGGAAAAAGAAAAAGTCTAGGCGTCCGAAAACTCTTGGTCAAGCAGGGTTTCTTAATCAATTTCACTAGGAAACAAGTTGAATGAAAAAAAACGACCAAATGAAAGAATAATTCAAATAGAACAAAAATTATTTTAATGCGCATTTTTAGCGAGTAAATATGAAACATAGGCAACTAATTACCTTCTCTTTTCCTCCAATCTAACTAACTAACCATTAAGAACAATCAAAGTACTTTCATTTTGACAAGAGGAAATCACTCAATGAAGAAATTATGATTAACATTAATGTGTTATGTAAGTTATTGTTGTTTTTTTCTTTTATGACTAGTATGCAATAGATAAAGGGTACATCTTTTTTAGTTGTGAATTTTATTTTATGCGAGTTGAAGAATGTCAAACAGTCGCAGATAAGACGGAATATTTTGAGGCCTATTAAAAACTCTTAGATTTAGTAGGGGTTAGAAAAGGCCATGTTAGGAAATTTATCCAAATAATCGAAAAATCTCTGTCAAATGAGCTGGGTGCCGATAAATAATTGCAACTGTAAAAGTGTATTTCAGATGGAAATCTGCAAGTAAAGCGTCGAATGTGTTTAGAGATTCGATTTGAATGAGAAAAGAACGGAAATACGGCGCAGTACTTAAACCAAACGACCCTACGGCATATGCTTCTATTAGAGTGAACAAATAAATACCTACGCGGAGAAGCACTAGCAGAAATTGCTCTATCGCCTTCTGTTAATAACGTTTCCGCTAAGCCAAAATGGCAAGATTAGCAGAATATATAATGTCAGATAAAATTATCTTTTCCTAACTTCAAACTGCAACATTTACAAATATAGTGAGTGAATGATTTGAGATGAGACGAAGTTTGTGTTTTGAAGAGTGAATTGAAATATCTTTGCTAGTGCGTTTGTAATTTTTTATGGCTATGGCCTACATTATAAAAAGCCCTCGATGAGAGGTCGAGAGGTCAAAAAGAATCATCTGAGGGCAACAGAGGAACAAGAAGTGAAGGAATGGAGGCAGGAGAAAATTGGAGGAAGAGGCCGCACACTTTAATTGGGATAGTTACTTAACTAAATATACTTAGCGATGGCCTAAATTATTAGTTAGTGACATGCATATCTGACCTCAGTCGCAGGAATGATCAATTAAACGATATCCGCTCACTTAAGTAAAACTTGAGATTTCTTTTTACATAGCTACACCAATGAGATGATTATGATCAACTCAATCGTTAAACTAAAGTCCTAATTAATGTATTCGCTTAAATAAATAAACGAAATCTTTAGAATTCGTATTATTTAAAAAAAAATAAAAAATTTCACAAAATTAAATTGATCTTTCCGAATGAGTTATCTCTGATTGTTTTACTGGTAGATTTGTTACTAACTCTAGCCAATGAATTGTCTTTTGTATAGCTTTCACCAGATCCGAAAGCCTCACTAACTTTAATCCTTGATTATATCACGATTTATTGAATTTTATATACCTTATATTCTTTTATTATGTATAATCATTAAATTCTTTTCAATCCTATTTACATAAAAAAGTGAGGGATATTCTTGTTTCTTTTTTACATCCCTACAAATTTGCCATCTTGAATCAGGTCTAAAATAGCTTAAGACTAAAGAGCGTACACTCCACGCCATTTAGAAACTATGTACTAATAAATTTCTTCTAAAGATATTAAGGTAGTCTTGTTCAATTTCCCAGGCTCTTTATCATTAAATGTTAATTTAAGCTTATTTTCTTTAGAGGGGAATTTGGAGGAATGAATATAACGAGGACAAACAGATGCTAGTTTGTTTATACAACGTCAACCGTTACGCTCCGCATTGGGGCAAGAATTTATTCGCCCCCCCCCTTTCCCCGCTACACAAATACCCTTCGAATTCGCTCACAAAGACGGATTTCGGTCAGCATATTTCGTAATTTATGAGATTGGTTATGTAGTCAGTTAATATAAATATAGGAGGGTGTGAGAGCCCTTAGAATGAAAATATATGTGTCTAAGGCTTCGTCAGCAGAAAATCCATGAACAGTTCCACTGCCCCCGATTTTTTATGTCTAATTTACGCCAAATAGACGAAATCTCACCTTCTCCGTGCGTAAACCTGAAGGAGCGAAGTGTCACAGCGTTGAAAATTTATGCCCTAGGAGAGGTGTTTTATGTACTGTGGGCTAGTGAGGGTTTGCGCCTCCTAACTCCTTCGCGCTCCCTTCCTCCAGAGGAAAATAGACGTATATAACTCGATCTTGAGAAATTTAGAGGAGAATTCGCGTAGCTATCAAGAGAAGAAGACGAGTCCCTGAGTCAAACAGGGAATAAAGAAGATAGTTGGAACCATGCGGGACTTACCCTCCTAATGCTGTTCCTTTGGTCGCTTAGAACAGCAGACCAGTGGTATCGAGACCAACTCTCCTAACATTCTCGTCCAGAGAAAATCACGTATTTCAGTTTGCATAAAAAAGCAGATATACCACTCAACATTGAGGATACCAATGCGAATTCCCAGTCGAGAAGAGATTCACATCTTGGTTAAGTCTCGTCTACGAGAAGCCGGAATTGGTAACACAGGGATCGCATAACTTCCATTCATCCAAGATTCCCTCAGTTACATCTTCAAGTCGAGAGAAGCTTCGTCACTCGCCTTATCCACCATCCCAGGAGGAGCATCAGCTGTTTTCTCGCCTAACCTCATCACGCTCGCGTCAACTCAGCGAGGAAGACCACTTTCAAGGTCACCCGACTGTCAACACACTCTGGGTTAAAGGTAAAACGGATACGAAATTTATTCATTTTTGTTATTTCCCATTCCGTCCTAAAGTGCATTTGTAACAAAACAATTTCAATCGGGTAGTCGTTAACAGACTATTTCAATTTCGAATGACTTAAGAACTAGCATTAATTAAGCTTAAAACTTGTGTATTAGAAGTAATCTTGGCGTCAACCATCTCGTATTACTCATTTGTAGTGTTAATTTTTATCAGACCCTGTTGCTATAGAATCAGTGTATTTAAAGAATTAATATTTCGTGCTTTTATGTGCTTAAAAGTATATTTTGTCGGAGTTTTTTAATCAGATCCTCGAGCACAGCAAATTGCAATAGACATATCACAATATGAAGCCTCCCTGTTTAAAGAATTAAATAAAAGCACTCCTAGAGAAAAGTGGAACCACGACAGGGAACTTTACCAATACAACAGAAGTAATTTTTGGCTCAGGTTCTTCAGAAATATTTATCGTTTGTTAAGAAAAATGATAGTTTCTCATACATTCCATTACAATTTTACCCTCCCAAATGTGCAGTGGTTAATTTCTACCGTTTGTAACTGTAAATTCTGCGCATGCATTATATCAGAAATCTCTTCTCTCTTTTTTTTTGTCATACCTAGCAGACTCAACTGTGAATGGTCTGTGAAGGAGGAAATACCATGAACGAATTCAATCCTCCAAAATAGGAAAAGGTCAAGCTATGCTGCTTTAGATTCACAACGAAAGCTCCAATATAAAGATGTCTAAGTGCTTGGGTGTCAATCTGAGGAGAGTGCAGAGGATTAGTAAATAGTTGGATAAGTCAGGTTGTGATTACGAGAGTACAGTGGCTCAGGAAAAACAGTCTAACCATTTTGTGCGATAAGAATACCCGATTTTGTCTCGGAGATCCACACCAACATTGGCAACAATCTCAGAAAGTGTATGAGGTCCAGAGCCAGGAACAGTCGAATGTCAGGGTCACTTATCAGCTATTAATCGCATAAGGTTATCCGATGCTACTCAGAAATGGTGATAAATGGACGCTTCCCTAGCATAAGACAAAGGATTAGTGGAAGGAAAATGCTGCGAAGCTCGTGAACATACTGATGCATCCTTCCATGCCTGGGATACTTTGGTTCTTTTCATACGAGAAAAATTCAACCAAGACCAGGTTGTGAACTCTCAAATGAACTATGGCTTGTTTTTTCCCCCAAAGATGCAGCGAGATTCATGAAGATTAAGTTCCCGATCTGCATGATAGTATTTGGGGTATCAGTAGCGAGGGCCACGTTATGTCATTTTATCATACCAAAAAGTCAAATTCAATGTAGGGGGGGGAATAGTCCCCCCCCCCGTTCCCTCGCGGGGCAGTCTCAAGGCGGTTACCGCAAAGACATCCGGCCCAGGCATCGGATGGTTCATTGCGTAACCGCAGCGTCGCCTATTTTGGTGCCATAACGGAACCTTAAAGTTCAAAATGTAAGATCTCCCCCAGGAGAGTGAGATCCAGTTTCACGTCGGATAAGAAATTGGAGACGTGTTTCTCCCAATCTCGAAGGCTAACGAGGTGCCGATGTTTGACTTGTGGGAAAAACCGTTTGGAAAAAAACTCTCCTGGGGCCGTCCTCAAGCGCCTCCCCCATCCCTTACCACTCCCCCAGTGGGGTGAAGAGGTATAAATAAGGAACTCTGAGGAAAATCGTGGTACATAGTATACGTCAGGCTAGGTGACGAAGTCCTCGATTGAAACCGAGCTATCTAGACGGGATTGGTAGTATACGTCAGTCTCTAGGTGACGAAGTCTTTGGATCAAACCGAACTACCGAGACTGGAGTAGTAGTGTACTTGGGTCGCCAGACCAAGAAGTACCCTGCAAGAGAGGCAGGGCTACCTACCTTAAGGGGCTAAGAAGAAGCTCATCCTCGAGCTAAGTCCCTGGTTATCAAACCAAACGATAAGTTAACTTTGGTAAGTTCAACTTACTCTCGCCAGAGAGACTCCTCATATCCTGGTGCACCTTAAACACCAGGGGTATTCCTCGTCTTTGAGGAATTAAGAAAAGAAGAAGGAAAAGGCTCCCCCTCAAGCCCGTTATTCGGTGGCTACACCGAACTCCTAAGTTAACTTGGTAATGAACCAATTTCCACTTATTCTCGTCAGAGAAATCCCCCTCCGTTATACTCGCCCATGAAGAAGACTGGAACTAAGTAGAAGCTCATCCTCGAGCTAGTTCCCGGTTATCAAACCGAACTTTAAGTAACTTATTCTCGCCAGAGAAACCCTCCTCCGTTATCCTTGCCCTTGAAGAAGACCCTCCCCGAGTTCAGTCCTCGTCCATAAGGAAATAAATAACGAAGGAGAAAAGCTCCCCCTCGAGATCGTTACTCGGTGGTCACACCGCACTCCCAGTTAACTTGATTTAAGAATTAAGTTCGACTCACTCTCGCCAGAGAGACCACGACTGCCTAGGTGTTGCATAAAGCACCGTATTTGTTCTCGTCCTTCAAGAAACCCCTCCCCCCGCGGAAGAACGTGTGGACCCCACAGCTGCTACCCTCGCCAAAACGACCGTGTAATTTCGCCCATCTACATCTGGACAGAAGGCACGCGTCGTGAGTCAATAACATTTCTGAGGCCCTTTAAACTTCAGATGAGTCCGTAAGCCTAATTCTTATATTATTGTTGTGTGTAGAGAAATTAAACCAATTTTTGTGGGTAAACTAATTTAATTAATTCTTGTTTAGGATAATATTCAGAGTATTGCTGTAGTAAATGTTTAGATGTTTTGTATTCAATGGTTAAAGGTAAAATATAAGTTTATTTGGGGATTATTTTGCGTTTCTCTCGATAGCCTTAAGTGTTTCGGAACGGCTCTGTTCTGTAAGATATCTAGATATCAAAATATATATTAAACACTCTTAGCACTCTTAGAATAAAACAAAAAGAAGGGGAATTCTACGACTCACTATTATAAAAGTGGTGTCAGGTTAGTAGGGTTTTTATTAGAAAGAATTCTACGACATAAATAAAAGTGGTGTCAGGTTTGTAGGTTGTTATTAGAAATAACCCAGCAGTGTCAAATTAAGAAAGAGCCAACACGTGAAGGAATATCATATTAGGAATAAGATAATAATTTACGAGAGGAAAATTGGTAGAGTTAGGGGTGGTAACAATCTAAAGGTAATTGGTAGGCCAAGTGGTAAATTTGTTGTCGGGAGTGGTATTTCAATCAACATATTAGTGGGATTAAGGGTAAGTTATGCTAAGCGCTACCTGGTGAGTGGTGGCATAATTCCCTGAGAATATAGAAATGAAAAATCGACGGACCAACACAAAATGGATCCGGTCAAAAGATTTTACCTACAAACCCAAATTCTTGAATTTGAAGGCAAAAATTGGATGCCTACATCCTTGAAGAATTGAGAATACAAAGAGAAGAAGAAATAATAGAGTTTTTTAGAAAGAGGGAAAATATAAAAAGAGAGGAGAAAAGAGAATGCGAAGAAATAAAAATACGGAGAGACATAAAATTAGAGAAAGACAGAATACAGGGGAAAATAGAAAGCGAGGAAAGAAGAATGCTGAGAGGAGGTAAAACAAGCGAAAGAATATTACTGTTGAAAAGAAAAGCACAAGAATTCGGAATAATGATAGAAAGGGAAGATGAGGAAAGGAGAATAAAGATAAAACGAGAAGATGATGAAAGAAAAATAAAGATAAACCTGGAAGATGAAGAAAGAACAACCCGACGGGAAAATGAAATAGCGAATGCAGAAAAAGAGGCTAGAGAAAGAAGAATGAAGAGGGAAAAAGAACGTGCTCAAGCTGAAAGAGAAGAGAGAGAAGAAAAGGAAAGATTGCTCGCACTCGAGAGAGCACCTATCGAGAATCTCATAGAGGCCGAGGAAGTTGTAGCCCGGCCTGGACCTAAGAAAGAACCATCGAGGGAAACCCAGCCAAATGGGGTAATGATGGAAGAAGTAGGAAGTAGGAATGAGGTAACAGCAGGAGTACCTAAGGAAGAACCTACGAGGAGAACCCAGCCAAATGGGGTTATCAGGGAAGAAGTAGAAGGTAGAGTAGAGGTACGAGCAGGTGTACCCGAGGAACTACCTACTAAGAGAAGTGAGTTAAATGAGTTGACAAGGAAGGAGGAAAGAGGTGCTATTGCGATACCTTCAGGTAAGACAAGTCAAATGGTAGACGCGGATGAGTATCCCCTACCCCTAGTAGTCTCCTCCCCGAACGGAACGTCCATGGAGTTACCGCTAAATCGCCAAGTCGTAGTGAGCACCACGCCCATTAACGAACTCGGAGGGAAAAGTTTTCTCGATCCCCAAAGATCGAACCTAGACACGATCTTCCAGTGTCCCTGGTTAAAGGAGAGCTACGGGACCTACGCTCCCATCAATTATGCCCCGCTGCAACAGGCCGCTCTAGCCTTAATGTTTAATTTAAAGGTAGTCAAGTACCATAAGAAGGGTAATTCGAGTAGGTTGAAATACCGCTACCATTTAGTAACATACTGGGGTAGACTCAATAACCCGAACGGCCGACACAGGCACGGTAAAGTATTGGTCTAAGAGCACCATTTTAGGATCAGCTACATCAAAGGAGCCGATAAAGTACAGCTGCTCTATAGGCTGAGACGAAGTACCATTGAGGGTTATTTCAGCACCTTATGAGCGTGAAACCATGTTTTCATTTGTTGTACGTCTTAATATTTATCGGTAGGATTTAAGTTTTCCAAAACTTATAAATGTAAGGAAGTAGCTTGTTTTGTTGTTTATTTTTTGTGGGTAATCGATGAATTAAGGTTTTGTTATTTTTCATGTAACATTGTATGGCGATAAGGTCTAGTTCGACACATTGCCTGTGTAAACGCGCGCGAGGGCGTACATGTGTAAGGTAACTTAATGTAAGAGAGGGCTCAAAGAAATACAACTTTGCTAATCTCGACTAGGTTGAGTAAGTTATTTTAAGTTCCCGGGAATTCCCCCCTTCCCATTAAGTTCTTCAATGGGAGGTGTATGTAGGGGAATAGTCACTTCCCCCCCCGTTCACTCGCGTGGTAGTCTCAAGGCGGTTACCGCAAAGACATCCAGCCCAGGCATCGGCGGGTCCATTGGGTAACCGCAGCGTCGCCTATTTTGGTGCCATGAAAGACCTTAAAGGTCAAAATGTAAGATCTCCCCCAGGAGAGTGAGATCCAGTTTCACGTCGGATAAGAAATTGGAGACGTGTTTCTCCCAATCTCGAAGGCTAACGAGGAGCCGATGTTTGACTTCATGGGAAAAACCGTTTGGAAAAAAACTCTCCTGGGGCCGTCCTCAAGCGCCTCCCCCATCCCTTACCACTCCCCCAGTGGGGTGACGAGGTATAAATGAGGAACTCTGAGGAAAATCGTGGTAGTATACGTCAGGCTAAGTGACGAAGTCCTCGATTAAAACTAAGCTACCTAGACTGGATTGGTAGTATACGTCAGTCTTTAGGGTGACGAAGTCTTCGGATCAAACCGAACTACCGAGACTGGAGTAGTAGTGTACTTGGGTCGCCAGACCAAGAAGTACCCTGCAAGAGAGGCAGGGCTACCTACCTTAAGGGGCTAAGAAGCTCATCCTCGAGCTAAGTCCCTGGTTATCAAACCAAACGATAAGTTAACTTTGGTAAGTTCAACTTACTCTCGCCAGAGAGACTCCTCATATCCTGGTGCACCTTGAACACCAGGGGTATTCCTCGTCCTTAAGGAATTAAGAAAAGAAGAAGGAAAAGGCTCCCCCTCAAGCCCGTTATTCTGTGGCCACACCGAACTCCTGAGTTAACTTGGTAATGAACCAATTTCCACTTATTCTCGTCAGAGAAATCCCCCTCCGTTATACTCGCCCGTAAAGAAGACTGGAACTAAGTAGAAGCTCATCCTCGAGCTTGTTCCCGGTTATCAAACCGAACTTTAAGTAACTTATTCTTGCCAGAGAAACCCCCCCCTCCGTTATCCTAACTTGAAAAAGACCCTCCCCGAGTTCAGTCCTCGTCCATAAGGAATTTAGTAACGAAGGAGAAAAGCTCTCCCTCGAGCTCGTTACTCGGTGGTCACACCGCACTCCCAGTTAACTTGATTTAAGAATTAAGTTCGACTCACTCTCGCCAGAGAGACCACGACTGCCTAGGTGTTGCATAAAGCACCGTATTTGTTCTCGTCCTTGAAGAACCCCCACCCCGGAAGAACGTGTGGACCCCCCAGCTTCTACCCTCGCCCAAACGACCGTGTAATTTCGCCCATCTACATCTGGACAGATGGCACGCGTCGTGAGTCAATAACATTTCTGAGGCCCTTTAAACTCCAGATGAGTCCGTAAGCCTAATTCTTATATTATTGTTGTGTATAGAGAAATTAAACCAATTTTTGTGGGTAAACTAATTTAATTAATTCTTGTTTAGGATAATATTCAGAGTATTGCTGTAGTAAATGTTTAGATGTTTTGTATTCAATGGTTAAAGGTAAAATATAAGTTTATTTGGGGATTATTTTGCGTTTCTTTCGATATCCTTACGTGTTTCGGAACGGCTCTGTTCTTTAAGATATCTAGATATCAAAATATATATTAGACACTCTTAGCACTCTTAGAATAAAACAAAAAGGAGGGGAATTCTACGACACACTATTATAAAAGTGGTGTCAGGTTAGTAGGGTTTTTATTAGAAAGAATTCTACGACAGTCTGGAAGAATTGATATTGTCCTGTATCCAGTAACTAACCAGTGGAAGGTTACACGTGGGACAGGAGGACTCTAACCAAGCTTGTAATCCCCCCCTGAACTATTTTTGCGGCGGGGGTGGTTGAGATAGAGAACAATAAGTCCCCATAAACCTCTAAATTGAAGCTCAGGTCCATGATCACCACAGTTTACCCCCGGTTAAACAGAGGGACCATCAAGATGGCCTTCAGCAGATTGCGACGACACCTGAAGGCCGTGATTGAGGGCGACGGCGCTTTCATTCGATTAAATGAATAGTACAATTGTTCAGGTATTTAACATATAACTTTAATAAATATAACTGTGTAAATGAATTCTCTATGTGGTTTTTATATATTGAATTTAGGCTAAAAATTACACGCCGCACCCTATATATTAAAGAAGTTATGGAAACAACACATATTCCCTATTTGAGTCGAACCCTATGGCACTATCCCATATAATGTCATTTATATATGAACCATTGAAACTATCGAAAGTATCCTGCGCTTTAGTCATGTAAGCATCAAAATATGTGAGATATTTATTATTTTCCGCTTCTAAATTTATCCAAACATTTTAACACTATGACTCATAGGTTATCAACCTGTACAGGCCTAATATGGCTAGTCCGTACCTTCTCGGTTTGGGAGTCTAAAAATTGGCCAATATTTCTCTTCCATCTGCTCTTCGACCAGTGTTTGGGGCATTTAATAAATGTGGTTCTGTTAGTCTTTTGTATCTATTATGATTACTTCAATCTCAAGAAGATTTCTGCCTTAATGTTGCCGTAACTATCGCTGGCTCTATATCTTTTCCTTCTCAAGCAACCAAATTAAGGCGTATTCAGTTTAAACACTGTACTCTCTCTACATTTCCACCTACCTAAACAAATTTAAGAACCCTCTTTATCGACATAGTACCTAAACTTTAATGAGGTCATTTTTTTAATAATCTATATATAGGGCAGGGATTTTCAATATTTTGTGGGTCTTGCACCTTTTTAACATATGAAGCATTGAGACCTGACTCAGATGCCCAAAGGTTAGAAACCGGAAAGACCAAAATCAAGAAAGGCGGAAATCCCGAAGGACATAATCCCAAAGAACTAACGCAGTATTACGCATGACGCAAGTGGACATTGTCATCAACTTTGCATTCAAATGACAGTCTGTGTAACACCATTTAAGAATATGGAGAAAATGTGCGAAATTACAGCTTTCCAGAAGGTGCGTGATAAATTAAAAGCACTTAGATATTTAATGGTCAAAGATAAATTTAAACTAACCTAATCATACTCTGCACCTGTGTCGAATGGATTAAAGCTGATCAACCAGTTTTGGGAATATCTGTGAGTAATTGCGCAAAGATATTTTCGCCCTCTGATCATTTTTCACGATCTCTGATTTTTTTTTTTGCAACCATTCTTTAATAAATTGAATTTAATTACACATCTTTAAACTTTAAAAATTTTTGCCTCTAGTTTTTTTAATCTTGCTAAAGGGAAAATGTAAAAAAAATACTAAAAATATAGCGTAACATAAAGAAAGATAATGTATGCCATCTATTTAGCTTTAAAAAATGCGGTGCAGCCAATTACTCCAAATTCCCTTTGGAGATTTTGGCTTTCGGAATTCGGGTTTCGGGATTTTTGCAAACACTGGAAAACATTGCTACAAACCCTTTCCTACATAATATGAGTAAAAAGAGCCATCACTCCTGTGTGGTCTTGCGCTAAGTAGAAAAATAGAGGAAATTGGTGTGGTGGTTGTGATGAAAAAGAACGTTATGGAATGGGAGGGAGATCAGTGGTGGGTGAAGTGAATTTAGTGCTTGAGTAAAATTAGAAATCATTCATTCGAGAAATTAGCAGAACATTAGGCAAACGCATATATGAAGGGCGCATTATAAATACGTATTATTATTATTATATTATTATTATCTCATGGTAACAAATAGGCGGAGATCAAGCAAAATATTTATATCGCTCAACTGATTATATCAGGTAATGGTTTGTGGAATCGCCACTAAATGAGTCCCTTTCCACCTTCCTCTACACTTAGGGAGATTTAATTATACTCACTTTGTTTACATGAGCAGCTTAATATCTTTGCAGAGCGCTCACATGTAGTTTATCTAAGGCAGGAATGATACCCCACGGAATTAAAATTGTTGTATTTTTTGTTTATTTTTCTTCATTTATTTTGTTTTTTCTGTATAGAAACGACATAATTAATTTTCAAGCTAATTGTAAAGCGGAAAGGTGAGGAAAGAAGCCTCAATTCTAATAGCGTATATCGAATAAAATATTTTCACTGTGCTTTTCTTCTCGATTGATCAAAATTAACAGTAAGCCTCTACATACAAACTAATACGTTTAGCATGAGAGATCGAACCCTACGCAGCCAAGTCTTCCAAAGCATAATGAAAAGATTCACCTATTAGGGAAATTGGAAAAAACCTTGGTCAGAACAGAATTCTTTCAAGGCAAGTCTTGAATTTTAGAGACGTTAGTAAAAAAAATAATTTCCTTAAACAGTTTCTCCCTAGGATTGAAATCAACAATACACCTTTCAGCAAAATTGAAGACAACCTGCAAAATATTCTTACACTTCAGATAGGCGAAAATGTATATGTATATATATATATATATATATATATATATATATATATATATATATATATATATATAAATAAAAGAACTCAATGGTGAGTTATGGTATATGATATCGTGTATTGACTCTCATGCATACAAACTCTCGAAGTGGTTAGCCTCTCTTCTTCTTCTTGCTAGTCTCCTTCATACATAATCCATTCCTCTGATTTCATTAAAAAATTTAGGAAAATCAACATGAAAGGAAGCCGCTTAATAACTTTAATGGAGACAGCCTGTTCACCAATGTCCCAGTTAACGAAGCACTTGATGTTCTATCTATGGTATTAGATAATCAAAAATTAAACCTCCTTCTAGGCAAAAAATAAATCATAAATCTTGTTAAACTTTCTGTTACTGACAATGTACATATTTATCAGCGATATGGGCTTTCTCCATCAAAAATATGGTCTTAGCATGGGTAATCCTTTATCGCCCATATTACGTAACCTTTTTATGGAGCATTTCGTAGTATCATTACTCCCTTCTGTGATCCCCATCATAATTTTGTATGTTATAGGTATGTAGATGATGTCATATCAATGTGGCCTATAAATAGTTTAAACTTATTTTACAATTTCTTTAAAAATCTTAACGACCTCCATCCCACTATCAATTTTAAAGTAGAGTGGAAAAAAGATAATTGTATATCCTTTCTTGATGTAAAAGTTGTTAGAGTCATTGAAAAAGTTAGCTTTACTGGGCACCAAATTCCAACCTATTCTAACTCTTATATCCATTTCTTTTCTCATCATGATATTAACATCAAGCCAGCCGTTGCATCAGGTATGTTTTTGAGAGCACTTAGGATATGTCACCCTTGCTTTCTAGAAGACGAGATTACATATATAACCTGCAGTTTCATTGAACTAAATTATCCCCTCTACGTGATCAATGAAAACATATATATAAAGCAAAATCGACTTATTACCGTCCCAAGGATAAAAACAAATTTAGTAATAGGAAGTGTCTATCCCTCCCTTTTTCTTCCCTCCTAAAAGGTGTGACAAAGTTATTTCTCCAAGCCTAACCACATTTAAATACCCTTTTTCTATCCTTAAATCTTTCTCTTCGACCATACCCGTAGATCAGCCAAATGAAGCAGGTGTATATTTAATACCGTGTGGCTATGCAAACTGTCCCTCATTCTACATCGGAGAGACCGAAAGAACCTTAACAAAAAGAATTTATGAACATAAAGGTGATGTCAGACGAGGCAGTACCACATCCAGCATTTTTAATCATATTAGCAATTTCAACCCCTAAATTGACTATTCAAAGGCACAAATCATATATAATTGTAAAGATTTCAGTAAAAGAAAAATAGTAGAATCTATATTAATAGGAGAAATTCCCGATTTTTAATTTGTCAGATGGGCAATTGAAATGCAGCCCCTATTCTCGTGACCACATCGTAAACAGCTTATTCAACGATCTTAACAATTACACCCCTTAATTAATGATTCTTTTCCCCCGTTCTGTGTTTCTTTGTGTGTTTTTTCTGATCTGTACGCTATTAATAGACTTTTGTAACAATCGCAGTCTTAGTATACGACTGAAGAGGGTATGATAAACTACATACTGAAACTAGTCTGGTAATTTAAACTTTTGGCTCCTATACAGTGGTTTCACTATCATAAATATATATATATATATATATATATATATATATATATATATATATATACATATATATGAGGATAGTAGCTCTGGCGATGAGCGTCGTGGGCATTTCAGCGAAGAGCGCTTAATGACACAGGTTTGAATCCAACTCCTTTATTCATTTTCTTATACAGGTTAAAATAGTTTGCCCCTATTTTTCTCTTACTATATCTCCCATTTTCCTTCTTAAGCTTTAATGGTACACTTAATAATAATTTCCTTTGCGTTTTTCCGGGTTGTTTTACCAGTTCTCATTTCTTTGGGCCTTTATATTACATCATCTGTGAAATCTAGAGAATCTTCCGGGATGAAATGTGAAATCCCAGTGTGAGAGGGACGCCTACCGATATCTTGCACACATAAATTAGTCTAATTTGCATGGGCGATTCCCGTGAATTTCCACCAAAGGGAATTCCTGGCCGAGTTTCAGGCTCCCGGTGAAGCAAGAGAGAGAGAGAGAGAGAACGTAGTAGCTTTACTCTGCGCGTATGCACATAATTATTTGCCAAGTGTGCAGAGAAAAGGCTATTATAATTACGTTCATAATCTCCTTCCTTTTGCGCTTTAAATAAAATTAATGGAAACCGAAACTCTATTCGAATAGGAATCAAACATAGCCCCCCCCCCAATTTCGGGATGAATCAAACCAGATTGTCAAGAGAAACCCACTTGAGATCATTTCCGAGTTGTTCAAAAGTTACAACTCATCCATCCTCAAGGCATCGAGGAGAGTAGAATGCCTCTCGATGTTGACGCTTTGCGGCCCTTCAAGGCAAAGGTCCCCGCGATTTACTCCACTCCTCTCATTCACTCTAAGGACTAAACCTCGAACCCTATTTTCACCCTCCCATTCCAAGTTTTTCCCTTCGCGTAATTTCACCGAAGTTAATTTCCCTTTAATTCGCTTCCCGCGTTTTATAAACATTAAAATAATTGCTGAGAAAAGAATAAATATTATTTCGTAGAGCAATGCAGGGGTTTCACAGTGAATAAAGTGAAGCTTTTTAATTCAGGGTATTAAAAGCCATTTAAATATAACTACCTCTTCTTACATACATCTGTTATGTTATATTTCACATATTAAATTAATTTAGTTAAATTAATTGTTTTTTGTAATAAAACGAATGTCCATTCTCTCTCTAGTTCCCCCTCAGGAGAAAAGAGCATACATGAGAAGCCTTCAAAAGTGACTCTGAGCCGGAGGAGAATCAAAAGTAGCGACTATGTAAGTTCAACTAACACAATTACGTACAAATCACTGGTGGCCAGAGAATGAACTTGATCGTGAGTATAATAACATCGTGAGAAAAATAATTATCTCATCGAGTTATTAACCTAAAAATTAATTAAACATTGAGTGCGATAAAACAGTGAATAAGAACTTATGGGTAAAATGTTCAGATTTAAGCAAAACTATTCTTATCCTGTCGTCTTACCTCCGATCCTATAATGAAACATTTATTTTCGGATATGGTTTGTCTTTTAATATATGTGCTCCAAAAAACTCATTAATAAGGATAATGAAATTCTATTATTTATAAAAGGGTGCGTGCTAACATCGTTACTTGGTAATAGAAGTACAGTGATAGCCACTAGACTCTTATTTGCACTGAAAAGTTCAAAAGATAATCGAAGTATTACTATCAAACAATAAGACAAAATAAGTCAAATTGTGATTTTTAATAAAAATTACTACAACAGTAAACTTTAAGATCTAATTAGGACCTATTATCATAGGGCGAAATTAAATAAGTGAGTCCCTACCAGAGCAAGAAAAATCTAGAAATCTCAATGTTAGATTAAGAAATACTCTGAACATCACAATAATCCATTTCACCTCCGCCTGATCGTATCCACTCTTAAATCTACGAAAATAAAATTAGCAAAATAGCTGAAGTGAAATGAAAAGCGAAGTGGGAGACAATAAACAGTCTTTCCACCCCCACGCCTGCCCTTTGAACCTCAAAACATGGGCTAAGGAGGGGGCGAGGCCAGGTACTACTTTGCAGTCTCGTACAGCTAGACTGCCGAACCTAAGTAGGCTTCATCCCGGTACTGTAGGAACGGTGAATAGGAATAAGGATGGGGGCAGAAAAACGTTAAGAAGAGGTAAGCAAGGAAAAATAGTAGGAGACAACAAAGTGGACTTATTTAGTTGTGGGAAATACAGTTTAACGTGGAATTCGGAATTAGGATTTGTAACTTGTATTTATTCTTGATCGTTGCTGTCTATCCTGACCCCTGTCCCATGTATCTCTTGTCAGTCTCGTGAGAATCACGCATTTCTCTTTTTGTATCGGTGTTTATTTGTATTATTATGAGTGCTGTTTGTTTATATGAAGCGTTTAAACAGTTATTAATAATTATATTTATTTTGCTCGCTTCTTTCCTCCTCTTATTCCTAAAAATACTTTATCGAAAATTTCGTCACGATTTCTATAAACTAATTAATAGAGATTCTCATGTGCTTGTTTTTTATTTATTTGTAAGGTGCAGTAAATCTATAGAGTAGCTTTAGTACTTTTATGATGATGTAATTCTGATTATTTGTACTCAAACCTTGGTATGCAAGAAAGGCAATCTATAAAAAAATAAAATGGTCGGGGAGCGTTGTCTTCTGTAGTTACTGAATAATATATTACAAAAAGTCTTCTGGTTAGAACAAAGCACTCAGGAACCATGTAAACCACTTGCAGTTGGTTTACATGATTATAGACACCACTTATGCTTTTATTTGTAGATTTCATTCCATATTAAGATCAAATTTTATATTTATTCTTGTATAATAAAGATACAATTTCTAAATCGTTTCACATTGCAAGTGAACAGTAAAATTGTGTTAAGGAAAGTGTAATAGCAAAGCCTCAAAACTTTGGTCTGCGGAACTTCTAAAGTGGCCTCAATTATGGTTACCTAATTGGCAATTATTTGATTTTACCACAAAAAGGAAAAGCATTAAATTCTAAAGCACAGAAAGAATAGTGATAGGAATTATTGATATCTTTGTCTCAGAGTAAGAGTAGAAGTTATAAACTTTGAATAGTATTTAAAACTAAGGAGTAGACGTATATATTCGAGACACAATAAGACATATTATTACTTTAATGAATTATACTATAAACGAAGGATTCGGCAATAGATCTGAACCATTTACAGATATGTAATCCATGTAATTTAAAAATACTGCTCTCGGAATAAGTCTTAAAAGAATAACAGCATTTCCGATTCCATTAAGAAAATAATTGTAGAATATTTGTAGAGCAATCCCAAGAATGCCATATTAAGGACGGGAAAATAGCTTGAGCAGAGCATTAGATGTGGCTCATTTCTCGGAATATTTTCTTGGTGTTTTTTGTAAGAGGTAAGGATTTGGGCAATTGTTCCAGCGGAAGATTTATACTTTGAATAAATTGAATGGAAAGCAAAATCTTACAAGTAGATAGATTAAATAAAATAGATTAATATTTTATGGTATCACCCCAGTCGTTAAACCAATCCGGCAGGGTATTAAATGCATTTCACAGTTATACTGTAAGACTATGGGGCTCATCTCTAGAAATCAACACAACACAGGAATCTGCGGAATTAGTATATCTTGTTGAAAGTTGATAAAACTTAGTCCTATTTATTTATTGGCCAAGTTTAAAGGTCCTAGAATGGTATATTGAGTGACCTCATTAGTAGAGGGAAAGTTTTTCGAAAGGCAAAGTGTTCTCGAATTGTAGAACATGAAAAGCAATTTACCAATACTCTAGGTAGGTCGCCACTAAAGCCAATGTAGCAGCATAGTCAGGCTAAAGCCCCTTTCTTCTAAAAAGAAGCAATATGTATGCACTTTCTATATAAAATCTACTAATTTTCCACAATTTTAGAAAAACACATAGTCAGATCAAAAGAATTGCCTGTATTAAATATAGGAACTAAAAAGCTTTTTATATATTGTTATAAATGTGATATTTTATAATATAAAAAATAGCGCCAATTTGAACTATAAGTTAGTTGGGTTCATAAATTAGTTGGGTACACGTAAACATATCAATTGCCGATTAGTATTTTTATCGCGACTATATTTGATTTACGTTAAATATTAAATTAACGTATGCAAATATGACCGAGGTTCACGAACAATGGTTTCTAATCCCCTTAAAACGTGAGACGTACTAAACTTCTACTATCGCAATATGAATATAAATGTTATTTCTAACTTACATGACAGGAGGTATTAGGGATTGCCGGATGTCGCTGGAGGGCTTATCTCTCGCTTTGTAGTGTTGTGGCCGATGGTTGAATTTCGTCGAGGAGGGATGGCTTGACGCCTGTGGGGGGCTGATTCTTTAACGTAATTAAAGAACGGGAGCTCGTTGGGGCTGGGTTCTTCTACTCTCACTCTTACGGAGCTTGAGATGTGAGAGTCACTCGAGTGTGAGCGAATTTACTTTTATTCAGTCAGACTTTTCTCCAGTCTGTCAAGGATTCTTCGGTATGGCACCGATATCAAGATTGACTATTTATGTTAATTCGGCCCAGGAAGGGGGGATCCATTTTCTCAATCTGATCTTATCGTTTCTCACGGAAATAGTCCTGTATGGCTGAAGGATCGATCTTCACGAACTGAACCTTCTTCTCTCTTATCGAATTCTAAACTTCTTGTCTTGCCAGAAGGATCGATCTTCACGAACTGATCTTTCTTCTTTCGTATCGATTTCTAATCTTCTTGTTTGGCTGAAGGATCGATCTTCACGAACTGATCCACCTTCTTTCGTATCGACTTCTAATCTTCTTGTCTTGCTGAAAGATCGATCTTCACGAACTAATCCCCCTTCTTTCGTATCGAGTTCTAATCTTCTTGTCTGGCTGAAGGATCGATCTTCACGAACTGATCCTCCTTCTTTCGTATCGAATTTTTATCTTCTTGTCTGGCTGAAGGATCGATCTTCACGAACTGATCCTTCTTCTTTCATATCGACTTTTAATCGCTGTCTTTCTTTACGGAGCTTATTTATAGGCGGATCACCGCCCCATCTAAGGGGAAAGTGACCCGGCCTACAGGGAGGGGAACGCGAATGGTCAGAGCGAGAAGTGCATAGGTTGGCACTGGGGTGCCCAAGTCGGCTTGCAAATTAGAGAGACTCTCAACCGCACCACTACTTGGCGTGCCTTTTGAATAGCACCGCTTTTTATTGTGACCTAACCACGGGTTTATGGGTCTCGTAGGTACTTGGAACGTTAGAGCGTCGTTTAAGGGCCTTATGTGGTCTCCTTAAAACAGATGTTAGCTCCAAATACCCAAAGCGGTGGGGAGATCAAGCAGGGTAGGCAGTTACTGTAAATCGCCGGCTACCGTTCCCATGCTTCTCCTCATGGGGGGACTCTAATGTACATATCATTCTACGGGATGCTTAATGCAGCCATTTCTCTACACTATGTGACCATAGAAAACGATCCTATGATTCAGGTTAATAGTGATTTCCACAAAAAAGTGCGTTCCCTTCTTTAACATTTTCCTGATTTAATTGCTAAATTTAAATCTAGTAATGCCTTTCTGTTATATTTATATGGTCTTGCAAAGACTCATAAGCCCAATAACCCTATGCACCCTATTATTAGTTCTGTTCGCTCAGTTTCATATTCCTTATCTAAATGGATCGCTTCCTACCTCACTCCCCTTCTTGGTACTATTACTAATTCCCATTTTAAAAATAGTTACGACCTTATTGAAAAACTCAACTCCATCCCTTACTCTAATAAGTTCTCTCTTGTTCGTTTCGATGTTTGTTCTCTTTATACTAAGGTGCCGGTAAACTACCTTTTTCCCTTCCTTAGTGATAAATTACCTAACTTCGATATTCCCTTGCCTGTTTTTATTTTCAAAAAACTGTAAGTTTTCTTTTAGTGGTAAATTTTACCTTAAAATGTTTGGTTTATCTATGGGAAATTGCTGATCTCTTGTCCTCTTTAATCTATATATGGAGATTTTTAAACTACCTTAATATTTTATTGATTTTGGCCTTGTTTGATTCCGATATATAGACTATATTATTTGTTTGTGGCTTACTTCTAAAGAGGTTAATTTTTTTTAGTAAGTTAAATTCTCTGGTTCCCTCTATTAAATTGATCCTTGAACTTGAACAAAATGGTGTCCTCCCGGTCTAACTCGTAGATCTAGTTATTTACAGGACTTCATCTGGATTTAAATTTTTCTTTTATCGGAAGCCTACTAAAGCCGGTTCTTATATTAATTTTTACTCAGGTCATAATGATAAAGTCAAACGGTCTGTATTTATTTCAATGTTTCTCCGGGGGTTGCGGGTCACCATCTCGCAATTCTTGGATCTTGAGAGGATCTAAGATCTTTTAAATAGGTAAAAATCTTTGTTACCCTCAAAAAATCTTGCAGGGTGCCTAGATCTGGCAATAAATCGTTTTACAGAACTTAAATCCTTCCCGCATACAATTTTAAGAACTCCCTTGTTTTACTGTTTTCTGAGTCCTTTACCTTGCTTCCCTGCCTCTTGAAATGTTTAACTGTTTCAGTCATATTTAAGTATGAGTCTACTACCTACAAAATGTTGATTCAAAATAATAACTGAAGTACACGAGAAGGTTATTTTGTTGATTGTGTCATTTGCCCTAAGAAACTCTTTGCGCAAACCGAAAAATCATTAAATGTATGTTTGAATCAACATAAGTAGAATATTAGAAGAGATGAATGTAATAGTGCTCTCTTTCTTCATTTATCTGAAAATAGTCACCATATCAATTGGAATTCGGCTAAATTTATTCACAAATCTGATAACTATGTTAAAAGAAATATTGTCGAATGCTGATTTATTAAGTCCTCGCCTAATTTCAATATATCCCCCCTGTCTTTTTAAACTAGACGCTGTAATTAAAATGCCTAATGGTAGAGAAATTGTCAATTATAAATCTTAGCCCTTTGATTAATTAAATTTGTTATATTTCTATAGTTTATTTGTGAGCTCATGTATCCATTCTTATATGTATGTCTTTACCCATCGTATCCGGTATTTAATCCCGTTTTTTATCATACTTTTCTCTTTTGTGTCCTTTCGCTGTACAGGGGAGGGGCAACGATTTGTAGTCTCTTATATATACCACCTTTGTAAAGCAATTCGTTATTCTTTTAGAATGAACTAAACAAGTTCGAAAGTACTTGGAATCCGCCTTTCACTTTATTGTTGGATCTTTTTGTATATATAGTGGTAGGTTATATAAATAAATTATTAATTTTAAAAGTAATTCTAATTGGCCTGAAAGTTGTAAATTAAGGGAACGGTCTAACGTATATATTGAAATATGAAAGACAAAGTTTGGTTATTGAGTGTGAGTTTGTTTTCTAAAGTATATATAGAACAAAGGTTCGTAAATCAGAAGGAGATTATAGAAAACTCATCAATTTCTACCTGTGAATTTCAGTATATGATGTGAAATTAATAATAGAGTAATCAGGTTTGGCCAAGGGCAAACCACTTGGGGCAGGACCTTCCAGCGTGCTCTTCAACCCTTGTATAAAGACTTCGGCTCGTCGAGCCAATGTAGATCAATCACACAACAGATACACGAGAGACAAAGGGCACGTCTCAGGAAAGTGCTTGGAATGGTGCCAAGCGACTTGATACCAGTGGTCTTATCATGTGGTAAATAATCTTACCACAGTTAGGAAGTTTCTTACACTTGGCCTTGCCTCCATTACTGGGTTGTTGATTATGAGTGCAGCGAAGTGTTCTGATCCGTTCTCTACTCTTTCTCCAAATAAAGTTCCATATGAAATGAAATAGAAGGAGAAGTTAGAGACAAAAAAGTTATCCGATGCTTGTATATGTCAGAGTCAGAATGCGGTTCACTTTTAGCAAAAAATATACAGTACACGTTCCGAGCTGGTGCGCTTAGTGTTATCCTTTAAAGATTTATTCTCTCATCATTTAAAATTATTTTATTTCATATAAAACTAATAATAATAAACTTTTATTAAAATAAAGCAAAATTAAAAGGGCTTCAAGAGAACCAAACTTTTTTCTAAGATATTATTAATGAATAATTAAATTAGTTTTAATACTGTTATTTCAGATAGAGTTATTTTTCAATTGAAATAACTATCATAAAAAAGTATATTTGAGCTTTGTAAATTTTTTTCCTCTTCCTTGACACATTGCTTTAGTATGATAAAGAACGTATTTGTTGTTGTTCTGACGAAATGATGATACCGTTTCAATGTTCCATCACTTAAAGCCTTTAAATTCCTAAGCTTTTCACAACTTTCCAATGTATTTGCTACATATCTTTTTTTTCACGAATGTCCACCTCATCATCAAAGAAGCTAAAAGCATCCAATTCTTCTCTTAGTATCACAAATTTCTTTGGAAAATAGTTAGATCTGTTTCCGCAAGATCACAATCATTAAATTCTTTGAGCCTTGCCTCATATGATGCAAATATTCGATCATAGGTTATTTCTGATGAAGCTCTGAATGTCGCTATCAGACACACATGACCAACAACATTTACAAATCTCGTGATTCCTTTTATTTCTCTGGCAGTTATATGGTAATTTTTCATCTGTTTATAGAGGTCAATTATAGGCTACCGGTTTATGTCGGTATGCCGATTGGTTACTTGTAGGTGGTCACCACCTTTAGGTGATGATGGTTTACCACTAGTTGGGTGTCGGATGAAGGCGGTTAAGGTATTACCGTCGAATTTGGTCTGACTCTAAATGTCCTTAAAATGGATAATCCGCTCGTAGGATGGGTTCGAAAGGTAACTTGGTTATCGCTTGGTAGAGCGGTAATCGAAATTATCGAGTCTTTGGCTATCAGTGTTTAGTTTCGGTGTTTCGTATAAGTCTCCTTCCATGTCAGATTTTTGGAGCTAGGGGCGGATAGATAAAGAACGAGGAATTGATTCGTGACGCGAATATTAATAATAATGCTACAAGTGTACTAGTAAAGTAAAAACAAAGAATCAAGGATCAAGAAATTATGAATCATGACAGGACGGTTTGGTCAAAGTGTGTTCGTTTATTCTTGATTACTACTGCTGGGGGGAGTCAAGGGGTGTGTCGTGTTCAGTGTGGACACGTGTGCATTAGGGTTGTATTTGCATTTACCCACCGGCATTCATAACAAGATTGATTCCGCCGTTTCACAGGTTCACGTAAAGTCTGACTGGTCACATCAGATATTGCCCTTAGTTTGCCCAGTTGCCTTCGTTATCTGTTTTCCAAACGTTTCAGCTCCCATCTGTTTCTTCATGTGTGTATGTTTGTACATCCTGTAGGAACTCCAACGATTTCCTTGCATTATTTTTTTGTTTTTTTAATACATATTAAATTGCATTTTAACATTGCTCGACATAATTTCATTGTTACAACATGGCATATTATTTCAGTGTTCAATATGTGTGCCCAACTTCAAGATTTCATAGGGTCAACAGGGTGCTCATTTCTGAGGTTCCTCGTTAGGTCTACTCCTCCTTGCAATTTGGGTGAAACAGTTATATTCATCTAATTTCAGAAAAGAAATAATTTGATAGCATAAATGACTTGTGACATTTATCTTCCTTTGTTTATGGCTAGGTTATGTTTGGTTAGGTTAGGTTAGGCGAAGTATCACCTAGAACTATAATTCAAAGGTTCAGCAGTTCTAGACAATCTTCTATTAATTTCTCAATTTTTATCATTCAGCTCCACTTGAAAGGGTGTGAAAGATGACTAATCAAGGAATTTCCAGCAAACCGAGGAGTTTGAGGTTCTTTGGATGAAAGTATCTAAAAAATATTAGTCTTTAATACTTGAAGTACCAATATATGGTAACGACATAAAAGATTCAACAGCTTCCTTCAAAGTTCATTTTCACTAAGGTTGGATGCGTCACTTTGCTTACCCATATTTTATGTTTTTTTTATAAAATTTATGGAGTTCTTCTGCTCTTGGGGATTGATATTTCGTAATGTAAGAACCACCTCATCAGCAGAGGAACACCAGTTCCAGAATATTTTTCTTTTAATGTGCATGTATTTTTCTATACCCTTACCAGATACAATAATTGACACTCTATATTTCTTTAACTTGAGTGTCAATTCGAGCATAATTTTTACTATTCTTGTGAACAACAAACACTGCATTGATAAGAATTCTTTCAATGTCTTTTCTTGCTGCATTGCTGTTTAATGGCTGACGAAAATCTCAAGACACTAAATCATTTAACTTATTATTAGCATTAGAAGATGAACAGGCTTCGTATCACTCATGAAAGTTCTATCAAAAGACGAGCACTGGTTTTTAATCATGACGAGATTTTCCTTAGCAATTAAAATTTCCCAATTTTGATCTACCAGGTATTGAAAAAATCATGTTACACTCGATACGACACTCCAAAAATGACACCATAAGAGTTTAGATGCAGACACGTATTTATGATTTTAACATAGAAATAAATGTTTAAATTGTAATATTAAACAACGTGGCCGCCCTTAACGGCTAGCATCCTCCCTCAGGCGAGACCTGAATTCCGCACACACGTTCCGGAGGAAGTCCTTTCCCATGCTGGCTCACATGCAGTTGACTGAGAACTTCAGCTCGTCTTTTTGCTGTGGGAGATCTTGCAATGTCATGCACTCTTGCACTGTCTAGTCCATCTGGACTGAGGAAACGACCTGTTAAAAGACGTACTCAGCCTTCTTAGTCATCTTTCTCACTCCTAAAAGGATTTATGTGTCATAGCTAATCCTGCGCTCGGCCCCGGTGACTTTGCAAACAGCCGTGAACCACAGCTGTGGCATCTTCTCACCATTAGGAGGGACGAAACACAGCATCATATAGGAGGCTGACTCTTTGTTCCTGGACAGGTGTCTGGCCTCAAAAACGTCTAGGCCAAAGCTTTACCATGCATCGTCTGTTAGTTGATAACGGAATCGACCGTGAATGTTTTTTACATCATATAAAATTAGAATTAAAATGCCATGGCACTTTATGTCGTTGTGAAGGCGCGACACTGCTCACAAGGTTGTTCTTGCATACGGTTTCTTCGCACCTCAAGCCCTGCCGCCCACCTGCTTGACGGTTCTTGTCACCGTGTCTACCGAAATGTTATTTTTCTTGTAGTTATTTTGCGATGCAAATCCGACACAACTTAAGGTTTGCCTGAAAGAGGTTGATCTTTGAGGTCTTCCCCGTGCTTGAGCCTCTCCACGACTCGGTGAACGGTCATTTGGCTGACGTTGAGCCGCTTAGCGATGTTTGAATTGTTGTGGCCCGACTCCTTTAAGTTCCATCTCGAAACATCTGTACAAATGGGAAAAAGCTTTTTATTGATACATGCTGGAAAAGTAGAACTTTAATTTTGTTTGACGGAACTTTTCCATCATATGCGCAAACCTCTCGAAATATAAAATAACCCCAAGTGCAACAGAGCTTTAGAAAAAACACGGCACAACACTTGACAAGAATCAGAATCAGGAGAAGATGAGAAACTCTCCGTATTTATTTAATAGAATCACCTGCTTTTGTCGACTCCATTGTTACATTCACCATTCCAGCCATAAGTCCTCGTCTTCCAGACTTCATTAAGCTTGCCAAAACTAAAGGTCATCGTGCATAAGTATTAACTGTATCAAATAGTTTGTAAAGGTGACGATAAGATTTTCTTATTCTTGTTTTATATAGTATAACTTCTATATTCCTTCTTATGTGGATATTTCCATGGCGTAAACAAACCCCTATTTTTTTAAAATAACATGTTTTTGAGTCTAGTTGAGATTCGTGCGTTGTTACGGAAGAGCAATATTTAATCAAGGTTTTTATTGCCTGGTCCTATACTTTGTAATTCTGCTCCTGAAAAAGGTAATATAAATCGCATCAATACATCTCCAACCAAGACGTAGGAACATAGATCATCTGATACACTGGGAGAGACTGGTCCTTATATGAAACATTTCTCAGCACTTTTGCCTAGCTTCCATGAATCTGAGAAAACAGAATTCTTTAAAGTTATCAACATACGTATTTGCTACTCTTTCATAACTGATTATATTCAGCTTATTTTTCCTAACTTAAGAAATGTAGTGTTGGTGGGTCAAAAAGTAATAAGTTAAAGAGGAAAACAAACTCAAACAAAGTAATTTCCAACAATAATACAAAATAATTTATTTGTTCAATTAAAAAAAATTAACTTATATAATTAAATTGAATATACGATATATAATTCATATTCACTATTGCAGTATTACATGTTATAAAATACTAAACCTTTTACACTATAGCATTTGACACAAATGTAATCAATTATTTCACACACTATTGCTATTTAACAGGTATTATCATCTTTACTTTTTGTGATTAGCGTCTCGCTTTGCCTATGTTGATTTATTTTACAAAGATTTTAGAATGATCGAGAAAAGTCGTCTTTAGACGGTACGCAATCGTGAAGAAAATTGCATCAGTAATGAATTTTAAAGGAATTTTTTAGAATATTCCCTTAGCTTTAGGTACAGAATATTGCATTTATAATACATGAATTTTAATATAAATAAATAAATAACGTCAAATAATGATGAAAACAACTAATTAGAAGTTTATCACATTTGTCAGATTTTAAAATAACCGTTTTTATGATTGTAGAAGTTATTTGTATATCCTACCTAAGCAAGCTAAAATGTACAAAACAGGAGGCACCTTAAAATGGTCATCAAACATCACAAAATTTTCTAACATTATATATATATATATCCAAAAAGGTACAGTAGCGTACGTGTAACTATAGGGATTGACAATGGCGGAGGTCTCCGTCGAAACCTGGTTTCGCATATAAACTTAGTCCTATTACTGTTGTTTTATCCATATATATATATATATATATATATATATATATATATATATATATATATGTATATATATATATATGTATATATATATATATATATATACATATATATATATATATATATATATATATATATATATATATATATATATATATATATATATATATATATATATATACATATATATATACATATATATATATATGTATATATATATATATATATATATATATATATATATATATATATATATATATATATATATATATATATATATATATATAATGAAAGGGAATAAAAAAGAAAGACACGTATAACAACTGAGCGAGAGAGAATATCAGAGTGGCTTGGGATGAAATGGCCTTTTGATGATGCTTCTTCCTTTCCTCCATAACATTTGCAAAACACACAAATTTAAGCCAACCAAGCTTGAAAGGACAGATGCAAATTTGTGGAATTTTTTTAAAAAGAGCTTAGAGTGGAGTGCAAACATTTAATGCAAACGAAATTTCCAATTTCTTTATGGAAATTGGAAACTCTGCAAATTTCGCGTTAATTTATTGATAATTTCCTTTCTTGTGAATAGTTGCCATTTTTTCCTTATTTCTCTTCGTTCTCGGGGATCTAGCGTTGTATTAGATATATTCAATGAATCAAAGGACTCAAACTAGTGCCTCGATAAATATCCAGCGATCGAGGAACCCATCTTCTAACCGTGCTTACATCAACTGCCTCGGTGCGTAAGCGTTCACCAACCGTTGGTGAATGTCGATTGGTTCAACTTCTTCTGTATGGAGGAAATCATTGGCGCATATCTGCTTCTGACGCACGTCCATGACAAGGGTTGCTTTCTTCGACTGTCAAACGGTCAATATCTGCAATACAGAGATGTGAAAATTTCAGTTTATTAGCGCAAAGGTTCAGGCATCGTATAAAATCTTATGAACAATTCCCTCGGTCCCCTGGGTCGGAATAAAAAATTACGGGACCACCATTTGTATAAGCTGCCCTTCAGATAAATTAAAATTTTGAATTTCTTTAATAAATGAGGGTTCGATATTATTTATTTCATTATAATCATTACAATGATATTATTTGGGTACTAGAGAAATCTATTAGATATGTGGGATTTAATACATGTCTGTGACTTCCGCCCCGTCCGGCCCCAGCTTAGCCTCTCTTCCTTCCTTCAAATAGCCTGTATTTCTCTCCTACCTCGTCGCTTTTCATACAACCTCTCCCACAACTTTCTCTGGTCAGCCTCTAATTTCACAGGGTAGAAGCTGACCTTCTCAGCCAATCGTGCCGAATCAGGGCTGAGGGGGGAGGGGACATTGTTCCCTAACCCCTGAGCTCCGGATCGGGATGGGGTTTTTTTAACGACCTGCTTCATCCCCACCCATACCTTCCTCACATCCCTTTTCCTCTCGCCTTCAAAATCTATCTTTTTTACGCCGTGTTCAAGGTGGAGCCGCCATGCCGAAGGACTGCCAGGCCACCAGGCGGGAGGGGTGGTCCCAAATGAAAGCGCCTGGCTCTGCCATGCCTGTAAGCACCTCTTGCAGTGCGGGCTACTGCAAGAGGTGGTGAGCGATTGCGTCCCGTAAAACAAAGAGGGTCACCATGCCCAATGATGCACAAAAAAAACTCCCCTTAATTCCCCCTAAAACAACGGAGCCGCCCTCGTGCAGCTCCACAGAAAAGATGGAGCCCCCCTCCCCTGTGCTTGCGCAGGGGACCCTCCATACCTCTTTAACCGGAGAGGAGGCTTACTCCTCTCCTACGCCTACGGGTGTAGGGGACTCCCCCTCACTCCTTTCTCTGGAGGTGCTTTCGGGCACCTCCCTATCTCCAGCGGCAGTCCCTCCTTTGCTTTCTAAGGGGACTGCCAAGAAAGCCAGCAGGCAGCCAATGGCCGACCGCCCCTCGTGCAAGCGGCTCGGTAGATGAACCCCCTTAGGGGGGAGAGGGAAGCCAGGCCCCTTCGGTCGCTTCCCTCAAAAGACCTGCTGGCAAGAATATTAAACCTTGCCGGGGTCAAGGCCTGTGCCTCCCCCCTAAAGACTTATGACGCTGCCAAGGGGACCTGCGATGTCCTGGGAGGGGAAGGCATACTGGAGGCCCCTCCTGTGATAGACATGGTCCTTGAGGAAAACCAGCTTTAGACGGTAGGGCTTTCCATGGGGGGAAATCCGGGCTCGGCGCCTAGCACCGAACCCGAATCCGCACCTATGAAAGGTCCTACTTAAACGGCTGGGGATTCTGAGGCAGTACAAGGAGGGGAAGGATCTCCTCCGGATGATGCCCCTGCAACCAACAGGACCTTTTCCATTTCGGGGAAGGACCTGGCTGAGGCCGGTACATCTGGCCTAGGGGCTTCTACCAGCGGGGGTGAGAAGCGAGTTCATTCCCCGCCCTTCTCTCCAAAAAAGAAAAAGACCAAGACCAAAAAGACAAAGAAGACTTGGGGCTCCTCTCCTCCTGCGGGGGCTACGGGGGACGAATGGGTCTGCTGCCACTTTGGCAAGCGACGAAGCCAAGATCGCCACATCCGGCCCCTCTGCCCCCCCGGGTACGGAGCTCTTGACCATGACAAAGACCAAAAGTGCACAGGGCGGAGCCTCGATGACATCGGGGCCCCTCATTCAGAGGTTACCTGGCGTTTTCGAGCCCGCTGGCTTCAAACCCTTCCTCGTTATTTACTCCACTGATGGCAGCATGTTGTTCAAGGGCAACATGATCCATCAGAGGAGAGGATTAGCTAGTGCAATTGGTAGAGAGCCGAAGGTAACCCGTTTCTCGGACGGGAGCCTTCTGGCGAATGCGGCGAATCCCGCCGAGGAGGCCAAGATAAGTGCTCTTCGGACACTTCATGGCACCCCGGTGAGTGTGACGCCGCACTCTACCATGAACTTTGTGAAAGGAGTAGTTTATGCGAGGGAACTCGTTGACTACTCCATTGAGGACATTACCCTAGAGCTGGCCAACCATGGGGCGGTCAAGGTCGAACGTGTCATGAGAAAACAGAGAGGGGCCTCGAGACCCACCCCTACACTCTTCGTCACGTTCGACTGTGACAAGCTCCCTGAGTCGGGGCCCGCCAGTTGGTACCGCTACCGCGTAAAGGCATTCGTGCCACTTCCGCGGCGGTGCTATTACTGTCACCGCTTCGGCTATACGAATCGCTCATGGAGACGTGCAAAGTCGGGGTCACCCGAAGTCTGAGTAAATTGCTCCAAGGTCGCACACGATAAGTCCAAATCGTGTGTGGGGAAGTTTGTCAATTGCGGAGAGCCGCACCCTGCTTCTTCGAAGCAATGTGGTGCATATCTCCTTGAGAAAGAAATCCTGGCCGTTCAGGCCCAGGATCGACTCTTATTCCGCGAGGCAAAGGAGTTGGTCCTCGCGCACCCGGCTCTGCCTGGGACGTCATATGCCTTAATAGTTAGAAAGTCACCCTCTACTGCTGGCCCATCCAGGCCAACGAGCACGGTTGTTTCCGCGCCCATTCGGACCCCTTCTGCGGGCTCTACCCAGCCCGGGCGCTCCCCTGGTAAAGCTGTCGGCAAAAAGGGTTCATACCCAGCCCCGGCTAATACCAGGGCTCCCCCCTCTTCCCCCAGCGTGACCGTTTCCCGTAAGGCGAAACGGCCACGCGCCTCCACCGAGTTTTTAAACTCACAGGAGGCAACACCCCTGAAGATGGTCGCTAGGCCATCTTCCGGGGTTCCTAAAGCTGTTTCCTGAAGGAGGACAGCAACAAAGGAGCTTCGGCCCCTTCGCTTGGAGACGGTGGTTCCTCAAAAAGAGGTCCCCCCGCCTCCAAAGCCGCAACGCCCGCATGAGGTTTCGAGGCGGAGGGAGGAAAAGACTCGCATGGCGAGCCCAACCTCCCCCAATAAGTCCTCGAAGGCGACAGCACCTTCAGCGCTTTGTATGGCCAACAGCGCCCGGGGTTCTGCCCCCGGGAAGCGTATGGCCATTCCCGTGAGGGTCTTCAGTTCAAGGAGGGCCTCCGCGTCTCCTCCGAGCTAGGCCTGGAGGGCATATTCCTTCAATGGAATTGCCGTGGATTCCGGGCCAACTGGGAGGAGCTACGGAGGCTCGTGTTATCCCGTTCCCCGTTAGCTATCGTTTTGCAAGAGACCATGCTA
This sequence comes from Ceratothoa steindachneri, assembly GCA_963969495.1. Classification (NCBI taxonomy): domain Eukaryota; kingdom Metazoa; phylum Arthropoda; class Malacostraca; order Isopoda; family Cymothoidae; genus Ceratothoa; species Ceratothoa steindachneri. The sequence goes on from OZ018326.1 coordinate 150,189,733, forward strand.
GGCGCGTGACCCCTGCCCGCCATTCCGGGGTATAAGGGTCTTGCGACCCCACTATCACGGGATGGCCAAGCTAGGGGATGCGCGGTTTACACCCGGCATGACATCTCCGTTCTTCCTTTCTCTTTAGATACCTCCTTTCAGGCAGTGGCTGTGCAGCTGCCCCTGGATAGGAGGTATACTCTGATTTCTGCGTACATTCCACCGTCAGCTGACTTCGACGCGGGGGACTTTCGCCGCGTCGTGGCACGGTTGCCGAGGCGCTATCTCTTGCTTGGATATCTGAACGGCAGGCATCCTCTCTTGGGAGATTACTCCATAAATCCCAGGGGACAAGTCTTTGCCGATCTGATCAGGGAGCTTGAGATGGGTGTCCTAAACGTGGATGAGTTTACGCATCACTGTCCAAGAATCGCTTCATTTTCTTGCCTCGACCTATCTTTGTGCTCTTCGGATGCACAGCCTGATTTTCATTGGGAGGTGGTCGATGACCTCCATAGTAGTGATCACTTTCCCATTCAAATATCATTTTCGGGGCAACTGCCGCCTGAGAGACCACATCCGTGGTGCTTGGCGCAGGCGCGGTGGCCTGCATTTTAGGAAATGACTGAATTCTCTATCTCAGTCAAGAAGTTTAGGTTGGTAGATGAAGCCGTTGAGTTCTTCTCCGGCAACCTCATCGCCGTGGGCCTGACTACTATTCCCAGGACGTCTGGCCGTTTTGCACGCCGACCACATTAGCTGAGGTGTGGAAGCGAGTCAAAAGGATTCGGGGCAAGTTCTCGTAGGACCCCCTTCCCGTTCTCCAGGAGAATGTAACTGCAATCTCGGACCCCGCGTCCGTGGCGGAATCCTTAGCGACCGCTTTTTCTTCATTCTCTTGCCGTGATGCTGCTTCGCCAGCATTCAATGCACGTCGTGATGTCGCGAAAGGCCGCTGGCTGGACTTTACCTCCAGAGGCGGAAAACCCTTCAACGACAAGTTCACTGTGAGTGAGTTGCGTTCCGCTCTCGCTTCGTGCGCGGACACTGCCCATGGTCCGGACGATGTCCCGTACGCCATGCTTCGACACCTAAGTGAGCGAGGCATGGCCTTTCTGTTAGATTTGTTCAACAGGATCTAGGTGGAAGGTCTTCTCCCAGACTCCTGGCGTATCGCTACTGTGCTCGCCTTTCGCAAGCCGGGGAGAGATCACTCTACTCCCACCAGTTTCTGCCCAATCTCTCTAACCTCTTGCGTGTGCAAGTTGATGGAGAAATTGGTAAATGTTAGATTAGCCTAATTCCTGGACAGCGGAGGCCATGTGTCTTCTTCACAGTGCGGCTTCCGTAAGTTCCACTACACGTCGGATGCTCTGCTCCGACTGGAAATGCCGTCTGCAAGGCTTTCCTTCGTAGACCGCACTACGCCACGGTGTTTTCTGATCTGGAGAAGGCCTATGATACCGCATGGTGATACGGGAACATGTAGACTCTCCACACAATGGGGGCGAGGGAACGCCTCTCAATGTTTATATCTGAATTTTTTCGAGATCGTCGATTCCGCGTACGGGGGGGGGGAGCCCTCTCCGGCCCAAAGGAGCAGGAAGAGGGTGTCCCGCAGGAAAGTGTCTTCAGTGTCACACTCTTTGCCCTGAGCATCAACGGCATCACCTCGGTGCTGCCGGAAGATGTTCTCGCTACGCTCTACGTGGACGACCTTTCGATCTCTTTTGGCGCGGCCCAGATGCCAACTCTGGAGCGTCGACTCCAACAGGCATTGAACCGCGTCTCTTGCTATGCCGAAGCGCACAAGTTTCGGTTTTCTTTGGCCAAGACTAAGGTGGTGCACTTCTGCCGCCATTCACGGCTTCCCCCCAACCCAGATTTGTTTCTTAATGGGGTGCGCCTGGATGTGGTTGAGTCACACCGTTTCCTTGGTCTTGTATTCGACCGATGCCTCACCTGGGAGGCTCATATTCGCAGCCTTAGGGTCTCTTGTACCCGCGCCATGGACATTCTCCGTTCCGTGACGTTCAGCGCTTGGGGCGCTGATAGGGCTACCGCCTTACTTTTTTATCGATCCTTTGTTCGCTCGAAGCTCGACTACGGAGGCGAGTTTTATGCATCCGCAGCCGAGCGTTTATTGCGGAAGGTAGACTCAATTCACCACACCGGCCTTCGCCTTGCGACCGGTGACTTCCGCACGTTCCCCATTGAGAGCCTGTTGGTTGATTCTGGGGAGATGCCACTCGCTCTGCACCGCATGCAGTGCATCACTCGCCTTACGCGCGAGCCTGGCACCTCCCTCAGTCGTCAACAGCTCTCACTGCATCCGCAGCTGATCTCGATGGTGCCTATGCCGCCGAAAGACGCCAGTCATACCCTGAGCCCTTTGGGTTTAGGGCCAGGAAACTCCTTCGAGAGCTAGATATAGCTCTCGGGCCGGTGGCGCCCCTGGTTCTGCCCAGGACGCCTCCCTGGAGGGTACCACATTTGGCTATTTGTCGCCACGCCTCTGCTCCCAAAGCTTGTACTGCGCCGGGAGTATTTCGTCCGACCTTTTTGGAGCACACATCGTGTCACGTTGAATCCGTGCCAGTGTATACGGATGGCTCCAAGTCCCAAGAGGGGGTCGGCTTCCATGCCGTATCCCATCTGTTTGAAGTCAGCGGGGCTCTACCAGGCGCTGCGTCTGTCTTTACGGCCGAGCTGGTGGCAATAAACCACTCGGTACGGGAGAGTACGCGACGTGCCGCGTTTGGAGACCGGATTGTGATCTATAGCGACTCACAAAGCGCCCTAGGTGCTCTCGGGGCATTGGAATCTCCGCATCCCCTGGTTTGCGAAATCCGTGACGCCACGGTTTTGGCGAGCCGAGCAGATGTCGAGATTATCTTCTGCTTGGTTCCTGGACATGTAGGAATTGCGGGAAATGAGCACGCCGATGAGGGCGCCAAAGAGTTCGCGAGGTTTCTTTGGCGACCGGACCAGCGTTTCGCTCTTCCTCACACTGACTACATGGCAGGAATACGGGCAGCTATTCGGACTGCTTGGCAAAGAAGATGGGAGACAGTCGAAGGGAACTTAAAGTTGCGTGCCATTGCGCCACTAATGTTCTAATGGACCTATCTCCCAATGCCGCGGCGGCTTCAGGTTGCTTTCTGTCGTCTCCGAATCGGGCACACTCATGTGACGCATCGCTATTTGATGGAGCGCTCGCCTGCGTTCTATTGCAACGACTGCGTCGTCCCCCAGACTGTTCGGCACATTCTTGTCGAATGTCCCAGTCTGGGTGATCTTCGCGCACGACACCTGTCCCGGTACTGGGATGGGCGGGGTTGCTACCGCCTGTCTCTTGTACTCTGGACGAGTGCGTGCACTTTGACTGGTGGACCTGTTGACTTTTGGGGGGAGGCTGGCCTTCTCCCTTTCATTTAACCAGGTTTAATTGTTTTTGTTGTTGTTTTTGTTATTGCTTTGTTATCGTTGTTGTTATTTCTTTTTATTGTTGTTTTCTGTTCAATTTTTTAAAGTAGCCTAGAACTAGGCTGTTTGTTTACGGCGACTTATGCCTAAGTCGGCAGTCGCCAGATAGCCCCTTAAAAAAAAAGAAAAAAGTGTCTCTGACTTCCGAATTTTATCTCCTCCGTGATCTTTATCTCTTGTTGTTGTTTTCTTTAATTTTAGTCTTAATTTTCTCATTTATATGAGAGCCTATCCAAAGGTGGACCTTTCTGCATACGAGGCTTCTGTAAATTGCAGGGGGATTCTTGGTGTTAGCACTATTTTTTAAGTGTTTCCACTCACTCGATGGAAACTAGGTTTCTCAGGTCATTTTCGGTCTTACAGATTATGACGTATTCGTTTGCGACATCTATGAATCTTATACGGATGACCTTCACATGGCCATATATTGCTTCGTATAGTTTTCCTTTATCAGGTTTCGATGCTCCTTGCTCCATGTTCCTAAGTGGTACTCGGAGGCATTCACGCCTGCCACCAATCCCATTCATGGGTGGTATCCCCGCCATCATATTATCGAGTACCCATGACTCTGTCTTCTTCTACTTGTTTCTTTGACCCCAACTCACTCCTCAGATAAACCTGAAAAAGAGAGATAGTTAGAGAGATCCTATCCTTATAAACGGCATATGGGTCCCTAAATACCTTCCTATTGAGAGTAGCCCTCATGGACCACCTTAGCTTATTAGTCCTATTTATAGTAGGCGCCTCTAAGCAACTTCGGGCATGTGGTCATAAAGACCCTCTTCTTCGCGGCCCCTAAATGGGCTTTATACATAGTTACCTACACACTACTTTAAAGTAAATCTAAGCGCAGAGGTGATAGAGTTATATTTCATTTAGCGTTTGAAATTTGAGAAAGTAAAAGCATGAATTTAGACGAAAAATCTAAGCATAGTTCCCAGTTTAGTGCGGTTATCCCTTCAACTGAAAACAAGAGTAATCTCTAATCAGTTCAGTGGACTCATATCATTCTTCTTTCTAGAAAGTTCGTTGTTGATTTTACAGTGAAGAAAGGACGTTGTTCTTCTCGCTCATGCTTCGCTTTGCCTCCTCTATTGGTGAGTAGCATTACTGGGTGAAACGCGTAAATGGAATTCAAAGTGAGTCTTTCTTTGTTGGAAATAAAATGAATTGGACCAAGAATTCGGAGACAGAGAACAGCTCGTGCCCCACCCCCTCCCACTTGGACCTCAAAGGAGAGGCCAAGCAGAGGGTGGGCAATGCCCGGTACTCCATTTTCTCAAGCCTATGTAGGCGCGAAACACAGTGGCTACGGTGGGTATAAGTGAGATGGAGGGGAAAAATAAAGTGTAAGGATAAGACAGCAAGGGAATATAATAAAAGACAAAAAAGTGGACTTGTTATTCTAGGGCATAACAGATTTACGTGGAATCTGAACCACGATGTGTAAGACTGTATCTATTCTAGATCGTTGCTGTCTATCGTGACCCCTGTCGTACGTATCTCCTGTAATTTCCGGGTGATAGTTAATGAAATATAGGTTTGCAAATATATGTTACTTTGCCGGGAGATCAGGCAAATCGCTGTCCATTATAGGTAGTTATAGTTAGCGTGGTAAGTTAAAAGTTTATTTTGCGTGAGAATTACGCATTTCTGTTTTGTAACTGTGTCTATTTCTATCTATTCCAGTGTAGCGTTTGTTAAAATAAGGCTCCAACGTTATCAGTAATTATTCTTATCAAAATAGGTCTATGATACCATCTCTCAAGCTTTTCTTTTCTATTCCCATGCTTGTTATAATTGTCCACTTGGTATTCTCTGGTGATACTTCAGTTATCTAACTGATTTTACTCGTCGTCGAGTTATCTTCATCTCTTGGTGTGGATTTCTACTTCCTCCTTTTCATTTCTTTCATTAATTCTATAAAAATTCTGTGGTTAAATAAATCAATTCCTATTTTTTTCTGTTTTTTTCTATAACTTGCCTGTCTTTTTACAATTATTCTGTTGGGTGTCCTTATCTTCGCCTCCCTTTGAATGTCTCGTCTTCTTAGTTCTCCTCTTCTAGTGCTTATTATTATGTTCTTAGCTTTGTTCTGTACTCTTTGGAAACTTAGTAGATTGCTCCACGATATTGTGTACTTTGCTAGGGTTGGAAAAATGATCACATATTGTATTACGGACTAGGAATCTTCCTCTTCTTCTTCAAGCTGAGATGTCTTAACTTGTCAACTAATACCAGCCCGCCTTTCCCCGATTTTTCCTCTCATTGACCTGCTTTTTGTAACATGACGTCTTAATGGTAAGCCTAACCATCTTACAATTTTCGTCATATCTGTAGCACTATCCTTTTACATATACATCTGAGATGCTCTTTATGTACACAGGTACCATCTTCACTTTATCCCAGTTGGTCATATTTGCCATTTTTCGTCGTATCTGTGTATATTTCTTATCCCTTCTGCCATAAGGGCAAACTATTAGTTCGGTAATGTCGTCGGCGAATTGAATTTTCAGGTAGCCCTCGTTTCTCGGTGGCGGTCTCTCTGCCGTATAGATTATATTAAGATAAGGCCTCAAACAATTTCCCTGATAAACCAACAGCTAGCTGAATTCGTCTTACTGATGGCGTCCTTTTCCACATAATCACGTAATTCCATTACATAATCGCCTAATATCCGTTCGAACTTGTTCATTCCAAGTCTAGTTATGTTGAATTGCACACATCTCTGCCAAACTTTGTCGAATGCCTTGTACACGTCCTGGCTAGTTATTTCTACGCTGTTTTTGTCTCCCTTTGCTTTTGCAATCATCTTTAGGATGACTCATAAGGCTATCTCCGTTCATTTGTTTTTCCTGAACCCAAATTGGCATTTGTTCCTAAGAGAGTGATCATCTAGGAATTGCAAGTCTTTTGTTGATTATTTTTTGGAATACTTTACCGATAGGAGACAGACGGAGCGGTGGTTACCCGATTGATCTGAGGGTTTTCCCGCTTTAGTAAAAAATATCACCATTGATACTTTCAGTTCATCGAGAAAGTATCTCATGTTCAAACACGCATTGCAGAGTTTTCTAACTCCCTCCAGTATGTTCAGGGTAACTTCAAAGTACTTGAACTTGGTGAGTCTCGATCTTCCTGGGACTCATTGTTTGAAGCTCTTTATCGTATCTTTTACTTTCTCTGATATAATAAGCGCATATGCTCCACCGGTGTTCTTTCTTCCTTCATCAACAAAGAGGAAGGGGTATGTCCTCTTGATTTCTGCATTTAATTCGTCCACGATCTGATGTTTGAATTCAAAGGCATAATTCTGGTTCTCTTCATCACTGAATTTGAACACATTTTACTAGTGCTCTCTGAACATTGTCTCTATTTCTGCCTCTTCTTCTGAAATGTTATTCCTTGTGTCCTTAATTTTTATTTTAGCGTTTACTGTCTGTGCCTTTAATCTATTAATGTGTCCAAAATACCCCCTAGAGATTTTTCTACATACATCTATTTTCTAGATGTTTTGATACCATGTCTTTTTCCATTTCTAGTAAATAAATCCTATTAATTTTCTTTTTTTGTTTCCTGATTACGATGTATGACTCCCTTGATGGAGGAAATCTTCTTATATTTCCTGCCACGTGGCTTATCTCCTCGCTCAATGCCACCATTTCTGGTGTCGATTTGAATTGTGGGAAGATTTTGAACTAGATAATGGGGAAGGCCCCTTCTCTGCTCTTTTAACTTCTTCTCTAATCCTATGCGACGCCTCGTTGATTTACTCTGGATTGGTTTATGGTATGTACGTCTGAAGTAATTCTTTGTACTTATTCCATTTTGCTCTGTGGTATGGCTTCCATTTCCTTATAGTTCTTTGTATAATTTGCATATTTAGATGCATTAGAGTTGTACATATTATGGTCACTAAAACGGAACTCTACTGGTTCCATAAAATAGTTAAAGGCCAGATTGAAATTAGCCAGGCAGATGATCGGTTTCCTAGCAAATTCTCCTCTTAAGTATGTCGGGAAGTTGGGTCCCAGTCTTTGCAGTCTCCGCCTGATATTGAGTGTATTAAGTTGTTTTCAGAATATGTTTGTAGATCTATACCCGGATGCACTGAACTGAGCGTTTAAATCGCCCATAAAAATTACCACCGTCCTATTTTTAAAAGACTTAGTAAAATTTTACACCGAAAATTGATGGGGACGGGGTGGCTGGTATTCTTTTGTGACAATGATGTTGCTTAACTCCATTTGAACGTCTATAGCTAAGTAAGTATCTTCCATTCTTTGTACTGTTTTGAACTGCAATTCTTGCTTGATAGCTATTGCAGCTCTGCCGTGTGCTTCGCCTGAAGGATTTGTGGCTAACATTGTAGTTACTCGTACATATCTTTGTTTTCTAGTTTTCTATTTCCATCCATGTTCTGTTATTAGTATCAAATCTAGGTCAATATTTCTAAAAATTTTGTAACTCGTATGAAGAGTTGATATGTAGAAAGACGAGGTAAAGCTGATTTGTCTGTTGTTTGTAAGGTCCATTTAATCGCCATTATTGTAAAGAAGATTATATGAAATTGACCTAGACCTCTGAAATCTTGACATCTTTAACACATTCAGGAAAGAGGAAAGCTTGTTAATACATAATAACATATATAAAATCTTTCAACAAGTTTAAATTAATGTTGTACGAACTTGAGGTTTGTGGCTCTTCGTTTGCTTTATTGCAATTTGAATTTCTGATTTGAGAACTGCTTGGACATTTTTGGGTGTTGTTGGGTGGCTGTGGTTTTGGATGTTACTGCTGCTTTAGTATAACAGTTCATAGTTCTATCTTGGTCTTTTAACTATTGTTTCTTGATCCTTTATGATTGTACACTCCTCATCTTGTTTAGCAACTATGTGAGATTTTAATTTTAGAAGACATTTTTGCCATTTTATAGTGCTGTTACTTAATTGATGGTAAATTCAACAATGAGGTATTAAATCTTTTGATGTCAGCTCTCATTTTCTTTATAACGAGGTTGCTTCATTCTTCTAATTCAATTAGTTGGTTGGTGGTGGATGTAGTTTGGGCTTCTAAAAGACCATCTTTGCTGCTGATTCTTTTTTAACATACTGTTGGAAGTCTTGCAGTCTTGGCCCAATGTAAAATCGACCAAATCTTGTCCCACTTCATCTCGTTCCTCCATTTAGTACTTTACCTTGCTTGATTCATTTTCTTGACCAATTTTACATTAAACTCTCCCATGACGATGTTAAAATGGGCTTAATTTTTGTTTAGAACAATTATCTCCCTACAATATCAGTGCCTGCAATGAGTTCTTTGGGATGTGCCATCTCAAATACTGTTTTGAACTTGCCAGTTAAAAGTCTTTATTTAGTGTATTTACATGCGGCGAAGCGCCAGGTGAAGGCGTCGCTTATATTTCAAAAAGGAGTAAAGTTTACTTGTACCAATTTAAGCCATGAAATGACCTATATGGCCATGGGACCTATGGCTATTCACTATGTAGAGTTCATATATGCCATTGGATTTGGTGGTGGGTGGTGCCATCTAGTGGCAGAAGCCTTATTTAGCCATTCAAAAAAAAAGATAAAGATCATGGCGAATTCAGAATCCATATATTCAGGCCTAACAACTTGTAAAGCCCGTAAAAACATAGAGGAAAAAACGGAACGTTTGACTTTGGGACTATGCGCAGAGTAAAAATGAATATAAGAGTTTGAATTAGTAGGCTTGCGATAGATAGAGTATTTAATACCAGTCGGTGTCTATGAATAAGAAGATTAAGAAAGGAAAGGGTTCTATTATTTCCAACCTAATGTGTAAATTTAATAGAAGGGATGAGTGAATTAAGTTTGGTAAGAAACTATTAACATCTTTAGAATTAGACAACAGGCAAATGACATTATCAATGTACCTGTACCAAACAATAGGGAGGTCAAGGATAGTAGGGAGGGGTCTTGTTTCAAAGAATTTCATATATAAGTTAGAGAGAACAGGTAAGAGCAATTACCCATGACTAACCCAAACTTTTGAAGAAAATATTTGCCATCGAACGAAAACTTACAATTTTGGGTACAAAGTAAAATGAGTTTTATTAAATAGTAGCAGGTATGGGAAGAACAATATTTTGAAATTTATCTTTGAGGAAATTAAAAAGATCTTCAACTGGAACCTCGGTAAATAATGAGCAGACGTCGAAACTCAAAAGGGCCAAATTATTCGAATACTGAATAGCATTGAATTAAGAAATAAGGTCTTAGTTATTGGTAACATTTAAATGAAAAATGGTCCCAACTAGAGGTGTAAGAAAAGAAGTAAGCCATTTACACAAGGCATAAGAAACATAACCAACAGAACTTATATTAGGGCGTAAAGGGAGGTTTGGTTAGTGCATTTTTGCAAGTCTATACAAATAAGGAAGGGTGGCGTCACTCGACTTGAATTCAGGAATTTTTTAAGTAATACCCATAAATTTTTATGGAAATCACTATTAGCTTGTAGAGTGAGATCTTTCAATACTGGGAGGTATTTAGCTTGATCACTTATTAAATCGTTCATTTTATTAATATATGAATTTTTATCCATAATCACAACAGTTCCAGACTTATTGGCCTTATTAATATGGAGGGAGGAATGTTTACGAACAGTCGATAAAGCACGATGAAAACGAATGACGTAATTAAGGTGGACTGGATTAGCCAGACATTGATAAAACACAACCATTCACAATAGAAATTGAATCACTGGGGATACCACCGAATTTATCGAAATTGGCTAATATTTTAGCAATAGAGACAATAGAGGGTTGGGATGTGATCTAGAAATTCAGATCATATCCTAAGGTTGTAATAGTATTTTCATCTCAAACTTCGGAAAAAATGGTTGGTAAAAGTTTTCGGTCGGCTATTCTTTCTTTGTCCAACTGCTATAGGCGATGAGGGTTTGTATTTTCCGTTCTAGTTTATGTTCCAGTCTTGATTCTGAGGGTGCCGAAGATGGAGTCTTGTAACACATTCGATCAATTAAAGGGATGATAGCTGTGACAACATGGCGTCTGGCGTTAGCTTCCTTGAAGGTGATTGCAATCTCGTACTTCAATAAAGAAATACGATTTAAGATAAGAATCCGTTAAATTTTACCAAAAGACTACCCATTAATCTCTTTTTAATAAATGCCAATTAAAGACTTGGGGATAACATTTTTAGCAATACACTTTTTGCTTTCAAATACGAGTCAACTATAGGAAAACATTCTAGTTCACAATAATTGTAATATTATTGGGGAAGTCTATTCAGTCGAATGTTCTCTTTGTCCAATTAAATATTTTGGACAGACAAGAAAGCAATTATCTCTCCGTATTAATCAGCATAAATACAATGTTAGGAGAACTGTAAGTAATAGTGCGTTTTTTGTGCATATGTCTGAAAATAACCACTTAATTAATTGGAATTAGGCAAAATTTATTTTTCGCTCAAATGACTCAATTAAAAGTAACCTTGCTGAATGTTTATGTATAAGCCAATTTAGTAACTCTAACATTTCCCCTGGTCCTTTTGAAATTGATGCTGTTATGAAAAAAGTCATTCTTAAGGAAATTAGTTTTGACGTATGTTTCTAATTTTTTGGCATTTTTCATTTTTATGGGAACCCAATTTGTCAATTTAATTATTTCATTGATTTTCTATTAACATTATTTTATTTCTCTTCCTCTCTCCTTGTCCCTCTCCCCTTCGTTTCAATTTACTTCTCGTGTCGCTCTTAATCTCCCTCTTTAGACTATCACTTTATTTGTTAATCGTTTTAACCCTTTTGACTCTGTTCTTGACTCATTTTTGCCTCTCGGTTTGACCTTGTTATCTGTTATAGCTAAATGATAATGGAAAGTTACCCCTCCCTTTCCTACTTCCTCATTGGTGATTTCTTGTCTCTAATGCGGTCCCTGTATCTTTTACTAGCTTATAAAGTGTCTTTTAAAATGGTCGCACGATTTTTAATTGTAAATAAAACAAGTTGTGTGTGATAAGGCACTCAATTTGTTTTAAATTTGAAAGTAAATTTTATGGCATTAAGTTGGGGAATATGAAGTCTTTCGAATGTCCGCCACGGGTTCATATGGTGGAACGTATTCGGGAGGCACAATTTTCGATAACTTTGTCGGATAAATCTGACTGAATTTTCTGGATGGTGATCGTTATGTTAAATTGAGGACATCAACTGTTTGCGGGTTATTCGCATAGACCTGTGTTTTAAGGTAGCCCCCCAAAAGTAGTCTAATGGCGTTAAATCGCATGATCTCGGTGGCCAGTTGACGTCGCCGCCGTGCGAGATGACCGTTCTCTGAAATCGATGGTGCAAATGTTTATCGTGGCGTGCGCAGTGTGGCACGTAACGCCGTCCTTTTGGAACCACATGTCGTGAGTATCCATATAAGACATATAATGCAGTTGAGGCCACAATAAGTTGCTTATTATCGGTCTGTAGGTCTCGCCGTTGACGGTTATGGCAATCCCATCTTCGTTCTCAAAAAATTACTGTCCGATGATTCTGTTAGACCAAAATCTGAAACAAACAGTGACTTTGTTGGGATGTAATTGGTGCTTTTGTATCTCATTTGGATTGTTTTCCTCTCAAATTCGACAATTTTGCTTGTTCAAAAATCCATTCATCCAAAAATTGCATCGTTGTTGAAGATGATTTTTGGGTGGAGATTTGGGGCAAATTCCAACTGCTCTAGAGCCCAATCAGCAAACACACGGCGTTGTCTATGGACATTCACCTTAAGTTTCTGGGTGAGGTGGATTTTGTACGGGTGCAGACCCAAATCTCACGCATAATTCGCCAAACTGAGGTCGTAGAAAAGCCTAGTTCTTGTGAATGACGAGAAATTGACTGCATCCGATTTTCCCGTACACTTTCATTTACAGCAGCGAGGTTTTCAGCAGATCTTGAGTTTCCGCGACTTACGAGTGTTGCTGATTGTTGATAGACCCTTTTGCCTTAAATTTGGTCGAGGCAAATTCGAACAGTAGACTCGGCAGGACGATTGTGGCGAGGACAGAAATCACGTAATGCGCGGAACGTTTGTCGAGCGGAGCACTGATTTTGATAATAACATTTTATGATTTACACACGCTGTTAAACGCTATAACTTTCCATTCCATCGTGACTTGCCAAGTACTACTAAACAGTTCACAGTAAGGTTGCCAGATATCGCTTTAACAACATGGCCATTACCGCCTGACAAAGCTCGAGCGTTCTTGTTGAAAGACCCTTTATATACCCTTGTTATACTCGTATAATTTTCTCTTGTAGTTATCCTTGAGAATGAACTGAATAAAGTTTGAAAGTTCTTGGAAGCACCTTTTCATTTTTCCTGCGGGACATTCTATTCACAGACACACACACACACACACACACATATATATATATATATATATATATATATATATATATATATATATATATATATATATATATATATATATATATATATATATATATATATATATATATGCAGATAGTCATTGCAACAAAGGGCAGCAAAAATAATATTTTCCCTGAGGCACCCTGAATATTTAGATAGACTGAGGGTACTGAATCGGTCCTCCTTTGATAGGTGTATTAGAGACGATATGATTAAGCTTCTTAAATTTTCCTAGGGATAAATATATTGGCTGTTGGTAGATACTTTACTTTGTATAGTAATAATATGACGAGGGGTCATCACTTGAAAATGACAGAAAAAAACACATGTGCATGTTGAATTTGTGAAAATATTTTTTCACCGATAGAAGTGTACAATTCTGGAATAAATTACCGGATAAGGTTGTGAGTTGTCCAAATATAAGTGCGTTCAAGGACTGGTTAGATGAGTGGAGGGGGAGAGATTATCGGATTTTGAGTTTTGTTTTGTGGCCAAACCTTTTAATATCGATATGTATATTGTAGGTGCATGCTTTAGTTTTTGACAAGCTTTGATTTTAGATTTAGAAGCAGAATTATGAGTGCAATCCTCAGGATGGAGTTTATGGGGAGGACTGGTGCTTCTTGTTAGGTTCTTTGATCAAATCAGATAGGCCTGCGTCGCTTTTGTCATCCACTGATTTATTATTATGTTAAAGTTAAGCTCGTTTGACCATTAAAAGTTAAATCAAAACTATAAAATACTCTTTTTTAGAAAACTCCAGCAGGCACGTTCCTTGTTATCCTTGTTACCTGCCAACAAAATGTTGCTAATGAAAATATTTGGGATTAAAATCAAGATAACCGAAATGATAACCGCAGTTAAAATTTCCATTTAAGATGTTGCCCAAATTAATGACTCACTTGAGATATTTATAATCCACGCAACGAGGCTTCGGCTGGTGGCTTTCCCTCATCCTTGTGAGATCCAAATAACTTTTTCACCTTCATTTATATATATTTATCACTAATACGCCTCACACCCAAAACATAAAATTACACATTATTTACTAGCCAAGAATGAAGAAAAATACCCAAAGGCAAAGGAACGCACCAAGCATTAAGACCCACACTGATAGGGTCACTTTGAGGACCATCCCAGGCCAAAGACACCCAGAAGAACCGACATCGTAAAGGGAGATACACTGAGCTAAGTTTCGCACTCTTTAAGCTCATCGAGGTTCCATGTGAGTTAAACGCTCTGTGTGCCGAAACAAGAGATGTGGAGAAGTTCCTGTACTAATCAGGAGCCTGTCTGCTGAAGATGATTTGCTTTGAAGCAGAAACCCTAAAACAAGTGGCAGCCAACCGCAGTGTTTTCTGCCGTAAAGTGGAAAGTTGGGTTGGTGAACACCCTGAACAAAAACTCAAAATGAAATAAAAAAACAAAACACATGGGCAAAAGTCCGCGAAGTAATGAAATTTCGTGACTTAACCCATGCATTTAAAATCACCTTCAGCTCAAATGAAATGGCACCAAAGGTGGCTACACATGGACACCTAGTCTACCATATGATGCTTCCAGGAGAAAACATTAAACAGGAAAGATTCCAAGCATACATACGAGGGTGGTCAATAAGTTTTGCGAGTCCAAGCCGCACTGCCCACTTGAGGAACATATCGCTAAACAGGCGCCTTGCAGACCTCTGTACGGCTGAGGGTGTCTTTTTTGTGGACCCGTACGCCGTATTCTATGGTAGAAAAGACCTCTACCAAAGGGACGGGGTGCACCTCTCCTTTAAGGGCAAGGCGTTCCTAGCCAACCTCATCCAGGATGTCGTGGAGCGCACCCAAAGGAGTGTCCGGCCCATTGGGAAGGCGGACGTACGCCAGTACGCCCGAGTCACTCCCCAAACAACCTTCTCGGAGGTTGTCAAAAATGGTGCCACCGCGACAAACAAGAAGCCGGGAAACGGAAGAGTATAGGGATTCCTACATTAGGGGACTCCCTGAAAGTTCTTCTGTTCAATGCGAGGTCAATCAGGAACAAGTTTCCTGAGCTCCGTGGCCTCGTAGCGACGGAAGAACCCAAAATGGTAGCCATAACAGAATCTTGGATAAAAACGTCAAACCGAGACTTTAAAGGTGAATTCACGGTTCCTGGCTACCAACTCTTCCACAAAGATAGGCCAGACAGAGAGGGTGGCAGTGTAATGTTGTATGTCAAGGATACAATCAAATCTACGAACTCCAACGTTATATCCGACCACGAGCTCCTAGGCGTTGACCTAGAGATCGGTCCTGTCAGATACAGGACCCTGCTGCTTTACAGACCCCCTTCCTAACCCGTTGAGAAGGACAGGGAACTGTACCAGCTGCTGGGTGAGCTGGTTCAAGGCAGAGGTGTGCATCGTTATGGGCGATTTCAACAGCCAAGTTGACTGGGAAACCAGAGCAGCCTGTGGCGAGAGCGTGCTACTCCTGGAGTTCGCCAACAACGAGTTCCTCACTCAATGGGTCAGAGAACCGACGAGAGGAGACAATATCCTCGACTTGGTCTTCACCTCTGAGGATGATATCGTTGAGGATATCTCTGTAGGCGAAGAGCTCGGTGGCACTGATCACCAGCTAGTTAGATTTAGCGTCAAGATCCCGAAGGTAAGGTCTGTTGCCAGTCAATTAAAGAAACTTGACTTGAGAAGAGCAGACTTTGCAAGCCTTCGAGCTGGACTGACTGACGTGAGGCTAGAAGTGTGCGATGCCGTTGAAGACTCGTGGAATAGTTTCAAAACCACATTCATGAGTCTTCAATCGCGTTTCATCCCTCTGAAATGCCCCCGTCTGTCTTCTGTTCAACCTAAGTGGTTTAATCGAGAAATCGGCCAACTGCTTAGGGAGAAGAGAAATGTGTACCGGCAATCGAAGATCTCGGGTGAATTTGACGAATACCGGAGGCTAGCCAGGAGAGTGAAGTCCAGCATAAGGGCGGCTAAGCGGTCTGAGGAACTCCGAGTGGCGAGACTCTGTAAAGAGAATCCCAAGGAGTTTTTTGGATATGTGAACAGCCGTAAACCAATCCGTCGAACGATTGTCCCTTTGAGGAATGAGGAGGGGACATTAAAGCATTCAGATGCAGAAAATGCTAACCTCCTCAACGACTACTTCTCTTCAGTGTTTACTAAAGAGTGTGGTCCCATTCCCAAGCCGACGGATTCCTACTCGGGGGAAAAGCTGGAGGCAATGGACTTGACCGAAGGAGAAATAAAGAAAAAGAGAGCTGACCTAAAGACGAATAAGTCCCCTGGACCGGACGGGTTTCTACCTAAAGTGTTGAAGGAAGTGTGCGATGAAGTATCACAACATCTGTGCGCTATCTTAAACATGTCAATCCGGACCAAATCCGTTCCTAGAGACTGGCGTGAGGCGGAGGTGACTCCTATCTTCAAGAAAGGAGACCGTAACCAATCGTCGAACTACCGACCTATCAGTCTGACTTCGATAGTCGGTAAACTCATGGAAAGCATCATGGTGGACAAAGTGACGTCGTATTCAGAGTCAAACCTGCTACTGAGGAGTTACCAGCACGGCTTCCGAAGGCAACGGTCATGCCTGACGAACCTTGTGGAATTCTTCCACTTTGTTTTCAGTGAGCACGATCGGGACAAGGCGGTGGATGTGGTCTACCTATACTTTCAGAAAGCCTTTGATAAGGTACCACACCGCCGCCTTCTCCGGAAAGTGCAAGCGCTTGGCATAGACGGAAAGGTAGCCAGCTGGATCGAGAACTGGCTAAGTGGCAGACGGCAACGGGTGGTGGTAAATGGACAGTCTTCTGAGTGGGTGCCCGTTACTAGCGGGGTGCCTCAAGGTTCTGTCCTGGGACCACTACTATTCATCATCTACGTCAACGACATGGACGGTGACATGGTTGCAAAGATTTCCTAAATTTGTCGATGATACCAAGCTTGGTATGAACGTTGCAAAGGATAGAAATACTGCCCGCCTGCAGCAAGATCTTGGGAAGATTGGGGAGTGGTCGGACACGTGGCAAATGCCTTTTAACGTGGGCAAATGCAAAGTTATGCATATCGGCTACAGAAACCCCCAATCTCAGTATATCCTTAAGGGCACTGCTATTGAATCCACCGACACTGAGAAGGACTTGGGTGTAACAATCACTAGTGACCTCAAGTTCTCGAAACAGTGCATTGAGGCGGAGAAAAAGGCCCAAAGGATGCTAGGCTATATTAAGCGCCAGTTTGGTTATCGGAACCAGGAGATTGTACTGTGCCTGTACAACTCACTTGTCCGACCGCACCTGGAGTATGCCGTACAATTTTGAAGTCCTTCATTGCGAACGCACATCGCGAGATTGGAACGCGTACAAGCCAGGGCAACCAAGCTGATTCCCTCTATCCGACATACAAGTTATGAGGATAGACTAAGGGAATTAGATCTGTTCTCGCTGGAAACCCGTAGACTGCGTGGTCAGCTCATCGAAGTTTTCAAAATACTTCGAGGGTTCGACAATGTTGACTACCGGGATATTTTCACACTGAGTGAGAACAGAACGCGCAATCACGGCTTCAAACTTGAACTGAAGCGTTACAGCCGCAATCTGTGTGGAAACTTTTTCACCTACAGTATCTGCGGTAAGTGGAACGCACTTCCAGTGGAAGTTGTCAACAGTGAATCTGTTGACCAGTTCAAGTCAAGACTAGACAAGGTCTTGAAAAGTGGCCGTTTAGGGACGCAAAACAATTGAGCAGCCTTGTGCCCGCTCGATTGCAAGTCCAATGGTACCCTCTTTGAATGGACCGTAGGGTCTCCTATGGTACCTTCTTTCCTTGTTATTACTCCTTGTTGTAGTCTTCCTCGACCTGGAGAAGGCTTTCGAGCTAGCAGCCCACCCGCCATATTCACCACCCTTGTGAGGAAGGGCATCCGAGGGAGACTGCTGGGCAGGCTCAAGAGGTGCTACACCTCATCACTGCAAAGTGCGAAGAGCTGGGGCTCAAGATCTCGGATCAGATATCCCGTGTCATGGCCATCAAAACTTCCACGCCAAATGGCCTGCAGCTGCGCATCCGGGGAGTCGGGCTGGCCTGGGCAGACTCTTACCAGTACCTCTGGATGTGGGTGGACAGGCAGCTGTCCTTCACGCCGCATGTTACTCACCTGATGGAACGGATGCAGGCCCAGCTGAACGTGATGAGGGCCATGGCGCGACCGAGTGCTAGTGCAACTTTCCCCGTACTTCGCCTCTACTGCCTGCAGGCAGTGCGCTCCCTGGTGGACTACAATGCACCGATCCTTGTAGCTCTGCTCCGGCAGCCGCAGCAGCGGCTGGAGGTGGTGCAGAACACCGCCATGAGAACCATGTTAGGGGCACCGTGGTGATGCGGTGCATGTGTCATGCAACGAGGCTGCCGACGAGGCTGCCAACGAGGCCACCTGAGCGAGCTGCCCACGGCCCCACCATCACCTGGACCGTGCGCCCCAGGCTGCAGCAGCTCAAGGCGTAAGCCAAACGCAGGGCCACCCACAACGCCCACCAGCAGCACCAAGAATGGGAGGCAACTAAGAGGCAAACGGCGTGGTATGCTGCAGCCACAGCCTATCGCACACTAGACGCAGACTTCCAACAGCCCAGAGCAAACGGCGTGCTGCTGCAGCGGGTCAGGCTGGGCTACTCCACGCGGGAAGAGCTACACACCAACTTTGTGGCCGGGAGGTGTGAACACTGCGGTGGCCGCTCCCGGCGCCCACTGATGCACTACCTCCTCTCCTGCTCAGCCACCGCCTGCATCAGGCCAGAGCCAGCACCAGCCTCTCACCCTGTAAGAGGCACACTAATGAGGGCGCGAAGGCAAGAGCCGCCCTGTTGGTCCACCACACACCGACAATCAAGCTGCTGGAGGTGCTTAGAACAGCACCGCCGCCGCCATGATCGCTGCCTACGCCCAGTCGGGCGACGGGTGGTGAGGACCGTCACCAAACACTAGTAGCAGACAAGCCACGCGTGGGACACTCCGCCGCGTCTTGCTGCACGCTAAACTAGCGGGCTCCCCGTTTTGTGAAATGTATTTAGGTGTATTGGTATATTATTTTATATATTATATTATATTTACGTACTATGTATAAATGTATTGCACAATAAACCTATACAAACAAAAGAAATATTCAACTTATTTAAAAGGCGGGGAAGCAAGGAAAATGACTCAGAAAACCGTTTGAATTAATGATAAAGTCAAACGGTCTGTATTTATTTCAATGTTTCTCCGGGGTTTGCGGTCACTAGCCCAGAATTCTTGGATCATGAGATTTCTAAGATCTTTCAAGTTGGTACCAATCGTTGCTACCCTCATAAATTTCTTGCAGAATGCCTAGAATTGGCAAAAAATCCTTGTGTAGAACGGAAATCTCTCCCGTATACAATTTTAAGAACTCCCTTGTTATACCCTTTCCTGAGGGCTTTTCCTTGCTTCTCCGACTTTTGAATAACTTAAATATTTTTGTTATATTCAAATATCAGTCTATCATGTATAAAATGTTGATTCATAATAATAAAAACATTATAGGGGGGGTTTATTCTGTTGATTATTCAGTTTTCCCTAAGCAATACTTTGGGCAAACTGGTAAATCATTAAGTGTATGCTTGATGCAACATAAATACAAGATTAGGAGGGGGGTTAATGCAGCAGCGCTTTCTTTGTCCATTTATCTGAAACAGTCTCTCCCTATCAATTGAATTCAGCTAAATTTATTCACAAATCTAATGACGTTATTCAAAGAAATATGGTTGAATGCTCATCTATTAATTCCTCGCCTAATTTTAATACATCTCCTGGTCTTTTTAAACTAGACCCTATTATTAAAAAGCTTATTTATAATGAAATTGTTCATTTAAAAACCTGACCCTTTGATTTATTAATTTATTTGTCTATCTTGTCTATTTTTCTGTATTCAGAATCGGGTATGTATGTACTTAGATTAGTCACATAAATATCTACATTATTTGCGCTTAGGTTGGAATTTTCCAGAAGTAGACCTTATCTATTTTGGTTTTATATTTCACCTTCGTCTTTGTTATTATTTTCCTATTTTGCGTCCTTTCCTTCTACATGGGCGTGGCATTGCTCTTCTGTTTCACATATATATATATATATATATATATACCATCTTTGTAACAAACTTTCCTTATTCATTGATAATGAACTGAACAAATTCGAAAGTACTTAGAATCCGCCTTTCATTTTCCTGTGGGAATTGTTCTTATATCCAGATATATATATATATATATATATATATATATATATATATATATATATATATATATATATATATATATATATATATATATATATATATATATGGTCACTTGGGGGATTTCGTTTGTTACTCCGTCCGCGACCTGCTCCCAAAAGTCTCACTCACTCTGATAAGGTCGCCCGTCCTGATATACAAGCAGCGAGGCGTGTATATATTTATGTCACTTACTCTTTTATTATTGTGTCGCTAGAATATTGCTTACACAAGGACTAGAAATACATGAACGATGAATTCCTGGCCAACGTGACTTGCCTCCCGAATCGCGTGGAAACGTACGTATTGCCGTTCCTCTCTCTGGCTTGGGTAGAGCTATCCGATTGACGTATTCTCTTCCGTGCCATGCCCTCTACGAGCTGAAGTGCATCTGGTCCTCTTACTTTTTTTTCTGCCTGAGTTCATGGACGTTGCTGAACGACCCGCACGTTACCATTATGTGAGGGAGGTAATCTCGCCGGTTTAAATATGTCCACTGAGACAGTTTCCTTTCTTCCATCAGGAAAATCCAAAGTTCAAACCTTATTGCCGGGCTTGATTACTGGGAAGGGGCCAGCGTATGGCACTTCTATTGATTTGTGCACGCGGTCTATTTGGACTCACACATGAGTTGCTCCACGACGATTTAGGGGCACGAAAGGCTTAGGTATCGAATGGAGGTGCACTATGATTCCTGCGCGAAGTCGAATTGCGCCATGGTTGAGCCTAGTTATTTAATAAATTTTGAGTCGACTTCGATGACGATGACGAAACTAAAGATTTGGGGCAAAAGAGGGTAGTTTCTGTGACTTCCGAAAAAGGAGAAAATCACAAGTCATTGGGCAAAGAGCGAAAGCCTAAAAGGATAATTGGGAGTGCCACCAGCCAGCCTTGTCGACCGACAATTATGGGGTACTTCAAAGTCATGTGTGTCTTTAACTACGTAAACCGAGACTCCAAATCTGGAACTCCATCCCTCTAGGAGACCTAACGCAACCGTTGCGGCACTTATGTCCGGGATCGGTAGCACTTCCATCCATGTCGTCGCTCGGTCGATGACTGATATAGAATACCGATTGGGTTATTGTTCAGTTAGTGTACATGGTGGGAGTGGTCCAAATATATCGATATGCACAGTTTCGAACATTGCGGATAAAATGTCAATGGACAGAATCGGGGATTTCGTGTGGTGATTAATCTTAGAAGATTGACAAGGGAGCCACTTTCTCGTCCAGGAGCGAATCTCCTTATCCATATTGGGACAAAAATATCGAGATTTGATGAGACCAAGTAAAGCTTTGAATCCAAGATGTGCCAGATTATGTAATCGATTGAAGATAGTTCTTCTGCATGCCAAAGAGACAAACGGTCGTGTGTATCTTGATGTTACTCCGCACCAAAGCTGAGCTTCCTCGGGAAAAGGGTAAGATTTTAGTTGCGATCGAAATTCCTTCGTTTCTTTGGCATTATCTTGTGCTGCAAACAAAGTTTGGAGGTCAAGAGAACCAATTTGGACCGAATTGACGTTCCTTGAAAGGCAGTCAGCGACTACATTGTCCTGATCACACACCTGGGTGAAATCACTGAGGTACTCTAGAATGGCTGTCCAATGGCGTTATTACCTCTCTGTTTTAGCACTTAATAGCGATGCAAATGTGATAGTAAAGGATTGTGATCAGTGCACAAGGTAACGTGGCGACCTGCAATCAGGTTCCTGAAGTGCATGGCAGCAAGATATGCCGCTGAGAGCTTTCTGTCGTAGATAGAGTATCCTTGTTGCGTCCGTCTTAGCTTGCTCGAAAAGAATGCCACCGGTTTTGGAGATCCCTCAATCATTTTGTGCAGAGCAGTACCTGCCACGTAATGGGAGCAATCCGTAACCCGCTGCTATGGCGAATTATTGGGCAGTTGGTAACAAAGTTTAACGGAGCCGATTAAGGCCGATTTGGTATTTTAAAATCCTCCTCGTGCCTCATCATTCCACACGAGCAACCAATCCTTTGGTTGCAGGCTTACAAGCTCGGTCAACGGGGCTGCAATCGCAGTAAAGTTAGGAATCATTCTGCGGTAGTATCCTAAAATGCCAAAATATCTTCGAAGCTCTTTGTAGTCCTTTAGTAATGGTATGTCTCCAATTTCCTCTATTTTCTTGATTGGTGGGCAAATTCAGTCCACCGACATATGATGCTCGAAAAAAAAATCTAATTCCTCCTTCGCCAGCTTGCACTTCTCCAAATGCTTCAGGTGGCCGTCCATAGTGTCTAAATATATCAGGATGTCGTCTATATACAAAAGAACGAACCCTAATCGTCGAAATAGGTTGCATTTCGTAGACAGAATGGGAACTTAAAGTACTCCCACAAACAAAGTGGGGTTGTTACCGCAGTTTTCTCTATGTCTGCCTGATTCATAGGGATTTAATGATAGGCACAAACCAGGTCCAACCTTGAAAAGATACTTTTGCCATGGAGGTGGTTTGTAACACTTTGAATGCGCGGCATCGTATACCTGTCGGGCTTTGTGATCGCAGTGAGAGCTCTGAAATCGCTGACAACCCTTTACTCACCAGGCGACTTCTTTGGCACCATGTAAATCGGCGAACCCCAGGCTGACTTTGATGGGCGCACGATCACCTCCTTCAATAGTGTTTCTAAAGTTGCGAATGTCGATGGAGCACTACCAGTTTCGATTAAGAATTCACATTTATTATTACACTTTTGCAGTAACGGCGAAAACAGACGGCATACCAGTGGCCGCGCTTGCAAAGACATACCCGCCTGGTTTTCCGCCGGAGCTCAATAAGATGGCCTGGAGGAAAATTGCAACTTGACCTTCACTTCTCTCTTGGGCCACAAGCACCAGAGTTTGCAGAATTTCGCGTTTTCCCCAAGGAAAACATATGAGCGGCAAACTACAAATCTTTTGTTTTTTTCCCATTAGGATACGCACCTATGGGCACTGACCGCGCACTTCCCGCCGAATTATTTATATACTTATCACTCGTATCTTTATTTGTATACGGCATAAACGCATTGGACACTACACTAGTATTTCTATTAAAGCACTGCACACTACCAAATTTTGTCAGTTCATCAGCCAGTTTTTACCAACGCCTACCTGCAGTGTAGTCCTTCGTAGTTCTTCAAAATTAGTTAAGTGTCGGCCTGTGAGCGTGAAAGAAGCGATGAGCTTCTCGTAAAGCTCGGGTTTGGTCTTCTCGAAAAGCCTAATCACTTTCGCCCTCAAAAGAGGATAAGGTTGGTCCGATAAAATGGCCGCCGGAAGACAATCGACGGTCTCAAAAGGAAGTGAGGCTAGTACGTGGAAAAATATAGTCTACTCTTTTTTTAATTCTGGAAATGTGAAATTGGACATCAACAATTTTGAACCAACCTGGGACTACTGTTTCATTGAAGATCGCGGCATGATGTTAACAGCGTTCGCGCAGTCCTCTTCATCTTGTCCTCTCTGACAAGGGCCTGTTGCGTGTTTTCTTCTATAATTTCACTGTCCGGTCGAAACAAAGTGTCACCAATTATAGGGGGCTAGTGTAGGATACCAATTTATGGAGGTACCTTACTAATATAAAGGTAAATTAATATTTGACTACAAAGGTATCAGGGAGGATAAATCGAGGTAAAGAAGGACATTTCAAAAATATTCTTTAATCTAATACTGGCTTATTGACGGGGCAAGCGGCATGTCACGAAGTTACTTTGTGGGCGACTTGCATTCTATGTACATATATTCAACGCGAAGTATTAAATTCTGAAACGACAAGAATTGGTGAATTTTAAAGGAAGAACCTAAACAAGATAATATTCTTGACGACAGTAATCTAATCATCTTAATAATGCAACCGTGATTCTAATTGAGCTGATCCTAATATATATATATATATATATATATATATATATATATATATATATATATATGTGCTCAATTTCTAGAAGGCGTGGCCTAGAATTGTCCATGGGATGAGCTTTAGTTCTCGAGTTTCATTATTCTCCCTCCAAAAGGCGGAGATACCAAAAGTTGTGTCTGTCGTACTACTTACATATTCCACGTTGTCTCTATATAATAGGATATCCTTGTCGCAGCTTTGTGCTACAATTCTTTTTGGTTAGCGGATGTGTTTCGTAGACTTCCGTCTTTTAATAAATCTATTCTGAGACGCGCAATGTTTGTTTTTGCGTTTTATTAGTACCAGAGGTGTCTCTGACCTTTCGCGCGTTCGTACATTTGTGTGTCCCGCACGCACTTCCAACGTTAACTTGCCTTATATTATATATATATCTCTATATATATATATTAACAAATATATTTACATGCCTTTTTTTACATTCAAATTCATAGATGCAAATTAATAAATACATTCTTATTTGCTCATTCCAATTTTAGACATATTTCATATGTGTGGGGTATGGTGAGATTTAATAAGACTGTCGCACGTCCATTTTGTGGAGGTTTTCGCTGGGCCTATTGAATCCTGCAATTTGGTGACAGTATCATACCTATTACATAATTCTATCACTACAAATTCAGTTAATTTAAAATTTCTTTAGGAATTTGCTAAAGCATTATATGTGCATATGGGAAAGTTGTCCTCCATATGCACGAAAACTGCAGCTAAGCATATCATAATCCGGAAGAAAATATGCACATATTTGTGATAAATTTAGTTCTTAAACCTTTTTAAAAATCTACTAACTCTCTCCGTTGCCTTCTTCAAATAATACAACTGATGTATACAGACTAATCCAAGCCTTACTTCCGAACTTCAGTTAATGGGAAAACGCCAGTGTGTTAGCTCATGTAGATTTCACTGACCTTCGCTAGCCCTACGTAGACGCGGGGGGGGGGTCCTTTCAAGAATGGGGGATATTCGAGTAAGTGTATTCCATTGGCCGACTTAGAAAATAATTCAATGTTTTTTTCTGTGGTTCTGGGATATAAACAAAAGAAACAAAGTTAATTTTTATTATTATACAATCAAATAACAGAATTTAACAATAATTTATACACTATGGGAAAACTAATTGTTGAGTAAAGAGAAGTAGTTTAAAAATGAAATGTTTCGTCACGAGCTACGAGTAGCGCAATATATACTCGACCAAAAACGGGAGGAGATTAGGGGGTGAAATCCGTGCAGGGAAGCGATTCGCACAGGGCACACTGAGGCATCGCTGCCTCAGTGTGCCCTGTTTGAATCACTTCCCTGCACGGATTTTTTCGAAAAAAGGTAATAAAAAGATTACTGCAAGGAAAAATTATTCCGTTTTCTTTTTCAATGTGGTTTAATGGATTCACTTTCATCATTCTCTCGCGCTACTTTGATATATATATATATATATATATATATATATATATATATATATATATATATATATATATATATATATATATATATATATATATATATATATATATATTTATATATATATATATATATGTATTTATATATATGTATATATATATATATATATATATATATATATATATATATATATATATATATATATATATATAGCAGGAATATGAAGACCCAGGTGAATATACTAATCATTTATTGGCCGGACGTTTCGGACCTTTACTAGGACCATCTTTAGCGACTATATCGTCTAATGAGAAGGGGAAGGAACATTAATTGATAACACTTAAAAGAATGCATTAAAAAAAAAGCGGAAGAAGGCAAGTTAAAATAATAAAATTGACACTAATTAAAATTGAAGTGAAAACACTAATAATATATAGAATTAAATAATATTACCCAGTGGTATTTAAAAAAAAAAATAAAATAGAAAGTGGAATTATAACAAACTGACTTGATTATCACGTATTAAAAGTTACTAAGGGAAACAAAAAATAACATTATATTAAATTGTAAAAACAGACCCCCCCAAAAAAAGACAAAAAAAACGAAAATAAATCAGAATGAACAAAGGAACTGACCTTTAACGTGGGAGTTGAGAAATCAACTAACTAAACATATAAAATTACTGACGAAATTTATTCGGTTTGTCGGTTAGCTAGTTAATCTATTGAAGTGTTGGTTGGTTATATTGTGAATAATTTAATTGAGGAGGCGTAATTATTTAGGTTTGGATTTATTTTAATGATATATAGTGACTCTAAGTGTAGTGGAATCGTCACTCCCCTCCCTCCCTGTTCACTCATGGTGCAGTCACAAGGCGGTTACCGCAAAGACATCCGCCCCAGGCATCAGCGGGTCCGGTGCGTAACCACAGCGTCGCCTATTTCGGCTCCCTGACAGACCTTAAAGGTCAAAATGCAAGATCTCCCCCAGAGAGTGAGATCCAGTTTCACGTCAAATAAGAAATTGGAGACGTGTTTCTCCCAAGCTCGAAGGCTAACGAGGAGCCGATGCAAGACTCGGTGGGAAAATTTGTTTGGCATAAGAACTCTCCTGGGGCCGTCCTCAAGTCCCTCCCACCCTTACCCCCCCCCCCAGTGGGGTGACAAGGTATAAATGAGGAACACTGAGGAAAATCAAGGGAGTATACGTCAGTCTCTAGGTCACGAAGTCCTTGGATCAAAACCGAGCTACCGAGACTGGTGAGGTAGTTTACTTGGGTGGCCAGACCAAGAAGTACCCTGCAAGAGAGGCAGGGCTACCTACCTTAAGGGGCTAAGAAGCAGCTCAACTTATAGCTAGTCCCTGGTTATCAAACCAAACGATAAGTTAACTTTGTTAAGTTCAACTTACTCTCGTCAGAGAGACTCCTCATATCCTGGTGCATCTTAAACACCAGAGGTATTCCTTGTCCTTGAGGAATTAAGAAAAGAAGAAGGAAAAGGCTCCCCCTCGAGCCCGTTATTCGGTGGCCACACCAAACTCATAAGTCAACTTGGTGAGAAACCAAGTTCAACTTATTCTCGTCAGAGAAACCCCCCTCCGTTATACTCGCCCTTGGGGAAGACTGGAACTAAGAAGAAGCTCATCCTTGAGCTAGTTCCCGGTTACCAAACCGAACTTTAAGGAACTTATTCTCGTCAGAGAAACCCCTCTCATTGATCGTCGCCCTTGAAGAAGACCCTCCCTGAGTTCATTCCTTGTCCATGAGGAATTAAGTAACGAAGGAGAAAATCTTTCCTTCGAGCTCGTTACTCGGTGGTCACAGCGCGCTCCAAGCTAACTTGGTTTAAGAACCAAGTTCGACTCACTCTCGCCAGAGAGACCATGACTACCTTGGTGCCACATAGAGCACCGTAATTGTTCTCGTCCTTGAAGAACCCCTCCCCCCCCCCGGAATACCATGTGGGCCCCCCAGCTGCTACCCTCTCCAAAAGGACCTTGTGATCTCGCCTACCTACATCTGGCCAAACGGCACGCGTCGTGAGGAAATAACATTCCTAAGGCCTTTTAAACTCCAGATGAGTCCGTAAGCCTAATTCTTATATTATTGTTGTGTGTAGAGAATTAACCAATTTTTTAGGGTCAAACTAATTTAATTAATTCTTGTTTATGATAATATTCAGAGTATTGCTGTAGTTAATGTTTAGATGTTGTGTATTCAATGGTTAGAGCATATATGGTAGGCTCTGAAAATTCGGCTAACTGGATATCGTTTAATGAAGAAATGACTTATTTAAAGGATTTCTTCAAATTTAATTATTACCCCGATTTCATCTTCGACCAGTTAGTATCCAAATTTCTCTCCAAAATATACTATCCTCGACCCTTAC
This sequence comes from Ceratothoa steindachneri, assembly GCA_963969495.1. Classification (NCBI taxonomy): domain Eukaryota; kingdom Metazoa; phylum Arthropoda; class Malacostraca; order Isopoda; family Cymothoidae; genus Ceratothoa; species Ceratothoa steindachneri. The sequence goes on from OZ018326.1 coordinate 150,217,615, forward strand.
TTACTACTGTTTCTAAACAAAAGGTTTTCATTAAGCTACCCTATCTCGAGCATTTGACATCCGAGTTTAACAAACTCCTTCTCTCTACCCTCAACAACCATTTCCATCAATGCCAATTCATTTGTATTAACTCCAACCCTGTATCGTTAAATTCCTTTTTCCTCCATAAGGAGCCAATCCCTTTGGTCTTGCGATCCTGTATAATTTACAATTATACATGTACGACCTGCCACAGTCGTTATGTAGGCCAAACTGGCTTACAATTCAACTGCAGGATCGCGAAGCACTTGGGTTTGTCTCATAGGACTGGTATTCCCATTTCTAAACCTGAAGCCTCTTCCATCAGGCAACATTCAGTATCACCATCATCCTCTTAATTCTAATTCATTTACTATATTATCTTTAGCCTTAACTTCTCTGGATTTGAAAATCTTAGAGTCACTATATCATTAAAATAAATCCAAAGTTAAATAAGTAGGAGCATTTAAAAGGTATGCTGAGTGAGGAATATTATTCATGAATGATTCCCGGGAATCAAATTAAAAATAACTATTACGTTTGTCAAATGGCGAATCTTTGTTTGATCAAACTTTTTTTCATTCAGCATAGTTCATTGAAACTTGAAAAAACCTTTGATTTTTTTAGCCAGGAAAGAATTAAAAGTTGTTATAAAAAGAGATTCTTTGTAGTAAAACGATACTCGTTTATTGAAGAGGTAGAAGGCGTTGTTAAAAATTAAGAAATATCAATGTAGCTTGTAGCTACGAGCATTGTTCCAATCGCTCACTTTGTTCAATTGTTTTATTTATGAATTGACTGTTGATAGCAATTTTAAAATAAAAAACAAAATTTATCAGATAGAGGTAACAGTATAAAAATATTAGAAGAATTCACAAAACAAGAGTAATATGGCTTTTTTAGATAATATTAAACCATTCTGACTGAAAGTATTCGATGCTCTGTAGAAAAAATATAGAATGTTATTTTGTTTCTGCATCGGGCTTAATGAAGCCTACTTCCACCATCTTTCCCTAGACAGCCGTATAAACATGAATTGAATTAAACTATGCTCCAATACTAAACTTCTAGCAATAATGATGCGTTTAGTCTTCATCTTTCCTGTGCGCTGTTTGGTAGGGCATAAATTGACTAAAGTTAGTGAAAATAAATGGTTTAAATTTTCAGATCCCTTCCTTATTAGGTATGCGGAAGTCAATGACACTTAAAACTATAGAGTGATCTGGAACCAAATGAATCGCTAGGTAGAGCTGGAGAGACTGGAATTAACTCTAATCCATAATTAGGAAATGAAATTTGTTACCTACGAATTGGTTTTACAGCGTGAATTACACATACCAATAATAATAAGAACCAACAATAGTGAATAAATAAATTTTTAGTTAAAAAAACTTAAAATATTTAGGTATCTTTTTAATGATCTACGTTGCTAGACTAGAAAAGATGGTTATTATAATCTTTTCTAGGTGTTTTTTTTGCGTAAATCACGAATATAACATCTGTCTCTTTCTGCGAGCTCCAGTTTTTTGTAAATTGCTATCAAACTTACGTTAAATACCCTGATTTTTCCGTATGGATTGAATGCAAGCAGGATTGGGCCTAAACTGACAACTCTACCAGTTATAAACGGAGTTGTATGATATAAATTTAGTAAGGTATTCCGCGGGTATTTTTCAACCTAACCTATGAAATTTATGAAAGTATATTCAATATCCTTTTAGTTATGAGTATATGGGTCCAAATCCGTGGTAACTCTTACGTAACGTTTAATAAATTTGTAACTTACTATAAATGCTTCCTATTCTTACTTTTTTATTTGATATTTATTGCTGGTAATATTTATATTATTTTTCACATACTACAGTGTTTTTCTTTACAGGAGACAGAGCTAAAATGCCTAGAGAATGCAAAAATCTTCCAGATAGTTTCCGTTATATATTTGGATCAGTTACATTCAAACAATACAAGAGACAGTTGACTAAACATGTGGAGAAACTTTATGTGGTGTACTTTGGATGTAAATTGGGTGACCAGGAAAAACGCTGGTCACCTCATAGATGTTGTGTCAGGTGTACAAGTTCCCATTCGGCTTGGAAGAAAAGCAAAGTGTCTGGCCTCATGTTTGGCGTAACAATTGTCTGGAGGGAGCCAAAAGATCATTCAAAGGATTGCTACTTCTGCTTAACAGATATTAAAGTTGGGTAGTTAATGTGTTTTCCTTCCTGGTCTTTAATATATTTTCAAGAGATGTGTCAATTTAAAAGATCAAAATACATACTGTGAGCGTATGCCCTCGAAGGACTACCGTGAGAGAAAGCCCGCTCGGAAATAACCCTCTCTTCATTCAAGACCACGCGCGCCTAGCGTAAGAATTTTATAAAGTTCGAGAAAGAATCACTCCCTCGCTGGATCACTCGTCACAGCTGTGTTTGCATTCGGACGCCACTCGCCCCGCCCCCCCTTGCGAATACACCATGCGCAGCACTCCTGTCTCTACCTCATGCTATATTCCCCCCGCGAGGGCAGCTACATTAAACCTACTCCCACAGCACGAGGCACGTTTCGCCTTCCGGAACGACTTGTTATCATGAAGTATGTTTGCATATACTGGCGCCAAGAATCCTCTAGGGATTTTGGCAAAGTCACTCATTTGACCTTGAGCGCCCACTCATTTCGGGTAGAAATATATGTGGAATGGCCAGACTCTCTCTCTCTCTCTCTCTCTTATATTTATATATATATATATATATATATATATATATATATATATATATATATATATATATATATATATATATATACATACACGAGTATAGCTTTTGTGAGTTTGGATCGAGGTTGGTTTAAGATTCGGCCTGGCGGGAGCCTCCACAACTCGCGCGATCTTTGGGGAAAGGAAGCGATTCCTTCGGGGAAACCGAGATAAAAAAAGTTTTAGAATGTTCGACGAGCTTCGCTTTATGTCGGAGGGCAAGAAGATGGTTGTGAATACATGCGATACGAGAAAATTGTGTCCTTAAGTAAATGCAGCTGGGGCACGTGGTCGCCCGTCGAACTCATTCTTCTATAGTAAACATACATGTTGTGGGTCATTATACGACAATTCCAAAATCACTGGTCATCATCTCCTGAGTCTTGTAGATAAAGACCACGACCTTCGGATTTTTTTCTCTGATCTTGCCCCTACATAAGCGGAGATGCCATACAAACAATGAAACCACATGTCTAGTTCCTACCTTCCTATCTAGCGAGTGAAAGGGTGAAAAATCCTTTTCCCAGCTCTTCTTATAAGAAGAGCGTTCATAATCACCCTTTTTTTTCTCCCAGTACCAAACTTGTCAGGGAGCGGAAATGTTTCTCAAGTATTGGTCAATCTTAGACTCCTCAAGTTTGGGGAAGAAGAAAACTTATTGTTGAACAGATCACAAGATTATTTGAGACGAGTCAGGTTAAAGCTCATTTCAAGTTCTTGCACTCGCCACCGAGATTCATGATTAAACTCTGAAACCTCTCGACTCTCGTTGATAATCTCTGCAACTGCCCCATGAAAACCGTTCCTCACTGCCTTTCAAGTTCACATATAAGCACTCAATTTCCTAACGTCGATAGGAGTACAAACCGCATTTAAATCCCTGTCGTAGAATGACTCCCCACGATATACCATTATCACTATTCGTTGAGGGAACTTCTTTAATTATCTCTAGAGTGCGTTAATGTCTGGTGGCCGATATTATGTATATTCGATATGCTTAAGAAGTGGAACTGAGCTCAAGGATAATAATATTGCTATCATTAATAAAATAGAATTTTATTAATAATAACTATCAACAAACACAAAAACGGAAAATATTGACATAAACAGAGAATGGAAAGGGTCGTGGGGGCTCGGGCTAATCCGAGGATTTAAAGGATTTAAAAAGGTAAAACAAATATAGAGTTAAAGAGATGGGATGGTTCGATAAACCATTTAAAGCACAGGATAGAATTGACAAAAGGGTTAAGTACTCAAAGGTGACGTTTGGCTTACGTTACTTTACACAAGTGGTGCAGTGGAAGGTGGCTTGAAGGAATTTTCGGTCCGCTGGCGAGTTCCAGCTGAAGGAGGGGGAGATAAAAGGATCCTGACGTGGCGTCTTGGGAATGAGAACCGTTTCTCGACGAACGGCTTGAAGAACAATGGCTGTTCTACGTTGTTCTCTTCTGAACAAAAGGGGGGGCGAGAACCGTCTCAAGAACAATGGCTGTTCTAATGTTGTTCTCCTCTGAACAACGGGGGAAGGGTGAGAACCGTTTCTTGACGAAGAGCTCAAAAGAACACTGGCTGTTCTAACGTTGTTCTCTTCCTGAACAACGAGGGAAGGGGTGAGAACCGTCTCTTGTTTACGGGCTCAAGAACAATGGCTGTTCTAATGTTGTTCTCCTCTGAACAACAAGGGGGAAGGGTGAGAACCGTTTCTTGGCAAAGGGATTTAAAAGAACAATGGCTGTTCTAACGTTGTTCTCTTCCTGAACAACGAGGAAAGGGGTGAGAACCTTCTCTTGTTTACGGGCTCAAGAACAATGGCTGTTCTAATGTTGTTCTCCTCTGAACAACAAGGGGGAAGGGTGAGAACCGTTTCTTGGCGAACGGATTCAAAAGAACAATGGCTGTTCTACGTTGTTTTCTTCTTGAACAACAAGGGGGAAGCCTTAAGGACTTGGCGTCACGAAAGGCTCGAACCTTTGGCACTCAAGGGATATTGTCCTCCTTCTGGACAAGTGATGGTAAATTTCGAGGTCGAGGTCCCTTGGCGCACAAAGGGAGAGAGGGTCGTGGTGATGTTTCGCGACGAAAATCTGGATCTTCCATATAAATAGCTAGGACATCTCCTTGACGTGGGGGACAATGGAGTGGGAGCTTCGAGGGAACGCACAGCTGAGCCGGAGAACAATGCCTTATCTGCTTATAAGCCTAACTCAATCTTGCGAGGTCGGCGTATGGGGGAGAACGGGGGGACGATAACCTCCTTGTTTAAACATTGACATCCAGGGGCTGTGATAAGGCGCCAAGCTTCGAAACGAAGATGCACGTGGGCCCATCGTGGTTTTAAATAATATGTGATAGAAGTTGAAATTAACGCAGCTTCAACTCGTTCTATCACAATCCCATTGACATTTAATTTACCTTTCGCTCTACAAAATTTAACATAAGATGAAAAGCATGAATATCACTCTGAATATAATTAGTAATTTTTTAACAATGCCAAATTTAAGAGAATAAATTCACTGAACTCGAAGGAATATAATTCTCATTAACAATTCTCACTGTTGTGAAGTTAATCTTTGATGTACTACTATATTCTAACATATTATTTTCGTTAAACTAATTATTTCCTCTAAGATATTACTATAATCTGCTTTTGGACAGAAGATTCACGATAAAAGAGTGCATATTGCAAGTCGTCAAAATTTACTCAGAACCGGAGAAAACTGCTCCTAGTGGCATAAATGTTAGTGCCAGCAGTGCCTCCGGTGCATACAGATTTACTCTCTTGAGTTGGGCACATTTGTTTTCGGGAATTGTGCACAAGTTGATTCTGGAAAAGAGGTTTGGAGTTTGGGACTTATTTCTTTCATCTTCTATCCATTATAAAACCAGCGAGGAGCGTCTCTCCGACCTTCTTTTTATGTTGTTCACATATTTTTAAATAGAAAGTAAAAACCCACTGGTAGAGGCAGAGTTCATGGGAAGAAAAATTACATATGCTATCTGCAGAGTATACCAGAATTATTGCAAAGAACAAATGAATGCGAGTTACTATTCTAACATTATTTCTCAACTCAAAATGAGTAGGTTTTGGTAAGTAACGATTCCGGTATTTACAAAAATTGGTCAGTATCAAATAAGAATTTATTATTGCCACAAGGTATCTCATCCCTCATAAAGGTTTGAGAAGATTTTCAGAAGTTTGACTTGGTTAACAGAGATTCAGATTTAATGGAAGATATATAATTTCTTTTGTTTATTTTGATAAATCAACAATTTTCATCCAATCTAGAAGAATCCTGATTAATGATGACAAATTATAATAGATCAATCTGATAGTTAGAATGAAAAATAACCATTACTAATTTACTATGTTTCAAAGCCCGATTCTTTCCAAGATTCTTTTCAAAGATTTTCATGGCCGTATCAAACATGGAATGTTACGCGCGAACCAACTTTTGTACTGGTTGCGGCCAGGACGCAGGCTAGTTCACTCCTCCTTTTTAGCTTCTATTGGAGTGGTTAATTTTAACAACACTGCATTCTTCACACTCTTTTCTAAACGTATTGGCCACTATCTTCCTTATAACAATCCTTTCACTTTCTGCCTATCCAGTTTCAACACCTACAAAGGGATCTCTATTGAAATCAGTGAACTTGTGCGCCCTACAGGCCATCAATTTTTCGGCGTGCCCTATCGAGACCAATGCAAACAGGAGGATCTACGGTTATAATATTTCTTCCACACATTTGTGCTTTTCCTTTACCCCTTTTTGTGGTAATCTTTGTTTGCTAACCTTCAGTGCGATCCGATGTGTTGCTCTTTTGATTTTAATTCGAGAAAAATACAATCTTGTTGAAGAGTATGTTGTGAAAGAATAGTAAAGGGGATGGAAATATGAAACAAGCGAGCGAAAAGTAAACTGCGCGAATCAAGGGAGAAGGAGGATGCGGAATGCCACGGAATCTATTAAATTGCAATCAGGCCAAGTCAAAAGAGAAAAATAGCAAGACCTACAGATTTAGGGCTCAACGCCACCATCGTGCACGGCAATTGTCCTCTCAGAACATACACAAAGGGTCTAAATATCTCCCTATGAAAGGAAAAACCATAATAATAAGGGAATACATATAAATTCCTCTGCCACCTGTGAGGCCTCCCTCTATCTAAAAGTGTGTAGGAACCACCCTGGACATCTAACAAAAGAAACTCTCATACACTAATCCGAGTAAAGTCGCTTTCACTATCTCACCCACTCTAATATTTACAATAATAAAAATATACCCAGGCATCCGAATATAAATAAAAATATATATAAAAGTTAATATTGTGGATTTTACAATGGGATAGGAGCTCTGAGATATCTTTATACAAATGTTCGTAGTCTTAGAAATAAGAATGATGAGTTATTTAGTTATATTATTGAAGAAGATATAGATATAATATGTGTAATAGAATCATGGGTTAATGAAAATAAATTTAATCACAATGTGAGTGAATTTGAACTACAGGGTTATGATATGTACATTAGTCAAATGAAAGATAAGAATGATGATGGGTTGATTATTTATATCAGAAATACCATTTCTTCAAATCTAAATAATACTATGAAGCAAGGAGAGGTTGAGTCACTGTGGATAGATATTAGGGTCAGTAAAAGTAAGATAATACACTTGAAAGCCTTTTAAAGACCACCCAGACAGATTGATTATATTGATGAGGGGAATAATTAAAGGATGTGAAGTTGATCCAGTTATTCTTAGTGACTTTAATTTAAATTCTGTATGGTAAGAAAATATGATAGGAAGGGATAGGGCAAGTGGTAAGCTTATAGAATGCTTTGAGCTTAATTATTTGGCTTAATTTTTTTAATAAGCCAACAAGGGGTGTCAATATATTAGATCTGGCTCTTTCAAATGATGATCACTTGGTTGAGAAATTGACTGTCGAGGAAGCATTGGGAAATAGTGATCATAAGATGGTTCGTTTAAACTTGGGAATAGTGAAAGGTAAGACATCGACAAACTCCAAGAAAACTCCAAATTTTTATAGGGGCAATTACGATAATTTACGCAACATGCTAATTCAGTTTATGTGGGATATGGAATTCAGTGGAAAGAATATTTGTGGGATGTGGGACACGTTTAGGACTATATTAAACATAGTCCAGGAGCAGCGTATTCCAATGAAGGGTATTAGGAAAAAATGTAAGAAGCCATTGTGGTCGAATCAGGAGATAGGTAGGAAATTTCTGAGAAGAAAAGTGCATACCAGAGATTACAGAGAGAAAGTACTTTTGAGAATTTAAATCATTATAGGTCGACGAGAAGAGAGCTAAATAAGATTATTAAGAAGAGAAGATGGACGGCAGAATTAATTTAACTTAAAATAATAATAAAGATTCAAGAAAAATATTTAACTATTATAGAATTAATGACAAAACTAACAGTGCTAAAATAGGGCCTATTAGATATGAAGGTGCTTTGAAAGAATCTGATGAGGAAATAGTAGAGGTTCTAAAGGATCGTTTCTCTTCAATATTTACAGAAGAAAATGCAGATAGATTAAATGATGATAGTTCTAGGGCAAGGGAAGTATGGTTGAATACCATTAATGTGAACATGGAATTAACTAAATAGCTTATATTGGAAGTAAATACTAGTAAAGCATCTGGCCCAGACAACATTTATTCTAGGTTACTCAAAAAAGGTGTAGATTGTATTGCAGTAGCTCTTGAGAATATATACACTAGATCACTAGAGTTTGGCAAAATACCTAATGATTGGAAATTAGCGAATGTAGTGCCCATTTTATAAAAGGGAAGTAAAGAGGACCCGAATAACTTTAGACCGGTCAGCTTAAATTCTATAGTTTGTAAAACTCTTGAGAAGATAGTTAAGAAGGGGATTTCTGACCATCTAGATAGCGGTAAGTTAATAAATGATGCTAGTGTTAACAAATTTACTTGATTTTATGGATTATGTAACTAAACAATTAGATAAGGGAGAGAATGTTTATGTAATTTACCTAGATATTAGGAAAGCTTTTGATAAGGTTCTACATCGGGGACTAGTTCACAAATTGAAAATGAATGGGATATATGGGAAAGTTTGGAATTGGATAGCTGAAGGGCTGAAAAAAGGAAACAGAAAGTTGTTGCTAATGGGGTGAGGTCACAGGGTAGGGACGTTATCAATGGCATACCTCAGTGATCAGTTTTAGGCCCTTTATTATTCATAGTTTATATAAATGATCTTGGGGAGGCTGTAAATATCAAAGAGTTAATTTTGGCTGATGACACTAAATTGGCAGCTGCAGTCAAACAAGTTAAGAGTAGCTTTAAGGTTCAGATTAACTTAAATAAGTTATTAGCTTGAACTCAGAGGTTGCAGATGGTGAGGGAACCCCACGTGGAATCTCTTGAGCAGACGGAACTTTCATGCGCTGCAGAAGGCCCGGGTAGGCCTAAATTGGTAAGCCTACCCCCCCCCCCCCCTTCTTCCACAAGCGGTAGCCTCGAACCGTGTCCACCACGATTCACTTTTACACGGGCAGAATAGCCTCTGAAAGAAGATTCGAGGCCATTCGAGAGTAAAGCTGTTTCCCGCTTACCACCCCTCTACCCCGGAGAGAGCCTCGGACATAAATGGCGCTCGACTCCCATGAATAGAAACAGAGTTGAGAAGTCTCGCTCGGACCCCAGAAGATTCCCCATAGTTCCAAGTCAGGTGCTAACCATAAAGCGAAGTGACAGCTGAACTAATTTGTGTATTTGGAATTAGCCCCAGCCAGTGAGGTAATTCCACTTAACGATCGCCACCGAGTGATTTTCCGGACTTCTCTCCCCAACTCCTGTCGAAGCCCCCCTTCATTCGCCTCTTATTTCGGGTGGCCTAAATTCCCTTCCCTGGACCGGAAGTTACCGACCCCCACCCCTGTTTTGGGAGAACCGTCATCACTTCAAGTTCCCGCTCAAAAGTTTCGAGCGGCATCACCCCACGTACAGAAGACATCCGTAAGCCCCTTCCCTCCACCTTCAGTAACCAAATTTAGTTAATTCTTCCCCCCCCCAATTTAAATAGTCTCCTCCTGTAATACCTTAAGTTCTAACTTCATAGTCTGATTTATCACAACAATCGCCCCCCCCCCTTCATTACTGATGTGATTTTGTCCGTTAATTCTCTGAGGTAATTTTATCCATCAATTCTCTCATTATTTTTATGTAAATAAAATTATATTTTTGTACATGCCTCTTCAAATAACCTTGAGCTTTGCCATTGCCTATTTGTTACCTGACCTCGTTGCACTCTCTTCTCGCATTTTAGCCGGTCTAAACTAGCGATGTTCCGCCCCTTCGTCGGTTCACCTGTAAGTTATCGGTCCCTTCCTCATAGATATAATATGGTATTGATGTAATATAATGTCATACCACGACACAGATAATAGAGAATTTGGCTATAAAATGAATAGGCATTGGTTGAATTCAGTTGAGTATTAGAAGGATTAGGCGTAGTACTTGATAGGTCACTGAATTTTTCGAGGCAGTGTATTGATGCAAAAAATAGAGCAAATAGGGTGATAAGATGCATTGCGAGAAAATACGGTCCTAGGATACATCAAGAGGAATGTGAGGAGGTTATCCTTAAAATCTATAACTCGTATGTTAAGCGACATTTATAGTACTGTATACAAGCATCGTCACGATATTTTAGACATGATATCAACCTAATAGAGTCAACAAAAGAAATGCCTTCCCTGAATCACCTTGAATATGAAGATAGACTGAGGGTATTAAATATGTTCTCTTATTAAAGAATCTGTGTAAGAGGAGATATGATTGAACTTTTGAAAATCTGTTCTGGGATGGATAAGTTAAATTTTAGCAAGTTATTTGAGTCGGAAGGTACGAGGGGCGGTCAATAAGTTTTGTGAATCGGTAGGGCAAAACAAAAGAAGGGGGATGGCTGTTTATGGGGGTTTTAGGACAAGTTATTGCAAGTCAGGACCTGCAGCTGCACGCTCCGGCCTCGTCTATTTAAGAAGCAGTAGCTGATCGCAGATCGTCAGTCACAAATTTTTCAACAATAGAGATGGTTGAGCAACGCGCAGGACGTCCCTCAGACGCGACCAACAAGGACAATGTGGCCCGTGTAGAGAGGAGGATCCTCGAAAGTCGACGGGTGAAGGTCGTAGAAATCGAGCGAGAACTTGGAATATCACATGAAAGTGTTAGCAACATCATCCACGACAATTTGGCCATGACCAAGGTCTCTGACCGTTGGGTCCCTAGAAACCTCACGCCCTATGATCGAATTCAACGTCGTCAAAGTCCACAAGGCCAGAGTTGCACAAGCTGCCCTGCGCGAGTGCGGATTCGAGGAGCCCAACCATCTCACCTACAGTCTAGATCTGGCCCCTAGTGACTACTTCTTATTCCGCCAGCTCAAGGCTGCACTGCGTGGACGCCGGTTTGGGGACGATGAAGATGTCCAGCTTGCCGTCCAGGAGTGGATTGGACAGCAGTCGGGAAATTTCTGGTCGTCGGGAATTCGAAGCCTCTGGGACAAGTGGCGCAAGTGCATTGGAGTCGAGGGTAGTTATATTGAAAAATAATAAAACACTTTTCCTCATATCTGGTTTCCTTATATCCGAATTGCAAGACTTATTGACCACCCCTCGTAGTAATAGGACTAGGGATCAATTAAAAAAGATAAATTCAGGTTGTATGTTAGGAAATATGTTTTCACCAATAGAGTGGTAGATTCCAAGAATAGTTTGCCACCCGAGAAGGTAGACAGTCTAAAATTGAATGTTTTCAAACGCAAATTAGATGGTTATTTGGTAAGGGAGGGTCAACTTTTTTAGGAGGAGGGGGGGTATTCTGGACTCATTCCTGTGGATGCAGTTTTTTATTATTTTATATGATGGCCGATTTGTATTTTAACGAGCCTTGATGAGGGTACTTTTTGCTTTTGATGCATTCCTGTGGATGGTTCAAAATGTATATTGTAGATGCATGATCTGATACAATTCTAAGGATGCATTTTGTGGGTGGTTTTGACAGATGCAGATGACCTTTGATAGGCCCTTGTAGCTTATGTTATCTGTGAAATTATGTTATGTCATGTTATGTTAAGGCTGAGAAATTATATCTCCTCAATATTTAATTTATAAACTATCCTCATAATAATTCAAAACCTAAAATAACTAGATCCGTGTCTCTATGCTCAAGTGATGGGTGTTGGGAAGAGGGGGGATATAAATTAGTTGCAAATGCAGATTTTTGATTATTTAAGTAAATTTTTTAAATAAGTATAAAGATGAATTAGAATTTATGTTTCCCTCTAATTTAACCACAAAGGTATATTGCTAAATTCAAATTACTTTACCAAATACATTCAGAAGAGGGTCATTCTTTGGCTACAATAATTTTTCCCTAAACTGTTAATATTTCCCTTGTAAATCTTTACGGTTCAGCTGCAATTTATGAAGTCAGCATTGTTCATTCAATAAAATGCTCAGTACATACTTCAGACATACTTCTTTGCATGAGGGGCTGATTCCTCGCCACTTTCTAATTTCTTCATGCAATTTGGAAATCTAGCATGCCCGTTAACTTTTTGATGATTTGCTACTAGTGTTCTTATATATACTACCTGGTTTTCCTAAATTTCCTCTCTTAGTATTTTTGCCCTTTTTCTAATACTTTATACAGTGAGTCTAGTTTCGTTCCTTGATTTAGGTCTTCTTTGTCTCCAGATGTCCCTTCTTCCTCTACCGGTTACTATATAGATATAGTTACCTATATTTCACACTATACATTTTCCGCGCTTTTGACAGGCAACGAAGGGTAGATGCTGAATAACTGATGATTCCAAGCTAGATTTTCTTTTTGTTCTTTTAGCGAAGGTTCCTGAATGTGTAAGACTTCTGAGTACCAGCTTTCCTTCCTCTTCCGATCCGCACTATGAAGTGCCTCCTGTACACGGTTGATGTGATGAACATTACGAATATATTTTACTCTGTGGTGTAGGGATATCTAATAATGAGCAATCCAATCCAATAAATGTGGTGAGGTAAAAAAAGGAGAAAAGAGCGTTAAGTAGGAAGGATGAGAAATAAATAGTTATGAATTTAGAAGAAAAAATTGGTGCGCAAAGCAATAAAAATGCGCGCGTTGATCAAGACGTCATCTGTTATTGGTATGTTGTTCGTTTTACTGCTAGAATGATTTGTAATGAATTTAGGTTAGGTTAACGGTGTTAAAACCTTCAAATTTTGCTCATGTAATTTTATTCAGTTACATTTGTTCTCATTCTGTCCTGCCTTTTCTGTTTCTTTTATGCGTAATTTTAGCGTATTTACTTTTGTAGTTTTGTTTGTGGTTTATCTATAGATTCAGGTTAGAGGTGATTTTGTTCGTCGCCTTTGGGTATCTTGATTCATGATCAGATTACTTTTTATGATAATCCAGAAGTACTGTTGTAAATGTGATCTTATCGTATTTAAGGTTACTTATTTTTTCGTTGAAAAAAATATTCGGTTGTTTTTCATTCGTATTATTCATTTGATATTTCGTCACAATTTTCACGCAAAAAATGGCGTTTTGCCTCCATTATTAAGTAAGATTATGAAGCGCAGGAATCTTGCATGACTTCTTACTGATCGATTGTTATTGAACAGTAATCTATGTTCTACATCTAGTTACACCATCATTTGTATTTCATTTTATTTGCTCTCTTCTCTAAAACATTCAATGTTTCCAACCCTAGTGTCTTGTAGATATCTCCCATTTTCTTCTTTTTCTTCTGCATGTACGTGTAGTTACCTACACGCACTTAGTTTCCACTCTTTGGTTCTTGCGGAGGGCAAAAGAGTAAATATCTGGCTTTATTACTTTCTTCGAGGTTCCTGAAAATATACAGAGTTCTTACTGCTGCCTAGGTCTTTTCAATGTTACTTATGACATACTTCCTGTAACTCGATCAAATTAAATTAATTTCGAGTACATTGTACTGTGTGAGGTAGCAATAGTTAGCTTCTCCCAACCACTTATCTGATATCAATTATCTTCTGAGTGGTGCTATCTTGAAATTGCCCTGGTTTCTTCTTATTTTCCAGTTGACCTCGTATGTTTTGAGTCTTGCGTTCTCCAAAGCATTCATTCGAGTTTGCTAATGCGCGTGTTTGCATGGACATTGTATTATCGGATTTTTGTTATTTGTACCTTGAATGTTGATGTAGACAAGTTACAGGGTTTGACCCAAGCATCCCCAGCTTGGAGTCGTACCCTCGATGTAATAACAAAAAGCTCTTTCTGTTTTTAGCCACTCTAGCTTAAGAATTCGAAATTACATCACTCTTTACCACGCCATGCTAAATGCCTTTGAAAATTTACAAATTACATTATCCGCATAGCTCCATAGAGTTTCCCTTTGGGTGTTATTCTCCATTACGATGCCGATGCATCTTTGTATTTCTTTTCGTCGTAAATCCAGAATAGTGGATTTCGATTAAATTTTTTCTTGAAGAGATAACCGCCAAATTTCAGCTGCAAAATTTGGCGTTAGCTCTCTTTCCTCGCAGTTGGCTTACCTAGCTTGTAGAAAAGCATCCTGCTTTATGACAGAATGAGTAGAGTAAACTAACTGTTTCTCTGGCGTTATCCATGTTGACTCCTTTATTCTGCCCGTTTCACTCAAAGTCCTTGTGATGATGAAGTTGCTAGCTACTAATATAGGTGTTGAGTTCGCCTATACTTTCGTTTTAGAACTCTATATTAATCTCTCCTTGCGTCTGGTGGGCAGATGTGATAAAGGCTGGCTTTGACATACTAAGAACCCGGCAGCTCGCTGCAATCAGCATCACTGAAACTGCGCGTCTCATCCCTATTGAGCTGCAGCGGACATGCTACTGGTCAAGTGAGTGCGCGTTGCCGTCGCAAGCCCACGGTCACCCAAAACAAGATACTTAGCTACTGGCTTCTCGTCACCATTTCCCCCACTTCTCGCCCTGTATCCCCATCTCCTTACAAAGTCCAATGGCGATGGCACCATGAATGCTGGTGCAGGTCTGGATAGCTGGAGGCCTCTAGTTTGTGACCACACATTGACGGCGGGTCTAAGATGGTCGCTCTCCGTTGCCTTTGCCGTCATACCGGAGTTTGGCAGCTGTATTCGTGCTGGGCTGGCCTTTTCAAGACCACCACAGCCAACCCCACACCGAGAGGCTCATAGTAAAGGTAGGGCAAACATCAGACACGGCAAACTCGTCTGGCCAGCATACCGTGGCTAGTTGAATTCCCATTTATTGTGTTCAAAATACTAACGCTACAAATATTAATAAGAATAATATTAATAATAAATATACTAATAATGACTCTAATATTTACACTAAGATCAGGGCAACCCTATCTAAACCATTCTCCCTTGCAGCATGGAACTTCGTACCCTCCAGGACAAAACTTACAGCAACCGTCCTGAGCGACGCACAGCCTAGTCTGTAAAGAGCTTACCCGATTTAACATTAACGTGTCGCCCTTGAATGAGACCAGGCTGTTGCAGAAGATAACATCGGGGAGGCTGATTCAAGATACAGCATCCTCTGGAAGGATAATGCTTCCGACGAGCCACACATACATGGCTTTGGGTTTGCCATCCGTTGACAACTTGTACAACAGCACAAGATATTAACAACTGCCATTAATGAGCGCATCGTGTCTGTTAAAATTCCACTCACTAAGTCTGATTCATTACTCTGATATCCGTGTACTCCCCTGCTCTTACATGAGATGATGAAGCAAAAGCCACCTTTTACAACCAGCTCAACCACACTTGTGGATTGGGGGGATTTAACGCTAGAGTCGGCAGGAACCATCTTTTGTGGGAATGCGTCCTTGACAGTGGCGGTATCGGAAATAGCAACACAAATGGTCAGCTTTTCCTGGACTTCTGTGTTGAGCGAGAACTTATCATTACCAACACCCTATTTAGCCTCCCTACCCGAGAAAAGACAACCTGGAAACAACCTCGGCCCAAGCACTGGCACGTGCTTGACTATGTCTTGACCATAACCAGAGAGAGAACAAATGTGCATATTACCAGCTCCATGCCTGGGGAAGATGACTATTGGACAGATTACTGTCTCCTGATCTCTCGACTTAACTTCAAGATACGCCGACCATCGGAGTGGGCTTCTGTTGACAACCCGTGTCGTTGCTTTGACTGTACCAAGCTGCCTAACCTTCAGCTATCGCAAAGCTTTAAGGAAGCCTTTGAAAGACACCTTACTGATCCAGTTGGCCCGGCCTCAGTAGAAGTTCACTGGACCTCCCTCAAAGATGTCATGGTCCATGCAGCAAACGAAAAAATAGGTTTCACTCGCAGAAAAAACAAGGATTGGTTTGAATAGAACGACGAACGCATCACTCTCCTCATTGAAACCAAACTGCAGACACGCCTCGTCTTGGAGAACCAGCCTACTGCTGATAATAAGCACATGCACCAACATGCCCTAGCAGATTGTCAACGAGGGATCCGGGAGGCCCAGAACAGCTGGTAGCAAAGAAAGGCTAAGGAAATCCAAAATTATGCTGACCAACGCGACCTGCGCCGCTTCTATGCCGCTATCAAAGAGATCTATGGTCACACAAGGCCATTCATTGTTGGCTTAAAGGATGCAGACGGCGCCACCACCACCAGTGATACTGAGGGAATTCTCATACGCTGGAAACAACATTTTGAGAATCTCCTCAACGATCATGCGAACAACGCTGACGATCTTCCCCGCATGACCCCACAATACCCCCTTCACCACTGGATGTCCTTACCACCTTCCATCCTTAACCTAAACAAGGCCATCAGCCCCATGAAGCCAAGTATAGCTTCAAGGCCAGATCACATGCCACTCTAGTTCTTTAATCACGGTTGCCCTGATCTGAAAAAGCGTCTGTTACTTCTTACACTCAAAATCGGGGAGGCCAAGGCCATTCATAGTGACTTGTGCGATGCAACTATCGTCACCATCTTCAAGAAGGGAGATAGTATGAACTGTAATAACTACCGCGGTATCGAAGTATTAAGCATCAACACAAAATCTTGGCCCGTATTCTCCTTGACCGCCACCTTGTTCTCGTGGAAGACGTAGTACTCGAGTCCCAATGTGGCTTCCAACCCTCTCAAGGGACAATAGATATGATCTTTTGCGGTTAACAACTCAAGGAGACGACTCAAGAACAACAGTATCCAGTCATGTTTTTTTTATAGGAACTAAAAAACGCTTTTACTAAAGTACCTCGTCTGGCAATGTGGCAGTTCTTGCGATGTTTGGATGTTCACCTTATTTTGTCACCTTGGTATGTGCCCAACATGCGGGCATGTTTGACAGTTTTCCATCAAAACGCCCTGTCACATCCATTTCCCATCAACGGTAGGCCCAAACAAGGGTGTATACTAGCTCCATCCTGCTTCTCACAATAAACAGCAGGCATGCTCAATGAAATTCCAGCAAAGACACCCATAAAAGTCTGCGATTATGCATGGACTGAAGGTTTTTCAATCTGCCCGACTCCTCAAAAACCAAGACCACCAATATTTCGTTGCGTTAATTGCAGTATGCTGGCGACACTGCCACCCTAGTCAGACGGCAGACAGCCTTCAAGTAAAAGCTGAAGCCTACAACATTGCGTATAAGCGTTTTGGGATGAAAGTTAATAACGACAAAACCAAGGGCTTTATCCATCATCCACCAAATCAGGTGCTCCCTAACGTTAACACCACCATAAACAACCAACCTTTGGATGAAGTGGACCAACTTTCTTATCTATGGAGCATCATCACAACCACTCCTACATGCAAGAAGGACTTGAAAAACAGAATCAGAGCAGCCCACTCCGCCTTCGGTCACCACAGCTTCTGGGTATTTAATAACCATGGATTGTCCATTCACACTAAAATCATGGTCTTCCGGGCAATAGTCCTGTCAACACTTCTTTACACCTGTGAGACTTGGATCCTATAACGAAGCGATATCCAAAGCCTCGAACGCTTCCAACAACAAAAATTAAGACAAATTTTTATAATTACATAGAAAAGACATACCACCAACATTGAGGTCCTGAGGCGAGCCTCAGTAACCAAGGTCGGAGCCACCATCACCCACCAACGTCTCCGCTGGGTAGGCCACGTCATGAGGATGGAACTATCTTGGCTCCCCAGGATCTTTCTGTGTGGCGAACTAACCAATGATACGAGACCACGAGGAGCCCAAAAGCGATGCTACAAAGATCAGCTAAAGCGCACTATGACCCTAACTAACATTGATCCCTCCTCGTGAAAACAAACTGCAAGGGACCGTTCAACCTGGAAGAGAGGTTAAGCTGATGGTACCGCGGCGTTTGAGGAAGGGAGGAGACAAAAGGAAGAAGAAAAACGCAAGAGAAGAAAAGAGAGACTGGAACAACCTCGCCCCCCCCCCCCTTATCCCATCTTATCAAAGCCCACGACTCTTCCACCAGAGATTAGACTTTCTAAGTCACATCACTCACAAACATCAACAGAGAAGATAGGATGACAGATGACGGAACCAATACTCGAACATAAGCTGGTGCCGACGACGAGGACGATTAATCTCTCCATTTAATTCTTCGCTAATAGTGAAAATATTTATCCAATATACTCTGAAGTTTTTAAATTCTTTTCTTCTGTTTTTCTGTCTCCATCTTTCGTTGTTCTCTCCATTCTCTTTGTATGTGTACCTCCATTCATTCTTCTAATTTGTTTGTCAAATGTCTCTGAGTGAAGTGTCTTGTTTTAGATCCTCGCTTGCTTGAGTTTGGTGGCACCATTGCTGATCCGAGATTAACTAAGTAATTTATTCTTTCATTTCTCTACTTCTTTTGATCGTATCTATTTAAGTCTTCTGATGTTTATTTGTTACAATATTTGAATCTTAGTAATGCAATAGTAATGTAATGACTATTGGCGTTTCATCAGTCCGTTAGGTAAGTGAGTGCCACGTCATTATCATTAAGGACTGTCCATTCTAGAACAAGAGTTTGGTAGTCATGAAGAAGTTCCTCGTACCGTAATCAGTCGGCTCTTTTAAATATTTTCCTACTTCTCACTTGCAATTTTATAGTGTTACTAATAGTGATGGTAATTAGGGCTCCCTATATGATTACTACATAGGAATGGTATAGGTTTCATATAGTAGTCAAATAGTAATGAGATGAAAAAAATTATTTGATTCTACGGCACTAACTCTCAGACGTAGGTAGGTATATTTTACCGAGCGTTAGACGATTGTTTTCTGAAGCAAATGGCGAACCTATTCCAGTGTCATTGGTTCTCCTGTAACCGGAATTCCAGTTTATCTTGCCAAGCTCCCTGAAGTTCCATCGTGTGAGTGAATAGGTAAAAACTATCTCCTTTGCTGCTGGTATCTACTGGAGAATACTATATTTTGAAAGTCAAGGCGACCTCAATCGCTGATAGGATTCTTTTAATTTCTTTACGGTCTTGTAAAGGATTCCTTTATTGATCGCTATTGTTTACACATCGCCCTTCTATTGTAAGTAAGAAATTTGTAGTCAAGACATCGTAAATTTGAAACCCTCTTATCCTCCTTACCTATTTTAACAACGAGCTCTGATATAAGTATATCAGCATGACTTTTCGAGAAAAAATGCCATAAATTAATTTCTGCGTATATCAGCCATTGATGTTCAGTTGCCATATCCTTAGTCTGTGAGACTATCAGTTTTTGAGTGTTCCTCTTCTTCCTAATTTGCTTCCTTAGATTCTCAGAAAAAAAGGCGATTCGAGAGTGGTTCGCCGTTTTGGTTTGCTTTGAGTACTCATATGTTCG
Source organism: Ceratothoa steindachneri (assembly GCA_963969495.1). Classification (NCBI taxonomy): domain Eukaryota; kingdom Metazoa; phylum Arthropoda; class Malacostraca; order Isopoda; family Cymothoidae; genus Ceratothoa; species Ceratothoa steindachneri. The sequence continues at coordinate 150,237,246 of OZ018326.1, forward strand.
GGTTTGCTTTAATTTCTAATAATCTTTTTGAATACCTTGGACTACTCCTAATCGTTTAACCTATTGATAGTGGGTGAGCAATTATTCTATAATAGTGCGTTTAAGACTACTTTAATTACGTGGGCGTGTTATATAACGATGAGAATCCATGCGTTAATTTATCTGCAAATGTTGAACAGAGGTGCCTTACACGATTGCACTTAGTCATTCTTTCTCGCAGCGTTTGCGTATGTGATGGTCTTTGCCTGTCTGTGCTTTTATTCCTTACTATAACTTCCTTTCTTATGTAGCAACCAACTAGGTGCCATTGTTCTGTGCTCAACTTTGCAGTAAATACGCCTTGTGGCTTTGGTTAAGCATTTTCCAAATCTCTAGCTCTTATTCCCAATCGCTGCATATTTTCTTGTTCATATTAGAGCAGTTCGTGGTTGTGTAAATCGATCTTTTATGATGCACAGTACACATCTGGATATATGGAGTTTTTCTTTCTCTATTTTATCGGTGGAACTTCGCATGCTGAATCCAAGGATGCCTTTTGGTGGCTGTCATTTTTTTCCATTTTCGTGTTATGGAACCATATTCTAAATAATTATGTGTAGCTCATGAATTCTATCCACCCCTGTTGTCTTATTATTTCACCGTTTGAATTTTAGAATAGGTGTTTTCCGATCTATTTACAACTTTTGTCAGATTAATTTTCTGCTGTCCGCAACTTGATGAGGGGTTTTCGCTTCCAGGCTTCTTTCCTCTCTGATAGGAGATTATCAACTTACTTGGTTCCAGAGCACAAAGCTATATAGCCTACGGAACTTATATCGTATTTTCTAATATTAACCGCAGTTCGGCAAATATCACTTCACAAAGTCTGCATATAGGAAGGGGAGGAATCTTCCTGCCTCGGAGGTTCTTCAGTGGGGCTTTATTGGTGATAATTTCCACGCTCAAAGAAGGGTTAGGAAGGGGGAAGGGAATTCTTAGTCATTATATGTGTTCTTTTCTTGCTTCCTTTACCGTTCCGAAAAATAAATGAAATCATGTTCTTTACCCGTGTGGATCATTTGGGTTTTGTTTAAAAAAAGAAATTCTGGGTTACCCCCGTTCACAAGCTTTTAGTTTTCTAGCTCATGTTCTCTCAGTACAAAGGATGCTAGCTCGATGAATCTAGTGGGGCTCATATAGATAGATGAATCATGGTGGACTCAATGATGAACAGTTAGTAAACTGATTACTACTCTCCGTGGTGCTATCTCATCTTCGTTTGTTAATCAGAGCAGCGTCCAGCTAAATCAGAAACGGTTATGCAGTATATCACTCGGTGTTTTGGCCGTGCCCTCTAGGTGAGGAGTAACCCCTTTTCCAAATGTAGCAACACCGTCTCATTTAGGAAAATTCTCTGACATTGCAATCCTCTATGGGCCAAACCTCTAACCTGATTCGTCCAGTGGCTTTCATGATGACTGTAATTTCATGCTGGATAACGTCCCCTGCCACACGGAAAAGTTGTTTAAAACCTTACTAGATTACGAGCACTTCAATGTTATGAAATTTTATGCAAAGAGTCGGAAAGGAATTACATTGAAAGTGTATAGATGACACTCGAGGAGAGGTGTAAAGCGAGGAATCGGAAAAGAGTTCAACAACTATAGGAAATTCTTCAATATGAATGAAAAAAGATTACTTACTACAGAGAAGTATCAACAGTTGTTTCTTTCCTCTGGCAAGAGATGTTAAAGCATCTTCGAAGTAAAGGACTCCACACTAGATAATAATTACTTTTAACTTGTTTTTAACTGAAACTTTAATCGTTATATTTTAATATGTTTGGTTCCGCTATCGTTCGGATTATATTCAACACCTTAATTTTTGTAGTAAATCGCATACCTAAGACTGTAAGAATGTTTGATGGATAGAGTAATAGATTAAATCTTTGGAAAGAACGCAATAAGAGATGAAACGTTCTGAAAAAGAAATACACGAAGTGCATTGATTGAAAGAAAATTGCTGGAAAATGACCGAAAATATAGAGTTGTAAAATATGGCCTTTCCCTCGTGAGAGACAATTTGATCGATGGATGGGCCAAAGGTGAGCAATAAATGGCGGCTAACTTAAAACTTATTTTACCTCTTAGCCCTTTGTAGTATGCCTTTTCCATTTGGGGAAAACTGCCTTCTTCGAAAAGGATACATTTTCTGTCATTTAGAATAATCTAAATAATCTACCTAGCACTATTCAACGTGTTAATATATGACATAATTTTAGCCTTAATCCTTTTCTCGAAAGTAAGATTTCTGTAAAGTTTTGCACCTTTATTTTCCAGAAGGGTCATTTCACATTGAATTTGAAGCAAATTTGCACTCATCTCATAGACTGGCAGACATTTTGGGTCTTGATTTTCCTCACTTTCATTCCTTCAATGTTCAAATTTCAGGCATTAAAAAATTCGGTCGCCGATCACGCCATGCAATAAATTAGAATCAGGTGAGATGAGAAAACCTACGCTCTTCACATTTAGACAAAAAGTCACAGCATCAAATAAGTAATTACAGCAGTAATTATAGTATTTTTTTCGTCTCAAAGCCTTCATCTATTATCACCAATCGCACCATCAATTTTTTATCCGTTTGGCTATCATTCCTTTCCTGAGCAACTATCGGTTTCCTTTGTTACTTACAATACGTTTCGGCCTTGATATTTTGGCTTGCTTTCAAGGGTTTTAAACCCACAGTAGCCTTGAGGCGTATTAAATCGATTATATCACCTTTATATTGGTCCATCTTTCATACTAATTATGTATTTAACAATCTCCTTTCCTGTAATCCCCCACCGCCTGAGTCACAGACACTTGATGTGTTGAGTCAACCTCACGGATAACTTAAAATTTCCAGAATGCGAGAAAACATTTTCCAACTCACAATGGAAATGATTTTGGAACGAAATTGATAAACGGCAAAGAGTACTATTCATAATCCCTCCCTGCCTCCTTTGACAAAATGAGTTTTACCCAACTGCTTTTCTTTTATTCTTAACTGTTTATTCTATATATCGGTTTCTACTTATTTATTACCAGTATGTCGTGGTATAGGAAGCACCGTGTGATGGAAGGATTTTCGTACGTAGGGGTTGTTTAAGTACTACCCCTTGATTTACGTACTATCACTCTAAGAGTGCTATATATTATTTATTATTATTATATTTATTATTGTCTTCTTTAAACTTTAAAGGTTTCCTGTGCCAACGTAGCGATTCGAGGAGAGAATGAGAAAAATTGTTAAAACAAACTAAAACTTTAATTGAAACACAAAAACAAAATAAACAAGTACCAGAGAAATATTACGAAATTAAATATATAATAAGGACTTCAATAAGTTTTTAAGTATGGCTCTTTTTAACTTGACCTACTTGACATTATAATGATGGTTAACCCACCATTCATTTCAATATAAAAACACACTACCTGTCTCTACTGGAGTTTAAATACCTTGGTTCCTCCGGCGACGGGTTTGAGTCTTACCTTGAACTCAATGAGCCCAGACACCTCAGGAATCCAGTGGGTTCTTTGACGCGTGCCTCGGCCAGATGGTTGACGGCGGACGGAATAACTCGACAGTCACCAGTAAATTTGGCAAGTGTGGCAGATTGGGGGGTTCGTGAAGGGCGGGGACTATCTCGGTGCTTTGTGCTACACCAGGATAGTGTGGGTGAGGTGGGGATTTCTGACGAGAATAAGTTGAACTTGGTTCTTAAGCTAAGTTAACTTAGAGTTTGGTGTGACCACCAGGGAACGGGCTCGAGGAGGAGCTTTTTCTTCTTCGTTTTAAAAATCTTCAAGGGAGAGGACTATCACGGTGCTTTGTGCTAAACAAGGATAAGGAGGGCGGGTCGCTGAGGAGAATAAGTTGAACTTGGTTCCTAAACCAAGTTAACTTAAAGTTTGGTGTGATGGGCTCGAGGAGGAGCTTCTTCTTCTTCGTTTCGGAATTCTTCTAGGACGAGGAGTGTACTCGGGGGAGTCTTTTTCAAGGGCAAGGACTGGACTAGGGGGGGATCTTGTTCAAGGGCGAGTATAGGGGGGGGGGGTTCTCTGACGAGAATAAGTTGAACTTAATCAAGTTACCTTAAAGTTCAGTTTGATATCCAGGGACTAGCTCGAGGATGAGCTGCTTCTTAGTCCCTTCTCTTGGTATCCCGGCCTCTCTTGCAGGGGACTTCGTAGCCTGGTTGACTCAGGGATTCTACTTCGTTTTTCCCAAGTGTTTGGTATTTATACCTCATAACCCCACTGTGGTAGGGGTAGGAGGGAGGTGGCTTGCGGACGGGCCGCAGGAAGGTTCTTACTCCAACGGTTTTTCTCAGCAAGTCTTACTTCTAGTCCAGCTGGCCCTTCGAGCTTGAGAGAAACGCGTCCCCAATTTCATACTTGAGGTGAAATTGAATACACACTCATAGGGGAGATCTTGCAGTTTAAACCGTTCTGCTTTTCATGAGGACGAGGGGCGAGGGGCTATGGTTACGAGATTGACATAAGGTGCCTGCTCCGGATGTTTTGAGATCAACGTCCGTGTCTCAACTGGTAGAGAAGGGAGAGCGTCGATTCCCCTACACAGTAATAGTTGAATATTATCAATATTATCATCATTATCACTAACTCTATAATTGTATCACGGGATTTTTGAAGATGAGCTAAAAATTAGCAAATGTTTTTTCCTTAGTGGACAAACGTTTTTTTTATCAAAGTTATTTCTAATAATTCTTTTAAAATATCACAAAACAAAATTGTGAAGTTCAGAAATAAATTTAAGTATCGAAATTTTGTAACCTTTTTTAAAACCCAAAGAATTACAAATGGTGAAGTTCAGAAAATTTATTTTTATATATCTTCTATTCTATAACTCTATATTTTGGCAACGTGATATTTTGAAATGGGGGAAATTTAGTTTAGAGTTCCTTTTTAAAATTATTATAATTGGTGAAGGTCAGAAAATTTATAAAAATTCAACCATGGCTGCTTTTTTTTAGATTTTAGATTTTAATCTTAGTAGCGAAGCGCAAGCTCCCCCGTGAAGCCATTGCCTGGCTTACCTTAAACGAAACTAATTGAAAATTAAGAATTCATTCATTATATGCCTTTATTTTTTAAAATTGCATAGGTAAACTCTCCAATTGGATTTGAATTTGCTACACAAGATTGTACGTGTTTATTTCGACCACTTTAAACTGAAGGTTTAACGGGTCGGCCAAATTTACTCACTCAGCTCTAGCCAATGTGGAGATGTCTTTCTAAATCCAACTTTTATTAAAACCTTACTTTACTTTATCAGTCACTCCTCTCTCTTTCCACACTCAAAAATGGACCCGTATCTTCCTTGATGAAGATGGGCAATTACCAAAGAGTTTGACGTCCCTTGTCCCTAGAACTAGAATTTGATTTTTCATCTTCCTAACCTTTTTCATTTCACGTAACTTCACTCATGATAATAATGAAATTTATCAATTTTAATTCGTGGACCAGATCACCCTGTCGCATAATTAAATTTGAATTAGGATCAGAATGACCAATACTCGGAAATCATCAAGCCTAAGACTTTTCGTGGCCCATTTGTGGCCCCACCCGTTTCACATCAGTGGTGTGTCGATGTAAATATCCATCCGGCAGTTCGATAGGGGAGAATGGCTATATCTTATATCTCAAGGTGGAGCAGGGAATGCCAACGCTGTTGTAATAGGGTATGTGAGTAATGACGTTTGTAAAGAGCTAACTGGCCCACATGAGAGGGATCCTGCTCGCTCACCAATAGGCAAGCAGCTCCCTAACGTACGCTGGAGTTTTATGTTCGCTCTCACATGACGTAAGCCTAGTACCTAGACGTTAGAAGTCCAAGACCTTATCCTCGAGACTAACGAGAGCTTGTGTTTCACAGATACACATGTCGATGTGGGGTCTATTTTAAACTACATAATTAAAAATTGCGGCAATCAGAACGGTTACCAAACCAGAAAGGTATGTGGTAAAGATTTCCACTTTAGGATGAAATGATAAAATTATTTACTCAAAGCATTTACCCTTGTATTACAATAGATATGAGGTTGTATTTTAAAAGAGAAAACAGTGAAAACATATGTTATGTGGCTATTATGTTGGGGCGAATCTTTTCTACATAAGAGATGCGTTCTCTTTTAGTTCCCCCTCGATAATTACGTATCATATACTCGTGTATGTGCGCTTATCTCAGCAAAATAAGATCTTCATACATAAGAACCAGGCTCGATCCGAGTCTAAAGAGAAGATCCAAGTGACGAGGAAAAGGTTATCTTACGACTCCAAACTTCTCTCCCTCATTTAGCTGCAGCTTTAATTCGTCTCGGGGATCACACCATGTGGCACCAAGAGCTACATAAAAAGTGAAGCTAACAATCTCACATTATTGACTATTTTATACTGATAATGAGGGCGTAATTTTCCTCTTGGCCCCTCCTTTCGTAGCTCCCGGTACTGCCTTTCGCTCCATTTTAAATTACTCTCACCCTGATCGCAAATCCATGACTGTCTGCGTTTTGGAAGAAGGCAGGTTCTGAGAAAAGCCTCCTAACCTATCAAAGGATCTTGAAACAAGGAAAGAGTTGTGGAGATTTGCATGAAGGCGTTTACGCCGCACTTATTAGTCCACCAACTTTAAACATTTTTCCAATAAAAATTGCAAACCGATGACAAAAATGGGCTAAATGAATGATGTTGTGAAAATATAATCTATTTCGCAATATATTTTCAATTCCAGTAACGTTTTTTCTTCAGAAAAGAGCAACTATTGTTGCTCTGCACCAAAGTGTCTTGAAATGTAAACAGATAGACGCTAATAGTATGGCATCAAAGAGCACTTTCTTTAGGATCATTAATGTCTTTAAAAGTGACTGGTTACAATCCTGTGAAGAGCTTCACATGAACGCCAAGTTCGCTTGCTTCAAAGGACCCAGCTCAAGGATCAGATTGCTTCCAGTGCCAATCTGTCTCACGATTGGAAAGAGGCAGGTGTGAATGCTTCAGTGCTCATAGTGAGGTGAAGAGTATTCAACAAAGGCTTCAAGTCGAAATAGATTATAGAGACTCCTCTTATTACCAAGAATAACCTTACAGATCGACTACACTATTGTAGGAAATATAAAGAATGTACCGAGGAAGACAGGGGCAAACTGATCTGATATTTCATGATGAAGCTCTTTTCCACTCGTTAGAGCTTCTGCTCAATCCCTCGTTAGGAAGAGAAAGGAGAATCGCTTTCACCACCCTATTTTTGTATCCACCGTGAAGCAACCGGACACTATCCATGTGTGAAGCTGCTTTTCATTTAATGGAACTGGAGCAATAAAAACTTTGCGCTAAAACACTGTCAGGAACTCAGAATGGTACAAAAACCTGTTTCATCAGCAACTCCTTCCAACAGTTTAAGACCAATTCGAGGATGATAGTTGTATTTTTCAGCATGATGCCGCATCTTATCACAAAACAATGAAATAACAATGTTCTTGCCCTAAAATATTTACGAACACAACTTTAGAATTTTTGAGCGAAAATCAAGGTGGCAGTTAATGAACAGAACCAATCTAAGTGTGAGCAGTTGCGGGTGATTATTAAATGAAAATGGAGCAATATTAGTCAAGATATCATAAATTTGGTCTCTAGCATGCCAACACGTATTGAAACAGTCCCAAAGAGTTATTGACATCATTTTAAATATTGACCACGCATCGATTGACTGTATTTATAAATAAAATGGGCTTTGGGTCTAATTTATTTCATATTTCACCTTCAACCTATAATACAAACATACAAAAACAAAATACGAAGTTTGATTAGTTTTATTCATTTTCTCTTTTTAGTAACGTGTGACTCTATATCTCAGTATGTCATCGGTCGGTGGTCGGTCCGTCGGTACACGTTTTTTTGTTTTTTTTTAAATAATATTGTAACCATTCCCGATTTTAAAGAAATTTAACACTTTTATGTTATTTTAAAACTCTCTACAATATGAAATTTCACCATTGGACACATCGTGCTTCGTCCTCCCAAAAGTTAAATTGATTTCTTATTTTTTTCCCTGAAAGTTTTCATCGTTATCTGAAAGCAAATTCTTACGCGACTCTTTGCAAGAGATTCATTCGAGAAAAAAAAACCCGAAAAAGTGAAAAGCGTCCATATTTTATCGCGTGTGCACCATCATAAAAAGTGCGTATTTATCCGTCTCTATCCAGTCATATATACATGATCGCCTTGACTTATAATTCGATTTGGTTACGGGACTGAATTTTCCATTTCGTTGCCCCTGCAAATTTTGGATTAATTTCTTTTCGAGCGAAGCGTCACTCTTAATTCAATTCCCGTTCAATTTATCTGTTAGCATTTGGGACGATCATTGAAACTAGCATGTCGCCAAAAGTGAGACATTATCACTAATCGTGCGGGAAACATCCTTAAATATTGTTTAGAGATGTTAAGATAAGAGTCCTAACATATTATAATAATAATAATTATAATAAGAAGAAGAAGAAAAAGAAGAAGAAGAGGAAGAAGAAGAATAAGAAGACGAAGAAGAAGAGGGACAAGAATCACTTTGGACCGGAACAAATGGTAGAAGTGGAGAGAGAGGAAAAGATTAGCAGAATTGTTCAGGTTTGAGAATGGGATTGAGCAGAGGCAGAGATTGAGACGAACGAACTAGTTAGTTGCTTAAAAACTAAAACAGAAAACCAGCGTGAAAGGTTGCGAGGGGAATTTCGTTAAGTGTTAAACATAGATGAAGTAAAACTGCCGAAATTTTATAACCAGAGTAGTTTAAAGAGGAGACTCCGCTGGATGTTTGAGGCCACAAATGTAAGTCGCTCTTCAAAACATGCTTAATATATATAGTCATGACAGATTCTACTGGGAGCATTGAGGAACGAAGGGCGCGATGTCCTATTGTTAGAGGCTGTAGCATGGCTGTCAATGCTTTAGATAACACCTCTTTGCATATGGGAGAGATTAAGAGGCTCGAATCTCAGCAATAAACTACTTTTAGTCTTATCCCTTCTTATTATTGTTCATATTCCGAATGAACACAAGTTATAAGCGCCTATTGATCGAATTTAAAAATAGTGACAACCATCCGTTTTCGATAAGGTCTCGACGGTAACTCTAGAAAGGCGTAAAAGAGCCCGTTTGTTATCACAGTTCCTTCATAACAAAGTCATGAGTAAATTTAAGCTAAATGGCTGGTTCAACTGAGATGGCGGTTACATCTTAAATTCCACTTTAAGAACGTAGGCAAAAGCCAAGCATTTGAGTCAATGAACTTGAATCGGAAGCTTTTAAAAAAAAAGAGGGAAGTTTGCATCGCCCCTTTTCGGAACTATTTTTTATTTTCTCCTTTTAAAAATAAATACCTTTCTCAGACATGGAAAAGCTTCTGTGGATAAAAGGTTTAGTGGAAAGTTGGTGCCAAGGGAGTTTCATTGACCTCATGAGACTCGTTTAAAAAATTTTCAGTGCCTTGTGTTTGAAAAGGAAAGTAATTGTATGGAAGAGAAGCTCTCCTTTTCGTCTTGCTGCGTTGCACTCAAATGGAATTGACCACAAATTATTTCATTGATAAGACAATGTTAGGTTTAAAGAACAAAACAGAGACTCCACCTTTACCTAAAAGCTCTGTTTAATCCATACAACTTGGAGTCAAACCTGGATTTATAATTAAGGTTTGTGTATTTGTTATCCTTAATATTTTTGATTCAACCTCTCCATTCTATTTATTATTTTATTTAGCGGACATTTATTATATTGCAAATGCTTTTTAAGCGAAAAAGGTTTAGTCTCTTCCAACCTAACCAATTTAGGGCTTTTTTACAATCTCAAATGGACGAAATCTCATTTAAATGCGCCATGTGAATTGTTGTAAAGCGATTTAACAACAGTAGATTTACCTCCCAAATAAAAAAGGATTCCATTCATTTAAATGAAAATCATTATATTTAAGTTGGATTTTTAATTAATTGTAAACTTAATTGCCTCAGATGATCTATAATCCGACGTTAATATGTCGCCGTATTGTTTTTTACCACTTCGGAAGAAATGTTAATAAAAAATGGGTATTTTTCGGAAGAGGCCTGGCAGCGAATTAGGCGTTGGAGGCTATCGCGAGGTTAAGGTTAGGCAGAAAGTTAAGTTATGGCGTTGGAGGCTAGCAAGGCGAGCACAGCCTAAATGTTAGTTTAGGTTAGGTAGGGTTCGAATAGGTTAGGATAGGCTGAGTTAGGTTAGGTTTAGGAGCAAAGAAGTAATCGCGAAAGTTTTTCCAATCAGTTATAGGTTTTGTTGATATTTTAAGGACTTTAACACAAAAAACAGTAGTTGATAACCGTTTACATCATGCGTGAATGAAATAAACGATTTGCTTGAAAGAGAATTTTGATTCTTTCAACAAATTGTCTTCACAATCAAACAATGAAATTGCATTCACACTTAATACAGCGCCAACGGAAAAGCGATGCTAATGAAAGTTTCTTAATATCTCCAATTTGTAAAGTTACAGACTTAATTCAACCTAACCAAACTCAGCCCAACTTAAACTAACCTAATGTAAAGTAAACTAACGTAACCTAATCTAACTTAACCGTACCTAGCCCTACCCAACCCAACCCAACCTAATCTTAACTTAGCCAGACCGTAACCTCTCGATCGCTTCGAATGCCTAATTTGCTGCTGGGTCTTTTTTTTAATAAAAAGACCCCCAAATTTACATCCTTCGAATAAGACGATGCTCTTATCTCATCCCCCCTCCTCCTTCTATAATGACCCTGGCTCGCCTGAGACCCCTTGGGATGCGCGCGTGGTTAACGACATCGGGCAATAAATTATCTTAATTGTTTTAATTTTGCTTTTGTTATTTCTATTAATATTTTCTTAAATACTATTATATTTTTTATATTAGAAGTACATTTTATGCACCCATAGAACTTCACCCATATATGCTGGAGACGAAATGACCTTATTTCGGCTCCCCTTTTTTCGTTCTCTCCCGCCTTCGGCCACGTGGCGTATATGAATAATGGATGCCCAGGAGCGAACATGATCATTAAGTACAGGATTCAAACTTTATTGCTCCTATTACGGGATTTAGTTTAGACCATAAAGCTTACTCAGCCAATAGATGATAGAAGCTCGGTGTGTGCCTTCTCTCCTTTTAATATCAGGATAGATATATGAATAGATAAGTAGACCTGATATTCTCCAGCGTTTTCAATTTGAGATCGTAGAAATGGAGAAAGAAATGATAATGGTACTAAACTAAGTTTAGGAACATTCCTAAGAAGATCGTGGCGGTTCTTTTCTCCAAATGTTCATCATTCACTAAACTGTGAAAAAAATAGCATTTATTAGTTTTGATGCAAAGTATTATAATTGAACATCAATTTAGAAATACAAACTGTTTTCTTTATCTTCATTCAATTCTGAGCCTTAAATGTAACTATTTTCCTCCTAATTTGTTACTTAAAATTAGAAAAAGTAAGGCCTGGAATCATTCTTAATAGCAAGAAGTTGGTAAAATAACTATTACACATTGCTAAACAAATCTGATTAAATAATTGTAACTGACGACACATGAGTAAAGATAACCTCAAATATAACAACAATTCTGATTTCGAATTCACCCTTTAAATAATAGCGAGACTGTTTCTTGAACCGCCACTCGCTCCTCCTACCAACTTCAATCCAACGTATCAAAGCATCAGCCCGTGAATTATACGAAATCATCGCGGACAATTAACTTGGTAGAGGGGAGAGGTAAGTGCGTGACCAGCACCCTTAGCATCACGTGATTGATCGTCTGGGCGGAGGCTGAGAAAGTGAAGGAGGGAAAGGTTAAACATTTATTTCCCCTTTCTCTATGTCACTTTCAGAACGATTTTGTTGGAATTTAAGGCTAGTAAACAACTGGTAGTTCCCTCAATGGTTGAATGTTATTTCCATACGCGAGTAAAAGGAATGAGTGTTCATTTTGTTACCATAACTCATGTATGAAGAAACCTCTTTGCCTTTTATGCACGTTTTTCTGTTTTTAATAATATTACCAAATTAGCTGTGTGCAGTTGAGGGTGAAATGTGTAGGTTAGGTTAGGTTGAAATGTGTAGAAATACAATAGAGATAAGAGCTAGTCTCATTCATTCTTTTTGGTAAACACTATATATTTCACCCTTCTCCGAACCCCTTTTTAACTATTTCACTTAAGGGGCACGGTACATTTGCTCAGCTAAAATAATACTCTGGTATTCAATTGATTCAAATATGTATAACAAGGTTAATAGTTAAGGAAAATGTTAAGTAGTCTCTATCGTTCTCTATATTCCAAAGGTTAAGGGAATAATCATAGACGTTATTATAAAAGCACCAACTTTGGTACAAAGGTAATTTAATACGTACTTAATCACATGATTGGGCCACAATAAATTAAAATTGTCACCTTTTTGGCATTATCAAAATAATATGAATTTGGATTAATTAATGTTTTTGTAGATAGCAAATCAAAGAATTATTCTAAGAAACCTGTCTACAATAAATGATGGTTATGTAGGTAAAATAGTCTTGCTTTCCCCATGCAAGCCAGGTTGGCTAGATGAAGTGTCCAATTAAATTAGTGGATCATTTTTTATCATATAGACAGCTCTACGGCGACATCATCTATCGTTTGTTTGTTCACATTTATGTTATGGTGGATAATTTAAACTGAGGGAGATTTGCTTGTTATAGGAAAGAGACCTACATACATGGTTTGCTAACCATGTAAACTAATCTTCTTCACAGAGTATATATTTGAGGTGAATAATAGCCTCCTTTGATAGCCATTACTCTTCCTCATTTTTTAAAATTTACATATGTCGACTATGGATCTGCATACAAGTTTCCTTCTATGTAATATGTATGCTAATTGCTGCAATATGGGGGCTGTGATACAGCTGGGATTATACCAAATCGGAGTTGTCTAATTCCTCCAACCAAGTCAAGACGCGCTTTCTTAGGGTTAATTGATGATTAACACCCTATGTAGGCTTATACCCTATTTCCCATTTTTGTAAATATGGTCATATGCTTGAAATATTAGATGCAGAGGCCAATGCTTTATATCCTGTATATCAGCTCTCGCTATCTTGTCTGTGAATGGATTCGGAAACTGAGATATTTATAAAGGTAGTGAATTTTTTTTCTTTTTGCTCTCACGAACATTCTCTTCAATTTCTTCTATTTATTTCTTTTTACTTTGTACTCGCGCTCTAATTCTGTTTTTCACTAATAAGCTCCGCATTTATCATCATCACCTTATCACCCAGAGTTAGGTACTTAAATTGGCCGCACATCACTCATTATTTAACTAGCTCGAAAATGAGAAACATTATCAGAATCTATATCTTCTTTTAATGCTGTTTTCAACCTATCTTAGATATCCTGTTTAAATAACAACCCTCTCTTTAAGTAGATATAGTTATGACCAGTCTAACCGTGCTTGATGCAGAAAGCTCCTTCACCCGTGGTAGAAAAGCTCTGTCAGCTCTGATAACTTTAAAAAAGTTTGCAACTTTCATCCTCATGAGTCTTCTGAATCAAGGTTTTCATTCCATTAAATAGAATGTGTTTTGGTTATGTGTATGGTTCAACCTTCATATTTTCTGGCTGAAGCTACAAGTAGCCAATATCACAAGTCCTTGAGGCCTGCAAGATGGTGGACACAACCAGTAATACCATATAGCCAGCATCTAGTAGGGCAAATGGATTTGAATCTCATAGTTATTATATGGCATACTCTAAGACAGAGATATTAATGTAATTTTTTTAAGCAATATGAAAGGTACATTGTACTGTTAAGAGAAGAAGTAGGTGTTTTCTACTTAATATGTTGTGATATATTTTGAACAAGTTAGATTACTACGTGTTTCGAATCAATGTCCTATTTCATGTTTCTTGGGATGCATGCTCTTTAGCACCCCTTGTAAACCAACATGTCTTATGTCACATACAAGTATCTTGGTTTTTTATGCTTGTGTTCTCAATTGTCATCTAATCACCCAGCAGAAAAATTTGAAAATATAATAGAATATCTGCTATTAGATCGAATTATGTTAAGGTGTGTGGCAGAGTATGATCTAACAATACATTACCGGTGCCAGTTTAAAAAGAAGCTCTCTCGTGGCTTATAGGAATTTACGAGCTTGGGCTCTGTTCCAGAGAATCTTGAATTTACCCACACGTAAGAAGCGCACCAGTCCTTGCTCAGATTCGACTTACACGTTGCTCGTAGTCACCGTTTGTTGACGTCGCTTACACCAATCATTCTCTATATTTTGGGGAAAGAAGGACTCTTGCCTTTTAGCTCAAGGAGGAAGAAAATTTAGCAGCAAATTCTCTTTAATTGGTTAAGTTATCTTCTCAAAAAATAAGGTAATCGAATATGCAGCTTAATACTAACTATAATGGGTGCTCATGCTGAAAACAAAGAAGGAGGCTAGAGGGCCCCCGTTAGCTTCCCGTGGACTTTATTAGTAATTCAAAGAAAGAGAGGACTGTTAGAGATGAATTCTAAGTGAAGGAAAAGATTATGCCTTTCTTACTGGTGGGGTGTGTGACAGAGTTAGGGCACAGGTTCGGGTTTTCACGGTTTAGCAGCTAGTGACTACTCTGCCTGTCCTTGGATCTATGCCATTTTATACGATGATTTCTGGAAACAAAGAGTAGAATAATATATTTCAATTTTTCTCTCATTCTCCTGGTGTTAGGGTAGAAAATGTCACACTGACGCTCAAGTCGAGGGAGGACGACGAGGAATTTTGCCGACCTTAGCAATTTAAGTGGCGCTTTTACGTTCGGCCGTAGTTATTGAAACATCAAGTTCTTATCTGGCTGATATCTTGTTTAACTTTTTCTCTTTTTATTATATTTATTCCATTATAATTACCAATAAGTGTTTTACAGTATTGGAATTGGCTATATCATATTACGTTTAGTTGAATTTCATTACACAATAGTTAATCATTACCAAAAATTTAGGTTGCTAATTACATTAGGCTAATTCTCAAGATTCTTAAGTTTATCTCTAGTGTTCTTTTGCCAGACAACACAGTTTCCAATGAATTTAGGTTTGATTTGATACATGTTTGATGAATCTAGGTTTGGATATTTTGCCCCCTTAAGCATAATATGTAGCCCTTGATGATCTTTTTAGCTTTCATAATGTCAAAGATATGACAACTAAATATATGCCAGCCATTGTGTCTAGAAAAGTGTCTTCCGTTATTATTGGAATCACTGAGAACTAGATTTAATATAATGGAGGGGGTCTTAAACTTTTGTACAAAAGTTCATGATCTCTAGAAAATAAGGCTCTTAACGCCTGAACAATTATGAATTGATAGGTTCCTTTATGGAATTTCGCTTTCCCATGTGCAGAGAGTCTGTAATACATAATAAGATATAAACTTAAATGTGAGTAATCGTGATTATTAGGCCAAACCTAGTTCATTGCTATTTTAGTAGTTAAAATATATAATGTGTAATTTTTAATTTTCTTACATAATTACAATTAATTTAGACATGGCTGATTATATTTGTATTTCTTTCATTTCTCAAATAATTGTAAGACCTATTTATGATCTTTTCAGATCCTCCAGTAGTCGCTTTGGAACTTGAAAGATGTTTGTCTTCACCTGAAAAAGACGAAAAGTATGTGTATTTTAACTGTTTGGTCGATTCCAATCCTAGAAGAGTCGTTTTTATTCCCAGGTATTTTGACAAATCAGGCTATTTTCATTGATCACCAAAGTTTTACCCTAAGTAGTCAAGATGTTTGAATAAAAAGAATAGCAAAAATATGCGAAAAGTGTCAACTACCTTACAGTTTACAGTTATTCAGGTTATACAGTTATTAATATTATACAGTTATTTAGGTTGGATTTCAGAGATAAATGAGTTATATGAACTTTCTGGGTTAGTTAGATAGCGTAGATTTCCATCCTAAAAACAACGCCAAATTACGTGGATTAAAGGTGCAATTAAGTAATCTGGTGCCTGTTTTTTATGTGCTTTCATCACACAAAACAACTTAAAGAAAGAAACCAAGAAATCCTCGTTTAGCACAAACTTTTTAATAACAAAAAGATCTGGCTGTTGCATGTAAACTTTGGACAAGCTATAATGCGCCAATAAAAAAAAAGCAGAGATAGTCGGTCTACAAACAAATGGCAAGGACTTGCTATTTACGTGTGTCATTAACGTCACTTCGCTCAGTAAATGCATGTCTCCAACTTGAGGTAATACCTTATGCTGATGGACTCCGCGCATGGGAGGCCAAACTTTTATGCATCTCCGCAGCGGCTGGAGATGTTGCTTCTCGAGCCTGGTCTTTACCGCGGGTCAGAACAGCTGCGATGATAGTGTATAAACTTATAATTATTTTTATGTAAGTTATATATTTTATTCTTGTAATTATGACATAAAATTCATACCTTTTAAAGGAAACCTGTGGAGATTTCAATTTTTTTATTGGTACTGTATATATATATATATATATATATATATATTGATATATATATATGCTTAATAACCGACCTAAAATAAGGAAATATGATACACAAGCGATATCTTCTGCTTCTAAGACCAAAAAGGAAGAAAACTAAATAAAGATGGTAACGGCATAAAATAACAAAGACTCATCGGTCAAAGAAAGGAATAATAGGGCGGGTTGGAACCTATATGAAATCGAGCGCTTATCGTTTTTGATCCTACGAGTTGTTAGAGCCATAACCAGACAACGAAAAGCGCTCTTTGGTACATTTATCTATAAGATCTGCATTTAGTTAGTGAGATGGGGGTGAGGAGGTGGAAAAGCGATTAATTTGGCAAGTTATACGCTTGCTACACCAGGCTGAGTTCGATTCTGTAACTAATAATGAAAGTTTTATGGGTTCTTTTCTTCAGGCATTCTCCGGTTTTCTGAAATTCGCTATTAAAAATTTAAATACTTATTGATTGTTTTGATGAGTGATTATCACAATATAATTCCGCTATTTTCAGATATTCATTTAAATTTATCTACTAACTTAAATATTATGTTAATAAACCTTAAATTAATGGCAAAATTTGGGTAGCAGGTTTGATAATAATTTTTATACCATAATTAAATGTTCTTCCACTTTCTTTATATAATTTTTCACTTCAAGTCAATCTGAATGCTCCGCCTCTTTCGTGAACCTTTCAAATTCGACATTCATTTTAGTCAATTAACCCATTTATTTCCACTTTTTAACTTAGTTTGTCCCCTTTTTATCTAATTGATCAATTTTTCAGATTAAATGCGATTTCCTGAGACATCGCGAATTAATTTATATTGATTCAAAGTTCGTTGCGAATAAATTGAAATTGTCGTTGTTTCACAACGGGTTTTCTAAAAGATTTATATTGCAACAAATAGGTTCTATTGGTATATTCTTGAAGGTGTGTTACCTAAATTATTTGGCTGGAATTAATTACCTTATGATATCATGCTAAAGAAACACATTGCTTAATCCAAGAAAGAGCCGTTATAACGGCCATTATCCCCTCCTCAATAGAGAAGTTTAGAAAACACATTAGAATTGACTGCCAAGATGTTTATTGGTTTCAAAATTAATAAATGAAAGAAAATTAATAATTGAAGTCTTTTCCCCAATATGAACGTGGATTACAACCCGATCCACACACAAAAACCTTCTAGAAAATAATATTATAAAAATGACACTAATTTTCGAAAGGCTTCGCCATGATTACGTTGCTTTGTTTTGGTTCTCATCTCTTCCATTTGCCTGAGAATGTGCCACATCATGCAACAAATGAAACGTACGAAACTGGTTGAGGAAAAAGTGATTGGTTTAATATGATTTTATCGAATATTAATGGATAGAAGGTGCCATGAAGAAAGTTTGAAACCGCTCAGCATAAAATATTTTTTTAATTGAAATTTTTTAATCATTGAATATTTTATCTTATATACGAGTAGGTATCTTCAAACCCCTGGATCAATAATTTGACTAACGTGTATTATTTTGCATGAAGGCTGATTTTAAATAGAACATGTGGTCTATGTAGCGCTAAAAATAAAAGAACTACATGCAAAATATCATGAAAACTTATATTTAATCCTTTAAGGCTCACTGGCACGCCTGTGTGCCATGACTTTAACTCGCTTTATAAAATATTCTTATATATTTTTTTTAAATTAGTAATATTTTATCTTTAATTTCAGGTTTATATTATACGTATTTAATGACTAACTGGGAACTCATTTGTTTTGTTTTTACCTTATTTGGAAGAACGATCAGTTGAGTCTCAGACCTAGTTGAGAGTGGTTGTTTCTTTATATCTTTCGGTTAGTGTTACAAAGTACTTGAGGGTAAACAATTCTCATATGGAATAGTATAACATCTATACTTTGATTGAAAATGACTTTCCAAAAAATTGTAGTTAATAGTTACTCTAAATTTTTAATAATACCTATACGGCACACATAAGTGCCATTGTCTCTTAGGGGTAATTTTCTATGTCGGGAACTTTAGGTCACCTCTCCAGATAATACGTCTATATATACATATATGTATCTATTGGTTGGGAGGAAAGAGATAAAAGCCACGAGAATATGTATATATACATTTATAAATAAATATATCCTCTAATTAACGTACGCGTCCTTCGCTACTACAAGTACGTTCACTTCGTAAGAGTAATCCGTTGATTATGAGGTATAAGAGTGCGATTTTCATACAGTTGCCGATAGTGTTTAATGAGTTTACCAAGTTGCAGTTCAGAGATATTTTTATAGAGTGAAAACCAAAAGTATAATTTTAATAAGTCATTAGTTAATATATATATACATACAGGAAATCTACGAAATGTAAATAAGGATAATACTTACAGAATGTAGATAATTAGCAATCGACTAACGTTAATTACTTGTTAATTAGCTTTTAAATGGAATACTATAAATCAATAATACAGAGGGAATATTTATATGCCAGAAAGAGGGTCAATTAACGGAAGATACAAGCAAGGGTTCTTTTACTTTAATGAGGTCACCTCAAGGAAGGGAAATCCTTTAGCGAGTCAGCGAAGGGAAATGCAGACGGAAAATGGTCGTAATTCTCGGCCAAATATCCTGATGGTGACGAGGATGAAGCGGAATAGAAGGGGGGTGCATAAGACGAGTTCACGATCCTCCTTAAAGACTGACGATGGCACATCTGCAAAAGTGCAACCTCCAAATATCGAGACTCTGACGCAGCTCGGCGCGAAGTATTACACAAGAAACTGGAGATCCTTGGGGGGGAGGGCGTCCGGATGATACGAGAGGAATCCTGGCTAATTCTTCTGGGATAAAACGATTCCAGGCTTGCTCTGAACAGAGTAAGCCTTCACAAAAGAGATGGATCTGCCTGGTGAAATCCAACCTTGATGCTCTAAGCGAATACCAGGGACTATAGGAAACAAACACACGATCTGAACCGAAAGCGACGGGTACTCAAACTCCATCTGCCGATATACGAAAACCCAGGGTATTTTTATGACGGCCATTTATTTTGGTTTCTCCTCGTTGTCAGATTCAGACGACTGGCTGACCACTTACGGTGGCCAGATGGATTAGCTTATGTCGCCTGACCCAAATCTTAATGGCTTTTACGATGTGGGTGGGAAACTTTCGGCTAGCATTTTCACGACTACGGAGATTAGCACTTCCTCGGTGAGGTACAAGCTTTTAGCGCCCAACTTAATTAATTGCACCTTTGAGGTGCTGACGGATATTCAAATTCTTTCATCTTTTATTTTTCTCTTTGGATTCAGAGATTACTCCACGTGGATTTATACTTAGGATACATAGAGAGGGAAGGACTTCATGAAACAAATGAAGGGGGTATTCTTTTTGGCGTCCCTTTCCCTTACATTCCCGATAACCTAAAAATGATATATTTACCATTGCAATTATTTATTTTTGTTTGCCACGTAGTTATTACTACAATACATACTATATTAGTTATGTTCAAATAATATAAAAATTTAAATATTTGAAAGATATTACAGTAAATTCCTAGATTATGGGCACCTTGGTAATAGGCTACGCACACACAACATATATATGTCAATGGATAGCGAATTTTCCACTTATTATACTGTTGTCTGGTTTTATATATATGTTGGATGTGCGTTGCTTGTTTCCAAGGAGACTATAATCTAGGAATTTTCCGATATTACAAATTTACATTATTTTATGAGACAATCCTCATTATTTTGCAGATACAGAATGTTCTTATGTTCTTATTATCATGTGATCACAGTGAAACTGAAGATGTAGCCGTATTTTATAGAATTTTATAGAAGAATATTTAGAAGATACCCAGAATGACCAGCTGACAGAAGGTATAAATGTAATAATAGAACCTAACAATCCGCCAATGATTATACAACAAAGCTCTGATTCCAGTAGTATCCTACTTGATGCTACTTTACATCAAACTTCAAGTTAAGAAACAATAACATCTCTTGAGAACCTTAATAATTTGGAAGCCTATGATTACGGAAATGTGCTTATCAATGAGAGTGATGATCCAATCATAATGAAATATTCATCGCGTAACTAGTTTTGATGTTTTGATGTTTTTCTAATCTAAATCATCAAACTACATTGTACAGTCAGCAAAAAGGTCAAGTCTTTACAACTTACCTGGAAGAATTGGAGCGTTTTTAGAATGAATATAGTAATGGGATAGCATGTTCTTCCATCAATTAGACATTATTGGTCAAGTGAAACAGATATTGGTGTTCCATTCATAGCTGACGGGATGCCTTTGAAGAGGTTCGAAGAAATTAGATATTTATTCAACTTTAACAACAATGGTCAAATGAAAGCACGAGCTGATCCATTACACGATAGATCTTATAAATTCAGAACTGTACTAGATCATTTCATCTGCCATGAATCCTAGTAAATGACAATCAATTGATGAGCACATAATTCAATTTAAGTTTTATAATATCCTAAAACAGTATGTAAAAGGAAAACCAATCAAATGGGGTTACAAAATGTGGTGCAGATGTTATTCTAAATCAGGATATTTGTTTGAATTTGAGCTCTATATTGGTAAAAAGAATACGGATTGGGCGAAGGAGATGTTCTAAAACTTATAGAAAATATTCAAAATATTCGTTGTAACATTTATATATATATATATATATATATATATATATATATATATATATATATATATATATATATATATATAACTTTTTCAATTCGCCTTCATTCCAATCCTTTTTATCAAAGAAAAATATAATTAGTGCAGGAACCGTAAGAAGGAACAGAAAAATTATTGCAAGATCACAGGTACTTTCTGATTGTGATAGAACGGTCTGAGGCCGCTTTGATTCAGCCTCCATCACATGTTAAAACACATGCTTACCCATGTGTATTCTGCGAGAGGAAGTTGAAGGCGCGTTATCGCCCATCATATCCAATGTTTAATGAAGGAGGTTTACTCCCTCGTTTCGCCTCCATACCTCGATCTCGCCAGATTGAATTAGGCTTATGGGCAGATAAGATATTTTCGCAGGCGCCACCGGGACATTCCCTCAAAATCCCCCACTCAATTGTCCCCTACGCCATGGGATGGCTCCGGCTATTTATACCATAGCTTTTCCCAATTGAAGCAGATCAAGATTATCTTTGCGAGGCATCAAAGCTGATCCAGACTCCCTTGTGCACCTAGGAACTCTGCCGAGAAAACCCTTATTGTCCAGAAGAGGGCAATATTCCTTGGGTGCCAAGGTTCGTGCCCTTCGAGACGCCAAGTCAACGAGGCCCCCCTGCTGTTCAGAAAGAGAACAACATTAGAACAGCCATTGTTATTTGAGCCCGTTCGACAAGAAACGGTTCTCACCCCCCACATCCCCTGTTGTTCAGAAAGAGAACAACATTAGAACAGCCATTGTTATTTGAGCCCGTTCGTCAAGAAACGGTTCTCGTTCCCAAGACATCACGTCAGGATAATTTAATTCCCCCTTTTAACGTTCTTCAAAAGAACGCTTGGTTACAACAATAACCTCGATTGTTCACCTAGAACATCTCCAATATCCTGTCACAAGAATCGCTCGTACTTCCGAGCCACACTTCCTTCTCACTCCTCGAATACATTCCTTTCCCTTATTAAGGACAACCCCCCGAAGAACCCCTTCCCCTGTAAATCGCCAGTTGGACCGAAGATTTCTTCCCATCGCCTTCCTCTGCATGACAACCTTGTAATTACGTAAGCTAAGCATTACCTTTAATCATTTAACCTTTTTTCAACGCAACTCTGTGCTTTAAACGGTTTAGCGAACCATTCCCCCTTTTTGTTTGTTGGCCGTTTTAAATCTCTCCAAATCTTAATCCTCAGATTAGTCAGATATTCCCATGACCTTTTTCATTTCCTGTGTTTCTCCCATTTTTAATCCCCGTTTATGCAAACATTTTCCGTGTGTTGTTTGATAGTTTATTTAATAAAACTCTATTTTATTAATGGTAGCCATATTATTTATCCTTGTGCTCCGTTCCACTTCTTAATTGTTTTGAGGATAAATAAGCTTCTCCAAGACCCCCCTCCCCTTTTTGAACTAACATCGGTTAATCAGATTACCACACACTCAAAATATAGAATAATTCCCTCAACGAATAGTAATGTGGATGGAAAATAAAGCAGAGCACATGATGTCAAATTTTATATCGGCATTTCCTGTGTCAAAAGGGTACCGTAGGAGAGAGGGAACTTGCGATAGAAAGGAGATTGAATGCCCTGCTGTTGTTAAGCACGACAATGTCCATATGTGTGGGGGCGATACAATGGACCAAAAAAAAAGGAACTTATCAGTTTGACCATAGATGAAAAGTTAAATATTACCGCAAAAAATAGTTTTTGCTCTTAGTAATATTGCAATAAATAATGCCTTCATCGTGTTCTGCAAATCGGAAAGAACTTCAAGTATTAAAAAAGTTGAGGCAAAAACATTGAGAGGAATTGTGGCCCATAGGTTCTTTGGAAACTATACCAACAGAAAAAGAGCCCGCCATCGACTTTTGTTGCTGCCCCCCCCCCCACCAAAAAAAACCCAAAACAAAAAAACAAAAACAAGATACACTCGACAATAACCTACACGAACACATTCAAGGCGAAAATATGATTGCAGACAACGTTGCAAAGTGTTCACTAGAAATAAAATTTATAACAGAACCAATAATTTGTGTGTGAATGTGGTATCTACCGTTGTTACGTAAATGGTAGAAATTGCCTCGAAAATATCAGGAATAATTGTAAAGTGATATCTGTGTTTAATGTTGTATATATATTATTTTTAGTTTGAAATATACGCATTCGAAAATTATTTTTCTAGCATTATCCATATTTTTATATAAATATTTGAAAATGGAAATAAGTAACACAAATTTGGGAAAATCATATATATAAATATTTTAACTATGTTTAAATGTTTAATAAATCCAATTACATTATAATATCATTTTCTATTCTGATAATATTGATATAAAATGTTATTATTTGCATCAAAGGGAAAAATTCTTGTAAAATATAAATAATTGCCTCTGACACTCAATGGCACACATTTGCCAAAAAATATTTTCATAATGTACGAAATATTTTATATTTTTTAAATAATAACATTAACTACCACTCATATGCAGCCAGTCTATCAATTTTTTCTAAAAAAAAAAATGCTGGTTTTCTTATGTCCTTTCACGCTCAAGGCCACATGCGCCACCGGTGGTACAGACAGAATTCCTTCCAAATACCGCATGTACCACGGTGGTACATTTCACAATTTTTACAAATATTATTTCAAATTTAATTGTATGTTTATATACTTTTAGAAAATAAAAATATGGATGGAAGGAAAGAGTTGAATAACTGAAATACCTTTTATTAAAAAAAAACAATTCGCGCCGAAGTAGGAACGCTACTGAGCACTTCTTGGGAATTATCTCTGGTATTTCAAGGGAAAGCTGAGTTGTGGGCAAGGCCTTGAATGTATTTATTAAAGGGTTAAGAGGGAAACATAAAAACTCTTATGAGATATAAAAATGAAACGTTGACGCTAGAAATTGGGCAGACATTTTAAGTCATTTCTCTACAGCTTCAAACTCTTATAGAATTATCTCAAAGAGGAGACAAACCAAGTCCTCGACGTTTTATATATTGTCATTAAAGTAAGAACATTGCATTGAATCCTAACTCAAATTTTCACTCAATAAATACATCGATGTTAATTAAGTTTTTTAGTATGGATGGAATAATGATTATAGAATCAATTATTTTTCGAGTTTTAAATTTTAATGATTTTTCGCCTTTCAGTTACTTAAAATAATGTATGGACTCTTTGTATCGAGAAAACATATAATTTCACTTCTTCCGTGATAAAAGAACTCTAATATAGTTTATTTATTTACCATAAACAAACTATTCAGTAAATAATCTAAAGAAGGAGGAATAGAACAGCAAAACGTTAAATGTTTAAGTATAAAAGTCACCTGTTGCAAGCGTTCAGTGTAACTTGTCTGGTAGTTTGGATGAGAAATGGGAGTTGTTCGAAACCCTGGTTTCAAATTGCCTTATTTTAGTTCCAAGCCCAGTCATTTGAAGAGCACGCTGGATGGACAACCACTCTCGATCATACTGAGTTAAGCTAATATTTTTGGTTAAGTGAATGTTTTGGGGGGCTAACGTGAGTTTCTTTGGAACTATTCCAAATTTTAGTTCACGGATAAGCATTTTTACTTGCTTAGTAACGGACTTTTAGCAACGCCTACATAGAAAAGAGCCTATTTTGGAAGTCTTTTGCTGAATTTCGCTTCACTCTTCAAAAAGAGAGTATACCATTTTTCACCGAGGATTCATAATTCAATGAGGGCTTAAGCGCCTCACTGCTCCCGTCCATCGCCCTGCGTGGGAACCTGCTCGGATGTCTGCCATTCATCGATTCCGTCTTAACTATACCAGCCACTTGGACTGACATAATTAAGGGCTTATGTGAAATCTGTTTTGAGGAATAGCCCACAGCGGAAGCATATGTCAGAAATTAGCTCGAAACTGGGGCATAACTGCGAGTCTCGGACGGAGGAGAGATCGTCATCGCTGGGGGAGACCCAGCCAGTATCATAGTGGGAAGTGATATCCATCTCTATGTAGTTGGATGCAGTCATGGCGCATATCCCCGAGAAGGGATGGCAAAAGTTTAGCGGCCGTTGATTCACCCGCTACTGCATCAATTCCACTATAATTTATCCCTCATGAGGTCCCTATGCGAGATCCGCCCATCCATCCATCACCAATCATCCTGGCAGCAACCGAACAGGGGACCAACTGGAAAATGGACGGGAGCGCTCTCACCGGCTTTTTTGAACTTTCACAAACTACTACCGCCTTTACCACCTACTCTCTTCTTTTTCACTCACATAGTAGGGAACGAAGAAGACCATGGAGACCATAAATAAGAGGGCCCTCCTAAGAACTATACAAGGAAAAAACGCCCCGGAAAAGAAGAATCTATGTGAAACCGTCCCTTCGAACACAAGGTGGTCCTGGTGAAATTGATTTAAGTTTCATCAGGTTTTATTGCCCTCTGCGCAAAGACCAACGATGCAGACGGGCTCCTGTCTGAAGAAGGAGCTACGACATTGAAGAGCATCGGACTCGAAGCTAAGAGCTCCCACAAGTGGCAGCGAACCGCAGTGTCATTTTCCGCAAAGTGGAAAGTTGGGTCTGAGAGAACTCAATCGAACATCTAAAAGAGGATATTATGAGGAGCAATCGGTGGGAAAAAGTCATGGATATAATCAAATTCTACGAACACATCCACGTGTTCAAAATAACGTTATCCACCACCGACATGGCCAGGAAAGCGAAGACGGACGGGATTTTAGTCTTTAATAGGAGAATCCCAGGAGAGAACATTCAGCAGAAGAGGTTTAATAGCATACATATGTGCTTTGTATGCTATAAAATAGAATATCAAACAACTATGACCTGCTCTGAAAAGAACAAACTGTGTTGCAGTGAATGTGCCACATAAAGACATCGGTTCGATAAATGCGATAGCAATAAGAAGAAATGTCTCAACTGCAAAGGGAAACACAGGACCATGGCCCAAAGCGCCTAGATATAATCAAAAGGAAGGAAGAAGAAGAGAAGAAAGCTAAGGAGATGGCATACGCAAGCGCCGCCAAAAAGAATGGGGAAGTGAAGATTACACCTGTACAAATGAACATCACAGGAGATCTGAGTGCAAAGATTTTGATCTTCATTACTAACGCAAATGTGGCTAATGCAGTCAAGCTTGGTTGTTACAACCAAGTCCTCAATGCACTCTTAATGCAAACATTCTTCCTTGCGTGACCATGCATGCGGACTCTAAATGCTCTAAGGTATTCAAGGAATCAGTCATAAGAAATAACACTGTTAAATCTAGACTGGAGAAGATCATCGAATCTCCCTCATCGAGGGAATACGAAGAGGACGAAGAAGAAGAAGAAGAAGAAGAAGAAAAAGCTGAAAATGAGGAGGGATCCTCCTCTTCAGAAAACGATGAGGGGCCCTGCACCCGTACACGAGCTACAAAGAGCAGGTCCAAAACCAAAGGTCACCCCCGCCGAAGAAGGAAAACCCTGGGCACAGGAAAACTGCCCCGCCAGCCCCCAAGAAGAAAAAGAAGAATAAGAAGAAGCATATGTAAAAACAATTCATATTGTTACGGAACGCACTGAAGATACTGGAAATTAATACAAACTGATAAACGACGAAAAGGGCTCTTTACAGAAGTGTATTCAGAGATATTTATGCATACATCATCTGAGTTTCGGAACACGGGATCGACACGCGTTTTGCAGGAAGGAATGAAAATCTGTAACTACGATGTGTTGATCACGAATTCATTGCAGGAGCAATTCGATGGTGCCGCTATTGCAATAAAGAAATGGATTAAATACAGGTAAATAAGAAACCTAGAAGAATCCTACTTCGTGATTGAGGTCGAACTCGATATAGGAAAGTTAGTCATTGATACCGGATACCAACCTCCCAAGAGAGACGTGTTACCAATTCACACTCTCACTCTCCTATTTTGGCATAAAAGACCCCACTATATTAATGGGGGATCTGAACGCTAGAATCCAAGAATCCGGTTACAGGACCTTCAACGTTATAGGAAGAAGCCTGAACCTATTGCTAGACATAAATAATACACAGTAAATAGACTTCGACTTATCCACCTTTGTCAAAGGAGGAAGTGCCACAAAACGAGACATCTATCTTCCAAATCACCAGCTGCCTTTAAGTTACTACATGGAACCAGTGCAGGTACCATGTAGTGACCATATACGGATCTTACTCAATATCAATAGGAACCGTATACAAGTTTCAGCTGTAGTCAGAAAGAACTACAGAAGGGCAGTCTAGACACGGTACGCGCGCCTTCTCGTGCTCCAACGATCCGCCCAACTTTGACGAGGCAATTTTCGAGGAGATTGATGGGGCACTCGATGACTTTAATAACCATCTCATCAATGCCGATGGGGCTTGTATACCTAAATCCAAGTATAAGGCCATCTCTACATACAAATGGACCGAATACATGGAGGATTTATGCCGTGAGCTAAAATTATTTTATGAGATCAACATCAGAAATGCTTCAGTTAACTCAATGCAACGAAGTAAATAAATTAAAGAAGAACTCAACCAGTTAATCTTAGAACAACAATGGAGACGATGGGATAATGCGATCGATAGCCTAGATCATGAAAAACTCCCCCAAATTTTTGAATAAGATCAGACGTCTCAAAGGAAAGACTGGGAAGAAGAAGATCGAACTACAAAGAGAAAACGGAAACATCGAAACAGAAGAAGAAAGAATTGAAGAGCTATTCCAAAGTTATTGGGAAAAATCTTCAGTATAACTGAAGAGGAAAACGAAGACTATGACATAGAGTTTGAAAGCAAAATCATAGAAGAGCTCAACGACCAAATACAAAAGACGCACCGTGACTAACAGGTGGATATACGGCACGATTGAGACGCCGGGATTACCGAAGAAGAACTACTAGGCGCGCTCCACTCATTCCGAAAAAAAACCCAGGAAAATCGGGACTTACAAAGTTAAACTTTGAAAAGACACCAGCCAATGTCATCGAAGGGATGAGAAGGATATTTAACGCCTCTCTGAGCACGGGATACTTTCTAGCTACTTATAAAATGACTAAGATGGTTTTCTTGCCTAAGCACGGAAAGGACCCAACGTTGAAGGGGAGCTACCGGCCAACTTTATTTATAGAATTTGGCGGGAAGCTCTTCGAGAAGATCATCTACCATAGACTGGTGTATTACCTGGAGGAAAACTCCCTCTTCAACCCATATCCATTCGGGTTTAGATCGAAGCGAAGTACTGAGATGGCGATTAATGTCATCACGGAAAAACTAGCCCAAGCAAAACGAGAAAGAAGTTATGTGGAGATTGTTTGTGGGTGTGGCAACGGGGAATGTAGTACAAGATCTTACGACTGGGCCTAAGTGAAAACTTAGAAAGAACTCTCTGTGACTATCTCATGGAGTGAGCGGCGTATATCAGTTTATGGTGCACGGACGGACCAAAGTTTCCGCTCACTGCGGGCCTCCCACAGGGGGGGGGGGCTGTCCTCCGCTCTCTACTTGATTTACACCGCTGATGTCCCAGCCCCTGTAAGCCCCACTTGCCTCAACATTCAATTCGACGATGATTTCACCCAGATTTTCACTTGCCCATGGAGGAATGCGCCTTGGTAAGCTCATATGACAGCAGCAGAAATTGAAAACCTTAACATCTACGAGGCTCGGTGGAAAATCCCCACGAACCAGGAAAAGTCCAAAGTAGTTCCCATAGGCAGTAGACTAGTATACGATGTCAGGGCATGAAATAGACGCTATCACTACACTACGGAGTGCAATGTACTCGAAATGAAAATTACTTCAATTGGGTACAAGAAGCACGTCCATGAAAGAATCACCAAGTCCACAACATCAGTCCAAACTCTTTACATGCTCAGAAATGTCTGTGAAAACAATAAAAAAAAATTTACATTGCACTTGTAAGATCGACGCTGCTATACCCCGCTTCCGCCCTCTCGTGTGTCTCTAAGATACAAAAGAGGAAACTACAAGTGGGTCAGAATATGTGTATCTACCTAATTACAGATACGTACAGGTGAGAAAGAAGACGCTAGAAAGAGCTGCAGCGGAAGACGGGGTTAAGTCCCATTAACGTTGCCATTTAAGAACGGACAAGGAATATGCAGGAAATGGTTAATCAAGAATTGAACTATGATATCGTCCAAAGGATTAACCAGAACAGAAGAGGTATAAGTTTCGCCAGATTTCCGAGCTCTGCTGGGCCTTTAGCTGGCGGGGCAGAAGTGCCCTTCTACGCATGAGAATAAGAATGTTTTTTACACAAACCAAGAAAACCGACCAAGAAAAGAGTACTTAATTACGAAACTTCACCAATTTCTACAAGAATTCATCGATGAAGACCCAACTATAACGAAGAAGACATGAAAGAAAAAACAAAAGACACGATTCACACTCACTACAAGATATAAAAAAAAACAGAAACTAAAGTGATTAAAGTAATTTATTACTACAACAGCAATTGCGCGTAACATATCCAAGAACATTCATTTTTTGAAGACAAATGGCTTGAACGCCATAATAATATTAACTCTCCCAAAGACAACAAAGGAACCACAAAACAAGAAAATATTTCAACAGGATATGCCTGATCACCAGACACTTAGCATCTCTTTGCATCCTACTACACTTATTTATCTTTTCATCACTTGTCTATTTTCAGCTACCCGCCCCCACACCCTTTCTTTATCCCTTACCCTCACCTACCCACTTACATCGTTTATAGTTCACCAGTGAAGGGAATCATCATTGGGGGCTACGCGGTGGTTTTGAGAGCAATAAAGTGGTCACAAGGAGGACACTACGAGTGCTCCACTTTCAATATAGATGGAGGCGCTCGTAGCCATCCACTGCTCCTTACTATAAGGTGTAAGTATCTCTCCAATAATCAGGAAATAATTTTTCCATTTTTGCTCTGCCTTTGTGTTAACATAAGCATGGATGTAAGAAAGAGAAATTAATAATTATTTGTCAGTGAATTTGCATTCTAAAATCTATCTAGTCTAGGTGGAAAACGTTCAATACTATAACTTTTCCATCTGCCCAATGAATATCTGATAATAATTCTTACTTTTTATTTTGAGCAATTATTAATAACAAAAAGAAATTAATGGAATATATTCAAAGCGAATATGAAGCAGCAGAATAGTATAACTTTTCCATCAAAGCGAATATGAAGCAGCAGAATAGTATTTAATTAGATATTGTAGATTTAGAGGGAGCATACAAACAGATATTTACAGGTAAAAAATGATAAGATGAAATATACACAATATAAGTGTAAGTCAATTTATCTCCTATTTATATTTGAATACAAGCGAATAAATATACACGCGTCGAGATTATACACACGCGGGAAATTATTTAGTATTTCACGCGAAGAGTTTTGTCTTCGAATGGATCTTGTCAAAGATGTCAGGTAAAAACATTCCCTATGGTTCACTTGTAATTTTACTAGGAAAAAGAATTGGCCAAACAGACAGAACCGATCACACAATAATTCATGCCTGATTGAAGGAGTATCACTCTTATCCGACAGATGAGGGACTGATTGCATGTGCGATCTCTCGGGGCAAAATGAATGCGATATCAGGGCTACATCTCTCTTGATTCTAATAAAACTAACATATATAAAAGAATTATTCATTCCGTTGGACTTCCATTTTTTCTTATTAAACTTACAGGTTTATATAAGTAATAGACAGAAGGCTTAAAATTAGTAAGCTATGTTTAATCTAAGCTTTCGTCATACATCTATGACATCGTCAAAGAACTTGACATTATAAGTCCTGGGTCGCGAGTATAAATAGCCATTTAAAAGAGGGCGTGGGGCTAAGATGAGGAAAGGCTGGTCCTTGGTTGGTTTTATAATTTAATTTTGAGATTCTTTGTTGTATACGATTTTTGATGTACTTAATAAGATAATTTATAGCAGCATCACCGGATTCATTCAAATTAAACCTGTACTTCAAGGAAAAGTGCCTCACCCAAGAGAACGTGATATTTCAGTTTTTATGTACTGGAGAATCATGTTTAGATCCATACATTAGGTAATACACAAATCAGATGAAAACGAATCTCAAATTTTAATGTCAAAAACAGACCAAGGACCATTCTAATTATCTTAAAATAGCACTCATTTTTAATTGGTTATTTATAATCGAGGGTGTCACTATAAAGAATCCTAGATGAAAAAAAATTATACAAAATTTAAGCCTTATATTCTATTTCTATAAAATGGTAGAAGTTTGACTCGAAAAAGTGGAAGTTCAACAGAAAAGATATGAACCTAAAAAATCATAACATAGTTGTGATTAACTTAAATAATAGTCTAAAAATAAAAGTAAATTTTCTTTTATCATGTATATTCGATCATTTATATCGTAAGATTAAAATTAGTTCAAACCAAATAATTTCATATGTAACAATTAATTATTGAAAATATATTTTTACAGAGGAATAAATAAATGCATTTTTGGATGGTGCACGTTATCCTCCTGTTATACTTAATGCTAACTGCTTATGAAAGCATTTTTTTATCTTTTTTTCTGCTTTCACTGAATCTTCTGCTCAGCAACTTTAGAAAATATGTTAGGCAATTTAACGCTTTTTTTGAGGAAAAATAGTCTCCTTAGACTCTCATCACACATAGAGCAAGAATGCATTGCTGTTGCTGCTGAAAACCGTGGGCCATCGCAAAGTGCCTCTCTTGTACTTGAGAAAGACTTCCATGAACAAGCATGCCATAACGACGCTAAGAGGGGACCGGTAGGGCTAGTCTCCTGTTATTCCTGATGTGAAGGAGATATGCTCTCAATGTCCCAGTAGATGGTGCCCTGGAAGCAGTGAAGAAAGCAGTAGCGAACATCAATGACTCTGATCTATCTATTAACAAGAGAGATTATAACAGGTTAATATCCTTATATGTAAGGTTTGTTGCTTGAATCGAAGTTCTAAAGAGGGAGAACTTGACGAGGGTTATGGAAAGGTATTCACTTTGGTGGGGGTACGTAGACGATGTCCTAACTGTAATTCCAGAAAGTACCGATAGAGCGAACAAATTGGAACAGCGGAACGAATTGGACGAGGACATACACTTTACCATGAAAGAAGAAGAAAACAATCAAATTTCTTTACTGGTCACATTGGTCCATAGGGATGAGGATAGGGCTAAATTCTCCGTGTAGGGGAAACCCACGAATAAGAACAATTTAATTCATTTTCTCTCTGGACATAGTAGGAAAACAAAGAAGGGGGTTGTCATTGAGTTTCATTTAAGAGTTACTCGCATTTGTAGAGAAAGCCTTTTGAATGATGAATTTGAGTATATTAAGAAAGCCCTCATGAAACTAAAATACCCAGAGGATCTTTTAATAAAATGACCTCAAAAATCATTAGAAATAGCGGAGAGGAGTAGAAAAGCGAGGCTCACAGAGGCGGAAGGAAGTTAATGAGCCCGCCGGAAAGGGAGTAGAGGGGGTCTCTTGGAAGGCAGGTATTTTGATAGCTAACCCTGCGGGAACCAAAGTTGTAGAGTAGTGAAGCATAGGAATTCAACAGCAAAAAACGACAAGGGTGTTATTTATTAAATACCTTGTGACGGATGTAACTGCAGTTATTATCGTGGGTTAGGAAGATATCTAAGACTAGGATTAATGAGAAAAAGAGGGACATTAGAGCTCATAGGAGATCAAGCGCAATGATAATACATGTTGACGAATACGGTCATTTGCCTAATTGGGGGGATCAAAGTACTTCATAAGGGTTTTTCAAAAAGAGAGAGAACAATGATTGGAGCGGCGCATATTAACTCCGACAGGTAAACCAATAACTTAGATGGGTTCTTCCGTCTGGCCAATGGTGCAGCTAGAATTATAAGAAATGAAGTGAAAAGGTATGAGTCCGATAACATCAACTAAACAACTGGAAGAAGCCAACTGGGACCAGCAGCCGTGACCCGGGATGACATCTGCCTACATATATAGAGAGCGATCACCTTTCTTCAGTAGTTCTATTCTGAAGAAGCTAAGAGACGAAACGTCAACGGAAAACATTTTGACTTACATATTTAACTCCTATATATAACAATAGTAAAAAGGTGTATGTGAGATATTGCCTTTGAAATTGCCCCAGTTTTTTTTCATATTCTACACTTTACTACAGGGAATCTTCACATTACCATTATGATTAGGACCTTTATGCTCTTTTCAATGTGTAATTTCTTATTTTCATTGTATCTTATCAAAGTTTCAAAAATCAAACTATAAAAATCATCTTATTTTGCTTAAGTACCCCACACATTGACACCAAAATATGTATGTCGTGGTATAGGAAGGACCGAGTGATGGAAGGAGTTGGTACTTACGGGTTGTTTAAGTACTTTCCCGTGATTAACGTTATATCTCTCTAAGAGTGCTATATATCATTTTATTATTATTATTATTATCTTGGGTCTTGACGCCTTTAAACTTTAAAGGTTCCCTGTACCAACGTAGCGATTCGAGGAGAGAATAAGTAAAATTGTTAAAACAAACTAAAACTTTAAATAAAAAACAAAAACAAAGTAAACATGTACCAGAGAAATATTACGAAATTAAATACACAATAATGACTTCAATAAGTTTTTAAGTAAGGCTTTTTAACTTGACCTACTTGACATTATAGTGATGGTTAACCCACTACTCACTTCGATATAAAAATATACTAACTGTCTATACTGGAGTTTAAATACCTTGCTCTCTCCTGTAACGGGTTTGAGTCTGACCTTGAACTCAATGAGCCCAGACACCTCAGGACTCCGGTGGGCTCTTTGACGAGTGCCTCGAACAGATGGGTGACGGCAGATGGAATAACTTGACCATCACAAGGGACTTTGATGAATGTGGGAGATGAGGGGGGCCACATGGTACTCGGGGGAGGGTCTTCTTCAAGGGCGGGGATAATCACGGTGCTTTAGTATGCACCAGGATAGGTGGGGTCTCTCTGACGAGAGTAAATTGAACTTAGGTCTTAAACCAAGTTAACTTAGAGTTCGGTGTGACCACCGGGGAACCGGCTCAAGGAGTAGCTTTTTCTTCTTCGTTTCGGAATTCCTCAATGGCGAGGACTACCTTGGTGCTTTGTGCTACACCAGAATAGGGGGGGAGGTTTCTCTGACGAGAATAAATTGAACTTGGTTCTTAAACCAAGTTAACTTAGAGTTTGGTGTGACCATCGGGTAACGGGCTCGAGGAGGAGCTTTTTCTTCTTTGTTTCGGAATTCGTCAAGGGCGAGGAGTGTATACGGGAAAGGGGTCTTCTTCAAGGGCGAGTATAGTGGGGGATTGGGGTTTGTCTGACGAGAATAAGTTGAACTTGAGCAGATTAACTTAAAGTTTGGTTTGATAACCAGGGACTAGCTCGAGGATGAGCTGCTTCGTAGTCCCTTCTCTTGGTAGCCCGGCCGCTCTTACCGGGGACTTCGTAGCCTGGCTGACTCACGTATTCTACCTCGTTTTTCCCAAATGTTTGGTTTTTATACCTCGTCATCCCCCTGTGGTAGGGGTAGGATGGGAGTGGCTTGTTGACGGGCCGCAGGAAGTTTCTTACTCCAACGGTTTTTCTCAGCAAGTCTTACCTTTGGTCCAGCTGGCCCTTCGAGTCGAGCTTGAGAGAAACGCGTCTCCAATTTCGTACTTAAGGTGAAATTGAATACACACTCATAGGGGAGATCTTGCAGTTTAAGCCGTTCTGCTTTTCATAGAGACGAGGGGCTTTGTTTACGAGATTGATCCAAGGTGCCTGGCCCGAATGTTTTGCTGTCAACGTCCTGTGTCTCAACTGGGAGATAAGGGAGAGGGTCGATTCCCCTACAGTAGATTTATTTACCAGGAAAATATTCCTATCTGAAATTAGAGCTACAATCGACTTATGAGATACGCGACATGTTCCAAATCCGCTTCTTGTAAACAAATGAACCTTTCGATGACTGTAATTCATTCTTTCTCGTTTTATTTCACTTGCCTGTGTCCTTCCATACCTCCATTCTAAGGTCATGACGGCGGCAATTCGCCACTCTCTGAATATCATTTGCCACGAGTTGGCGTCACCACTGGACGAGTAACGGTGCAACCGAGTTTACTTGATAAAGGTAAAAAAGGCGTTGATATCACAAAGTGAAAATAAGTTTAAGTTCAGACCTAGAGTCTTTTTTGATTTTGATAATCATCTATTTTTCTATGAGTTAAGTTGTGACAAAGGAGGAAACATGAGGCTCAAAATCTTCCTGAAATTTCAACCAGGGAGTTAGTAAAAATAAATTTTGAAAAGGATTTCGAGTGATGCTATGATGATGATGGTAGATGCAGTAATCTGGAGTGATATGATTCTTCGGCCATCTAAGGGCTCTCGATAGTAAAATGATCCGCTAAATATATTATGTTTCTGATCTCTGTTTTTCGGTCTGTCTACTTTCTGCCGCTCTCTTGATCCCACACAATAGCTTTAATGTGTATATAACAAGAAAGAATGCAATAAAATTGAAGGAAAATTTGAATGTTAAACGCCCCAAATAAGGTAAGGTTAGAACGAATGGTAGATTAATCTAGCCAACCTCATTAACCCAATGCTTCGAATGCTTTTCAGTATCCCTTTGAAACAATAAATGCAGTTTTTTGACATTCGTAAGTAACGACTCACCTCTATGTCTTGGTGCCAATATTATTCTACTTAAGTTAAAAATATCTTTGAGCAATACTACAAATTTGAGATTGTAAAAAGCAGTTTAGCAGTCCATCTCTCTCTCATTTGGCCAATCCTCTTACTAGGTTTCGAAACTTATCTAGAGGTTATTTTTTTAATATAAGACCAATCATGACAAGTCAAGTTTTCAGTAATGGATGAAGATTTACTAACAAAAGCATCATTTAAAGGAATTAAATGTATAATGCATAAATAATAGACAAACTTACTCCCAAACTTAAAAGTTTCAAGGAATGAGTATGAAATGCATGTCAACTACCTCAAATTATCGAGCACTTATTAAGAGATAGATTATTAAAGTGAGTGCTATTGCAATGCTAAATTTTGAAGACCTCGAAAAGAAATTTCGGGAAATAATTAAATATTGTTTCCGCGACTTAGCCGAAGGGAATAGCTTAAATCCCATGCAAAGTCTCATTTAAAGGAATTATCTTTACTCTCGGTGGTTAAGGGGTGGAATCACCTAACTCATTAATAGGATCTGTAAACTGCATATGACTTATGTATAATTACTGCCTTCTTTTAAGAGCCATTGGGGACGTTTAGTAGAAAAATTCGATGATGTTTATTTAAAGAGTTTTTCCTTTAGGCTCCTTTCGATTTCGTGATATCAATGAGAGAATTACCATAGGAAAGAAAAATCCAGAAGTTTGGGGAAATGTTAAACTTACCAAAGCACTTGGAACCTGAGATAAGAATAAGTTAAGGATTCTACTTAATAAATTTTTTTAATTAAAAATAATTAGGAGAAAGATGAGTGGATTATGAAAATTGGGGTAAGTTCGTTCTTCTATTCACATTTTATCCCATTAATCAAAGTTATATTTCCTTTTGCACTATAAGGTTTATAGTAAGAAAATTGACTAAGCGAATACCTAATGAAGGAAAAGAGGGTTTCCATGAACCAAATGGGCGCTCCAGGTTTGGGGGATGAAGGGGTTGTTTTATCATATGTATTCTATTACAATTGGCAAAAATGGATCAGAAATATCGAATATCAACGGTTTTTACAGCAAAAAACCTAAACAGACCATTCTCTAAGAGGGAGTTCACGGCAACCAGAAGTAAAGACAAATTAACCTTAAA
This sequence comes from Ceratothoa steindachneri, assembly GCA_963969495.1. Classification (NCBI taxonomy): domain Eukaryota; kingdom Metazoa; phylum Arthropoda; class Malacostraca; order Isopoda; family Cymothoidae; genus Ceratothoa; species Ceratothoa steindachneri. Next base: position 150,274,361 of record OZ018326.1, read on the forward strand.
TATCTAGAATCTCTATGACAGAAGTTATGCTATTGCTCACTGGATTTTATATCGAAACCTTTTATTTTGCAACAAAGGCATTGTGTAATAAGCGCTGACATTCAGGGAATCCATTAATGTTTTCAACGTCAAAAGAATGGTTTTCTTTTTAATCGCGGCTGATCAAAGTTTTTTGCACCAAAATTTAAATTCGAGCAAATAAAAATGACAAAGTGGAACGACGAAGAGCAAGGAGTAGTTAATAAACTTGATTAAGGAAGACTAAATAAAGAATGTACTTGTTCTACATTGAATTTTTGAAGACTTTAATGGAATTTTAGAGGTAACTCATATATAATAGTCTGTGAAAAGCTAAAGTTACTCAATCATTTTTTCAGGAAATCACCAATTACAACTTTACGAGATGAATGCAGAGATGTAAAAGTTACTTATCTTTTATTGCTTAGTTATTCTTCGTTTTCTTTCTATTTATTCTTTGTCTATTCTTATGATCCATCATATTTTTATGTTGTTTGGTTCTGTAGAGGAATTACAACATAAAGCCCCCCGGAGGGCCAGGCGGACATATACATTAAAGTCCCCCCTCCTTTTGTGGAGAAAGCAGGAGAATTGAGCCACATGAGGAGACTCGTGGGAACATTAGCCGGCGAATAACAGTCTAACTGCCCACGCGGTTTGATCTCAACGCCGCCTAGAAAATCGGAGCGAGCCGCAGTTGTTAATGTGACCACCAAAGGCCCTTAAACGGCGCTTAAAAGATCCACTTATCTACGAGAGCCGTAGTCCCGTGGTTAAATCACCAAAAAGCGGTGCCAGTCAAAAGGGAACAGCAGGGATGGTGACGGTTGGTGGTGTCTCTAATTAACAAGCCGACTTGGCCACTGCGGTGTCAACCTCCTCACTCCTCGCTCTCCCCGATGCGGCGTCACTCCTCACTCTCCCATCTGCGGCATCGCCTCTTCCCCCTTAGATAGAGCGGTCACCAGCCTATAAATAAGCCTCTGAAGGAAAGAGAAAAGATTATTCGAGGAGAGACAATAAAGGATCAGTTCGAGAAGATCGGTCCTTCGCCCACTTTCGATATAACTAGAAGATTATTCGATGAGAAACGATAGAGGACCATTTCGGTATAACCAAGATTATTATTCGGTGAGAGACGATAGAGGACCAGTTCGAGAAGATCAGTCCTTCGCCCACTTTCGATATAACCAAGATTATTATTCGCTGAGAGACGATAGAGGATCAATTCGAGAAGATCGATCCTTCAGCCAGTAAAAATTATACGGTGAGAGACGATAGAGGATCAGTTCGAGAAGGTCAATTCTTTACCCAGTAAAGATTATTCGGTGAGAGACGATAGAGGATCAGTTCGAGAAGATCAGCTCTTTGCCCACTTTCCATATAACTAGAAGATTATTCGGTGAGAGACGATAGAGGACCAGTTGGAGAAGATCGGTCCTTCGCCTACTTTCAATCTTTCAATATAACTAGAAGATTATGCGAGGAGAGACGATAAAGGATCAGTTCGAGAAGATCGATCCTTCACCCAGCGTCGAATTAACCTAAAACGTCACGTTTTGGTATCGGTCCTAGACCGAACCAACCGGTACCGACTTAGAAGAAGTCTGACTGGATTGCCATTCTTAGTGCAAAGCCAGGAATTTCGGCAGCAAGAGAAGAAGGATTATTTCGGTGCTAGCCCGAAGCATCCTGCACAGGTTTAGTAAGAAGCTTAGCAGGACTAATATTACTAGTGCCAAACAGGAATTTCGCAAGTAAGATAATAGAAGAACCAGTCACCCTCGATTGACTCTCGGATTGCGATCTTAAGACCGAAGAATTAGAAATCAGATTCCTTTACCACCATCCCATCTCGAAGAAAATTTACCATCGGCCACTCCAACTCTCCAAAGCGCGAGAAAAGCCTTCCAGTGACACCCGGCAACACCTGATCCTATCTGTCATGTAAATTAGGATGACCATTTATATTCCATTGTGTTAGTATAAGTTTATTACGGTACTTGATTTAAATGAAGAAGAAAAAATTGTGCGTGAAGCCCATCATATTTATTGGAGAGAAGAGTGTAATTTAATTTGATGTTTAACGCTAATCTAAAAGGGTCACGATAAAATAACTAATCGGCAATAGTTTGTTTACGTGGAGCCTATTTGTTTATTTTTGTCATGAATAGATATTTTAATAGGGCCAGTTGCAAGCATGTTTAGCCTCGGTTAACTTATGAGGTGAATATCAATATTTTTACTGGGTTTTTTTTAGTTAATTGTTAAATTTAAAATATATGTTTATTTTGGGATAATTCGTGGGCGTTTCACTAAATCCTTACGTGTTTGAGACGGCTCTTCCTTAAAACAACAAAAGAGAACTCTTCGACAGGTTCTATTTGCAGAGTTTGTCTATAATCATTCTCCCCCCCCCCCTCAAATGAGATTTGATTCAAATTTTGCCTAAACGAAATTGTTAGAGTTCGGCAGGTGGCTTTATAAATATAACTTTTGTTTCTCTGTTTCCTCTACAAATTTGTTCATAGACGCTTCGAAAGCAAAAACCTGTCCCCATCATTCAGAATTAATGAAGAATATCAAAGCTATACTTTTGATCTAATAATTATCATAACTTTCAATTTATACTTACCATCTGATATTTGATCTTCTGTCTCCTGCTACTTTCTTCCCTTTGTTTCAATTATAGAACAGAATAGAAACTGACCATGGATCTACAACTTAAAAAAATCTAATTTATCTAACAAGAAAAAGCCTGCCATTTCAGGCTTGGTGACCGAATGATATTTAAATTACAACTTTTGATCGTGGTTCATAAAATTAATAATGCACATGTAAATTTTCTGTTTATTCATCTGATATAAAATATCTACTTTTATAGATAAAGACTAATCAGATATTTAATATCATTATGATAACGTTGAAATCAGTTGCCTAAAATTTATTTCCTATATTGCTGATCTCTATCGATAATTCTTAAAATACCTCCCTCCCCCTAAATTAATATTGAAGGCTAATCAAAATTAATTCAGTTTTATTAATTCAGTTTTATTTTTGCGGGGTCTCACTCTCAGCCTTGATTATATCATCATGATGACGGCACCCAACCACTCGGAAGCTTAAACCCCATCTTTTTAGAAACTTTATCTACAAAATGGCTGAGAACAGAATGAGTAAGTGTTTATTAACGAAGCAGCAGCGAAATTACTCCCAAGTATTTTTTTGCCGCCTGTGTCCAGCCTCCTGTAGCTGACGGTGACGAAAGTCTGTTTTATAAGATTTATTCGGTCCCAATGCGATTGGGGAAAGGGGATAAAGGGCAAAGAGATGAATCAAGGTAAATAGAAACCTCTGAGAGAGAAAATTATATATAAAAATATGATTGTTATACTCTGTTGAAGAAATTTAAGAATAGAGCGAGTATTTTGGGAAAGGCTTTTATGTTAGAACGAGTTTTAGCATGCGGCACATTGTCCAATACTGGGATTCATTAACAATTTTTCATTCCAGAAAACCAAGGCAACAGAAAAGAAGACCCAGCCATGCTCTCCATCGGGGATTTGCGGCTGGAAATCCTAGACATATGATCCTGCTCTCCTTCGTTGGAGCGATTTCCTTAGCAGGGATTGCTGCCGTCTTCGTTTTCCTTCTGAAGAATCGCATTTCGAGGAGAACCTCGAGTGAGAGTAGCCAATTTCCCTCATCCCACGAGTACCAGGGACTCGCCTCTAGCAAAAAAAGTCTCGCTAAGAGTGAAAGTCTTGGACTCATTGAGTGTAAGTCCAAAGTAGGATACATAAGATTATAGTCTTGATACTTAGAATCAAAAGATAATGTAGTCCTTGGGGCTTCAGCCCCCTCAATCTTAGATAAGCCTTTTGTCAGAAAGTAGAAAAAATACCTGGACCTTGACAGCAGCACAATCCTCTAAAAGAAAAAGCGAATTGTAGCAAAGATTTTTGTATCAAAATTTTGAAAGGAGAGGAAAAGATATTAGTGAAAATATGTACAAGTATGGGGAAGTTACATTTTCTTTGTAGGCAGGAGCGAAGTCTAATTAGTTTTAACTACATTGGATGGAGTAACTAATTCTAGCCAGCACAATATTATCTTTACTATTATATGCAGAAATAGGTCACGTTTTATCCATCTCACGGTAGCCCGTTGACGCCACAGAAGTGGTCGCAGCTAGTTACCCCAAACACTCGTCTCGGTCTCAGTGAGGGAGACTAGGTGAAGGCACTCATGCGTGAATTAAAGGAGGGGTTTGGTGGGTACACTTTGTTTTGTTTTACTTTGCTTTTTTTAATTGGTGTTTGTATTTGTTGTGTTTTTCTTTGCCTTTGCGGATTTAATTTTTCTTTGTTTGTTACAATGTGTTTCTTTGTATTTGTACTCCCTGTCTGTCGCTGTTTTTCCTTTTGCGGTTGGTATTTGTCGTTGTTTTACTTTTACTTCTCCTCTGTGTTCTTCGTCTTTGTTTGTTTTGTTTTGTCTTTGCCTTTTTGGTTTGAGCCTCTCTTTGTTTTGTTTTAATTCTGTCTTTGTACGTATTTCTTTGCCTTTTGGTTTGACTCAGTCTTTGTTTTATTTTTCAGTATTCGTTTGTTTTTCTTTGTCCTTTTGGTTGAGGTCTGACATTCTTTGATTTTTATTTCCCTTGTGCGTTTTGAGTCTTTTTTGTTTTTGTTTTTATTTTGGATAATGATTTGAGCTCTGAGTATCTTTATGTTTTGTTTTTCCTTTCCATTTGTGGTTTGAGTCAGACTTTGTTTTGTTTTCTTTGCCTTTGTGGCTCGGGTCTTGTTTCGGGGTTTTCTTTCTTTTCCAGTTTGAGTCTGTATTAAATTCGTTTTGCCTTTGTGGTTTGGATATGTTATTGATTTGTTTTGTCTTTACCTTTGTGGTTTAAGTATGTGATTGTTTGCTTTTTATTTCCTTTCATAGTTTGAGAGTCTCTTTGTTTGGTTTTTAATCTGCCTTTGTAGTATTAGTCTAGCTTTGATTTTGTCTCTTTTCTTTAGTATTGTTATTTCTTTACTTGGTATTTGTAGTTTAATTATGTTTTCTTTTCTTTTTTCTTTCCGTTAATTTAACTCTTTTTTTCTTTTGTTTTTTTAGCTATTTTGCTTTGAGTCTGTCGTTCTTTTGTTTTATTTTTTTGCAATTGTGTTTTTAAGTTTACTTTTGTTTTGTTTTCCTTACCTTTGTGATTTGGGTCTGCTTTAGCTATGTCTTTCTCTCTCTTATTGGCTCGAGTCTCTTTTTTTTTGTTTTTCCTTTTACTTTGTCGTTTGGGTAAGTCTTTGTTTTGTATTTTCATTGCCATTTAGTTTTTGCTTATTTGATGTTTTTGTTGTTTCTGGGGACTTCGTCTGGTTATAAGACTACATAAGAAATATATATCACATATGTTCTATATATTTAGCAACAATTTGTAATAAACAAAATCTACAGGTGACAATAGTATTCATACGTTCTAATATTATGATAGAATATTGCTCTTAAACAAATGATATCTTATAAAGTCAATAATAAGGCTACGATGAATGGTCCGGTGAATGGTGCTCATCAGGAACAATAAGTTCATCGCTTCATCGTCAAGTCGCTGTCCAGCAATGTCTCCACAAATGAAAATTTATGGGACACAGCAATGTTTTCCCGTTACCTGCGGAAGACTTCGATGACTTCGTAATACTGGGCCTAGAGTTCAACACCTTCACATTTCAAGACAAAAAATACCGGAGCTATATGGCATATTCATGGCGTCGCCCTTATCGAGAGTGTTGGCTTGCCTGTTCATGGAATTTTTGAAGGTGGTTTCTCATCCGGATGCTCAACGGTCTAGATTGTACAATAAATTTCACCTACGAGGAGGAAAAGGACAACTCCATACCTTGTCTGTATGTAATAGTCTACTGTGGTGAGGTTCACATCAAGTTCTCTACCCACAAGAAGACCCCCCAAAAGGACGAGTTCGTACTCTTTTTCTCCGCATATGACCACCGTACGAACTATGGCATCGTGATTGGGGTTTTCCTTGCCGCCTACCGCAATTACACTGAAAGATTTATCCAACTGGAGGAACTGCACATCCAGAAAGAATTTTAGAGACTCCATTACCCAAGAGCTTTTATCTGAAGAGGTAGAATGAAAGCTCAGAACATCATCGCATGGGCTCAGGATGCGAGGCCACTAACGCGTGATAGTGGTAACATCAAGTCCCTTTGCAACAGTGCTTAACCTAACACTCAAGAATAGTGGACAGGTGGTGTAGGCTGCACGACGGACCAAGAGGAACCAAGTAACAAGGGACAAATCCATAGTATATAAGATCCCTCTCATGATATATAAAACACCCAATTAAGGTGAGAAATTATGGGTAGGACTTTACGTTGGTCCAGCATCTCAGACAGTAGGTGAACATTGTTTGCAGTAGTTCAGAGAAAGGTCAACCGTATGATCCACAACCTGAATGTTGAGGCCACCATAAAAGTTTCTGAAACGTCATCAGGAAGCTGAGAGGTCAAATGTTGTGTATCCCATAATTCACCTTAAAAAATGCGCCAGAACTCTACAATAAAAGCAGAGTTCTTTAGAGAATTCTCGAGCGACGTTTTTCGAATCTCCTAAAGAAATGGGAAAACTTCCATCTGAACTTCGCATACAAGTTCTGGAACAAATGGAGAGTCACAACTGAAGATTCACCACATACAGAACAGCAAATCTCAACAAATTGCGGGAGTGATCCCTGATAGGCATGGCGATCACCCAATAGCAAAGGACTAAATCCTGCAATCTCCGCATTTAATATAAAAAATCCTGCCATAAGCTTAATAACAAGGAGCTACTTGAATGAAGCCCAAAAGAAGACAAAACCCAGAAGGTTAAATATATCTATGCGGCATTAGCAGCAGGATACTTTCCAGATGGCCTGAAGACATCAAAAATGTTCTTTACTCCCAGACGAGGGGAGTCTAAAAAATCAAGTGTTGAACTACAGGCCGATCTAACTGTTCAAGATAATTGGAAAAGGAATAGATTAGAAAATATCCGAAATAACAGGCTGGTCTCCCATCGGACGTTAGACTCACTGCACAAAGCCGAACAATATGGCTTCCACAAAAAAAGCAGTACAAAGACTAGAATCGCCTTAACATACCAGCATGCGACTTATGAGCTTATCTCTGGCTGCATGGTAGATATTGTTAACTGGGACTTGAAAAAGCTTTCGACAAGATATAGATCGACAAACAAGATATCATTACTCGAGTTATCCCTGCATTAAGGAAAAATCTTCCACAGCTACCTTACCAGTAGGAGAGCGGTGATAGCATTGAGAAACCACTTTATAGCCCAATTTGACGTGCTATCCGTAGTCCATCAAGGAGGGTGTCTGAGTCACACACTTTTTCCGGTCTACACCAGGTACGTTTCGAAACCACTGCTCTCCCGAACCCTCAAAGGACAATACGGGAACATTGCCAAGATTGTAACTTGCCAAACCAGATCTGGTGAGTAATCACGAAGGCGACTTCAGCAGAGGCCCAGAAACTATCCAGGTACGAAAAGAACTGGAAAAACCAAATAAACCACATTAAATTCACCGCAGTTGCGAGCATCCTGAGCTTAACGATCTCCAAATACAACAGAGGAAGCTATTTTAACTCAAATGTTTAAGTTGCGAAACTAAAACTAGACAAATTCCACAAATTAACCAAAGTAAAACAAAAAATAAAAGAAACTCTATACTGCCCAAGTAAGAACTAATCTGTTCTGACGAAGAGTTCCATTAAACATATCCTCAATAAGCAGGATGATTCAGATTAAAAAGGGTGGAAAATCGGGGCCTACGCTTAATCTACTACGTGAAATGGGTCGATTATGCCACATTAATGGAGCTGCAGAGAAGAACAGAGATAGAGAAAGTTAATATCTTCTGGCATTCACGAAGCACAACTATCTTGGACAGACAGGAGACAACTCTCACACCGAGTAGTTTAGACGACTTATTTAGACTACATGACAAGTAGTATATGTCTCCATCTAGATCGTTGACCACGCCGGGCATCTACAGATAACCCAGCAGCCAACTTACACCTAAACTAAAAAGTGAATAATAAATAACTAACGCTAACGAACCAAATTGTGTGGAGGTGGAGGATTAAACATAAATATAGTAAAATACACTCTAACCAAATTAAGTGATTTTCTGTTTTATCATTATTACTCTGCATTAATTGACTATTCTTTACCTCTAGATGTTTTTTGTGCCCAATTTATATACCTATTACTCTCTTTGGATGTTTCAGCAACAATTTGTGGGTAATTATAATGCATCATGTAAACACTCAGAATGCCCGACCCGGCTCACAATTTATCCCTCCCCCTGTATTTAGTTTTCACCAAAATTACTCTTCTCCTCTTCCCTTATCTACGGATACGACTAGCGGACCCCTCGCTTTTGCAGCCTCCTTTCATATGAATATATAATTAAAATAAGAACATCATTTCTCAGCTCAATGTTATTGTTGCAACATCGCTCTGGCCCTCACCTTCGAGGAGGCAAGTGACAAGGAAAATTGTCAGCAAACTTCTTCAGATCCATTCGAAACGGCATACGTCATCCAGAGGAGACTAACCTTGCCACCGGCCGCCTATCGGCCTCCATTTCACCCTCGCCTCTGTCCTCCCCTCCGAGAGAGATAAAACTTTGTTTAGGCTGTTGTCTTTAACATGACAGATTAAAGTTAACCCCTTCCCTTTCATTGCCCCGAAGCTGATTATAGCCGCATGAACGAAGCCACCACACATAACCTTTTGCAACTATGCCTTTCCTTTGTAAGGGCATAATTGCAGGCTTCGTGGGAAAGAGGTTTGCGATCTCGCAAGGTGGGTATTCTACACTACCCCTTGGATCTGGTCGGGGCCAAAGAGAGAATTACATCCGTCTCTGTGCATGGTGGACGATATCTCTGAATAACCAAAACCCTCAAATGAGGGTTGTTAATTTGGCTCTTATCTATTACAAAATCTGCAATGTTTTTACCCCCCTCCTGAGAAGCCCATCCAGATACGAGTATATACTTTAATCATTTATCTTATTGCAGTCTTAATTTATAGAGGCAAATAGCGGTGGGATGGATTAAAATTCTGACTTACTTTCCAAATTTAATCTATTTTCACAACTTATAAGTTCATCACGCTATGGGTCGCAAAACAACCGTACGCCTGAAATACAAACGCAAAATCAGAAGCACTAAAACTCAACTATACTCTACATTACCACTGTTAACATTATAAACACATATAATGGCCAAACACTCATTTTCATTTCGTCTACTGAAGCTCAAACATTCCTCAAACATGCAAATGATACACTGGCAGAAATTCACCAACACACCATATTTCCAGTCACCATCCACAATCGTCACCAAGTACGCATAAGGCGTTTCAGCCCTTTTTGGCTGCAATTTACAACTCCAGAACTCATAAACGATCTAAACAATTTGTATAGTGTGGGAGTTTTTAAATGTATATATTACATCTGGTCTGCAAAATGGGCGGTCATAGTACTCTCTGAGGAAAGACAAAAAACAACACACCCACACACAAGCAAGCCGCATCCAATATATATAGCAAGTCCAAAATACAACTCGCAACCAGGTTTCCGCAATTTAAAATAACATGCCTGGGGGGGGGGGGGAACCACGCTTATACGCGAGCATCCTAAAACTGTTCTATTCAGCAAATGGACTAGGGCAGATCGTCTTTCCCAAGACGGTGTTCGCTCTAATGCAGGAACAAATAAAACAAACGTCAACAACTCCTCCTCACATAAGGAAAACAAAACCCACACTTACCTACTTAATCTATCCCTTTCCAATACTTCCTCCTCCACCACTCACACTGTCTCCTCTCCTGGTCTTTCTATCCATTTATCCACTTGACTCTACTTTAGCTCCAGCCACAGTTAGTCATTCTGTCACTAGCACTCCTACCACTGTCGCCCCAACCCTTTTTACCATCCCACACTCTTTCCACTATTCTCAACCTTCTTCAACATTCCCCATCCCCTCCTCCCTCTGTACATATATCGCCTTCCACTGGCTCCACATCTTCAACGGAAACAACTCTATCCCCTACCACTCCAACCATATCAGCTCAGGCAACCTTATCTCAAACAAATGAACCTACCTTACCCCCAAAACTCACAAACTCAATATACCCCCTGCATCGCCCCCGCACACCTGATACAATGTCTTGCTATTACAGAGCAAAATGGCGCTCATTCCAATACGTGTACTCCGTTCCCGTCTTTCGACTGGCTTAATCTTTTCGCCACATGATCTCTAACTGGGTACTCAACACTATATGACCTATTTCATACTTTTGAACTCAACACCCTCCAAGCAACAGACTTCGCATTGAAAACGACCACAACTACCTTATTCCACAGGCGCTACCTCTGGGATCAGCTATCCTAGTTAAGCGCTCTATAGACCACTCTCATATATACAGAAAATATTCCTTTCAAGGTAAAGAAGGATAGTGGCCCTATTTTAGTCACTAACAATTACTGCCGACCGAGACAACTGGTACAAATAGACGCCCCACTTCTTGCTCTGTTAAACCATTTTCTTCCCCTTTTCTTTGCTGGTACCTAAATGCCCACAATCTTACACTACATTCAAAAACTCAATCATGCGTGTAGTTATCTGACCGGTGGGGCCTTGCGGATCTTCCGCTACCAGCACATTTATCAGTTCTTCATCAGAACATTCGGCTTTTGGGATGCAAATACGTCCTCAGACATAATTCTCTGCAATGACTACGCCAAGTCGTATTTGATCACACACCTGTATGCCTCCTACTTTCCTATTCACCTATCCTAATTCCCGCACCACTACTGTACGATTACACTAACATAAAGTGAAAAGATTTCAAAAGAAACATAACCACTACCACTGCACATACGGTCAATCTCACTGACACCTACCTTTTACACCAAGACAACCACTGAAGCACACTCATAAACACGTAACATGTGCACGCAATATCACACTTACACATGTATTAAACATTTTCTATTTTCCATTCACAGTCAAAGACTTATTAGAATGTACAATAATTGCTTCGACAAAGGTTCAAGACAACTCGACATCGCACTCCTACGCGCCCGCAACGCGTTATTAGATCGGAACCCACAAAGGTGCGCGATGACCCACATCGCGGATACAACACGCTGCACTAAACCTTACTTCTTCTGGCGGCGCGTAAAGAGATGTTTAGTATGAATCCACCAAAACTAGTTTCTCTTCTACACAATAACCGTACACTCACGGATACTACTTACATTCATAACGCAGTTAGGTCCCAGGGAAACACGGTAATCCCTCACCACGCATCCAAATCATACGCGCAAGAGCACTTCAAAGGAAGTCAGTGAATGGTGTCGGCTCCAAGTTGGCGAGCTTGGTCCTATCCACTTAATAAGAATAGAGGTGCTCGATAACTCTACAACATTAAATACCACACCCAGCTTGAAGGAAACAACACTACATCAAAATTAAACAACGAGGCGCTTCTAGCAAGTCCGGCCTCTCAACACAATAATATACCACCTCCCACATAAAATTAATCCTTATTTGCATATCTATTCAACGCCTCTCTCGTTTGTGTACACTTCCAACGGTCTTTTAAAACATCACACAAAATACTACTATATTAACAACATAAATCTTCAAATTCGCTAACAATTATACGCCTATCGCTGTAGTAAAGCTTATAGGCAAAATAGTTGAGCATATGATCAAAAGTGACTGGTTCTCCTCTACCAGTATGGTTTAGAGACAAACCAGTCCAGAGAAAGCATGACAGTCATAACATAAAACACTTTCCACCAGCAAAGACAAGGTGAAGGCATTAGATAAGGTGTGGCATGAAGCACTTCTTTAGACACCAGACAACAACATGGAGTATCCTCTTTGCAGAAGAAGGCTTCACTCACAATACCTTACCGACCGGAGGTGTCACATAAGATAAAATTGAACAAAATCACGCCCATTCTCATCGTGTGCAGTTCGGTCCCAGGTCAGCGTAAGGGCACTTACACTATTTAATAAATTCATACCCTTCCATGTTAATCAGAACTTCAAAAAAACATTTGGTGTGCAGAATCTACTTGCCAGTCACAAACTACAATTACACTTATACAAAACACTAGCTCGTTTACTCGTCTCATAGGATCCAAATACACTATTAGCGCAGGTCACGCATGAGAGAAGAAAGCGCAGCGCATTCAAAAATCCTCTGCTGATGACGGAGACTATTCCTGTCTCTGATCATGGCTAAACAGGATCCCGAGCCGTGCACAAATAATACTGAAAGAGAAGATTGAATATGAAGACAAGTGTCTCATTGCCTCGAATCCTCTGAAGGGAGACAATACTCTACGTCACGCGTGATCACTACATGCATAAGATTAAAATATACACACATATATGACCTTTAATACCGTCGCGTTGGTGTCTGGCCAACACCATTTAACACTAGATATCGCCATTTAAGTTATTTCCGACCTTTTCTCTCTAACTGCGTAACCTTTGGGGCTGCCACAGTCATCCCTGCGCTTATATGCATATTCACACGATTTGATTCCAAGAAAATCAGTTACTAGAAAAAGGTGGTCTAAAGCGAAACGTCGGAATAAAACTTTGCTTGAAATGTAGGCCGGCCTTCTCATTATCTAACCCTCATCATATATATATATATATATATATATATATATATATATATATATATATATATATGCATATATCTCTCATGAGGGCGAGAGAATGATGAAATAAATAATTTTTCTCTGGAAATATTTATTTCTTACTTCGGAAAAATCCGAGCTGTGGTTGGATTCGAACCGTGCACATTGAGGAGGCAGCGACCAACCGCTATGATCTCAATTTCTCCTTTGTCCTTTGAATCCCCATTTAGTTCTCTTTCTCCTTCTCGTTCGTACATGTGAAGCGTGCTTTAAAAAGCTTGTCTATTCGAAAGATTTTTGTCTTCCGCGTAGCCGAGTGGTCTAAAGAGCGGTTTAATTGAGATCAAATCGGTTGCTCGCTGCCTCAATGGGCACGGTTCGAATCCCACCCTAGCTCGGATTTTTTCGAAGTAAGAAATAACTATTTCCGAAAAAAAATCATTTCGTTTTCTCTTTCCTGCGGTGAAGTTGGGCGGTGAAGTTGGATTTATATACTCGTATATATATATATATATATATATATATATATATATATATATATATATATATTTAGAGTAGGAGGCCATATTGTATGCATGCGTTATTAAAGACAACAGCTGCGGCAGCGTTATTGATTTTGACTTGCAATTTCTTGTCTCTTAACAGGATCTTCGAGAAGAGAGAAAATATCCACAAAGGACATATTTTATTCCTAGACGTCTTTCGACCGCAGTGGGTCATCGTCAGGGAAATATGCTAGCAACTCTTATAATTTTGAAAATATGGTACAGTATATATTCATTTTCTCTCTATCGATATGCGTACAAAAATTGGTCAATATATATATATATATATATATATATATATATATTAGTGTAGATGAGTAACAGTCTTTATTGAATGCAAATTTTGTTGAAGATCATGGTTAATTTCCTTTGGCAACTTTCTATTCTTCTAACTCTTTTTTATTCCATCTTGTAGACACTTAGAAGAATAGAACGTTGACAAATGAAATTAACTAGGTCGAAATACACCATAGTCTTCAAAAAAATTTGCATATATATATATATATATATATATATATATATATATATATATATATGCAAGTACTATTAAAGTCCACAGCTGTTCAGCATTATTAATTTGAGCTTGTATTTTCTTAATATTTATTACAAGTTTTTTAACGGGGTCTTCGAGGCTAGAAAATACATCCGCAAATTGCATTCCTTATTCCTAATCGTCTTCGCCTTCAATTACGGCAATCTTCATAGGGTTGGTGGTGGATTACTTAAGGTTGGGTTACGCCTACGGCAATGTAAAAACGCATAAACCTGGAATTCTCCTTCTCCCCATCATAAGTCAAACACTAAGCGTGATTATCACCTGGCAAAATTTCTCAACTCGATTATCGTGTCCTACACTCCATTAGATTACATGCTGCCCTCCTCTTCAACTCCTCTAGATATCCTTCATACTTCTCAACCGGCAGCCTTACTAGCTTCTATGGACGTATAATCTCTATTCACAAATGTCTCCGTTGATGAAACCATCGAATTAATAACCAATGCCATTTACCATACTAAAACTCCACACCACTCACCATTCCCGAAGACATATTGCGACAGCTCCTACAATCATTCCTAAAAGAAGCCCCGTTCCTCGGTTCCGATAGGAAAAAGTACGTTCAAATCGATAGTGTCGCGATGGGGTCACCTGTTGGCGTTCTCTTTGCCAATTTTTACATGGGTTCAGTTGAGAACAAGATTTTCAAGAGCAATATATCACCCAAGCCTCCCATCTACGCGTGGTTTATCGATGCCATAATTTTGAATAGGAATAACCTCGAACAAGTGAACGGCCTAGTTGAAACACTCAAGAACACTCCTGTCTGAATTTCTCCCACGAAAGGGAAGATGAAGGATCCCTTCCCTTCCTTGTTATCCTTATAAGAGCCCAGGAGTCCAAATTTGTGACCCAAGTATACGTTATGGCCAAGAACTTGGGCTTCTGCTTAAATGGTTCTCCTGAATGGCCTGAAGGTTACAAGAGATCAGTCATCAACGCCTTAGTAAACAGAGTAATTTCCCATTCATCTTTGTGGACGGCTGTTGATCTCGAACATAAGAGGTTTTTCAGAGTTCTCGTTAACAACGGCTACCCACAAGGATCCATCGACGCCACCATAAAAGAGAAAATGAACTTGGCTGCTGGTCCTGGCGTCAAGTTGACTCCGAAGCAGAATAATATCGACCTTAATTCTAAAGCCAATATGATCACCGGCTATCGTGAGGACGAAAAGGCTCTCAAAGCCATTCTCCATCGTAATGTGACCCCAACCGACCCTAATACGGATATAAATCTAATTATATACTACAAGAACAAGGAAACAAGTGGCTGCATCATGAAAAACAGCTGTCTCCCTTCGACGAGCGAACTCCAAGACACTAACGTCGTGTACGAATATTCGTGCAAAGTTGGTGATTGCGAACACCGCAATTAAAAGTACATCGGCGTAACCTACACAACCCTGCCAAGGCGACTGACTACTCACCTTCAAGATGACGCGATTAAAAACCACGCCTACTCTCATGAAACTATCCTAACCAGTGAAATACTGAATAAGGTCACCTACATCATCCTGAGACTCCCAAACCGCAGAAGATTGCGGATGGCCTAAGTCGTTATTATTCAAATGAATAAACCGGCAATTAACGCAACTTCAGCCGGAAACCATACTCCCAACATCTCGGTGTCTCCGAGTTGACCGCCGTTAAAAGAAGCACGTTTTCAAACTCCATTTTCCTTTGCCTCCTATGCCAAAGAACTAGATCGGAGCGACAAATAGTCAGAAATGAAATGAAATGAAAAGAGAAGTGGAAAACAAAGAACAGCTCTTACAACCCTCTTCGCCCCCTTGGCTCTCATGGAGCAGCCAAGGAGTAAGGGGGTTAGGCCTGGTACTCATTTATAGACCCCTAAAGTCACACTGTCTAGAGCCAAAGTAGGCTCAAAACACTGTGAGTATGGCGGATAGGAGTGAGAGTGAGAGGAAGAAGAAAGTTTTAGGATACGACAGCGAAGAAAATAGTAGGAGACAAAGTGGACATAGTTAGTCATAGGACCTACAGCTTAACGTGGAATCCGAACCGAGATGTATCGCTTATCTCTAACTATAACTTTGCAGTTTATCGTGACCCCTGTCCCACGTATCTACTGTGAATCCCGTGTGTGAATGTGATAGTAAAAAAATAATAGATTGTGAAGGTTGAGGGAAGTAAGAGGTTTGCAAAGAGATGGTAGTTGCCTGGAGGTCAGGCTGTTCTCTGTCCATTATAGGTAGTTATAGCTAGCGTGATAAAGTTAGAAAATTTGTATTTGCATGAGTGTCCTGCATTGCTGTCATTTTTTTATTTATTGATTTTTTGGGGTGGGGGGGGGGTATATGTATCTATTTTTAATGTCTAAGTAGTGTTGGTATTTATAAGGCGTTCAAACCGTTATAGTTCTTATTCTTACTAAAAACTGGTGTAGGTTTTTATATTTTAACCTTTTCTTTTGTATTCTTATCCTAGTTTTAATTGACTATATGTTATTCTCTGGTGATGCTTCGGTTATTTAATTACTCTTAGTATTGTCGCGTATTATTCTCTTTCTCTCGGTGTAGATTTCTTCTTCGTCCTTTTCTCCTCCTTCTACTATCCTTGGGAAGCTTAAGAATAATCTGTGTGATCTCCATCCTTCTCTTTGGGCAATTTGGTTGTTAATTACACTCCTATTTCATTCTGTGTCTTTTCTATGATTCTCCTTGCTCTTTTTGCAATTATTCTGTTTAGTGGCTTTATCTTTACCTGCCTGTGCAGGTTTCGTATATTCTTCTTTGTCCTCTTCTAATGTTTGTTATCAAGTATATATCTTGGTTTTGGACTTTTTGGAGTCTTAATAGGTTACTTCTCGAGATCGTTTTCCAATACCTTGGAGAGACTGAGCGGTAGTTACCCACATGATCTGGGTTTTTTTTCCGCCTAGGGTATGCACATCATCTTCGCCACTTTCAGTTCATCAGGAAAGTATCCCGTGTTCAAGCACGCATTGAAGACGTTTCTCACTCCCTCCAGTATGTTCGGGCGTGCTTCAAGGTAATTTAATCTGGTGAGTCCCGATCTGCTTGGGGCTCTTTGTAGGAAGTTCTTTATCGTTTCTTATAATTCCTCAGATGTAATGATTGCGTCTATTCCGTCGTTGTTGTTTCTCCTTTCCTCGACAAAGTGAGAGGGGTATGTCCTTTCGATCTCCCCATTGAGTTCATCCACGATCTGATGTTCAAATTCAATGTGATAGTCATCATTCTCTTCTTCACCAATTTTGAATACATTTCTCCAGTGCTCTCCAAATAATGCCTCTATTTCTTCCTTATCTTCTAAAATATTGTTCCCTGCATCCTTAATTTTCATTTTATCCCTTGTTGTCCGAGTCTTTAATCTGTTGATATGTTTCCAAAATTCCCTTGGTGATGTTTACACGTCTATTTTCTCGATGTGTTGATCCCATTTCTCTTTCTGTTTTTCATAAATTAGTGCTATTAGTTCTCTTTTTTATCTCATGAGTGCGTTGTATACTTCCCTTGATGTTCCGAATCTTCTTCTATTTTCTGCCGCTCGGCCGATCTTCTCGCTCAAAGCCATTATTACTGTTGTCCACCTAAATTGTTTAATAATTTGGAACGAGTTAATGGGGACGGCCACCTTATCTGCCAATTTTAATTTCTTAACTTCTTCTATCCAACTCCCCGTTGATTTCCTCTAGAGTGGCTTCCCCGACCGGGCTGGGCACATACGTCTGAAGTAATTCTTTGTACCTATCCCAATCCACTCTATGGTACGCCTTCCATTTCTTGGAAGCGATTTGTATTGGATTCTTGTTTACGTGCATTAGAGTTGCAGTGTCGTCACTGCAAGGCACATCCACTGATTCCATAAAATAGTTAAAGGGCAGATTGAAGTTAGCCAGGCAGATGTCCGGTTTTGTTGCGTGTTCTCTTCGTAAGTAGGTAGGGAAATTGGGTCCCAGTCTTTGCAGTATACATCTATTGATAGGTGTGTTAAGTTGTCTTCCGACTCTGTTTGTATTTATGTAACCAGAAGCTCCGCAATAGGTATTTAAATCGCCCATCAAAATGAACGTATTCTATAGTTGAACAGTTTAGTAAAGTTTTGTACCAGTAATTGGGGGCGCCTGGGTGACTGGTATCTAGTTGCGACAATTATGTTGCTTAATTCCATTTTAATTTATATAGCTAAATATGCATCCTTCAATCCTTGTATTGTTTTGTACTAAGATCCTTGCTTGACAGCTATTACCGTTCTGTCGTGTTTCTCCTTAAGGATTTGTGTTAATAACATTGTAGTTCCATATCTTTAATTTCTCGTTTTCTGTTTTTCTTCCATGTTCTGATATTAGTATAACATCTCGGTCAATCTTTCTAAATAAGTTTCCATGCATAATTTCCTTGTCTTTCCATCTGCATGTGTCAATTTGTAGTATTTTTAATTTCTTAATATCCATAATCCAATTGTCCATTTCCGTTCGTTCATTTGTTTACCGTTTAATTTGTCCTATTTGTGGGCATGTAATATACAAGTATTTTCACGTTGAGAGTACCATCCAAATTTATTTGTGTTACCGATCCCTGTTGGTCCCTTTTTGCCATTAATGCGTATAACTTAATAATTACGTTAACATTATTTCTGTTTAGTTCAGTTTCTTTTCTCTTTATAATTTCTCTCTCCTGGTTCTCCTGTTTATACTTCGCCTGAAGTTTGCATCCATCAATTCTTCGTCCCTTATTTATGTACATATATATATATATATATATATATATATATATATATATATATATATATATATATATGGAGGTAAAGTTGGGCAATATATCTTCATCGTAACAAGTTTGTTAAAAGCGACTGCTAATTTTGCGTTTGTGATTCTTTTTTCACAATTTCAATTTGTCTTATATTTGCCTTTATGTCTGGATTAAGTCCATGTATAAGTTCTCCAAAGTTCATTATAGCACGATTTCGGAATTATAGCGAGGAAAAAGAAGATTCCTTAGGTAAAAAACACTTTATTTATCTGACCCGTTTCTTTACAACTCGTAACATCTTAAGAGATACAAGAAAATACAAGAGAAAATTATAAGAACTGTTTTATATATCATGGATAGATGGTAAACGTACAGACGAACATAGAAGTAAGTCACTTAGGTAGGGTGCACTGGCAAACTCCTGAACAGGGTGGGACACGTCAAGAGCGCAGGTTAAAGATTAAATTTGCGGTCGTATCCAGATAGATAAATGACCTGGATACTTGAGATTAGCTCTCCCGTGCGTTTCTATTCCGATTCTTGTTGCTAGGTAGTATTCCATTTGAATTGAATTGAATATTAATTTTTGGTTGTTTTTCTTGTATGTGAATAGCTTCTAGAAATAGTAATTGTCGCTGATCAGGTGTGGAGTCGATAATTTTAGTGTTCTCTTCTAACATTTTTCTGCTGAGAATTATTGCATGGTTTTAGCTGGTATGACCTACCACCTGACGAATGGCCCCCCTAAAACCATACCAACGAGAACCATGCAATAATTCTCAGCAGAAAAATGTTAGAAGAACTAAAAGAATAAAATCTTTCTTTTTTTAGGAGATCAAGGGACGTTTTTAAACAGATAATTAAAACCGTTATGAAAGTCGGCTGAAAGGAGAAAGAGGCCAGCGGCCAACAGCTAAAAGGGCTGGCAGCGAACATAGCGAAGCAAAAGCTACTCTTGTAGGATGGGAGGGAAGTGGCAAAGCCATGGCTTGTTTTTCTATATTTATATATATATATATATATATATATATATATATATATATATATAGTCATATCAGTTGCTGCTGACCAGTCTAATCTTCAATTTCACGGTGAATGTAAGGACACATAGGAGGCTGAGGTACATGTGATTTATTTATGGAAAAACGTTTCGGGCGTATCACCCATCTTCAGATTCTAAAACATAAATTAATCTAATACAGTTAAAGAATATTAAAAATATTAAAAATAATTAGGTTAAGACTATGTAGGTAAATAAAAAATTAGAAAATAACTCAGGAATTTAAAAGTCAAGAGAATCAAATTATCAATCTAATATAACACTATTGAAACGAAAAAAACACACAAAAAAACAAAAGCAAATAATTACAGTATTATATTGCTTACCGATAACTCAGGGATTTAAAAGGCAAGAGAATCAAATTATTAATCTAATGTAATCACTATTGACACGAAAAAAAGAAGCAAAAACACAAAAGTAAAAAAATACAGTATAATATTGCTTACAGATGAAGTTCAGGAGAAAGCAAAAAGTGAAGAAATTATAAAGGATGTGGCTTAAAGAAGGATAAGAATTTGATTGGTTAGTTGTTAAATAAGAGAAGGTTGGTTGGTTGTTGAATGAGGTAATTAAAATTAAGAAATAAGAAGGGGAACAGCGGTATTATCTATGTTGAGTGCAGGAGATTTTGTACGTATTAGTAGGGATTCCAAAATTCTTAGACTATATTCATTGTTATTATGACCAATTATTTTGAAGTTATCTATGCAACATTCTGTCTTGCATTGTATACTATGATTTCTTTTCACAGAAGCTTCCTTCTTAAACAATATTTTTCCATTGCGATGGCTTATTCCCATGTGAGAAAAAAACCTCTCTTTCAATGAGCGAACCGTACTACGAATATAGGTTCCTTGCAAACAACAAGGACAAGTCAAAGCATAAACAACATGGCTGCTAATTTCTAGAGGAAGTTTGTCCTTTGACGAGAAGAAACTTCCCATGGAAAGTGGGTTGACAAAAGTGATTTTAAAGTTGGTATGAAAGAAATATTTTTTGAGTAATTTGTTGCATTTTCTAGTAAATAATTTATTGTAAGGTCCAATTTCTGGTACTACGAAAAAAATGACATTTTTGGGAACATTATATGAGAGAAAGGATGGAGAGTAAATTTCGGTAAGAAAATTATTGATTAGTTTGTCAACCAAAGGTGGGGGGTAACAATTATTTTTAAAATAAGACTTTAGAGTCTGAAATTCATTGTGCATTAGGAAATAATTTAGGGAGAGATGGTAACCTCTATATATTAGAGATTAAATTGCACTGAGTTTGTGTGACAAGTCACAATGGCTGAAAAAATTGATTCCTAGGCCACTAAAGGTAGGCTTTCTGTATATTGAGGTAGTTAGTTTGTCGTTTTTTTCTATAATGACGTCTTTGAAAGGAAGTTGATAGTTACTCTCTAATTCAATGGTATATTTAATGTTGGGATGATAAGAGTTTATAAAATTAAAAAAATGGTGGGCATGTTCTATATATATATATATATATATATATATATATATATATATATATATATATATATATATATATATATATATATATATATATATATATATATATTATATATATAGATTTATATATATATTATCTATATATAAATATATATAATATATATATATATATATATATATATATATATATATATATATATATATATATATATACGGCTTGAACATATGTATATTAATTTGACCTCACTATATTCAATGCCAATCTCTTTGCTAAATATCCTAGTAGCGATGCTTTCCTGGTTTTAGCTTTATAGGTATAAAAAAATAGAATTGAAGAGTAAGTCATTAAAACAATGTGAAAATTTATAGACAAATTTAATAATTTAAAATATGTATTCAATTTCTTTGGCGGTTAAATGCAGTGTTTATTCATCCAATTAAAATCACGTTGGGAAGAAGAATACACCTTTTAATTACCTCTGTATTATAAAGGAGACATCATCACTTTCGTATTCTTCGGAGCAGTACCTCCAAAGTCCACTCGATAAAGAATTTAGTATTCCTAGTCTGTATACTCGTCTGCTCTTTATCTATAAATTCGCCTTACTTTTATTTCCACTATTTTACTTTGAAATTTCTTAGTTTTCAACTATTATCCCCTCTCTTCAGGAATAGAAGTTGAGTTATTGCATTTTGTTTAGGGTTTCTTCACACAATTTTTCTTGAACGTGATAATCCTCCCCATTGTTCCTCAAATTCCAATTTAGCGAGGTTTGCTCTTAAATCCCTTATTCCTAATAATATTTTTAATTATTATTCTTCTATCTTTACAACAATTCTTTCCTCTTTTATTCCTTCTCATCTTTCTTTCACGACTAAAGAAATATTTCCATAGTTTTACCATTGCAGTTTCGGAGTGTTCTTTTCCTCTCTATTTCTTTCAACGTTGAAACTTACGTGTAGAAAGATAAAAAAACAGCTATTTTTCTCGTTTTATCTTTCCCTCTTCTCCCTTCACATCTATTTATATATGCCATGTAAAAATAACTTCATGTTATGACATTTATATATTCATCATGTCTGGAAAGTAGGATCAGAGCCAATTTAACTTTGGTTCCTTCCAGCATATTAGATTAGATAACCCGCTGAGCACAAGTGCCTTTTGAAAGCCAGGTGATCTGCGCCCAGCAAATAAACATGGTTGGTATATCTTTGTTACTCTTTTTTCAGTTTGGTCGAAAGTCGAAGCGATAATTGGGAAAGAAGCCATCCTTCCCTGTGAAGTAGGACTAATCCTTGAAAGAGACATGTTCAATGTTGTCGCTTGGTACCTAAATGGGAAAGAAGAATCAATAAACTGGTAAATTGGGTGAAATATTCTCCTTAACTGCATTCTCTTTTAGTTTTGCATTGAAATGTTGCAAGTGTAAAAATGAGTATAATTTTGGTTTCCTTAATATTTTTATCATCATAGTAATTTCTTGTTTTTCCTCATTTTATTTATGCCTACTGAAGTGGTGATGATGATGAGGCTATTTGCTTTAAGTTGTTTGATGTACACATGTGATCATTTTTTTTTTCGAATCGTTTTTTTTTCCACCATGCACTCGTATGTGTACACATATCTCCAACTAGATGTGATCGTCTTCTATTAAATTCTTTGTTCAAACAATGTACATTGTCACTTTTCTTCACTTGGTCATCGTTTAGATCTATCATTTGCTCATTTCCTCTTCTCTTAAATCATTTAATTGGTTTAAAAAAATCAAATTTTCATTTCTGTAAATAAAATATTTAATAAATTTGTAAAAAATTCTCATTTATCTCATTTTTCGAAAAATTCAGTTCACTGCTTTTTTTTAAATTAGTTAAACCAAAATTATGAGGCACATTATTCTTCATTCGAACTAATGCGTTGGAAATTGGGTAACGTATGACTAACTAATTGACATAGTTTTCAAGTTTTTCTTATATATAATTACAAACTACAAGAGAATCCTTTTAATTTATTACGGAATTTTATGTTGTAGATCAAGCGCTATCTATACACAACGATATCAACATACTAATAAACTCCTTTATTATTAAACTCGCTTCATATATATAAATAGATATATGTTTGGATCGTAAGAAATGTATTTTTTTATACGAAATCTAAATTAAAATTCGCCTTTAGTAATGATTTATTCCAAAGATATTAGCGCATCTAATAGAACTGTAATAATTAATTGAAGAAACAGTTTTACAGGTATTTATTTCATAGTATAAGGAGACAAATGACTGTACCTTGGGATATTGTTATGTTATTAGAAATGAAATGGAAGTAATTTATTTGTAATATTTTATAACCCCAGCAAACTCTACAGCACACTCTACTGCCATTTACTTGAAATCTACTATAAATATATAAATTATCTTAGGCAAACGTATAGAATTTCCCATAGATTTCCACATTATTAGCAAAAAACTTTATAACAGATGTTTATTTTAGCGAATTTGTAATACCTAATTGTAAATGGAGCGAGAGTAAACAATCTATTTAATTCATGTAAAATTTAGAAAGAAAAGCATCGCAGACTCATTTATCTCTCTTGCTTGAAAGCAAAATGCTGGAATGCATCAACATTTCCTCGAGATATGATAAAGTTACAAGCCCATTCTGTTCCAATCTGAACTCTTAAATTCCTTCTCTTTTTACAGGTTTTAATGTGAATTCAATCATACTCCTCGATTCCTCCCAATTACCTATCCTCCCCTTTCTTCTCTTTTCCCTCTCTGTTGCCTTTCTAAACAAATTTTTCTCTCTTTAAATAAAGTTAATTTAATTTGACTTTAACCTTTATAGAAAAACTACTTGTGATGAAACGAACAACATTTTGCTGCAGCTTGTCCATATGCCTACTCCTTTTTCCATAGTCTAATAGCTGCTACCCATTTGTCCCTTTCTCTCACTTCGATTAACTCTTCAAAAACTTTCCAATTTCTTGCTTCTTTAGCACAAAAGCCACTTTTCAGTATTGCAGTTTTTTAACGACTTACTGGTTACACATCAGAGAGCTTCTTTGAATAGTGGGGTAAATTATGAACTAGAACTCAAATACCTATCCTCTCTGAACCAATTTAAGCTTAGAAATTACTTCATTCCTCACCATACTCTGTAAAAAAACCTCTTGCATGAGATTATAGATGAAATTACATTCGCAATGAATTTTCTAGAGTTAATTTTAAAAAAAATGGAGAGAAATTAGTAGAAAAATATATGTTATCGAAAAAAATCAAAACAGCGATCACAAAATAATTCGATAAAATCTAAATATTTCTTTTAAAAGTTCCCGACAGATCTCTTCTCAGCCTGAAATTTCAATCGTGTTATTTTTATATTTTTTTCCTCCTGCTAAATTATTTTCAATTATATAGAATAATCTTTTCACTTTTAAAACTCCAAGGAAATAAATAACAATAATTATAATAATAAATTTCTTATAGACTTGTCCAGTTTGTTTGATATTAGATTTTAAGTCTTATATACAGCCGTACAATATACATTTACTTGCAAGCTTATGTTGGAAATTGATATAGCTCACACAGTACCTATAACACTACCAACATGGAAGCGACAGGATGTTGTTTTCCTTGACTGCAATCCAAACATGAAAGCAACAAGACCTTCCTTTTTGTGATAAGAATCAGAACAAGTTACCTATGTAGAGTCACCATACAAGGTATTAAATAAGTTCCAATTGTTGTATTAACTTTTAAGACAGTTTGTTAATTTAATCGAGTATACACAATATAAATCTAGGTAATGAACTTACGACTGAACGTGAAGAGGTGAAACAAAGGAAACATAATAGGTTGCGGCGCGTTAATTGAGTTAGAAAAATCTTTCAAAGTACACAAAGAGGTTTAACCGGATGTAGAGGTTAAGGGGAGGGAAGACGGACCTGGTTGGGAAAAATTATATTTGATTAAGTACGTTATTATAACAGTAAACTTAGAAATAGATTCTAAGGAGATATACTAACGCAGACTAACTTTTTTCAGTGGCTTTACACGCACAAACCCTTATGATGACTTGTACAAAAAGACTGACGTAGAACAATTGTCCTAGACGGGGTCTCAGCTGAGGCTCAAAATATATCAGACGATCTCAGCTTCACGTCGCTCACGTGCAATCCCTTCCGCTTTCGCTATCTCTCCCCCCCCCTCTCTCTCTCTCTCTCTCTTCCCCCCCCCTCTCTCTCTCTGTTTGAAGACATCCAGAACCTCAAGTAAACTCGAACCGATATTACTTGTTTCTGAGGCTGAAGTAAATCTTCAACTCTTCGACTCTGCAATTTCTTGGATGCTCATCAACGAGAAGCAAGTCACTGAAATCGCCTTAATACGAGAACGACTCACTCCCTTTGCAATGACTCTTTTGTCGCGCTCAGCATTTCTCAAAGTAGTTTTTTAGTTTCGCATATCTCAGCAGGAACATCTTGCTGTTTTCTCAACCAAAATGTATTAGTTTTTCCGTAAATTAATCAAATTTGATTTAAATCAATAAATAAATAGTGAAGACAACCTAGAGAAATTCTACTAAATTTTAGTGCTAAACTAATCTTATCTCAGTACAATTAATTCGCATCACTCTAAGTGTAAATTGACTTGCCGATTTCTCCTCACGTATAATTGCGTCATTAAATATTAACCTCATTTTATTTTTTCTCTCGTGTAATTAATTACTTGCTAGTTCATATTCTACCAAGTTATATTTAAGGTACAAAAATACTCGTCTGTTGCTACATCTAACCATGTAGCAACCATGATCAAAGTAATTTCCTCTACGTCCTCAATGAAAAAAATTGTAAATTCACAGCTATAAAAATGTTGCAAAAAATGTTCTGGCAAAAGTCGTATCTGTCATTACACAATAGTGTCAAGCAGTATATCAGTATACTGATATAAAGACCAATAGTCTCCAAAAGATGGTCTGAAAAAAAAGTTGATTGTATTTTAACAACCGAAGCCCGTATGAATTATTT
The DNA here is from genome assembly GCA_963969495.1 of Ceratothoa steindachneri. Taxonomy (NCBI): domain Eukaryota; kingdom Metazoa; phylum Arthropoda; class Malacostraca; order Isopoda; family Cymothoidae; genus Ceratothoa; species Ceratothoa steindachneri. The sequence continues at coordinate 150,300,522 of OZ018326.1, forward strand.
GCCGTTTAAACTCTAGTTTTCTACAAAGAAAACTGGCCGTTTCTCCCTGATTTCCATTCAGTCGCTTATCAGCTACAAATTACCGTACGAGTTATGAAGTCATCTTGCTTCCGCCCACTTTCTGTGTACATGAGCTCTTAACTTGCCACTTTCGGGTTCCTTAAATGTACGAGGAAGGCAAGTCACCTTGCATTACGTTCGTTGTCGAATGGCACTAGTGTTTTACACTTTTCCATTGAAGATAGGACGCCTCCTTATTTTAAATCACAGTTTAAGCTAAATTTATTCACTATCGAGTGGGTGCCTCAACTAAAGCAGAAACAATCGTAATTTGACGTTTGCGCTCTCTTCCTTTCAGAGTTCACGACTTGAAGTTATCCCATGATACTCGTTATATACCTTGAGTACAGGTGAACTTTCCTCCACATTTACAAACAACACAACTTCGACAACAATGGCTCTGGTACGTGCCTCCTCTGCTTTTAGAAACGCTGAGTGTTGAAGCCCTCGGATTGGTCGTACTTCTTTGTGGCCAAAGGTGCATGAAAATACCCATCACCAGATTTCCATTCTCTTTTTAGATTTTGCTACTGGAGGGCAATTGGTTGTGCGCAGACGCCTAAGACAGGATAGTAACACGTGGAGCTGGCTTAGTAGGCACGTGAGAAAACAGCATGAAAACAATGTATTTTGGGGGCACCTCGCGGCATGGCATTCATACGCCTCGCCTGGTGTGAGGTAATAAGGTACCACAACACTTTTCGACCAAAATGAGGCGTTCCGAAAGATTCCTTTCAACTCCAAACCCCTATAACGACGCATAAAGACCCTTGCAGAAATAGACTATTTCTCGTACACGTTTCAGACGAGGCTCAGAACTTCACCGACCTCAGCTTTATCACTCTTGCCCCAGCCACCTATGCGGGCACAAATACCTCTTCTAGTTTTACGCTAAGATTTTTCTCTATTGTTTAATGACATTCAGGCTCTGAATAAATCACAAACCTATTTCAAGTATAACCTATTTCAAGATCCTCAACGAGAAACTAGTATATATAATGTCCTCAACAGAAGTAGGGGTAAATTACTCCTATTAATGACTTCCGCGCATAATTCATGGACTGTAATATTAACCTCCTGATATTTTCCCAACTTATAAAAATCCATATTATATCTTGTTATATTTTTAAAAAGAAATAATTTTTTGTTACATCTTGCCGCCGATTTTATAAGAAAGTAATTTAATTAACGTCCTCAATTTATAACATGGTAGCGATTTGCCGCTACTTTACAAAATGGTCCAGGAAATTGCAAAACCATGTAGTTTCTCTCATTATATAATGATGCTAGGGAGAACATATAATTTAAAATCGTTAACTTACATAAAATATTACTAATGGTCTCACGGACAACTTCCCAAAAAATAATCCTAATATAACTTAGATGTTGCTGTTGGGTACTTTTTCTGATATGCCTCAATATAATATTATTACTCGATATTGCTAACATTGCCATTCCCAGATTTTTTTATAGATAATGTTAAATCCTTGACATTGCATTTCATAATTAATTATTTCGCAAACTCATGTGGTCAATGTCAACAAAATGAGTCGCTACCGCATCGATAAAAATTGTTTCGATATCGCTATCAATACTTTCTTTACCTATCGCACTTAGTAATGTAACTCTCTTATTACTGGATCCTATTTTTCCAATTTTCGCACCAAGAAGATAGAATCATTTCCCCTCCATGTATCTTCAAGAGTGTAAGTTCGACTCACTCTTCTCTATAGATTTATCTTAATTGGCAATCACAGGCGCTGAGGTCTCTTGACATTGCATAACGAAATATTATTCTGATGAATGCTTAAGTTAATTTATTTACATACTTGTGTGACCGCCCAGAAGTGCTATGGCTGCCAAAGATGTCTCTAATTACAATAACGACTAATAACATTTGGAACGGTTAAATAAGAGTAACTTCCTCCTTCTCATTCTAGAATTTTCCTCACTTACACAAGAATCACAAAAGTCGTAACTTTTCTGTTAATCCGGATACTTTTCCTTTAACTTTTGCTATTAATTCTCTATTCATTAGCCTATTATCTCGTAAACCTCACGATTATTTAGGCTCCATTTAACGGTTTACTCTATGAATACACAAAATCAAATATTTTTGACCAACTAAGTAACTCTAACATCAGAGCTGTATTTTCACATATTTCTCTTCTTAGTCGATAGTCTTGGTAACTACAACGATAATAGTCAGGTTTTATTTAAATATTTTTTGATTATATTAAAGTTAATTTTTACGTAGTAGGAGGTATACATATTCCATTACTTTATTCATTGAGCTACAATATATTTTTAGATCTGACATTTCAATTACTTACTTATAAATAATTTATTTCATATATATGTATACATATATATATAAATAGAATATATATATATATATATATATATATATATATATATATATATATATATATATATACATATATATATATATATATATATATATATATATATATATATATATATATATATATATATATATATATATGTTGACACCTTTAGGCTATATGCACAGTATATTAGAAATGAAAAAACTTATGGCTATAAAAATATTTAATTATGAACATAACATCCATTGTTTTCTAGTCTCATTCCATCTGTCAACAAGCCTATAAATACAACGCTTAGGAATAATTTAGATTTGATGAAAAATATGAATCCAACTCGTTTTCAACGTCTTCGCTTGATGTCAACCTAAGACCATCCAAATGACTGTAATTTCATAATCAAGTGATAATCAGAAGGAGCGAGGTCAGGAGAATTTGGAGGATGAAGCAATATTTCACAGACGAAATCCTCCAACAGATATTTGGTCCTTAGAACGGTACAGGATGGCCAATAAGATAATATAGGATGACACCTCCTCCGTTGAATAAGGTGAGTCTCCTTTGGCCCAAAGCGGTTTTCAAAGGACAAAGTTGATTACATTAGAAATTAACAATAATTGTTTGATTGCATCTAACAGTGCGTAATGGAGAATTCCTTCAATATCACAAAATACATTTAACATGATGCTATTTTGGCTGAAATCCTCCACTCAGCTGTTAAGAAAATCTGCTCTCCTCGCCTGGTTCACAAAAGAAATAGCAACGTTTAAATTTATGACAAAGGATCTATGTATTTTTAATCACCAGTAACAAGCCTGACCAAAGAGAGTGCGTGAAGGAAGCACTACGTTATGGTCGATTCGCGGAATACATTTCAAATCACTGGAACAAATCCAATACTCTTCATTTGGCGTAGAGCAGAAATATCGAATAAATTACATATTTCGGCGAGTTTCGTAGAATTTGTTGCAGGATTTACTGTGAATAGAGGTTCCAAATATTTGGAATCAAATTTCCTAAATGAACTTGATTTTGTCCTTCTTCTAGACTGAAATCCACACTAGGGAATCCGATATCCACCTCCTGCAAATTGTTTTATTTACTGTATCATCTCCAGAGGTGATCTGAATGGATATTTTCCGCTTCCTTGCATTGACACCTTTATGAAACTAATGAAGTAAACCATGTCTAATGCGAGCTTTAGATGGGAGGACATAGAGATGAGTACCGAAGAAGATTATGAATAATATTTTTATATTTTGAGGGAAAAAACTATAATTTATTCATTGTAGAGGTCCTAAAAATAACTAGAAGCACAATTCTATAAATGTATATTTCATTACTTTCGTTTTAACCTGATATATATATATATATATATATATATATATATATATATATATATATATATATATATATATATTAATGTAGATAGGTAGCAGTCTTGAATGCAAATTTTGTCGAAGACCATGGTGTATTTCGCCTTAGTTAATTTCCTTTGGCAACTTTCTATTGTTCTGTCTTTTTTATTCGATCATCTTCGGAGCGTCTTGATATATTCTTTCCTCCTTTACCAATGAAATGTTGAGTCAGAATCGGACTGAATGCAAGGAAACATTCATTTTATTCATTTTGTGTATAAAAAAAGACAGAGAGGGATCACTGTGTGATACAGGCGAACAGGCAGTCATAGAGGAAAAGGTTGCGGAAATAATTTGAGAGGGGATAGTAAGAGTTGATAGGTCGGTGGCTAGACACCGATGCGTGGCGTGGTTAGGTTGTTCTCGAGCTGTTCGTGACTGGACGACGGTTGGAGGGTGGTCAGGAAGGAGAGCGTGTCTGCCTAGTCGGAAACGCGTTATTCATGGTGCCTTTAGTTTATGCGAAGAACAGTATGGGTTGCGGGTGATCATGGACCGCGGGGTATCGCGGTGCCATCACATACCGTCTTACATGTAGTGCGATGTATAATGGGTCTCTAGCGAGTTTCCCGAGTTGTTTTGTGAGTCTGGTGTGAGCATATGTGTTGAGGGGTGCTAATTTGTTGTTGTCGTGTAGTGTCTTATCGTCTAGTATTGTTTGTGCGTGGAGCGCGATTTCTTTTGGTCCACGGCCGCTGACAAGGGTGGTTTCGACATCGGCGTAGGACACTGTGTATGTGTGACAGCAGTTTTCGAGTGGGCGTGGGGTGTCGTTTGTGTACATGATCTATAGTGTGAGTGCCAGTACGCTTCCTTGGGGAACGCTTGAGCGTGGTTTGAAGGGTTGTAAGAGGGTATTGTTGTATTTTATGTGGCATCTCCGTTCAGTGAGGTAGTGCGAGAGGAGCCTTCTGGTGCATAGACGTAACTACGTATTGTTGGCGAGTTTCCAACGGAGTCCCTCGTGCCACACTTTGTCAAAAAGGCCTTCTCCGCATCCTTGCTGATGGAGAGTGTCTTTTGATGTACCTGGCTTTTTTTTCTGTATTCTGTCATGAACGATGGTCACGGCCGCCTGAGTGGACCGGCCCCTCCTGAACCCATATCGATGGAGGGAGAACCAATCCCTCTCTTCCAGGTATTCCCGTAGGCGGCAGTTGATCATGCGTTCGAGTATTTTGCCTAGGTGCTCTATTAAAGTAATGGGCCTGTAATTGTTTGGGTGTTTAGGGTCTTTGTTCGTTTTCGGTAGAAGTATGTTGTGAGAGACTTTGAATATTTTAGGGAAGTGGCCCGAGGCTAGTGCGACGTTGAATAGGTATGTAAGTCTGGGGTATATGTTTACGGGGAGGTTGTGTATTAGTGTGGCTGGTAGCCCGGAGGGGGCGGGGGCACGTTTTGGTGTTGTTTTAATGTAGTGTTTTTCTTTCTCGACGGTGATGGGAGTGTTCAGTATGGATGTGTAGTCGAGCAGCTCCATTCGTATCAGGGGGGCGGGCCTTAGCTCGTTAGCGTGGGCCCGACACGACTCTTGGACTTCCTAGAAGTGCTCCCGCGCGTGTGGTTTAGGTGGGTTGTGTGTGTGTACTGTGTCCCCGTGGGACCTAAATACGTCGACGATGACGTTAGTGTCTGTGAGTGTTTGGTTGTTTACTTGGAGGGTGATGGGTTTGGGTGGGTCAGTGCCTATCAACCCTTTTACGTGCCACCAGAAGAAGGAGGGGTTAGTGCAACGGGTGTCGTCCGCGATGCGGACTACTTCTTGCCACTGCCGGTTCCTATCTAGCTGCACGCACTGTAGTATGCGGGCACGTAAGTGATTGATGTTGTGTTGTCGTGGGCCTCTAGTGTAGTGATTATTGTACTGTGTAATCAGTCTCTGAGTGTGTATGGAAAATGTGAAATGTTTTATGCAAGTGTAGGTTTTTTTGTGGCGAGTGTAGGTTGCGTGCTGTGGTTATAGTGTTCATGATTGAGCATCAGTAGTCATCTAACATGTTTGGATTGGTGTGGTCCAGGTGGAGGTTTTGTGGCGTGTTATCTGTTATGTCTCTTGAACTCTTGCAGTTCGTGTTTATGTAGTCGAAGAGAGGTGGTGTGGGTATGAGTATGGGAGATGTGGATATGATAAGGACTATCAGTATGTGATCAGAGAGTCTGTGGGGACCCGGTGAGATGTGCTTGTAGAAGCGTGTAGCGTGTTCGTTGCAGAAGACCATGTCCGGAGACGTGGTACCTCCACGAGTACAGAAGAATGTCGGGAAGGCCGGGCCGATGTGCTTACAGCGATATCGCCGCAAGGCACCGGCCAGGTACCAACCTGCATCATTCTTACTATTTGAAAGGAGTTTCGGGTGAAAGGCGTTGAGGTCCCACGCAAAGAAGAGTGGACGGTTGTGGTTTGATAGAACCCGGAGTGGGACTTCTATGTTTAAGTGTAGGCGTGGTGGTCTGTAGTGTGTGGCCAGTAGGATGGGGCCAGAACTTGTCTGTACCTTTCAGGCTAGAAAAGAGTCGTCGCGTGTTTGAATGAGGGAGTGGTGTATAGAGCGCTTTACAAGGATCGCTGATCCTAGGTGCGGCGCCTGTGGAGACAGATACATGTGGTAACCTGCAATGCGGAGTCTGTTGTTGGGAGGATGTAGGCTGGTCGAGTTCAAGAGTATTATGTCATGTCTTTGTGTGTTTAAGACCCAGTTGGCAACAGTATGGCGAATACTGTGCGCCTGCGTACGTTTAATTTTGTCACGTTGAAGCGACCTATTGTCGTAGGCGGCGTGCACGTGAGGCTGATTTAGCCGGGACCGTTCCCCTTTTCTTGGTTATTGCCCAGGAGGCGTGAGGAGCCAGTACCTTTACGCGTGCTGGCTGTGGTCTTTCTAGGTTGTCAGTGGTGTTATTGGGTGAGAAAACCGTGGATAAGGTTAGAGTGTGTTCTGTGGAGGGAGGTTTAGAGATAGCGGTCGTGGAAGCAGGGTTGAAGAGAGTAGAGTCTAGGAGGGGGGAGTTAGGAGCAGATGTGGAGAGAGTAGATCTAGGGGATGGGGGCCTAGAGATAGTAGGGGAGGTGCAGATTATGAGAGGGGGTGTCGGGAGAGAAAGGAGTTTGGGACGAAGAAGGAGGGGTGGGCGGCTTTTCGCGTGGTTTTGAGTGGGGGGGGGGGAGGTCGTGGAGGGTTTTTTGTTTAATACGGGGTGTTGTGGAGGGTTTGGTGGGCTTGGTGGAGATAAAGGTTGTGGTTTCAGTTGGAGTGGGGTCGGAGGCTGTGAGAAGGGGGTGAGGCAGTGGGAGAGGGTTAGTGGCAATAGGGGGGGAGTGCTGGTGGTAGGAGGGAGTTTAGGTATAGAGGAGGAAGGAGTGGGAGCTGTGGATGGAGCAGAGGAGGCAGTTGGAAAAGAGATGGGAGTAGTGGGCAGAGGGGTAAGTAAGAAGGGTGCAGTGGCGAGGGTGCAGGGACGGAAGGGCGGGAGGGGGTGGGAGCGTGGTGAGGGAGGTGGGCGGTGGGTCCAAGGGGTATGTGTTCTTGGTCACCGGGGTGGGGAGGAGTGCGGGTCTCCTGTTTGTGTGCTCGTCAATTAGAGCGAACACCTTCTCGGGGAAGGTGATCTGTTCTAGACCTTGTGAGGTGAATAGTGCGTTAAGTATATTTGCATATAGTCGGGAGTCACCCCTGGACATGTCCTTTGCCACCGTTGAGAGCAAGGCGGCCAGGTGTAGCTTTGGGTGTGTGGTCTCGTTAGGTGTGTGGTGTGGAGTAGGGGTGAGTGTGGGTAGGGGTGGGCATGGGTGTCGGTATAGTGGGGGTCTCTGGGTTTAAGATGCTAGGGTGGGGGCGGGTGTCGGAATGTGTAGGTGAGTTTGGGTTGCTGCTGAGGTTGGGTGTGTCGGGGCTGGGACAGAGAGAGGTGCGGACACCGTTGCGCCACAGCGGCGGCGAATGTTATTGTGAGGGGTGGGGGCGGAGTGTGTGGTTGTGTAGAGGGATTGAGGACGTTGTATAGCCGCTACGGCGTCATATTTATTTCAAAGTAAAGTGGACATTGGACATAATAAGAGCTGAAATATAGGTAGAATTAGAAAGAAAATAGTAAGAGAGTAAAGTGGTTAAGGAGTGAGTTTAGAGAATAGATGATGTGTAGAAGGCAGAATAAAAGATCCCTGGTGAAAGAGTAGCTCTGTTTGTGATAGTTTGTTTGTTTTTTTTTTGTTTTTTTATAAACTATAAATTTTATAGTTTATTTAATCAAATTAACTCTGTTAATTTAATTAAGGGTTTCATCTTAATGATGATTCATTTGTGGCATTCAAGCCTTTATTTGAGACGGGGTTTTTAAATCCCGCTTTAGGTCTTTGAAAAAATTTATGAAAAAAATTTATATTTTTCCTAAAATGTTAGGTTGATTTTAAACAATAATTTTTATTATTTGAGTGAATTTTGGTTTTATGGTGAAGTTAAATTTTAACTAAAAACTTGCGCATTACACTGGTCTATTGTCTCGTCTATTGTCGATTCCGTAGTGTGTATTGGGGAGTCATGTCACCGTCAGACTGTAATTTACTACTTTTAAAAGGTCTTATTTGTCTGTCGGCTTCGATGTCTAGGTGTGTAGGAGAGAATTCAGGGGTCAAGCGTGCACCAATGGCTTGCCATATCCTCTTAGCTCTCTCGCGGAGTGCCACGTTGATTGGAGATAATCCAACCGAGTCGTGGAGCTCCCTCTGTCGTTTACGTTCTCTTCTTCGGGTGTTTGTAATAAGTAAAACCGCTTTGTTCTGGATGACTTGTAGTTTCGCAATGTGGGTCTTGGCGCTCGCGTTCAGCGGCATCGGGGGGTACAAGAGTCTCAAGCGAATGCACGCATTGAATATCTTGAGCTTATTTGAGCGAGTTAGGTCGATGAACCTATAAAACTCCCTCAAATCTCTCTTGCTATTCGTGAATGTCCGCCCGATATGACTCTTGTGGTGATTTTGAGCCCTAGAACCGTCCCTTCCGAGCAGTAGGGGATTCTCTCCCCCTCTACCCGTATATCGTTGAAGGTCTTGCGAAACATGGGAATTATTTTGAATTTTGGGGCATTGGTCGATATCTTCCATTTCCTCTCGAAAGAGTTGATGTTGGAAATCTCCATAGCCGTATTTATCGCCATAAATTTCCTGTGAACGTAAGCGGCTGTACAAATTTGCGATATATCGTCAGCGATTGAACGTATATCGTACCTTCGGAAAGAGGTTGTGGTAGGTCACGTGTGTATATGTTGTATAAAAGGGGACTGAGACAGCCCCCTTGTGGGACCCCTGATTCGAGCTCTAATTCGGGGCCTTTGTATCCTCTGATATGTATGTATGCTCTCCTCTCCATTATGTAATCGCAATGTATCCTCTCAAGAATGGGGTCGAGGCCTATTTGAAGAATCTTAAATTGTAGGCCTCTCTTCCAAACTTTATCAAAAGCTTTTTTGACATCTCGGACCTTCCGGTCGGCATGCCTTTTTTCTGCCTTGATCTTGGCGAGCTTTTCTGTGATAACGGCTAGAGCCGTATCAGTCCCTCTTTTCCTTCTGAAGCCGTGCTGTTGCTCGTTATGCAGGTTGGCTTCGTCGAGAAAAGAGTTGACTCTGTTGGCTAATATTTTCTCAAAGACTTTGCCATCAAATTCTAAGAGAGTTATCGGCCGAAAGCTGGTAGGGCAGTCCGGGGGCTTTCCTGATTTGGGAATAAAGATCATCTTGGCCACCTTCCACTGATCGGGAAAGTAGCCCGTGTTCAGAGTGGCATTCATGATGTTAAGAAGCCCACTCAGAGCATAAGGCGGGGCCTTGATGAAATTTTCCCTGGTCAGTCCCGTGGTACCCGGTGCTCTTTGACGAAAGGATTTTAGTGCAACGGAGAGCTCTTGGGCAGTTATTTTACTCCCATAGCCCTCCATCACTCTTTCCTGCGATACACAATGATGAGGGGAGGTTCTGTGTATTTGTGTGTTTAGTTGTTCTATTATGTCAGTCTCGAATTCGAGGTCGTAGTTGTCATTTTCTTCTGGGGTGATTGTAAAGATTGAGGACCAGAAAATCCTAAAAATTTCCTCAATCTCTTCAGGCTCGTCGATTTCTATACCGTCGTTTCTAAGTGTTATTCTTTTGGGGGGAGCTCTTCCTTTTAACCGTTTAACGGTTTGCCAGAAGGTGTGTGAATCTCTTTCAATGTCGAGTCTTCCTATTAGTCTGTCCCATGTGAGTATCTATTGGCCCGAAATTAGTGTCTGGAGTTGATACCCCGTGGCCACGACCAGACCCTCCAGGGTAGTGCCTATCTCAATGGCAAGGTAAGATTCATCTAAGTTGGGTAGTCTTTGATATTTTAGTCCTTTTTTGACGGCTATTGCGCAGCCGTCATACCGTTCCTGTCTATGATTTTTACTAATGACGTCGTATTGAAATATTTAAATCTCTTTATGAGCGGTCATTCCGTGTTTGTTAATAAGTATGATGTCAGGGTCATTGTGTCGCAAGATATTGCCATAGATGGAACCTTTTCCGTCCCATTCATCGGCATTCATCTATATTATCGTTAGTCTATTAGTCATTTTGTGTAACGTTTGGGTCTTTTTATGTGTGAGATTAAAGTGGACGCTTATTCGCGATCCACTTTAGCCCCATGTGGTGTACTGGGCGGGGTGCGCTCCCTGCCGTTTTGTTTTTTCCTGTATTCGGTGTCCGTGATTGTATGAAAGCAGTCGGTGGTTAATTTTACCATGTTTCGTGAGAGAGCCTCCTCAACTTGCCGTTCCGGAACCTCATCAGAGCATTCCCACTTGTATCTTCCGGTCCTAAGACCCTCAGATACTTCGTGGGAATCGGTTTCAGTTGGGAAGGATGCCGATTCGGGAGCATATAGTTTAAGATTAAATCCTCTCAAATGGTATTTAAGTTGGGTCTCTCTGCCTCGAGATGAGGAGGTTGACCTGGGACCACGTGTCTTTGAAAGTTTTCTCGACCTCGGAGACCTGATCTCTTTTGTTCGCATTGCTTCCTTGTTCAGTGACTTGGTGTGAGTTTTGGGTGTATTTGTGTCAATTTTGGGGGGTGAGTTTTGGGTGTATTTGTGTCAATTTTGGGGGGTGTAAGCGGCGCTGGTTTTTCTGTTTGGGAAGTATGTTTATTTTTGTTTAGGCGTGGGTCGCGTGTGGTGGCTGTGTTTTGAGGGGTGGGTACCTTTTGGTACTGTTCCGGGCATTGAGGGGCTACGCTTATACGCATAACCTCCTCTGACGGAGGGTTGTCGGGGAACCACATCTCCTGTAAGCCGTTCTTTACGAGCATACGGCGGACCTCGGTTGCGAAAGTTCCAGGGCGAGTGATGTTAGCTATGTGTGCATAATAAATGCAGCACATAATTTTGGTGAAGTGCTCGTTTTCGATGTGGAGAAAGATTTTCTGGTTGTTCGTCTCGGCAATCGCGGCTTTGGCAACTTTTGCGCAGGTTGAATTTACCTTCTTCTCCTCCGTCTCGCGTCGAAGCTGGGTTTGTTTTTGGATTTCAGTTTTTCTGATCGGGCATGCCATGGACATAGTTTGGTGGGGACCTTCACAGTTCAAACACTTTGGGGACGTACTTTTGCAGTCGCGCCAAAAATGGTTGCGACCTGCACATATAGAGCAAAGAGTGAGTTCTTTATTTTCAGGGCAGCTTAAAGTGGTGTGTTTGCCGTACTTGTAGCACCGAAAGCACATTTGCAAATTGACAAACTCTTCCCTTTCAATCTGCTCTGGGCAGACTCTCACACTAAATAAAAGTAATTTGAGATCTTTAGCCTTTTGTGCCATCGCCGTATCCTTGAACACAACCTTGAATACGTGCGTGTAGGTTTTGAATTTTATTACCTCTGCAACTTTTGTCCAAGGGTGGTTCCTTTCGAGTTCGTCTTTTATGTCCTCTGCCGAGTGGCTCCCGACCCAAGAGTCGAGGCGCCTGCAGACGACACTACGGTGAGTTTTTATTTGTGGGGGTGTGTGGGGTTTCAGGTTTATGGTCTTTAGGCATTCAACTGCCTTGCTTGAGGTTAAGGCTTCACAGTCGGCCTCCCTCACACAAATGGCAGAGTATCCATTTTGGATGTCGATAAGTCGTACCAGTGCAATCTTTATGTTCCCGTAAATCTGTTCAAAGACTTTACCACGGTCAGGTTTCGGGCCCTCCGAGAGGACCCGAAGAGTAATTCGAAGGGTTTACTTCATTTTTCACACATCCCACCGCTCACTGGACGGTTACAAAACATGGAAAAACAGAGAAACACTTGTGTAGAAAAGGTGGTGAGAGAGAAAAAGGTAGAGGAGATTAGATGGTCAATGTCCAAGTACAAAGAAAATAACCACTTTACCTCCAAAAAAAATTTCACGTAGGAGTGAAGATTCGTCCCGTACCGTCTTCAATTAAGAAGGCCAGTGGTCCACTTATGAACGAACAAACGATCGAGCTACTATCAACAAGACGAGTCACTCTGAACACTTTCTCGGTAAAAATTCACTTTATGTAAAAATCCAAAAAAAATGCTGTCAAAGCGGGAGTCAGACTTGCTAAGGCAACCAGAGCAGTCCAAAGTAAAGTGAAAGAAAACGATTTTTAAAGGGTATTTATTCCACCTTGGTTAAACGTAACGTTATAGGAAATGAGCCACGCACAGGAGTGGCTCATTTCCTCTAACGTTACGTTTAACGAAGGCAGAATAAATACCCCTTAAAAATCGTTTTCTTTCACTTTACTTTCTGCCAGATCCTCACTCCACACATTGCATCGCTAAAGGAGTCAAGAACATTTCAAAACGTTCCGAAGATGATCGAATAAGATCGAAAGCTAAGCAATTTAGTTTGATTTTTACTAAACACATTCATTTAAAAAAGAGATGAATACCGGACAAGTAATCCACCATCTCCAAGATGGAATAAAAAAATAAAAAGTTGCCAAAGGATATTAATTAAGGCAAAATACACAATAGTCTTTAACAAAATTTTCATTCAAGAAAGACTGCTACCCAACTACACTAATATATATATATATATATATATATATATATTTATATATATATATATATATATATATATATATATATATATATATATATATATATATATATACATAGTCATGGCAGTTGTGACGATTGATTAAACCACCAACATGAATAGAGCCTCGTCACTTCAGGGGATATTTTTAAACAATTCACGCCAATCTTCGTCCCAACCTAGTATTAATTATTCATGCCCCCATTTTGCGTTCACAGTACTCAAGTTTTTACTTCCTGCATATAATGGGGTTTGTACGAACGAAATTTAATTATTTAGACAAAACCACTTGTACTAGTAATGTGTCTTGCTAGGCCACTTTCACGAGATGCTTGAAGGGTTGAGTTTTGCGAGCTGCAATTAAACATTTATTCCACTGTTGCCACGTTCTACACTGATCGGGATGGGTTGGTCGGTTACTTCTTGTATCGTTCACAGAGGCCGTACTCATCAGCTTTGTATAACAACTTTTTATTGTTTCCGAATGTAATGTTGCTTGCCTATCTTTACATGCACGTCACCATCTGTGAAGAGGAACAATGGAATTTCACACTTCATAGAGTGCTGCTATCTTAGCTCGCTTCTGAACAGTCAAGCGGCCGTCCATCTGGAAAATAAAAATTAAGAAAATGTGATGACTTCAGTAATACTAAAAATCGTTTAAGCATTTTCTAATGCTAAGTTACTTTTCACCAACACGCTCTCTCTCTCTCTGCCATCAAAATAGAATAAAAGAAAACGAATAGATCTGAGCTGGCGAACTAATCCTAAAGGGTGTATTTTTCGAGTGAGATGCTTTTTGTTAATTCTGGTTTAAAAAAGTAATAGAATAAATATAAATATGTGAATGGTTCATAACATGTAAGCCACAATAAATTTTTTTAACTGCGATGGAAAGTTTTTATTATGAAAGTGCCTTATCAAGAGCTTATTTATCCAGTCGCCAGTTCTCATTTCACTGAGCACTTTGTGATAAAAGGCCGATGGAAAATAAAGAAAGTTTTTGCTACAACGCCTTTGTTCTAAGTACATATTTATATACGTACCGTTTTTTTTAAATCACTTTGAATTGGAACATTCAATTTAAACATACGATAAAGAAGCCTGTAATACCACCCTTAATGATCTCTAAGAGATATTTTTTTCTATTTTCAATGCAAAATTTTGCTAGAAAATTGCCAATTTAACGTAATCATTGAGGATAGAGCAGGGAGGGGGGGGTGCTCAAAGTCTGTTTTCTAAATTTGAGTCGGAATAACTAAATTTTACAATTGCATACGAACAAAACAATCGAATTATGCCCATCTGATGTATAGGGACACAACAACCCGAGTCCTTTCATAGATTAGATAAAATTACACAAATTAGCGGCACGGAAGAAATATATTTTCTCACTAATTTTGCCATATGCCTAATTCTCTTTTAATAGAACGAAAGAGACAATGGCTCCTCATGAAAAATATCCTATTACTTAGAGTAAAAATAAGATATTGAGGAATAAAAGGATCGAAACGACAGTACGATGAGAACCTCGAGCAAGAAACGGGTGAGAGAAAGCAAACTCAAAGAAATCTTAAATGGCTACAATATGTTTTGTTCCTTATTCTAATTTTTATCCCCTGGTCCGGGAAAAGTAGACTGCACAATATAACGAGTCAAAATAATTCCCGTGACAACTGTGAAAAACTTGAGGAATTAGGCTTTAAATTCGACGTCCGAAACTGATGGCCGATTCACATATTCTTACTATGTCAAAATAAAGTTCATATTTTTTGTTCTCTCTGAATCGCTAATGAGATAATGTTCCTCATCACCTATTCACAATCTCTACATTTTCCGTTGTTGGTGATCGTTTTGTTTATTTTCTCCTGTCTGTTTGCCTTTTTATATTTAATGTTAATTCCGACCATTTAGTGATTTGTTTGTTTCCCCTAAAAATAATTAAAAGCTATAATGCGATAACAAGCTTTTCTCTAAATCGTCATATCCAAACCAGCCTAACACGCACATAATAATATGCACATAGAGTGGAAACTACATACAGGGATGAAAAGGAAATGCTATCCTTCCCAACAAATCCCCAATCGAATGAAAGGCGCCGATTTTATTTCAATTTTGTGCAAATCCACCATACATTTAAAAGGCCATTGTAAAGGTCGCTCGCTAAATAATGCTTTTTCGTAGCTGAATTTCAGTGTATTCCCTTTAAAGTGATCATTAAAAGCAAAGAGATTTTGTACGAGTGATACAACCATTATTTTTGTAGGTATGTGGTCTAGCGAGGTAGAGGGGTGTTTGTGGACACACATTTGTATCCTAAGATGATTTTGCGACTTCATTATAATTATGTGTCTTTCTGTTTACCCTCATTAGAGAATAAAACAAATAAAAATCAAGAACGCTAAAAAAAATACTATTCACCTAACTTACGAAATGGCATCCAATTTGGATGGCGTCAATTCGGAAGCAATCACTTTTTCATCATTCAGTTGCAACATAGACCCCAACAATAACACGCAACCTGTAAAACTCATCCAACGATGATTCCGAAAATTAGTCTCATTTAGTCTTTTCGATCAGTTATAAGAACTGTGGTGTTAGCCCCTCCCCCTATTAATCCTTGCATATTTGCTGGCAGGTTTGGGGCATTTTGGGTTAGGAAGGGCCCATCTACCGATGGATGACTGCTCGAAGCTGGCAGTCAGCTAATGGATCTAATAAACTTCCTTAACAATCAAACCCTATATTTAAGATTTTTTTAAAAAGTATCTTCTTCTCTTAAAGACGTAAAAAGTATTTCAAAGTTAAATTATTAATGAAGTAGTGGAAATTGCCGTGGTGGATAAACCACTGGATTTCCAGGAATAGCTCGGGTTAAATTCTTGGCGAGAGTGTAATAAATATTTCTTTCAGTGGTCGAATGAAACCAACCAAAATCAAGGCGCGGCACCGTGTCTTACGTATCCGGACGCCTACAGTTGGCAGCCGCAAACTCAATTCATCCAAGCTCTCTCTCTCATTCTTCCCTTCCCACACACACAAGACATCACTATTCCGTCTAAAGAATTCGTGAAGTGATTTTTAGTCCATACTCCACTACGTTGTATCATGCGAGAGCCAAACGCTCGCTGGTTGGCGACACACAAGGCGGAGCGGTGGCTCAGTATCCTGCTGTCATTGGTCGTGCATTTGTGCAATTGATTTCATTCTTGTGTTCATTTAATCGTTTTATTTCTTTTTTGTGTGGTTTTAATTTTGTTTTTAAACTTTATTTCTTATCCCCTATTTACAATTACCGTTTTAGTTTTATAGTACCCGAAGATGGGCATGTATAGCCCATAACGTCGTATTAAAGGTATCGTATATTTCTAGTGTTTATTTTGATTTAGAAATTTATATATATATATATATATATATATATATATATATATATATATATATATATATATATATATATATATATATATATATATATATATATATATATATATTAATGTAGTTTGGTAGCAGTCTTTCTTGAATACAAATTTTGTTGAAGACCATTGTGTATTTTGCCTTAATTAATTTCCTTTGTCAACTTTTTCTTCTTCTAACTATCTTTTTTATTCCATCTTGTGGATGGTGGATCACCTGTCCAGTATTCATCTCTTTTTTAAATGAATGTGTTAGGTAAAAACCAAACTAAAATGCTAAAAATTCAATCATCTTTGGTGCGTTATGGAATTTCTTGACTCCTTTACCGATGTAGTAAGTGGAGTGAGGATCTGGCAGAACGTTAAGTAAAAATAAATAATTAATTAATGAAAGTGATGAAATGTGTGGTAGGTTTACAGAAGTGTCAAAATGTTTACTAGGTTGCTCTGGTGTTAGGGCATCACTAGCGTGCTTTCTTCTTTGTTAGTTCATAAAAATTTTTTCCTCCGTCAATAATGGTGCTCACTGTCGATCACAGCCAGGTTCTTCCATTGTTATATATATATATATATATATATATATATATATATATATATATATATATATATATATATATATATATATATATATATATATTAGTTTGTTTAATTTGATCCATCATCGTGTTTTTCAAGCCTTTCAATTGTTTTTTATTTTGCTAATTATCTCTAGTTTTATTTAATTAAGTTATTCATTCATTATTTTCAGTTTAATTCTTAGTTTGGCCACTTCGCCTTTTTTCGTTTATTTTAATCTATCTTCCTCTTCTTATTATAGTTGGTTAATTTTGTTGATTTATTCTTCTTGACTTCTCTGTGTTTGTTAAATTAAAATTGGGCTTTTCGCCTCTTTTTGTTAAAATTAATTATCTTTGATTTAAGTTTGAATTGTATTGAATTTGGGGATTCGCCTCTTTTTATTTTAATTTTTAATTTGGTCACTTCGCCTCATTTTGTTAAAGTTAATTTGACTTTGGTTTGAGTTTGATTTGAATTGAGTTTTGATTTTGAATTTGAATTTGGGTAATTTGTCTCTTTTTATTAAGGTTAATTTCCTTTCTATAATTCTGTGTATATATAGGTAGTCTGTTCTCTCTCGCATAGGTTCTTCCGCTTGGGAATAGAGCTGTTCTTCCAACTGCGCGTCTTTTGTTTCCTCGTATGTCTAGATCGTTGTTCATAGTTGGAAGTATTTCGTGATCGATTTTGCCCCAAATCTTTCTCCCTAGCCTTTGGCTTTCCATATTGATCGGTTTTAGTCCGGTTCTTTCATGTAGAACCGATTGCCGAATATGGTCGATCCTTTGCGTACACTAGGACGGAGCGTATCAGGGCCGTGTACAGCTTCTTCTTATTTGACACGCTGAGGCCTTGGAAACGGTAAAGTTTCTTCATGCTTCTGGTGGACTAATTGAAGATTCCTTGGGGAAGTTTCCCTCAATCTCTTAACTTGGCTAAAATATTTTCTCGGGTCCCCTTCTGCGTCTATGTTGTCAATTTTTCTGTCCCACGTCTGTTTTTGTTTTTTTCTATGATGAGTTGTTTGATGATGTACCTTAATTCTCGCAACTCTCAATAAGGAAGGGCTGTAATTCCTTACTTGTTTATGTCATTGGTAAGGGCTTCCATGGAGTCCATCCTCTTGAGGATTTTTGTATCCCACCTTAGAGCCAGGTGTATTAGTTTTCCGTTCATGGGTTAGATAGACGATCAGTGCGCTAAATGTTTTCCATTATATTATCAAGGTTTTCATCAATCTCCTGTAGCGAGGCACCTTCCAGTTTATCTACTTCTATGTTGCTTAGATATTCCTTGTATGTGTCCTAATTAGCGCTGTTCAAGCTCTTCGTTTGGTGGTTAAACCTTACTCGGTGATGTTAATATTGTCGTAACCAGGTTGACATAGGCCGATGGGATATAAAGGCAGGTATTGTTTTCTGGTTTAGAGCAAAATTGGCGTTAGTTAATATGACATCAGGCGTAGTCAAAGACCTTTCGATTAGAAAGATCGCAAATCCTGATCTTTTTCTCTGCACTTTGTTTCTATTAATTAGTAGACACCATAAATTAGCCGCTCCATCAAACGCCCTAGTGTAACTTGCCTCTCTCCAGCGGACGTTAGCTCTTCCGCTTAAGATGGTCGAGGCGTTTCTGTGAAAGAGACGGACAAAATTAAGAATTGGTAAAAAAGGAGGCCTTGGGGGGTTGATAACCGACTTCAACCACGATGTCATCATATGTCTTCCTGATTTATACCAATATATATTATTCATCCAGCCCTTGTTTCTCTTGAAATTTTATGCCTATCCTAATTGCAATGGCAAAGCCTTCAAATCTCTCATTATAGTGATTAGCCATCAGTTCCTCATAATTGTAAATTTTAATATATTCAGGAAATAATCCTCAGAAATGAGGATTATATCCTGTTCCACGTTCCTTATGATATCGTTGTAAATTCATTTCTTGTTTGTACATCCATTAACATTGAAGGATAAGATCTTTAAGTTTCTAATATACCTTATGCTGTTAAGCATGTTTTAATTCTTATGTGAGTGCTTTGGCTTGGTTCCACTCTTTCAGGCTGGAGAACTTATTCTTCAACATCTTTTCTTTCTAAGCAACTCATGAGAAAGGTCAAAGCAGGATTCCTGGCAGATCTTATTTAAACCTTGCCTTATACACGCAAACAAGTCATCTTCAATCATTTCTGCATCATAGTCATACTTATACTTCCCTCTAATACCTCCTGCTAGACTGTCTGTTGTTTTGGATATTTTCGGTACTGGTGCAGATGGTGATTCTTAAATTCCAACAAATAAATCTTTAGTGGTTCTACAAATTTTGAGGAGTAATCCATTGGCTTGAATTCTCGATGCCGCCCTATTTGCATGGGTGTAATAATGTCTCTGTATTTGCTCGTGGAGTAGGCTTCTCTTTGAGAATCTCTAGGTTCCGACCTCCTTGAATTATTTAGTCGGGGGTCACTATTAGTGAAGCGAGATCTTGATATTTTTTTTATTAAGGCCTGCAACAGTTCTCCCGATGTAGGATTGTCCTGGAAATTTTTTTCATATGTTTCTACTAGGGATCGAACGAGAAGCAAACTTGAACTAGGACAAATACCTCACTTTTAATGCAAGATGCCGAAAGTGAAAATGACCATTCCATTTTCTGATGCTTTATTCGATATCTCAGTTGTCTGGAAAGTTATTTTAAATCCATGAGTGAATTATTCCACTTGAGTGGTCTTAAATTTGCAGATTTCGTCAAATTTTGCCCAATTTTGCTTTGTCTCTATCTCACTTTTTATTTCATCAGCCCAGTGGGAGCCAACGTACGCGCCTATGCGTCGACAGATGATCATTCTTTAGGCAGCAATATGCGGAATGACTTTAGGTATGAGGCTGAGCTTTTCGAACTCGTCTCTGTTGTCAATATCCTTGTTTGTGTCGCTGATAGTGAACTATCCATAGGCTTTGTCCTTCAGTCAGCAAAAGCCTATTTCAAGTTTAGACAAAATAACTTCTATAACGTTCTCCCTTGCTAATTTCTGACAGCACTCTTTCTCCCTGCTGATTAAAAATGCTCACGAAATTATGCGTTTGTATGTGGACGAGATTAAACAAACAGTTTGTTCGTAGAATACAGTATACTCTTTAATTATTTTGATAACGTGGCTTCAAGTTATGCTTAAAAATATTTATTCCTTACCTATGAGTAGTTTCAAAGTCAGAGCAAACATAATGTTTATAACCAAGCTTGAATGAAAAGAAGAAATAATTATATCATAGAAGATTCATAGTCAAGTTTATGAGATTATTTCCAATTTATAACAACCGTTTATGACTGAGGAAAGCGTTTGAAGTAATAATAGGCATTTATAATGTGCCCTTCAGAGTTGTTAGCCCTCCCAGAGCGCAGGTTATGTAGTGAGTGTAGAGAAAGTTTACAGGGGAAAGAAGGAAATTCTGAAGAGATGAGTCTTCAGGAGACGTTTAAAAGTAACGAGGGAGGGAAAGGATCGGACGTCGGCAGGAAGAGCATTCCAGAGTCTAGGAGCACAAACTGAGAAGGAACGGTCAGCCATAGAGCAGAGGACAGAACGAGGAGTGTTCAGGATTGGAGCGAAGTTAAACCGGAGTTCCCTAAGAGTTTGACGACGGGCGAGGGCAGACGAGAGATAAGGTGGAACCTCGAGGTTTAGGGCCTTGTAGGTGATGAGAAGAATTTTATAGTAGGTATGGAAGCGAATAGCTAACTAGTGTAGCTCCTGTAACAGAAGCATCGAAGGAGGTCATCCGGGGGCGGTTTCTATCGAGGAGGTTCATGTAAATTAATTGCAATCGTGTCCTCCTTCCAGTTCACCAAAATTATGTAATACTTGGCGCCTCGCCGGAGAACTGGGAAATCCACAATTTATCGTTCTTAAACAGGTCCTTTACGCCTTGTTCTCGATCAAAGACGAACAGAAAAGTGTGTAGATCATTGGAGACGTAGATTGCCCTTTCTTACTTTTTAGAAAGAGCCATAAAGCGCCCGAAGGTGGAGAAGATATTGATCGAACGATGGTACGTGATGTTCTTTAATAAGCTCCGCGGTCATACGCAGTTTAGTTCCCTAAAAAAAATCTTTCGAAGAAGCACTGATATCTTCCTACCATGCGTTTCTGATTGACTGGATGTGCCACGTGTTGTGCATGGCAATCCGTTATAGTCGAAAGAACCCAGTACTTTGCAAAAAAAAATAAAATAGATGGCTGGGTAAAGGTCCAGGATTCTTTGTTTGCCATTGAAACAGCTTCTACCCAGGACGTAAATGATGTATCGTTGTTAGCAAGCAGACCTTTTCTTGGCAGCACGGTAAAGCGGTCGAACCATGTACAGGTGTTTTTTTAGCATTGTTCGTGGGTTGCAGCACAGGGCTTGGCTAGGGTGACTCTGTATTTTTGTACCTACAATATTCGGCATTGTACTCAGCTACGAACACAGTGGAAAAACATTTGTTGAACATAGATAAAATAAACCCCACTATTTATATATTTTGATTCTTTACACCCTTGATAAAACCGAGGAGGTAGAGCAGTAAAAACAGCTTTAAAGAAGGATAGAGGAATGTTAGGTAAGGTGGTTAATATATGGTGTGTTTGGTGCGGAGGTGCTAAGAAAATAGATACCAGAGGAGATCGTAACTGATCAAAGAACTAACGGTGTTTTTGATAGACCTTATTGCAGGCAGCAGCGGGTCTCATTTTGGCCACTATTAATGCGTCAGGAGTTATTGTAGACGTTTGCACTTAGAGGCGGGAGCTGCCTTATTAGAGTCTGCTCCTAGCATCATAACTTTGCCTAGTTGGAGAGGGTAGACTTAAATCGCGCACGATCGCAGCGGTTAATAGTTGTAAGGAAGAAATGGTGCAGACTACTCTTCCAATGTAGCTCACAGCTCCATAGATCTCAAAAATGGCTTTGCTCTCTCATTTACATAACTCAAGGTTGATTCTCCTTGTAAAAAAAAAAACGAAGGTATGAGCACTCCTTTAATTAGAAAGGTAGTAGAATGCTCAGTCGTTTTTAATTCAAATTAGGACCAAATTAAGATTATATTTTGAAAGGCGGTAACCAATCACTCGACAAAACTGCCAACATGGAATGGACAAAGTGTCTCTGTCGTGTCAAGTATGATAAATGAAAGCGACACAATGTGATTATTCTTGGCAAGAAAAACGAAAAACTTACTCTTGTAGAATCTTAATACAAGTTATTAAAGCATGAAAAATAATTATATGAATTTGGGGATTTGACTTTAAAAGTATATTGAATTGGTTGAAATAAAGGAGAGGAACATTTATGTTAGAACGTGGAGAATCACGTTAGTTTAAGGAATGTTCGCAAAGGTGTTAAGTGAAGAAGATCGACGTGTGTAGGTAAACCTATTCCGGATTACGTAGATGATTTTTTAAATTGGAGAAGTTTTATGACACCCACATTTCAGTAATGTTAGCTGGTAGTCTATTACAGACTTTGTTACCTCGATAAGTAACAAAGCGCCTTGTCATTGTATTAGTTTGATTATGACATTGAGAGACAATCACATCTCAGGAAAGTGTATCTATATATCGAGACTCCAAAATATAAGAGGATTACTGGTAGTTCTTACTGCAATCAAGTACTTCATACATATATACTGTATATATAAAAATATTTGAAATAAAGGTAAAGAGGATGTTAAAAAATCCTAATTTGCAAGAATTTGATATTTCTCTTTTGTAAAAAGAAAAGAGGGTTCAGATAACATTAACACCCGCTCTCTAGCTGAGAGTGACCATGGGAAATATCCTGTGTGCTATGGGTCTTATTTTAAAGTATGTATATAACTTCGCCCAAGAATTGCTGAGGTGACATAAGACAGTTAGCTCTGCAGGCGATTACTAAAAAGTGAGTTTAGAGTCAATTTGTATATATATGATTTTTATTTTTCGACTTCTCTAATTGGGTTAGCATTGATTTCTTGATATAAGTTAGTTGGCTTTCTGGTGTTTGTCAAGATCATATTGGATGACCGCGATGAAAATATATAATTTATTGGCATCATTCATTGAATAAAGTGAAGTGAAATTCAATGATTTAAACACAGAACAGCTTTGTGTCGATCTGAATTTAAAATGCATTGTTGATAGGTCTACCGATCAAAACTCAATTCTGGATCAAATTTCAACTGATTTAGACTTATAAAGAAGTTGAACTTTATCCACCCATAGGAATCGACAAATACTATTGCATCCCGGTGGCCTTCGCTGCCCGGCCCTCTCCCCTAATCCACGTTACACGACGGATCCGCCCCTGGCTCAACTCGGTCAGGAAGAGTGGATCACCGACTAGGACTGGCATGACGTCACTATCATTGACATGGTGGCAGAGTAGCTGGATTCCATCCTCCATCTGCATTACGAATAGAACTGCCACAAAAGGCCAATGCGCATGCTCAGTGATAACAAACCTTGGATGACTGCTCGCATACTCGAGCTATTGGACAACAGACAGAAGGCCTACGACAGAGGGCAATGCGATGAGTGGAGAGATTTGTACTATACAACTAAACATCCAACCAAAATAGCCAAATACCTGACTGTGCAAAAAATAGAACAAAATAACATTTAATTCTAGCCAATTTTTAAAGTAACTAAAAATCATTTTTGGTTCCAACAAAAGGAAAATCAAATTACCTCTTCTTAAGAATATAGAGAATTACTCAGCAAGTATTGAAATATTCAATCATCTCACATCTATTTGTGCAAGATACTCCCCTATAGATCCGTGCACCCTCCCAAGTTTTTCGACCCCAATCTAAATGAAGTTTCAACCATCAATCGAATTGAAGTTTACAATAGAATAAACAAATTGAAAATCAATAAATCTTCGCTTCCCAACAAGCTCCCTAAGAGATTAATTAATAAATTTTCGTATGAGATAATATACCACTCACCCACATTTATAATCACCGGATCAAAAAGAGCGTGTTCCCTAAACTCTGGACGAAAGCTAACATCATTCCGCTGAAGAAGAAAACCAAGGTCACCGAACTAGGTGATCTTCCAGCAGTTACGATTGATTCCAGATTTCCTAAAATTCCAGAAGGTTTCGTTACTGGCCTGGTTCTCAAATACATAACACTAGAACTCGATCCAGATCAGTACGGGAACCGCCATGGTAGTTTAACCACTAACTACCTTGTCAAAATACTCGACGACGTTGTCAAAGATATTGATCACTCTCATCATATTGCCGTAATAACTTTAGTAGATTATATAAAGGCTCTGATTTTGTCGATCATGGAATTGCAGTTCGAGAGTTGTTTTTAATGGGGTGTCTCTATCTTTACTCAAGTTAATATCCAACTTTTTAATCAATCGTTAACAATAAGTAAAATATATAGATGTTCTGTCTGAATTTCAAAATATAAATTGTGAGGTTCCTCAAGGAACAAAATTAGGACTCATATTATTCATTGCTCTAATAAACAACTGAGCACGGGAAAACGCCATTCACATGAAGTTCGTAGACGACATTAACTTGGCTAAAGTTGTAAATATCAAGAATGGCATCATTATACAAAGCAAACTACAATCGATTATCTATCCAATGAGTGCGAATCAAATCTTATGGTGACTAATCCTATCAAGTGTGAGGATATGATTCCATCTCCCCCTAAAGGTCTATTATCTATTCGAGCTCTTTATAAAATAATATTTTTGTAACTTTCTTGGAAATATACAATTTATTATTATTATTTGCCATTTTGCTGATATTGATTTCATTCTGACCTCAAATTATTAACTGTCAACTCTATATTGAGTACAATAGAATAACTGTCAGTAGGAAAAGTTACTAGCATAACAAAGGATTAAGATTAGTTGCAAATGTACTGTTTTCAAAATGAAACTATATACAATACCGTGTGGCCTTCTCCCAAACAGAAAACATGTTAATATTAAGGAGAGGATAATTATTGATGATTTAAAAACATCATTGGCTAGTAATCAGGCCTGAAACAAATTTAATAGAGAGTTAATTCGTGTGTTCACAAATACTAAATTCATTCTAAGAATATAAGATTAATATAATAAAAGATAATCAATTGTTTTTGGTTGCAATTGCAAGTATCACATGTGTGATTTTAAAGCGAGTGTAATTTTTGCATGTCTAATCTTGAATATATATTAAAGTTAAGATTTCTTTTAATTTACTCATTTAGTTTTCAATGACAAATATTTTACACACGCCCTTCCACTTTATATTTTCTGCCCCCCAAAATATCCGAGTTCTTTATATTTTTAACAGCAGCCATGAAACATGAAGAGAGACTATCCCATTCAAAGCAACTCTGTCTTGTTATTTTGCCGGGAAAAAATTGTACATCTATGACGATGTAACATCAAATACTCAAAGGAAGCTCATCTAAAATGCCATAGTCAAGAATCATCCAATCTCATTAATCGGTAAGATAGATTTCAGCATATTTTTTTTTTGGGGGGGGAGGGGGGGAATCCTATCTAATATTCAGATTGCCTTTGAATTCAAGAATTTGCATTTAATATTTTTTTAATCAATGAAATGCTAAATTTAACAAAAGAGAGCATAAATGAACGGAACGATAGATATATATGCCACACAATTTCATTGAGTAGAATTTCTGGACTAAAGAGAATGGAAATAGCCAAAGATATAATAATTAATGAGGCTTGTTTTCGCCAATGAATGGTATGATTGGGAAAAGGAGCTTAGTAACACGCTATGTGTGGAAGAGAACAGCGTACAGCGATGGCCGTGATTCTAGAGCTGACTCTATTAAACTTGCTGGATGCAGCGAGCAAAGAAAAAATATCTAACGAAGTAGGTGGAGCGATCATCTAAGGGAATATTTAATAAGATGAGGAAAAGATGAGAGGTAACAGAGACCATCAAATGCCGTATCAAAGTTGGTCAACTAAGATGTCGGTTTGAAGGAGCAACTTTAAAATTCATAAATACAAAGAGAATTTTATATTAAAACCCACAAATCATAGCAAAAATTCATAAATACAAAACTACATCACAAATATGGGTCAATTAGGTAATTTGTTTTTTCTGTAGCTGGTAGGAGTTTAGTTTATAATTAAAGAAATCTTTTCATCTTTACTTATTGTTTCTGGTTAATTGATTTCCTATGGCTTCGACTTCATATAAAAATTATGTATTTTTTTATTTTGAGATTACTCTTATATTTGCGTTTATCAAACAAACACACGCACACACACACACACACACACATATATATATATATATATATATATATATATATATATATATATATATATATATATATATATATATATATATATATATATATATATATATATATATTAGGAAAATAATTTTTACACCTTTTTATTAAATTATCTTAAACATAAAATACAAAGTTTCACTATTCTTTTGTTGATTATGATCCCAATATCTTGATAATAATGTAGAGAGCTAAAATAAAACAAGAAAACCTTTCGTTCTGAATTTTGTGAGATGAAAGCTACCGTTCTGGTTCCTAAAATAAAATTGCTTACTTTGGAAGTTTGAAGAAGAATTGAAGAACCATCCAAACTTTGATAAACTCCAAAATTAAGATTAAAATGCGATTATTTACGAAAGAATCCAATTGTTTAAATTATACTCAAACCATGGGAGGTAAGTCACGTTCCCACATAAATCCGTATAAGATGTTGAAGGTTTGACGAACTCAAGGGTGTATCCCTTTGTAGTTCGCTTATTTTCCTGTTTTCAATTAATAATTCATTCATTATACCTTATGAGTGGTATGTTGTTATTTTGTATATATGTTCAAAGCATACTCGTAGGATGACTGGTTTTCTTCTATAAGTCACTTTAGCTTTTATAAGGCATCTTGTGCGGTCATTAATTTTGGATAACCTGCCACTTTCCTAGTTTTATGTTGCATCAATTCTTTTTAATTATTCATAGAATCCCGAATCAACTAGGAGCTGCATCTGAATGATTTTTTGGTGAGGCCAAGAAAAAATTTAGAAATTTAGATAAATTTTTAACGTTTTATGATCTGAAGCAGAACTAAAGTTGTTCTGCTTTAGATCATAAAAGGTTGCACTCTATCCCACTCAAAAGCGCACCAGAGTTGTCTCTGTCAGAGAAAGAGAGAAAAAAAGATGCGCGTGGTTGCCTTTTCAAGGAGAGAGAGAGAAGACATACTTGGTCGACCCCTTTTAATCCACGCTAACGAGGCACAAAATCGCGAGAGCCGTGATGGGCTGAAGGCCCGACTTTGCGGAAGCCTGAGATGTGCTTAAGAGCACGAAAGGTCCTGCCGGGGATTATCCTTGGGTGGCGTGAATTGTGTAAAATCCACCTTGCCCGGCGAAGCGTCTGTCAACTGGAACCCTCGCTCTTCGGGCGCGGGGAAAAGTCCCTCCGTCTAACCCCTATAAAACATCTGACGCCAGACTTGGACAGCAGTAACCGCCGATGTCCCGAATATCCGCGAGTATCTGCCATCTTCCCGTCCCTCATAGTCCCGCCCGAACCCTTTCAGAACCAGTCAAGTTCCGTGTATTCTCCAAGAACTCGCGAGAGTCAACCCCGTACTCGTTGGTACCCCTTACCAGAACGCGAAGTTTTAAATCCTCGATTTGGTATTCTAAACCCAAAGGCAAGATCTGAGTTCATCTCGCGTAATAGTCGTTGTCAATAGGCTATTATTGTAAACTTTACGCCGTCTCTAACAAGGCAGGATTACTCCCTCGGACCAATTCTTTGAGGTAACTGCAACGCGCAACTCTCCTGTGCAAGCTCCCCTCACCCCTTTTAAACTTCCTTCATCTGGGCTTCGTATACGCTCAAGGTTATTTGAGCGTCAAATCTGTCATTATCTGTTCGTGTGCATGCTTGTCAACACCACCCACGTCGCTCTTTGAAAACGAGACTCGTGTACATCTCCTATGTTTATATACCTTACTTAAAACCACTTTTAATTTTGTAAACATATTATTTTCATAGTGGTAACGTATATTGGTACTCCGTTTCTATTACCCTAGAACCCTCCAAGATAGCTAAGCATTGGCCAACCTAAACTGTATTTATAATTTCATGCACGCTCATAGCGGACTAATCCGTTCATAGGCCTCTCTTTCTCTCTCGGGCTAAGAAATTTGGAAAAGGTTGAGATCTAACACAAACCTACGAGACTCTCCATATTTTCGTTTCTTAAATTTCACATTTAGCTTCATAAACCTCTAGGGCACGAGATATCTTATGCAGTTATCACTTATTTTTAATAAATCAGGTGAATATTGACGCCCTATAAGGCTGTAAACAATGGAAGTGCCTCAATGAAAAAAATTCTTTAAGAGTGGAGCTTTATTTAATGCAAATTTAATGAGAGCCAATGTACTCATGACATTCATAATACATTTCAACTCATATATTTTCCTTTCTGATTATATTTCCCTTTATTACTAAAGTTTTCTTTCCTTATCGATCACTCACTATAGAGGGCGGGAAAAGGGACGATTCATCGCCGCTAAATCATCGTCTCCGACTCATCGCCAGCCACCTCATCGCCAAAGTTAAGTTAATATTATAAAAGCGTGTTTAAAGTATAAAAAATCAAAAGGAAAACAAGAAAAATATACATATTTATTTATTTATTTATTAAAAAATCATATCTTATATGTGGAAAATAAAAATTAAGTCATTAATTTATTATTTTATTGCCTTGTTTGATTTAATTTCACGATTGCTAAATGGATACTTAGCAATCACTCGCAATTTCATCAAATTGATCTTAGATAAAATTATGGACCTCGTTTTTAATATCTCCTATTTATTAATTTTTATTATTTCTAGATTTTTCGTTATTATACTAATAATATTTTCAAAATTTAAATAAGATAATAATTCAGAGCTGTTTATATTAATGTTTAGTGACGTGTTAAAATAGTGCATAATTATATATCTTATCTTGATAGTATTTTTAATTTAAATTTATTGATCGTTATTATTTATATTATGGGTCAGAATGCCAATAATACATATATGTTAAGGATTTTAAGAAATTCATCATATATGATAGTTAAATTTGGTAGTTTGTCTTTTAAGTTTATCGATTTTGGTTGAGGTCATATAAGTGAAAATTATTTTATTCCTTTGATTTTGAGCCTATTTTTTCGTCTTTGGAGATCTTCCCATCTTCATTCTCCTATTTGGTATTCGTTAGGTTTCGTTGGAACATTTAATGCATTCGCTTTTTATGGTCGTTAGATTATGATGTCTGGGTTTGTGTTTAGTGATTTTTTTTGCTGTTTTCTCAATTTATGTCAGTATTTTCTTTGGAGTTTTTAATTAAGTAAGAGATATAAAATGTTTTTTAATTTTATTTTAAGAATATTCTCATTAATGATTTCCAATTTGGTTGGGTTACGTTCCTAAATAATTTTGGTGTACATTTTTTTGTTGCAATCAATTTTTGTATTTTCTTGTCTTTTCCCTAACCCGAAATTTAGTTACTTATTTAAGATAGTTTCATGTTTATTTAAGTCATAATTTGAAAGATTCGTGTGGATCAAGCGTACTTCCTTCATTATGACTTGACTGCTTCATAAATTTCTGGGTTTCTTTGGGTTACGAATTATATGTACTATATTTCACTCTACGTTGCGTTAGAAAAAGTGTATTTCTGAACATAATTATACATTTGCTGTGTTCATTATAAGTACTAACATGAGTATTAAATATTTTCTTGATGTTGATTTATAACTATCTTTTTGTTTCGATATTTCACGATCAAAGAGTGTTTTTTAAATCTTCTTGGAATATATATAAATGTCAATCAAGCGGTTTATCAGTTCAACTCACCTGATGACAAATGTACTCCGTCAAGTGTCCGATATACCACTAAGACACAAACAGGCAAAGCACAACAACAACGCTTCATACTTAGCAAGATTAGTCAGCACTTTATAACAACACATGGAAAAACAAAAATAAACGACATATCAGAAACTTTAAAATTATTTACAAATATAACAGAGAACAACACCTAAAACTAACAGAAAAATTTATAATTAAAGGCAAACAACCAACTTAAATCATCAAATATGGTGAATTTTGTAAAACTTTAAGCATATATTAATGACACTCCTACCCATAGTATATATATAATAGCTTAATAAATTTATATAAAAATACCATCAAGATAAAATAGATAGTAGTGCACCATTTAACACGTCACCACACTTTTCTATATATAGCTCTAAGTATTATCTTATTTACACTTTGAAAATGTTATAAATATTAAAAAGAACGTCTAGAAATATATAAAAATGAATAAATAGAAGATATTTAAAAGCAGTTTCATATTTTTATCAAAGTTCCTTTTGAAGAAATTGAGGGTTATTGCTAATTAACCTTTTCGCAATTGTGAGATAAATCTAAAAAGGCTATAAAATAATAAATTAATAACTTGGTTTTTCTTATCCAATATATGATATATTTTTTAATTAATATATACATAGTTTTCTCTTGCTTGCCTTTTGATTCTCTATACTTTAAACATCTTTATTATAATACAATATAACTCTGGCTATGATTTGACTGGCGAAGAATTAATTGGCGATGAGTCGGTGGCGATGAGTGGCGGCGGTGAATCGTAAACAACCAACTACCATCTTCATATATCTTCATTCAAAAACATAGAAATAAATAAGTAACTAATAATGGAAATTTTAAATGCTTTCGGCCGCTATTTTCTATATTGAAACAAAGAAAGTTAAAGAGAATATATATCCACTAAAAATTCTTCCTATAGAAGGCACTTTCGAATAGGCTTTTTTTCAAATCAAACTTCTAGGAATCACCCTTCGAATATTTGGGGGGCAACCAAGAACACGTGGTCCCTTGAAAGACAGGTAAGTCAAATGAAATCTCGGAAGAAGAATCGAAGTGTGGTAGATCATGAGAAAACATTATAAAGAGATCTTTAGGAAACTGATATTATCTGGTGAAGGTTTGTGAGGAGTTGTATAGATTGTATACATTTACTCTAATTTTAAATTGAACAAGAAATTTTATAAAAGACTAACGTTGATAATACAATATAGATTAAGAGAAGGAGTAAAAAACTACACTTTTATATAATACCATGTATTTAAGAGACATCTAGATGAAGTTAATCAAATATTTGGGGCATTGAAAGAAGATCATAAGAATAATCAATGTGGGAATTATGTGTGGTTGAATGGTAGTCTATCTTTCAAGCAGCATAAATTAATAAATGAATTAAAAGAGTAAATAGTAAAGTCGATAACATTTATTAGAACGCAACTTTCTCTTAATTAGTCAATTTAAGATATTCTATGATTAATGACAGATCCTGCATTGAACTTAATTTATGCGATCCTTTCGCAATTGAATTCCTTTGATTTGCGTTGATCCTCTCGCGGAAACCAACACAATAATACAAGTTTAGTATAGGAGTTGACTAAAGAGCTTTCACAACACCACTTTATTCCTCGCAACGATCAATCTTCCTTTAGCTGCAATTTCGCTTTGGTGGAGGTTCATTGAGAGGTAATATCCAGCTTTTCTACTTACGAGTATATAGAACGTTATAGAAAGACGAAAATAATACTCGATTGCGTTAAGAGAAATGATAGGAAAAAGTTATGGCCTGAATAAAAGAGATGCCGAGATTTATAGATTGACTGTGAACTGAATTTCTTGAAGCGCAGACAATTTTTATCTTACAAGTTAATTAGTGTTTCTTCGAAAAGTGGTCGGAGGGCTGATCAGTAATAACGTAGAAGATAGTACAAAGATCACAAGTCAAATATAGACGGCATAAGTAATGATAAGTCTGCGTATAATACAGCAATTTGGAAATAGAAATTAGTGAGGGGCTTTACCACCGGTCTGAATTCATTTTAGATGCGTCCAACTTTCAGTGGAAACTATTGATTACTTTGGTACCCAAACTATACGTAATTACAACGTAAGACAGCAGACGTGCTGTCGAACAAAATAGGACTCCATCCTATGACAAAACACACAATTTTGTTTAACTTTGCTAGAATCAGAAGCGATGTTTACACTCCAATAAGCCGTAGCGCAGAATGAAAATTGGAAAAGTTTACCAAATTTATGAGATTGGCAAAAGGAAGAAAAGAAATTTAAAATAAATAAGGCATATATTAAATTGTTTACGACGTATGGGGGGAGGGGAATGTTGGGAAGATCTTCCCCGTCTTTTGTACTGAATGAATACAGGCTCATATACTAGAGATATTAAGATAGAGGGTGTCACATGTTCGTAAAGCAGATTGTTGTATGTATATCACAGGGTTTACTTTGTCAAGTAAACAGAGGAGATGGCATACTCATACATGAAAACATAAACTCCAGCATAAAGAATTTAGTCGCTTTCTTCGTGAAAAAGGAATTTAAACTTTCACTTATACATCTTCGATATTGCTTCGCTTCCGATCGGAAGAAATTTAATATACTTACGTCGATCAAAATCACTGCCAGTATTCAACAAGCCAAAGGACATGCTCAGTAGCGAAACCAAACTTAGCTGCTATATTCTTTTAACATTAGAAGTATTGATGGTTGAGGCCCGAGTCTACACACATGGACACACTCACAAGCACATACAAACACGTAAACACATACACAAGCATACACACACATGACTTGTCTAATGAACCTGACCTCTCCCCTTCCTTTTTTTCGATTTATTAATCTGTATAAAATGTGTGCATATTTAAATTTAAATGTAAAATAAGTCATTATAATAACCTTGACTTTTTATTAAAAAACAAGTTACATAAAAGAAAATGACTTACTCTTTAAACGAAACTATAAATTGCGAAACGGTGAAATGTTCGAGAATATTACTGATCTCGCCACATGAACTCCATTCATCTTCTTTCAATGGCTCAATAATCTTTTATTTAGTTAAAAACTCCAAGTTCGATCATATGAACAATGACGAAAAATAAGGTCTTCTTTCTTCCCAGCAAGCTACAAATTACTATGATAAATGGGTAAGGTTTTGAATGGGTTTTTATATCTAGTTAAAATACCTTTGTTCAGGAACCGGACTGAGTACAAAAGGGAACTTATTGAAAAAGTTCTTAACGGGATAATTTGTACAAAAAGGAGTCTATGGAAAAGACTCGTTAACATATTGCATATTATTAACAAAGACAGGCTCGAAATTGGAAAATTCCGTTTAACAAGAAGAAAGAACTGGAGGAGAAGAAAGTGAAGGAGGGGTAAAGGGCCTGGTGGAGGGCATCGGAGCTAGTCTTGAGATGTTGGAGCCACGAGGTGTTAAACAGCCATACCACCTACGGTGTAAGCAGCGTCCTTATATAGTCCCAGAGGACCTCGTTTGCAGCCCGGTTAAATTAATTTGGAAGAAGGCCCTTGAGGTAGCATCGGCTATATTCCTCGGGCCCCTAACATAGGCAATGTTGAGTGAAGATTGTTTGAAGACGTCGGAGAGCTTTCTGAGAAGACTGAGAGGCATATTTCCCCGAAGCGTATTCCATTTTGCAAAGACTTTACCCGATGGTTAGCTGGTGGACAAGCTGTAAGAAGCCAATGGGCTCTAAGTCCAGTCGAGCGATGGCAGGGAGGGGAAGGCGGTCTTCTTCTAAGGGGTCCAGTCCAGGACTCACGCCCTCCCAGTCGTCGCCTCTGACATCATTCCGTTTCGGTTGGTGTCGTCTCCTTGTTGTTGGTCTTACTCGTTGTTATTTCCTTCTTTGTTGTTCACAGGGGCCCGTATGTCCAGCGGGGCACTCATTAAGTCCAAGAGAACGTCGCCATGCTCTGAAGGATGGTCAGAGTGGACCGACGAGGTGTCGGAGACTGGAACATCCACTTGAAGGATCGTGGGGACAGCCAAGCCCGGCAGAGAAATGTGGGCTATGATGTCCACTGTAGTTGGCGCTGGTTCAGGAAGCGGTGGTGTGGCTAAATGAGAGGCCCCCAGATCCATGGCGGCGTTTTCGAAGAATGCCTTAATGTCGGAAAGGGTCATTTGGAGGGGGAGGGAGGGGGGCACTTGCAAGATGAGAAAATCCTTTAGACTTATATCAATGTACTAGCACACCGATGTATTCCTCAAAGCGGAAGGTGGGGGTATCAACATTCGAATCACTAAAGAGATCACGGTTAATACGGGGGGTGGGAGAGACCCCGGTGTTTGAGGACGATGATATAGAAATTGGTCTGAGTCTAAGGAGCCCGAGAAATCCGACCAGAACTTGTCGACCAAACGAGGAGAGAGCGATAAAATTTCCTGGGAAGTGTCGGAGAGTTCACGGTCGTCCAATCCAACCCTGCAGGCAGCGTGGTTGACACGCATGCGCCAGCGCCAATCAAAGTCCTCAGCTGCCCGCTGCGTGGTGCGCCTCTGCCTCCCTGACCGACCGGGGCAGGCGGCCTGAAAGATCCATACCTCGGCTGGTTATGGATCACCGTTGTATGCGTCCGAACTCCGTGTAAAGCCAAGTCGCTGAGAGTGATCTCAGACTCGACGGGCGCCTGCTCCTTGGCGTCCCTCAACGCGCCCCCCAGTCGTGATTGAGCACGGTGTGGAACAGAAGGATAAATTCTGTACGCTTTGATCTTGACCCGACTCTGAAGAGGGTTATGAGGTTTTGTATTTCCTTCGCGTCACGAGTCTTGAGGCTTGAAAAGTTCAGGGTGCTCTTAAGATATGTCATGACGTTTTCCTAGCGGACCCTATTGATGCTGTGGAGATCCTGGGGCTGGGCTTCAGGATGGGGGGGTTAGGAACAGGCGGAGCTAGTGACGGTCTTCGAGAAGATCTCAGGGTCTCTTGCCCAATGACGCGGGCAGCTGGTAGGACGGGGTCGCTGTCTCTAGAGGGCCTCCTCGAGGGCGAGCTCGCAGACCTGGTCCTCCAGTTCCCTGGGCTCGCTGAGATTACGACACTCGACCGAGGGACCCCTTGCCTGGGTCAGGTGTGACAGCGACTGTAGTAGGGCGTATCGGGTGTTGGAACTTAATGATGTAAGGCAAAAATTCTGGTTCGGCGGTTAAAGCATTATTGGTTGTAGAATTATCGATTGCACTCATTACATAAAATCCCTCTATTCCTTTCAAAATCAATATGCACAAAACACTGACTGCACACCCCTTTACAATCTTTTAATGGGCCGATACGTTGTCATGGAATGTATAGCAAGAAATGCACATACCATGATTAAAATTAAGTATATATATTTTTTAATATAAGTATCACTAATCTTTCGTATTGGATAGTAGGTTTTCCCTTCAAGACCAATGAATAGGAGTGGGGATGATTTTTCGGGATATGTTGGTCGATGGAGTAATTTGAATTTGCGCTCATCTTCTCTAGCTGTAAATACGAGGATCTTGCACCTCTACTCGCGTTCTATCAAGGAGAACTGATCTACAGTGATAGCATCTTCGTACAAAAAAATACACTTTCTTGCCGACTCCTGAGATTCTGTTATTATTGTTGGAAGCCAGAAGTCTTTTGAAGGAACATTCTCCTTCATTTTTTTCGCGAAAACTGAGGGAACAAAGGGGGTGCTTGCAGAATTTATATGCCTTCTGTATATATCATGTCGATCAATTAGAACATTAGATGGTATTATAGCATGTCCTGCAGGAATTCTATATATACGAAGTACGAAATTGAAGGTTCCAAACTCAATTGTTTCCGCAGACTAGAATGCTTGTTAGAATCGTCCCATGATATAATCGAATAGTGTAGATTCACGCAGTTGAACAAATGGAATGTGTAAATAGATCGTATCACTTTTTTTACACGATAATCGCCCTCTTGAATCCATTGCAGATTCAATATATGCCGTGAAAGCTCATGCACTACTCGACCAAGACCAGCTTCTTGTTTCTCCACGATTACACGGTTTCCATGTCTGTTTTCTATCAAGGGTATGATTTTTAACCAAGAATGATTTTCTCTTTACTGTAAAGGATATTCTTGCGTATGAGGGTACGAAGTTCACTTACTTCTCCATCCGAAAAAAAGAATGGTGTTGTTACATGACCTATATTCTATGTTTGAACATTCACTTTGGAAAGTAAGTTCTACATTTTCTTCGTCGGAGCTTATTATTATGAAATCGTAGGTAATGTTCAGACCATCAGATATCCTTTGTCGATGAAAAACTTGATAATCTCAATCATTATATTCCTCATCATCATCATTCTTGTCTTCATTTGGCCCACTATTTTGCGCAGAATTAGCTATGTGTGAAATTTCAAGACGACATCTTCACTCGATAAGGGGGGAGGGGTAAAGAGGAAAAGGTTGGTTTGTTTCGGTAGATCCGCTTTCTTTTTACAAAAGGACTAAACATCATTTTGTTTTTTGATTATTTTTACCAGAGAGCAAAAGATTTTGCATATAGTTATCTCAAAGAAGTTGCTTCATTCATTATACAAAAGGAAAGTATGAGTGAAGAACGTGAGAAAAATTTATATTCCTGTCTCCATGCACTACATCTATCATTGAGCCGACGACGCCTAGCGAAAAAAACACTTCCTCCTCCGTAACTTCCTAATAAAGATAACATGTTTACTCAACGCGTTGATAAAATCATCTGGTGTTACAATGTATGTAGAGAGACTATGAATAATTTATAAATGAAGTAATGTTTCACAAAGGTTTGTATGATGTGTCATCTTTGGATGGAAGAAGTCATAAACTCCTTATTTTAGATGACTTAATGCAGAAGATAGATGCAAATATATCAGAGATATTTACAGTGACTTCCCACTATAAGAATATTTCCATATTCCTAGTGGCCCAAAATTTATTTTAGAAAAATTCTTATATGCGTGATACTACCTTAGATTTTCACAAGCTAGATTTATTTTACCAGAGCAGAGGTATATCCCAGATAAATATATTTGCTGGACAAATAATCCCTTAGGAACAAAACAGCTTCATGACGATATATAAAGAATCAGTCTCAAAGCCCTATGGTTATTTGCTCTGTGAGTTCAATCCGAGAAAAACTGTACGATTTACGCTACAAACAGGAATATTTCCAAACGAAGTCGAAAACGTATATCTTTTAGAATGAGGCATAGAATGAAAAGATATGCGTATCTATTCCATACGTTCCCCACTCGCTC
This sequence comes from Ceratothoa steindachneri, assembly GCA_963969495.1. Taxonomy (NCBI): domain Eukaryota; kingdom Metazoa; phylum Arthropoda; class Malacostraca; order Isopoda; family Cymothoidae; genus Ceratothoa; species Ceratothoa steindachneri. The sequence continues at coordinate 150,337,577 of OZ018326.1, forward strand.
TAAAATGATTTAAAATCAATCATAAAAAACATGGATAGTGATTTTGTCAAATCTGTATGTGAAATGTATCTTAATCTAATAAAAGCTAATGTTCCGATGATAACATTGCAGAAACAAAAGATATCGCGATTCAAACAGATGATACGTAATTTAGCTCGAAAGCCAACTCATATACGTCTAAAAAAACTAATAAGTCAGCGTGGATGATCGTTTCTACCAATCTTATTCGCTGTTCTAGCACATATCCTCTCCACTTATCCCGAAAAAAGAGAGAAGTGCCCGCAAACTTAATCTCATCCCTAAGACTTGGCGAGAGAGTTGACTACTATGCTAAATGATTTACACATCCCACTACCTAGACGTGTTATCCTTTACCAGAATACTTTGGAAAACTATCGGAAATAGTACGATACGGTTGTGAAAACATCTACCTTAAAGATAATTAGAGCGACGCGGATTAAATAAACGGTTATACAGAAAAAGTACTAGTATTCATTTTCAAAAATATAATGTTGGATTAAAAATACACATTGATATTTTTATCCATTGCATATCGAATACCGTTTTCCTGAACGGATGACCCCAGCTCTTTTGATTCAGAGAATGAGTAATGTGTACAAAGTAATGAGGTTGCGGACATTCATTAAATTTTAAGCGAAATACAACTGGATTTCAAGATCATTTTTTTTATTGAATAGTTATATAAGAGTGTAAATGTATCACATAATCAGCTAAAAATGAACCACCTATTGTGACGCTGATATACATCTCCGAGTCTGCCAACATCTTTTGGTGGGGTAAAGTTGATATTCCAATCAATAAAAAAAATCGCTAAAAGATCTGATGTGGAAAGCTTTCTCTCAGGTTTAAATAGCTATACACTAAACAAACCCGTGCGAAAAATATTCGAGACAAAACATTTAAAAGAACAAGGTTAAATCGAGATTTGGCAGATAGATCTAACTGTAATGCGCAAAGTTGAAAGTTTTAATTATGGTATACGCTATATACTCTTTGTAAGTGATGTATATTCTATAAATCTCTGGCTAATTCCTTTCAAGGAGAAGATGGATCAGATAGTGTCAAATGCTATACGAAATCTCTTGGAAGAAACCGGATGGATTCCAGGTTATATATGTTCTGATGATGGAAGAGAGTTTAAAGGAGCGAAGATGAAAGGCTTATTTAGCTAATATAATATCGGTGTATATCATGTTCACTGTTCCCTCACTAAACAGAGCTAGACTTGGAGAGCGTGTACAAAGCACAATAAAGGAAAGAATTTTTAGCTATTTTACATTTAATAATACATGGAAATTCATCAACGTGTTAGATGATTCTGCAAGGGCTTATAATAATTCTAGACATACGATAGGTCAGTCAATAAGTTTTGCAATTCGGATAAAAGGAAACGAGATATGAGGAAAGGGGTTTATTATTTTTCAATATAACTACCCTTGACTTCAATGCACTTGCCCCACTTGTCCCTGAGGCTTCGAATTCCCGAAAACTAGAAATCTTCGGACTGTTGTTCAATCCACTCCTGGACGGCGAGTTGGACATCTTCATCGTCCCCAAACCGGCGTCTACGAAGTGCAGCCTTGAGCTGGCGGAATAAAAAGTAGTCGCTAGCGGTCAGATCTGCACTGTAGGGGGATGGTTGAGCTCCTCGAATCCGCACTCGCGCAGGGCAGCTTGTGAAACTCTGGCCTTGTGGACAGGGGCATTGTCGTGAAGGAGCAGTACACCGCGTGTCAACTTGCTGCGCCGCTTCTGACGGATTTACTTCTTCAACCCGGCTAGTTTCTTGGCGTAATATTGGCCTGTGATGGTCCTACCACGAGGCGCATAGTCCACCATCAACACTACCTCAGAATCCCAGAAGATGGTGGCCATAATCTTCCCGGCTGAGGGTTGGGTCCGGCACTTGATGGGGCCAGAGAGCCCCTGTGCTTCCAGGCCATGCTTTCGAGTTTGGTCTCGGAATCCCAGTGATGGACCCACATTTCATCAACTGCCACTATGCGTGACTCGAATACCGCCGGGTCTTGGTTGTACAGGAGCAGCAGCTCCTTCGAATTTTGACGACGTTGAAGTCGATCGTGGGGCGTGAGGTTTCATGAGGTTTCCAGGGACCGAACGGGCAGAGACCTTGTTCATGTATAAATTGTCCTGGATGATGTTCATAACACATCCATGTAATATTCCAAGTTCTCGCTCGATTTCTTCGAACTTCACTCGTCGATTTTCGAGGATCATCTTCTCCCCACCGGCCATATTGTCCTCATTGGTCACGTCTGACGGGCGTCCTGGACGGGGGTCAACTTCAAGGGACTCACGACCATGGCGGAACTCCCTATTCCAGCGAGCAATGGTTGCATAGGAAGGGTGAGTGTCGCTGTACACTGCAACCATGCCTTCATGGATCTCTTTGCATTCTTGCCTTCCCTGGTAAAAAGGTTGATCACTTCGCGCTGCTCAACCTTCTCCATTGTTGAAAAATTTCTAACTGACGATCTGCGATCAGCTACTGCTTCTTAAATAGACGAGGCAGGAGCGTGCGGTTGCAGGTCCTGAGTTGTCATAACTTGTCCTAACACCCCCACAAACAGCCATCCCCCTTCCTCTGTTTTCCCTACCGATTCGCAAAACTTATTGACCGCCCCTCGTACATGATTATGTCTAATTCTATACATGATGTTGCTATACCGAATCACAGAGCTGACGGTAAAAAAGAGTTTTCTATATAAGATCGTTGATTATGTTCAAATCCCTTACGTTTCCAGCAATTTTAAAAAAGGATACGATGTAGGATGGAGTGATGAAGTCTACAAGATATGTAGAATTTCAGTTTATATTCTATTGAAGATTTAAATGGAGAACATATTGATGGTGGGCTTTATGAATAACTGCAGAAAGTAAGGTTTGACTTGCGTAAGAAATATGTAGTGGAGTGGATAGTTAAAGCAAAAGGGAACGGAAAATAAGCTACATATATCTAGTAAAATGGTTAGAGTACCCAAAGTCGTTTAATTCATACGTCATAGCATGTGATATCACCACCCACCAACCTTGAACACATGCATTCGTGAAATACTCAAAGGTATATGAGGAAGTTTTTTATCAGCTGTGAAGATGGAGTCAGAAAGTTTTTATGCCAGCCTTGCTTCCTTATTCTCCCTAGATGTTTACCTTCAAAATACCATATCTGACTATAGAATTGAATTGCCCAAACCCATTATAACAGACCACAGTCATTATGAACTAGGGCTTTGTGAGTTTTAATCTACAGGGAATATCTATAATATTACTAAGCCTACACATGCATTTACAGTATATCGGAAAATTACGGAAGTGAATAACTTTGCATCAAATACTATATTGGCACGAGAAAATAATCAAAACTAAAAAGAATTGACTATGTTTATGATGATATATGGATAGACGCAGGATATTCAGGCGTTACAGGTGATGAGGCTGACACGACCCTCTTGCCGAAGATTTTGTATCGCATTGTCTCAAGAGGACAGCCATTACTTGGGATCCAAGGCCACCTATCACTTCTGGGGTCTGGTTTAGGACAGTAAATGCATTGGCAAAAGACTGAAGGACAGAGTTTCCTTTCATAAATTTTTGGAAGGCAGTCTTCTTGTCAATGCCGAAAATCCAAGAAGTTTTGTCACAGTCAGTCACAGTGTGGATGAATATTAACTGAGAACACATGTCATGTCCAAGGATTTCTTTTTAGTTGTTGATATCACACACTTTAAAGCTATCATCAGTTTTAGACTTGTCTGATCTGAAATTAAGACGCTTATTACTTCCTTGTGCATAGTAAAGGAGTAGGTCCAGAAGATCAATATCTTGTCCAATAAGTGTGGTAGTGTGTAGACGAGATGCATCGACTGCAGCCTTTACTATGCCTACATTACCACTCGCAAGTGCATTAGTCACAGTGCAATCCCTTCTTTCAGTTCTTCACTTAATATCTGGATCGGTCGCTGTTTGTTGATATCTCTTAATAGGAACTCCTTCTTGCCGGAGAACTCTGTCTCAGCAGAAAAGCTCACGATGAGATAAGGAATGTTGTTTTCTCTTTTCAGATGTGTGTTGTCTTTAATAGATGGCACTCTCTCATCACTGTAGCCTTCCAATATAGGGGCTGGTCGAAAGAAATAACCTGGGTAAGATGGTGCTTGGACGAAAGTCCACAAAGGAACTCCAGCGTGCACAGATTTCACGTATTGTCCTCGGAGTACATGTCTATCATTGGTAAATACTTGACTGAAGACTGGCCTGGTTGTCCATCTCCATGATAAATAGAATGCATCATGTCCTGCCAACCTGGTGTGGCTTGTTGAAGTTGAACGATAACTCACAAAGTAGATCACCCATCTTGTTTGATTCAGTGAGTATTGGAAGTTCTTTGAATGTGATGTCTCTGAGAACATGTTGAGTAAATCGATAATCAATTATTTCAATCTTCGACTTCTGTACAATATTCAGTTCTGCAATCTTGTGTCTTGAAATTTCAACCAAAGTTCAGAAACAGTCAGCTGTTCTTCATTATTGATTTCAAGGTATGCACACATCTTTGAAAAGGCTTGTTCTTTGTTCTCATCCCTTGCCCTTCCAGATTTCCTCCTCTTTGGATCTGGGTAATTTTGAAACTGTAGAGGTACATCATGACCACTTCTGAAATTGCTGCAACAAACTTGATGGTACACACAGTCTGCAGCGTAGAGATCACTATTGTAGAATGCAATTCTATCTTTAACTTTGAAAGACAATTCATCGCATCGGCGGCTATCACAGCATTGGAATATTGTCTTGGTATAGATGTCCGTTTTCACATAAATATAGTCTGCTCTCTCTTCCTGAACATAAGTGCCGCCGAAAAAGCAATTAGTTTGGCTAATGAATGCGCCATCAGACTGTTTAGTACTCCTTATAATTTTTAAAGTGGATTCACCGCTCTCATTCCTTTTCAGATCAAGATCAATTGCTATATAATTTGTGTAGATTTTGCGATATACTTCATGCACTAAGCTACTAGAAGTCACAACAATAGTGTCACCTCTCCAAAGACTAGCTCCACGGATCCCAATAGCACTTTTCTTGCAAATTTTGATCAAATAACCTCCATCATCCAATTTTCAGATGGCCTAAGTCTGGTCATTCATCTTGAACCTGAATCAAATAACGATAGATTTGTATACCTAGGACTAGTGATGTTACTAAAGTTTTTAATATGTTAGCTAATACCTTACTAAACATGAAAATCTAAATAATGCCTAGTAATGCATTTACTAATGTTGATTAATTAATGTAGCCCAATTTTAAAGTGTTACCAAGTTAGCTAGGTAGTTAGCACGGACGATTTACATTCATTTCAGAGGTAGAAATCAGCTTGCTAATCAGCGGCTTGGTTGCTTACAGTATAGCATATCAATCAGCAAAAGTTTCGCTTGCTGTAACATTTGTACTAGCAGTCGTGAAGTGGAACAAGCTGGCTTGGAAATCAGTATGAATGTACAGTAGCTAGTTAGCTAGCTAGCTAACTAATGTGTACATTCATACTGATTTCAATAGTAAAACCTATTTCTATCTTATATGTAAATAAATAATTATTAATGGTAATTGAACTTGTTTCATTGCATTCCTTAGGCCTTAAAACGTAGGGTTAGACACCAAAATACCTTTTTCAAGGGAATCCTGACTGAGATATGGCCATGTTAAGCTCCTGGGGGCCATTTTGTACGCCATCTTGAAAATTATGCTTTTGCACAAATTAGATTTTTAGAATGTTATTAACAATGCCAAATAGCACCAAAATCAACTGAAAAGCCTTTTGAAGCAATTTTCTTAGGGTTAGGTGAATTTTTTCATATATTGACCTCTCTATATTAGCATTTTTTGTGCTTAAGCTGTTTTGTCTGAAATCTCGTTGTTTCTCCTTCCGGCGTAGATTCCAAGGATAATTCTATGGCGCTTTTACCAATTGGGGTGTTCAAAATTTTAAAGATTCAATTATTCTGCCAAAAAAAGCAAATATATTTATTGCTTTTACAAAGAAAATGATCCACAATGAAGGTAAAATATATGCGTAAAATTAAAACTTGAAAATTGCAAACGATTACCGTGCCCACCCTGTAGGTCTTATTTTAAATAAACTAGGAAATAGTTTTCGAAATATAGAAGAATATATTTTGGGTGTGTGAAAAAAAAACAGGGATTAGTGTTGAATTGCCCATGGGAAGAAATGAAGTTTGGAATTTCCGTTATGAGGGCTGACACTATTAGTCATCTTTGTACATATATACATGTAGGAATTATAAATTATTATGGTATTATTAATATCAATTGCATACATTTTCATTGGCGAAATCTGCTGCTTTCGCCAATGAATATTGATCGCAAATTTTTCAGGATCTATAATAAACGCCCTGTTCTTTATCAGTGGATCAATTTGGGGATTGACCACTTGGTATCTCATTAAACTTGTGTTTATATCAAGCCTGAGTGTCTCTCTCCCAAATTTTCGAATCCCTTACTTCAATGTTCTTTACACACTCTTTTATTTATAATTCATAAATATTATCAGTTAAATAGAAGCCATTATTTTGAAGAAAAAAATATGTTGGATAGAGTCTGCGAACTTTATTCCGCCACAAAATCTTAACAAGAAACAAGGTTAGTGCTTATATCCACCAAATAATCCTAACTAAATACGAAAATTATTAATAGATTTACTGGTAACCTTATACCTCATAAATATATGTATCATAAATAATTCATACACCAGCATGTTCTACCGTCATATGAAGCTCATTTGACGCTCTCGAAATAACGTGAGTATCAATTACCAATAAAAAAACACAAGCAAAAACAAGAGGAGAATCCGAACGCTTTCCTCTTTACTTGCCAAGAACTTTTCAAATAATCAACAAAGAGGCAGAATATATGAGCTTATATAGAGGAGAATGTTGACCAACCTTCCCCCAACCCTAATTAAAGGAGACAAGATCAACGAGAATCTTAATTTTGAGGCCTGATGCACGCTGTAGTGATGGGACATAACAAAAAAGCCCCTCAGCTCAAATAAAAAATTCGCAAAGACTCGATAGATATACCTGCTAAAAAAATTCTGGAAACATAATTATTCCCTTTGTTCATTTGGTACTGTCCGGCTTGATTGCCCGATTATAATTGTAGATGTGTATAGATAAAGCTGATTACTTGCTATGGCTGCGTACATGGACCCGATGTTTTAAATGTACCTGGAGTTCTTTCTCGCTTTGTCTATTTTAACATTTAGTACATTTATTACATTCTATAAAATAACCCTTACCTGGGCGAGAGAGTTTTTTTGACATCAGTGCTATGTAACGATGACTCATATTTAAATATAAAATTTATTTTAAACGGTTGGAGAAGAGGAAAATTTTACTATAAGGTAAAAGCAGCATATGTAATAACCTAATATTATCATCGACACTATAAAAGGATTTATAAGCGGCATATTTACATCTGTTTAGGAAATTTAAGGGACAGCTTCATTTAGAGCCTATCGTATACATGATATACAATTCTTTATCTCAGTATTCACAGGAAACTATTCGTAGGACACGGAGTAATATTAAAGTAAACACACAATCTTTTATACTCTTGTGTTGGTTTGAAAAGTGTAGATAAGAGTTTGTAGAGGATGGTTTTCCATATACATCGTATTTGCATGCTTAGGGCTTCCTTTGGATTAAGATGTCTAAGAATGGGTTAGTACTATTCATATCAACCCACAATGTGGTTCGATTGAATTCACCAAGTTATTTAGTCTGGTAAAAATGCATTAACATTTAAATTATTAAGCCATAGACCTAACATGTCATCAATATACCGTAGACATGAAAAAGGGATGTTTATCTAATATGTGGTAATGTGGTAACAATTTAGTCTAAAAGAATGCGATAATTAGATGTGCGAGAACGTGTGGCAAACAATTATCAATGGCTATTCCAAACTTTTGAGAGTAATTTCTTTCATTGAAGGTGAATTTACAGTTGTTAATTTTACAGAGAGATAAGTTGAAAAAAAAAAGGTTGAGGAAAATTGAGAGGAAATGTAGCAAGAACTTCATGTAAAAAGTTAAGTAGGCTTCAGTTAGTGAGGGTAAGAGGAAGAAAAAAGTTTAAGGATACGACAGCGAGGAAATTTAGTAGGAGACAACAACTTGGACATAGTTAGTCGTGGGACCTACAGCTTATCTTGGAATCCGAAACACGATACTGAATAAAAATCTGAGAAAACAAAAGTCTCAGCCGCATTTGTTTATTTTCTGACCAATTCATAAAAGGAGAGTGAAATAACATGGTATATACACGATATGTTATAGTCGAAAGAATTTATAATCATTCATTACGAATTGTTTTAAAATCTAACGGAGAAATTAATAGTTGCTTAGTAAGGTATATGACCTGTATCATTTGTGTTATCCCATACAAAATCCGATTCGTTGTACTCTATTTTATCTTAACAAGCTTTGGTCATTGGCGCATTTTAGAGTTGTTCACAAAATATAGCACCGCGTTTCTTAAAATGAGGAAGATATTTCGCCTATTACTTTTGACTTCCGAAAGAGCAGAAATTGTGGTCTCCGAAGTCTTAATCGGTGTAACAAGGAGTAACAAGGAAAGAAAGTACCCTAAAAGACATTACAGTCCCTTTAATGAGGGTTTCTGATTTAACATTGCATAAATCGTTTTGCTAGGTCTTAGTATAAAAATCATAGGCCCAACTATAAAGCCATCTTTTTCAACCAAAATTTTAATTTTTCATTTTCCTTCGTAAATTGCGAGAAGCGGGGTAGCTTGCACTTTCGTAAGGTTGACATTAATCCATTTCTTTCTTAACAACATAATAAGTTAAGATAATTTCTTCAACGACTTTTTCATATATTCAGCTAAACATTCTGAAATATTTTTTTTCCCTTTCTTTCACTCACACTTAACATCTTTTACTTCCTTAAATACAGAAATAATAGACTCTGCGGCACTTTTTGGTTGAGTGATCCAACAAGACATCCAACTCATAATTTTCTAATGCGACCTAAAAACAAAAACAACCTGACCTTACCTACGAAATACAATGAATAACTAAGAAGTATAAAATAAAATTAGCAAACTAAAACAATCTGGAGTAACCACCATAATATAGCAAACAACTCATAATGATTAAAACAACAAGAAAACTAAATGACTTGACCTAACCTACATAACATATCCAAACGTTTCTTTGCATAAAATAAAGCCAAATAATCCAATAACCTAATCTCACCAACATAACGCAGTAAACAAACCTCCCTCAACAAATTTAGCTATCAAGCCCAAACAATCCGACCTAACCTGTATCACAATTCAAATGGTTGGCAATCATCAAATGAAACCAATTCGCTAAAACTGCCTAATCTAGGAAACAAAGCAAATTTTCTCCGAATCCCTTAGTGTACCCACCCGAAGGACTTTTATTATACCTGTGAAACTCAGGGCATCCTGCTAGTATCTATAAAAAATCCTTCCGTACTTGGCCTTCCTGTAGCATTGGGATAAAGGACTCCAATTCTTCCATTAGATCAACTTCGATTGGCAGATATTAATTTAAATTCTTAGGAAATATTGATTTGTATTTATATTCCCCACTTTGCAATATTAATTGACACGCGATATTTTTCTCTTCAAGTCGCTATCAAGAGGTACATTTCTTAAATCATTCAAAATCGGTCTTTGTCGTTCATTCTTTTACAGAAAGCTGCACTTACACCCAAATCTCACTATGAATTTACATATGCATAAATTTCAATGAAATATTCTACTATCAACTCTCTACGCATTAAATATATGTAAACATATAAATTTGGTATCTCTTGTAGTTTATAGCTTATGTAAAAATATCTGGTACAAAATTCAAACTATTCTCTGACGACAATTAGCAGGAAATTAGCTTTATGGAGTTGAAAACCTGTGCTGTTGCGACTATAATTTGCTATTAATTGTCATTATTATCATAAAATACTAGACTACCTATGTATATGCAACATAAATAAAAACATTACATTCCTTATAAATAATCGGTTAATATAGAATTACTTTAAAATTTACAAATTGAAACGCTTGGCATCTTTAGGGAATAACTAAACAAAGCAACTTCCAATTTTCATATATATATACACTCATCAATGGTAGGCAAGGATGCGAATAGGTGTTTTTTACTAATTTTGTTGTGGTGAATTCGAATTTATGAACAGTTTTGCTCTATTACTTCTATTTTTTGCGTTCACATACCTTTATTTTTATTATACTGCCTATAAATTCAAAATATGTATTTAATTCGTCTGTTACTAAAGTATACATATTAGAGAAAAATTAGCATAGATACAGAACATTGATGGAACTAAATTGCTTAGATAATAAAATATCCACAAATCATAGTACAATAGACAGTTAGAAGTAAGATTTCTTGACGATCTTGTGTACTTTGCCTCAAGGATGTCACGCAAAAGCATCCAGTAGAAGTCCCCCATCATGCTGGGTTTCCACTTGCCTTGTTAGTTGCTCTCCATCTTAGAAATGTCTTGTTGGAACCTTTCTCCATGCTCCTCACTTACTGCCCCGAGGTTAGGAGGGAAGAAGTTGAGCTGGGAGTGGAGAAGTTGAATTTTGAGTGACATTCGGCATCCCATATCCTCATAAGACTGAAACAACTTCTCGATACACTCTTGGTAATCTAGTACCCTTGTGTCACCAAGGAAGCCATGGCAGACTGACTTAAATGCTTCCCATGCCCTCAGTTCCTTTAAGGTAAGAAGTTCCTAAAGTTCATTATCTTTCAGTCCCTCTCGGATCTGAGGTCTGACGAAGATGCCCCCCTTGAGCTTAGCAGAAGTCAGAGCTGGAAATAGAGTACACAAGTCTTGGAATGCAGCGCCACTTTTCTCCATGGCCTTCACGGAATTCTTCATTATCCCGAGCTTGATATGAAGACAAGGAAGAAGCAGCTTGTTTATGTCCACCATAGGATGTTCTTGGACGCTGTGTCCGCCAAGCAGGAAAGTACTCCCAGACCCCATATCTTTCTGTTATAGTGTTTGGACACAGCCAGACTGTCCCAGATACAGAGAAAGCAACAGTAATTTGTGAAACCATCTTGCATACCCATAGGGAGCCCAATGGCCTTAAGGTCCCCGCAGAGTCTCTACTGGTCCTGGCTGTACTTAACAGCTTCTAAAAGCAGCTTCGTATTACCATACGGCTCCTTCAGATGGATTGAGTGGGCAATGGGGATGCTGGGGTAATTATTTTCATTGTGCAGCAGCCTAGGCTTCAGACTTCGCTTGGAAGAGTCTATTAAAAGATGCAAATCTAAAAGATTGTTTGGGAAACCAAGGAAAGTGAACAAGCCAGAGACATTTTTGCAGTAACAAACCCTGTTTAACATATCATAGAATGAAGTGAAGTACTTGTTCCGTGTCCTGAAACTGGTGATCCTTACATCTGCCTTGACCATGTTCCACTGCTTAAGCCGGGATGTCAAGAGCTCTGCCTGTTGCTTAGATAAATACAAATCTCGTCAACGACATTTAGGTCTTCCTGCTTGACCCAATGGGGCTCATTGCTACTTTCTCCTGAATTAACAGATACATTGTCTTTAGAAGAGATAGAATTGGCAGAATATTCCCCCGAAGGCATTTATTCATCTGATGAAGGAAAAAGATCTTTATTTGCTGGAAGTGTAGGGACAGAAAGATCATCTGAGTTGGGAGCGGGTCTCATAGCTGAGAGAAGGTTGGGATATTTTATCTTTTTTCCAGAAGAAGCATTGAAACCAAACCATCGAAACAGAAAAGTTGAAGGCTATTTTCTTTCCATTAAACCATAAAGTTAGTCCATTGCAACAGAGTTTACAACAGATGTGTGTGGCACAGGATTTGTCCTGATCTCCAATTTTACAGTCAAATAATGAAATTAAGCAGTTCTTAGAAGGGAAGTAATTGTTGTCTTGTTGATGCATCATCGGTGTTATGAAGTGCCTGAAGCCATTGTAGTTATATGTATCAACTCAGAAAAATCTGGAAAATAAAATAAACATTAATCATATATATGATTACGAAATATGTACATATGGTTGCAAAATAATAATACAGACATGTGTCAAAAATATAAAATGGTTGTGTAACATGATTATCGAGTAGCCCTAACTTCACAATCTAAGAATATAACTTTTAATTTTTTAACCCTTTCACTACAATAATATTTTTTATTCCAAATAATGTTATAAATGTTTTTAAAACATTAAAGTTTAGTTTAGTGGGGCTGAAGTTTTGGGCAGCCCGTTTGCTTTAATTTAGCCATGTTGATATATTATATTGAGTAGAAAGCATAAATATAGTTAGTGCAAGATATATAGTTTATAATATATATATATATATAATATATATATATTCATTAATATACATGAAAACTAATTAAATAATTAGTTCTCAAAAAAATAATAAAACAAATGCTAACCTTTCAGCGCGTGTTTGCTTCACTGTTTATCAAAAACAACTGAGAGCTGCCAGATATTTACAAATATGCTAATAAATTAGAACTACCATTGGCATAAAAATATGCACTAATTTAAGCTGAATTCTGCCCACAGGTATTTTTTTAAAACTTCTGGGATGTATTATCTCATTGGTAGCGTAAGGATTTTAAAGAACATAATTCCTAAAATTTCTAATACATGTATACCTCAAAAACTAGAGGTGATGAGTAAAAACTGGTTTCGTATCTGAAATCAGCATTCCAAAGTTAGTCTAGAACAACTATTCAAGTGCTTGCCTCAATTTCTCTGTAAACCAGTGTTATTTTAATCTCACAGATCCTTAACATGTCTATGATTATACTGCGTATGTTGGAGGAAGGTCATATGCGGCCCAGTCTCACGTATGACTAGCTCATTATGATAAGAGTAAGAATGTTAAAGAATGCTTTACACATCAATGTTAAATAGAGTAAATATGACCAGGAATTCGTCTACGATATAAATCCTTTCCAAAATTTGCTAAAGTCTTTTTGAGCCCATCGTCCAACGATTCACAAAATTTCCTTGAAATCTATGGAAAAAGATTTTGAGATATCTTCTAACAAATAGAAACGGACCAAATTAAACGGGTGATCATATAACCTACACCCAACTCTTTGTGGGTAGGTAAAAAGATGAAAAGTATTGTTCTCAAAATCAAAAAGTTTAAAAAGTCTCACCTTTACTTTAGAACTGAGACGACAACTAATGATAATGGACTGAAAAAGCTGAGAGGAAAGCTCTGTAGAAGTTTACTAAGTTTTTTAGGTTATATTGCTTGGTTTTGTGACATATATTATGAGCAATTCTAGGGAGAAGGTTTAGCCATTAAGTTTCGAATTTATTTGTTTTAATGAAGGGAGATTCCCGAATTTTTTGTTCGAGAAAATTAAAACAAAATTTAATGTTGTCTTATGGATGAAAATTCAGGGGTGGAATAGAGATGTCTGTTCATTTTGATCATCTTGAATTTCAGGCAATCCTGATATTAATTATATAATTGTTTAGCTTACATAGCGCCTCTGCTAATAGTTTTAGTTTACCCCCAAAACTGTTTTCTTATCTTCAACAACAAATCCTGCCCCTGTATATTCTTGACATACAAATAACTAACCCCCATTAATAAAATTGAAATATAAACCGAAACTAAGAAAAGATCTCAAACCTTGATATCACTATGACAAATGTTGGCTTAAATTACAAACATATATGCATAGAAAAAATATCACCTGTAAAATTGAACGCAATTGTTGAGCAGGATTTCTATATTTTATACAAGGCAATTGTCAAAGGCCTTATCCAGGGACCTAACAACATTTACTCTGAGTTGCCTTTTTAGAATTCAGAAATACAATATCGGAAAACGTATATAATTTCAATTTTTATCCCGGTTATATATTTGACAACTAATCTCAAAACTTTGAGCAAAATAGTTTTCTCCACAAGTTCAACTAATTACCGTTCCCAAAACAACTTTTTATCAAATTACCATATTTTGAACGTGTTACCACTAACTTTAATAGAAAATGGCTCTTATTTCGGAATAATGAATTCCCTCAAAGTCACTTCATCCTCGAATTTTCTTATCATCTTTCACTTTATCTTAACTTCTCCATAATTGATCTACACTGTGCTTTCGATCTTCAAATTTGTAGAAAATTACCTGTTCGACCTTTCGATGTCTCTATATAGGACAAAAAATTCCACAATAAAATGTAGAATTGTACAACACTTGTAACGAATATAGAGACCCAAATCCACTTTTAAACACTGAATTTTTAACAATTATACTTCATTCCTCAAACCATCAAATTAATTCCGATTCTTTGAGGCACTGAATTTAGTAACCTCAACATCAACTGCCATGGGATTCGAATGCTGTTGCATAGACCCTAAGAAGAGGCCTTGGCTAACTCGAAGTCACTGAATGTTTCTTTATGAGTTTTGTTTCAGAGAATGAATTTAGGTCCAAATTTTGTTCTTATAAACTAGATAGCCCAGGCCATGAACTTTCATCCTTTTCCTCGCCTGATTCACCTGATTCACCTTAGAATCATCCTGGAAAACCTTATTAGAAAATCTTTTCAAATTCACAGTATTATGTAAGATAGAATTTGCTGCTATAGTATATTGGTCCTGTTCAATTCATTGGACAGTAAACACTGGAAAAAGAGTCGTTTCATAAGTGTTTTCAGCATATCACTGGGAACTACTTCATGTTCTAATTTATATAGTTTAGAACAAATTCTAAGTGGTACACTTTCCTAACCAGCATTTATACAGCATTTTCGCGAAGCAAAATTCATCTCAACACAAATATAGATAAATTATTGGCCTTGCTCATACAAGTCTAAGAAAATGAAGAAATAGAAGGATAAATACTCCAAACGCTTGCGTATAAACTTTAATATGCGTAAAAAATAGTATAAAATGATGAAAATAGAAATAATCAACAATTTTAAGCATCATTTGATGTTCTCAAAGATCGAATATCAGCCAAGAATGACATTATTTGTTTCCAAGAGAATTTGAGCTGTACAGTCATGGCCAAATATTTTGAGACTAATATATTATATATTTTTATTTATAAAATATTTTTATTTTTAGTTGGTTGGAGGTTCTTTTTGCTCGTTCGTTAGGAGGAGTTTAGGTGAGCACTTTCACGAGTCCTGTTTCGTGCCCACGGTGAATCATCCGGACATGCTCCATATCTTGGGCTGTTTCTCATCTAAAGTTGCTGAAGCACAAAAACTTTTCTCTAAGAACACCGCCATGACATCAAAATGGTACCAAAAAGTGCTTCATCACCACCTTTACCAAACAGTTCAGGAACAACTTTGGAATGATAACTGTAATTTTCAGCTTGATAGTGCACCTTCTCAGAAAGCAAAAACAATACTAAAGTATTTGTCCAAAATAATATCTAGCTTTTGGGATTTTTTCCTGCGAATTCGTTAGATTTGAACATAATATAGAATTTACCAACAATAATCAAACTGGTGATTGATAAATATTAGCCATTTAATTTTTAGCAGTTGTGAGTGATTACTGAACAAAGATTGAGCAATAGTAATTAAGATATCATCATAAGCATTGATCAACAATAAGGGCCATATTGTATGATTGAATCCTCGCAGTAATTGGCTGTATTTATTAATAAATAGGCCTTTTGCTCTAAATTTTGTCTACTTCACCTTCAAATTATGATACAAACATACTAAAAAAATTCTCGTTAGATTTGTTATATTAATTTTAATACGAAAATAGAGTAAACACAAATATTTGCCTGTGATTATATATATCATTGTAGCCGATATGAAAATTTTCCCTTTGAAAACTATGAAATCGATATCAATTTGTTTTGCTCCATTAAGTCCCATCAATTTACCTTAGTTTTCTTATCCTCTTTAGGAAGTAATTGATATTGTAAAGTATATTATTTCCGCTCCCCCCTTAATTCTTCTAATCTCTTTCCATTTCATTTAGGTGACCTAATGTGAATTTTCCTACCAATTAATTTTCATTTCTTAGTTTTGCATTTAGGTATTGATTTCCACCATAATCAGCTAAAACTTATGCTTTACTTGTTATTGTTCATTCAAGTGTGCTCTCAGGAAGTCATAAAAATCTTTATCTGAGTCAGAAGTTGGTGAATTGATTTGGATTAGTTTTAAAGGAGAGCTTTTTGTTATTTTAATTAATAGTTTATTACTATATCGGACTAAAATTTCTGTTAGGAATGATTTTAGTTCGAAGTATAACAAATTCTACTTCAATAATTTGTGTCAGGTTTCTTCATATATTCGCTTAGGAGGAGGTTTTCGATTACATTGCACCATCTCCTTTTTCTACCAAAGTTTCAAATCTATAATTTTGCCTCCTTACAAGCAAGAAAACAGGGTAGAGTGCACGTCCGTTAGCTTGAAATTAGTTCCAGTTTTTCTTAAAAGTTGACAACATTTCTTCAACGATTTTTGCTTGTAATCAGAAAACACCATTATAAATTTCACTTTGTAAAATGAGAAGTAATTCAAACATATTAACCAAATATTCAAACTAAATTGCAAAATTCACATTCTTATAATACATATTTATACATTTGGCCAATGATATACTTGTATATGTATATATATATATATATATATATATATATATATATATATATATATATATATATATATATATATTTATATATTAATGAATTAGTAAAACTTTTGACATCGGTTTATCATCAATTCTTAACCTGTATTGTTCTCAATAACCACTTAAGTCTAGGCTCATTTTTTAAGTTCAAAGATCAACCCTCCAGCAATAAGCGATCCAAATTTATATACGATTTTTGTTGTACGCACAGTAGCATTGTATTATATATTGGGGCAAAACTGTGCACGATGTACTCATGCTTCATATAGCACATGGCTATATCTGAAAGAACTGGTCTTCACCTTGGTAAACCTGATCCATTGGCAATTCAATCCACCTCTCGCACTGTGACACTAGGTATACACTCAAGAGCATCAGGATACTTGATACGGTAAGTAACATCTCAGACCTATACCTTATAGAGTTGATTTATATTAAAAAACTTCAACACTCTTGAAATAATAACTCGTTATCTGTTTCATTAAATATAATTACACATCACCACGCATGTTGATTTGTTAGCAAATTTCCAATTCTTTTGTTCCTATTTCCTATCACTTCCCTCGTTAGTTGATACTTCGTCTGAAGTCTGCCTCCATCAATACGTTCGCCACTACATATATATATATATATATATATATATATATATATATATATATATATATATATATATATATATATATATAATATAAAAAATAAAGTTTAATTTTTTCCCTAAATGTCAAGGGAATTTTACAATATTTCTTTATTCTCGGATTCTTTTATTCTAGGCTTTAACACTTTTTGTTTAATATTGTAGGTTAGCTACCTTTATAAAGGGATTTTAGAACATTAATTTTAAAAAATAAAAATTAAAATAATTTGAACTTAAAGTAATGTTATAGGTAAAAGATTTACGATGTGTTTGGTACTTTTTTTCTAAAAATTGCATATATCGCTGAAACTTTGAAATTCAGCCGTTTAAAGTTTTGAAACTAAAAGTGCAGCTTGGGCCGGCAGTCCGGAGTTCATAATTACCTTTAAACGGACTTGAGTTTGGGAAAGTATAACAAACTGGGCCTCTCATCTTTCGCTATATCATACAGGGAATAAACTTTGACATTCCGGAGTGGTGTATTCCGTCAAGAAAATTAGCTTTCAGGATTTTCAGTGCTTGTTTCCTTAATGTCCAAGTATAGGTTGCAAAAGATCTATTTGAAAGGACTACATCACCGATTGGAAATAGTAGAAAAACTGCCACAATTGTTTAGAAAAATGATGCTCAAGTAGATTTTTTGTATAGTGAATTTAAAATGTGATCATAATTTTTTATATCACACGTATCTTGAGTGATAGTTTGTTTTATATTTGTCAATATTTGAAAACAAGGGTTTTAAAGACATGCGCAAATTCATAATTAAATGGAGTTAAATCCCTAGAGACACTCTACCAAACTTTATTGAATCTATTCTTCGAGGTATCAAAGCAGTTATGGCTGCTAAACAAAAATATTTATATATATATGACACGAAGGCACACTAAGGAAAATGAAAAGATGATTCTGAGGGTTCTTGCATTTGTTAAGAAAGAATTTGTTCGGGAATGTGAAAAAGCACATAAATGGGAAAGGTATTAAATAGTTCTTCTGTTTTTAGTTGAAAACCTCCCCACTACTCGAGTTAAAGTGATTCAGAATCTTTGGAAGTCTCATATTTCATCCATTATTCCGTACACCATGAAAACAACGCTGTGCACATTGAAATACAAAATACACAGATTTTTTAGTCACCTTCAATAATGACAAGGTCGTGTGATGATTTACTTCTCTACTTATTCCTAGCCAACTTTCTTTTACTTGGATGAATCATAAATAAGATGCAATTAGTATCGATTACTTTACGGATGATACACTACAAAAACTTGGTTTGATTCCTATTGTGACATTATGCTAATTAAATATTTATGCTATCATGTTTCTTCCTCTTTTCTATCCGCTGAAATAGCAATCAAAGCTCAGAGATAATTAGGTACACCGTCTTAAACGGGGTACGAGATTTGCTTTGGTTTTATATAACATTGCTGAATTAGATATGGGCTCGTTCCTATATACCTGTTATTTAAGTCTTCTCATAGTTTTAGAATTGCTTTGTCCCATTCTCTTTGCTTTTTACCCTCCCAAATCTCTCACCAGAATGTTTTTTTTTCCAACAATTATCCCAGGGATTCCTCCGAAATTTAAAAACGCCCTAAAAATGCAATATCAATGGGGCTAATTTTTCAAAACCTGGGATTGCTTGTGGCACAATCTCCAGAAAATGTGCTATTAAGTGAAAATTATTCCAAAAATAATATTAGTCATGAAAAAATCTTCGATGCGATCGTAATTTTTAACTAAACTCTTAATCTGAGTCTACTTTATTAATTATCTTAGGCATATGTTCATTACTTGATTACGCGATTTAGAAATCTCTAAATCTAAGTCTAAACTTTTAGGCTACAGGTTAAATGGGTGGAATATTCTCCTAAGGGCTACGAGTATATGCTTTACAGCACCAACCAGCAGGAATTACAACATTTATTTTAAAAAGAAAGTTACTTAGGCTTTTGTAATTTTGTTTGTGCCCTAATAATGGCAGTGGGATATGAAGATGACATCAGAATGCCCCCTTTATATAAATTTTTCTAATGTTATACTCAAAGCTGTGTTTCATTAGAATGAAAATCGATTTCCGTCACTGCATACCAACAGCCTTTACTTCTATCATAGAGGAATTATAGGAATCTACGAGTATGAGGGTAACATTTGAAAAGATACATTATCAAATATAATTTTGGAATATCTGTCTATTTAAAAGTCATCGCTACTTTGCTTGGACTTCAGGTTGGGTACAACGATTTTTTGTAGATTAAAATGTACTAAAATATCAGTACCTTAGAAAAAACTTGCAAAACTATAAAATAAATTTACTTACTCCCGAGAGAAAAGGCAACAAGCTCTCCACTTCTTAGCCTTACCTTCATCCACTACATATTAAATTTTGGCTGATTGAAAATATTTTCATGGCGATTTATTAGGTCAGTTCTGGACTTTAAGTGCCTGTGATAACATGATAACAGAGATACAAAATTAAAAGAAATGTTAACTGAAATACCCCCAATATTAATAAAATATTTCTGCAAAAGAGTAGGCAGTATTTATTATGAATTAGTATGAGAATTCACAGATTAATATATATTTATATCTTATTATATATTTTTAAGCTTTGTTTTCCTCGACTCCCTCTTAAATATATCACCTATAAATCGTAGCGCTC
Organism: Ceratothoa steindachneri; assembly: GCA_963969495.1. NCBI lineage: Eukaryota > Metazoa > Arthropoda > Malacostraca > Isopoda > Cymothoidae > Ceratothoa > Ceratothoa steindachneri. Next base: position 150,357,631 of record OZ018326.1, read on the forward strand.
TCATCCAAGTAGATGTGGAGCGAGTTTATCCCAATATTGCGACCATTCCATGGAAAAGAGATATCGGAGCGAGCGGCGCCGAAGTAAGATTACTCAGTTCTCCTCCACATGAAGAGAGATGTAGTTTAAGTGCCATAAATCAGGATATCTTCATTTGCTATATTTCTAGTAATGAAAGTGATTCACATATATATATATATATATATATATATATATATATATATATATATATATATATATATATATATATATATATATATATATATATATATATATATATATACATATATATATATATATATATATATATATATATATATATATATATATATATATATATATATATATATATATATATATATATATATATATATATATATATATATATATATATGATAATATGTTTTTGTCAAAATTAAACAAGATGTTACAAAAATGTTAGGGGGATAGAATGAAACCAATATCTCATTTAAATTCACCAAAGAAAACTGCATATTTTATTATCTGTAAAAGAAGTGATGACTCACCAAATAAGATATGACTCCGGGTTCTGCCTAACAGTAACAAATTACAGTATATTCAGACAAAACTGCATATCCATTGAGTTATTTGGGCAGAAAGGTGTTAAGCAAATGAAGCGTCTAGGTAAAAAGGTAAATGATATTGGCCCTTTAAATATAACAATAATACCTGCTGTTTTTGAGAGCTAGATTTTTATTTTTATGACTGATAATAAAAATAATAGTCTGGAGGCATGCAAACTCTACTAGGAACCATTCATCTCTGCAGAGAAAATTCGCTTCATTCGGTATTGTTTTACCCCGAAGATCGGCAACTAATATGTTTTAACGATACCAGTATCCTATATAATTTTGATAGAAGCCGATGAGTAACTGACAACAACTTCGGTATCTCCAACTACCCTCTTATCTTTTATCTCAAGCACTTGAACTTTAATATATCCGCTCTCTCAAAAATTATATCTCGTTCACTATTTTACTGCCTACAGCGGTCAAGAATTCTCGTTTTAGAAACTCTGTATCAAAAGTATTCTTGCTCTCTATAAAGGCACTTTATCCATACAACTAATTCTTTCTACTCTAAGACTTGGAAAGTTCTTCTTTAATGTAGATTGTCACCATCTCCCCAGTCTGCCATCGAGCTTGTTAATGTTTTCGTGTATTTCCTATATTCTTCTCCTGTGATTACTTTCGATAATTTCAATATCACGAAAATCCCCCTTCGGCCTATATTTCTATTCTTGGGTGAGTCGGGTGACAATTTCTTAATAATTAATTTGTATCCCGTCTCACATACGGGAATATTTTAAATGTTAATGGTTGCCAATCCACTGCAAATACTTTGATCCTCCGCATGTCTTTAGCTTGTTTCCATCCCTATAGTAGAATTGATCAACACTTAAAGCCCGAGATCTACATACATTCCTTGCTTAGTGAACCTAGGGCTATTGGAGGTGGTGTTGCCTTCACTCGACATAATCGATGCTAATATTTTATTATTTCAACACATTCTATCAGTTGTCATGAAATTCATTTCCTTTTTATAAAGTCAAACGAGGATTTTCTTCGAAAATGACTACTTGTAAATGTTCTGCGAATACCCTTGTGAGGATTGTTTGTTGCAGTAGTATTAGAACGTTGCTGCATATGGCAGTAGTAATATACATTAAGTCATGTATACAAAGCACGTCGAATTTCCCCTGACAACTTTTGTCTTTAATTGTTTGTTGATGATGATAAAAGAAACGATGTTTTTCTTATATTTTACGCTTGTCCAAAAAAGTGTCATTTTTTTATTAAATCTTCAATACTTTGTTATTTCAATGCTTAATAATAACTAAAATACAACATTTAGATTTTGTCCAATGAAATTATCAGATTGTGCGAAGAAATACACAGGAAGGAACTAAAACGCCTTATTGCATATTTCAAAACCTACAGAATGAATAATCTTTTCTAGTAATTTGTAATAGTAGAATCCAAAACTAGTAAGCGTAGTAGGTCTGGAGGAAATAATAAAGATTCGCAGTTTAAGGAATATATTTTTTCATAGGTTAAACGTGTTGTGTCAGAATTTAACATTGTCCTGCTTCAGAATAATAGGCATTTAGTTAATGAACTTGTACATCTCTGGATAGATAACGCATTTATGTACTTAGGTTGTTAAAAATTTACGTCTAGAGTAATTGTTTTCACCTTGACGAACTTAATCATGGACTACAATGCAAATGATGTTACAGTTAATGCACAGCAAAGTCATTTGAGGAAGATGTAATTTCCTATTATAATGTTTTTCATTGGGTGAGGAATGGTATATTTTATATTTGCTAAAACGCACAGTAAAAATTTATCATTAATGTAAATTTAATGAACATATCTAAGGTTTCCCTTTCTAGGATGCAGACTTTATTTACTGGTTAAATATTCGTCTCAATTGTTATAAATGAAGACCATTTTATGAACCCAATATCCTTTATATAATTTTCTTTCATTTTGCTCTACCTTGTCGTTTATACGTAAACATAATTCTAAAGAGATTCAGACTGAAATTAATATTAACTAATAAATATAATTTTTGTATTGTGACTTAAAGAAGTGATTTAATTAACTATCTTTAGGGCTAATCAAATGGCAACATTTTTTAGGTATCAAAGGAAAATAAGAGACGACGGTAAATTTGTAGAGCTAAAGATGAAATTGCACATTCACTCATTATACAGTAATCAAATTTCTTCCAGTGACCTAACCTCAGGTGATTTGATGTTATCTACTTAAATCAACTCATGCTATATATTACTCCACCTACCTCTATTGATTAAATTGCCTTTCCTGAATGCTCAATCCAGTCTTCCAAATACGCGAAATAAAAGTTCGTATCAATGTCTCCAATACCGTCCATATAAATATATATATATATATATATATATATATATATATATATATATATATATATATATATATATATATATCCGTTGCCTTTTCTCTCATAAATATATGAACTTATTAGTGTTATTCATCTTTACGAGCATAAGGATTTCCTTTCGGCGGTAAGTCCTTTTACTCTTGTTTCACAAGAACCCTGTTTAGAAACATCTCTCCTTTAATTAAATGATAGAGTTTATGATTTAGCTAATGATTTGGGTTCTCTTGACATGGTTTGGTTAATCCTCCTCCTAGTGTGAAAGAATAGACCCAAGAAAGCCTCACGTGGGCCCTAAAAACCTACGTGGCGATCACACACGGGGTCAAAGGACGAGAGAACTGGCTTTATGCCAGTTCACCCGAAGAGGCTTCAGAACGCATATGTATTTACTTATGGAGGTTTCCCTTAAGCCATGAGGCAATCTTGCCTCCCGCCCGCAATCTGGAAGCATGTGAGAGTGAGGAAAGACATCCGTTATCACAAATTCCTGGCTGGAAGACATCCAGCCCCTAGCCCTGCGTTTACCTAGGGAAAATCCCTTCCGTAGCCGCAGGCGATTACACTCCAGCGTCAGCCTGTAGTTACAGTCAGACTTAACAGGGTCAAGGGAGTACAGACTTGCAATCCAGCACGGGACACATCTCTTTTCCATTTGGTTCCACTTTCCTCTCTACGAGCGTAAAAGAAAGAAGCTCTCCTGTCGGAATTCCTGTCCAGTCAATTAGCGTTTCCCAGTAAGGGTCGTTCTCGTTCACCAGCGCAAGTACTCCATCATCGAGTTAATATTAGGTAAATCTCAACCTTCTGCAATTCTCTTTCTCGAATTGCCCCCTTTTCCTTCGTCATCCAAGCATTAACTTCTGCAAGACGTCGACGGGTGCGGATCCCTTTAATCCGGTCATCCCCTAAATATTTATTTGTATTTTGGCTCAGCGAAGCCTTTGAAAACTCAATCCAAGTTTGGTCTTTTCTTGCCTTAAGCTCATTTGCCTTTTACCCGACTATCAAGCCCCAACTTCCAGGATAATTCAATTTCATTTTATTTTGGTAAATATTTATTTATTGTTGTGTTATTAAATATTATTATTCTACTTCTCTTTTAAATAACCCAAAACAGCATTCAGCCATAGTTAGTAAGTACTCGCTTTTTGTTATTTGCCTGCGTACTAGGGGAACAGTTTCCCTCCATTTATTCCCCCTCATTTTCTTACCCCATCATCTAGTAACGAAGCCGAGGTTAGGTCTCTTGGGCGTTTAAAGCTACAATAAAATATTCCATCTTGTAATCCAAGCTTCTGGCAGCGTATAACATAACCCCGAATTTTTATCGCCCCAAGTTTCCTCACGCCTAATCCAGACCAACTAAACTTTCCGGGAAGTTGGGCTACACCATTCAAAGGCATATAACTTCTTGTTGGACTCATCTAAATTTGCCCATCACTATGACTTCTAGTCGACTTTGTCCTAAAGGACCAGTTCTTGGCTTTGCTCCCTTCAGAAATTTGTTCATTCGTGAAGGATCGTAGATGTTACACCTTTAAAGAATGCATCGAAGAGCCTAATGTTTACGCGGCGAGCCATAATTGTTATCCAAAGGAAAAGGAACATCCCAAAATTTCCTCCGCGCAACCCCAGTAAATTCGTTGAGAAAATTTCTCACCGTCAGAACCCCGAGCTATTAAACCATTTGCTTCAAATTCCGCTGCGCCATCCTTCCTCAGGCAGTCCATTTATGTTTCACCTGCAGTGTAGAAGACCATTAACGTCTTAACTGCCTCCAGAAGTCCCAACTCCGTAGTCCTTCTGTCAACCAGGTACACCAAGTGAGTGCCGCTCCTGCGCCACCTTCATCACGAGCTGATTCCCCCGCTCTCTCTCTCTTTCTCTCTGCTCTCAATTCCTCCGGTGATCACGTAAATTTGCTTTCGATAAAAGTTCTCCTGGAAATTTAAAATTCGAGACCGGAGGAGTAAATGGCTTCTCAGTCTCCACCCTCATCCAAGATACAGGATGCACCTACATAGAGTGGTTTCCGACAAACTGCTTTCCCCAGTAGACCTGAACCACGAAAGCTTTGCGGTAGTCCATGATTACATGGGACGCGCAAACCTCTCTATCATAGTAAATGGCCGATCCTCTCCCTCCCTTGCTACTTTTAAACGTCTCCTAAAGACTCATCTCTTCAGAATTGCATTCTATCCCCTGTAAACTTTCTTTACACTGGCTACACAACCTGCGCTCTGGGAGGGCTAACAGCCCTGAAGGGCGCATTATAAATACCTAGTATTATTATTTTCTGGAATGACAATATTTCACGGGCTGGGCTGAAATGGTGTCAGCGACTATAAAATTCTGTTCTGTGGTAATAGGACAGTTCCCATAGGGTTCTTCCAACACCGTGGCTCAACCCGTCGTCACAGGTGCTCAATCGAGAAAAGAAAATGAAATGCCCGCTCTCCCTCAAAGCCCACCTGCGACTCCAAATTTAGCGACGTTATGAGCAAAGGATTCGCTCAGAAGCAGAAGGAGTGTGAGTCTCTCCTTCGAATGTGGGAAGAACACCGGAGCAACGAGCAACAATCCGTCCGCGGCAACACAACCATTTCCTATATCGAGTTTAAAAGCCTGTTGTACCGCGCTTGCTCGGAAGGAAAAATCACCGAAGCGCAGGCATTATGCGTTCCCCGCTCTAACGTCCCGCTTATTCTAAAAACTGCCCACGACAGTTTGTTTTCTGGTTATTTTAGCCATCACAAAATATTCCAAAGATTTTTCAAGAATTTCTTTCGGCCGGGTGCTGCATATGACATCTCAAATTACTACAGATCGTGCGAAATTTGTCAGAAGACCACAGCAAAAGGACGAATTAAACCCGCTCCTCTTCAGAAGGGACCCATCAATTATGAGCCCGTAAGCCCTGTGGCCCTCGATAAAGAGTCGGCTATGGAAGCCAACTAACTTGCAGACCCACTAAATATATGCAGGTCGTTTGTGTGGGGCAAAACAAAGATCACCCGCTGCCCAACTTGCCCGGCGCCGCCAAGTTACCACCTGCTGCCCTAGATATTGACGCGCGACTGACACCGGATGAGAAAGAATGTGACACACAGGTTAAGCACGACATCGCTATAACCCTCTCCGTGGCCAAAGGCGATTTTACCCCAGCGTTAGCCGGTATTCAACGTCAGACTCAGCAAGGTCAAGGAAGTACAGGCTCGCAATCCAGCACGGGACACATCTCTTCTCCATTTGGCTCCGCTTTTGTCTACACGAGTGCCAAAGCAAGAAGCTTTCCCGTCGGAATTCCGCCCCAGTCAATTGGCGATTTCTCAGTAACGGCCGTTCTCGTTCACCAGCGCAAGTACTCAACCTTTTACAATTCTCATTCTCGAATTACCCCCCTTCACTTCGTCGTCCAAAATAAAATTCTACAAGACGTCTACGGGTGCGGATCCCTTTAATCCGATTATCCCCTAAATATTTATTTGTATTTTGGCTCAGCGCAGCCTTTGAAGACTTAATCCGAGTCTGGTCATTTGCCTGCCTTAAGCTCATTAGCTTGTCCCTTTTGCCCGACAGAACAGCATTCAGCCATAGCTAGTAATTAACGGCCAATCTGCACTCGCTATTTGTTATTTTCATGCGTACTCGGGAAACAGTTTTCCTCAATTTATTACTCCTCATTATCGGGTAACAGAGCCAAGGTCAGGTTTCTTGGGCATCCTTTCGCTCTATTTCTCACCACTATACCTAGACACCTAGTTTTATTATAAAGGATCCTGACATGATTGTGCATAACATTCTTTTTGATATTACAAACAATGGAAATAATGGAAGTGACATTTATAGGTCAAATTTTGCAATTTCATTTCTGAACATAGTTGAAGATCTACGCAATGACAACTCTTCCATTACTGCCTTGCTCTTGCTCACCTTCTTCGAATTTAAATATGATGAGTCATACATTTTTATGAGTTTTTTTTTGTTTATTTAGTAACCTAGTTTACATATTGTTATTACCAATCCCCTAAGTTAGCGATCCTGATGTTATTTGCCGCACGTTGCGGGTTCTGCACAAGATCAAATATTCTGTATAACGCTAGATTTTTCCCTGTCTTCTAGTTTCTGGCATGATATAAGTATATATTAAGATTTGTATGGCTTCTAGTAGCATTAGGTATATTTTTGTGTCAGAAAGGGCAGTGTGATGTAAGTTTCTAAAACTTAATTTTGAATGCTTATCGCATCTGACCTTCTCAAAAGCAATACGATGCTGACGGGGCAGAGATCTTACTTCTGAGTGGATCTTTTATGCAAGCGCGTAGATAGAGGATAGATTAAACCTAAAACTTTGATGATTTGTTGTCTAATTTGTGCGAAGATTGGCATGTTGAATTAGTGACAGAATATGAAGGAGGAGGCAATCATATTTCGACTCTGCTTCTTGTAGGATGTCATAAATCTACCATGTAGTATCATAACTAGCTGGTCTTTTATTTATTATTGATAAATTGCTCTCCTTTAGTGGCTAATTACATATACATATATAGTATTTGTCTAGGTAAGTGCTAAATGCTAATTTTGTCTATTATACGAAACTCGATCTCAAATCTTAGGGAAAATAGTGAGCCCTTTTAAACATTGTTATTACACCTGCTCTCTGGCCCTTCGAATTGTTTATGCACGCTGGGACAGAAATCTGTTGATTCTTATTTCTTGGAATTGAATGTCGCGTCTGGTGGCCAGCCGGTCGAGGTGTGAGATGATGGGATTGGTTAAAAAATCGTGTTACACCGCCTAGCGTCGGGACGCTGCGGTAACCGAACGGAGCCTCTGTTTTTAGGGTGGGATATCAATTTCCCCACAATTATACAACACTTGCAAGATCTTAATTAACAGATCTGTAACTTGCTAACCAACGAGAAGATGAGAGTATCTCACTTAAGTCTTACATAGTAGCACTCCTATCCTCATCTCACGCTCTCATCTGCTATTTAGCAAAAGGTTTATTACGACCCTCTTTCACTTTCAAATTTCGCAAAGTAATCTTTGATTTTCTTCATAATATTGGCCATTGAGGTACTAGAGCCCTCTCTAATCTATCTCAGACCGATTTTCCTGAAAAGGAATGAGACAAGATATTCGATCTTAGGCTCGCAATTGCTGTTCATGTCGGAAGGAGAAGGACAAGTTGCAACGACACACAAAGCTGTCTTACACACAATTCACTCTATCAGAATCCATATTTTTCACGCCATTTATGTGGATTTAGTCAGTGGTTTTCCTGCAACTCAGAAAGGCTACAAGTATCTTTCTAGTTATTTGCTATTTTTCAAAATGGATTAGAGTATATCCATCAAAGCGTCTGTCGTTGAAGCCTTTTCACTCATTACATCACAAGATTTGGTGCCCCTGCTAAAATAATCTCTGATAATGGCCTTCAATTCCATTCAGGATTATTTCAGGTATTAGTAAAGCTAACTGCCAAATAACACATTTTTTCAATCGCTGGTAAAAGCTTATGGCAACTCTGTGCTAGAATGATGCTATCGCACCCTAAAAATCTTTCTACTAGCCATAGGAGATCCTAGTGATTGACTTAAAAATTTACTCGCACCTCTGCTCGCTATGTGTATCAATCAATCCCTGTCAAGAGTTAAGATATTCTCCCACACAAATCGTTTAGGCACTCATTTACGACTCACAGATGACTTGTTGGAAACCAGAAACACAGATCCTTCACAACACAAAACAATACAACATTAGAAAACCATGAACTCACTTGCCCCAATAACTTTCAGGCCTCTTTTGAAACCAGATATTTTTATTCCCAAGGAACTTAATACTTGCATTTATTTTTTCTTAAAGACACAGATTCGCCCAAGTTTTATAACATCATACAAGGGGCCTTATAAGAACTTAAAAAATATATCAACATTCATATCATCTCCATGGACCCAGTGGCCCCTTGAAAACACAAGTCCGCAATATTAAAAGGCAGAACAACACCATCTTACACCATTTAACAACATCCAAGAAACAACACCATCCGGCTCATAACCACCACGCACACGCTGAAATCTATAAAAGAAAACTGATTTCCTTCACCATTTAGTATTTATTTAGTTACTAATCAATCCACATAAGTTTTAAATATTTACTTAATTGATAGGTGAGACGATTAATTTACAACGACAACAACTTTTAGATTCTTTTGTACACTCTCTCATTATAGATTTTTAAGATAAAATACCCCCTCAACCAATTCATTTTTGACCCTCGACTTTCAGACTGAATTGACTCATATACATTCATGTGACCTAGAGTTGGACAAAATTGACCTTTGACAACCGTGTTTCAAAATGTATCGTTAAAGTTTCAAAATCTACTATTTGTTTACTTGAATTTCATCTTATAAATAGCGTTTTAATTATTATGCACTCTAGACAAATTTGATTTCATTATTGTGTATTATAATTATTTCTAATCATTATTTTACATTATTGATATTTGATGTATTAAATTTTAGCATTTAGTTCACAAGAACAAATGTCAGTTTTATACTCATAAATTATTTTAACTCACGTTAATATACAAATTATTTTAATGATATTCATTCTTTTAACTTTCATAAGTAATATGACATTTCTGTAATCTAAATATGTTTAAATTATTCAATTTATACATTAAATTTTCAAAACCAATATTTACTGTATTTGGTTCGGCTGAGTGTACATCTTACCTCATACTTATATATTCTATTCACCATGTCAATGTATCATTATTATATTTTTACTCAATTGAATAATTCTGAATGAATTATTACATTATTTTGAATCAAATGTTCTTAATTTTGGCTAATTTCATCTTACTTCATAATTTTTATATTTTATATGTAACACAAATGTAACCAGATTTGCCCATTCAGAAGCTGTTATTCTGTAGAAATCCATTTATACAAACTTTCGCATACGGTCTTTTCCCAGGCTCAAATATTCCGACAGACAATTGAATTTGCCTAATTCTCTTTTCCCAATCAGTCTGGCTCACAGGATACCGCTATGTATAATCTTACTATTTTATTGCCAAACAGTTGAAAATGAACCACCCAAACATTTTTCCCAAACTTTCTCTTGACTTGATTAAAAATTCCTTTTTCGGAACATTCACTTTTCTTTAAACATTCACTTCAAACAAAGCTCCTCTCCCATAAACGCCCATTTTTTCCTCACATAAATAATCGGACACTATAGAATATTACTATAGTCACAAGTTTTTACATCCCCATTCACATATTCTGCCTCCACCGTAAAAGGGCGGCGTCAAGCCCACCGACTCCAGACATCCATCTTATTAAATGCAAGTTTAAAATAAAGTTATTTTTATAAACCTGCTTATAAATTCAAATGCGAACTTATTTGGTGAACACCCACAAACGAACTTGATTCCCCAATTTGGATCCACACGCAACAGGAGCATTTTCCTCTCCTTCCTCGCTACATACATATAAAGGGTGTTCCATTAAGACGGATCGAAGTAAGCAGTAAATAAAACAGTGTTATCGGTAAAAGTTTATTGATTTCACTATTGGATCATGTTAGTTAAGTCATGGCAATTATGTGTGAAAAATAACATTGCCTAAATGTCCGCCAAGGCTTTGGCGGCACACCTCCACTCGATGGTCAAAATATTTTATGACGTCTCGCATAGTTGCTCGTCGATCTCACCAATATGCCTTATTATCTCATCCTTTAGCTGATGAATTGTTGTTGGCTTGTTGGCATAGACCTTACTTTTGAGATGACCCCAAAGGAAGACATCTAAAGGCGTCATGTCACACGATTGTGGTGGCCAATTGACCTCGCTATTTCGAAAGAAGATGCGCCCTTGAACTTTTCATTCAATAAAGCCATTGTTGCATTGGCTGTGTGGCATGTGGCGCCGTCCTGTTAGGACCACAAATCTTCGGCATCCATAGAATTCAATTCAAGCCATAATAAGTTGGTTATCATGGCACTGTATCACCATGCTACCGTGCCACCGACCTCGTTAGTTTGAATTTACGAACATTTTTCCCAATTACATTTTCGGTTGGTCAAATATGTTGACCAAACAAATCACGAAGTGCCTGAAATGCGTTTCTGTTTGAACGTCCATTTTCGTAATAGGCAAAGATAACTTTAACACGTTGGTCGATTGTTAATCTTTCCATGGTTTAAATTGCCAAAGACTGAAGTTGTTAAATCTGAAAGAAAAAGAAAAAAATCATTAGACGCTTAAATTGACTCACATTTAAAATCGGTCCAAGTTAGTGGAATACCCTTTATAACAATTATTTTGCATCACGGTCTATGTAGGAAAAAATTGAAGGAATTTAATTTTGGAAGCAGTAAAATAATTTATTAAGGTTTACTACTATACAACATATGTATAGTCAATAAAGAATTGTTTTTACAAAAGCTTACAACTCGCCAAGCACGTGGGTTAGTTTGAATTTTGACAACAATCCAGTAATGTTCAAATTAGCTAACGGAACTGCCATACAAACATTGTTGATGATTCAAATACTAGAATCAATCGTTAAAAATAAAATAGACTAATGTCTTGACAGCCATGTACTAAGGTGAGACACACAACACGGTTTTCTAAAAAAATAAAGAGTGTGTTAGTAATTTGCTTTAGTTTAAGGGTCTTTTCTATCCACGCTATAAAATTACTCACTATATGTTTTTTATCAAATAAAGGCATATAGGGCTTCCCTTTAAATGTTTCTACCTTCGTTTGTTTGCTCAAAGCTACACTCTGAATTCGAGTTCTTCTCACTCGCACCTGAGTACCTCTTTAGGGAGGTGGATTCGATCCACCACCCAGGTCTCCTCTTGGCAAACGGTGCCTTGCCTTGTTTTACTTCATGCACTATGGGCTGGTTTAATACTCCCACCACCAACCCAGTCTCCTACGGCTCCTATTATGTCTGATGCCGATGTCAAAGATTTATAAGACAATGTTAGACGTAAATTCATTGGTTAAAATCTTCCATGCTAAGGGCTATTAATATTCTTTAATAGTTGTTTCAACTTTTCCATCATTGTCGACCTTGGTCTGCCCAATAAGCTACCCTAGGGATTACTACAAATCTCTGAAGGTTTCTCTAAATATTTTCGTTCCAAATCATCTAAAACACAAAGACTATTGCGTTTCTATTTTTTAAAGCACATATTATATCACAGTGAAGCCGTGTCAGTGTACTAGGATGGATCCAAATCTGAAAAGAAAGATTAAGTTTCATTCTATCTAATCCTTGATGGTGGCGGAGCTATTCTGGTTACAATGCACCTTCAATAAGAAGGATTACTTGTTGTGTCCAGCTCGGATATCGATTTTTAATTCATAGCGAATCAGAGCGTGCTAAGGCCTTTGAGGGATCAGAATATCTGCATCCTCTAGCCGTGACCTCCATGGCTGCTGAGAGTCAGTAGAATTTCGGCTTTTTCTGCTGGGTTCCTGGAAATGTAGTTAGTGATTGTGTGGGAAGAATTCATTCAGGAGGGTGCTGGGATGTCAGCACGACTACACGATAAGAAAAAGTGATTATAAGGCAAGAATCATGGTAGCACTTAGTGTTGTATGGTAAAACGGGATAAGACACCGGTCAGAATATTAAAGTTGTGCCCCGTCCTTTCATCATTTGTTTTAGTTTATAGGATATGATTTATGTTTTGTTATTTTATTGATTCTTACTTTTAAATTATCCTATGGATATTTAATAATTTTTTCTATGATTTGGGAAGCTGCGACCTTGCAGATGACTGCCAAAAAGATCTTAAAATTTAAAAAATTCCTTCGTAATATAATTACTGAAAACGTGATGACACTGTTGTTAAAAAATCACAGAGAAGTTCTTGTATTATTATAATATATGTGACAAATTCGAGCTGCTTTCATAACTCTAGGAGAAAGGCTGAAATAAAATTCAATGGATTTCACAAGATTTAATAATCAGCAGAATTAAAAAGATGAACGTTTTGATTTCCATACAATAAACACAAAAATTATTTCCATGAAGAGTAGGCTCCAAAAAGAGGAATTGCTCAGAGAATTGAACTTCCCTTAGCCTGCAAAAGAATATCTTATATAGGAAAACACTCTTCTACCTTCAAACTTATGTTTTGTATCCTGTTCAAGCAAATAAATCATTAAAATATAATCATAGGAAACTCTATTTTTTTGCTTCCTACTATCCAGGTTAAACAGAAGGCTATTTTTCGGAAGGATGAAAAGCTTTTAAAACAACTAAACAATCGCAAACTAGTTATTGACTTCAACAAAATATATTTGCGCACCAACCACAGCAGGCCGATACTTTATATATATATATATATATATATATATATATATATATATATACATATATATATATATATATATATATATATATATATATATATATATATATATATATATATATATATATACAAAGAAAGAGCAAATACAAGTTCTGCGTGTGATAACAACCACCACCACAAGGCTTTCGCTATATTTTTTTTCTGCATTTCAAATAAATTTGAAGACAGAAAAAAAGGGGCAGAAACCTTAAATAGCTGACTATATATACATATAGTACAAGAGAAAGAAAAAATTGGACGCGAATAAGCAATGAGACAAAAAAACGGAGTTTTTTAGAGGCAAGAGAAAGGGACATTAGAAGAACACTAGAATCAAGATGGCAGAGAGCGGCACAATGAAGGCAATCCTTTACCGAGAAGACAGAAAACTCACAAAGTATCGCGTAAGTAAGCAATAAATGCAACAAAGCCCAGAAGGAAAATTAATACGAGGATTCCAAGTACTTTCGAACTTTATCATTCCTTGATAAAGAACTCGAAATAAAGTTCGAAAGTACTTGGAATCCTCGTATTAATTTTCCCTGTGGGCTTTGTTGCATATATATATATCTTATGTATATATATATATATATATATATATATATATATATATATATATATATATATATATATATATATATTTATATATATATATATATATATATATATATATATATATATATATATATATATATATATATATATATATATATATATATGTATATATATATATATATTTCGAGAAATATATTAGAATGTATCTCCATTAACGCGTTCCAAAATTTCAACCTTAGCCCTGGTCTGTTCATGCTAGACCCCACCATTATCACTACATATATAAAATCTCAAATAAAGTTGTTTCAGGATTTTTACTCCCTAATTAATGTTCAGAGGTGGGTAGTCTAATCCTCCCTTCCATTATTTAAGGCAATGTATGTTCAGCCTCCTTCCTGTTCATTTCTTTGTGGGTGTATCTTCTGCATATATATATATATATATATATATATATATATATATATATATATATATATATATATATATATATATATATATATATATATATATATATATATATATATATATATAATAAGAAAGCTGCATTTAGGATGTTCATTATGGCATTTTAACTCCTTAGTACCGACGTTTTGGGCCCCATTTTTAAGGATATATGTAAAATTAATAATATATACAAACACCAGGCAATGGCTTCGCTACTAAGATTAAATTTTAAAATCTATAAAAAAGCATCCATGGTTAAATTTTTTAAAATTTTATGAACTTCATCAATTATAATAATTTTAAAAAGGAACTCTAAAATATTTTTTTTTCTTTCAAAATATCACGTTACTAAAATATAGTTATAGAAGAAGATATATAAAAATAAATTTTATGAACTTCACCATTTGTAATTCTTTGGGTTTTAAAAAATTCACAAAATTTCGATACTTATATTTATTTTTGAAATTCACCATTTTGTTTTTTAATATTATAAAAGAATTATTAGAAATAACTTTGATTAAAAAACATAAGTCATAACTAAACTAAGATGTAATTATTAAAAAATTCACAAAATTTCGATACTTACGAGTATATTTATTTCTGAATTTCATCACTTTGTTTTTTGATATTATAAAAGAATTATTAGAAATAGATTTGATTAAAAAACATAAGTCATAACCAAACTAAGATGTAATTATTATTCAAATAGTAAAAAAACTTCCCTTTCTAAATTATAGAGTTAACGATAAGAAATTTTTAGAATTGTTAGCAGATATTTATATATTAATTATAAGGAATAGGTGAAGCAGCAGAGTTGGCAGTATTCAAATTATGAAAATTCAGAGGTTTTAACAATTAGGGAACGGGAAATATGTTTTTTTGTTTTTGTTTTGAAAATAAAAAATAGAGATTAACCTATATGGGTGTCTTTGTTGTACAACAGCAACGTTTAACTGAAAATGTTGGAATGATATGGGTTGTTTTTTGTGGGAGTGTTATGGGCGTGTGTGGTTCGTAGGTGTTTATAGGTGTAGTAAAGGTACAAATGAGCTTGTGTCAGAGTTTATTATGGGTTTGACCAACTCCCCATGAAGAGCTGTTCATCACACAATAAGGTAGTTTTTAAATATAGGATGTTCAGAATATTTTCTATAATCAATATGTATAAATGAAGATTTACCCCGTTACATTATCACTTACATAATTTGAATTAGCCGACTTAGAACAATTGAATCCTTTTCCATTAGATTTAAAACAACTCACTTTAAACTCAGATACAAGCTATTATTGTCTCGTTTGACCACAGGACATTATTCCATAACTCAGCAGGTTTCTCCAAATGTTGACCTGCAAACTTTAACCTTGCAGCTCTGTCTCTCTTCAGCAGCACAGCTGTCGTCATTGGCCTGGAATACTTTATCACCCGTTTTCGTTAATTTCAATTTTACTGAATATCAATTCTTTTTCATGCAGTTTTATGTATAGATCTTTTAACTTTACATTAATATAAACTATTGTGTAGAGCTCATGTAGATTGATGAGTTAGATGGCTATTAAAATGGAATTTTCTTTTGCTATACAAACACTTATTTCTCCCCACTGTATCTTTGTTTAACTGATATTCGTGAATAAAATCAGGAAAAGTAAATATAAACCTTAACGCTAAGTTTCTTGCGAGCAAATATTGGGACTTATGTGTGTTTTCTTTCTCAAGAAAGCATATATACCTCCATAGACTTCACATGGGATGGTTTATTTCGACAAGACGATAAGTGGCACCGAATATGAAAGCCTCAGCCATTCGTTCAAGCAAAGTAGAGCGAATACAAACAGAAATAGGGAGAGGAATAAAAGCGGCGAAATGAAAAGAAGTGAGGAGAACTGAGAGCTTCAAAGAAGTTGTTGGAGGGCTTTAGAGTGTCCAGAATACATTCATTATACTAACAAAGAAAAGGAGATAAATAGCCCTGTCAGGTTCAATGAATACATTCCGATATGATCTCGACTACTAATAGATCAAAGGAAAAAAAAACACTTTTGGGCTGACTACGTGAATTTGAGGAAAGGGAGGATCTTATCATTGATAAACACTGAATTACATAGAATAGTGAAAGAAAGAGAAGAGAAGGAAGTTTAAATACAGATAAATGCTTTGGTATTTGTGAGCTTAGAGAATTAGAGAACGATGACATTCGCGCTTATTAACTTTTCAAAAACATGTCGAATCCTTTCCATCTAAATTTTTGAGCCCAGTTTTAAATTAAATTTAAAGAAAAATTCAGTCAAAACGAAGCCTCATGTAAAGGTTTTGATTAATTGAAATAATGTAGAGATTTTATTGCAGTTTCTTACATATTCTACATAGATTATAAATGAATATAAAGAGTAATGACTCATTATTATTTATAATAAAGTCTTAGAATATCTGTGCACTAAATACATCTAATTATATAAATGTATGAATTTGAATCACGAAATAAAAATGTCATAATTTCATTTCAATTGTTCATAAACTACAGGCTTCACCTTATCGTATTCCTGAAACTTTCTGATCCTCAAAATGTATTCCACATTTGAGAACCAGTTAATAATTATCAGTAAGAAACAGTTTAGGGTTGATAGTTGTATGGGGAGGGCGGAATTGTTCAGAGTAGTCATCAAGAATGGATTTATTTGCTTCTGCCGTAATTGGAAGTTTGACCTAAAGTAAGACGATCCTAACAACTTAACAACATTTTCCGCTCGGAATTTTCCTTTGATAACTTCTTTGTTTCAACTCCGTGGGTCCCATCCAGATGCTCCTTGTCTATAGGGTCGAGCTGGCGGCCAGATTCAGTACCGTCCGGGTGCAGTAGGTTAAGAAGCCTGCTCGATTCGGTGACCTGTTTTTATATAATAGCTACTCACAGTGCAAGATAGATTCTCTTGAGCCATTGGAATTATCGCATCGCCACGTACGCGGTATCTATGACCCTACAGTTACTGAATGTCGGAGTAATGAGATTGGAGCGCAGCCATCGGAACAGGCTGGTGAAAGAGCTGGGCGTTTTACTCGTTCGTCCACTATGACTCATGATTGATATCAAATCAGTAGCCCTCTGTGCTGGATGGCAAAAAGGTGGGATACAGCAATCTACCCTTTTAAGTTGCGTACAATCGTGCCCCGCTACTCCCCTAGAGGGATCCCCTAATGACTAGAGAGGAGTAAGGGATTTAATGAGACGCGGCCACATCTGATGAAGGACTCCCTGAAACCATCAGCAAGGATGGTCTGGCAACTAGCACTCTGCTCCACATTTTGGTTGAATATTTAATCCTGGGAGAGCTTCATTCTCGGTAACTGCTTCGGTATTAGGAAGATAAGTGTCTCTACCATAATATTTGGTGCTAAGTTGAGCTCCTGAGTGCCAGATTGAAGTCCCACAGAATTCTTAGAGGAAGCGGGCCCCCTGATTGATGGCGCAGAGTACAGTTGCCCAAATTATCATGTCACACTTTCCAAATATTTAAACAAAACTAGATTAATTAAAATATAATTATATATATATATATACATATATATATATATATTTAACAAGTCTTGGAAAAGGATTACAAGATGGCGCTAAACTTGGCTGTGTGGTGGTGCCAAGTAATAATATTTTCCCCTCACACTTTAGATTAGAAAATTATTCCTAGCGAGGTAAAAATAAGCCATTTATCAATCAGAATACTTAATAAATATATGTTAGGTTTAACTAATGGAGAAAAATGCAACATTAGCATAATTTGCAACCCTGTTTTTGCAACAAAATCATTTCGAAATGTTTTTTTAAGAATACTGTTTGAAATACCAGAATAAAGTTAACTTTCGTCGAATTTTGTTTTTAATAAATGTTATATCTAGTTTATTTTTAATTAAATATAGCTCACATACTCCATCTCCCATAAAATAATAATATATTAATGTGTCACTCTCCGAACAAACTTCAACTGATTTGGTGACATTACTAATTGTGTCACCTGTATGTGGGTGCTATAGGCCTTTTGTAACGCGTCGGCGCAATTAATCTCTGTGGAAAGCTGGACTTCTTTTGGTGACTTTCTCATAGCATGACTAATTTTTTTAATTTAATGGGATTGCTGAGGGGAAAGGGCTATGTTCAATTTTGTATTTCTTACGTTCTGTTGGAAATTTTATTTTGGCAATTTCTAAGATAATGGCTACACTATTCATATTTATACAGTGATATGGCTATACCTTTATTGGATGCCGCCTGATAAGATATTTATAATAAATATATGTCATCTTTAACTTATCCAGTAAGCAAATATGGTATTCTTTATTAACAATGGTGGTTTATTCTTCATCACATCAATTAAAAAAATATCTTAACAGTACACCGTAATGTTATTCTGCGAGCTTTTAGTCGATTTTGATACCTTGATTCATTAGGGATATCTTCACCTGAACGGCTCCATTCCATCAGTTAATTATCTCTCGAGACGGATCATCAGAGCAATGTATCTTAAATTTCTATGCACTAAAATATTCTGTCAAATACCTAGGTCACTCTTAAAGCAGAGCTCTAAATGAAATTTGTTTCACATTCCGACCTTTAGAAATCATAAAATGATGTTATTGGACTCCATTTTAGGCTAATTATTCACACAAATAACTCATTCCCAAATATACACCACAGTTTAATATCCAACTAAGGAAACCTCGTTTTCTGACAGCAAATGTGACATTTTAATTCTTTTCCAATTTTTGACACAGAACTAAGTTGAAAATTTTAGTACAAAGACTAATTCTAAGGAGTTTTCTCCTCGTACAAATCATCCTAAAAATACGACTTAAATTATCCAAATTTGGGTATTTTTGTCTGTGTTTTCAATTTCATTAATAGAGAACAATATGACTTTCTTCTATCAATTTTACCCATTTTTGAATAAAAATAAAATCAAGTTTCAAAAAAAGAAATCCCAGGCAGTACAATAAGATGGTGGCTGCATTGTACTAACTATGACGTTGCAGAAATTTAAGTTCATATAAATGCCATCTCGTTCAACTTTAGGAATTTGAAACTTTTTATCTTTCTCGTAATTCCCGTTTAAGACCATAAATTACGCCGAATAGAATACTCAATTCGGAAAAAAAATATAATGATTTTTGTTAGAGAGTGGTCTGCAGTTAGTTTAAGATCTCTTCGCTCACCACCTAATTAAAATGAAGTGAATACTGTTTTGTCTCTTCGCCTCACATCCTTCAAAATTTCCAATCTAATATCTCATCCACCATTATTTATTCCTTGCTTTTCCTTCTCTCTATAATTTAAGCTCAGCTGATTGTCAGCCACAAGTGAGCCTGAGCAGAGATTCGCTTCCTCCTACTCTCTGAGATAGCATACATAAGAAAAGGTAGCAGACACAACTGAGATACCATACATGACCGAGAGAGCAGACATAATTGAGAGAGCATACAATAGCGAGATAGCATATATACCTGTCATAGCATAAATAACTGAGAGAACATACACATTGAGAAAGCACGCGTAAGTGTGATAGCATGCATAAATGAAATAGCATACATAACTGAGATAGCGTAAATAAATGAGATAGAATACATAAGTGAAATAATAATCATATATGAAATAGCATATATAAGTGAAATTACAAACAAATGTGAGATATCATACATAACTGAAAGAGCATACAATAGTGAGATATCACATATAAATGAAATAGCATACATAACTAAGAGAATATACACATTGAGAAAGCTATGCATAAGTAAGATAGCATACAAAACTGAAAGAGTATACATAAATGAGATAGCATATATAAGTGGGACATAACATACATGAGTGAGAAAGCATACATAACTGAGTTAGTATACATAACTGAGATAGCATACAAATGTGAGATACCATACATATCCTAGATAGCATACATAAGTAAGATAGCATACACAGCAGATATATCATACATAACTTTAAAGTCCCATTTGAGCGTCAGGTACATGATATTATGCAGTCCGTTAAATCTCATTCATTTAATTTCCAGCAACCTCTGCACAATGCTGGTTTCCAGTCCCTGAATTTCTTCTTGGCTAAGGAAGAATACTTCACGCTGTGATAATTATCTTTGTCACTATGGAAATACTCTCATTATAATTGTTTATTTGCTCAATACTAGAAAAACTAAATCTGTTTTTAATTAAGCTCGATTTTTTGGCTGGCTTGATAAGCAAAGCGAAGTATTAATTAGTACTTAAAAAAAGAGTATCATGTCCATATGTTAGGATCTGTCTTATGCTTACTGTAAGTAATATTTTAATGTAAATAACAGATTTCTTTGAATGTTCGTCAACAAACTTTGTACGTTATTGAGGGTTGTGAGGAGGAAGAGAATAAGCGGTGTGTAGCTATAATTGACTCTCCTAACACAACCCTCACGGTGCGTGGAGGAGAGCCGCTGATTAAAATGTCATCAAGCTCATGATTTCCTAATTATTTACATTCTCCTCATTTGTTTCTCCTAGTGATGGTTTTATATCATTTATAAATTCTGGAAGAAAATAGATTCATTCCTTTACGAAAATGACAAATGAGAGTTTGATTTTACTTATTTTTTTGCTTTAGAGAAATAATACTTTTCCGTCATAGATGTCATTCACTCTGGTAAGTAATGAAAGCTCTCAACTGATATTCCTAGATATTGACTACTCTGTACCTAATTGACTCAAACCTCTCAATAAATGATGGAATAATGTCGATCCTTTGAATGGTAGGTCGGGGCTACTTGACTGAGGTGGATGGTCACAGGGATTCAAATATTTCTTAAGTTGCTTTTATAGTCACACAAAGGCACAAACTGAGCTTTGTCTCAGATGTGACTGGTGAGTTTGCCCACAACAGCTCAATAAAATGTTTATAAATTTAGTTTCTGTGTTTTAGAAAATACCAGTCTAAGTGGAAATTATATTTCTTAGAAACTAGTTTCGAATCTATTAATTCAGGTTCATTTTCTGCTCGAAATTTAAAGTTGATTTTAGGCAGAAGAATGATTGCAGCAAAAATATATTCTTAGGAATAGTAACAAAATAAAGGAATGAACATAAAGATAGCATAAATGAAGGCCAAAGGGAGAAATGTACGGATGCGGAATGGTGTTATTCCTTTTGTTTGGTTAATCAAATGTTAAAATAATTGGACGAAAGACTAAATATCGATTGGGAGGCAAGTCATTTTTTTATTACAAAAGCACGACCATCATTTACTATAATTATTTTACACAAAGATTTATCAAAAAAACAACTATAATATTTTATGAGGAAAAGTGGTTGGCGCCGCTATCGCCAATAGGTAACTCAAGTAGTACTACTGAGGTTGTTGTCATTAGGACATGGCTCAGATCTTCGATGCTTTTTGACGTGGCCAAGAAATGACCCATACTCTCGCTAGAGAACGAATTCCGATCCAAAATTCAGAGAGATGATTTGGGGTTTTCAATAGATACGCTAAATAAAAGGATCTTTCTCTGACTCACTCTTAATAAAATAAATACTTCTGTATTGGATTTTTTTTTTTTCAGACAAAAACCAAACAGAGAAAGAGAGCGATTCCGCATAATATTTACAAGTCCCGAAAGCAACTGAGGAAGTCATGCAAACCTCTAAAGAGCCCAATGGATAAGGGGTCTAATTCCCATTGGTGACTGGATCCGGTGTTTTATTCCCGTAGAGAGTGGATAGAAAATAGTTCCGCGCTGGTAAATGACTAATCAGTAAATGGCGGTGCGCCGATTCTGAAGCCAGCACGCAATCAACTGCCCCTTCCACACATGTCATTGCAGCCCTTTTCAATCACAACACCGCTTTCTCTTTCACTCTCCCATTTTCGCACACAGCATATCATTCTTCCTTCCACGAACCTGCCTTAGGTGTTTTCATTTCGACTTTCCTTTAATGCTAAACGGATGGCTATCCATTGGGCCAGGAAAGGTTCCTTGGTTGCTGGCTTGGGGCATATAGAATACTAATATTTTTCTTTCACCTTACCTACAGAATGAGCTTCGGGCCGCGGTGCTCACTATTTTGCTAGTAATTGTCATTTTTATCTTTATTTGAATTTTATTCTCTAGCCGGGGATCTCTTCTAACACGGAAACGAGAAGGGTGGTGCCATTAACGAAATTTGAAGACAAAACACCTGACCTAGGTGATCAATGGTCTAGCAGCTTAACGTGAGATCTTAACCACGGTGTTTTTGTGGTGGTTGTTTATTTATTGGTCAAGAATTAATCGAGTCAATAAAATGAATTCAAATCAAACTTCTTTCATTAATTGTCCCCTAAATGATATCAATGTTTAAGATGTGAAACTGTACAGGATCTCCACTAAAATCGTTATTTGTAATTTACTTGCAAACAACAAAGCAAAACGTAGTAGAGGTCATAATTATATTTTATAATAATTGAATAAATAAACTTATTGGCCTTTTATTACTATACATTTTGTGAAAGTAACATGAAACAGATAAATAAAAAAAAATTTGGTTGCTTGACAAACCCTTCATAATTTAGAGGGTAAATTAAATTTAAATTTTAGGATGTTCTCTGCAATAATCTTGATGTTGCTTGCTGATCAATATAAAATTTTATTATTTATAAATGTTAATTTTGACTTTGCAGTACCAAAAAATAAAAGAGAAACCATTGAGTGTCGACTAGCGTTCAAATTTGTCGTTATTCCTGTCGATGATCGAATTTCATCGGAGCAAATCATACAAAGATGTTTTCTGGAGCAGAGGCAATTGTATAATATTGTTAGAAATTCAGCTGATTTGAAAGTGGGTAATTATTGTTTTTTCCTTAAAAAATGATTGAAATAATAAGATAGTATGACCAAAGGAAGCAAAACAAAATATATTTCACTGATCCTGAATAATATTCGAGCAATGCTGCAAACAGCTTTTACCCACTGGGTCTACTTGTTCCACCCTATTCTGACTAAATGGCCATTAAATTCAAATCTTACTTGTTATTATTTATAGAAGAGAGGGCAATTTTGATCCAAGTTACACACTCACGCTCTCCCATTAGTAGTTCCATGATAAAAAAATGAGAAAATCGACTTTATTTCTATATTCTTCAAATGCCATGCATAAGAGCTTTTCATATTCATTAAATCCATGCAATAATTTTGGAAATAAGAGCATTCGCATGGACATATATACTCTAATTACCTTGAGACAATCCAAGAAGATAAGGGCTAAGCGAGGCACTTGAGAGGACGTTCGCCTTTAAGTAGGATTTGTCCTTTAAACACAGCCCATGCATCTTACATGTGGCTGACAGAGAATTTTTTGTACCAGATAATTAATTTGCCTTATATACTTTATCTATCAATTAAAGATAAGTCTAAATATACATTTATTCTTAAATTTTATATATAGAGGCTTCATATTCAGAGAGACAAACCATCATTAAGAACTCGTTGCAGGCTGATCCCATGGATGTTATGAGCAACATGTCTGAGAACCACCTGGTTCGTGTATCTCATTACTTACTCGTACGAGAATGCATTTCCTACTCTCTCCCTTGTTTAGGTTCGGATATCACTATACTGCATTCCAAACACTGAAATCAAATTACATATTGTATAGAAATCATTAGAATCTTTCATACTCACTAATCCCCTCTGCTTAAAAAAAAAACGCAGTTTGAAAATTTCCTTAAATATATCGATAACAATGAAGCGTTGGATAGAGATCGTGTAAAAAAGAAATACACTGCCGTTCTGATAGTAAGTGGAACTGAGATTTTCAGAGAAAATTTTAGAAGAGGGTTTCATTTTAGTTAGCTAACATTCTCGTTATGTCTTAAAAATATTTTTTTATTATTTAATTTCTTCATCGTGAAAGTTAGATCCTGGTAGGTAATATTCTTGGCTTAAACACCTTGAACATGAGATATCAGAGCAGATTAAACATTTTATAAAATTATAGAAAATTAAATTGCCCTCATATTAAAAAAGATTTCAAATTTATTATGGATATTCAATAACTTGGTGGAAGAGAGCTGTAAAAAGTTTACTGTAATAGTATAATTCAGGAAATTCCATTTAAATTCCATATATATATATATATATATATATATATATATATATATATATATAGAACAAGAAAGAGAAATTGTACGCGAATGAGCAAATGAGACAAGAAACAGGAGTTTTTTAGAGGCAAGAGAAAGGGACATTAGAAGAAAACTAGAATCAAAGAGAGCAGAGGGCGGCACAATGAAGGCAATCCTTTACCGAGAAGACAGAGATAACGCGAGGGAAAAAAAGTTTGAAATTCCTAGGCCGGGACTCGAACCCGGGTCTGCTGATTGCCGGTCAGATGCTCTACCGCTGAGCTACCAGGCAAAGTGATTCTACTTCGCCCACAGCGTTACCTTATCAAACCCAGTATCTCTCTAAGCTAGGAACCTCCAAGGTATTTTTATACCACATCTTCTTACCCGCTCACAATTTAAAGGCTCATCCCCCATGTCACATACAAAGAAGAAGGAGCACCTTTATTTCTGTCTTCAAAATTATTTTGAAAGGCAGAAAAAAAATATGGCGAAAGCCCTGTGGTGGTTGTTATCACCCGCAGAACTTGCATTTGCTCCTTCTTCTTTTTATATATATATATATATATATATATATATATATATATATATATATATATATATATATATATATATATATTCAAGAAGAAAAAGCAAGGTTAAACATACAATTCAATAATTCCCACGTCATACTTCCAACTGCCATAATATTTTTTGCCCCTAGTTGCTAATTACCATTGGAAAGGAGCTTAACCTCTGCCCACTACCCTCTGGGCCAGAAGTTCCCCTACTTTGACATATTTCCCACCACCCTACATAATGGGATTTAGTTTACTTGCATGTTTACATGTTTTGTTTTTTAGTAAGTCTGTAACCACATATTATTACATATAAACCCATTTCTTGTAACATATGTCCGGCTTGTCTCTTAAGTTGATACGTGCCGTATCGAAAGGTGTCAGTTTAATAAAGTATATACTTTGCGTTTGCCGCAATATCTATGCTTTCTTAGTTTCTTTCTCCGAGTATATAGATTTAGTTAGCATTTATTGGAGGAAGTAAAAAAACTTGGTGTAGTTTGTAGTGAAAGAGCCCCTAAAGAAAGGCCCGTGTGTTCAGTCAATCACTTGGTTCCAAATGAACGTAGGCATGTAGGTACGTTTCAAATTAGCTGCCCATTGAGAAACTAAAGAGTGGCCCACGTTAGTAGAAAAGAAAAACACACCTTTGATAAATTTATGGAAAGACCCCGTCTATACCTGGTGGAAGAGAAGACCCTACCGCAGATAAATTTTGCTTCGGCCATCTCTTCCCCTCACCACCTCTTCTCTGGCACAAATGTTTGAAAGGGTTTCGCTCTTAGTCCACTCTTACCACTAAGTGTAGTTGGTTCTCTCCCTCCATCAGAAAGAGCAAAAACAATCTGCTTATGTGGGCCTTTCTCTTCAGCCAAACCCTTTTTTCCAAATCAAGATAGGTACGTGCACTCCTGGTTGGTTTCATATAGAGAAACTCAAGACTGACCCATCTCAATAGCAGAGAAACCGATACTCTTGATGAATGTGTGGAAGAGGGAAGGCCCCTTATAGACCTGTTCAAAAAAAGAGTCTAGTAAGTCATCTATCTATCCTGAACATTTAATTTGTGGTAAT
Organism: Ceratothoa steindachneri; assembly: GCA_963969495.1. Lineage (NCBI taxonomy): Eukaryota > Metazoa > Arthropoda > Malacostraca > Isopoda > Cymothoidae > Ceratothoa > Ceratothoa steindachneri. The sequence goes on from OZ018326.1 coordinate 150,383,704, forward strand.
TTGTGGCAGCCTCTACTTGTGCGGAAAGATGTCGATCTCGATAGACACACGGGCGCATCTAACGGAAGATTTCCAATATTCATGAAACCATAAATGACAAATATCCCAATTGACCAACCAGAGAACCAGACTGGTTCAGAGATGAACTTCGAATCTAGTTTTAATGTTAGTTGAGAAGACATCCAGGATTTGAAGATTTCACAGTGGGTGAACGAACCACAAATGGCAGTTAACGCTGATCACTTCATTACTCGTTAGTGATAAGGTCACTTGGGCGAAAATTAATTATACCATTAATTTCATCACAACGTCCAACTACGCTAGAGGGTGGTCAGTTGAAACCTGTAAGCTTTTTAAAGAGTTGCTTATAAAGGTACTAAAGCCTATCTTTTAAAAAGGCCTAATGAACCTGGTAAGGTTATTAACCCTAACTAGATATGAAAAGAAGTAGGAATCAATAAAAATAGAGTTAGGGATAATAATTTTGTAGAATTGAAGATCAAAAGCGATTTAAGTTTCACTTTTCAGTGCTTCAAGTGGAAACAGGTATTACCATTGCCAAAGAATAGTTGCATTAGTTCAATCTAAAAGGATAGCTTGTGTTTAAAAATGTCTAGTTCGTATGTTTGGCCATAATAAATCTGACCTTCACTAGATGCTATGTAAAAATTTGTTCGAAAAAAGTGGCGAAACCAAAAGAAAGATGTATACAAACAAGGTCAACAGACATAAGTCGCGTGCTCTCAATTATTTCAGTAATTAAAAAAGAAAAGAAAAAATTAATTAACAGAAGTATTATCAATTAATAAACATATCATCTGACTTTAAGACCTTCCAAACTTTCACAACTCATTGTGAAATGGTTACCTTAGGACAGAGGAAGCGACATAAAATCTTATAGAGTCGCGTACCCGCGAATATAAAGAAATACCAAAGAGTTTGGAATCTCCTGGTTCCCTCCACCTTTCTTTCACCAACTCTCAGGAATCGCGTTTCTGGATGCAGAAATGGTGGAGAAAAAATAATCAATACATTAAAATATAGCTTAGAAAATAGATACATAGTGAAAGAATTACATTTGGTTAAGATTTATAGAGAATAATTCCGAGCAAATCAATACTCGAAAAAAGGAAGAGAGAAAGAGAATGAGAGATAAAAAATGATGAAAAAGAATTCAAATAACTATAAATATACAAATTTATATGCTCGTTTGGAGAATAGAAAGAAACCCCAAGATTAAAGATTAGGGATATAGGGAAGAAATTTATTTCCAGGTTACGATTCGCTTTTCGTCAAGATTTCATTTGCATCAATCCCTCGTAAAATAATCAATGAAAGCTCTAGCTTTGAACAAGCTGTTCTGAGCATGATGCTTTTGACATCTTTTGAGCTTGAAGCTCGCTTAGGTTAAGATGTTCGAAGCAACATCCAAGATACCGAGCTTTGGTGATGTTAGTTTCATAAGCTATTAAAATTATTGTATTTCTATGTTTTGTTTCGCCATTTTTATCAGTACATTTAGATTTTAGACATTGATCTACATAGAGGACTTTTTTGCCTTAGTTCACGCTTGAGATCAATTATGCATTCTTAAAATTGTTAAATACACCTCGATACTATTGAAGTATTGGAGCATTATCTAAATAGAGACGTTAGAAAGTTTTGAAGATTAGAGAAAATACAATCAGGTTTCGTTAAAAACTCAATGTTTTTCCCTCACTGCTTAATAAGAATTTACTTGGTTCAATAAAGCCGCAATTTTACTGACATACATCCGATACATAAAGAGCTAGATGAAAGAATATCCTCCAGATTAACAAAGGTTGCACTCAATGTAGTTTGCTATTATTAATATTCTTATTCTAAAAATCAATATAAGAGCCTAACTGGAGCTCATAAACGGTATAAGCCCAAACAGGACCAGGGGATGTCATTACATTATATGTGCAAGGAATAAAAGAATGGGAAATTCGCTGAGCCATTCAAACCATTGCCCTGCCTCTAAAAGTTGAGATAACATAACATAAGGGTCACAAGGGTCTATCATGTTTACGAATTTGAGCTGAAAGTAAAGGAAAAAGACCGATGAAAGGCAGAGATCTGGACAAAATTAAACCAGAGGAAGGTACACCTTAAAGAGCCACAGTTGACCATTGATGTGATTTATCCGCTGGCTCGAAAGTGATGGATCGTTATGTTAATATGCTATGCAGAGAGTACACGGAGTGAATCAAGGTATTGATTTTGTCCTTCTGGATACCCATAAACCCTCCTACTAGTAATGAAAAACTATTTGGTATTCAGTTTAGTCGCCGACAAACTGACCATGACACATGGGGTACTACTGTATTACCTGTTACCAGTAGCCAGGTAACGTCCGAGACATGAAAATATGTAAATATACTTTTGCGTGATTCAGACTTTTCTAAGGGAAATGTGGCTAAAATACAATCAAATGAACAACGTAGCAGCAACTAGTTCATTCAAAATCAATTATTATATTTCTTACAATTTATACACAAAATAAACAAAAGAATAACTATTTTAGCTGTTTTTTATTTTTCGAATCTAAATATTACAATACATGTTCATTTAGAAGAAACTCTTGATTTTATTTATCATATTCTGGTTAGATCTGCACTGCGTCTAATAATTTCGATAGGGAAGACAAAAGTCCGTCAACATTTGGTCTTATATGTACTTGACGGAGACGAGGTAACAAAAGATCCGGCCCAGTTAATCGAAGATTATTATTATAATGAGTCTCCCGTAGGTCCGGATGCATAGGAAAAATCACTCAAATTACAAAAGAGACGAAAAACATATCAGATAATTTGTTCAAAGTCTCCACCCTTTTGTCGGGCACATAATTTAATACTGAATCTCAAATGCTATATCACTTTTTGAATCACAGCTGCATAAACTTCATGTCTAGCACCTAAAATATGTGCTCTAAGTTGAAAAATAGACTTAATTTTTACCTCTTATACAGAGTAAAATCAGGGTTTCTTGGCAGAAAATCAACTTTTTCACCTTTCCCAATCTAGTTTTCTGGAAAGTGAGTTATTGAAATTTATAATCGTTTTGGCGCCCTCATCCTGCGGCCACTACAGGTGGTGGCCTGATGGGTTCGAAAGGCTTGAAAATGCTTTCTTTTTCAACATTTTGAGGTATGTAAGTGTTATCGATTATGTTCTCTTCAAAGAAAAGGAGACGAAATATTCTCTATTTCATATCTCAGATCAAGCAATGAGACATTCGGCATTTTGTTCGTTGGAAGAATTAAACCAATTAAACCAATTAAACCAAATAGTGCCCTGGGCGAAAGTCCCTTTCAGTAACCCTTCCCATTCGGAAAGAGAACCCACTTTCAAACCTATAGAATTAAAACTTTATTAATAAACGTCGCAACAATTTTCGGCAAACCAGCATGTTTATTGAGGATATGGTCCATTTAACACTACACATATATGCCTTTGTTCTTATATGTGCAATAAATACATAAAATAAACAATAAGTATGTAACACCATAATCATTAATAGAAAAAGTAGGCTATATAAATGAATAACTAAAAAGACATTAAACAGAGAACGAAATAACTATATTGCAAAAGTCCTACACTAAACAAGTACAAGAGAATATACTCATTACTCAACCAACGGAAGTTGGGTAGTGTAGAAGTCTAAATACCACGTACATTAGTGTACGCAGAAATACTCTGACACAAGCTGAGTGTCCCTCCCTTATTCTAAATTCGCCTTTCGCCTCGAATTCCCTCCAACCCTTTTCGCGCCTTTAAGACAACCAAATTCGAGACGGCCGTTCAAAAAAATGTTTACCGCTAAAAGACACCTGCTAGCCGACGAAGGTCCGAGTTTTCGCGCTGTCGGGAACTGCGACGTGAAGCGAAGGTGTGAAAGATTTAATCTGTCTGGCAGCAGAGGAAAAGGTCTTTCGCGCAGCGATATGGATTTTACGAGATTTCGGTGCTCTCTCTCTATTTCTGCTCGTAAGGGAAATAAAAGGGAAAATTCTCCCTGGAGTCAGGCAGAAGACCCTATACCTACGTCAAGTTTGTGTAGCTCGTTCCACAAAGAAGGCAGTTAGCTCGTTGTAAGAAAGAAACTTTCCGGGAATTTGTGTGCTGCCGTCACGGTACTTGTAGGTGCCAAACTTCTCGCAGGCACCCCCATTCAGAGTCTGACGTTACACAGGACCTCCCTCTGCAGATCATCCTAGACGTAGCTAGGTAATCAGTTTTGGCTACCCACTCCAGGAGCCAAATAATCGGACAGTCATTTCGAGGAAGAAGAAGTCCGATTTGAGGCACAGTTTGGCTCGCCTTCGTGATCCGGCATAGGATCATCATATCACCGGTCTAGGATTACCTTCTCATTCGATAACCTCGGACGGCCGGACTAAGTGCTATCATCGTCACCAGAAGAAGATCTTCACCGTCATTCTCAAAAATACTTATGAACTCAAAGGTATCGTTTAAGTTAATTATCCCCTCCACTAACTTCACCAGTTTATTCGTTAACTAGAATTCCCATCCCGAGCCCATAACTTTGAGTATTAAAAGTGATTAATTCAGTGCTTAATTCAATAATATTATTCCATTCATTCTGTCGGGTGCCAGTATGAGGCAAGCATCCTAGTGAGTAATTTTCAAGTATAATCCCCTCGACATGTAGTAGACTTACTTATTGAGTGCAAAGATTAATTCTATTTATACCTATATAGGCTGACCCTATTTCCAATTCATGTACATTAAAGATTATTTTTGTATTTGTGTGTTTAACTATTTTGCACTCTCCTTTGGCAATTATTAAGCAATTCACTTGGCTTAATCTCAATATTACACTGGTCCCCCCATGACTGGCTTTTACTGAGTGGGGACACACTCAGGATATCATTATCTTAATTTTGATCAAAAGGGAAGCATGGGGGTTATTATTATTAACCAGAAGGGGCTACGGTAGGTGTATTGGATACACTTCACCTCCGCTTCACCTTAGGGCGGTAATAAAATATATGTACAGGAAGTGGGACTGGGATTACCCACTTACTAAACCTCGTCAGGTAGATATGTTTTTGTATCCGATTGTTTGAATCTCTGACTTTCAGCAGAAGTAAAGAAAAGTACTCAACCAATATAAGTAAATCTTAGGGTAGGATTTTAGTGGTAAGCTCAGTACGAAAGATTAGATTTAGGGGAGAATCTCCCAAGCGGTTTTGAAGTTCTCGTGAAAACCATTTTCTCTATTTTCAAGCATTAGGAATGGCTAAAGGTATAACACTGCTATCTACAGGCCGTCGTGGATAATATGCTCTCTGAGTACCCTCTATTTACTATTACACTCCAGACACAAAAAACATTACCTTGCACAACTGCAATCTGACCTTCTTTAATTACATTGATGAAAAGTCATCAATTTCATTATGATAAAATAATCTGTCGAGTGATTGCATGATTGATGATAATTACATCAAGACCTTTTAGCCATTCTTAGGATACTGTTGAGCTCAAGTACGATTTGATTAGCTTCAATTTAGGAAAGCTCCTTTTTGCTCAGTCCACAGTTACTTGAAGATTGAGAGAAATCAAAAGTCAGTCCATAAATTTTGGTAGATTACTAATAGCTCTCTTTCATGTGAGCAGGTTAGCTACCTGAGGGCCTTACATTGTTTGGAAAGCTCCACATCAGAGAGAGTTTGGAAGATTGATAACATGCCAAACTTCCAACCCCAATATTTTCCAACGTGAGAAATCTTTCATTCAGGACATTTTTACATGTACGGGTATTTTCAATTTATATAATGCAAAAATCTTTCTTATTTCTCTAAAATGATAATTATGAAGAGTTTATATAAGCCAAGTTTTCAATGACTGGTATTTTTATTTTGCCTGTGAATGAAATGGATTCGGTCAAAAACCTTGCAAAAATAAGCCCGATGCTTACTGCTACATCTTCAGCGAATACACTGTTGTTCATTAAAGGAATAAAGTCAAATATTTCTGAAACCTGATTACCCTATTAAGTTTGGCATAAAAATTGGTGACAAAGATAGAGCTTGCGTGCCATACATGGTATATAAGACGTGCAGCGAGTATCTGCATCGTTGGACCAAGGGCAAGGAGAGGTGTTCGAAATTTCGTTTTCCATGGTTCGGAGGGAGCCAACAAACGAAGTCACTTACTGCTACTTCTGCACTTTTGATTTTCTTGACATCAACGGAAAAGAACCGGAGCAGCCGCAAGTATCCTGATCACCAATCAACTCGGCCTCCTGGAATCCAGATTGAAAAAATGTCCTTTCTGAGATGGCTGAATTACCTCTTAACATAACAAGCATCAAAAGTAGCTTACCTCCATTCTTTCTCTGAAGTGAAGGATTTGATGTACCGTACATATATTGAGCAACTTTTGATCAGGATTGCAGTGTCAGATTACCAAGCGGAAGTTTAGAAACTGTTCAGTGACAACAGCAAGCGATTGCTAAATATGTTCTGCTGCACAACGGCAAGAAGTTTGCTTCTGTACCCCTCGTTCCCAATACTATACTGAAGGATAAGTATGAAGCAGTAAAGTACGAGCTGGAATAAATCATTATGATCAGCATGAGTGGTTGATTTGGGTTGAGCTAAAGTTGGTGAACTTATGGTGGCACATAAGCCATTTTGACCAATTACCCGTGCTTTCTATGCGTGCGTGATTGTAGGGATCGAGCTCAGATTTACACGAAGAAGGCCTGGTCGGTACGTAAGGAATTGGTGCATTACAGAGCAAGGAACATCATAAACAACCCTCCTCTAGACAGATACAGGATAATCTTCCGACCACTAAACATGAAACTAAAATGCTCTGGACAAAGATGGTGGCTGCTTCTCTCACTTGTGACTTGGTTTTGCAGTATTGACAATGGAGGTATTAAAACCTGTCATCTTTGACGGTCCTCAACTCCGTCAGCTCCTCAGAGATCCAGAGTTTAAAAACTCAATGAAAGAAGTGGAATTGGAAGCGTGGAAGGCATTTGCTCTGGTTATAAAGAACTTTCTAGTCAATGTAAATGCCAGTAAACACATATAACATGTCAGCAATGTGCTGACTGCTTTTCAGAAACCTCGGATTCAACAAGAACATTAGTATTCATTACTCATTCTCCAATATGTTTTGGTTCCCTGAGAATTATGGATAATTGAAAGACGGGAAGGAAGATATATACCATCAACCCATGAAAGAGATAAAGAAAAGGTATCAAGGACGCTGAGATACAGTCATTAGGGCTGATAACTTTTGGACTATGAAGATAGACATCTATACCACTGAGTACTGAGTTCGAAGAAACGGAAGTTCATGACCTGAATTCTGAAAATTATAAACTAATAACTAGTCTACATTTAGTTACTTTATCAATTTCTTATTCAATGTTTACTAATCAATTGATACATTTAGGTAATAAACTGTATTAGAAAACAAACCATGTTTTTTTAACTTAAAAACCTATTTTGGATGAGAATATTAATAAACATCAACCGAAAATCGACTTAGCACACAAACCGGACCTGATCGAAGGAAACGAATGTCATTTTCTTAATCAGCGGTGCAAAATTGTCCTAAATTTGGAAAAACTTAGACGACTTTTTTTGTAACCCAGTGTTATTAGTTTACGAATCTTCAGTATCTTAGTTATTTTGACTGCTCATTTTCAGTTCCTCGGAGCTAGAAAAATTTATAACTTATTAAAATTCCATCATAACCTTAAATTCTGTTAATGTGGTAAAGAGAGCACTGTTTACTTTGCTGAGCTCTAAGATGAGGAAATTCAGAATAATACCTTGCTATGTATCAGCAAACAAACTTTCTCCTAAAAAGCTCATTTCTCGCTGGCGCCTGAGTTGATGTCATGGAAATGAGATTTGACACTGAAAACAACGACATGGTAAACATTATATTGAAAGGATTATAGTAGAGGATATGATGTTATCATCCTTATATATGAAAAAAGGATGTAGGTAAACAAAATGTTACATGGCAACTCTTTCGAAGACTAGATCATAGAGTAGCATGAGATTAATTTGTAATACCTAGTAAACCCAATATAAGCAAGTAACGAACTTTCAAACTCATTAATTTATGCCGCTTTTAATCAATGTTTTCTCAATCTAAAGTTAATCGACCGAGACCAGAAGGATTTAAATAATGTTACTCAAATTATTCGGAATAAATGAATGGATCCAAAGAAGCGGAAGTAACAGAAAAGAGAAAGAGGGGGTAAATTTGAGCAGTAGCTTCAGATATAAAGGAGTTTCAATATAGTACTAACGATCAGATTCGAAGTGCGCCTGTCTTTTAATCAGCGAGGAGGAGGATTTCATCTTACCAGAATGACATCATAATAAGGTAAAAAAGTATATATATATATATATATATATATATATATATATATACAGGGTGGGGTAGAAAGGTTGCCCTGATTTCAAAGGTTAATAAAAAACAAACATATGAAGATACAAGAAAAAACTTCATATATCTATAGAGAGTATATTAAATACTATTTAATTTTTATTTCAGCTAATACCTACTATGGCCTGGAGTGGAGAGCATCGCGCATTTGTTTTGGAAGAGTTTCGTAAGTCCCTCGCAGTGACGCAACGTTCCTTCCGAAGACACTTTGCGCTTCGCCGTCACGATCACGTCTCGGATGGAATAACAATTCGCCAGTGAGTTTCGAACTTTAAACAAACATTATCGGCTTTAAACAAGAAAGGTCCTGGCCGTCCTAGGGCTGCTACAAGGCCAGGAAATGTTGCAGCTGTGACATCTTCATACAGCAGTCTCCCAGAGGTTCCGCACGAAAACACGCATCTGCCTTACACATGTCCGTTCAAAGTGTTCGCAGAATCTTACACAGGTCTATCCACATGCAACCCTACAAGATGATGTTTTCTAGGAGCTCAGCGAGAGAGATTATGAAACACGCACAACCTTGTGTCGGGAAATTCTTCCAGGTTATCCTCCCAACAGCTATTCTTATCTGCAGTGATGAAGCGCACTTCCATTTATCGGGGATGGTTAATAAACAGAACTTTCGATACTGGTCAGTCAATAACCATCGTGAACTCAACAGTGCGAAGGCTACTTTCTGGTGTACCGTGGGATATTTCGGCGTGTGGGGTCCTTATTCTTTCGAAAAAGAAGGCGTTACATTAACTGTTACATCGGACCGTTATTGTGAACTCCTGTAAAGGTTTTCCATCCTAAAGTCGTCCAGTTACTCGCCGCTCATAATCCGGATAATGTATGGTTCCACCAAGATGGTGCCACATCACATACGTCTTTACGTTCACTCGGAGTCATCCATGAAATGTTTCCGGGTCATCTTGTTTATCTGCAAAGTGATATTTGGTGGCCCTACGTTCCTTGTATTTAGCCCCTTATGATTTTTTTCTATGGGGGCACCAGAAATCACGAGTGTATCAACACCGGCCAGCAACACTAGAAAATCTAAAGGCAGCAAAATAACTCAGGAAATCAACGCAATTCCATGGGACATGGTTCAAAGGGCTATGGTGAACTTTCGAGAGAGACTTCAACACTGCATCAACATTGGCGGTTGTCACTCAAGTGATACAATCTTCAAAACCACCTGAATTACAATGGCATTTAATGTACTTATTATAAATTTATAAATACAAAGTTTATTCTTGTATGGTCATGTGTTTGTTTTTCATTAACATTTGAAATCGGGGCAACCTTTCTCACCCCCCTGTATATATATATATATATATATATATATATATATATATATATATATATATATATATATATATATATATATATATACAGTTACGCTCATATCTATTGGCCACACATCTCAAATTTTGTAATTTACGAATTTTTATACGTTACTAGTTCAAATGTACATATTTATATTAAATTTTATTATATTAGCGTAAAAGCAATATATTTTAATGTTTAAATGATAATAAAACAAATTATTAACATTAAGCATGGTATTTATTAGAAAAATCCAAGAAGCAAAAGTATTGACAACGTTTACATAATACTGAAATAATAAATCAAATTATTAAAATTAACGGCAAAAGATGTTCGAGAATGACTGATGGAATATTCTAGACTAATCCAGGACAGCAGAGGTTACTTGCACGGCTAACCTTTTTGAGGTGTTCATTATGGTATTGACACGGCGCTGAAGAATCATCTCTTCAATAATTTGGAAATAGCAACATGGTGAAGACATCCGAACACTCACAAACATATAGGAAACGTATAATTGAGCTGTACAAACAAGGAAATGGATATAGAAAAGTTCGGCAAGTTTGAATATCCTAGTTTCATATGTAAGGAATAATATTGTAAAATTTAGGGTTCATGGGACTACTGTTTAACGTGTGTGGATAGGGCGACCAAGAAAATTAAGTGCGTTCGTGTGTTCGAATTATCAACATGAATCCAAAAGTCACTTCCAAGGAATTGAAAGCGAATCTGGCTAGCAGTCGAACAATCGTAGATGTGTCAACAGTGCGACGTTACATGAACCGTGTGGGTCTCCATGGACGTGTACCAAGGAGGAAACCACTGTTGAAGACGGTTCACAAAAAGAGACGTTTAGAGTACATCCTGATGACACTGAAGCAGAACTTAGTAAAATATTATCGTCAGACGATACTAAGCTCAAGCTATTTGGCATAAACGACCACCATTACGTTTGTAGAAAATCGGAAGAAGCTCTACTGGGAAAGTACATCATACCTACTGTGATACATAGAGGTCGCTCCCTTATGTTGTGGGGGTGTTTTTATGCTGCAAGTACTGGTTCAATTTGTGTGATAGAAGGCACTTTTAATTTCGAGGAATATCTGCGAATTTGGATGAACATGTGAAACAATCGACGAAGAAGCTTAGTCTAGGCAGAGGGTTCGTCTTCCAACAGGATAATGGTCCTGAGCACACGAGAAAATGAACGCAGAAATATTTTGCCAATAAACGCTTGAAAGTGATGAAATGGCCTCTCAAAGTCAAGATTTAAATCTGATTGAAAATTTATGGAAAGAACTGAAGTCACGTGTTCATAAGAGGTCACTAAGCAGGACCGCAGAGTTGAAAGGTTTTGCAGTGGAAGAGTTAGGTAAAATTCCTACTAAAAGTTGCAAAAACCTTGTTCTAACCTACAAGAAACGTCTGATTGTTGTGAATGCTTCTAAAAGGAATTAAGACCAAGTATTAATAAATAGTTGCCAATAAAATATATGTAAGATTTAGAATGTTGTCAATTCTTTTGCTTCTTGTGTTTTTATAATAAACACCATGTTCAATGTCAATAATTTGTTTTATTATCATTTATCCATTATAATATATTGCTTTGGACTAATATAATTAAATATAATATAAATATGTACATTTAAAACTAGTAATGTATAAAAATTCGTAAATTAAAAGATTTAAGATGTGTTGTCAATAGATATGCTCGCAATGAAAAAAAAATATATATATATATATATATATACAGAAGGAGAGAATATATTGAGCTGTCGATGTTATTAATATTATAATTAAAATTTGAATCTCCATATTTTTTCTCCATTTAAATTAAGATGTCACATTGTAGAAATATTTTCCCCCGAGATTATTTCGTTACATTCCCTCCCATTTCTCTGACTTGGTTTTGACAGTTTTGCTTGAGGACTTTTGTTTGGGGTGAACTTTATTTTTCAGAAATAATAACAAACATTCGCTGCTACCCAAATCGTGCCTTAGAAAATTATGGGAGGTAATTTTATAGTGTCAGCCCTACTAGTAATTGAATTCCTAGCTTTTTGCATTTATATCTTGGATTAGCATTACGTTGAAGTAAATGTTAATTTAAATATGACGCAGAAGTTTAAGGTTAAGAGTTTATTTAAACAGAGGTTAACTTCGATATTTCATTTAAATGGTTTGTTCTGCCTTATTATATAATTCCAATCTTCGCGAATAAAAATAAACAAAACAACACTAAAGATATATAGTCTTTCACGCATCAAAAATTAGATTATTTCTTCGTTTCCTTTTTTCTTGTTTGTCGAAATTGAATTTTCGGCGAAGTCAGGACCGAATCTGATTTCGAAGGAACCAGATTCAAACTATTTTGGCGCCTTTCGCTTTCTGACCATAACCACAAGAACAACAGATTTGGAAATAACGCAGAAAATGTTTTAAGCTCAAAAAGTAATGTAATGAGCAGAAGTACCCAAAATTACTTATGCCAAGAATAGCAAAAGCAATATACAATATATATCATTAAAAGTATGCATATAAACATATACAATTTTAATTTTATTAATGAAATAATAGGCAAGATTATATGGGGGACTTTAATATTATCTACCCCAATATAACCATTTAAGTATATCGCCCAAAGTTTAGCAAATGAAGAACCTAATCCCTCGAAGCATTGTTTTGGGTTAGGTTAGGTTTTGTATCCTAGACTAATGTAACTCAATTCAACCTAACTGAATGTCCTATTTGCCGACTTGCAGTTCTTTTCCAATTTTTCTCACCCAGGCAATAGATAATATGGATAAAATACCTCATATGAGTCAAAGAATACAGTAAAGGAAACTTAGGAAGTGTAATAAGAGTTAAATATTAGAAATCTGGCAATAGTAAGCAATGACTTCCATAAAGGCTAGAATCCCTAATCATATTATATGTACAGTCATGACCAAATGTTTTTAGACAACAATATATTTACCTATAAGAAAAGTAATATAACTAATCAAACGATGCATTTTGTTATTGTATGTATCAATATTTGAAGTAGAAATAAAAAAAATAAATTCCAGACCAATTTTAGTAATAAATAGAGTCAATTGATGCGCGCAGTAAATATTTACAGTGATGCGCAGCTTTCTTCAGGGCTGCGTCAATTCGATTTGGCATGCCGGAGACCAAATTTGTGGCGATATCTTTACTGATATTGCTTGGCCATTGTTCAATAAATACCTATCCTTCTCGCAATTGGATTGCTTATGTTTTTCAATCACCAGATTGTTGATCACCCATAAATTCTCTTGCGTTAAAATCTGGCCAATTGCGAGGAAAATTGCCCAAGGTTTCATGGTATTTTCAGTTAATAACTTTGTTATTGCTTTTGCTTTGTGAGTGCTGTGAATTGTTGGGAAAAGGTGCCGCTGTCGCAAGATTTGGTACCATTTTTAGTTATTGGCAGTGTTCATGGTCAGAATTATTAGGTCTCCAGTTCTCTTAGAAGAAAAGTAGCTACAGACGTGATTAGTGCTCAGATGCTTCACCGTGGAAACCACACCTGACTTGGGAAATCCCTTCCCTTTTCCCCTCCGAATTAAGGCTCTACCCAAAGCTCTAAAGAAGCAGAAGGTAGCTTTATCATTATATATTACATTTTCTTTGTCTTCGTTAGTCTATTTTCTATATTTCCAATTAAAAAGTGCTGCTTATATCAATAACATCTTGACCAATGCGAGAAGATTGACATGTTAGCTCGCCTAACTTCTTTAGAATTTTAGTATATTTTAAATTGTATAATAACTGAAAAGGAATCATATGCACGACGAAATCCTGACTTTACGAGACAAAAGTCTTAGGTATACAATAATTAAACGTTAGCAAAGCAAAATTGTTAAAAGCGAAAGTTAATCCTGCCACTCCTTACACATAGAAGTAATTAGAGTGGCCGAATTTATTCAAAATTAAGGGCAAAGAAAACAGAAGAGTCACTCAATTTAGTTTATGGCGTACAAATTAACCTAAATTAAAGTAACATGTAATGGTTATAAGCCCCAAAGCTTAAGAAAAGGTGTCCTGAAATCTTTTATTTGTCGCTGTCACATTATTCAAGATTTATTATCCCATGCATAATGTCCAAGATTGTTACTCAATTTATCTCAAGTTTACCACCATTTATATATATATATATATATATATTTAGTGTCCTTTAATAATGTGGTGCATGTAGGGAACATAAATTTTCTTTTTCATGTACTAAATCCGTTTGGCTACAAATATATGGCTGTATTTTGCAATAGATCTTGTTTTTTATATCAGCTGATTTGTGTTTCCATAAAAGGAACGCTAAGAAAGGATAGATAACTTATTAGAAGTTTTGAGAGGATAGAATCTTAAGGCAAAAATCATTTGGATAATGCAGTGGTGGTTCATTAAAATGAGCGCATGATCTTTTTAGAGGTTTCCTAAAAATTTATTTTATCAATTGTAATTGATATATATTTACGGCAGTTTCTGATTAAGGTTCAACTTATGAATATCGGATATATGGTAGGATAGGTTAGGTTAGAAGATGATCGGTTATTATCCATGATTAACCATGATCAAGCAGTTTCCACGAGAGATTGTAGGGAGCCCTTTGGGAAAGAGAGTTTTGTAGACGACAGTATTCTAAACTATCTACTCACTAAATTTCAGAGTAATCAACCACTTATTATGTCAATTAATAGTTAGTTTAACAATATTCATCATGTTAATAATAATAAATTATGCTAAGAATATCATCTTAGAACTCTTTTCCACAAACTTGTCCCCGTGAACACCCTCAAGACTAAATTATTAACCTCTCCTGACATTTAATGCTCTATGAAGCGCAAAGCCACGTATGATTGCGTTCCCAGTGAAAAGCACTAAATAACAAAGGGGTACTTTGCGCTGTACCCTCTCGTTCTGTGGTGGTACTTACCAGTGAAAGGCCCTAAATAACAAAGGGGTACTTTGCCCTGTAGCCTCTCGTTCTATAGTGGTACCTACCAGTGAAAGGCCCTAAATAACAAAGGCGTGCTCTGCGCTGTAGCCTCGCGTTCTGTGGTGGTACCTACCAGTGAAAGGACCTAAATAACAAAGGGGTGCGCTGCGCTGTAGCCTCTTGTTATGTGATGTTACCTTAAATCGTTCCTTATCGGCCATGCGCAGATAGAATTTTCATACCAAACATCTCTTGAGAGCTTTTCCCTTTTATTCGAAACCGAAGTCTCATTCCTTTTTATGAAATTGAAATCATCATTCTCTCATGAATGTTCGTGCTACTTCTCAGTCACAATCCTTGAGAATTCATTCACACTTTGATCGTCCCTGCATCTTTCTTGCATTTTAAAAGCTTAGATTGCGTTTCGCTTCAACGGTCCCGCTATCAGTCAGAAAATATCTTAAATTTTTAAAATGAAATATATGTTCTAAAGGAGCACCACGCACTCTAATATCACTCACAGCCCTATCTACATCTCAAACATCTTACACATTTCGGCCTTAAATTTCAGCCTTCTTATCACTCGTACCCTCGGTTAAAACCTCCATCATTTTTAAATCCCTCTCATTTTCCGCAAATAACATCATCTCTATCATACTATTTTCCGCAGTCCAAAATGTAGATACATTAATATTAAACCGTCACAAATGGCCTCAAAAACCTTTACTTTAACTCCAACTTATATCAAAACGATTAATTTAGACAATCTTTCACCTAAACGCCCGGCGTACTTCCAACTTAATGAACTTTCTCACACTCTCAGAAGTTTCCACTCATTCTATATATTTTTTTATTATAATACCTCCATATTTACACGATCCTAACAATTCTCCAGATTCATGCACCCCGCACACGCTTTGCATTTCTTTCCATTAAATTAACATGTAATGAGGCAGCTGTGAAATGCGATTAAAAGAGCAATGGGTTGCCTCATCAACGCTCTATATGGTATGGCTATATGATATAGCCACTTGCTAAGGCTGGATGGGGACATGCCTAAGCCGTGACCGAAGCAGTGTTAAGGAGGCGAATAATTGCTAATTTAACTTCCTATCCATCATTTGTTAACCTTGTTATGTCTGTAGCAAGTACTTGATCCACAAACTCCTACTTTCTTGAATCTACGTGACCCTTCCCCTAGCATTCCCTTTATTAGCATTCCTCTACACCTAATCAGAATATTTCTCTACACCTCAATGCAACACTCAAAAGATTGAAGCCGATGCAATTATTGCATTCTCCTCTTCACTTTAATCTAATATAACGGTGCTTTTACATCTTATGTCTTGTCTTCACACACTTTCCTACTTTTCTATATTTAAAATATAACAAAATCAATAATTTCAATACATATATTAATACCGAATAATTAGTAATGTAATTTTGTGTAATAAAAACTATATATTAGATGTAATCTCGACAAAAAAATGTAAGATTAAACAACCAAAACTAAAAATTAAAAAATACCTCTTTGTTCTTAAATATCATTTATAAAGCTAATTAATTACTTCTGAAAAAAGGCCCTTAGAAAGGAAAGGCTGTTTAGTGATTCTACGCGAAACTGATTTGGAGACGAAAAAACTCTGGAATGAGAGATTGTCTGATTTTTTATATAATGAAATTTAATATATTTTCCGAATCTAAAAATATGGTGCCAAAATTTCAGCTATATAAGCTTAAAAAATGCGACTATTTAGACAGAAGATGGTTACGATTTGGCCTCTAAATCCTAGTTTAAACAAATATATTCTAAATTTTAATGAAATGATCTTATTTTCGTTCATTTGATTTTCGTGACTTGTAAATGTGTGTAAAGAGTACTTTAGCCCTCATTATCTACTTGAATAAAATTTTGAATTTTCATGTTTAAATCTAGGGGGTTTTGCCAAAAAATGTAAATAAAAGGAGTTAGAAATATTCAACGATATTTGACCTATTATTAAGATCCTTAAAAGGCAAGCGGATACAATAGTTCAAAAGTAAAGAAAGGTTTTGAAGAGGAAAATAATAAATATTATATATAATAGAGATACAAATTGATAAATGGGGAAGGAAAGATTTCAGGAGGTTGGGGGTTCATTGCTTATAATACATAATAATCTCAATTGCTTATTTAATTGATTAAATTTTTATCTATCTTATGCTGTATAATTTTAGTATCTGTAAATTTAGATTTTTATATTATTTTTTTTTTATTTGCATCTTACTCTATTAATTTTAACTTCATTTTCCTCATATCACCGTTTTGTTAATTATTGCATTTTCATTAACATGTTATTAGTTATCGCAATATTTCGAATTTCAATTTTAGCGATTTAATTACCTTAGTACTCACATTATAGATGCGAGAGATATGTTCTTATAAACTTCCTTTTTCTTTTTAATCGCTAAAATAAATATTACATTTATTATTACTAACTTTAAAATCCCCAATATTTGTAAAGTTTATATCTCAAAATTTTATATTTTCCACTTCCTCTTTTAAGATATTTTTATAATTTTATTTATTTCTCTGGGTTACTAAAATTCCTATTATTTATTAACCTAATTATTACACTTTGACTTTTGTTGAGAATAGAGGCTCCTTGCGATCCGTCGAAACCACGAGGTCAGGCTCGAGGTCAGTCTACGTGAGCGAGGTCCGTGAGAACAGTCAGAATATTGAACTGCTTTCCACGGTAAGGGTAGGATTGGAATCTCCAACGCGCGCTTCTGACTTGTCTCAGGGTCTTATCAAGAAACCCCCGCGGGAGTGTTTCCCATCCCTCAAGCGCCTTGTTAGTCCGTGAAGAGATCCCCACCCCCTTGGCAAAGGCAGTAACGGATCTGGCTGTTCCCTATATATTGTTGGTCCCAATAGGGCATCAAGAGTATTGGCCTGCCTCTAAAACGAAAAACGTAATTCTCAATCGCTCTCCATTTTTTTCGACGAGCCGATGGCTAGAATTATACCGAAGGATCTGAGCCCCCGTCAATTGGCCCATCCTGGGTTTTGGTACATTTCGTTTGACACGAATGCTCTCTCCAGTTAGTGTTACTACTAGAGATTAAACTCCCCGTGGTTAAAGCCCCTTGAATAACCATCCGATCTCCCGTTTCATCTCTTAAAGCCTCGAACGCAAGCCAGGCTGAGACGAATCATTTGTGGCTATTCCGGCCAGTCTCCCTAAGGTGTGTGGTTGTACAGAGGCTCGTATCGCCTTTCGTGTCCTCCTACGTAGAGCGCGCTCTAAGTAGCGCTAATACGTTCGGTCCTTGGATACAAAGAGTATCTATTGCCATTATTTCATTTAATCTATATATTCTTTATAACTGTGTATATATTAAAGTTTATTTTTGTACCTACTTTTTCTTATGTCTCATAGCCGGAAACATCATTATTTAATATCGGCCAACTGCACTCAATCTTTGGAATTTAAAATCCTTCACACTCGTCCCTCTCCCCCCCTCCCCTCTCACTTTTATCCCCCATCTCTGTCGTGACCAGAGCAGATCAAGGTCACGCGTTGACCTTGAGCGACCACGCCTATTGGGTAGAAGTGACGTACTCGTATATGTCAGGGTCATTCTACGACAACTTGATTTGTTTATGCTAGGAGTACGTTGGCCCCATCTTATCAAATGGCCACATTCACTATATAATAATTGTCTCTGAGGAGGTATGTATATTTTTCCTTAAATGGCTTTTTTTTCTAATTCTTCCTTGTTGTACTGAGATTTGATTACAATTTAAACTTGGGTATTATTCCGGAAGTTATTTTTTTCTGAAGTCTTTGTCGGCGAGAAAATTATACTTGAAAAAAGCGAATATATTTATTCTGAATTTGGAAACATCGTAAGGAAGAACTTTCTTGACTAAACCCCGTCCATGTGATGGGGAGAATTTCATCTTCGTAGATAAAAGAAGCCAATTCCAGGTCATCATTCGTTGAATTTCCGACAATTTTTCTGTGCTCTTTCATTTCTTAGAGCAGCTGAGGTTCTTTTTTTTTCTTAACTTCTTTTCTTCATCCGCGGAAAATCAGGCATTCGTCTCTAGTGCGGAAAATTTGACCTTTGCTGCTCAACTCTCATGTTTTCTTCATTTTCTTGCCCTTTTCTTTGAATGGCAAATGTAATCAATGTTTGTAGGATGTCTTTTGGGAAAATATATCTTCTTCATCTCACCTCTCTTATATAGAAAGAGGTAAAGACACATCTTCGAACGATGCAGGATTTTCCACACTGGCAAGATGAGTGTACATGATAAAAATCATGAGTTCCTTGTCTTATTTTCCATCTACAAGTGCTAGACCGCTGGACATTCTTGTATTTGCCTAAGTGATTTTTTCTCTTTTATTTTTTTTACGTTTTTCATTCTCTTATTTAAATGCTCCTTTTTAATTAAGGTATCACTTTCCGGATCATATGAAGATCCTCTCCTCTCCTTAGTAGGTCAGGTGGGTGGTAGGATAGATCTTTATATGACTTATCCTTGGGGAGGATCTTAATATGATCCGATATTTAAACTCGCTTTACACTAACCCTTGTCTCAAATATTCATAAAACAAAAAGTTATCTGGAAAATTAAAAACGCAACGTCACAAAACCAAACACCATATGAAGGCAAAGTTAAGAAAAATGAACAAGAAAGTAACGAAACTTCGCTCTATTCAATTATTTTAAATTTAAATCTTTTATATATAAAGATTCAGGTTTCATTAATGTTTCGCTTTCCCCTTACTAACTAAGGTTCTCTTCAAGTTAATAATTGGCCTAAGCGAAAAAGTGAAGGGAAATATCCTTCTTTCGATAGTGATATAAATTCAAGACGTATGTCAAATCTAATGGTCGCTATGCTTGGAAATGATAGACCAAAGATGGGGCCAAGTATGAATATACAGTATCGATAAGGACTAAATCTTTTTTTCTAAATCTTAATTAACACTCTAAGCCTCGGTTCATGTAATATACATATATATTATTATTTTTTTAACATCATGAACGACTGCTACGGTTTTTTCCGTGTAGTGTCCATTATATATTTTCAGACTAACGCAGCGCGAGTTTGTGGTCCAGGAACAGTTGGGCATATCGATGAATCGTATTTTTCTTACAAATTAAGGCATAATCGGGGAGATGAATCTCACACTCCTATCAGCATGTTTGGAATGATCTATCTCTGTACTTCGCTATGTGGAAAATAAATGAAAATTGTGTACAAAAAAAATGTTGGCACACGTTTGTCTATATTACAAGTATTAGTGCGACGAAGATCAATAATTATTGGTGTTTGAAGCGTGATGCACCAGATTAGAGGCACAGACAAAAATCGTCAAGTGCGTCTTTTCTTGGAAGTTAGAATTATGTTGCATTCTTTAATTTTTAGTTTTATTAAAAGGAATATAGTTTACATACGTTTATTCCTGTTTCTATGATATAACAATAATAATGCATTATTAGATAGAGAAAGGTTTTTAACATTTTTTTGGCAGGAAAAATTAGGTAATCTCAATGAAAATGGTGTATGTTGTACTGAGAAAATCTAACCTGATTGCACAAAAATACATTAATTTTTTAGCTCAGGAGGTTTAATTCATCAAGAAACCACAAAGAAATGCTGAGGAACATGAAATATTTTTCAAACGCAGGCCTGTGTAATCAACGGTGATGAGTCAGCGTCCTATGGCAGGGTTTCTCAACCTTTTCTATCTTATCGCCCCATTTTCCCGATTTTTTAAAATAATCGCCCATACTTACTTGTAATAATGATAAATTCAAATTAAATTTTACTCACATTGTTTGTTAATGAGCTCCTTGTGGCTGAGCTTTTGCTGCTAGAACTTTAATATTTGCCGTAAAATTTGTAAGATGTATTCTAATGGTCCATCTAATGGATATATCAATTATATTTCTTTCTTTCCTAGATGTGGAGAAATGGCTACATTAAGCCTCCTGGAGGAGTATAGATACATTCAAGCCCCCCTCCCTTCATGAGGAGAAGCGTGGGAAAGGTAGCCGGCGAAAATGCTTACCATGTGTGATCGCCTCGCCGCTGTGGGCAGTTGGAGCTAACATATGTTTGAAGGCGACCACCTAAGGTCCTTAAACGACGCTCTAACGATCGTATGACCTACGAGACCCATAAACCCGTGGTTAGGAAAAAAAAACGGTGCGAGTCAGAAGGCACGCCAAGTAGCGGTGCGGTTACGAGCCTATAATTTGCGAGCTGACTTGGGCACCCCGTTGCTACCTCAGGAATTCTCGCTCTCCCCAGATGCTAACTCACCCTTCGCTCCCCCCATCCCCTTTTGCATCTGTGGCCTGGTCACTTCCCCCTTTAGATGGGGCGGCAATCTGCCTATAAATAAGCCCCGCAAAGAAAGAGAAGAGAATTATCTGAAGTCGATACGCCAGAGTAGGATTAGGTCGTGAAGATCGATCCATCGGCTAGACAAGAAGATTTTTAGAAGTCGATTCGCCAGAAGAAAGATTAATTCGTAAAGATCGATCCTTCAGCCATACAAGACTATTTCCGTGAGAAACGATAGGATCAGATTGAGAAAATCGATCGCCCCCCCTTTCAGGGCCGTATTAACCTAATTAGTCACGTTTTATATCGGTGCCATACCGAAGAAGCCTTTTCCGTCTGCAAAGAAGTCCGACTAAAGAAAAGTAAAGCCGCTCACACTCGAGTGATTCTCACATCCCAAGCAACGTAAGAGTGAGAGGAGAAGAACCCTGCCCCAACGAGCTCCCGTTCTTTAATTACGTTTAAGAAGCATTCCCTCCTCGAAAATTCAAGCAGCGACGAAGCAACACTTCAAAGCGAGAGATAAGTCCTCCAGCGACATCCGGCAATCCCTAATACCTACCTGTAAGTTAACAATAACATTTATATCTCTATTGCAATAGTAGAAGTTTAGTACGTCCCACGTTTTAAAGGAGAGTAGAAACCATTATTCTTGAACCTAGGTCATATGTGTTTGTAGATGACCGTACATTAATTTAATGTTTTATGCTAAACAAATGGGGTCGTGATAAAAATACTTATTGGCAATTGGTTTGTTTATTGAAAGCCTACTTGTTTATGTTTTGTCATTTAAAATTCTTTGAGGCCAAATATAGAAATGCTTTTACTGTTGGTTTGTAATATTTAATTTAAAATACACGTTTATTTTTTGGTAGATTCTGGTGTTTCCTCTTATCCTTATGTGTTTAAAAATAGCTCTTCCTTAAGGACTAAACCAATAAAATAGCACTCTTAGAACAAAGCCTACTTCATCATAGAAGTAACTCAAGCCCCTTAAAGCATACCGCTACTAAAAGGGTGTCAAAGCGTAGAGTGATCAAAGCCAAGGGTCATTCTACGACATATTATAAAAGTGGTGTCAGGTCTAGAGGTTTTATATTAGAAAGAACCCAGCAGTGTTTATTTAAGGAAGAGCTAACACATAAAAGGAACACCAAGAATAATAGGATATTTGACGAGTGGGAAATTGGTAAAGTTAGAGGTGGATACCATCTAAAGGTAATTGTTAGGCCAAGTGGTAAGTTTCGGTGGTGGAGTAGGTCAGGCTTGAGTAAAAACAAGGTAGATGACTGACATAAGCGCGATGGCATTGTTTGACCTTTATCGGAAGCAAGGTCAAAGCCTCGGACTGGAAGGAACCGATCTGAGTTCGTTTATTCAGAAGAAAGAGAGAAACGAAAGAGAAGAAAGAAGAGAAAAGATGAAAATGGAAGCAAAAAAGACGAAAATGGAAGCTGATGAAAGAGAGAAGATAAGGGCCCACGAAAGAGCTCTTAGTAAAGACCAGTTAGAGGTGCAGTCAGTGTCATCTAAAACAGGAGTGTCACCAGCGGCCAGCATGAAACTCCCGGAGTACAAGGACGAAGAAGATTTATGCTCATATCTCTCCCATTTTGAGAAAATATTTGAAGTCAATAATTGGGACCTAGAAGAAGATGGGGTCGCCAGACTGTTACCGCTACTCAATCGTAGGATGAGAGAGATATTCGTATCTTTACCCTCAGAAGCGACTGTGGACTATTCCACTCTCAAAGCCGAACTTCTCTCAGCAACAAACCTTAACCCGGAAGAATATAGGATGAAGTTCAGGCAGTCTCGTATAAGACCTGGACAAACGTACAAACATTTTGGCTTTGAGCTTCGTCGAAGCCTACAGTTTTGGATGGAGTCAGAAGGGGTAGAGAACGAAGTCGCTGCGGTCGTTGACTTCATGCTTAGAGATTAGTTACTAAGTACACTACCCCAGGAAATCCGTGCATTCGTTAAGGACCGAAAAGCTTCTACCTTCAACGAGTGCCTGGACGAGGCTGACCTCCACGCGGTAAATCATCGGTTATATCCTAGGGAGTACAAGAAAGAGAAGGCTCCCTCCCCAAAGAAAAATGGGCCGCCACCCAGGCATTTACAGAAGAAGCCCTTTAAGTTCGCAGCAGCAAAAGGAACTTATAAATCAAATTTTGGAGGAGAAAAAAATCAAAAAGAAGTTAGGATTCCACAAGGATCATACCCTAATACCGGCACGTATCCCAGGAAGCCCGTCACTTGTTATACCTGCGGGATAATAGGTCACCTGAGTTTCCAGTGCCCACAGAACTCCCGACTGAGGGAGACCTCGAGACAACAGGTGCAAAACCTGACTGCCGCTATCCCAGCAGGACAAGCTGATTCGTCCTACGTCCCCGCGCCAACATCCGAAGGGCCCCAGCAACAGGTAAACTTTCTATTCAACAAAAGTTCGCCAGGCGGCCTACAATTTGAAGAGGGCACTGTTAATGGGTGCCGAGTATCCACTTTAGTCAGAGACACCGGATGCACGTGCATAGTGGTATCCGACAAGTTGCTGCCCCCAGTAAACCCTGCCCATAAGAAATTCGCAATCGTCCACGACTTTTTAGGACGCGACAATCGATTCCCCGTCGTGAGATGTCATATACAATGCAGATATTTCACCGGTTGGACGGAAGTGGTAGTAGCCCCGATTAAGTTCTGCGCAGTACTAATCGGACAAAACCCCCTAATTCCCCAGCAAGAAGTGGCCCAACAAGTAGTCACCCGGGCACAAGAAGCCCAGAGGAAAGAGCAACCTGCTAAGTTGACCCCGAGGATTACCCTCGAAGACAATGGGTTCAAATTGACTTCCTTCGCCAGTGCTCAGAAGGAATGCCCCACTCTTAAACCTCTATGGGAGAAAGCTATTAAAGGTGAAATTCTCCAAGTGAAAGGAAAGAAGCCGATCCAGTATATCGTAGAAGACTCACTTCTCTACCGTACTATCAGCGAGGAGGATAAGGAGAACAAGAAAGCACTGTGTGTACCTCAAGAATACACGCAAAGAATTTTGAATACCGCGCATGATGGAATATTAGCCGGACACTTTGGGCACAACAAAACGGCGCAGCAGATATTCCGACACTTTTATTGGCCCCAGGCCACCAGGGAAATTGTGGCCTATTGCCGATCATGCGACGTGTGTCAGAAGGATCCCTCCAGAGGACGGGTACCTCCCGCTCCCTTACAAAAGGTGCCCGTTATTACCGAACCTTTCTTTCGAGTGGCAATTGATTTGGTGGGACCAATTCACCCCCCTTCAAGTGGAGGACACTCCTACATCCTCACCCTAGTGGATTGTGCCACCCGGTTCCCAGAGGCCGTGGCCCTACGGAAGATTGACACTATTTCCAGCGCGGAAGCATTAATTTCAATTTTTGCACGAGTAGGCCTGCCTAAAGAAATTCTATCTGATAGAGGGCGCCAATTCACCTCAGAATTGATGGAGTATTTTAACAAACTTCTGTTAGTCAAGCCAATTTTTACGAGTCCATTTCATCCAGCCGCTAACGGAATCTGCGAGAAATTAAACGGGACTCTCAAAAATATATTGAAGAAGTTGTGTCAAAACAACCCTACACAGTGGCACAGATACCTGCTTGCAGCCCTTTTCGCCTGCCGAGAAATACCTCATCGGACGTTGGGATTCTCGCCCTTTGAGCTATTATACGGGAGAAATGTGCGAGGTCCTATGAGTATTCTTAAGGAATTATTTTCCAACGCGAAGCTCGAGCAAGAAATCAAATCATCTTACGCCTACGTTATGGATATGCGCGAGCGCCTAGAATACTGCTCTGGCTTAGCTCGAGAGAACGCCGAGAAAAATTTAGCCAAATATCGGGACTATTTCGATATGAAAGCAAAGGCTCGAAAATTAAAGGCAGGAGATGAAGTCTTATTATTACTCCCGACCGAAAATAACAAGTTATGGGCCCAGTGGAAGGGACCGTTTGAAGTAATCGAGGCACGGGGTCCAGTCGATTACTTGATAGATACCCCAACAGGGCGAAGAACCTATCATATAAACATGCTAAAAAAATATCACCGCCGCGCGTGCATAAAGAATATTACCCTTCTAGACGAAGAAGAACCGATGGATGCCGTTTACCCGAGTACGCCCCTGCAAGTCATACACACCGTGTGTGTGGAACAAGACGAGGAATACGAACTTCCCTCGCTCTCACCTACCCCGAAAGACCCTCGGGTGGATTTAAAGATAAATCCCCACTTAGAAATTCAACAAAAAGCGGAAATGTTGAACTTGCTCATGGAATTCCCAGAAGTCATTTCTGAAAACCCCGGATGTGCCAAGGATTTTATCCATGAAATAAAACTAAAAACTAATTCAGTGGTTCGGAGCAAACCATATCCTTTACCAATCCACCTACGAGAAGCCTTCAATAAGGAAGTCCGGAATTTACTAAAATTGGGAATTTTAGAGCCATCGGAGTCCGATTATTGCTCCCCCATAGTAATGGTTAAGAAACCTGATCAATCATTTCGGATGTGCGTGGACTTCCGAAAATTGAATTCAGTTACCGTTTTCGACGCCGAGCCCATCCCACTAATAGATCAAAATCTCCATTTATTTGAAGACGCTAAATTCATCACCGAATTGGATTTGTGTAAAGCGTACTATCAAATACCTCTCGCTAAGGAGTCCAAAAAACTGACGGCTTTTGCGACCGAGAGAGGTCTGTTACAGTTTACCAGGCTACCCTTCGGACTACTTACAGCCAGTAGCAATTATAATAGGATGATGAGGCGAATTATCACTGGACTAAGCGACGTGTCGTTTTACTTCGACAACGTGTACGTAGCTACCCGTACATGGGAGTCACACTTACACGCCCTACGCTCATTGCTGGAGAAATTGAAGGAGCAAGGTCTAACCGCCGGGCCGACCAAGTGTTATTTTGCCTACGAATCCATTGACTACCTGGGATTCAAAATAGGACAAAAACACTTGACTACCCAGCAAGAAAAAGTGGACGCCATAGTCAAGATGCCCCGGCCGAAAACCAAGAAACAACTCCGATCGTTTATGGGAGCGGCCTCGTTCTATAGGCGTTTTGTACCACACTTCGCTTCCATTGCGGCCCCACTGAATGATTTGTTAAAAAAGACAGCGTC
Organism: Ceratothoa steindachneri; assembly: GCA_963969495.1. NCBI lineage: Eukaryota > Metazoa > Arthropoda > Malacostraca > Isopoda > Cymothoidae > Ceratothoa > Ceratothoa steindachneri. The sequence goes on from OZ018326.1 coordinate 150,409,976, forward strand.
AGACCCTGTCACGTGGAACCCCCATGCAATAACTCAGTTGGAGATTCTAAAAGGAAAACTCGTAACTGCGCCCATTCTTCGCTTACCAAATCCCAACAAGATCTTCGGTCTTCGCACGGACGCTAGTCGGGACGGGCTAGGCGGAGTATTGCTTCAATACGAAGATGACGAAACAGCCTATCCCATAGCTTATGTCAGTAGGAAACTGTTGAGTAGAGAAAAAGCCTACGCTACTATCGAAATCGAAGCTTTGGCCATAATATGGTCCATAGGTAAATTCAAATATTATCTAATAGGGCGCGAGTTCAAGTTGGAATGCGACCATATACCGTTGTCATACTTAGGTAAAAATAAGTGTAAGAATGGAAGACTCCTGAGATGGAGTTTACTCTTGATGGAGTACCCGTACTCCATTCACTACATAAAAGGGTCCAACAATTGTATGGCCGACTCGTTAAGTCGGAACCCTGTCGACGATTAAGGAGCAGCCCAACTATTGTATTATAGCAAAGTTAAGTGTAAATCAGTAGAATTGTAAGTAAGTAGGGGCGAGTAACCCGAGTGGTAGGTAGGAAAATCCTAAGATGGCACAGTAATATAGGAATTAATGTAAGGTCAGGTGAAATGTTATCGAGGCATTCCCGAGTGAACTAGAATTTATTGTATAATATAATGTTCCGTAAGTTACCCATGTATATTATTGTAAGCGTCGGATTGGAACCCCCCCCTCCCGTTATTTTGTTAAGAATGGAGGTAGATGTGGAGAAATGGCTACATTAAGCCTCCTGGAGGAGTATAGATACATTCAAGCCCCCCTCCCTTCATGAGGAGAAGCGTGGGAAAGGTAGCCGGCGAAAATGCTTACCATGTGTGATCGCCTCGCCGCTGTGGGCAGTTGGAGCTAACATATGTTTGAAGGCGACCACCTAAGGTCCTTAAACGACGCTCTAACGATCGTATGACCTACGAGACCCATAAACCCGTGGTTAGGAAAAAAAAACGGTGCGAGTCAGAAGGCACGCCAAGTAGCGGTGCGGTTACGAGCCTATAATTTGCGAGCTGACTTGGGCACCCCAGTGCTACCTCAGGAATTCTCGCTCTCCCCAGATGCTAACTCACCATTCGCTCCCCCCCCTCCCTTTTGCATCTGTGGCCTGGTCACTTCCCCCTTTAGATGGGGCGGCAATCTGCCTATAAATAAGCCCCGCAAAGAAAGAGAAGAGAATTATCTGAAGTCGATACGCCAGAGTAGGATTAGGTCGTGAAGATCGATCCATCGGCTAGACAAGAAGATTTTTAGAAGTCGATTCGCCAGAAGAAAGATTAATTCGTAAAGATCGATCCTTCAGCCATACAAGACTATTTCCGTGAGAAACGATAGGATCAGATTGAGAAAATCGATCCCCCCCCTTTCAGGGCCGTATTAACCTAATTAGTCACGTTTTATATCGGTGCCATACCGAAGAAGCCTTTTCCGTCTGCAAAGAAGTCCGACTAAAGAAAAGTAAAGCCGCTCACACTCGAGTGATTCTCACATCCCAAGCAACGTAAGAGTGAGAGGAGAAGAACCCTGCCCCAACGAGCTCCCGTTCTTTAATTACGTTTAAGAAGCATTCCCTCCTCGAAAATTCAAGCAGCGACGAAGCAACACTTCAAAGCGAGAGATAAGTCCTCCAGCGACATCCGGCAATCCCTAATACCTACCTGTAAGTTAACAATAACATTTATATCTCTATTGCAATAGTAGAAGTTCAGTACGTCCCACGTTTTAAAGGAGAGTAGAAACCATTATTCTTGAACCTAGGTCATATGTGTTTGTAGATGACCGTACATTAATTTAATGTTTTATGCTAAACAAATGGGGTCGTGATAAAAATACTTATTGGCAATTGGTTTGTTTATTGAAAGCCTACTTGTTTATGTTTTGTCATTTAAAATTCTTTGAGGCCAAATATAGAAATGCTTTTACTGTTGGTTTGTAATATTTAATTTAAAATACACGTTTATTTTTTGGTAGATTCTGGTGTTTCCTCTTATCCTTATGTGTTTAAAAATAGCTCTTCCTTAAGGACTAAACCAATAAAATAGCACTCTTAGAACAAAGCCTACTTCATCATAGAAGTAACTCACGCCCCTTAAAGCATACCGCTACTAAAAGGGTGTCAAAGCGTAGAGTGATCAAAGCCAAGGGTCATTCTACGACAGTCCATCTAATGGATATATCAATTATATTTCTTTCTTTCCTCCAAATATTATTGACGGCATTAAATCCACATGAAACCAAATAAGAGGTTGGAAACCATAGTATTTTAGCCATTTCAAACAATCGCAAACAAACTTGTCTTTATTTTATCAGGATAAAGTAATGGCTGCCTCAATCGCCTGAGTCTAATTCAATGGATTATTTCATAGAGGGCACACTTAAGAAGTTTTAGTTCAGATAAAAATAAATATATAATGAAAATTAACATAGGGAAAAAATAATTGTAATGTGGAAAAAAATAACATTAAGTATGTCTGGAAGTACATGGTTTCATGCAAGATAAGATTGAGAAGATTATGCGAAAAGGAATTTGGTTACATCGATTATGATTTTTAACCTTTCACTGTTAGAAAAACCACAATAGTGGAAGCAGTAATTAGAATCTCTACATTTGAGTTAATTTCACAAAAACTTTATATGTAAAATAACTTAATTGTTTGAGTTATTCAACTTTTAAAGAGGAAACTTTATATGATCACTCGATATATAAATTTGCTTGAGACGAATTTATTCTCTAAAATTACAAAAGGCTGATGAAGTAGGGCCAAATAACTGTGACTGTGATGAAATAATAGTATAATAATCAGAAAGATGGCAGATACATTTTAACTTGACCAAGTGTAAACTAGTGCCTATAACTCATGATAAATTCACAAGAGAATGAAATATGGGAGCTGAAGTTTAATGACAGTAGAAACAGAAAAATATGAATCTAGATGACTTAATTTTGAATGGAATTAAAATTTTCAAAATACTGCACTATAGCGTCACAACAGGCGAATGGGTTATCGGAAAATTGCTTAAAATTTTTGCCTTTAAATTAAAAGAGATTATTCATCACCTATAGAGAGGATTTGAAATACCTTATCAGAAGTAGAAGGTTATTTCTGAGCTATATGCATGAAAATCTAGATTGCATTATTGAACGCATCCAGCGTCAAGCGACCAAATTAATTCCTTTAGTTAAAAATTTATCGAACAAAAAAGACATTTTCATAGGAATTTTTAGGAAGGCAATTGAGTAAAGATTATTGAGAAGAGAATCAATATATATTAATTTAAATCATTGCTTTATATAAAGACAAGCCAGGACTTAGCCCCTTCCTTTGCTACGCTCGCTACCAGCCGCTTGGGCTGTTGGCCTCCGGCTTCTTTGTTCTTTCAACCCCCTTTCATCACGGTTTTAACTCTTTGTTTTAACGCCACCTTCATCCCCTAAAAAGTAAGAAAATACACAAATACACTATAAATTAAAAAAATCAGAGGATTTTTATTTATTTACGTCCTATTTATATATATATATATATATATATATATATATATATATATATATATATATATATATATATATATATATATGTATATATATAAAGTTAAGGCTGAATCCGAGAATGGGATAGGTAACATTCCTATTTAATCATAACGACGGTTGGGGTACACTACCCAGCATCTGGTTCCATAAAATAGATAGAGTTAGAACATAATTGCTATAATCACAAGAAATTATAATTGTCATCAAAATAAAGGACAATTGAAATTTATACTGTAAAATGTGAGCGGCCTTAGACTGACAAAACAATGAAACTAAAACTTTAATTAATTAGGTTATGTAAAGGATCTTTGAAATTATTGATTGCTTAAACACAAATAATGTTAACCTTTAGCGAAGAGCAAAAACGGAGAACTAAGGGAGAGATTTCTCGATGTGACGTCATAGGGTCGTTAGGTTGTAAACTTTTTAAGAAATTTATGCGATTAGGAGGGGGAAGCAGTAGAGTGAGTATTGAGACCGGGGTTTAATTGCTCTATGAACAGTGATTCAAGAATTCCAAAGTTTAGGTGGGAAATATCAATCTTACATTTAATGGAGTGATCATGGATGGGGGACATTTCTTTATTAGTGAGAACAGATCCAGTACGCGGGCTTTTAGGCCTAGGTGAGAAGAGACTCGAGCCTTCAATGAACGGACGGTGCTTCCAATTTAGGTTCCCCGGTAGCATTAGGGCAAATAAATCTATAAATAACCGAGCAGCTCAGGTCTTTCTTTAATTCCCTAAAGTTATCCAAAATAAAAATTACTAATGAAAGCTATTTTACGTTATTGTGTGTGAAAAATCAAATTCTCTGGGTACAATAAAATAGTAAGATGATAAATGATAGCCACGATGAAGGAGAGTTTTAATGTTGCTAATTTTGTACGTAATGTCGCAGAAACTATAAAACTTCATACCCAGACCGGTAAAAGAAAATTTCCGATAACCGGAGTGGTGAAGTTAGTTGAAGTGCAGAGTAGGAGGATATCTAGAAATGGGGGTTTGCCGTCTCTTTCTTTTTCTTGTGTGAATTTTATGTTATTGTGGCTATAAAGACTATCGCGGAACCTGGTTAACACGGCCCAAAGAAAAATACACACATAAAATTTATAGAAGACCAGGGATCTAAAGATATATCCGAAATTCACCAGAATTTATCAGGACGGTGCTAAATTACGAGGTATCCGCTAGCGGATAAATAAATACACACATAAAAAGTATTTACAGTATTATTTACAACAAAATTAAAATGAAATAAATTAACTGTTAACAAATTATACGGCGGTCATCAAACAATAAGAAAAGTCACAAATGCTTATCACCATCGAATGACCACAAGTCGTTTTAACCAAAAAGATATTCGCCTATGCAAAATTGGGTTCTATGAATAAGTTGTTTAAAGCCGAAACGACACGCGCCGTTGAAAATGAAAATAGGCTTTGCTACTCTAGTGACAGGTGTTCCCGGAATAACCTCCCTGTCTTACGTCTCTTACCAGAAGGCCCAAAGTTACATGAATAACACTTATCACACTTAATTAATTGAAAGGGGACGTAAGAAGAAAGAGATACTCCAAATAACCTGATACCAGAGCAGGGAAGCAATAACCCACGTCCGGAATCCAGGCGAAAGAGGCTCGCGATGATGAAGAAATTCGACCCAAGTCTACAGGGGTAAATGCGATGACGGTCTTCGGCGAGGAGAAACCCACAGCCGGCGATATCGTGGGGAAAGGCGTCTAGACCACGGGGAACGATGATTCGAAGGCCCAACGATCTGAGAGAGGAAATTTCAGATGACAGATTTCCCCAAAGAGTAGATGGCAGGTGACTGAGGGAGAACTTTTGCTTGCCCAGTTGGAACGGTTTCCCAAAGGAGAACACCAACAAACGTAAGTGGAGGAGCACAAATCCATGCAACCGACAGAGGGGCAGCAAAAACGCTAGCAGGAGTCAATGGCAGAAAATCCTAGCTGCACGAAGGAATCCAGTACGGGTCTCCAAAATGAACGCCAAAGTAAGTGACGGACAACGATTCAGCGCAGCAATCAGGCAAAATTCTCGTGACAGAATAAATTAAAAGGCCTCACGGCCCCATTTATATGCTTCAATCCGAAGAAGAAAAAGGGAAGTTGTGGCACAAGGGAAAGGTGATGATTTGGTTCCCCTACGCAAATTAGACTGCTAAGTTAGAGAAGTTTAGGCCAAAAACGGTAGCCTCAAAGCGCGTCGACCTGCGTTAAACACCATAAACTATGATGAGAAAGGGAAAGCAAGGGAATTCGAGGGCCTACCATTTACACCACCCTCGGGACAAGAATCTACGGAATAGTAGATAAAAAAGGAAGGGTAAAGTATAAACAATGGGAAATATATACAATAACTACATAGGGACCTACTTAAAAGGTCAGCCTCTAGTTTGTCCTTTCCAGCGATGTGGACAACCCTAAACCTATTGTTCTGTAGGGCTAGAGCCCACCGAAGTAGTCTGTCGTTCTTGCCCTTGAATGTTGACAGATAGAGAAGAGGCTTGTGGTCGACCTCCAAAAGAAACTATCGGATTTTATCCTCATGATAACAGGAAAACAGGGAGAGGAGGAGGAGCGCTGGATGATCCCTTGCTGAAAGAGGGTCTCTATCTCCTTCTCAAAGGCAGGCATAAGGTGAATGGGTACTGATTACTCTTTTGTTTGTATACGATCGGTGGTCGTCAATTTAATGTCATGGGAGAGGGTGTAGGTACAACCGGGTTCATTAGAGAGAACAACCTGGTACCGACCCATGAGTTCTTGGAGTTGGGATAGCTGATCCTGTTGCAGTGTTCCAAACTCGGGGTGTTCAGACAAAGGATATTCACTACTACCATCGGGTGTCAAAGGTAGAAGAAAGTTGTACGAGTCTCCTTCCTCGACGATGCTTTGTCCTTCCCTCCCAGGAGCCATAAGTTCCGCCAGGGTGGAAGTTTCGTCTAGAACTTCCACTCGCTACACCTGGGCCCTGCGATGATATTTTTGTTTAAATATTAGTATAATAGACACGGGGTCCATGAGGAACCTTGATGAGATAATCTACCTTATATCACCTCTAAAGTACCTTATACGGGCCATTCCAGGCTATGAAAAGTTTACTGGTGTCACTGGGCAAGGGGACCAGAACTTCATTGCCCGGTTTGAATTGCCGGTCCTGTGACTTAAGGTCGAAATGAATCTTGTTCCGGGAGCTGCTGACATCGGCATGTTGGGCAACAATTTTAGAACATTTGGCCAACTTTTCCTGCAGCTCGATGACATATTGAAAGCTAGTCAGGGCGTCGTCCGGGAAGGTTTGATCTTCCCACAGATATCGGAGAACGGTTAGTGGGCCATGGACTGAGCGGCCATATAACAACTCAAAGGTCGAAAACCCAGTTCGGTCACTTGGAAGTTCCCTGAGGGCAAATAGGGTTAGAATGAGTTACCTGTGCCATTCTCGAGGCTTCTCCGAACACAACTTACAGAGAATAGCCTGCAAAGGGGCATGAAGTCTCTCGATCCTTCCGTTTCCACTTGAGTGGAAAGCTGTGGTGATGATAGGTTTGACACCCAGTAGCTTGTGAAGTTCTTTCATAAGGTTGGATGTAAATTCAGACCCACCTTCGGATCGAATTTCCCCGGTGATTTCCACTCAAGAAAAGATGGTAAGTAAGGCTTCGGCGACGGACACAGAATCAATATCCTTTAAGGGCACAGCTTCTGAAACCCCACTGGCAAAATCAATTAGGGTAAGGATGAATCTGTGACCGTCAGAAGATGGGAGAGAAAGAGGTCCCACCAAATCAATGGCGATTCGGGCGAAAGTCTCAGTCACGATGGGCATTGGCTGAATAGGCACCTGTCGCACACGTCCTTTGATTGAGAAGCGTTGGAACCTATCACAGGAACAGCAGAAAGTACAAACATCAGACCCCATTCCAGGCCAATAGAATTAATCTGTTTACCTTCAATTCGGTCTTCCTGTGGGAAAAATGATTAGCCAACGGGCTCTCATGAGCAACTAAAAGGATGACCGGGTGACACTCACGGGGAGCAACAAAAGTCAACTTGCCTACCTTATGGGGATGGTCAGATATTAAGCATTTCCGATAAAGGAGGCCGTCAACCTTAAGGAACTGGTTACTAGCCCGTTTCTAACTCGCTCGATCTCCCCTGAGGCGGTTTAGCTCGAACAGCAGAGAGGGTTCCATAGGAAGTTTGTAGGCGACAGATGTCGTCAGGCGTCACAGAAAGGGGCTGGAAAGCGAGCAGAGCTAAGGGGTGAATTCGTTTCATTTTTCCTGTCCTGGTCTAAACAACACGAAGAATGGTTAAGTTTAGGTGCTGAGGGAGTTCTGGTAATAATGGAAGAAGTTCTCGGTGGAGTAAGGGTTGAAGATGACTGAGGTGGAGTTGGGAAAGGTAAGGACTTAGAAACATCAAGGTCCCTAACTTCCGGAATGTTTCCAACCAGTAAGTACACTAGCGAATTTAATTGGTGCTCTAATGACGTCCGTCCATCCTTCGAAATAAGGGCAACGAAGGTAGCAGGAGACGAAGAGGAATGAGTCAACTCGTCCCAAGTAGTCGGCCACGAAGACTTTCTTTCAGGCGGTGATGTCAATTTCTGGCAAGACATCCTCAGAGATTACTACGCAGGAGCAACCAGTGTCCCTGATAATGGCCGGAACCCAGGCCCCGTTAATTTTTCCAAAAACCTGTAAGTGAGGGGCGCTTCGGTCCGAAAGACAGAATCCCACCTTAAAGAGTCTCGACGAAGACGAGCCATCCTTGAAGGCACGAGGGTTCCTTGGGCACTGCGGACGAATGTGGCCAACATCACCGCAGCCATGACACGTCAGGGTGGAGAAGGAATTCTGTGATGTGCTCTTAGCGATAGAAAAAGTTGTCTTTCCCTTCCAAGACGGGTTGGACGGACGCACGAACTTTTTGGGATGAGAGCTAGAAGTTCGAGAAAGACTGGAGTGAGCAGAAGTCCAATTATCCGCCAGCTGGATTGCTTCTGATAGAGTAGAAGGTCGTCGTTCCTTGATAAAGGCGCAGGTCAGAATGGAAGGAAGAGAGAAATTGGTTCAAGATCATAAATTCCTTGAGCCCATCAAAAGTGTTACCGACGCCGGAGGCTTCGAGCCATGCCTGAACTAATCGGGGTAGGTGAAATGAAACTTGCTGAAAGGCTTCGCCCGGGGAAACCTTAGCGCTACGAAACTCGGTACGGTAGCCGTCCATAGTTTTATTGAAACCGGTTAGAATGGCTTTCTTCAAAAGATTATATTCCTTGGTGACGTCTATTGGCAGAGAGGTATATAATTAAGCAGCCTTGCCTGTGATTAAACTTCCTAACCTAACGGCGTAGCTCTCGGGGTTCACTTCGAGCAATTCAGCAACCATTTCGAAGTGGTTGAGGTAGAAAGTGATATCTTCTCTATCCTGTAATAGAGGAAGTTTAGGTCGACTCACCGGATCAGTAAACTAAACAGAAGTAGGCTCCTGAGAGGCAGAGATTAGAGCTAATTCAATCTCCTTCTCTGCTTCGATCTTAGTCTTAGCAAGTTGAAACTTCCTAGCCTCTTCTTGAGCCTTCCTGTCTTCGTCCTCCTTTTTAGCCTGTGCTTCTACTTGGATTTAGGCGAGGGAAAGCTTCCGTTTTTCCTCCTCTTTTGAGTCTTTTAGTCTTCCTGTCTTCTTGCTCCCTTTGGACTTGACGTTCTTCCTTGTTTCCTTGTCGGTCCTTTTCACGTTCCTCACGTTCAAACGCTTGTTGTTGGAGGACATACTGAGCAACTTCATTACCAGTGAAGCCCAGCTCAACTGCCTGGTTCTTAAGCTCTTTAATGTAGGACATAATGACATGAAATGCGAGTCAGTAAAAAAAAATAAAGTTAACTCGATAAGGAGTTATACGAATAGGTTACAAACACCCAAATAAGTGAGCAAGTAACCTCTGCAAAGAAGAAAACACGAGCGTTATGAATAGCAAACGAAAAATGAAATGACACGCAAGAGTTAACTAAGCAGACAAAAGAATGCTAAATAAAAGGAGGCAGAAATAATAAAAAAAGGGTAAACACACGATGGCGACCACACAAATCCCACACAAGAGGCCATAAACAAACCTCTTTAAAAAAAATGATGCTCAAAGTAGCCAAATGTAAGTAGTATAAAGATAAACACGGCAAGAAAAACAAACAACCGTGAATACGTGGTGTATAGAAAACCTCAAAAGACACCCCTACAAGTGTCAAAAGATTAATAAATTAATACAAACAACGGCCAAGCAGAGCTGTGAGAATTGAGGCAAAGGCAAACCTCGGTAGCGCAAGGGCTAACAAAATCCAATGCACAGTAGGAATTCACTTCCAGGCCACAGGCAGTGAATGCGCGCTCTAAGCGACTTAAACACGCAAGCAGAAATGCCCTAATTCCTTACCTGACGACTTAAACTGGAAAAACCTAATATTGGCTAACTAAATCCTGGCAAAACCTAATCCTGGCAAGATCTAATCCTGGCAAGGTCGCCGGGTATATAAAGGCTATCGCGGAACCCGGTTCACACGGCCCAAAGAAAATACACACATACAATGTATAGAAGACCAGGGATCTAAAGGATTACCAGAAATTCACCAGAATTTATCAGAACGGTGCTAAATTACGAGGTATCCGCTAGGGGTTAAATAAATACACACATAAAAAGTATTTACAGTATTATTTACAAGCGCAGAATATCAGAGGAAAAGTACAGTTTCCAGAAGAGCCAGATCTCATACAGTGAAATTAGAATGTAGTCTAAAAATTTGACACACTTCACCCTAGATGTGAATGCCCAAAACATTTAGTAAAAAGATAATAAGAAGTTACTAAATGTCAAGTTTCAAAGAGTATTTTAAAACCAATCCAAAATTAACTATTTATCATGAACAGAGATGAGACTCGCCCTTCATTCTTGATTATAATTGTCATAAAATTAATACCTACCTGAGACTATTAGGGAATGTGAAGGATTGAAGAGTGGCAATTCCTTTATTTTTTGGTGACAAAGGTAGATCAAATGATCATGCAAAGTGCAAGAAGATAGATTATTCCAAAGAAGTCCATTCAGAGGTTTTATGGAGATAGTGCAATAAATAAAAGAAGTTTCATGAGGTAGTTTTCCTGTTTCCAAAGTACAAATTTCAGTCTAAAGAAGGACCGAAACAACATCGACCAAAGGAATTTGATTTCGACGAGATGGTACCTGTTGTCACAGCAAATCCTGTCGAAACTTCAAGGAAAACCGCAGAACAATTTAATGTAACCTATACGATTCTTTCGCACAAATAAACGTGATTGAAGAGGTTTTAGTGATTACGAACGGGTCTCGCAAGAAATGACTACGGCAAATCTGTAACATGTTTGGGCATAATTGCTGCTGGAAATGAGAAGCGAATCCTTTATCATAACGGTAAGCGCCGCTGTTCGTGGATTATTCGAGGAAGCAGAATTTTTCAACAACTGCGATCATGTTCTGTGTATGGTGAGATTTTTTAATAATTATCCATTAAAAACTGTTAGACAACCCCTAAATAATCAATGTTAATCTCAACTGCAATCAACTTCCTGGGTTGAAAGAAGCTTAGGGACAAATGCGACCCGTCCTCACCTAGCAAAGTATGGCCCAATATCTCTTAGAGAAGCTCTTTAGGTAAATATTGCCTCATTTTCCACATTCTCCTACCTTGTTCTTTCTGATTATCAATTGTTTAAGGGATTACAGAACAATTTGGATTGACTTTTATTGATATCATGGGAACAGGTTGACAAAGAGTTGGATTCATATTTTGCTTCAAAACAAATTAATTTTCAAGCGTGGTTTTATAACCTTGTTGCCAGATTGAATGGGGTTTTATAAATCAATGTAGGTTATTTTTATGATTAAATATTTCCATCGTTATGTCCTTTTATTTATAATATAGTTACATGACCGTTTGGAACTTTCATTCCAACCTGTTATGTAAGTTTCCCCTACCTCATTGAACCTATTAAGTGAATACAAATTCAAAATTAAATTTAGGAAAAGTCGAAAATCGGAAAAAATATGAAAGAACGTATACAAATTATTGGGTAAAATACAAAAATTGTTCTGACTTCTAGAAAAACGTTTTTCTTGGCAGTTTAGTCACATTCTTTTGAAAAAATATTCTTGACAATGATTTAGCAACAATTGAAAATCATTGGATAAGGCTACTGTTGTGAATACAAAACTTCATACAACCAATATTGAAAAATAAAATGAATTTACGTTAGTGAAGTGTTTTAAGTTATTGAAGTATTTCAATCATTAATTAAACTCCAAACATTTTGACATGGTGTTGTTTCAAAACAGGGAGGCTAATTTTGACTAAACTTTGCCTCTCATCAGATTATTTCACTTTATAGTTATTTAGTTTTTATTTTTAATTACAGATATCACAAAATATTCGACTTAACAATTGGCTAATTATAAAAGTTCTGACCTAACGAGTGAGCAAAACTTTATTAGTTAACAACTCAGTATAGCAAAGCCGAGCGACAGTCATGCAAAGCCTTTCGAATATTTATGTAACATATACAAAAGAATAATATATTATTAATTTTTATGAGTCATATATACAAAGCTCAAATTTAAGCAGGCATAAAAAGGTTCTTTTGTGATCGTTAAGTAATTATGCAATGCTTGATTATAAGAGACATGTGTAAATGTTCACTTAGGTTACTCAAAATCACGATACTGCATTTAAAAATTTGTCAACCAAACTTGCAAATGGTCTCGAAAGGCATGTTTGAAAAGCGCCGCTACTTTGTGGGACAGATTTTTTATACCTCTCAAATATTTAAGTCTCGTATTGCTCATATAATATCTGGTCGACAAATCTAATTGTTTCCTTATTTTTCTTCAGTTTTTCTTAATTAGATTTCAAACAAACTTAGAGTGATAGAAATATTTAAATTTAAAATAAAACACTCTTCATTCTACAATACTTGCTTAAGGTAGTCCATCGGGTCCAATGATGACGTCCTCATCTTACTCACGTCCATGTCTTCTCCGGTGACTGTACAGGCCAATCCTGGATAAGCTTCGCCTGCCACACGTAGGACATTGGAAATTTGGGGGAGATGGGTGGTGTTTTTTGCTGTGTCGCACGCTGGCAAGCATGCTTCTCATGTTGAGGGTCTCGTCGGTTGTCGTCAAGACAATCCACTCCGTCATGGATTAGTCGTCTCCAATCCACCCTCTTATGAAGCCGCCTCCTCAACATTTTAATTGTCACCCATGCATTTCTTCAGCGTTTTCTTGATGTTATCTTTAAATTTGAGCTTAGGACCACCTGCTGCCCTCCTTTCATCGTGGAGCTGCCCGAAGAGCACTCTGCGCGAAAGTTTTTCTGCAGGCATGTGTATGACGTGACCTAGTCATTAAAGCTGGTGTTTAGCAATAATTTCCTCGATGCTGCTGCTCTTGGTTCTATATAGTAACGAGACGGCATTCTGTCTTGCAATGTGATACCAAATAACTTGTGTAGGTATCTTATATGGAACGACTCTAGAGGCCTTACGCTTTTCCTGTATGTCGTCCTTATTTGACAGTCAAACAGGAGAGAAGATAGACATACGGCATTGTAGACGGTCATCTTAGTGCTTAGTTTCAAGTCTTTGTTTTACTAGACACTTGGATAGAGTTTACCGAATGATGCTGTTGCTTGTCTAATGCGATGCTGTATTTAAACAACCAAATGCCTGTCATTGGAGAGTTAGCTACCAATATTTAAAAGATGGGACGTTTGCAAGATTCTCACCAGCATTATGAAACACTGAGGTATTAGGCGGAGCTTCATCAGACCACTGTTTGAGTATTTCGGCTTTCTCTATATTTACAATAAGGCTTAATCTAGTGTATATATTACCAGCAGTTGTCAAGACAAATTGTACTGCCTCTGGTGAGTTAGCTACAAGGACAGAGTCGTCTGCAAAATGTAGGTCTAGAATGTGGTCTCTTGAGAGCTTGGTTTCTTGGAGGAATTTGCTAATGTTAAAAAGGTTGCCATTTAGTCTGAAATTGATTATTATTCCGCTTCTCTTACTGAGAGTACGGTAAAGTAATGTAGTATCACATACTAGGTACACGTTGAACAATACTGTGGCCATCACACACCCTTCTCTCAACCCAGAGGTAAAAGCGAAAGGAGTTGGCTCCAGACTACCCATTGTCACTTTGGCATACATACCGTCATGGAACTGTTTTAAAATCTTTACGAATTTTGCTGGGGCACTTAATCTTGGGGCACTTACTCCCTATCCCAGACATCCAGGATAAATTTATAGAGTGTATGTTGCAGCAAGTATCCCCCTTGCTTTAAAATCTCTGGGGTTATGTTGTCAGGGCCTGAAGATTTTTTGTCTTTGAGTGACTTAATTACCCATAAAAAATCATCTCGTGTGTTAATGGACGCTGATCTAATTCAAGTATGGCATGTTATCGGTTAGGTTTGGTTGATTTAATAGGGCTTGAAAGTGTTCGAACCATCTTTGAATTATTTGACTTTGTTCTTTAAGTAGTGTAGTCCCATTAGCTGTTTCCACTGGAGTAACTGAACAAATTTAGGGACCATAAAGTCTTTTCACAGCATTGTAGAACTAGTGCCTATCATGAGAATTTGCATATGCCGGAATTTCTTGTACTCTTTCTGTCCACCAGTTATTCTGTAGGTTCCTCAATGTGCTTTGCATTTCACTCCTCGTGTTTTTCCAGTGCCTTTTCAGGGCTTGAGAGCTTAGGTGTTAGGACGCATTGTAAGCTTTTTGCATACTATCAAGTAGAGGAAGGATCGGTTTAGTATTCTCATCAAACAAATCTTTGTGCATTTTTAGTGTGTCCCAAGTAACTTTTCTGCTACTTCTAGAACAATAAGACTAAAAGTATCCCAGCTCTTTTGTAATGGAATTATCATATCACTTAAAGGTTTTCTGTCAGTCAGTGCTACAGATATTGCACTAGGGAAGTTATTTCTTAAGTTCTCCCTTTTAAGATTGTTGGTGTTAGTCCTCTTCTTATTTAATTTTTTCGAAGCAAAGGAGGGCGGATGGATAGTTTTAGATTAGATCCTATTAGCCCATATCTGTCCATCAGAATGCCCCCCTCATTGCTCGCGCGTAATGAACATCTTGAAGATCTTTGTTCTTAACTATAACATAATCAATGACATGCCAATGATTTGAGCGTGGGTGCGTCCAGGAAGTCTTGTATTTATCGTTTTGTTACAATATAGTGTTGGTGATGGTTATCAGATGTGTAGCATAGAGTATCAGCAACCTAAGCCCATTGTCATTCATCTTTCCCACGCCATGATTTTCACTGACATTGTCCCATACATTACTGTTTTTGACACCCCTTGTATTAAAGTCTCCCCACAGTATTTTTTTTCTTTCTTGTTGATTTTGTTTCAGGTCTAGAGTGAAGTAGAAACGGTCCTTGTCTTCTTTAGGTGCATTTACGGTTGGTGTATATGTACTTATTATGGTGGCGTAAGTATTATTGGTAAGCTTAACTCTGAGCGACATCAGCCGTTCATATATTCCAAACGGAGAAATTGTCAGTTTTTTTAAGATTCATTTTTTTAAAGGCAAATCCAACTCCATGCAAATGCTAACCTTCTTGAGGGTACCCCTTCCAGAAAATTGTGTATCCTCTACCTATTTCACATACAGATACTTCATCTAATAGGCGTGGCTCACTGAGTGCTGCTATGCCAATCATATCTTTTAAGTTCAGATGCAACAAGGACGGTTTCTCTCTGTGGTCTGTTTGATTGGTCTATATGGGATGACCTTGTAGGAGCGGCTACATACCCGGGAGAAAAATGGATCATACGATGTTTAGACCACTCTTTCTGCTCACTAATTTCC
This sequence comes from Ceratothoa steindachneri, assembly GCA_963969495.1. NCBI lineage: Eukaryota > Metazoa > Arthropoda > Malacostraca > Isopoda > Cymothoidae > Ceratothoa > Ceratothoa steindachneri. The sequence goes on from OZ018326.1 coordinate 150,425,503, forward strand.
GGGTTAAGCAGCGTGGGTCCTAAATAGGTCTGATCAGGCACACAGATGCCTTTCATAGGTGGCTGTCACTTCAGTCCCAGCAACTAACGACTATAATAGCCCTATGCCGCTGACGTGCATGTGCCAAGCTAAGAGCGCCTAGAACCATCCATTTCCTGCTCCCTTCACTCAGCGTCACATCGCCGTTGGGCTTTGGACAAGTCAAGAAATAATGGTGGGATAGTAAGAGAAATAAAGCCAGTTCAAAGTGGAGTTCATGGTGCCCCATGGAGGCGCAAAGGTCCTGGAACGCACACTTGTTGCTGGACGAGGGTAACTGATGGCAAGGGGGAGGCCCAGTACGTTCAACAACTGCACAGTATTTCAGGGGCTGCTGGTACCCCAGTCTGTTGGGGCCAGCCTAGGCGTGCCCTCCATCCCCTTTTATCTCCTGGTATGTTACCCTAGCATTTTTTGTAACCAGATTAAGCCATTGTTCAGTGGGGTTAGGTGGAGTGGTTGGTACTTTTCTTATTCCATTATTAATTTTCCGATATCGTTAATTCTTATAAAACTTAAGCCATGGATCATTCTGTTATTGCTTCAGACTGTTATATGCAATATGCATAAATACTCAAACTTCCTAAGGGTCATTAAGTTTAAACTTTACCCCTAAAGGACCTTGCCATATCCTTTTTAGCAGGTGTTATGATTCTCTGAAACTTTATGGCATAAACTACAAAAATTCCGTTGGTTATTGGACAAGCATCTTTCATCATACGATCGCATGGTTAATATTTTGGCCCCATATAGTCAGAATGGACAAAATCAAAAAAAATATTGAGATAAGAGAAGTCAATTTACTTTATTTCAAGAAACTACCAATATCCATGTAGAAATATTAGAGTGAATAAACATACCTATGTCACGCTTCAAATAATCATACACTCTCACTTACTGATAATCTTTACAATACATGGACGAAGAACATTATATTGGACATTACCTAGAAGCAAATACGCCAGTTGGATTTAATATTTCAGATACGATAGTAGATAGATTTCCAAATAAATGGACCTCTACGGCTATCGGGAAATTCACTTGCCACCAGACTCAACTAAGAGAAGAGGCTACTTCAGCGTGATAAAGCAACATTGAAAGGAGTATTTGAGGGAGCCAAAAAAAATTGCCTCAAATTACAAAATACTTTTTTAAGGAAATGAGACGGAATTCTTAATAAAAGCATACTGAAGACTATCGAGATATGACTGTATAGACTAGTTCGGCGCACAAGGGCGTGCACAAGCATGGGCAGACAGCTAACCTAAAGTCGCTTTAGATATGCTCTGGGGCAACTAATAGAGAGTGCGATTAACTGTTGACCGGGACTTAACTACTGGCTTGCCAAGTTGTAGTTCAAAGGATATATAAAGAACAAAACCCTAAAATATAACTTTGAATATATATATATATATATATAATAAATGGAGCAATAAAACTAGATAACTATATATATATATATATATATATATATATATATATATATATATACGGTGTTCGAAAACTAATCGTACATATTTTGACAGTAGCTATAAAGCTCCCAAAAGAATGACCTTTGCAAGAATAAGTAAAGGTCCAAAGATCCATCGTTTTTTAGATATCGAATTTTAAATATTGGAGGTTTCTAGGGATATTTCTTACTTTCGGCATTATCCTAGATTAGCAAATATGGCAAAACTTGTTTACTTATTCTTGTAAAAGTCGTTCTTTTGGGTTTTCATACCTACTGTCAAAGTATGTATCATTTTTTTGTGAACACTCTTTATATATAGAAAAGGGAAGAAAAAATTACTTAATCAAGATAGTTAAATGAATTATGTCGATCTATGATATGACGAAGAACAAAATTAAAGTTAACTCGAACGACAGGGAATTAATTACAATTTGGCTGAGAAGGGATTTGGTCTGCTAGCCACAAACAGAAATCCCTGAAGAGATCATTCATCCATGAGTAGCATTTTGGATGTTGTACTCTTTATGGTATCAATTAGAACATTATGTATACCTACTGTGTAGGAATCAGTACAAAATTTACTATTGTGTATCCATTCGCCTAAAAATAGATCAGAATATAGGAATTTCTGGCAAGTGGTTATATCTCTAAAACAAGGTCGGATTAGATCAAATGAGCATGATTTTCGGTATCTGAGCGAAAAACTGGGCTAAAACAAATATTATGTGTTAGACCTTGAAAACAGCTCAGTCCAGTGTTAGGATTGCGCAATTGTAAATAATTCTCGATTTATAAGACCGAGCTAGAAGGGATAAAGTTAAATTTACCATTTTTTTAAAACCAAGGATAACAATTAAAATATCGGATTGAAAGACAATACTTTTTTGCTTTGTATTAAAAACCCTAGCTTATGCTTTATCTTCTCGTGACTGTGAGAAGAGCTCCTTCCGAGAGCTTGATGAAGAGATTCTATTGCCTTCTTAACCGCATGATTATGATTGCACAATTCCAACTAATTCTCGATATATATATATATATATATATATATATATATATATATATATATATATATATATATATATATATATATATAATGCAGGTAAATATATAAAAAGAGCGCTTGGGTCACGTACCAGGTCTTATATGGTATCAACAATTTTGAAGCCCATTTTATCATTAGAAATTCATACGGAATATTAAACTGTGTACCGAGTGTATACAAACTTCAGTTCCAAAGTGCCAAACAATATGACAATTTCTCATCAAACGCAACTCATTTCAAATATTTCAATTCACATCTGCCAGAATCAATACAAAAAATATAATAAAAGGTCATGACAACATCGCAGCCTGCCTTACCACTCACATCAGCAACGGGTGTATAATAAATCAAAATTGCCAACCCTCTATCACATCAACCCATTTATCACATCTTATCATCTCAAATAATTCTTCCCTCTCTACCAGATCATTTACTTTCCCCGGTTCCAAAAACTAATCATGCCTACACCTTGTACCTCTTATCCCTTATTTTATCAGTCACTTCTTTCATTGCAAACAAGCGTTCCACATCTATCCAATATAAACCTGCTTTGTAATCCAATATTAATTGCCTATTTAACCTTTTTACATACTAAATCAAAATTCTTCGTTACAAATTGGTGATACCACAAAGAACACTTTTCTCTCAACGTTCTTCCTTTTATCACTCACTTATTTACCCTTATACAACTCTAATATCGCAACGTTCTTCTTGTCCTTAGGAAAACTTGCCCTTCATATACCTGACATCTCCACCACCATACCTAGTTCATAACACAATCAGGAGCACTTTTTAGCATCCCGAATAATATATAATCTTTTTCAGCATATTTGAGTTTTTTCATCCAAATAGAACAACTTGTATATTCTTTGCTTTCCTACTTATAAAGCACCAGGAATACACTCCTTAAGCCAATAATATTCACATTCACGTCATCTTTGTTACAGAGACCATAAAAATCTTTAAATTACTTTTGGCAGTAATGGGATAAACCAAACATATTGTAGCAAACGAATTATAAATTAATGCTTAATATTTAATCTTTTTTTCATTACTGATAACATTACATTTTTTGTTCCCAGAAGAGTCATATTGATAGAGGGACAGTTACCATCACTCATTAGGCATTTCTTCAGAGAGATCTGAAAAATACCGATTTAATCACCTTTAATTTATTTATTGGATCTTAAATCAAGTCATAAATGTACATATGTAAGAGGTAAAATGCGGCTGAATATTACATAAAACCTGAGCAATAAACATTTAATTATGAATCTATAAAAATAGTTTATTAACAACCAATTTTGCTATATTTATTTAAGAAATAGGCAATATGTGCGAAAGAACTAAATTATATGTTAGTACAATTCAATGACATACCCTGATCCCCTCCCAAATTTTACAATGAGATCAATGATATAATAGTTACTCATGGGGCAGAGAAAAATATCTTGCGGCAATGTTTTGAAGATTAAGGTACTAGTAGTAGTCTTCTCGAATTAATCGAATATTTTTTTCAAAAGAAAATATCTTTTGTATACTGCATTCAAGCGTTCTTGAATTGAGAGGCTTTGATTTATTCATAAATCCATTCAATGAAATATAGAAAACCCCTTTCACTAGCTCGCTGCTTTCATAAATAATATAATAAAAATTTTATTTTGAAAACTATTTAAAATGATCAATATGAATGGATTAATTGAATACCGTTGAAGTTGTGAAAGAATGGCATGAAACAAGCTTTCGAAAATTGGCCTTTTTTCCCATATAAATGCCAAAAATCCAAAGATCCGTGTGCATACTATAGATATATAGTGTTAACTCGTAGTATAAAAATAAGGGGTTTTTTTACCCGTTTTTAGTTCACTATAAATGATAATTAATTAGTTTGAACCAATAATGGACGAGGATTGGTTTGTGAAAATGCAGACCACGATAATCCGAAAATCTATAGCATTTTCTACATCAAGATTCAACTTTGATTTTAGTCAATTACTTTAAATTTATAGTTGGAAAGAAATCCTATTATCGGATCTACTATCTCATGTAGCAACCCCTGCCGTACTCCAAATTAGAGATAAGGTTAGAATTAAATAAGAGATGATGGCGTTTAATTAGTTTCACATTAAAAACTACACAATGAGTATTCCATTTAAATGTACAGTCATGGCCAAAAGTTTTGAAGCTAATATATATTTTTTTCCTTCGTTTTAAAAATAGATGATATGAATGATTATTCTAATATTTAAATTGAAGTAGGTTTAAAGTCAGCGTTTCAAAAATAATAAAGAAAAACAGTGCATTCCTTAGATAGATCCAAAATCACACTGTGGCCCTGTTGTTGTAAGAGATTGAGTTTCATTCCCTGCAGCATTGATATAGGATAAAAATGATAACATGATGACAAATATGGTTCAAATGAATGATGTTGTGTAATTATAACCTAGCTCGTAATATATTTTTTGTAAAAATAAATATTTGATTCCTTTTCAATGCCAGAAATGCTTCCTTTCCAAATAAAAGTAAAAACCAATGTTATTTTGCATGTAAATGGCCTGAAATGCAAAGAGATATTGCTAAAGCAATTGCATCAAAAAAGCCATATTTCTGATCATTAATTGTTCTAAAAAGAATGATTACATCTTGTAAACAGGTCTGCTGGACGATCAAGAGCTTATGATAAAGGCTAATATTGTCTCCTGGAAAGGTACTAGCTCAATGTTCGTGGTACCCCCAATGTCAATCTTGATCACGATTGGAAAAAAGAATGTATGAAAGCTTAAATGTAGCTGAGAGTTTTCGACAAATGTCTCAAATAGAGGGAGAGCTGCGAAAAGGCCTCATCTCATTAAGAAGTATCTTGAGGGTGTGCACCAATTTGTAGGAAATATAAAGTATGGAGTGTTGAAGAATTGGCCAAAGATATATTTACTATTAATGCTCCCTCTTCCTTGTTTGGAGATTCTGGAAGATCCTTCATTAAGAGGAGAAAAGGAGAGCAGCTTTATGATTCCCACCGTGTGCCCACGTTTAAGCTTCCAGATACTCTCCATGTCTAGTGTTGTTTCTGATCTAAGGGAACTGCAGTACGAACAAGTTTACCCAAGAATACAGCCATTAACTCCAAGGGGTACCAAAATTAAATTAATGTCACAATTTTCCAACAGTTCAGGAAGAATTTAGGTATGATATTTGTGTTTTTCAGCATGATGGCGCACCTTTTCGCGAAGTAAAAGCTCAAAAGGTTCTTGGCTGAAAATTGCATCTGACTTTTGCAACCTTGGGCCGGGAATTCACCAGATTTTAACCCAATAGAGAATTTTTGCGCAACAATAAAACTAGCAGTTCATAAACAGAAGCAATCTAGTTATGAAAGTTAGGATATTTATTGAACAAAAATGGAGCAATATCAGTCAAGATAATATCAGTTCGCGGATGATATTAGTTAATATAACATCAATAGTTTGGTAACAACAACAGATGCGAAAAATAATGAAAAATAGGGACAAAGACCCTCAAATTTACTGTATTTTCTAGGGCAAGAAGAAAAACAGCCGAGATCATATATGAAGGAGAACAAAAAATTTAGATCGCAAGGTAAAGCTTTGGGTATAAAAAAATAACATCAAAAGGATACGTAAATTACCAACAAGCGATGATTCAACAAATAATCCCAACCATACGATTACTATATTCAGTCCAAAGAATCTCAATTGTCGTGGTACACCACTCTATACCATACACCCCGTAAGGGGCGCGGCGATTTGCCACTCTGGCCGCCGTGCTGACGGGATCCAGCGCTCCGTCCGGCCCCAGCTTAGCCTCTCTTCCTTCCTTCAAAACACTTGTTTCCTCTTTTTTTTTCACACAACCTCTCCCACAACTTTCTCTGGTCAGCCTCTAATTTCACAGGGTAGATGCTGAGCTTCCTTTCAGCCAACCGTCCCGCATCGGGGCTGAGGGGGTGGGGGACAATGTTCCCTAACCCCTGAGCTCCGGTCTGGGGTGGCTGTTTTTTAACTACCTGCTTCATCCCCACCCATACCTTCCTCACATCCCTTTTCCTCTCCTCTTCACAATCTATTAATTTTTACGCCGTGTCCAAGGTGGAGCCGCCATGCCGATGGACTGCCAGGCCACCAGGCGGGAGGGGTGGTCCCAAATGGCGGCGCCTGGCTCTGCCGGGCTTGTAAGCACCTCTCGCAGTGCGGGCTACTGCGAGAGGTGTGCGCGATTGCATCCCGTGTTTAAAAAAGGGTCACCATGCCCAATGATAATAAAAAAAAACAAACCCAACCCTCAACTTCCCCTGTTCCATCGACGGAGCCGCCCTCGGGCAGCTCCAGCAAAAAAATGGAGGTTCCCCCCCCTGTGCTTGCACAGGGGACCCTCCATATTTCTCTAACCGGAGAGGAGGCTTACTCCTCTCCTTCACCTACGGGTGCAGGGGACTCCCCCTCACCCCCTTCTCTGGAGGTGCTTTCGGGCACCTCCCTTTTCCCAGCGGCAGTCCCCTCTTTTCTTTCCAAGGGGACTGCCAAGAAAGCCAGCAGGCAGCCCTTAGCCAGCCGCTCCCCATCAAAGCGGCTCGGTAGGGCAAACCCCCTTAGGGGGGAGAGGGAAACCAGGCCCCTTCGGTCGCTTCCCTCAAAAGACCTGCTGGCAAGAATTTTAAACCTTGCTGGGGTCAAGGCCTGTGCCTCCCCACACAAGACTGGCGACACTGCCAAGGGGACCTGCGATGTCCTGGGAGGGGATGGCCAACTGGAGGCCCCTCCTGTGATAAACAGGGTCCTTGAGGAGACCCAGCCTCAGACGGTAGGGCCTTCCATGGGGGGGAATTCAAGCTCGGCGCCAAGCACTGAACCCGAATCCGCCCCTATGCAAGGTCCTCCTCAAATGGCTGAGGGCTCCGAGGCAGTAAAAGGTGGGGAGGGATATCCTCCGACAGGTGCCCCCACGACAACCAGGACCTTCTCCATTTCGGAGAGGGACCTGGCTGAGGCCGGTCCATCTGGCCTGGGGGCTTCTGCCGGCGGAGGTGAAAAGCGGGTTCATTCCCCGCCCTCCTCTCCAAAAAAGAAAAAGACAAAAAAGACTAAAAAGACGAAAAAGACTCGGGGCTCCTCTCCATCCGGGGGGTTGCGGGGACGGATGGGTCTGCTACCACTTTGGTAGGCGACCAAGCCAAGATCGGCACATTCGGCCCCTCTACCCCCTCGTGTGCAGAGCCCCTGACCAAGACTAACACCAAAAGTGCACAGGGCGGAGCCTCGATGACATCGGGGCCCCTCATTCAGAGGTTACCTGGCGTTTTCGAGCCCGCTGGCTTCAAACGCTTCCTCGTTATTCGCTCCACTGATGGCACCATGTTGTCCAAGGGCAACATGATCCATCAGAGGAGAGGATTAGCTAGTGCAATTGGTAGAGAGCCGAAGGTGACCCGTTGCTCGGACGGGAGCCTTCTGGCGAATGCGGCGAATCCCGCCGAGGCGGCCAAGATAAGTGCTCTTCGGACACTTCATGGCACCCCGGTGAGTGTGACGCCGCACTCTACCATGAACTTTGTGAAAGGAGTAGTTTATGCGAGGAAACTCGTTGACTACTCCATTGAGGACATCACCCTAGAGCTGGCCGACCATGGGGCGGTCAAGGTCGAACGTGTGATGAGAAAACAGGGAGGGGCCTCGAGACCCACCCCTACACTCTTCGTCACGTTCGACTGTGACAAGCTCCCTGAGTCGGTGCGTGCCGGTTGGTACCGCTACCGCGTGAAGGCATTCGTGCCACTGCCGCGGCGGTGCTATTACTGCCACCGCTTCGGCCATACGAATCGATCATGTAGACGTGCAAAATCGGGGTCACCCGAAGTCTGTGTAAATTGCTCCAAGGTCGCACACGATAAGTCCAAATCGTGTGTGGCCAAGTGTGTCAATTGCGGAGAGCCGCACCCTGCTTCCTTGAAGCAATGTGGTGCATATCTCCTGGAGAAAGAAATCCTGGCCGTTCAGGCCCAGGATAGACTCTCATTCCGCGAGGCTTAGGACTTGGTCCTGGCGCGCCCAGGACGTCATATGCCTCAGTAGTTCGAAAGGCACCCTCTGCTCCTGGCCCATCCAGGCCAACAAGCACGGTTGTTTCCGCGCCCATTCGGAGCCCTTCTGCGGGCTCTACCCAACCCGGGCGCTCCCCTGGTAAAGCTGGCGGCAAAAAGGGTTCATACCCAGCCCCGGCTAAAACCAGGGCTCCCCCCTCTTCCCCCAGCGTGACCGTTTCCCGCAAGGAGAAACGGCCACGCGCCTCCACCGAGTCGTTAGACTCACAGGAGGCAACACCCCTGAAGATGGTCGCTAGGCCATCTTCAGGGGTTCCTAAAGCTGTCCCCCGAAAGGAGGACAGCAACAAAGGAGCTTCGGCTCCTTCGCCCACTCCCCGAGGTGGAGCGAGTGGCTCGGAGACGGTGGTTCCTCGAAAAGAGGCCCCCCCGCCTCCGAAGCCGCAACGCCCGCCTAAGGTTTCGAGGCGGAGGGAGGAAAAGACTCGCATGGCGAGCCCAACCTCCCCCAATAAGTCCTCGAAGGCGACAGCGCCTCCAGCGCTTTGTCCGGCCAACAGCGCCCGGGGTTCTGCCCCCGGGAAGCGTACGGCCATTCCCGTGAGGGTCTTCAATTCGAGGAGGGCCCCCGCGTCTCCTCCGAGCTAGGCCTAGAGGGTATATTCCTTCAATGGAATTGCCGTGGACTCCGGGCCAACTGGGAGGAGCTGCGGAGGCTCGCCTCGTCCCGTTCCCCGTTAGCTATTTTTTTGCAGGAGACCATGCTAGGCGCGTGCCCCCTGCCTGCCCTCCCGGGGTATAAGGGTCTTGCGACCCAACCACCGCGATATGGCCGGGCTGGGGGATGCGCGGTTAACACCCGGCATGATGTCTCCGTTCTTCCTTTCTCTTTAGATACCTCCTTTCAGGCAGTGGCTGTGCAGCTACACCTGGATAGGAGGTATACTATCATTTCTGCGTACATTCCACCGTCAGCTGACTTCGACGCGGGGGACTTCCGCCGCGTCGTGGCACGGTTGCCGAGGCCCTATCTCTTGCTTGGAGATCTGAACGGCAGGCATCCTCTCTGGGGAGATTACTCCATAAATCCCAGGGGACAAGTCCTTGCCGATCTGATCGAAGAGCTTGAGATGGGTGTCCTAAACGTGGATGAGTTTACGCATCACTGTCCGAGAACCGCTTCATTTTCTTGCCTTGACCTATCTTTGTGCTCTTCGGATGCACAGCCTGATTTTGATTGGGGGGTGGTCGATGACCTCCATGGTAGTGATCACTTTCCTATTCAAATATCATTTTTAGGGCAACTGCCGCCTGAGAGACCACCTCGGTGGTGCTTGGCGCGGGCGCGGTGGCCTGCATTTCAGGAAATGACTGAATTCTCTATCTCAGTCGAGGAGTTTAGGTCGGTAGATGAGGCCGTTGAGTTCTTCTCCAGCAACCTCATCGCCGTGTGCCTGACTACTATTCCTAGGACGTCTAGGCCGTTTTGCACGCCGACCACTCCCATGGTGGTCGGCCGAGTGTGAGACGGCCCTCAAACAGAAGCGTTATGCCTACATGCGCTATAAGCGCCGCCCGAACGATTTCACTGTCGCTGAATTTCGTCGGGCTAGGGCTAGGTTCCGGTATATTTCGAAGCACGCCCGCCGCTCTTCTTGGCGGGCATACGTATCTTCACTTAACGGGAAGACCCCTTTAGCTGAGGTGTGGAAGCGAGTCAAAAGGATTCGGGGCAAGTTCTCGCAGGACTCCCCTCCCGTTCTCCAGGAGAATGGGACCGCAATCTCGGACCCCGCGTCCGTGGCGGAATCCTTAGCGACCGCTTTCTCCGCATTCTCTAGCCGTGATGCTGCTCCGCCAGCATTCAATGCACGTCGTGATGTCGCTGAAGGCCGCCGGCTGGACTTTACCTCCAGAGGCGGAGAACCCTTCAACGACAAGTTTACTGTGAGTGAGTTGCGTTCCGCTCTCGCTTCGTGCGCGGACACCGCCCATGGTCCGGACGATGTCCCGTACGCCATGCTTCGACACCTGGGTGAGCGAGGCATGGCCTTTCTGTTAGATATGTTCAACAGGATCTGGGTGGAAGGTCTTCTCCCAGACTCCTGGTGAATCGCTACTGTGCTCGCCTTTCGCAATCCGGGGAGAGATCACTCTACTCCGACAGGTTTCCGCCCAATCTCTCTAACCTCTTGCGTGTGCAAGTTGATGGAGAAATTGGTAAATGTTAGATTAGCCTATTTCCTGGACAGCGGAGGCCATCTGTCTTCTGCACAGTGCGGCTTCTGTAAGTTTCACTCCACGTCGGATGCTCTGCTCCGACTGGAAATGCCGTCTGCAAGGCTTTTCTTCGTAGACAGCACTACGCCACGGTGTTTTTTGATCTGGAGAAGGCCTATGATACCGCATGGCGATACGGTATCATGGAGACTCTCCACACGATGGGGGCGAGGGGACGCCTCCCAATGTTTATATCTGAATTTTTGCGAGATCGTCGATTCCGCGTACGGGTGGGGGGAGCCCTCTCTGCTCCTAAGGAGCAGGAAGAGGGTGTCCCGCAGGGAAGTGTCCTCAGTGTCACACTCTTTGCCCTGAGCATCAACGGCATCACCTGGGTGCTGCCGGAAGATGTTCTCGCTACGCTCTACGTGGACGACCTTTCGATCTCTTTTGGCGCGGCCCAGATGCCAACTCTGGAGCGTCGACTCCAACAGACATTGAACCGCGTCTCTCGCTATGCCGAAGCGCACAGGTTTCGCTTTTCTTTGGCCAAGACTAAGGTGGTGCACTTCTGCCGCCATCCACGGCTTCACCCCGACCCAGATTTGTTTCTTAATGGGGTGTGCCTGGATGTGGTTGAGTCGCACCGTTTCCTTTGTCTTGTATTCGACCGACGCCTCACCTGGGAGGCTCATATTCGCAGCCTTAGGGTCTCTTGTACCCGCGCCATGGACATTCTCCGTTCCGTGACGTTCAGCGCTTGGGGCGCTGATAGGGCTACTGCCTTACTTTTTTATCGATCCTTTGTTCGCTCGAAGCTCGACTACGGATGCGAGTTTTATGCATCCGCAGCCGAGCGTTTATTGCGGAAGGTGGATTCAATCCACCACACCGGCCTTCGCCTTGCGACCGGTGCCTCCCGCACTTCCCCCATTGAGAGCCTGTTGGTCGATGCTGGGGAGATGCCACTCGCTCTGCGCCGCGTGCAGTGCATCACTCGCCTGTATGCGCGAGCCCGGCGCCTCCCTCAGTCGCCAACAGCTCTCACTGCATCCGCAGCTGATCTCGATGGTGCCTATGCCGCCGAGAGACGCCAGTCATACCCTAAGCCCTTTGGGTTTAGGGCCACGAAACTCCTTCGAGAGGTAGATATAGCTCTCGGGCCGGTGGTGCCCCTGGTTCTGCCCAGGACGCCACCCTGGAGGGTACCACATTTGGCTATTTGTCGCCACGCCTCTGCTCCCAAAGCTTGTACTGCGCCGGGAGTATTGCGTTCGACCTTTTTGGAGCACACATCGTGTCACGCTGGTACCGTGCCAGTGTATACGGATGGCTCCAAGTCCCAAGAGGGGGTCGGCTTCCACGCCGTATCCCCTCTGTTTGAAGTCAGCGGGGCTCTACCAGGCGCTGCGTCTGTCTTCACGGCCGAGCTGGTGGCAATACACCACTCGGTACGGGAGATTACGCGACGTGCCCGGTTCGGAGACCGGATTGTGATCAATAGCGACTCACAAAGCGCCCTGAGTGCTCTCGGGGCATTGGAATCTCCGCATCCCCTGGTTCGCGATATCCGTGACGCCACGGTTTTGGCGAGCCGGGCAGATGTCGAGATTATCTTCTGCTGGGTTCCTGGACATGTAGGAATTGCGGGAAATGAGCGCGCCGATGAGGGCGCCAAAGAGTCCCCGAGGACTCTGCGACCGGACCAGCGTTTCGCTCTTCCTCACACCGACTACATGGCAGGAATACGGGCAGCTCTTCGGACTGCTTGGCAAAGAAGATGGGAGACGGTCGAAGGGAACTTAAAGTTGCGTGCCATTGCGCCGCGACTGTTCCCATGGACCTATCCCCCAATGCCGCGGCGGCTTCAGGCTGCTTTCTGTCGTCTCCGAATCGGACACACTCGTGTGACGCATCGCTATCTGATGGAGCGCTCGCCTGCGCCCTATTGCAACGAATGCGTCGTCCCCCAGACTGTTCGGCACATTCTTGTCGAATGTCCCAGTCTGGGTGATCTTCGCGCACGACACCTGTCCCGGTAACGGGATGGGCGGGGTCGCTACCGCCTGTCCCTTGTGCTCGGGACGAGTGCGTGTACTTTGACTGGTGGACTTATTGACTTTTTGGGGGAGGCCGGCCTTCTCCCTTTTATTTAACCCGATTTAATTGTTGTTGTTGTTCTTGTAATTGTTTTTGTTATTGCTTTGTTATTGTTATTGTTATTTCTTTTTATTGTTTTCTGTTTAATTTTTTAAAGTAGCCTAGAACTAGGTTGTTTTTTACGGCGACTTATGCCTAAGTCGGCAGTCGCCAGATAGCCCCTTTAAAAAAAAAAAAAAAAAAAATCTATACCATACACTACTCCTATATTATGTGGGGGGTGATTAATCATCTACTGTAACGCAAACTCTTTAAGGACTGTTCGCAGGGATTAACGACCGACTAGGAAGTCAAACTTAAGGCGTTTGGTTTTAAATCCTTAATAATCAGACAGAGTGCATAAATGGTTGGCGAAATTTACTTGAATAGGCCGAGAGTATCGTTCAAGTTTAGTTAAAGATAAATTAACACAAATATTATTTTATATACAAACATCAAAATAAGAATTAAAAAAAATGGCAAAAGCGGATTATTTAAATTTAAATATTCTCTAGATAATTATTATGAGGTGGGATTCCTAAATAGAATTAATTGATTAGCGTTACTAGGCTCAGATCAAAAGGGGGAACTTGACATTACTAATAATGGAGGGGGTTTCAGTCTTACGAGAGGGTAACTTCAAGGAAGTTCCTTATTGCGATGAGTCGAGTCGGGAACTATCTGATGAGGAAAGTACGGCACTGGCCGAATGAGGCAGGCAAGAAGGAACGATCCGAACTAACCTTGCGATGAAGATCGCCAATCTTCAAAGATGATGTTCGACAGGAAATGTGGGAATTCTCGAAATTCCACTAGAAGAGGAAACTTCTTTTCCTCAAAGGTAATCGATGGAGATTTTCTTCGGTTCGATTAAATAAGGAAGACTGTTGGGCAAATTCAAAGGATTGTCGTTCACAGAAGCTACCAATTGACTGGAATAGAATCAAGGCGGAGACAGCCTTGCAATCTAATAAACTCTCACGGGACTTGGACGAGACGATGAGGACGGCCTTGAGGTGTGTGCGTGACTCTTCGATCTCTTTTCAAAACCGAGTATTTGTATGGGCTATTCTGAAGGGGAACAGCGAATTTAGAGGAAGGAGTCATAAGCTCCAGGCATCTTAATCTAAAGGGAGAGTCGATTTGTCATTTAACAGCAAGGCGCGAAACACAGGGGCTCTTTCTCGCAATGCACTCAGTAGTCGAAACTTCTCGAATTTCCGGAACAGGAAGTCACGTTGTCCATAGCGGGATACAATCGCACGTGATCTTCAATAATGTGGCGGGGAAGGCAGAGGTTTTTATTTTACACCCCTCCCTTCCGAGATTGAGGGAAGAACAAGGGACATCGAAAATTTGGACAGGAGGAATTATTTTTAAGGCGTTAACCTGATAAAAAAACAGGCGATCTTACCTGTATTCGACGGGCTTACAAAAGAGTATGAAATGGATCTGAACAAAAAGAATTAATGTAAATGGGTCGACAAAAAACACATTTAAATTAAGGCACCAAATTAGAATTTTGTCTAAAAAGATAGTGGAACAACAAAAAAGTCAACAACACTATATTAAATAAGTAACTACAGGGACCAAAGATGTATGTACATGATTAGATTACTGGTTTACAGGCGACCTATAAATTAGTGGATTAGAAGGCATTGTTGGCCAATGGATTCCGGTTAGAGAATGTCAGCTATACAATTTTCGGTACCACGTATATACCAAACTTTAAACTGATATTGTTGGAGTATCAAAAGCCATCGCATTATACGTCCGTTCTGGCTCTTAGTATTTCGGAGGTACGACAAAGGGCGATGGTCATTTTCAACAATAAACTCTTTCCCTATTAAATACATGCTGAACTTGGTAATACTTCATACTATAGCTAAAACTTCCCATTCTATTACCGAGTAATTACGATCACGGGGCAGTAGCTTTCGGCTCGTATAAGCCACTGGGTGGCTTTCACCTTCGTCGGAGTATTGGAGCAGCACACATCCAATTCCTTTGCAACTCGCATCCGGCCGGATGCCGAAGGTTTTAGAGGGATTAAGGAGCCTCAAAATGGGGGCAGACGCTAGCTTGTCCTTGAGCCCCATGAATCTGGTATTAGCTTCGGTATTCCGTGTAAAGGGATCTGGGGATCTCTTCTGGAGGAGGGAACTTAAAGGGGTGGAAATAGACGCGAATTAAGGGATATATTCTACGGTAAAAGGAGGCAGATCCCATGAATAACCTCGCTGTTTCTTCGTACGGGAAAGGGGCATCTCGACAATGGCTCTGACCTTTTCGTCCTGGGGGGAGGCATCTGATTTTTTCAAACATTGAAGCTCAGATACTTAATAGTATTGTACGCAAAGTGGCACTTAACTAAGGCCAAGGGTGAGTCCGTTCTCACGAAGCCTAATAAGTAAGGCGTGGAGAGCTATCACGTTTTGGTCTCACGTAGAGGTAGCAACATAAGGGTTGTCGAAGTAAAAGGAGACGTGTGGCAAGTCATCCACAATCCTTCGCATCATCCTGTTTTAGTTGCTACAAGCAGTGACTAACCCGAAAGGGAGTCTTTTAAACTGCATAAACCTTTGTAATTGGGAAAGGCAGTATACCTGCGCGCGTTTTTACGGAGGGGAATTTGGTAGAAGGCTTTGCAGGGGTCCAAATCAGAAATAAATTTAACTTCCTCAAAAAGGTGGAAGTTTTCGTCTATAAGGGGGATAGGTTCTGCATCAAACACTGTGACTGAATTTAATTTTCGAAAATCGACGCACATGCGGAGAGTTTGTTCGCGCTTGCGAACTATGACTATCGAGGAGCATTAATCTAACTTCGAGGGCTCGATGATATTTAAGGCTAAAAGATTGTCTACTTCTTCATTAAATGCTTTCCGAAGGTTGATGGGAAGAGGATAGGGCTCAGAACGAACAGGTTTCTGAGTGATGAGAACAATTTGATGCTCAAATTGATTGGAGCAAATAGGGGACTCGGAGATGACATCTTCGAATCCATTTAGCAACTGCTTCAGCTGACTTTTTTAAGAGGCGCTAGCCTGGGGGAGACATCCAGCACGGGGGATGATAATTCAGGGGGTCCAGGTAAAGATGGAATAGGGTAATTACCATCTTGTTCAATGCATACTACTTGCATGACATTGACGTGGTGAGCGGGATACACCGCTTTTAAAAGAGACTCTTCATCAAGGTCTCAATATTGTTGATACACGCACGGTGGTAAATTTATTTACCATATTGATATGGAAAACCTTATCTCCTGAGGGGTTTCAAATCAGATAATCCACTGGTCTTTTTACCTCTACATATAGCGGAAAAGGGGCTCTTCCACTTTCTCAGAATTTTGTTACTCTTCGTGGGAAGTAGCAACAGCACATCCTCGCCTAGCCTAAAACTTCTTTCATTCCCCTTTAAATCGATACTTCTTTAAATTTACTTTAGTATTTTGGTAAGCGATGTCGGCACATATCTCGAGGCGCTTTCGGAGGTCTAGTAGGTAGGAATAGGAGGATTGGATTTCGTTATCCAGACGGCGTTTGGTGAAAACTTCCTTTAAAATAGCAAGGGGGCCTCGAACATTATGGCCATCAGTAATTTGAAGAGGGCGAATCCTAGGGTCCTATGGGGATTTCACGACACGCAAACAGTATCACGGGTGAAAAGCGGTGCCATTCTCGGGGCTGATCTCTACACAATTTTCAGAGGATTGCTCTCAATGTGCCATTTAGCCTTTAGCAAACTCCGTTTGCGGCTGAGTGGTATGGGGTGGTAAACAGATGAGGAGCTTGCCGACTTACTCCATAAGCTCGGAGGTAAATTGTCTTCCTCGATCCGATAATACCTCTTTCGGAATTCCTATACGAGAAAAAAATGGAAATGAGGGCTTCGACGCACGAAGCGCTATCAATGTGAATAAGGGCAACTCCCTCAGGAAAACGGGTAGCAAGCTCTACCAAAGTGAGGACGTAACTGCGTCCTTCACTAGACGGGGGATGAATAGGGTCAATAAGATCAATGGTCACACAAGAAGAAAAAGGTTCCGAGATTATCGTGCTTTTATGAAGGGAGGCTTGCTTGACGCGCCCTTTTGCTGGTGTTCTTTGGCAGGCATCGCATGATTTGCAGTAATCTGCAATTTCTCTCGCCGCACTTGGCCAATATAAAATAATTTAAAACTCTCTGAGCGGTTTTATTAGGACTAAAATGACCGGAGAATAAACTATCGTGAGAAATCTGGAGAACTTGATGGACGTGAGAGCGAGGAACACACAACGAGTGTGTTTCAGGCTCGGTTCCGTCGGAACATTTACGATATAACAGCTCATCCTTGACAAGGTATGAGTTGCTTTTCCCACCACGGGAAGACTCTTTCTCCTGAGTCATTGCTTTCTCTTAGAGGGGTAAGGAGACTTGCGCTTCCCTTCTGGGCGCGGGCAAAATCCTCGTCCGGAGGGTCTCCATCACCGGATCGACGGGATTTTCTAAAAGAACGGGTTCCTGGGAAGCCTTGGAAGTCTAGGAACGGGCTACCATGGGTTGTGCTACCGGGTTACTTGTAATCTGAGGGCTCTGACCAACCCGTCCAGGGAAAAACTTGATTATGGCTGCTACCACTTCGACCCAACCAGTCAAATATTCACATTCGATGTGGTATTTTTCAATTGGGAAACGATTCGCTCGACCAAAGTAATCATGGACCACACCTACTTTTGGTGGTCATGACCAACCGGGGTAAGTAAATACTCGGATCCCACGACGCATGTGCCCCCAGTGTCACGTACAAAGATTGACACACGGCATCCGTTCACAGCTCTATTTTCAATTATAAAACCACCGGGGAAGCTCTTATTAAAGAGGAAATTTACTTGGTGATCGGAGTTGTTGGTCGACGAGAGAAACGTAGAGGTATCCTGAAGAGAGGGGGGGAGAGTAGGAGTGGCACTAACTTGGTGTACCTGATGGGAGGGCACGCTTCTGAATTGGTAATTTTGAGGACAGTTCGTGCGTACGTGACCTTCTATTCCGCACGGAAAACAAATTATCTGCCTTCTGGGGAATAATAACCCGGGGATGGGGAGTGGTAACTATGTGCTTAATGTCTCTTGGATCCGAAGGAGGAAGGTTTCTGATTTTCAAGGGGCCTTGAACCTTCAGGAATTTAGAAATATTTCTTGGAGGGGGCCTGAAGTTATTAATCTTAAACTTAGGATGAGGCGGGGAAGGCTTCTAATTATCCGTGGGATAAAGTTATGGCTGCTTGCATAGGCATTAGCCTCTTCTAGGCATTCTGTGCACGTAGGGTAGCGCTGGGGCTTAACGAAGGCACGGACTTCGTGGGTCAGGGGAGCTAAAACTTTAAACGCATCTAACCAAAATAGAAGGTGTTTCTGGAGGGTGTACCCAAAATGGCGAAAGGCCTGACCGGGGCGGATATTTTTGTGACGTAAATGGGCACGAAAGAAGTCCGGGGTAATATTCCTGGCAGCTAAGAGTTCGGACTTGATGGTAGAGTAATCCACGGTGGACTCTGAGGGAAGGAAAATAAATATGTCTCTCAAATGGGAGTTTAGGAGGGGGAGAAATTTGGCGCTACCATCTACCTCGATGTCCGAATTGTTGATTTCGAAGATAATCTCGAATTGCATAAGATATGATCAAAAATCTTCTCCTTCTTTAAAGACGGGTAATCTTGCTGACGGTGATTGTCGAGTTTCGATCCGTGAGTTAACTGACATTAGCTACAATTGATTATGGCTTAAACGGGATACCAATTCATTTTTTTTTACTTTTTACAATGTTAGATTATCATATATGAAATTAAAGCTCATTAAAAAACCTTTTATTTCTGCCTAACCATAAGAACCTACGGCGCCTTGAAACCTGATATCATATAAATGGCTATAGAATTACTAAAAATTAGGCATTCAAACTAAATTCATGATCGAATGATGCACATATAATTTTCTTATCATTTAAAATCAGAGTTCTTAAGTTTCATTGAAATTTGCGTAAATGGTGGACTAAAACATATATTTTTCGGAAAAGGTCAACTATAGGTTTTGTTCTCAGTTGGAAAAGGGGATGTTAGGTTAATAGTACTAGTGTTATGAATGCCCTGGAATTGAGTTCAATCTATACTCCAATGATGCTAAAAATATAAACCAGTTCTTAGGCGCCGTTTTTTTAGCAAATATTTAAAAGCGAAATATATAGTTTTGCGTTTTGTTTACAAATCAACTGTAAAAATAGACGGAGAATTTCCACGAATGTATAAAATTTTTCATTATCATAAGTTTGACTATGTTCTAGTCATGTTGCTAAAACAAATGTATACTATAGAAAATTGCATAAAATTTTCAATAAACTGATATTAAAGTCAAGTGTAGTTTTGTTTGTTTTGTCACAAATAAACTTTAAATATCTAAGAAAGTTTTCCACGTATGTATACAATTTTGCATTATCCTAATTTTCACTATGTTCTAATCATGTTGCTAAAAAAATAATTATATCATAAAAAGTGCATCAAATTTTCAATAAAATGATATACAAAACCAAAAAATGCGAAATATGAACAAAATAATTTGAAAAGTGACTAATGAACAAATGTGATACCCTCTTAATTCAAGTTCATGCTGCCTTATTCACTTACGCTTTCTGCTATGTTCTTTTCCACTTCTCGTTGTTCTCTTGCTCTTCTCTCTTCAGTTTCTCTTACTTCTTGTTACTTCGCTCTTCTCTCTTTTCTTTCATTTTTCTCTTCTTCCTGAATATAAGTCAATAATATTCGGCCCGACAAGCCCAATAACTCTCCTTGACTCTTGAGACGGCCAAATGAAGAAGACATTATATTGTCGCCAATTAGAGGTTCGGCCTAAGTCGGCCTTGTTTTGATTGCAAAGCGATCATATAAGGGTTTGGTAAAGTGGCTTGCTTAGAGGTTTCTTGACGTACGGTTCGAGGGGTATTAACCGATCAAGGTTTGTAAGTAAAAGGCTCCTTTGTAAAGGAATTAAACATGTGTATTTTTAAACCGCTTAAAAATGTTTACACTTAGTGTAAA
The DNA here is from genome assembly GCA_963969495.1 of Ceratothoa steindachneri. Classification (NCBI taxonomy): domain Eukaryota; kingdom Metazoa; phylum Arthropoda; class Malacostraca; order Isopoda; family Cymothoidae; genus Ceratothoa; species Ceratothoa steindachneri. The sequence goes on from OZ018326.1 coordinate 150,445,519, forward strand.
GATTTAATTTGCCCAACCGAATATGCTAAATTGAGCAAGAATAAAGGAAATTCGCAGAGCGGTGAATTAAGAGTCTCTAAATTGATCAATGAATAACTAAATGAATCAATCAATAATGTGTCAATAATCATTTGAATGAAATGTTCTCTTATTTATATCAGGAGGCATTTTGGGTGCGACGCGTAGCTCCACCTTCATTGGGTCGCTGAGGCTGTGTTTAGCTAACTATCAGACCAGCGGAGCCTGTGACCGCTGAAAATTCTCCACTTCGTATCTTACTTTGGGGGTTTCTCCCCTGCGAGGGTATCACAGAGACTCCGTTTGCTTGGAGCTACAAGATGACCTTATCAAATTTTACATTTAGGTGAAACATCTTTTGTCGCCAATTCTGTTCCATAATCCAGATAGCTTTAATTATTTTGTTTGCTCATCTGCTCTTGCACTTTGGGTACAATAGTCTTAAATTGTGGTCGAGTTTCAATCCAGACGTTCTAATCAGATTCCGCTGGTTCACAAACCGTCATCAAACGACCTTATTTTATTGCTCCTACCATTCCATCTTTGATACTTCGATATGGAAAAATGTGTATTTGTCCTTCCTCTCTCTCTCTCTTTCTTTGTGTGGGTGCCATGATTGTACACTACAACATCTTGTTGGCTTACTTAGGTGAACGTAATACGCCAACGGGGCTATTGACGTAAATAAATTTCTTGGCAATATACGTGAAGCCTAATTTTTTCCCCCAAAAAAATATTAAAATATTATCCCACTAAAAGCACACTAAAACTCTTGCTACACTCTTAGGAGGGGTTAATCTTTCTAATCCAACTGGGGACTAACCCAAATATTCCGGTAAATGTTATTCAGAAAGACAAAGAACGGGTCCCAACTAATAATCTAAATTTTAAATAGTTAATAAACTAATGTTCCACTGATCTAGAACTAAGTTGAACGTACTTTGGCTAAAAGAGAAAAATAAAGAAACTTCAATAATGAGAGGGAACTACTAAAACTCAAAGGGGATGTAAATTAAGTAAACTGATTTACTTTGTAATATACCCCACACACTTGACACCGGTGTTTATAATATAGAGTCAAATATATATATATATATATATATATATATATATATATATATATATATATATATATATATATATATATATATATATATATATATATATATATATATATATATATATATATATATATATATATATATATATATATATATATATAATATATGTCGTGGTACAACACTCTATACCATACACTACTCCTATATTATGTAGGGAGTGACTTAATCACCCACTGCAACGCAAACCGTTTAAGGATTATTCACAGGGGTTAACGACGGAATAGGAGGTCAAACTCGAGGGGTTAGGTTTCAAATCCTTAATAATCAGGCAGAATGCATAAATGGTGAGCGACATTTACTTAAATAGGCCAAAAGTATCGCTCAAGTTTAGTTAAAGATAAATTAACAAAAATATTATTTTATTTACAAACATCAAAAGAAGAATTAAAAAAAAATGGCAAAAAGGGATTATTTAAATTGAAATATTCTCTAGATAATTATTATGAGGAGGGATTCTCAAAAAGAATTAATGGATCAGCATTACTCGGCTCAGATCAAAAGGGAGAACTTGACATTACTAATAATGGAGGGGGGTTCAGTCTTGCAGGTCTGTGACTTCGAGGAAGTTCCTTCTTGCGATAAGCGAATGGGGAACAATCCGATGAGGCGAGTGGAGCACGGTCCGCATGAGTCGAGTGATATATGATCCGAACCAACTTGCCGATGACGATAGCTAATCTTCAAAGAAGACGTTAGAGAGGAAATGTGGGAATTCTCGTAATTCCACTGGAAGAGGAAACTTCTTTTCCTCAAAGGTAATCCATTTGCAAATTCCAAGGCTTGCCGTTCACAGAAGCTACCAATTAACTAGGGTAGAATCACGGCGAAAAAAGCCATGCTGCCTGATGAACGATCACGGGACTTCGATTATTATAGATCAGAACGGCCTTGAGGTGCGTGCGGGACTCTTCTATCTCCAGTCAAAACCGAGTATTTGTATGGGCGAGTCTGAGAGGGAATTTGGAGAAAGAAGTCACAAGATCCAGACATCTTAATCCGGAGACGAAGTCGATTCATCATTAAACAGAAGGCGCGAAACACAGCGGCTCTTTCTCGCCTCGTCGCCGGGGGGGGGGAGGGGGAGGCCTCGGACGATTTCACTGGATTGAGGGATATTTCCCCATTGCGCTCAGCAGTCAAAACTTCTCGATTCTTTCTGAACAGGAAGTCACATTGTCCATGGCGGGATACAGTCTCACGTGGTCTCCAATTAAGTGGGGAGGGGGTAGAGGTTGTTCTTTTACATCAATGAAGTAAAAGAGAAAATATATATGACATTGGGGTGAGCAACACTTTTTTACCACACTGCAAATGATATCTCAATCAAGGAAAAACGATATGCCCAAAGTACAAAACAAGGCCCTAAGATTGATAATGAACACACGGAAAAGAGAAATGCGCAAAAAGAGTGACCTATACGTAGACGCCAATTTGACAGCAATTAATAAAGTCCTCAGAAAAGAAGCAGGAGATATATGGAAGAAACTCAATAATTTCCGACAAGAATTTGTAGAACATATCTATATCCCCAATAATTTGGAAATAATCAATGAATATTGAGAAAAGAATTGAAGAAAACTAAACTATGAGAACTGTATATGAACTAAACAAGAATAAAACAACCGTAACAAAAAATGAACAGCAAACAAACTACCGATGAAGGAATAAAAATGAAAGAAATATAAAAATAAAATGCGTTCAAGGCATGAGTGCCATTAAACACAGATGATAAAACACTTAAAACCAATAGGTGCTAGAAAATTGATCTCTCGTTAGCTATAAACCTTCGTAACTGAGCGACGCTGAGTGTAAAAACAAGAGAGAACGTCCCTCCAATGACCTGCGGCGTTTTGTGATAAGATGATAAATGGTTATTACATTGATGGTTTCCCATGGCTCAAATCACTTACAAGTTCCTTTGAATGGCTAAATGAGGCTTCTGCCACTAGATGACGCCACCCAGCGCCAGATTCGATGGCACATTTGAAATCTCCAGGGTGAATAACCATATAGCCTAAGGTCATATGGGTCATTTCATGGCTCTAAATGGGTACAAATAAACTTTACTCCTTTTGAAAAAATAAGCGACGCCTAGACCTGGCACTTCGCTGAAGACAAAAATAAGAATAAATGATAAGTAAATGCAGTATGGTGGTCCTGAATCCTCATTATTAGCGAGTCTCTCTTGTTTTGGGGACATAGGTATTCCTTTATCACCTGGGAGCACCGTGCATGCACATTGTGCGTCATCACTAAACTTTAACTCTTTTATTTTCCATTTTCCATTTTCTACTATCAACCCTCTACGAAACCTTGCTCCGAACCTCCTACCAAGTACTTCAACCTTGGTTCACTCCAGCTGATAATCAGAAGAGTGGGAAGTTTGTCCCGGAGTAATTGGCCCACAGGAATCTTCCTCTTCTCGCCTCCCTCCCCCCTCGATCGTGGGTAGTGGACAGAGGGGAGGAGTACCTGCAAACTAATTTTCCTCTTATAAAAAAAACTTGCTGAAGATTGTCTATGCGCACTTTAAGTCTATTGTTCATATTCAAAGATAATAATTACAATAATCAATGAGCAAAAACAATTTGTCTTCACCAAATTTATCTTTGGGTTAGTCTGAATGAACAAACCGCAAGCTTCTTAATCATATATATATATATATATATATATATATATATATATATATATATATATATATATATATATATATATATATAAGCAGTTTGCTTAAAAAAATAGTCGAACTGTGTGGATTGCCTAAAATTTATTTAGGCAAAGGTAAAATTAGATTTATAAAATTATTTAGGAAGCATTTAAGAATAAATATCGTTGAATGTGCTTAAATAAAAATAATTGTATTAATTTTTTCCAATTTTTATTTTATTAAGCCCTGGTATGTCGCCCAAGTAGTTTTGGAAAAGTCAGAAACTGAAGTAAACTACTTGAAATTATCGTAAGTGGAGAGGAAAGTGGAATTTAAGGTTATGATGCGGTTACAAAGGGACAATCAACCGAGTGGAAGAACTAAGGTTCTCCAAAAGCGAAGAAATTCGGGCACTGAAATAAAAGTTGAATGAAATTCGTAGCCTAATCTAGATGCTTTTCCTAAAATTGGCTATAAGTAGTGGTTTTAGATAAAAGTCTGTTAGGAGAGGTATGTATTTGCTGCATGTGAGTAATTTGAGTGAAACTATCTCAATTTAGAATGAATGTTAAAGTTTATTCTAAAAAAAATTATTCTGGGTATTTTTTGATAGAAACGCGTATATATTTTATATAAACTCTTTCCTTCGATATTCCCTATAACACTATTTTAAAGGCCATCTGCCTTGATTTATTTTTGTTCGATAAATATCTATTTTCCTAAATGTGGGTAGATTATTGCAAACTTTTCACTCGTAGCAAACAATCAATTAACCACCGCAACTTTAAAAACTCTACCACGCCATTGGTGAATGTCTAAATATGTTCAGAAATTTTCTTGTACTCTAAATTTAAAAAAATAAGCTTGTAGACTAAAAATATGGAGTAGATATCCTTCTTCCATTTCTCAATCTGATATGGGTGGAATGCACATTTGATAAGAGAATTAATTATTGATATATCATAAAAGTCTTCCTACAAATGATTCACGATATTTACACTCTTTATTGATTAAAGTAAATATAAAATCTAGAACCTGCGCTGTTTCTTTAAATATTTCCTTGGATGCTTTAACTGGGCTTTCCACACCATAGATTTTGAATATAATTATGTTTACTTATATAACAAATTATGTTTATATAACAAATTATGTGATTTTTGTAATTTTCATGTCTTTTTGGACTTGCAATCGCTGATAAATCTGCTTAAACAGAAGATCAAAGCGCTGTTATAAATTTCTTCTCTGGGAAAACAAGTAATTTTTACCCTTACCAATGTCTATAAAGAACGCTCCATTGTCACTCGTTATGACAACTATGTGGTACTTGTGAGCTGGAGACACTATTTTTGATGTCCCTACGACATAATTCCCTTGGTGGCTCACTTATGACAGTGAATCAGTATACCGATGGATTTGGCTTGTATCTTACGTTAGTAAGTATAATATGGGTTCAGTCCACGATGCTTGTTAACCTGAACTAAAGAAAACTGTCACCGATAAATTGGCAGGAATAATATGGAATAAATAAAAACTATTCATATCAATTAATATATATATGGATGACTTTTGTTCATAAGAAAGAATCTAAGGAACACTTTAAAGATAGGTGATTACAAAACATATGTAGAAGGAGTAGAATAAATCGTAGAAACAAAAGTTTCATTCATTTTATTTAAGTATATAAATATAATAAAAGTTAAGTGTGGGATCATGAAACTCAATACGCCGTTATCTCACAGAATTTCCCTGGTCGAGACGGATCAGCGCAACTGTATTTAATTTGGGGTGCTTTATTACCGTCTTTCCCCCCTTTGATAACGCCGTCCTTCTCTGAGGCTCAGCAGCCGTGTCCATCTCCTCCCCTTTCGCCTCGTCGATGCTCCGAAATTATCAAGGTCCATGTTTGCTTAAGCCGCGTCCGATATCCCTTGGGACGCCTTGCTGCGCACAGCCTTGTGACGACCCAGGCTGTGGCTCCTATATTAGGTGATGTCTGCAAATCCTCAGCAGATAGAGAGAGCCTGAGCTTTTTGCCATCCAGATCCGAGTATCTGTCCCCGTGAAGTGGTCCCCTCGCCCTTGTGATCTCGTCAGCAGATCGTCTTTGCGTAATCCTCCATGCCCCGAAGATGGTCCTGGGTTTCTCTCGTCTCACTATATTGGTTGAGACTTCCTGCCGTCCCGCAGACGAATCTCGATTTGTGATTACTTCTCGCTGGAGCGGAAGTAATCTCAACCCCCTTCGGAGTCTCTCTGGACGCCTTCGCATCGGGACTGCATCGACGAAGACCTGGCCATTGGTCTTTCATCTCCCTAGTTCATCCACCAGAGGTAACCAGGAGTCCTTTCCTCGTAATTCCAACCTCTCCGTTCCCAGTCCGAAGAAGAATTTCCCCAATTTGTGTAACGCCAATAGACTTGCTAAGTCCTTCCTTCAATCCAACTTATTGGATCACTTATATATTTTTTCCGTCATAATATTCTTCGGTCGTACTAATTATTATTTAGATTTCCATATTTATCTGCGCCCTTGTACTTTTTATTATTTGTATTAAAGTGTATGTTTGTAGAGGTGTTTATCTTTCGGATAACCCTTGAGACAAACCCGACAAACGTGTTCCCATTCAAAGCGCCGACCTTAATAATATTGCACTCTAGTTGGAAGGTATTTACCATCCCCCAAATCAATTTTATCCGAGCCCAGCGCCGACAATAGCGGCCTGGCTTACAGACCTGTGTACCTTTTTGAGACTTTTGGGTCACACACTTTCGTCCCTCGACATACATAATAGACTCTCACAACAATTTTATTTCGTTTTGGTATTTCAAATGAACTGCATTTATCCAGGAAAAACCTTGACCTTTAGATATCTTTATATTAAAATCTGGTGTCAAGTATAGTTTTTTTTCCTTAAGAACTCGTTAAGTTTCAATTCTCCCCATTTAATTATTCTGTCCGAGTTTGCCTAAGTTCGCTCAAAGTTATTCAAAGATTGTGGAACTAATTATTAACTTATCTTTGTAACTATTTAATTGTGTGCTCGCGATACAATATCTTCCCTTTTTCTTGATGGTAACCCTCTAATAAATTTTGAGCTGGTTTGAGAGGACGGAAAATTTTAATCCAATCCAATAGGGATTGAATTCTCGCGTTTGCAATTTTGTTTTATAAAGTTTTTTTAGGGGGGGGGGGCACATTCTTTTTGGAGTGTAAATCTTAGTAGATATTTTTTTAACTTCCCTGAGAGCTCCATAGTCTGTGTCATGTGTTCCGTGTACATTCGAACTGATGACGCACACGTACTGTCAAGGATGTCGTCCTTTGATAGATTCCACAAACAAGGTCAAATCTTGGAATTAACAGGCAAGGATTTACTTACCTATATCCAGGACGAAGAAAGAAATCAGAGGGAAGAAATAAGAGAACAAAGAGCAGCTCAACCAGAGCAAAGAGAAGCCAAAGAAAGAAGAGAAAGAGGGCAAATTGAAGCCGAAGAAAGAAGAGAACAAAGAGAAGCATAAGAAGGAAAAGAAAAAAAGCAAAGAGAAGCAGAACAAAGGGAAAGAAACCGTCAACATGAGCGAAAACTAAGTCGGGATAACGTTGAAGCCCTTTCCGTTAGTTCAAGGAATGAGGCCCCTCAAACCTCTTCGGTTAAGTTACCCGTATTTAAGGGTAGGGAAGACTTCAGTGCCTACCCCAACCACTTCGAAAAGATTTTCAAAGTGAATTCGTGAGACATTAAGGAGAATGGAGTCACACGCTTACTTTCCTTGCTCAACAGCCACCTTTGGGAAATTTTTATATCTCTCGCTGCCGAAGCGACCCTTAATTATTTGACTCTCAAGGCCGAATTGCTATCGGTAATTAATATGAATCCCGATTTCTATCAGGCTAAGTTTCGCCAGGCAAGAATATTACGTGGCCAAACATACCGCCAGTTTGGCTTCATCCTTCAGAGAAGCCTACAATTCTGGCTGGACTCGGCTCAAGTAGAACGCGAATACGAGTCTCTGTTCGATTTCCTTTTACGCGATCAGTTAATGGCTGCGCTGCCATGCGACATATATGCATTGGTAAAAGATAGACGAGCGTCTACCTTTAAGGAATGCCTGTAAGAGGCGAATGTACACACGTCCAGCCATAATCTGTATCCGATGGACCTCAAGAAATCGCATCCCCCATCTCCCAAGAGTAAGAGTAATTTCCCTAAGTCCTCTCATAAAAATTAACCGCATTTTGTCAAAGTTGCTGGTCCCCCCAAACCTAGATTCCCTCCCCGGCAAGAACCGAGATATCTTAAGCTCTCCTAAATAATCCCTCACCATTCGATTACCCGCGGCGGCCCATCGTGTCTTTCACATGCGGCGGGCCCGGACATTTTAAAACCAACTGGCCTAAAACTCTTATCTTCGCTCTTCCCCCATCCAACAAGTCGATCAAGTTACTGCTTCTCTCTTCCAATGATGTGCTAGCCCAATAACCCCATTTTCTGCCCTGACTAACGGTTCCTAGGGACATCAAGTCAATTTTTTATTTAATAAAAGCTTTCCCGGTGGGCTTGAATTTGAAGAAGAAACTGTTAATGGGTGCCGAGTGTCAACCCTTGTGAGAGACACCGGGTGGAGCGGCTTCGTAGTGTCGGGAAAATTGCTCCCCCCAGTAAGTCCCGACGACGAGAGGTATGCAGTAGTCCACGACTACTTGGGGCGCACCAACTGGTTCCCCGTGGTTCGCTGCTCCCTAGATTCTAAATACTTAACTGGTTAGGTGGAGGCTGTTGCAGCTCCCATTAAGTTCTGCGCCGTGTTGATCGGCCAGAACCCCCAGATCTTCCCTAATCCTGTAGCCCAGCCCGTCCTTTAAAAGAGATTGCAACTCCCGTGCCTTTATAAACTCTGTATGCCCTTGAATTTGCATCCCTTAATAACAAGGAGTTCGCAAGTAAGCAGAAGAAGTGCTCTTCTCTCCAGCCCCTATGGGAAAAGGCCCTCAGGACAATCAAGTTTCTGTTTGTAGCCCAAGGAAGGTTATATATCTCGTTAAAAAAGAACTTTACCGTTCTACCTCGACCGAGGATGATGCTAACACTTGCACCCTTTGCATCCCCCGTTCTCGCGTTCCACAGGTTCTTCGCCTTCCCCACGATAGGTTTTGGCTGGCTATTTCAGCCACAATAAATCCGCCCCAAAAATCTTTCGATATTTCTTTTGGCCCGTCGCTGCCAAAGAAATTGCAGAATTTTGTCGATCCCGTGATATTTGCCAAAATACGACGGAAAAAGGACGAATTGCACCTGCCTCCCTGCCAAAGACCCCCCCATTGTTTCTGAATCCTTTTTTAGAGTGGTTATGGACTTTATTCGTCCAATTCCCCCCCCCCCCCTAGGTCGAGCCAAGGACACTCTTATATCTTCGCGCGCGCTCATGGATTTCGCTACGAGGTTCCCTCATGCAGTTCCCCTTAAAAGAATCGATAGCATAACGTGCGCGTAAGCACATTAATAGCTATCTTTCTCAAGTCGACAGACAATTTACGTCTGAACTTATGGAATACGTGGGAAAACTTACACTGATAAAACCTCTCTTCACAACTCCTTTCCACCCTGCTGATAACGGAGTCTGTGGAAAATTAAATGTGACTGAAGACCGCCCTGAAAAAGCCGTGTCACGTTCAGCCTCAAGAGTTGCATCGGTATCTACCAGTCACTCTCTTTAGCGTGCCGTGAGACTCCTCATAAGACTTTATGGTTCGCACCGTTTGAACTCCTTTACGGGCGAAACGTCCGAAGCCCTATGAGTATTCTCAACGAATTATTCGCAAAGCCCCGCCTCGATGAAGAGATTAAAAGCTCGTATTCGTGCGTATTAGACCTGAGGAACTGCTTAGAAGAATGCTCCGAAATCGCATACAAAATTACGGATCTTAATTTGGAGAAATACCGGACTTATTTCGACGTAAAGGCAAAAGATCGACGCCTCTGACCAGGTGATGAGGTTTGCTCCTCCTCCCCACTGAATTTAATAAGGTCCTTTGACAGTGGAAAGGCCCGTTTCCTGTTTTAGAAGCACGAGGGCCCGTGGACAACCTCATAAAGACTCCCCCTGGCAATAAGTTATATCACCTAAACATGCTTAAGCGATTCCACCACCGCGCGTGTATTAATAACATAGTCGCGCTTGACGAAGAGGCGGTAATTGACGCCGATTACCCCCCCCCCCGCCCTCCCCGAGCTTCTTACTCTGATACAGACAGTTTGCATCGAGTCAGATAAGGAACAGCCCCTACCAGCTCTCCCCGGTTCCAGTGAAGAAATTGCCCAGGAACTCAATTTAAACCCCCTTGAGACGAACCCGGCAAACGTGTTCCCATTCAAAGAGTCAACCTTAATAATATTGCACTCTAGTGAAAGGTATTTACCATCCCCCAAATCAATTTTATCCGAGCCCAGCGCGACAGTGGCGGCCTGGCTTACAGACGTGTGTACCTTTTTGAGACTTTTGGGTCACACGCCTCCGTCTCTCGACGTACATAATAGACTCTTACAACAATTTTATTTCGTTTTTGGATTTCGATCCAGAAAAAAATTGTTGGAATTCGAATGAACTGCATTTATCCATGTTAAACCTTGACTAGGAATCTCAGAATATTAACCGATTTATTAGATTGAATGGGGATTACAAACCATTTTTGAACACCGGAGGGAGGAAAGCTGAAATAGAGTTCAAATCTCTGTCTATCTCAGATCACAATTCATGAGGTATGATGAACCAAATCTCGGTCTATCTCAGAACACAATTCTCATTTACATTTTTTTTTCGCCTCTCCATTCTACTTATATTTCTCATGCTCAAACTTTTGTGATCTTTGTAATGTGGTCAATCTTATGAGTGACGCCGCTGGAAACTGTTTTTCTTATGTTCCAAGTTGTTGGGCTAAAGTCTGACTTAGAGGACATTTTTGAAATTTGCGTGATGAAATGATCAGAAAAGCGGAGTTAAGGAGCATAAACGAGGTTTCTTATGATACTATTGTAAATACAGCAATCATAAACTACTCTAGACATTTTAAACTAAGATCCCGTTTTTAATAATTTTTAGTTTCAAAATTTACCAAAAATGGCCATAAACGAAAGGATAACCACTACACCTACATATGATTTAAATTTTCTCCAATAAATTGACAGAAAAAAATATAAGTATACATATACTAATAAAACCCTCCAACGCATATTTTGAGTAAAAGTATCTTAAAGGCGGTTAACACCTTCATGGAATAGAGTACAAGAAATAAAAATTAGCTTTTGTAGATATCTTGTAATAAGCGCACCTACTATAAATTTTCCTGAAATCCGCAACTTACTACACAAAACCTACCCCAAACACAACGAGAAAGGTCCAACTTTTGCAGCAACACTAGACTGGTAAACTCACTTTATAAAGGCTCACATTCTTGAGGATCAAAGCAGTTATAGAAAGTGCTCCACCCCTTGGGGCTGAGTCCCAATCGGGTGTCCAATTCAAATTCGAATAACATGATGTGGAATCGCAGAGGTAATGAATCACAAAACTAGAGGATGATTAAGGTGTATTTGACGCAGCTTCATATTCGGTGTAGTCTGTCTTGTAATTTATATTCCATACAATCAATACTTCCAGGATTAGACCTCGTACTCAATGTAACTAAGGGTCAAATTCCTCTCTGATTACACGATTTGTGCAGTTATACTAGCCACTTCATTGGCGAGCTCAATGCTTACGACTCTTCATGTATGATGGAATTACGATCAAAAATAGAATATCTTCTGTAGCATAAAACACATTCTGTGAGAACAACTACCAAAACTGCTTAAGGTTATTTGCTGACCCCTATATCATAACTACTTTTCTTTGAAACCGGACGCATTATCTCGAGTGTGGTTATAATACTAGAAGAAAAGAGGAGAAGTATACCCCCACCTCAGACATGGAATCTTCTGTGTATACCAGTAAGACTACAGTGCAAAATAAGGTATATTTCAAGAAAGACTAAAACAGTAATCCTCGTCATTTAAGACCCATAAGAGCAGTAGAGTTGTGGTAAATATCCAATGGGGTAGTCTTCAACAAAACTATGATTGACACAAGTCCGAGATTTGTTAAGAATTACTCAAGATTAAACAAAAGACTTAGGGTGAGACAGGAAACTCCTATCTGCAGAAACACCGGAATGATTGGTGGAGATATTTTAAAAAATTGACAATCTTGCCTCATTTAAGTAAGTATTTCCGACAACGGCTCCGAACATTATGCCCCCGCATTTATAAAATTAATTTTCAAAGTTATCAGTGGAAAGCCGGGAGAAAAAGAAAACGAAAAAATACAGATCTGCGTGAAATTTTCCTTATTTAGGGAGTAAAGCAAGTCAGGCCGTTTGAAGAGATCGTGAAGATCTTAATAATAACATAACATAATTTCATGGATGACAAAAGCCACAAGGGCCTATCAAAGGTCATCCGTATCCATCAAATCCCACCCACATAATGCATCCATAGGATTTTGTCAGATCATGCATCTACAATATACAATTTAACAATCCTTAGGAATGTCCAACCATGCATCTACAATATATAATTTAAAGCCTCCATAGGAGTCTGTCAAAAACAAAATCAAAGTCCCCTAAAATATACAATAAAAAGAAACTGCATCCACAGGAGTGAGTTAAGAAACATATCCACATACCAAAAAGTAAGAGATTAACCCTCCATCCCCATATAATCATCTAATCTGCGCTTGAAAACATTAAAGTTTGGGCTGTCTACAGTCTCAGGTGGCAAACCATTCCAATAATCCACCACTCTGTTAGTGAAAAAATATTTTCTAACATCCAGTCTGCACCTCTGTTTTTTAATCTTTAAGTGGTGGCCTCTAGTTCTATTACTACCTTCTAACTCAAATAACTTGCTGAAATCCAATTTATCTATCCCAGAAAAGATTTTAAAAAGCTCAATCGTATCTTCCCTCACACACCTTCTTTCAAATGAAAACATATTTAATACCCTCAGTCTATCTTCATATTCAAGGTGCTTCGGGGATGGTATTATTTTTGTTGCCCTTCTTTGTACTGACTCTAATAAGTTTATATCATGTCTAAAATGTGGTGACCATGCCTGTATACAGTACTCTAAATGTGGCCTGACATAAGAGTTGTATAGTTTAAGGATGACCTACTTACTCTTGTAGCTAACATTTCTTTCAATGTAACCTAGCACCCTATTTGTTCTATTTTTTGCCTCAATACACTGCTTTGAAAATTTCAGTGACCTATCTACTACTACTCCTAAGTCCTTCTCATCTTCAACTGAAAAGCCAATACCCATCCATTTCATAGCTAAATTCCCTATTATCTCTCCCCATGTTAATAACTTTGCATTTATTAAGGTTAAAAGTCATCTGCCACTTCTGAGACCAAGCTAAGTCACCCTGCACTTTAATGCTACCCTCAACCTCTTGACTACAGCTGCCAATTTAGTGTCATCAGCAAAAATTGACACTTTGCTATTTACACCTTGCCCAAGATCATTTACATAGATTATAAATAATAAAGGGCCTAAAACTGATCCCTGAGGTACGCCACTAATAACATTCCAGCACTCTGACCTCACTTCATTCAGTACAACTCTCTGTTTCCTATTTTTCAGCCATTCAGTAATCCAATTTAAAACGTTCCCATATATCCCATGCAGCTTTAATTTGTGAACTAGTCTTCTATGTGGAACCTTATCAAAAGCTTTGCTGAAATCTAAGTAGATAACATCAACTTTCTCACCCCTATCTAATTCTTTAGTTAAATAATCCATAAAATCCAGTAAATTAGTTAATCCCAATCTACCTTTACTAAAACCATGCTGAGCATCATTAATTAACCTGCTACTCTCTAGATGATCAGAAATTCCCTTCTGAACCATCTTCTCAAGAATTTAAGCCGTGTTCTCACAATAAAGGAGCTGTCCCAAGTTAATACCATGGAGTAACAGAAAGGTACTCTGGAACCGACATATAAGTTCTCAGAATTTGGTTTGAAGTAGGCTGACGGGAAATTATAAGCTAAAATGTTAGTATACAACCTATATGGTAAGGCGAACTGATATCAGTTGTAAAGTTGTATCAATACGAAAATTCAGACTAGAGGCATCAAGAATGACGAAAAGTGAAGCCTTTCTTCCTTCTCGAGAAGGGGGGTTTGAAAGCCCATTCACTCCCAGAGTGTGAGCTTTAAGGGGACCATTTGAGGCTTACTCCTGTGCGTGAAGAATTTCTTAAGAGTTAGATATCTTATTTATTATAACTTTATCAAGGTATATCTATTTTAATTTTCAAAGTATATGATATACCCCCCATCCCCAATTCTAAATCGATGGGGGAGGAAAAACCTAAAATTTCAGGCATTTCATGAACATAATAAGTCCCCTATTTATGAACTGATCTTTATGAAATAAACGCTTTATGCAAATCTAAACATTCGGTTACATCACTATGATGAGTTTTTAAAAAAATGTGATTAAAGTTTACTTAAAGAAAGAGTTAACTTCGAGTAGTCAAAGATTTTCTCAAATTCGTTAATTTTGGCAACCCTCACTTAACTAATGTATTTTTTACAAGTAAATTTGCAAATAACTCATCATAACGATATGCATAAACTTTTAAGTAATATTTTAACCTTTATTTAGTAAATATCGACCAATAATGTTCTTGTTTTTTCGAGAAAATGGTCTCCAAAGTTCGGCGAGATTTTATGTTTCTAACAGATCGTAGGAAGCATATAATGCCAAATATACTTTATTTACAGAGGCTATATACCTTCATATATATATATATATATATATATATATATATATATATATCATCACTAACTCTATAATTTAAGAAGGGGATTCTTTTGATTATTTGAATATACATTTCATCTTAGTTTGGTTATGACATGTTATTTTTATCAAAGTTATTTCTAATAATTATTTTATAATATCAAAAAACAAAATGGTGAAGTGCAGAAAATTCATTTTTAGTTTTTAGTTCCTTTTGAAAATCATTTTTATTGGCGAAGTTCAGAAAATTTATAAAATTTAACCATGGCTAATTTTTTTAGATTTTAAATTTTTAATCTTAGTAACCAAGCGCAAGCTCCGTCCGTAGGGAAGAGTGGCGAAGCCAATGCCTGATATATATATATATATATATATATATATATATATATATATATATATATATGAGTGTGTATAGATAACAGTATATGACATATATATTGGATCCTCCCCCCCGCCAATACCTATTTTGATAAAAATTGCACACAAGGTTCAACGAATTTTGTTGTACAAATAAGTTAACAAATAATGGCAACCACTTATGAGAGTTTAACTACATTGTAGAGGAATTAAAACGTAACGCCACCAAGAGAGCCAAGAGACATATATATTAAAATCCCTCTTCGAAAAGAGCGAGAGAAAAGAACAAGTAATTGAGATGAGTGAGAAAAATAGGCGTTTGACTAACAGTCAAACTGCCGAATGGCTCTGATCTCTCAGCCGAGTGGGTAGTCGAGTCAAGCTGCGCGGAACAAGGTAGCCGCAAAAGGCTATTAAGCAGCTTTAGTAAGAAACTGGCCAAGTGCGAAATTGAGGAAGAAATTCATCTAACTGACGGCTTGAACAACTCGCTAGGCAAAACACCCAGTTAATCACCGGACTAAAAAGGTACGATTACCTACGAGGTCAGAAGGCCCTCGGTTATAACACCAAAAAGCGGCGTCAGATCAAAAGACCACCGAAGATAAATAATGGGACGGTTGTGGGTGCCTCTCATTAAGAAACAGATCTGGACTCCGTGATGTCACCCCTCCTTGGCCCCTCGCGCTACTCTCAGTTACATTACTTAGTCCCCCTTAGTTGGGGTGGTCGCGGGGCTAGAAATAAAACTCGTAAGGAAAGAAAGAGATTATTATTTTGTTAGAGACGATAGAGGACTAGATTTTTGTTATCAGTCCCTTGCCCTGTTCCAGGCTCGACTTCTAAGATTTAGATTTTCGTCTCGTTTTCTTATCGGTGCCATACCGATTTATCCTTCGCAGACTTAGCAAGAGGTATAGCTGGATCAAAATTCCTAAGTGTAAAATATGAATTTCAGGAGCAAGATAAAAGAAGATTTCCGCTCATCCTTGAGGGACTCTCAAATCTAAATCTCAGTAATTTTGAAAGAAGAAGAATTAATTTCTTAAGTAAGTTCCCTTTAATTACTTTCGGGATTACCCCATATACCAAAACCTAGCTTGGTAACCCCTCGAAGTAGACGAGGATACTAGAAGAACTCAAGAGCTACAAAGAAGTGTACTCCTTGAGCCAGAGAGCACAACTCTTCTCTCCGTCCTTTAGACTTATAACCAGATCAATAAATTCATAAGAAGAGATCTACATCGGTTTCTACCGTCACCGTGACAACTCCCGTCCCCCTTCATCTTTATAACGGGACAACTGAATCCCTTCTTCGTTGTGAAGTCTGCCTGTTGTCTCCGCCGACTCGCTGAAAACTCAGTACAGCGACATCCGTCAACCCCTGTTCCGATCAAGGTCAAGTAAGTCCGAATGACTATATATATTTGTTTTGGTTAATTAGAATTTTTAATGCCGTCCAAGCTAACTAAGGGAGAAATAGTATTTCGTGACTTCTGTCATATTTTACTTAGATTAAGGATTGGTAATGTTTTGCGAATCGGTAGGGAAAAACAGAGGAAGGGGGATGGCTGTTTCTGGGGGTGTTAGGACAAGTTATGACAAGTCGGGACCTGAAGCCACACGCTCCTGCCTCACCTATTTAAGAAGCAGTAGCTGACCGCAGATCGTCAGTCACAAACTTTTTAAACAATGAAGAAGGTTGAGCACCGCACAGTGATCCAATTTTTGACCAAGGAAGGCTAGAATGCAAAAGAGATCCATGAACGCATGGTTTCAGTGTACACCGACACCGCCCCTTCCTATGCAACCATTGCTCACTTGAATAGGGAGTTTCGCCATGGTCGTGAGTCCCTTGAAGATGACCCTCGTCCAGGATGCCCGTCAGACGTGACCAACGAGGCCAATGCGGCCGGTGTGGAGAGAATGATCCTCAAAAATCGACAGGTGAAGGTTGAACAAATCGAAGGACAACTTGGAATATCACATGGAAGTGTTATCAACATCATCCACGACAATTTAACCATGACCAAGGTCTATGCCTGTTGGGTCCCTAGAAAACTCACGCCCCATGATCGACTTCAACGTCATCAAAGTTCGGACGAGCTGTTGCTTCTGTACAACCAAGACTCGGCGGAATTCGAGTCACGCATAGTGACAGGTGATGAAACGTGGGTCCATCACTGGGATCCCAAGACTAAGCTCGAAAGCATGGCCTGAAAGCACAGGGGCTCTCCGACCCACATCAAGTTCCGAACCCAACCCTCAGCCAGGAAAATTATGGCCACCATGTTTTAGGATTCTCAGGGAGTGTTGATGGTGGACTATGCGCCTCGTGGAAGGACCATCACAGGCCAATATTACGCCAAAGAACTGGATGGGTTGAAGAAGTGCATCCGTCAGAAGCGGCGTGGCAAGTTGACACGTGGTGTCCTGCTCCTCCACGACAATGCCCCTGTCTACAAGGCCAGAGTTGCACAAGCTGCCCTGCGCGAGTCCAGATTCAAGGAGCTCAACCATTCCACCTACATTCCAGATCTGGCCCCTAGCGACTACTTTTTATTTCGCTAGCTCAAGGTTGCACTGCATGGACGCCGGTTTGGAGCGATGAAGATGTCCAGCCCGCCGTCCAGGAGTGGATTGAACAGCAGTCGGGAGATTTCTAGTTGTGGGTAATTCGAAGCCTCAGGGACAAGTGGTGCAAGTGCATTGAAGTCGAGGGTAGTTATATTGAAAAATAATAAAACACTTTTCCTCATATCTTATTTCCTTATATCCGAATTGAAAAATTTATTGACCGCCACTCGTATTATATCGGAGTAAATGTTAAACGGCCAACAGTTCAAGAATAATTCTCCGACAAAAGTAGTGAAACAATTCCTCGACAAATATATATATATGAGTGTGTATAGATTACAGTATATAACATATATATTGGCGCATATATAAAGGTGCACACACACTGCCTATTTTGATAAAAATTGCGCACAAGGTTTGACGAATTTTGTTGTACAAATAAGTTAATAAATAATGGCAACCACTTATGAGAGTTTAACTACATATAGATGAAACATTGCTGCTTCAGAAAATGTGATCAGCTGAAAACACTGAAATTTCGATTTTTTGGTGAAAATTGACTAAAAGGTCCCTTTAATGGTGCTTCTTACTAGAGTCAGTTAAAGATAGCCACATCGGAGAGGATTAATAAAGAAACCACACCTCCTCAGATCATCATTTGTTCCATGAAATCCAAAAGAAAGTATATAGTCTCTGGACATAATAGGAAGCTGATAGAACTTGCTTGGTATTGGCTCTCTTTCGGCTGATATGATTGCAACTCTCTTGGAAAGAGAGTCACGAGAGCCTAAGGCCAAGCGGTTCAAAAACCCTCACGCCCTCTAGAAAATAGATCAAAATGAGGGCACGAATATAACCCATCTTTCCTTGCTTATGAGCCTGTGTTGAGCCGATCTCGGCCAAAGTAACTCATTATGTAGAACCTAGAGGAGATTAGCCAAGAATGGCGTAAGCGTATACAGTAAGATAGATGCCTTAGAGCATTTTCTACTATCACCCTTGTAAGCGAAGGCTCTAATGCAGACTGAAAATTGACTAAGCACCATCCACCTAGAATGTCTGTGCCCCAAATCTAAAAACTCAGTCGACGAGCGTACCCCTTCTAACGCTCGTGGTACTTTAAAATTGGGGCATAGGGGCACCAAATACATGGGAGAAAATGAGTTATTCGTACTTGCCCATTCTATAAACCATCGTACTCTGCTTTTAAAAAAGGAGATGCATATTTGGAAACGCTTTGTATTTTGATAGAAGTGGGGGAAATGTAAATATCTCTGTGGTTGAATGCTTCCGCACAGAGCCAGCCCAGAGAAATTTAGAGAGCCTCTCATGGTCAATTGCGATGAAAAAGCCTTAAAATAATCCCTGCGCTTCCCGCTTACTATACAAAGTATCTTATGACGCCTCTGATCGGCAAGATCTTCTGGTTAGTATCAAGAAATTTTCACAGATTTTATTTAATATATATATAAGAAAATTTGTATCTAGTGTGATGTCACACAAGCAGGTACTCAAAGAAGTCTCTGGGAGACATACTAATTTTGCATCCTGCCATAGGTTAGCAATAATTATTGACCAGAAGGCCAGCAGAAAGTGAAAATTTAGCCCTTCTACAATCGAATTGGTAATTGCTCTTTACTGACAGACATGTATGGCGGATTCTTTTACCCTTCATGCTTCCTGATATAAATAACCCACCCACGCACTTGGAACTGATGACCATACTCGCAGTATGCTGTAAATAGATAAGTAGATATTACTGGTGTTCTTTTCCCAGCTGAGGCCCCTTACCCTCATATCATATGGAGTAAAGCTGTCACCAGTTTACTTACATAAGATCGAACTCAATCAGACTTCGGCGAGCCTCACCACTTACTACAAGAAGTCCTCAATTTTAGCACGCAACTTTGCTTTAGTGGAAAATGGCTCGAATTTCACGCAACTATTTCAAGATAGAAAAACTGAAATCCTAACTAAGGTCACGAGCATATTTCAGACAGTTTAACTCACTTTTTTCAAACGGCTCAACTATAGGCCTTATGCCACGCTCTCTCTCTGTCTTATAATCCTGGCCACGCAAGTTATGGTACAGACATTTGAACTTTCTAAAGTACAGGTTACCAAAATAACGTATGATCCTTTACAGTACACCCTCATTGCGTTGTTTTGAGCAAATTACCCAAATGATCTAGTTCTTTTCCATATCACCTGACTAATTACCTGCTTCTATGCTACAACTTTTCTTAAGGATCCATTGTCCCGTTTCCTTACGCTTTGTCTATTAAAGTTCTTCCTCTCGGTTCATTTGGTTTCTCAACTATCTCTTTTATGGTGACTCCCTAATCCTCCTCATACGTGTTTTTAAGACCATCATTATCCTTTCCTTTGCAATGCAAACAATGTTTGATTCAATAAACATATTTTGTTTTGTCCTAAACTTAAATCTCAGAAATATATAACTAATTAAATTGTTGCTAGTCTCCAAAGCAATCTCAAAGTGGTCACAGAAGCTCTCATACCTACCGTGGAGACAGACTCGATCGGGCCTACACTATTCTCCACATATATAAAGATCTCTTTGTTTAAACTGTTATATCGTTGTTTACTTGAGCTATAAAATCTTCACGAGGGCAGGAGTCATGCAGAAATTTAAAATTAAGTTGACAGCATAAAAATAGGCCCATAAGATGCAGAGAGGGTCTTTTTTTCGCTGGCTTGGGAAAGCTACAGAAAACCCGCTCTTCTGCGATCCTCGAATGTGGTTGAGCTAAACTTAGGCCCGTATCTGTTGCAGTTACACGAAAAAACATCTCTATTGGAATGAGCTGCTCCCTGAACAAGAGAAGTTAGGCCAGGCTGTGACTTCAAAAAGGAGCAATTTTGTAGCGTTTCCCTCATTAGAAAATGTGGTAGTTTTTCTAAATGACGAAGCTAGTAGAATTTTTTTACAACAGAGAGATGCACTATTGCTCTCTTGTTTTCGAGTTATATTTTATCTTAAAGGTGGCACTACTTGAATGATTGTGAGTAAAAAAAGCATAGAAAAATTATGGAGAATTAAAATTAGCATCTTCCTTACAAGATAATTTCGGGCCACATATACCAAACGAAAAAATAGTGCTGAACTATCTCATGTAAGATTTTTTGCCCTTTAGTGTTTACCTTCTCCGGCGCTGACATTATATTGATTAATTCGAGGCAGGACCGCACCATTCTACAGTTGCCGCTCGATTGCCAAAGGCCCAAGTTCCAAAATGAGAGGCCAGAGAAGAGGGCTTGCCTAGGAATTTTTATATCATGAACTCGCGACCACCGAGAGATTTGCATAAGTTTTTGTAGGAGAGTAGCCTCTGCAAAGAAATATCGAACCCCACAACACGCAATGCAGGAAACTTTCCCTAACTTCAATGGCAGAATATAAAAGCTCTTTTCGTCCCGCTATTGGACATTTGATAAAAATATAGCATTTTGCATGGTAGAAAAAAGAGCATGCTGACAAGATTACCCGAGCATAAAATCTGATAGCAATGTGCTTTGCATTTGAGTTCAATCAGGATGAAAAAAAACCGATCTCGCCCTGGCCAGGAGTTTTGGAACTTGTCCAAAGAAATAATCGAGGTCAATCGTCACCTGTCCTTATATTCCTGGAGATAGTAGTCCATCCTTTTTATACTGCAGATTAGTGCAATTGCCTGATCCCCATCAAGAAGAAAGGATGAGTAATAGCAAAACGATAATAATTATATGCGTAATTCCTTCCTTAACGCGCTAATTTTCTATCACCCATACATATCCACGGATACATTAGATTACTTTGGTATATCTTTTATTCAGATAGGAATTAATTTATTCCACCTTTTATTTTAAAAGAAATGGTAAGGATCATTCCGTTATATCATATCCCTTTTCATTATTACCCTCATATACCTCATGAATCAACGTCAAAATTCAAATTTACAACATGCCATTACATGCATAATCACCGTTGTAGCCTGGTTTTATAAAACCTGCCAACCTTATAAAGTTTCTGGCTTACCAAATAAATTTAGAGACGAATGGAAGAAGACCATTGTTTGCGTCTTATTTTAATTGTCGCAATTAATCAAACTGATAAAAAGCCGGAAATATCCAATGAAAGATAGCTGGATTCTCTAATCCTATAACTATTGCGTGATCTCGAGGCCGAATAAAACCCGTTTATTCGCGTAGGCCTCTGAGTGTTGCTTCCTGCCTCTTCCAAGACAACTGATTTGAACGGATATTTTGTCACTTTAAGATGTACTTTGAGTTAGATAGTTTATCACACAACATGGCAACTCTGAATTTCGACCCTTCGCCAGACGTTCCATTCCAAAGATCTTCTTTGCGCAATCTCGGAAACTGGATAGAAAAGTGCAAATGGCGTTTAAAAACATAACTAGGATAAAAGAGTGTTTACTACGAAAAAATTATGTCAATAATTCTGTAATTATAATGTTTCAAACTTCAATTATAGAGATTATTTTTCACCATTATTTTACACCATTTATACAAGTAACAATGTCTATGTCAATGAATTTTTGATACCTCAATTTTTAATTCAAGCCGACACGGCTGCAAGTCTAGCGAGTTGCTTATGAGCTTCAAATTATCCTATATGTTATTGTTTGAGGATTTTAAGTAAATGCAGAAAGCTTTCATTTCACTAATCAGGTATCTGAGTTTTTCTTATAGTACTTCTATTTATAAATTTATGATGTCGTAGAATTGCTCATAGTCTGGTCCAATAATTATTCTAGTCCTTGATCTGGACACATCGCTATTGTTTAAGTCGGTGGTGTTGACTCTATGACTCAATTCTACTACGATCATATATATATATATATATATATATATATATATATATATATATATATATATATATATATATATATTGGTAGGCTTTAATTCCTACTGAACGTGCGAAAGCTGGTTAGAGGCGTGTTGTGCCGTAGCCAGTTTTCTCACTATAAGAGTCCCACTTGTTACTGGGGAGAGGTTTGTGATTGTTGAATTCTAAGAGTGCAAAATTCAGGTTGAATGAGTTAGCCAAAGCAATGCTTAATTAAAGTCTTGCCAAGGGTACGTCAAAAGGGAGGAGCCACAAATAAACATACGTACAGAAAAATAGACTTTACTTAACACAAATATACTAATTAGCAATAGTTAACAGGCAAAATTAAGGATTAAATATTAAACACTGACGTTAAGCGTCTAGATTTATAATGACTCAATGGGAGTATCAATTACTGTTAATTAAATAGTTAATTTAAGAATAGAGGGACACTTGGTTTACAGATTACCATTAATTGTAAGGGATTGGAGAGACGACTAATCAGGTCCAGATGGGGTGGTTCGGGTGGCGTTAACACGAGTTCTCGGGGAGAGGGGGAGGATAAGATGACCAGGTTGACTTCTTCGGTGCGTTGGTAGTCGATACGTTACGGCAACGACTCTTGTTCAACGTGAGGATTTGAGACACAGCTGTAGATAGATGGACGGCGATATTATTTATACCGAGGATTGTGGGAAATCGAGAGAGAGATTCCATTCACGACAATTCGCTTATCGCAGCGCCTTCTGGACAATCTCCAGGCTATCATAAAGAATGAAAAAAAGATTTAAGCTTCTTTGTGAGATAGGCGTTCTTTCGTCCGACTTCCTGTCCCCAGTTGGGACAAGGGTGGGGAGATAGAGAGAGAGAGGAGACTAAGGTCAACTCCCTCGACAAATTTCTCTCGTACCTACGATTGTCTGGCGGCATGTGAGTATGTACGTTCCATACCCTCACATATAACTATATTTTCTTTTTACTGTTTTACACACATTCATGTTGAACGTTTTGCACTTAGCACCACAACTAATAAATGAGTTACATACTTTGTACCCATTAAATTTTGCACTTATTGTCAGCAGTTTTTCATGAAGAAGTTTCCAAAAAATTCAGGTGAAGATTCTCCTGTTGGCTTACCAATGTTCACTTTAGTTTTAAACTCACATTCATTGTAATCTACGTAGTTTTCATTTTCTATGTATAAGAATAACATATGTTATCATGAAAATTAATTTCTACATTTAGAAAGGTTCATAAAAGAAATTTTTTTACAACATAGAAAACACTTGTTTACCAATAAGAAAAGCAATTACACAGTTTAATAGTAGATTAAGCTAAAAACTGTAGAGTGAGTGTGTTTGCCATTTACACCTCGTTCCTCTTTTGTAACGAGTGGCAGCCAAATTTAACTTACAAGATTCAGATCACCTTTGTTAGTAGGTTCTTCCATAAGTTCGCTGTTTCATAGCACCAGGGCTAGCGGGCTTCTAGGTATAGTCATTTTTGGTGATGTCATATTGACCAGGCGTTTCTCGTTTGGATGATACTAGGACGATGATCATTTAATTTTGTTGTAATTTTTAGCTTTGTACCACACGCCGAAACCAAATTTAAAGAAAGTTAGCTGATTTCCTCGCTTACTAGAGGTTTTATGATTCACAGTCACCATTAGGTACCATTATGCTCAAATGTAGAAAAACGGTATCGTTAAAGGTTTGGGGTGCGTTTTATACAGATGAGCTTCCTCAGTTTGGATCAATTTGTGGAAACATTGATGTCCTATGGAAAAATAAAAAATAGGGAATTTTATTTAATAAATTTACTTTACCAAGTAAATAAATATATAAAAGCATGAATGAAGATGGAGGACTGAATAAAAAGTTCGCAAGGGGAGGGTAAAGTTTGTGTAAGCGAGTAACCAAACGAAGACTATTTGCAGAGTTTTAAAACACAACGAAGGATACTCATGAGGAAAGAGGAAATGAAAAAACATTTATAAATCAATAAAAAGCTAAATTTTAACTATTTTCTCACCAATAAAGTTTGCAAGCATCAATAATATTAATAATACACACTCACTCCTAATCATTTGTACAATATTAAGTACAAAGCCATCCAGGATTTTTGGCACAGTAATGGCCATTCCTAACAATAGGGTACTATGAGTAGCATCCATTCCAATCACGTCGGTTCATCCCTGAGCAAAAGACCCCAAAACACATCCCCTCCTAAAACACTTACTTTTATGCACAACAACCATTTCGACTATCATCCAGTACAGCTAACTTCACCTTTTTCGAACCTCTTGTATACAAACAAACACTTCAACACTCATCTGCTTGAGGTAACCTGGACGGTAATCACCTTGGCATTTACTTGATTATCCAAACGCACATGTTTCATCTCGTCACAGTACTCTCAATTTGTATTTTTATGATCTTTATTGCTCACACGTATTCTTCCTCCCTCATTGTTTTATGTTCCTCTCTTTAGGTGAATTCAACAATACCTGTCTGGCGTGCTTCTTTTTAATACTAAGGCTAAAAAATATTTCAACTTATTTCATCTCAACTGTACAATTCTAAACGTTATTTCACTAATAAATCATTCAGCATTCTGCTATTTATTTCCTGTATAGGACACTTATATACAGTGCATTTCAGTGGAATCCATCCAAGGTTAAAAGTGTTCCTAATAGTTAATGAGCGCAATAATATAGGTTACTTGAGTTTATCTTTTGAATTTATCTTGAGTTTATCTTTTATGTGGTAACAGCATGTGTGGTCTCTTCTAAAAATGCCAGCAAAATTTCAAATCGGTAGGCCAAGTCTTAACCGTTCGCGCAAAGAGGAGCGTGAAAGAGATTTGGAATTTGTTTAACTACACGAGGAACGTCCTTTACAAAGTGAAAAGGCAATATGACTAAGATAAGAATAAGGGACGAAGTGCTTATTGCCATGTTCAGGAAATTTTTCGCCTGTCAGATGGTTCTGAACGAAGTCAGCAGATAGGATCACGTCACAATCCCCAAATATTTTCATCATAGCCTCTAGGTCAATCTGGACATTTACATTGAAGTGCTGGAGATTGTAGCCAGCACTTGGAGGGTTGAGTAGCCACGGGAAGGCCTTAGTGTTTCCATCAACTCTCTGCTTACGCACACAAGGCAAGTAAGACACAGGCGTGGTTGTTCAACTACGTCCCCTACCATTGGTTCCCTGACTGTTGAGTGCCCAGCTCCTCAGACATCAACTCCCTAGATTATTCCACGCAAGCAAGACGTTGCTGAGAAGTAGGTCAGCAAAGCTGCACAATACACTATAATGTCTGACGGCTACCATTGTGTCGCTAATCTTATTCACTGAGAAGTATCCCTAATCAGGGCCTGCAAATAGTTCAGGTCCGCCTGGAGAAGGTTATAAAGGCAGATGTTTGCCATTTCGAATGATATCGCAACTATATATATCGTTACTTTGTACGAAAATTCTCATGAGAAAAGATTTCTTCGTTTGGTACAGAATTTGTCTTCTTTTCCGGTGTACAATTATATTTAATTAATTTACCTGAAGCCCAACCTTTTGTACACCCCTGGCCAAACCCATTAAGATTTCCCCAAATTTGCTCTCTACTGGCATTCGCAGTTCATCTCTCGTACTATTAGGCATTCTTACGTATTTTTCCCTCTCTAATTTAATAGCATTTCCTATTTGATTAACTTGCTTCTATTAATCGCTCGTGTTTTCTTATCCACAAAGCAAACCTTCTAACTTTACACATAGCAATCATGTGTTCAGACATTCTATTATACATACATAACTTTCAGATAATGACCAGCCCGACCATTCCTATGTATATTCGTTCTCTCCAGGAACATATATATAATGTTATTACATTATTCAAACTTTGGTGCAAAAACAAAGGTGCAATGCGCATATTTTCGTGTTAAAAGACGTGGTTACCACAGCAAATGTAGATCTTGAATTCATATGGCTGTCGAACCTAAGCCAATACCCATTCTCAGCTCTATCGTCCATTCATTCCAGGTTAGACCAGAAAACTTGTTCAGCCTCACTTCTTGCATTGCAAGGTCGATACACTTCATTCACATATGCCTGAGCATAAGCATCCATACCCAACCATAGCACTATGCTACTCACCACTTAAGAGCCAAGCAAACTACTCTTTATCCCTACCGCCTCGATTCTTATCGGAAGTCACTCTATTCACTCTATCCCACACAACCTCTTGCTTCCTTTTATTTTCACCTTAGACAGCAAGGCATCTGCATCTCCCCAAACTCATTTTAAAGCTCTTTACTACTTAAATCTTCTTTCTTTAGCAAGCATATACCTCCCACATTCTACAAATCCACACGATTTATTCTATGAGCAGGTTAATCGGTCTGGCAGAACGGGAACGGCGGCAACCACGCTGGCTAATGTGATTTTTACAGCTGTCTCAGGAAAGAGGTAATTCAAGGCCTCGTATTTCAAGGAGGCTACGACCTACCCTGGCTTAGTACCGTTTTACCATATAAAAATGCTTTAAGAATATATAAGGATTCATCGACTGTAAAAAAACCCAAACCCCCACACCAACAAAGGAGGCAGTCCGACCTAAGGAGTTTAGGTCTCCTAGGTTGAGGAAAATCTCGAAAACTCGTGGCCCACGGTCTACCTCCTTATCACGGGGGAGGGAACACCAGCTCAAATACCATTCGAGAGGCTTCAACCTAAAATTGTACGTCCCTGAATCGACTCCGTTCCCAGCTGAGATTGACTCCCGTGAAGTATCTGAAGGTCTTAGGACCGGACGATACAAGTGGGAATGCTCAGACGAGGTTCCGGAGCGACAGGATGAGGAGGCCCTCGCACAAAATAAGGTAAAATTGACTACGTGATGTTTTCACACGATAACTGACACCGAATTTTGAAAGAAAAGAAACAGCAGGGAGCGCACCCCGCCCAGTACACCACATGGGGCTAAAGTAGATCGCAAATAAGCGTCTACTTTAATCCCACACACTAAAAGAACCTACATTACTCAAAATTACTAAAAGACTTACGATCATACAAATGAATGTCGATGGGTGGGACGGAAAAGGTTCCATCTATGGAAACATTCTGCGACAAAGTGATCCTGACATTATACTTATAAACGAACACGGAATGACCACACAAAAAGAATTAAAAATATTTCAATACGACGTCATCAGCAAAAATTATAGCTAGAAACGGTATGACGGCTGCGCAATAGCCGTCAAAAAAGGACTTAAATACAAAAACTACTAGACTTAGATGAGTCTCACCTTGCCATTGAGGTAGGCACTACCCTGGGGGTCTGGTCGTGGCCACGGGGTATCAACCCCCGAAACGTGGCTATGTACCCTTGCACAACCTTCTACAGATCTTCAGCCATAAGAAAAACGTAATCTTTGCTGGAGATCTGAATGCAAGATGTGCAGCATCAGGGTATACCTCCTACAACAATGCAGGTAGAATACGTGACGAGAATTGGACCAGAATTCCCGACATACATTACCGGAAATGCAGCAACGAAACCTGATATTGTTTTATCCAGTATCAGGTTTCCGAACAACTACTACATTGAACCGGGCCCTATTATTCCGAGCGACCACCAGGCTATTAAAATAACAATTGGCGTAAATCCCATTCAAGTTGCAATCCCAGAACGCAAAAACTATAAGCAGGCGAACTGGGAAAGATACAAAAAATACCTTCTAAATTATATCCCAGACCCTTTAATCGATACCAATTTAGAAGTGATAGATTAAGAGCTGGATAAAATCACCGACCTCCTAATTTTAGCAGATAAAAATAGCATTCCCTGTATCAAATATAAAACCCTTCCAGCTCCTATTTGGACCCCTCTTATAAGAGCCCTATCCCAAGAATATGAGGACCTGTCCAATGTAGTAGCGCTGATAGGCCCCAACCACAATGCTGATAGACGAAAACCACAGATAAAAGACGAACTCCAGACACTAATTACGGACCAACAAATACAGGTATGGGACAGACTGATTGAAGGACTCGACATAGAACGAGACTCACCCACATTTTGGCAGACGTATAAACGATTAAAAGGACAACCCCCACAGAAGAAAATTACACTCAAACATGACGATAAAGAAATTGACGAGACTAAAGAGATTGAGGAAATGTTTAGGATTTTCTGGTCTTCAATCTTTAAAATTACCCCCGAAGAAAATGACAATTATGACATCGATTTCAAAAATGACATAATCCAACAGCTAAACACCCAAATACATAAAACCTCCCCTCATCATTGTGTGTCGCAGGAAAGAGCGATGAAGGGCTATGGGAGTAAAATAACTGCCCAAGAGCTCTCCGTTGCACTAAAATCCTTTCGTCAAAGAGCACCGGGCCCCACTGGGCTGACCAGGGAGAATTTCATCAAGGCCCCGCCTAATGTTCTGAGTGGGCTTCTTAACATCATGAATGCCACTCTGAACACGGGCTATTTTCCCGATCAGTGGAAAGTGGCCAAGATGATCTTCCTTCCGAAATCGGGAAAGCCCCCGGACTGCCCTGCCAGCTTCCGGCCGATATCTCTTTTAGAATTTGCTGGCAAAGTCTTCGAGAAGATATTGGCAAATAGGGTCAACTCTTTTCTCAACGAAGCTAACTTGCATAACGAGCAGCAACACGGCTTCAGAAAGAAAAGAGGGACTGACACGGCACTAGCCGTTATTACGGAAAAACTTGCAAACACCAAGGCAAGCAATAGGCATGCCGACCTGGTGCTCCGCGATGTTAAAAAAAACTTTTGATAAGGTTTAGTAGAGAGGCCTGCAATTTAAGATCCTGCAAGTAGGCCTCAACCCCCTTCTTGAGAGGATTCTATGAGGAGAGCATATATACAAATCAGAGAACACAAAGGCCCCGAATTCGAGCTCGAATCAGGGGTCCCGCAAGGGGACCGCTATTCCCAGCGACCACCAGGCTATTCTTATTAAAGTTTCAACCTCCCCCATTCAAATCCTTATCCCAGAGCAAAAGAGCTACGCTCGAGCCAACTGGGATAAGTATAAGCAACTCCTCGAAAGTTATAAACCAGAA
The DNA here is from genome assembly GCA_963969495.1 of Ceratothoa steindachneri. Classification (NCBI taxonomy): domain Eukaryota; kingdom Metazoa; phylum Arthropoda; class Malacostraca; order Isopoda; family Cymothoidae; genus Ceratothoa; species Ceratothoa steindachneri. The sequence goes on from OZ018326.1 coordinate 150,475,038, forward strand.
CGCTTAATTAATGCCACCCTAGAAGAAATTGATGAGGAGTTGGATAAAATTAATGAAAATTTATTAAAAGCCGACAAGGAAGCCGTCCCCTGAGAAAAATATAAAACTCTTCCTGCCCCCTCATGGACCCCTAAAATGAAATCCCTCACGAGGGAATACAGGGAACGGATCTTTGAAGTGAACCTCACTGGCCCCAACATTAACACACACCGACAAACACGACTCATTCCTGACGAAATAATGACTCTTATAAGGGACCAACTGAATGTACTTTGGAATAATTTAATTGACCGACTGAACATAGAAACCGACTCACGTACATTCTGGCAGACTGCTAAACGGCTAAAAGGCGGACAATCGCCAAAGACTATTAAACTCAGACGTGAGGACACTGAAATTTTGGACGTGGAAAGAATCGGAGAGGAATTCAGACTCTTTGGGGCATGTATATGTAAGATATCCCCGGAAGAGAATGATGACTTCGATTTAGACTTCGAAGACGGAATCATTAACGACCTGAATGACCAAATACACAGAACCCATGTTCACCATTGCGTATCACAGGAGAGGGAAATGAAAGGACTCGGCGGTAGAATTACTGCCGAGGAGCTCTCAAAAACCTTAGTCCCTTCGACAGCGAATACCGGGGCGTTCAGGACTGACAAAGGAGAATTTTATTCGAGCCCCGCCCAACATCTTATTGGGGCTCATGAATATCATGAACGCGTGCCTGAATGTGGGTTACTTCTCTGACCACTGGAAGGTAGCGAAAATGATATTCATTCCAAAAGCCGGTAAACCACCGGACAGTCCAGCAAACTTCAGGCCTATATCTCTCTTAGAATTTTCAGGGAAAGTCTTGGAGAAGATATTGGCCAAAAGGGTAAATACGTTCCTCGAGAATAACAATTCTCACAATAACCAGCAACATGGCTTCCGAGCGAAGCGAGGAACAGACACGGCGCTAGCCGTGATTACCGAGAAGTTGGCAAAAGTAAAATCAGAAAAACGCCACGCAAATCTGGTGCTACGCGATGTCAAAAAAGCCTTTGACAAAGTATGGAGGAGAGACCTACAATATAATACCTTACAACTGGGCCCTCAATCCCATACTTTTAAGGATCCTTTGTGACTACGTAATGGAGAGGAGGGCGTTTCTGAGTATTAAAGGTTATAATGGCCCTAAGTTCGAACTCGAGGCGGGGGTGCCGCAAGGCGGGTGCATAAGTACCCTGCTCTATAACATTTACACCATTGACCTTCCCAAACCTCTGACTGGAGGTTCCTTGTACGTCCAATTTGCGGACGACATAACAATGATATGTACGGCGCCTTATCGGAATGCGAATTTCATGGCACAGAGTACGGCGGCGGTAATCGAAAACATCAACTCTTTCGAGAGAAGATGGAAGATATCCACCAATGCTCAAAAGTTCCGTGTAATTCCATTATTCCGAAGGACACTGGCAGAAATCCGTGTGGGGGGTGCACGCATCCCATACCGCATGGAGGGCACGGTTCTGGGACTGCTCATTACGACAGGTAGGTATAGGAATCATGTAGCAAAAACTACACAAAATGCACGGAGGGACTTTGGTGAATTTTTCAAATTCGTATATCTGAGCACATCCAACAAACTCAAAATCTATAATGCGTGCATTCGCTCAAAACTCATGTATCCCCCGGTCCCTATAAATGCAGTTTCCAAGACCCAAGTCCTTAAACTGCAAAGGGTCACGAATAAGAGTATATATCATTACAGGAGCCCGAAGAAGAGAAGGGAGAAGGCAGAGTGAACTCCATGGTGAACTGGGGATGACCCCCATAAACGTGGAGCTTTACCTAAGAGCAATCAAAATCTGGGACAAGGTGCACCGGCACCTCTCTCCCAAGTTTGTGCTCAGGCACATTGACTTTGACAACTTAAACAACATAAGACGACCAATATCATGTAAAAGCAGCAGACTACCGATTGACATTGACGTCGACTCAAGGTTCACTTAAAATAAAAACCCCAATTCACAACACAAATCACGAACAAAGCCAAGCGAAATTAGTCACTATATTAGCATTTGTTAATATTAGTTTTTATTAAAAACTTCCCCAAAATTTTCTGTGCGAAATATCGCCCGCACCCCAAAAAAATCAGCAAAAAAACAACACAAAATAAACACTAAAATCTGGGTGTAAAATACACGGATAAGAAGATGCAAATCTTCAACAAGCCACGTAAAGAGTAAAAATACCTACTACTACAAAGGCTTGAATGCTTTGCGCATTACCAGATAATATATTTATATATTGTCACAAAAATATAACCAAAACGCAAAAAAAGCCAGAGATGCCCTTTCACCAGGGATCTGTCTTTCATACTTCTTTTCATTTTCACTTTCCTATTAATTTCCCCTATTTCCCCACTATTTCTCTTACTAAAACCCTCTTCTACTATATTCCTCACTTTATATGTCTAATGTCCAGGGATTCATCTCTCCTACATGATTTAGAACGCTAAAATTAAATTGAATTCCAGATAAGTGTACACCAATCGCAAAAATCAAAAGAAGAAACCCTAGTAATTTGAGTTCGGTAACGCGTGCAGTTAAAATCGGCTACAAGTCTCATGTTCTAATTTGATTATCGATCCGTCTGTTATTTAAAGAATGGCGTTTTTCAATAAAAAAATGTTATTGAGTACGAAAGTGGAACCAGATCTAGTTTCCTGAATAAATTGTCTCTTCTATAAGCAAATATTGCTTTCCAGTTATTTCGGGGACAAAAGGCAGATTAGTGTGATAATAATGTTGTGAATACTAATGCACTAAAACAAATATAATTTTTATTGCAGACATTTAAGGACTCTAAGATAGAAGAAACGCTTTGTTCCGCGACTGTCTTCAACAACATCGACCTAACTTAACACTTAGAAATCATTCTAAGGGAAAATGAACAGATATTTGAAGCTTTCTTCCGACTCTCTTTATAAAATATACAATCACTCAGAAGCGGCTAAACCGCAGATCTAAAACCTTGCCGAATGCAAAGAATTGGTGGTGTTCAAAATATCTTTCGCTTTCAAATCTTATCTAAGTTATCCACATATGCTACCTAGTATTATTTACTGAGTTACCGGTAGGTAGGAAATCAGGCCAAATTTATTTCTGAGCATATTTCAATTTACTGATTTTAATGTACGTTTACCCCAGGATTCAGTAGGAACTATTGTTCGCCACTATAAATAAGTTCGAAATAATGTTTGAAATGTTAAAAAAATGGTGTTCTATCCATTATTCGAATCTATTACATACATAGAGTTCAAGTAACTAATATCATTATCGGGCATCGTCTTCGCTATAGCCTCATTAAATAGTATTGCGATAATAAAAGATGACCAAACAAAAAATATAATAAAAGTGAGATGGGAATTAATGTATTTTTCTCATATACAGCGCAAACATTAACCAACCTCGATGTAAAATTCCTGTTTCTAATCACCGCTATCTTGTTTTCCATACTAAATATATATATATATATATATATATATATATATATATATATATATATATATATATATATATATATATATATATATATATATATATATATATAAACATAGCTCTCCCTTTACGATGCATTCTTTCCTTCAACAAACCTTTATTCCTCTGAAATAAAGTCAGACAAAACCGCCCCTCTCAATATTAAACACCCAAATGATAGTCACAAAGACCAATAAGGAAGAAGAAACGAAATTAAACTTGATTTCTTATGAGCTTTGTGTGGCAAAAGCAATTCTTCTCTTGTCTCTAAATTTCCCATTTAACGCATCCGATATCACTTGAGATGCATTTATGCCTCCCACTACATCTTCCAACCACCAAACCCTTGTTATACGCGTCCACTCACAAAGTTTGCGAATAATGAATTTATATTTGGCTTTTGTGCGCCTATAAAGAAAGAAGTATTGAAATGATCTTCTACGATGGCAGTCTGACTGCCGCCGACGTCTGACTTGTAAGGCGTTAAGAATCCTTATGATCGTTAAGTTTCCACATATGTAAAGAAAGTGCGGAAGCAAAAGAGAGAGAAAATGAGTGTGAATAGCACGAAATTCTCCTGCAGATTTTAGGGCCAGAAGGGTTAACTGCACTTGTTGGAGCTATAGAGCCTCTTAAACTTCAACATATCACCTGAAATCTGAATATCGAGAGAAAGAAAAGAGAAAGAGAGAGGGTAAAGGCAATATATATGTTTCTCTCGCTCTCTCTCTCTCGTTTTTTGTTTTGTACACACGCACCTCTTTATTAAAAGTTTACATACACACTTGGGTTAATACAAATGTTTGCAAACTTTTAAAATAGTTAATGTGAGGCGAGAAAGGCGAAGGCGAGAGTCCCGAATAGAATAGAGTAGAAGAAAAGGTGTGAGAGAGTGCAAAAGGCTAGTGCGTCCAGAGCTATCCCGCCCCATCTCTTCTCTTCTGGCCCACTGTCGGGACCAGAAGTGAAGAAAATGTGCGAGAGAGCCTGGACTCCTCCTCTTACCCCTCTCCCTACTCCCAGTGCCTTGCGGCACCGGTGAGAGGGTAACAGGGAAAATAGGAGGAGGACAGAGAGATGGAGAGGAAAGGGAGCGATAGTATAGCAAGAAAGTAGTAGAAGATCAAACAGATGACCCAGGTGCTCTTGACCCATATCTAAATACGTGGTGCTAATACCACGATGTGTTTACCCACCCACGTATATTTGTAGAGCCCGTTAAGAAAGACAGTAACCAAGAGTTAATGAGAAATGGAAGGAAGTTAGAGGCGTGCGGTGAGCTGCCAAATGCTTGGAGGTCAAGCTAATCTCTTTTTCATTTTAATTAGTTAGAAGTTGGAATTATAGTTATAGAGGAAGTACCTGAGATCCAGGTGTCTGGTCTTTCCGTTTTTGTTACTTAGTACTTATAGTTACCGTTCAAAGACTTATAGAGCACCTAGGTCATCTGTTTGATCTTCTACTAGTTTCTTGCTATACCATCGCTCCCTTTCCACTTCATCTCTTTGTCCTCCTGCTCTTTTCCCTGTTACCTTCTCACCGGTGCCACAAGGCACAGGGAGTGGGCAAAGGGGAAAAAGCAGGAGTCCGGGCTCTTTTGCTCCTTCTCCTCACTTCTGGCACCGACAGTGGGATAGAAGTGAGGAGATGGGGGGATGGTATAGCTCTAGACGCACTAAGCTTTTACACTCTCACACCTTTTCTTCTTCTTCTTCTTCTTCTTCTTCTTCTTCTTCTCGGGACTCGCGCCTTCGCCTTTCGTTGTGTTACATTAACTATTTCAAAATCGTGTATGTACACTTTTAATAAAGATGTGCGTGTGCACCAAACACCTCTTTATTAAAAGTTTACATATACAATTGCGTTAATACAAATGTTTCCCCATTTTTGAAATAGTTAATATGACACGATGAAAGACACGATTCCCGAGAAGAAGAAGGAGAAAAGGTGTGGAAAACAAAGACCAAGATGGGAATTAAAAGGGTTATGAATTCTGAGACCACCACGTGAGTAGGGTGTCTCAACAAGAAACTGTTCTACTTCGCCGTGGCGAAAACCCAACCCAGGGCCCCGAGAGTGGCATCCGAGAATATCCACCCATCCTCCCCTCATGCTGAGTTCCAGTGGATCTAATCGGAAGAGAGAAGTGCCGCCAGAGCAGCTACTTTATTCAGACGAAGGTACGCCATCTGTGCCCACATTTTGGCAAACGAGGCCACGCTGCATACAAAGTTTAGCAGGCTCCATAAGTGGTCTCAAAAAGTTGTTTCCTTATGGACGTAGGAAAGCTACTCCAAGGCCATCTTCAGGCGTCTCTTCATCGTATATTTCCACGCCAATATAGGTTAGTTGTTTAGTAGGCTCCAGCGGGCTTTTCCGAATATTAACCTTGATCGAGGACGCCAAGATCTCTTCTCGGATCCTTTGCCGATTCCTGGGACGCCGCAGCAATAGGATGTCGTCAAGGTAGGTGTAGGCCTCGCACTCTTGTCGGCGGGCCAACTCAGAAAAGATGGGGGCCATGTACTTTTGCATTAGAAAGGAGCCCCTCCAAAGCCCATGGGGAGCCAGGTCAATTGGTAGAACTTTCCCTCTCACTAACTTCAAACCTGGGGTGATCATCGTGGTGTAGGGAGATGCGTAAGAACTCATGCTGTAAATCCAACTTGATGGCCCAAGTGTTCGAAGGAGCATTATTCAGAACCTTTCCCAGAGATGGTAGGCGGAACTCCGAGGGGTTGTACACACTCGAGTTGGTCAAAGGGGACATATCGTAAACGAGTCTGCTTTCTTCCTGTTTTGGAGGGACCAGTAAGACCCGGTGAGCGGTTCTGACGGAGGCCAATTCTTCCAGGATCTCGGCGCACGCCAGGGTGGCCAACACCGGGGCCATAGATGGTGATGATACCACGAAGTGGCGGTACTTTCCCAAGTATATCTTGACGCCCTTACCCACCGTGGCCTTTGCGATGTTTGAGGGGTGCGGGAGACCATCGGACACGTGACCAGGGACGAATTAACATATATGGCATTGAAGTAGGTCCTGCTGGACCTTAGCGAGGGGGTCGAAGACGCTGATCTCCTTCTCTTGGGCGTCATCCACCTCCTCCACCTCATCCCCACGGAACTTGATCTGAGGCCGGATCGGTTCAGGGGCGTCAAGAAGAGGCGGACTGAACTCCTCGATGGCCTCGATGGCAAGACGAAGTCCGGGATCACTGGCCATAAGTTCCTGGTTTGACGAGTTCACGGCAGGCGCCACCAAGTTTAAGGCCTCAACCACGGCCACGAGGCCGGGATCGGCCTCCAGCAGACGTTCTTGAGAAGAGAGAACGAAATCCTTAAAATCATCATTCCCTCCAGAGGGGCTACACTGGTGGGATAATAACCCTATCAATTTCGGGTCCAGGAACTCGTGCACTACTCGAACCTGCGTGAACCGAGCTACTCACCTTGGACAGAGATGCCGATAGCGTCGATTGCGCTAACCTCCACCGGAACGGGGTAGAATTCCACAGCCTCTGGAATAGAAAGTGTTAGGGGAGATGCGGGTGGTGTCCCCGAGGTAGGTGGGTAGGGGGGAGAACAATACGTCGCGAACCGCCTATACTTCATCCTCCAATTCTTCAAGGCCTACAGGCCCGAGATCCATCCCTCTTGGGTTTCGATGAAAGGTTACGACCCCGACGATGGCGTGCAGGCGGGGTCTGTTGTGGACGACGACTAGCCTATGCCGCTAACTGGGATTGAAAAACCGCCCGGTTGTAGGATAACCGGGTGAATGATGATACCCGCGCCCTGGCCCGACTGCAGGCGGGCGTCCTCTAACGCGTTGGCCCAGTTAACAATAGACACGGGGTGATACAGTCTCAGGCTATGATTCAAATGGGCCTCCTCCTCCCGCAGGAGGTGAAGACGAAGGCGATGAGAAACAATGAGGGACTGCAGCTCCTCAAAGTCTCGTGTGCAGAAGGGGGAATTAGGGGGGACGAGACGAGCTCTTAGGTGGGTCCCAATCAGCTCCCAATCGGGGACAACTCTTCTCTCCTCGATTACGTGGGGAACGTCGCGCTTAGGCTGAAATCCTAACAGCATATGGCCGAGTGAACGGTGAGCCTGAAAGGGGGCTAGTGAATGTACCTGGGGTCCGAGGCTATGGCTCAACTTCCCTGGTGCCGATGGAATCAAGCGTATCCCGGTGAGGGACCTCGCTCCTCCTCGGGGGCCAAGGTATACCGTGTTTCGGAGCGGCACCTCTGCGAAGATTTCTTGGCAGTATATTTCTTAGGAGGCATCGGGTGTTCCTAAAGGAAATCCCGACGAATGAGAATACCACCTGGAACCCTCACAAGTACATACACAATTTGGTTAATACAAATGTTTACACATTTTTTAGTTAATAATTAATATATATATATATATATATATATATATATATATATATATATATATATATAGGGAAAGATAGGTAATTTGTCGCCCTTAGAAACGCGTCAGTCCTCTCTTCTTCTTATCATAGTAGATTCATTTGTGCATCGTTTGTTAAGAAAGCAATGTCATGGCTGAATTTACTCCTCTAAATTTTGAAAAAAGCAAGCTGTGCTGCTTGGGATTCACGCCGGGAGCTCCAATGCAAAGATCTGCGATTATTGGGTGTCAATCTAATGGCAGTGCTGAGGATCAGGAAAGAATTGGATGAGTCAGGCTTTGATTACGAGACTATGGCTGTGCGGAAACCGAGAGGGCCACGATATGCCCCTGTTTTCCTTCTTGAAAGGCTGTAGACTCAGTACGGAGGGAACCATTCAATACCTGGTAGAGTTTGTGTAACCCGGGATATAAGGGGTGACCGGTGCTTAGCAGCATGACTCTGTTCTCTGGCACATACATAAGTATGAGGACACAGTCTTGGCTGTCAGAGAATCTCATTGACCACATCACTCCGAACATCTGGCCTAACGACTCCCCAGACTGCCGTCCCTGGGATAGAATGATTGGAGTATGGTTGAGAGAGAGAGGAGGGGGGAGTGGGTGAGAGAGAGAGAGAGAGAGAGAGAGAGAGAGAGAGAAAGAAAGAGGAACAGAGAGAGAGAGAGAGAGAGAGAGAGAGAGAGAGAAAGAGAGAAAGAAAGAGGAACAGAGAGAGAGAGAGAGAGAGAGATAAAAAATTCGCCTTGCACAACTAAGGTTGGTATTAGGTCCAGGACGACCCAGATTTTCGTCCAGTTAAACAGAAGAACCATTAAGAAGCACCAGGTTGAAACTCCACCTCAAAGCAGTGTTTGAATCCCACGACGATTTCATTGAAGTGTTCAATCCTTCAAGTTTTTTACATGTAATTTGGGTAAGTATATGTGTATAAATGAATTTCTTGCCTTATTTTCTTTTATGTTGAAATTTAGCGATTAATAATTATCTATTATATATATATATATATATATATATATATATATATATATATATATATATATATATATATATATATATATATATATATATATATATGTATATATATTTATATATATATATATATATATATATATATATATATATATATATATATATATATATATATATATATATATATATATATATATATATATATATATATATTGATAAGGGCTTCTCCTATTGAGCTGTAATTTAGTTTGCAGGATGAAGGATATGACAAAAACGGGAAGTTCATTTAGTTTGTGATATGTACAACGTTTCGGGTAAATGTTTCACCCATCTTGTGGTACTGGAAAATTTCACAAAAATTTATAAAAGACTAATATTATTCGTTAATAATTTAAACTTTCCTCCCCCCCCCCAAAAAAAAATTCAAAGTTGTAGTAGATTGGTCGAACTTTTCATTAGGGCTGGGGGTGGGTTGATGTAGAGTTGTACAGGTCAATGAAATGTTAATTCAAAGTTAGATAATTCAATGGATAATGAAATTTAACAATAATAAATGGTTAGGTTAGGGAAAAAACACTAACCTTTTGCGAACAGTTGTTAAACGGAGATTGTCGTGGAAAGCGTGAGGGGTGTAGGAAGAAGGAAATATTTAGTGGGTTGGTTTATTTTAGAAAAGAAGTAGTGGGTGCGAAGAGGAGTCAGAATTTAAGGTGGAAGAAAAAAAATTTATAAAAATTTATTCTTGAATACGAGGATAATGGTTTAGAGAGGGTCTATAGGATTTTTAAATCTTCAATGGATACATCAGTTTTACATTGGATAGAATGTAGCTGAACAGGTGGAAACTCTTTCTTTGATAGAATATTTCCGGTCTTGTGGCTAATTCCCATATGAGAACAGAATCTGGCCTTCAACGAGAGCACCGAACTTCCTTTGTAATCCCTCAAATTGCCTCAAATCTGCTCAATCAGTTCTGCCGCACCATGTATATGAAGTCATAGAAATAAAAACATGCAAAATTATGGATAAAAAATGCTTAAAACTAATAAACAAAATTGTGTTATTGGGAATGGAAAATTTCTGGCTCGTTCTGGGTGCGGCGCGCGTATCAGCTCAGTGAATGGGTTAAGGGTGGTCAAAATGGTAGTGTGAATAAAAACTAAACAAATTGCAGGGCATTAGACCTTCCTCACAGGTTTGATATATTGGAAGGGTTTGTATACCATAAGACAAAGATCCCTTTACTTATTTCAAAATTAAATTCCTTTCGCCACTTGTAACTGACAAATGGTCTTATTCCTAAAATTCGATGTTTACCTATATTCGATTTTTTTTTACTTAAGAAACCAAGATTTTATCTTTTAAATATAAATTATAGAGTAAGATCCCAAAAAGTAGACATCTTTTCTTGAGAAAATTTTTTGATTACGGGACTTACTTATATTCTAATAAGGAGTGATAGATCACACGTAATAAACCTCTATCTAAGATAACTTGAGTTTGAATTAGTTTAAAGCTGTTAAAACATCACCACTCCTTTACTAAATTTCCACATTTAATTTCGTCCAGTTTGCTCCTGTAAAACTGAATGAAACTGAATATTTTTAAGGGGATGGCGAAAGGGCTCGCAAGCTTCCTCTCCCTTTCTCTCGGGGTGGGGGAGAATAAGAGGAGGAGGCTTGCGGCCCACGTGCTGCTTGAGAAACTTCCCACACTTCTGTTCCTCAGCTCAAGTGAACCGAGTATTAAGTGTTTAGTAAGGAAATCCGGTTCAAGGTATCGTCGAACGTTTTAGTAGAAGAGGAAAAATTTAAAATAATTCAACTAAAGTTTAAAAAGGGCCCAGGATGAGCAGCTATGGGCGTTATAGATGAAAAAGGAATATATCCCAAGCCCCTTAATGTGGATTCCGAACCACCATACTACATTTACTATTCACTCATTCTTGCTTTTTACGTGCTCATAGTTCCTATGTTCCCCAGCTTTTAATGATCTGGAGATCTTACTATTCTCTTTCACCTAATTGTTTCGCGTGTTTAATTATTTGTGCATAATGTCATTCATGCCTTTAGATTCATTTTTTATGGTTTGTATATTGTGTATTATTTGTATGTTTATTGCTGTTTCCTTATTGGGTTGCTAGTTTGTCTTGTTAGATTTCCCTTTTGATTGTCATACTTCTGTTATCTTAATCGTGAATAATCAATATTCGTGCTTCATGGTCGGTTTTCTTAATTCATTTTCTATACTTTGATTCTCTTAATTAGATTCTCATAATTCGCTTTTTATTTCCGTAGAATATTTTTAGTATGTTCGCTAATTTTTTTCTTATTCAGTATATTCTTTACATTTTTTTATTATTGGTGTATTGTATTTTTCCTATTGCTGGTCTTTCCGATTTCATCATGTATATATGGGCTCCTCTTTTCTTCTCAGATCATGTCTTAAGTTTTTGAATTGAAGTTGGGTATGTTGTTCGTTGAGGACATAGTGACTATTTGGTTTCAAAGGTCTCTTTACTACCCATAGTAAATGAATCTATATCATATGTACAAAGGCACATTGTCCAAAACATCCCTCTGGCCACTCCTACTGGTTACTTCTCAACAGTTGAACTCTGTGTATCATATATCATGAAAATAGAAGCGAAAATGTCATTTTAACCAGCCTAAAATTGCAAACTTGTTTATTTACCTCAGAACAGTAATTTACTAATTCACCACATCTCCATTGCCATTATTTTTTTTTCTCCACTCTACTGAACATCTTTTTCTGCACTGCCCAAATTCTTCAGAAGATAGTGAAAAAGGGAATTTCTGACCATCTAGATAGTGTTAGATTAATAAATGATGTTTAGCATGGGTTTAGAAGAGGTAGATCTTGTTAACAAATTCACTTGATTTCATGGATTATGTAACTAAACAATTAGATAAGGGAGAGAATGTTTATGTAATTTACCTAGATTTTAGCAAAGCTTTTGATAAGGTTCCATATAGGAGACTAGTTCACAAATTAAAAATGCATGGGATATCTGGTAAAGTTTTGAATTAGATAACTGAATGGATAAAAGACAGGAAACAGAAAGTTGTGCTGAATGGGGTGAGGTCACAGTGGAGTGACGTTATCAGTGGCGTACCTCAGGGATCCGTTCTAGGCCCATTATTATTCATAGTTTATATAAATGATCTTGGAGATATGATTAAGCTTTTTAAAATCTGTTCTGGGATGGATATGTTGGATTTTAGCAAGTTATTTGAGTTGGTAGGTAGTAATAGGACTAGGGGTCACCACTTGAAAATTACAAAAACAGAGGTTCAGGTTGGATGTTACAAAATATTTTTGCACTAATAGAGTGGTAAATTAGTAGAATAGTTTGCCAGCCACCTGAGACAGTAGACAGTCCCAACTTGAATGTTTTCAAAAGCAGATTAGATGATTAGTTTTGGAGGGAGGGTTAACTTCTTTTTTTTTGGGGGGGGGGGTTATTCTGTACTGATTCCTGTGGATGCAGTTTTTTATTATTGTATATTATGATTGACTTGGATTTTGATGAGTCTTGATGATGATGCTTTTTGTTTTTGACAGATTCCTGTAGATGCTTATAATTGTATATTTTAGATGCATGATCTGACACAATCCTATGGATTGTTTAAATTGTTTATTGTAGATGCGTGATCTGACACAATCCTATGGATGTATTTTGTGGGTGAGTTTTGACAGATGCGGATGACCTCTGATAGTCCTTGGTGGATTTTGCCATCCGTGAAATTATGTTATGTTATATGTAGATTTGATCTACAAATACTTGTAAGAGACTGTTGATTTTCCCTCATACATCTTCTGCCCTTTTTCTGTAGACCTTATTGGTTGTAATTTGGCCTCTTCATGTAGGTCTCTCATTTCTCTTCTAATGGTGTTAGTTAATAATCGTAGGGGTTCTGTTTCACTCTTTGCATATCTCTTATTCTTGTTTGTGACATCATTCAATACGATTGAGGGTATGTTGCTGATGCTCTGCTCAATTTCATATATATTTTTCTCTTAATTTTATTAGAAATTTCTCGGTGTTAATAAACTAATTGTATAGTTGGACTTTTTCTTCATATCCTTTCTTGCTGATGGCTCATGTATCCTCTTGATTTTTTTAGAGTTAGAACTTTAACTTTGGGTCTATAATAGTACCTTTCTCCTCTATGTATGATATCGGCAAATTTTCTTATTGTAATAAAAATTTAGATAAATTTCTGGATGTTTGATCGTATTTTGACTTTTTAAAAAAATCTTTTTATTTTGGATATTTGCAATGCCGTTAATGGTACTTGCGGTCTTTAATTTCAACTGGAGAATGGTATGCCGTGATATCATCGGATAAATGGAATTCAGCGTCTCTGGTCTTAGTAGTGGCATGGATGCTGTATATACTGAATATAACGTGAGACTGAGACATACTTCCTGAAGTACCCCGGCTTTCATTCAAATTCTGGTCAGTCATAATCGTTTATCACGATTTTAGCTTTACTTTCAGTAATGTAAAAACAGATAATCCTCTCAAATTGTTGTACAATTGTTCGCTGTACGAGGCCTAAAACGTCCATGACACCTCATGGCTAGAGCAGCTGCTTATATACTTGCCCCCTTCCCCCACTGGGAGTAGGACCCTTCCTTTATTTTAACCTTACAAGTTGGGTAATTCTTCGAACAGAATCTTATCAAAAGAGAAACATGAAAATTACAATGCATAAAAGGAGGTCAGTGAAGAGGGCGTGGAGGGTGGGGAAGGGGTCCGGAGATGTTCGCAATACGAGGCCTAAAACGTCCATGCTCCCTCATGACTGGAACAGCTGCTTATATACTTACATCAACTGCCTGCTCCAGCCCGGCTCGATGTTGTTGTCCAAAGGATCTGGTGGCGGCATTGGCGATGTCACGACTTCTGACGAAAGAGATATTTAATGAAGAAAACCTGAAGATTCTGGTGATGGTGCTTCTAACCTCATTGGAATAACGTGCCAGGATGCCCATGGGCATTTTTCCCCTTAAGGTTTTCCAGATAGCCGGAAGGTTGTCGCAGAAAATCCTGGCTCGGGGTAAAAGCAGAACCCCCAGCCAGAGTGCCACGGTCTTGCTTGCAAAAACGGAACCCCTTGTATCGCTGGTGAATGGTCACGCTAGGCCATGCTCAAAAGAGGTGACTGCTATACAGGTGGTAGAAGCATCCGTGTAGATACAACTAGGGTTGGCTTTATGTTTTAGGAGGGAGAACCACTTCCGTGTAATGAGAGGAACTAGGGGCACGAAGTCCAATGGATTTGGTGACACTTGTTGTTTGAAACATAACATCACCCAGAAAAAGGGTAATCTTATAAATGGGGCAATAAAGTTTAGTAGTCCGGCAATACGCTGCCATGCCTTAAGGGAAAGAGTATGAACACACGCCACCTTTATCACTTCTCTTACCTTTCTACACATTTCGGGGCACAGGGCCACTTTCTGACTTTTAATATTGACTTTTAAACGTAAATACGTTAAAAAAACTACATCGTACGAGCACACTTTTATTATCGTTGATATTTAGCGACGATTTTCTCATATCACGCAACACTTTTCTCAACCTTCGGTGGTTGCCTATGATTAAAACATCGTCCAAATAAGTATGGGCTATACACTCATACATTTTTGCGTATACATTAATCAGAGCACAGAGCGCACTTTGCATTAGGTAAGGGCTCCTTGAGAAACCCATAGGGGGCGCTTAAATCGGTAGATTATACCGTTGAGGAATACACCGAACCAGTGACGGGCTTTTTCATGTAGGCGCAGGTGGTAGAACCCATCCATTAGGGGAAGCTTTATTGCTTTCACGTCACGGGGAGCACTGAGAAGCGCCTTCTTTACACTGGAAAGGCAGAAAGGCGGCTGCTTGTAGAAGGCTTCCGATGAGTTTTTCATACCGTATACTAGCCTGACCGTACCATTGGGTTTTGGTACGACGAACAGTTTATGACACCGACTAACTTCAGATGACACTTCTATGACGCCATGTTCAACCAACTGGTCAACGAGCGGTTGCATGTACGCGGGGGTGGTTTCCCAATTAGCGTAGGATGGGTCGATGAAGATCCTCAGGCCCCCTTTTTGAAGTAAACGCACTATGTTATCGGCTGCGGGGAAGTTTTCAAAAGATCCTGGAGTCATGATGTCCATTCTTGCCTCAGGGTCGACGACGGCAAGGTTGTTGTGTTCTTCCAGAGGGTCAATGCCGGGGCTGACGCCCTCCCAATCCTTGTCATCTCCGCTTTCTTCAGCGTCCTTGTTCCTGGTGTCTTCTTTGTTATTCCTATCAGCGTCGTTGTTTCCGTCAGCGTTGTTCTTCCTACCGCCAACGGCGCGGATATCAAGGGGCGCACTTATGACATCCAGGAGCACGTCTCCTTACTCGGAGGCATGGTTCAACGCCAACGCCTAGGAAGGGGTGGAGGGGGTGGGAGGAGACAAGTTGAGTACGGTGGAGACCGCCAATCCCGAAGGGGGAATGTGAGCTATGAGGTCAAACTCACGAGGCGGCACGACGACAATCTGTGGGGACAGGAAGGGGTCGCCAATACGCACAACAATAGGTTCCGCTGGAGGCAGGGAGGGGCGGAAGGAGGGTCCATAGGGTCCAGCTGGAGCCCACCCGATTCCTTTGCTGCAGCCTCGAAGAAGCCCCGAAGGTCGACGCAATCTATACGTTTCACCCGCAGGGGCGTGATCTCCTCGATCGATGCGGACGGGGAGCCAACATGCACGCAGTTGTGCATGGGAGTCAAGCCCCTAGGACCAGGGGGGCTGTCGAAAAGATGGTCGTGGTCTACGGGTCTCGTGGCGAGAAAAAGGGAATCGTCTTCAGAATTAGAAGATGAGATGCCGAAATCACTAGAGACCACAGATCTGGTGAAGTCATACCAGAAACTATCGATCGATCTGGGTGAAATCGAACGAAACTCGTCGGAAGTGGCAGATCTGGTTCTGTATTTGAATCCCATTCCACGACTTGCCTTCTCCACTCGCAGGCGCCAGCGCCATTCTAGTTTTTCATCGACGTCGGCGAGGAACCTGTGCGCGGCCTGTATTCCCGTCGCGTAGCTCTCCTCCGCCTCGCGTACCCATCTAGGCAGTTGATCTCCCAAATCCATAGGAGCTACGTTGTTGCTGGATAATTGTCGGATGGGATCGGGGCCCGTATAGGGCCGCATCGCTCAGCACTATGTTGGAATCGACGGCCGCCTGTTCCCTGGCGTCTCACAACGCCACGCCCCACCCATGATTAAGCATGGTATGGAATAATCTGAGTCGATTGTGCAACCTTATGAACTCCGTTCGATCCAAGCGGGAGCGAACTCTGTATAACGTGATAAGCAAGTTGATCTATTCTATGTCTTTTCTTCAAGGTTGATGATTGGAGGTTATTCCTTAAGAAGGCAATCACGTTATCCCACCTTATCGTGTTGTATATAGTCCAATTTTTGTGGAGTGAGTCTTTCTGGGAGCGGTGTGAGACCAGGTGGTAAGGCAGGCACTTCGGGCCTAATTGGGGACGATCTCCGCGAAGATCTAGGAGTGTTACTCTCTGCAGGATATGCTTGTGGATTGGTCGCCACGTTTTAGGGGGGGGGGCGCTGGCTCAATCGCCTCTTCTAGACTTTTATGAACGGCTTTCTTTATATATCTTTGTACGAAGACGACATATCTTCTACTCGTTTTCGTTCGTGCTATTTTTCTCAGTAATCTTTCTTCTATATGTTCTAATATTGTTGTTATTATTTTTTCAAATCCTTGACCGGTAAAATCTAACAGAGATATAGGGCTGGAAGTGTTTAGAAAGCCTGGAGGTTTGTGAGTGATACCAATAATAATACCCAAATAATGTGCCACAAGTTTCTGTAAATTATTATTATAATAATAAGATTATATATATATATATATATATATATATATATATATATATATATATATATATATATATATATATATATATATATATATATATACATATGGGGGAGGAAAAAAGAAAAAACGGAAAGGTGATTCAGAGTGCTTTCCTTTTTATTTGCGAAGAACTTTTCAAGGAATGAACAAGGAGTCAGAGTACATGAGCTTATATAGAAGAGAATGATGGCCTTTCTTAACCCAAACTCTATGTAAGGGAAAATTAAACAAGGAGAATCATAAATAGAGACCTGATGTACGATGTGATGATGGTATCGAACGATAATAAACTTGGCTCAATTTCAAATTGGGTAAAGTCTCACTACATATCCATTCTCAAATTTAAATGTAAACCCACGGTTATTTTCGTTAGATCCTTTTAGCCAAATTAAGATTCTCCTTGATTATGTCTCCATTACGTAGAATTTAGAAGAATGAGGGCCTTTCTTCTCTTCTATATAAACTAATTTGTTCTGACTCCTTGTTTATTTCTTAGGAATTTGACGCAAATGACAACGAATGTGCTCGGAATCTCCTTCCTTGTTCCTTGTTTGTTTATTTCATAATTGTGACTTATGTGCTACTTTGTGAGTTTTTAATCATATATATATATATATATATATATCGCGCCTCACTCTATAAAAATATACATACGATTAAGGGATTTCATGAACCTCAAAAAATATTCATTTGAAGATGCATTTCTCGTTTAAAAGCTTATTTCTTCCTATATTTATTCGCCTGTGAATCGTCGCCATTAACTCGGGGAAGGGGGGGAAATAACGGGGCCTCCTGGTCTAAATGATATTAAATTTTCACTTTATTTTTTCAAATAGAGTTTAAAACGACAGAAAGATCAAAATAAATTTTCAATGGGACGTTACTTTGGCAATCTGTGTCTCTTCATTTTTGATTGAGACAAAAATGCAAATATAGAGCATTTACAGTGAATGAGCAGAGGGAACAGAGGTGCAAAAGGTTAATATGCGGCTGCTCTCAGTAGTGCCTTAGCGCTGTTGGCTGAAAATCTAATTTCCTAAATTTTATTTCACAAGTTAAAAGAAACTTTCACATTAGCAGAAGCAGACTCGTGTTTATATTGATTCTTAACAGCCATGCAGTACAATCATCAGACAAAATCTAAACCATTTGCTTCTACACTTTGTTCCTTCTTTTAATCTGGGAGTTTATTTATACCCCTGCTCCCAAAACAGACGGATATTTACTAGACTACAGAATTTTTTAGCTTTGCTTAGTTCAAATAGGAATCTAACTTTAAAATAGTACATAGGCAGTTAAAAATGGTTTGAAGAAAGTCCCTCGAATTAAGGTTAGGGAACATCCATCGCTGTTCCCAAGTCGCTCAATTTCTGAGCATAATATTTGTGTACTTGAAGAAAAACATTATCGGAAGGAATAACAAGACCCGTTTGATTGACCGTGGCTTCTTCGTGCACTCGTTTCTTTCTCTGTTTGTCATTCAAATTTTCACGGAATGGTTTTGAATTGTTTCTTCATGTCTTATAAAGCTTTAATACTTAGTAGTTGCAGTCTACCTGACGTTATCTTTTTATGGCTAAACTTGGGCTTCGGAAAGTAATATTGCAAGTTTCTTTATGATAAATTTGTTTTTCTTGTTCCCACTAATGCGGAATTCACATATCTATTATTATTTTCATTACAACAGCAATTATATGCTGTAAACGCTCAATTTCCTTATTGATCGGGTTTCTGGAAGCTTCTGCACTATTGCTCGAAGGTTTGTCACAACCAATGTCTCTAACAAGTTGGCATCTAAGGATGGTTTTCTTTCACAAGCTCCAACATCATCAAGGCTCATTCTCTAGCTTAAATGTTTTGGAACAATAGATACACTTTTTGTTCATAAACAAACTCAGTCGAATGCTGCTTCGATGATATCAGTTACAGTTGTGGGAGATTTTCGACCAAATTTACACTACAACGACCAAGTATTTTTTTTGCGGTAAGTTTATTGGTGTAAAACTAAATTTGATTGAAAATGAATGACATATTCTTTAGAAATCTTGTAAGCATCACAAATAGTTTGAAAATAAATCTCTATTAAGCTCTTTTGAAAATAGATCAACTAACGTTAAAATTTTTAAATGTTATAGTGTTCAAAGCTGTAAATATTTCAGGAGCAACGTAATTTTAGTAACAGGGAGATTATCTGATGTTAAAATTTAGCCTTGTAATTTTTTTTCAAGGATGTAAGTGATATACATTTTCTCTTCTAATTAGATATTAGTATTCTTTTCACCAATATTTTTGATGATTCAGTATTAACACGGAATGGGCTATAATAAATTAATTAACACGTGATTTCTGCAATTACAATAAAAATATTACACACAGATATAAATTCCATTTAATATTGACACACGTTTGCTCCTCTGGAAAAACTTTTTTCCCTCGTAGTTTTAGTTATACTGTATAAACCTCAATTAAAATATTAAGTTTACAAATTATTTTCTATTATCCCATTTAACTTTGTAACTTTCACTACTAAGACAGAAGCAATCAACAATAATCTGTTACCACTAAACCTTTAATATTAAAAAGATAAATCTGTCAATTTGTCACTAGTTGTTTTCAGATTATCTAACCTTAATTGCGATGATATTTGGAAGCCTAGAGACCTTAACCCTGAAGCAAATATTATGTTCCTCTAGGAATACTATGTTGACATGGTGCTCCCTAGAAAGTTTGGGAATCAGATTCTTAACATTTTTTAAATTCAAAGTTCATTTACTGATCAATTATTCTGATTTTTTTTTGTAAAGCGAAATCAATCGGGTTATATATGCCCAAAAATCTAACAAAATGCTTTAAAAAAATGATGGAATTAGAGTGTGTGAAAATATAGAAACAATATATAAACCAATTAACCCCAAAAGTTTCGACATGGTGGTAGGCGCCGGAGGATTTCGCAAAGTTCCAGAAGTGGCTGCCATTTCAGTCTATGCGCGATAGAAGGAGGTTTAAATGAAATCTCTCATTCATTATTTATGTCTCATTAAATTTCATTTTCTTAGCAAAATTTTGCTTATTGAAAACAGAATAAATTGTAGTGATAACTATAAGGAAACATCATTCATTATCCCTTCGTAGGTGTGGAATGTTTATTCAGTTAACTGGTGACTATCATTACTATCAGAAGCTCTACCACCGTCATCATGCCCATCGAAGTTTTGTTGCTACGCTTAATCCAGAAGGAATTTCAAAGAAAATCGTAGACAGAATTGGCACTAACCTATCCTTTGGATGGCAGGATTGATAGCTAATCAAATGAATAACGTGTAATTGGCTTTTGAATGGCGTAGAATTCCATGTGAGATAATTTTTTGAATTGAAAATTTGTTGGGGGAGGGGGGCTATTGGATATAGCTCTAGAGAATGCTCTGGCGATTTTAGTATGTGGTTAAGTTCCCAGTGCAAATTAACCTCTCACATTTCTTCTTAATTTAATGTTGAAAGAACGTCAATTATGGTAATCGCAATTCTGTAGAGTCTCGCGAAGATATTGTTTTTGCCTTCAATTACCCTAGAATCAGCCATAAATTGCGATGTACTTACTAAATGTTTGTTCGCACTCTTGAAACTATGTGGACGCCAGCCCACGTCTTTCCTCAAAAGACTAGCTTGTGAATACGGTATACCAGTATGACCAGGAATAAATCAAGCTGCGCCTTCGACTCCGGGGAGGGGCGAGACAAAGAGTAGCGAATCACTTTCAATAGTTTATCGATAGGAGGTACCCTTTCTCCTTCCAGTTCGGGAGGAAACAACCATGCCTTAAAACACATTCTCCTCCAAGCAGAATACCTACCAGCCACAATTAGGAAGGAATGAGACAAACTTTTCAAGAGGTGAGCAGTTCTCTCTGAGTTTAACCCAGTTGCCAATCATCTTCCTTAAAGTGCCGAGAATAGTCGAAGGAGCGCCTACCTAAAGAAACCTCTCCATCTCCATAATGTGCATTTTTAGTTTCATGCGCTTAATCGCGGGCGAGGCTATATCTCACTTTGTCGGTCGGTTCCCCTTTGCTTTGCTTTTTTTTGGTAATAACATTTTAACTATTGGGCTGATTCTAACGAAATTTGAAACCCTTATATTGTTATACATTCTCATTTGAATGGTATAAATGCTAAGGTTGTCCGAAGATTAGCCCGGTAATTATTTTGTTTTGGCAATAACATCATAACTGTTGGGCCAGTTTTAACCAAATTTGAAACTCTTATGTTGTTTTACATTCTCTTCCAAATGGTATAATTACCAAGGTCCTTCCAAAGTTAGCTGAGTAATTATCTGGCAATAACATCATAACTATTCGGCCGATTCTAACTAAATTTGAAACCCTCACGTTGTTGTACATTTCTTTCGAGTGATTTAATTGCCAAGGTCCTCCTTAGATTAGCCCGGGAATTATTGAAAGTTTTGAATGTCATTAATCAGAATAAGTGAGAATAGGCCCCTTTGTAGTCAGCAGACCTTGTTTATTCTTAACTTCTCTGAACTCATAGATGCCAAGACACTCCCCGTGTTCACTAGCATTACCATTTGTTGAAAAGAATAGATCTCAACTTTATTATAATTAAACTGTTTTTAATGTTCTTAAGACGAAGCGTATATTCAAACAATGATAGAAAATAAATCTTCAATATCAATTTTCAAACAAACAATGCCTTCTTTAGCTTGAAAGGCTAATAATACAAGCAAATAGGTCCTAATGGTATACAATTTAGCATCAGAGGTCCCAATGGGGCTTACTAAAATATAAATTCAAGTCCCAAAGAATCTTTACTGTCCATTAAATGTTTAAAGTAGTGAAATACCTGGTAGATTGCCAGTAGTTCGTTCCAAATTAACCATACTTTCCTTTTCTTTCAGTTAAGTTAGACTCTAGTGAGTCTTCATTATGAAGCTGATCTAACGAGGTTGCATTTATGAGAATAAACACAGTGTTGTGATTTTAGGCAGGAAGATTCGGATGAAAGATCAATGTGAAATTAAGTTTTTGTCTATTCCATAGGGAAAATTAGACTTGAGACTTGTGCCATTTATATCTGACACATATCGAACCATATGTATTTTGGGGTAGATTAAGGGAGACGGTATGTGATCGATAACCATAAACTACATAGATACTTCTTTATCACTGTCATTTAGGTACCATAGTGATTATTTCTGTGCACTTTACATTAATATTCGTGCGATTACAGGGGCCCCTTTGCTCGAACTGATAAGAAAAAGAAGTGGCGTATGGTGATCAGTAAAGAAAGTTTGTCCCTAAAGGTTTGTGAGAGAGAGTTGCTGCTTCTCATTTACGAATACCTAAATGGTAGACGAGACTTAACGCATACGCCCAAAATATGGATGTTGATGTTACCAAGACAAATTGCGGCAGTGAGGGGTTTACATAATTTTACACAACTTATGTTCATCATTAAATATAATATTTATTGACGTTTAGGACAGTTTTCTAAATCAAAGAAATCTCTTTGAAAAGGATTGTGTTCATCTCAATGGTATATGGATGGCACGACTGGGTATGCTTTGAGATAAATGTTATAAACCATCCTTCAAATTTTCGCAATGCCTCAGGTCGAGGAAAAATTCTTAATTCATGGCTGCACAAACCGGAATAAAAAAGCTCACGATAATAACAGATCCCCTCATAGAAATGTAACTAATAATAACAGTGGAAACTGGCGAAGACAAAAGAAATGCAGCAAAAAAACCCTCCTATATTAAGGTGTACTATTGCAATGCTGGGAGCATCCGAAATAAATTGCATGAACTAAACTTAATTAGTAGTAAATATCATTACGATATTCTAGCCATTACTGAAACGTGGTTACATACAGCAAACCGGGACTCTCTATAGTCATTTCAAATTTCGGGTTACACACTAATAAACAAGGATAGACCTGTAAGAGAAGGAGGTGGTTTCTTGTTTTACTTAAAAAGTGAAATACGGAAAACCATATCTTAAACGCATATTTAGCTAATTATCTGCATCAATATGAATAAGTTTGACGTTCAGGCAACACTTGGAAATTCGGATTACATCTCATTGGTATTTAACATCAATATGATTTCATTAACAGAGGAAAGCGCAAAAAGTACCTGTATATTAATGGGCAAACTTCAAAGCGATTAGAGATGAGTTAAAAGAATGGGATTAGCATAGATAATTCAATAACAAAACACCTGCTTCGGCTTAGAGCCTGGTCATTGATCGCATTAAGGCTATTCAGATTAGATTTATTCCTCATAAAAGCCTACCTACCTATATATATATATATATATATATATATATATATATATATATATATATATATATATATATATATATATATATATATGATCGTAGATTGAGTCATAGGGTCAATACCATCGACTTAAACAAAAGCGGTGTGTCCAGATCAAGGACTAGAATAATTATTGGACCAGACTATGAGCAATTCTACGACACTGATAAAGCTAGTGGGGTCGATGAAATGTACATGAGAAGTATTAAGGAAGTTAAAAATGAAATTTACGCTTTACTTGCTTTTCTGTTTAATTATTTTCTGGAGGCAAATTTTGTTCCTAGAGATTGGAAACTGACCAATGTTGTACCCTTATTCCAAAAAGGTAGACGTGAGGAAAATGAGAACTATCGGCCAGTAAGCTTAACTTCACTTATACGTAAACTAATGGAGTCAATTATTGATTTAAAATTACGAAATCATCTGGAGAGAAATCAACTCTTAGTAAATAGTCAGCATGGTTTCAGTAAAGGGAGGTCTTGTGTCACTAGTCTGATCACATTTTATGAGCATGTTGCAAAAGCTGTCGATTCAGGTTCTAGTTACGATGTGGTATATCTAGATTTTTCTAAAGCCTATGATAAACTCCAATTTAATATCCTCCTGTCAAAGCTAAAAGCTATGCATATCCATGATAAAACGATGATTTGGATTAAAAATTGGTTGACAGATCGTAAGCAGAGGGTAATTTTAAATGAGGTGACCTCTGATTGGCTGCCGATAACTAATGGAGTTCCTAAGGGTTCCGTTTTGAGGCCCTACTCTTTATAATTTTGGTAAACACCTTAGGTTCTGGAATAATTTGCCAAGTAAATTCATTCACGGACGATAATAAACTTTGAAGCTTAATGCTTCAAAATAATAAATTAAATTTCTCCAGTCAATGCGTTGCAATTAGAAATAATGCAACAAGAGTTGCATCATTTATCCGTCTCAACGCGTAATTCAGAGACGATGTCAAAACTATACACGTCATTAGTTAGACCGCTATTAGATTATGCTGCTCCCTTCTGGTCTCCACAACAAGTACAGCGTCGTTATACGAAAATGATAAGCTACAATGATAGGCTTAAAAACCTCAATCTCTTTTCTCTAGAACATAGAAGGAAAAGGGTTGAACAAATAGAAACATATAAATTATCGATAAATATGCCTGATACTGCAGAAAATCTTTTTAATTTGACAATAGTGTCAGCGACGCGAGGACACGACAAAAGGATGAAGAAATGGGAATTCAAAATATTAATGGGAAAATTTGCCTTCAGCAACCGCATCGTTTAAATCTTGGAACAATCTACCACAAGAAGTAGTCAGCGCTCCAAACACAAAAATTATGAAGACGAAATTTAATCAATACTTACAAGAAAATAAAGTTAAAATAGCTTATAATTATTATAGGGGGTTCCACCTAATTTAGC
This sequence comes from Ceratothoa steindachneri, assembly GCA_963969495.1. Lineage (NCBI taxonomy): Eukaryota > Metazoa > Arthropoda > Malacostraca > Isopoda > Cymothoidae > Ceratothoa > Ceratothoa steindachneri. The sequence continues at coordinate 150,499,692 of OZ018326.1, forward strand.
TTTATATTCTTAATAGGGCCAACCAGGTATGAGCTCTTGTGGTTCCCTGTATGTACCAATAAATTGTTTGTTTGGTTTGTTTGTTAATGGCTTCTTTTTTGTGATCGCTGCCTTAGATATACATGAGATTCTATATACCAGTATTTTTTCTTTAGAATTTTGAGAGATTTTCCAACTCGTTGTTTCAGAGTTTTTTTCGGCACGTCACCATTGTCGAACCACGTGATATGATAATGTTTGGTGCATTTATAATGGTTGCCGCAAAGTAGTGAACAATTGCGAAAGTAGTTTCAATCCAAATTTTTCTACTGAAATTATGTGATAGATTAGATGTCATCCTGAAATTTCAGTCTGTTTGGGAATCTTAAATTATATAATTTCATAGGTTTGTCCTGTGGATGAGATTGGTTAAGGACTCTTCCTTACAATATGATGCCGATAATGCAATTGTATTTCAATAATCATTTCGTTTTTACGCTATCAATATATTATCGAGGTACTTGTTTGGGGCAAAGGAGACTGGGAGAAAAACAGACAAGTGGGAGAACTGAAGGAAAGAGAAGAGTACGAGGAATTCTATAACTTTTCTCTTTAATTTTGGAAACTTATCGTCAATAAATAGCAATACACTCAGGGAAACAAATGTATTGAGTTGAGATTTTTAGAGAGGTTACAATGAAATATTTATTCCTCCTGAGAAAATACAAGTTAAGACCAAAAAGCATTTTTTAGAGCAGTATGAAAAATACTGATACTGATAGCAATAATAGGTTATTCATGTTGCTTGAGCGATGGGTTAACTCACAAGAATTTAAAGTGTAATTCCCCCGAATATATGCTTTTTCGTGGACTCGTGAATATGAAAGTTCGAAGGAGAGGGTTCTAGTGTAGATAAAATTAGGAACTTAGAAGCAAAGTCTTTTGAAACGAAAAAAGATTTTAAAAGGCAAAGGGAACCTGACGAAAAACAGTTTCTTAAATTTTTCCTGAAGAGGACCATGAATATCACGAGACTCCAGTCGACTTCAAATTATCGAGTTCAGGCAACGAATTCAATTGCTATATTATATAATTTGTTCTAAAGCATTAAAAAGATTTTCAGTGAAACAAGCAATGCCATTTGACTTCTTTCGTAGGTCATCGATATTCGAAGAATATTCGATTATTAGTAATTCTCTCTAGACTCTTATCTCGATAATTGGACTGTTGCTTCTCGGAGGGAGCCATTACATCTGATGTGTATCTCTGCGACATAATTTATCTGGGGTGGGGGTGACTTCCCCAAAATTTGAGAATTGGAAGCATCGAGTAGATAAATTCAGTGTATCACAATCGTAAATATGGAGAGATAAAGGAAACAAATTACATCGTTTCTGATGCCCATATGTGGAGTTCTGTGTTTGTTAGAGGATAAAAATGTTTGGTGCTTTCGTTTATTTAGCAACAGATATAAAATTGAAAAGAGAATTTAAGAAAGTGGATTTCTTTACGATAAAATTTTTTATTCCTCATATTTTATTAAACTGGTTCACTCTCTTTAACTTCTGAATAATTTAACTAACTGATAGCACTTTGAGACCGATTATTATATTGCCTCCTCACTTACCTAAAGATCGAGACAAACCGAGCGAATGGAAGAACAATAATTTTATTTTCAAAAGATGACTAGGAATTAAACTCTCATCTTATACTCTCATTCAAAACTTTAATTCATATATATATATATATATATATATATATATATATAATATTGAGGATAAATCCCAGAGCCACGAGAAACGGATGTAGCATCTTTTAATTTTTCACTACGTTTCGAAAACTACAAGTTTTCATCTTCAGGCTAGAATAAGTTTACAAAGTTAATATGCATAAAGAAAACTTGAAAAGGCCAACAAGACATTATTTTACAGGTGACCAATTACAGAATATCAGTAGAAAGTACTACAAGTTAAATTAAATATGACTTGGCAACAGTTAAATTTGCTTTAAGACCGACTCAAAAATTAGTTCATAAATTTAAAGATTATTGCAGAAATTAATTACAAACTAAGAGAAATTGACTTGGCATTATTTAAAGATGATAAATTTAAACTTTTTTTTTTTATTATTATTAAATTTTGTAAAGACTAACAGTTAAAAACATTTAATATAAAAACGGAAAATTTGGGTACTTACTAAAGCGGATCCATCCTAGAGAGTGAATGGTAGGTTTAACAAAGGGGCTAGTATATATATAGGTTACATTGACGGTTGGTTTATTAAAAGGCAAACCAACTAACAAACTGTAGTTAAAATTAGTTAATTAATAATGATATTGCACTTAAATCTTCATTGAGTGTAGGTTTGTAGTGTTTTATATATAGAGATTCGAGGGTTCTTAGGCAATGTTTGTTGTTGTTAAAGGCTAATACTTTAAAATTCTCAATAGAAATGTTAGTTTTACAGCTTATGGTGTGTTCCCTAATAGATGACTTTTCCTTTCTATTTAATATTTTGCTTGTACGCCAACTAATCCCCATATGAGCAGAGAACCTAGCTCCAAGAGACCTAACAGTGCTACCAATGTAAGAGGCTCTAGTACAACTGGGACATTTAAATAAATAGACATTATCACTGCGGAACTCCAAAGAGATAGGATCTTTACTGTTAAAGAAACTTCCTATCGATAGTTTGTTTATAAAAACTATTTTGGGGTTGATTTGGGGAAAATATCTTTTATAATGTCAATGTAACCTATATATATACTAGCCCCTTTGTTAAACCTACCATTCACTCTCTAGGATGGATCCGCTTTAGTAAGTACCCAAATTTTCCGTTTTTATATTAAATGTTTTTAACTGTTAGTCTTTACAAAATTTAATAATAATAAAAAAAAAAGTTTAAATTTATCATCTTTAAATAATGCCAAGTCAATTTCTCTTAGTTTGTAATTAATTTCTGCAATAATCTTTAAATTTATGAACTAATTTTTGAGTCGGTCTTAAAGCAAATTTAACTGTTGCCAAGTCATATTTAATTTAACTTGTAGTACTTTCTACTGATATTCTGTAATTGGTCACCTGTAAAATAATGTCTTGTTGGCCTTTTCAAGTTTTCTTTATGCATATTAACTTTGTAAACTTATTCTAGCCTGAAGATGAAAACTTGTAGTTTTCGAAACGTAGTGAAAAATTAAAAGATGCTACATCCGTTTCTCGTGGCTCTGGGATTTATCCTCAATATTAAATGCAGGCTTCACGGCCGAGCTCCATATGGATATATATATATATATATATATATATATATATATATATATATATATATATATATATATATATATATATATATATATATATATATATATATATATATATATATATATATATATATATATATATATATATATATATATATATATATATATATATATATATATATATATATATATATATATATATATATATATATATATATATATATATATATATATTGTCGAGGTATAGCCGATATATATCTATCTATCGAGGGTAGTTAGATTAGCCTAGTGGTGAGGAATAGAGCGAAAGCACGGCCAAGACACCTGACCTCGGCTCCGTTACCCGATGAAGGGGTAAGATAAAGAGGGGGAAGAAATGGAGGGAAACTGTTCCCCGAGTACGCAGGCAAATAACAAAAAGCGACTGAAGATTGACATTAATTACTAGCTATGCCTGAATGCTGTTATGGGTAATTTAAAAGAGAAGTAGAAAGATAATATTTAATACACAACAAGAATTAAATAAATGTTTACAGGAATAAAATGAAATTAAATTATCCTGGACTTTGGGGCTCGATATTCCAGCAAAGGGAAAAGCTAATATGCCTAAGGCAGGTAAATGACCAAACTCGGATTAAATTTTCAAAGGCTGTGCTGAGCCAAAGTACAAATGAATTTTTTGGCGATTACCGGATTAAAGGGATCCACACGCGTTGACGTCTTGCAGAAGTTAATGCTTGGAGGACGATGAAGGGAAGGTGAGTGGGGAGGAGGGGCAATTCGAGGATGAGAATTGCAGAAGATTGAGATTTACTTCGGAATACCTTGAGAAGGGAGTACTTGCGATGGTGAACGAGAACGGCCGTTACTGAGAAATCGCCAATTGACTGGGGCGGAATTTCGATGGGAGAGATTCTTGCTTTTGTGCTCGTGGAGACGAAAGCTGAGCCGAATCAAGCAGAGATGTTTCTCCTGAAGGATTGGGAGCCTATAGTCTCTTGATCCGGACGAATCTGACGTTAAATACCTGCTGACGCTGGGGTAAATTCGCTTCCGGTCACGGGGGAGATTCTCTCAAGGTAAACACAGGGCAGGGGGATAGACATCTTCTAGCCAGGAATTTGTGATAACGGATGTCTTTCCTCACTCTCACATGCTTCCAGATGGTAGACGGGAGGAAAGACTGCCTAATGGCTTAGGGGAAAACTTTCATAAATAAATACATCTGCGTTCCGAAGCTTCTTCGTGGGGTTTTTAGTTCCGTTCTCTCGACTTTTGCCCTTCTGTGTGATAGCTACGTCAGATTTTAGGGTCCACGTGAGGTTTTCTCGACTATATTCTTTCACATCTCCTCCCTTCCAAAAGATCACGCTTTTTAACTTTGGGAAAAAGGGGCATAAAAAATGTTAGACTGGGAAAGGCGCGTTCCAAATTTCCGGTCTGGAGGGTACAATTAATGCGGAATACCTGACCTATTTCGATACATATTTACACATCTAAAGCACATGACTAATCCGAGTAACCAAGGAATTTAATTTAACCGCTACAAAAAAAAGGAAAATTAGACCTACAATGTTAATCTCGAATGAAGGCTGACTCGTCTCGGTTTTTTAGTGACCAAAATTATACATGAAAAGAAATTAAAAAAATTGACATAAATACATGATACAGAAATATATGTACAGAAGGTTACTAGGGGAATAAAGGTATACGGAACAAAGACATATGATAAACATACGTAAATATATATACAGTGAATCAATCGGGCTACCCAAAAAAAGTTTTCTCTTTCATTATTAGCTCGGTTTAGGACTCACGGGGTTTCGGATGAAGCTGTCGAAAATAGACAATTGTCTGACCCATTTATATACATACTTTTATACTGATACTTCTCTATGAGTAAACTCCAACGCATGATTCTCCATTGTTGTCCTTAACATTACGTAAATATGCGAGAGGTCGGTGATCCGTCTCGATCACCAACTCTTTTCCTACAAGGTATAATTTTAACTTCTCCACACACCAGACAATGACAAGAGCTTCTCGTTGGTGGAATTGGAAAGTGGTTTGCGGAGTCCAAATAATTTGGTCAGGAGATTTCTTTTGCAGAAGGTTGCATAAGAGGGCGGAGAAAAAGCAAAATTGAGAACTAACCGCCGATAAAACGAAACAGATCCCAGGAAAGAGCTTAACTGCTTCTTATTACAGTAGAGAGGAATGTCCACGATGGCACGGAATTTATCTTCTTGGGAGCTAGGTTATCCATTTCCAATGTGGAGTCAAGGTACTCGATGGTACCAGATGCAAAATGGCATTTACTGGGGCCGATCGCGTGTCAGTGCTCACGCGGGGACTCAACAGGGCCTGGAAGGCGAACAGGTGTTGTTCCCAATCTCGATTGGCGACGTACATATTGGCGAAGTAGATCTTTATGTTTGATAACTCATCCAATATCTTGTGAATCATGCAGTTCTAGTTACTACAAGCCGTAACTAGGCCAAAGGGGAGCTGGCGTAACTGCATCAAGCCTTTTTCCGTGAGAAAATCCGTATATTTCCTTACCTTTTCCTACAAGAGAATTTAGTAGTAGGCGTAACAAAGGTATAATTCTGTAAAAAATTTGGCCTCTTCAAAAAGGTGGAGATCCTGATCGATTAAGGGAAAAGGTTCGGCGTCAAATACCGTCACAGAGTTGAGTTAACGAAAGTCAACGCACTTAAGATATGAACCGTCTGATTATTTTACCATTAATATGGGGGAACAATAATTAGAATTGGAGGTCTCAATAATATTTAAACTGGCCAAATTATCTACTTCGGCGTTGAATGCTTGTTTTAAGTGAATGGGGAGGGGGTATGGCTTTAAGCGGACTGGTTCTTGAGTGGATAGAGCGATGCCGTGTTCAAACTGTGTGGCACATCCGGGGTTTTAGAAATCACATCCACGAACCTACTCAGCAGCTGCTGCAACTGACTCTTCTCATCCGGTGTCAGCCACGCGTCAATACCTAGGGCAAAAGGTGGTAACTTGGGGGCGTCGAGCAAGCTGGGCAGTGGATAACCTTTGTCCTGCTCCACACAAACGACCTGCACTACATTCACTGGCACTGTGTGGTAGTTGGCTTTCATAGCCGACTCTTTGCCAAGAGCCACATGGAAGAAGAGCTTAGAAATGATGGGTCGCTTCTGAAGACGACGTGGTTTGATACCTCCTTTTTCCAAGGTCTTCTGGCCAATGACGCACGATGCGCAGTAATTCGAGATGTCCTCTGCAGCAGTAGGCTGAACGAAATACTTAAAATTCATTTTTCTGTTTTGTTGTGGCTAAAATATCCAGAAAACAAACTATCGTGGGCAGTTTTTAGAACGAGCGGGATGTGGGAGCGGGGAACGCATAATGCGTGAGCTTCGGTACTATTTCCTTCCGAGCAAGTACGGTAAAACAGGCCTTCCTTTTCGATGTAAGAAATGGTTTTGTTGCCGCGGACGGATTCTCGCTCGTGACTCGGGGCTTTTTCTCACATTGGAAGGTGGGCCTTACACTCCTGCTTCTGAGCGAAAACTTCGCTTATAACCCCGCTGAATTCGGAGTCGCCGGGGGCTTCGAGGGGAGCGGGCGTCTCAATTTCCTTTCTTTATTGGGCTCGTGTGATGACGGGTTGAGCCACAGGGTTGGAAGAAACCTGGGGGCACTGTGCTACTAGCACGGAACCGAACTTTATAGGAACTGAAACCACTTCAGGCCAGGCAGTGAAATAGTGGCTTTCCTATAGCAATTTACTATGACGAAGTGGTTTTTACTTACTAGGTTGTAATGAACTACACAAATCTCTTGTAGTTCGGGGCTAGTCGTGGAAGCAGCTCGTCGGAAACGACTATACAAGTCCATCCTGTATCTCGGACGAGGATGGAGACTCAGCAGTCATTTATTTCTCCAGTCTCGAACTTCAAACATCCACGAGAGCTTTTATCGAAAAGAAAATCGACGTGATATCTAGGGGAGTTAAGAACAGAGAGAGAGAGAGAGGCAGCGGAATCAGCTCGCCACGATGGTGGTGCGGGAAGGGCACTCACTTCGTGTACCTGGTTAAAAGAAGCACTACGGAGTTGGGTGTTCTGGGGCAGTTAGGACGTAAATGGCCTTCTATGCCGCAGGTGAAACATACAATGGGCCTCCTGGAGAAGGATGAAGAGGGGAATTTGAAGCAAATGGTTTAATATCGCCGGGTTCTGACTGAGGGAAATTTCTGGGGTTTGAGGGCCAGTCACCATAACGAATTTACTGGGGTTGCGTGGAGGTATTCTTAGGTTTTTACTCTTTGCCTTTAGAGACAATGGCGGAGTCATCTTATTTTCCTTCGGGTAACAAATATGGCTCTCGGCGTAAATATCAGCCTCTTCGCTGCATTCTTTAAAGGTGTAGCATCTACAATCCTTCACGAATGAACGAATTTCTAAAGGAAGCGAAGCCAAGAACCTGTTCTTCAGGACAAAATCCACTAGGAAGAAATATTCATGGACAATTTTAGCTGAGTCCAACCAGAAGTTAAAATGCCTTGGGAGGGTGTAGCTAAACTGCCAGAGTGATAAAATCCAGGGTCATGTTATACGCCGCCAGAAGCTGGGGATTCAAGGTGGAATAATCTATTGTAGCTTCAGACAGGAGGGAAATATATAAGTAAATCTTTTCCAAGCGAAGTAATTAGGATTCGAAATCCTCTCCTTCTTTAAAAACGGCGAGCTTTACCGATGCTGACGGGAATCTTAGCGCGAGAATTGAAAGAGAGGGTCTTGACTCGATTTAGCTCAAGCTAATTCTGGCATATTTCTCTCCATTCTTCACTCTCTCGTTGTTCTCTTCCTTCTTCACTGCATCCTTGCTCTATTCTGTCTGGTCTCTCTTGTTCTTTTTGTGCTCGTATTTCAGCTCTTTACTTCCTTTCCTCTACCTTGATATACGATAGAAGATCCTTGCCTGTTATGCCAAGGGACTTGAAATGCTCAAAAGATGACATAATGCTAGTGATAGCTGAATTAACGCACCAAAAAAAAATAAAATTAACGGCAAGCAATGCAACAGGGTTGATGACCTGCTCTGACCTGGTACACGAGCACGAAAAGAAAATGCCCTACAAAAGAAATTATTAATGCGAGAGCCTTGCCTTGTCAATTAGAACCCACATGCAACAAAACAAAATACACAATCCTAAATGAGCCTTCACAATTCTGCTGAGGAATTGTGAGACACACAGTCTCAAAACAAAAATTAACCGAGAAAATGTGTGCGGTCAAAATGGACACACACAAAAAAGAGAAATATATATGGAGAGAATATTTTATTGCACATCTAAACAACCAGAACCTTCAGCTTTTATAGAAAATACAAAAAAAGAACTTTTATAAGAATTATTAAAAGATGATCCTTTAAACCCCCACACCTGACACCAGTTTTTATAATATAGCTAGATATATATTTACTATATGTCAAATTAAAGCCGCTATATATATATATATATATATATATATATATATATATATATATATATATATATATATATATATATATATATATATATATATATATATATATATATATATATATATATATATATATATCTATGGGGGGAGGTTAGATTAGCCGAGTGGTGAATAATAGAGCGAAAGGACATTCTAGAGACCTGACGTCAGTTCCATTACCAGACGATTGGGTAAAATAACGAGGGTGAATAAATGGAGGGAAACTGTTCCCCGAGTACGCAGGCACTCAACAAAAAGCGACTGAAGATTAACATTAATTACTAGCTATGGCTGAATGCTGTTCTGGCTTATTTAAAATAGAATTAGAAAAATAATATTTAATAACACAACAAGAAATAAATAAATATTGACAGAAATAAAATGAAATTAGATTATCCTGGATTTGGGGCTCGATAGTCGGGCAAAAGGGACAAGCTAATGAGCCGAAGGCTGTTAAATGATCAAACTACAAACTCAAATGATTGAGTCCTCAAATGCTGCATTTAGCCAAAGGCTGCTCTTATCACGTGTTGACATCTTGCAGAAGTTAATGCTTGGAAGAAGAAGGGACGCCGTAGGGCAATTTGATGAGGATAATTGCAGAAGATTAAGATTTACTTTAGAATACCTTAACGTGGGAGTACTTGCGCTGGCGAACGAGAACAGCCGTTACTGGAAAATCGCCAATTGACTCGGGCGGAATTCTGATGGAAGATCTTTTTTCTTTTGCACTCGTGAAGACGAAAGCGGAGCCAAATCGAGGTAGAGATGTGTCTCGTGTTGGATTCCGAGCCTGTAGTCTCTTGATCCAGACAAGCCTGCCGTTAAATACCGTCTCACGCTCGGATAAAATCGCCTCCGCCACGGAGGAATTCTCCCACGGTAAACACAGGGCTAGGGGATGGACATCTTCCACCCAGGAATTTGTATTAACGGATGTCTTCTCTCACTCTCGCGTACTGCCAGATGGTAGGCGGTATGAAAGATTTCCTCAAGGCTTAGGGGAAAAGCTCCATAAGTAAATACATCTGCGTTCTCTCGTCCTTTGACATCGTGTGTGATAACCACGTGGGGCTTCCTTGACTGTATTCTTTCACATACACACACACACACACATATATATATATATATATATATATATATATATATATATATATATATATATATATATATATATATATATATATATATAATTAGGTAAAAGGCCATGTTGTATGCTGGTTCTATTGAAGTCCACAGCTGTGGCATCGTTATTAATTTTAACTTGTATTTTCTTAATATTTCTTACATGTATTTTAACGGAGTCTTCGAGGCGAGAAAAAACATCCGCGGACATTCTTTCTTCCTTGTCTCCTTTTGACCATGTTAGGTCATCTTCAGGGAATGAACAGAAATGGAATTATGAAATAAAATGAAAAGAGAGGTGGGAGACAAAGAACATCTCTACCGACCCTCCCCTGCCCCTCTTGGCGCTCATGGAGCGGCCAAGGAGGGAGGGAGGAGGACCAGTACTCCTTTATAGACCCCCATAGTCACCACTGTCTAGAGCCAAAGTAGACTTCAAGCTCTGTGAGTACAGGGGTTAGGAGTGAGAGGGTGAGGAAGAAGAAGGTTTTAGGATAAGACAGCGAAAAAAATAGTAGGAGACTTAGTTAATCATGGGACCTACAGCTTAACGTGAGATCCGAACTACGTTGTGTCGCTTGTCTCTAACTATAACCTTCAAGTTTATCGTGACCCCTGTCACACATATCACTGTGAGTCCCGTGTGCGAATGTGATAGTAAAAAACGAATAGATGCTGATGGCTGAAGGAAGTAAGAAGTTTGCAAAGAGATTCTAGTTGCCTAGAGGTCAGGTCCATTTTAGATAGTATAGCTAGCGTGATAAAGTTAGAAAGTAGTATTGGTATTCATGATGCGTTATTAGTAAATATTCTTATTAGAAACTGGTGTAGGTTTCTATCTATCTATTCTTTCGTATTCCTATCCTAGTTAGAATTGACTATACGCTATTCTCCGCTGTTTCTTTGGTTAATTAATTACTCATAGTTGTCGTCGAGTATTAATCTCTTTCTCTAGGTGTAGATTTCTTCTTCGTCTTCTTTTCTTCCCACATATATCCTTGGAAACTTGGGTATAATCTGTGTGATCTCCAACCTTCTCTTTGAGCAATTTGGTTGGTAATTCAACTCGTACTTTATTCTGTGTCTTTTCTAAGAATTTCCTTGCTCTATTTGCAATTATTCTGTTAAGTGGCTTTGTCCTTACCTCCCTATGTAGGTCCCGTACTCTTCTTCTTTCTCCTCGTCTTGTGTTTGCATATTAAATAGATAGCTTCGTTTACGACTTTCTGGAGTCTTAATAGGTTACTACTCGATATCGTGTACATAGCGATGGTCTCTTTTTTCATGCTTAGGTTAACTAACTTGTACAGTAATTTTAGGCCGCTCTTCCCTCGATTTACTCTCTCAGTTACGTGCTTTTATAACCTAAATTTGTAATGGTTAGTCCAAGAACTTTACATTATTCGTTATATCTGTAGCGCTGTCCTTCTACATATACATCTAAGATGCTCCTCCTGTAAACGGGTACTATTTTAAATTTAGCCCTGTTGGTTTTAATATCCATTTTTCTTCGTACTCGTATCTATTGATGCTTCTTATCTCTTCTGCAGTCATCCTAGCTTGCATTGGGCCGTTCCTGTAGGGGCAATCTATGATTTGAGTGACGTCGTCAGCAAATTGGATGTTCAAGCAGCCTTCATTTCTTGGTGGTGGTCTATCTGTTGTGTAGATTAAATAGAGAGACATCCACCTTGGGGCACATCCGCAGCGAGCTCGAATATTTCTCCCTGATGTCGCACTATTTCCAAATAAGCACGTTTCTTCATTACATAAACATATAAAATCTTTTCGATCTTGTTATTTATTCCTAATTTGAGTATCTTGAGTTGTATACCCCTCTGCCATACTTTGTCGAATGCCTTAGACACGTCCAGGTCTACGATGTCTACGCTCATTTTTTCTCTCTTTGCTCTCGCTATCTTTTCAAGAATGACTCTTCTGGCCATCTACGTGCTTCTGTTTTTCCTGAAACCAAATTGGCAACTGTTTCTTCAGCCATTATCATCGAGGAATTTGGACAGTCTGTTATTTATTATTTTTACCAATACGTTAGCAATGAAATCTAGCAGCGAGAAGGGGCGGTAGTTACCCACTTGATCTGGGGGTTTTCCTGCCTTGGCTATGAATATCATCTTCGCCACTTTCCGTTCATCAGGAAAGTATCCCGTGTTCAAGTACGCATTAAGGACGTTTCTTACTCCCTCGAGTATGTTCGGGGGGGCTTCGATGTAATTTAATCTGGTTAATCTTTTAAGTCCCGATCTGCCTGGGGCTCTCTTTTGGAAGTTCTTTATGGTTTCTTTTAATTCCTCAGATGTAATGAATGCGTCTATTCCATCGTTGTTGTTTCTCCTTTTTTCGACAAAGTGGAAGGGGTATGTCCTTTCGATCTCTCCATTGAGTTCGTCCACGATCTGATGTTCAAATTCAATGTCATAGTCTTCATTCTCTTCTTTGTTAATTTGAATACATTTCTCCCTTGTTCTCTCTAAATTATGCCTCTATTTCTTCTTCATATTTTAAAATGTTGTTCCCCGCATCCTAATTTTCAGTTTATTCCTTGTTGTCCGTGTCTTTAATCTGTTGATATGTTTCCAAAATTCCATTGGTGATGTTACCACATCTATTTTCTCGATGTGCTGATCCAATTTCTCTTTCTGTTTTTCATTAATTAGTGCTATTAGTTCTCTTTTCTATCTCCTGAGTGAGTTGTATGCTTCCCTTGATGTTCCGAATCTTATTATACTTTCTCTTCGCTCAAAACCACCACTTCTAGTGTCCACGTAAATTGTTTAATGGTTTGGAATGAGTTAATGGGGACGGACCCCTTCTCTGCCCTTTTAATTTCTTCTTTGATCCTGCTCCCTGTCGATTTTATTTATAGTGGCTTCCCCGAGCGGGCTGGGCACGTACGTCTGAAGTAATTCTTTGTACTTATCCCAATCCGCTCTATGTTATGCCTTCCATTTCTTCGAAGTGATTTGTATAGGATTCTTGTAAATGTGTAAAGAAATCGTAGTGTGGTCCCTGCTAGGAATATCCACGGGTTCTATAAAATAGTTAAAGGGCAGATTGAAGTTAGCCAGGCAGATGTCCGGTTTTGTTGCGTGTTCTCTTCGTAAGTATGTAGAGAATATAGGTCCCAGTTTTTCCAGTATACCTCTATTGATAAGCATGTTAAGTTGTCTTCCGTCTATGTTTGTATTTGTGTACCCAGAAGCCCAACAATGGGCGTTTAAATCGCCCATCAAAATGACCGGTATCCTATAGTTAAACAGTTTAGTAAAGTTTTGTACTGGTAATTGGGGGCGCGTAGGTGCCTGGTATCCAGTTGAGACAATGATGTTGCTTAATAGAATTTTAATTTCTATAGCTAAATATGCTTCCTCCAATCCTTGGATTGTTTTGTAGTGTAATCCTTGCTTTTTAGCAATTCCCGCTCCGTCGTGTGTTTCGCCTGAATGATTTGTGTTAATAACATTGTAGTTCCTTATCATTAGTTTCTCGTTTGCTGGGTTTTTTCCATGTTTTGATATTAGTATAACATTTCAGTCAATCTTTCCATCTGCATGTGTCAATTTGTAGTATTTTCAATTTCTTAATATCCATAATCCAATTTTCCATTTCCGTTCGTTCATTCGTTTTCCGTTTAGTTTGCCCTCTCTGTTAAGTTATCAGGGTTTCTTCTTCTTTTTCTGGTGCTTCTTTCGTTGATTCTTGGTTCGCCTCTGCTGACTGTATTCGTGGGCTTTCTGGTAGTTCATCTCTAGGGTGATGGACCCCTTTTACTTGTGGATTTAGATCTCTTAGTTCTCTGGGCTTTCCTGCGAGTAACCCATGTGCACTGTTGCTCTGTTTCGTCGGAGGAATTTTCAGTCTTTGAGTCTTCGCTGATTGATTCCCTTTCTGATTCTTCGGCCTATTGGTTTCCTTTCGCCTCTTCGATTAACTCATGTTTAGTCTTTTCTGTGACATTGATTCTGAAAATGTCCGATGATTCGACATCTTTGGGGAATTTCATCGGTTCGAGCCCGTTTTCCTTTAACATGCTGTTGACTGTTGTTGCATTACTTCCAGGCTTAGCTATGTGGGCATGTCATATACAAAGAAGTATTTTCACGTTGAGAGTACCATCTAAATTTATTTGTGTTGCCGATCCTTGTTGGTCACTTTTTGCCATAAATGCGTATGAGTTTTTATTTACATTAGTATTGTTTCTGTTTGACTCTGTTTCTTTTCTCTTTATAATTTCTCTTCTTTTGGGACAGATCATGGCCATAGTTCTATGCCCCCCTTGGCAGTTAATGAATCTTCTAACTGTGCTGTTGTAGTAACGCCAAGAATGGCCTTCAGTTCCACATTCAGAACAGATAATTATGTCTTTAGGGGCCAATTTTGCGTCGTGTGTTCTTCCATCGCATAACATCTGAAGCATATCTGTATGCTTGTGAAGACGACTCTTTGTATGTTGGCGGATGGGATTCTCATGATGAAAGCGAGAAGTCCCTGTTCTATGATCATTGAAGCCATTTCGGTAGATTCACAAATGACCTTGAAAACGTGAGTGTGATCTTTAAATTTGACCACCTCTGCTATTTTGAGCCATTTCTTTCTTTCCTGGAGTTTTTCTCTTATTTCTTGGCATGAGCGCTCTCCTACCCAAAACTAGATTTTTCGGCAGATGACACTTCTGTTAGCCGTGATTTGTGGTGGTACTCTAGCTTCCAAATCCAACTTCCTCAGCGTAATGTTCCCAGCAGATGATAGTAGCTGTTCTACGTCTTTATTTTCTGGGCAAATAACCGTGAATCTTGATGATGTGTCAATACATTTGATAAGTGGTATTTCCAGATCAATATATATGCATTGTACTACTTCCTGTGGTGATCTTTTCCTTCCGTTGGGTATGAGTTTAACGTGAAGCCTTTTGAAGTAAGGTGGGTCCATCTTCCCGGGAGTCGTCACCTCTCCGAGGAGAGGAGTTCTTCTGTTGATTTTCAGCTGTGGAGTCTTATTCAGCATCCACTAGTTGGAGGAGACCCTCTATCTGTCCTAGTTCTATATCTCCTACCTTCCAATTTTCGCACTCTCCTTGGTCAACCATACCTATCTGGGCCTAGCCCTAACAGCGGTCCACATTTGGGTTCTGGCTCGTGACTGAGAATTAGCCCCCTTTTTCTGGCCCCCTAAGTGCGTCTCCTGCAGGGGTTCACTATATCTTACTACCACCTGCATCTCAGACCTTGTCAGCAATCAAGTTATGTAGTGCTAGTGAGAAGTAAGTTTGAGGTAAAAAGTATAAGCCAAGAATAAAGAATACGGAAGAGCAACCCATCGGGAGGCCTACTTCGCTAAAGAGGAACAGGAGAAATCTCCAATTAGCCTAGGAGCGCATATATTTCTTCTTAGAAGTTTTCTTGAGAAGGCATTTTATTTAGATCCTTCCCGAAACATTTCCTCCTTTACCTGTGATAGCCTTTACCAGTTCAACGGAAGAGAGCAAGCATACAGTAAATTTAAGTAAAGTAGAAAAGGTGTGGAAGGTGAGATAGAGTAGATCGCCAAGCCCCTCTTCCTCCCCCTCGGGTCATGCTAAGATAGCCAGAGTCCTGTTGGACTTCTGGATAGGAGAAAGGGAGACAGGAAGAAGGACATGGAGAGGAAGATGAAAGGGAAAGGGAAATAGCAAAGTTTGAGGTAGTGTGGAAGATTAGAAGGAGACCAAAGTGGTCGGCGGACCTACAGCTTTACGTGGAATCCGAACAACGGTGTGTACTATATCCTGTCTATTCAGTCAATCTCTCGTAGATGAAAAAGAAGGAAGTAGAAGATGTGCAGTTTAATGCAAAGTATACGTGGATGTCACGCTAATCTCTGGCATTTAGAAATGTTATAGTTTAGAATTCAAATGAATAGAAATAGTTGCCTGAGTATCAGGTTTATTCTATATGTTCGTTTTATGTCAAGTTTTTAAATCTGTTATTTTTGCTGTGGCGTTCAAACAGTGGTTTTAGTTGTTTTCCTTCACTGGTATAAAGTTTTCTCCTTTCTATTTTATTATACCTGTTTCTTGTTTATCCTTTTATGTTTCTTTTTATTATTTCTAGCTTTTTCTAGCTTTGTTTACTTACTCCCTCTGTTTGTTCTCATCATATGAATACTTCGTCCTCTTCTTTGTTGATCTTTGAAGTATAGGTGGGGAAGTCTCTACGTGCTTCCCCTTCTTGTCTCTGGGTGATCATTTTTATTACTTTCTCTCCTATCTCGCGTTGCGTGGTTTAGGTGTGAGTTTCTTGGCCCTTTTCTCTATAATCTTGTTGATTGTCTTAATTCTTGCTTCGTGATGCAAATCTTGCTGTCTTAATCCGTCTATTCTCTTTTGTTCGTGATTATCAAAACTGCCTTGTTCTGTATTTGTTGCAGTGCGATAACATTACTTTTTGAGATTGTATACAATGGTATCACCGGGTATACCATTGTTGACTGGATTAAGGCTTGATAAATTTTCTTCTTTTCTTATTTTAAGTGCTCTGAGCCTAAATAGTAGCCCGAGTCTCTTTCTTCCTTTTCTACACTTTCTCTCCCATGCTTGGTGTATCTTCTCTTCGTAATCGTCAATCTTAGCACTGTAGCTTCGTTTGTGTATTCGTATCTGTTTCCTTCGATCACAATGTTGCTAAGTCTCCTCCTGTGTATTGGTACGATTTTAAATTTATTCCTGTTGGTGCTGATCTTCCACTGTTTCTCATAAGCGTTAAACCATCGTATTTCTTCTGCTGTCAGTCTTGCTTGTATATCAGGGTTCCTATAAGGGCAGACGATAATCTGTGTGATGTCATCTGCAAACTGTATATTTAGGCACCCGCATGTATCTGGCGGAGGAATGTCTGAGGTATATACAGATTATAATGTTGGACTCAGACATCCTCCTTGCGGAAGGCCAGCCTCCATCTTGAATTTATCTCCATGGTAGTTTCCCATTTTGATAAATGCGTTTCGTTCGTTTATGTAATTGCAAAGTAATCTCACAATCTTGTACTCTATGCGTAAATGCAATATCTTATATTGCATTCCTTCCGTCCATACTTTGTCAAAAGCTTTGGACACATCCCTGCAGACTATATGAATGCTAGCCTTTTCTCTTTTTGCTTTAGCTATTTTTTCTGTTATGACCGTGAGAGCCATCTCCATGCTTTTTTTCTTTCTGAAGCCGAATTGAAATTTATTTAGAAGGCCATTAGCTTCTAGCTGCTCATTTAAGCGAGTGTTCATAATTTTCTCGAACATCTTCCCGATGAAGTCGAGTAGAGATATAGGTCTGTAATTCTCCACTCGTGTAGTAGGCTGGCCAGCTTTGGGTATGAAAATCATTTTGGCTACTTTACGTTCTTTCGAGAAGTAGCCGGTGTCTAGGCTGGCATTAAATAGTAAAGTAATTCCCTGCAATATTTTTCAGTTGCTTGTTTGTAGTGCCTCTTACTGAGCTCTGATCTACCTGGTGCCTTCTGCTTAAACTGAGCGATTGTGTTTTTCAATTCTTGGACTTTAATTCCTGCACGTTACCGTCTAAGGTGTCTCTTGTTGCATCTACAGTTCTGTAAGGGATTATCCTGTCCACTTCTAGTTCGAGTTGTCTTGTGATGTTTCATTCGAAGTCCCTGTCGAAGTTTTGATTGTCCTCTGCTCTAATGTTAAAAATGTTCTTCCAGTGTTCTTTAAATAATTGTTCTATTTCCTCAATATATTCTATCTTATTGCCTTGATTATCTTCCAGTGTCATCTTCTTTTCCCCTGATTTTCCTTTCATTTGTTTTATTGTTTCATAAAATTCACTTGCGGTTGAATCATTGTCAATCTCTAGATTGTTTCATTCCAGTGCTGATTTTGTTTTCTATTATTTTAGTATTAAGAATCCTCTTTACCCTCTTCATTGCGTTGAGTAGCTCACTCGTTGGTACGTTTCTCCTTATTTTGTCTGAAATTTCCCTTAATCGTCAATGGTTTCTTTTCATCTCTGGAGTCCAGGTAAAGGTCTTAATCATCGAGTAGCTTTTTCTTGGGATGACTTTTCTATCCGCCATTTTTATCAAATTCCTAATAGTTTCGAGTTTTTCGTCTATTTTTTCTTGCGATGCGCCGCCTAGTTCTTTCGGCTGATATGTATTTAATTCTCTCTTGTATGTCTCCCAGTCTGCTCTATGAAAGGCTTTTGTTACCTTCCCTGGGATCTGGATTGGTCGCTGTGTGGTCCGTACATGGGATATCTTCTGGCCTCATATATTAATTATATGAAAGATAGTTATTGACCAAGCAGATGTCTGGTTTAGTTGCTGCGTTTGCCCTCACGCAGGTGGGGTAGTCCAGTCCAAGTCTTAGACAGATACCTTTAGTGAACAGAGTTCCGAGGTCTCTGCCTATCCCGTTTCTTCGTCTATATCCGCTCTCTTGACAGTGTGCGTTCAGGTCACCCAAAGTAACCCTGGTAACCTATTATTAAAAATTCTGATGAAGTTTTGAATGGGCAGTTGGTTTATCCTTGGCGGTTGGTATCCCGTTGATATAATGATATTCGTCAATTCCATTTTGATCTCCACTGCGATGTAGGCTTCGTCCAATTCGTTGCAAGTTATATATTCAATATCCTTTCTGATTGCGATAGCTGCCCCGTTTTGTAGTTCTCCCGTCGGGTTAGCCGCCATAGCATAGTAATTCCAGATTTTGATCTCGTCTTCTTGAAGATTTACGCCGTGTGCCGAAATTCGAATTATTTCCAGGTCTAGTTTTCTAAAGATATTTCCATACATTATTCTTTTGCTTTTCCATTCGTTAACATTGAGCTGTAGAATCTTAAGATCTGTTTTATTCATTGTAGTTTATAAAGCCCTAAAATTGATTCCGTTTCTAAAGTCCTTTAACCGTTTCCGATCGTTGATCGAGTATCTGTTCTAGAGACTAAGTAAACAACTTAATCTCGTCTTCTTGCTGGTTTACGGGAGCCCTTAGCTTTCGAGTGGTGACCTGTGTTTGTTGGAAGTGGGCTTGGTGAGTTTTGTCTACTTTGTGGAGCTGGGCTCTTTCCTTTCTTCTGGGTTTTCCTTGTTATTCTTCTAGTCTCTCCTTCTGCCGATTTTGAGCTGGTGTCTTCTGTGTCTGTTTCCGTTTCGCTGTTTTCTTCCTAAGCGTCTCCTTGGCTTTCAGTCTCTGCGTTATCTACTTTGAAAATGGCCTCTGAATTAATCTCTTGTGGCACGACGATGGGTTCTAGTTCATTGGCCTTCAACATGGAGCTGAGTGTTTTCGCATATGAACCAGGATTAAGTGCATTCTAGGCATATGCATGAATCATGCAAGTATAGATCTTACCAAACAATCCCTTTGTGATGTTTGGCAGCGCTGGAGTGGTTTAGCATTGGCTTTTGGCTACGTTAGCGTAGGATGTGGTGTTTTCAGCAGATTTCTTTGTATGTAGGTCTCTCTCCTTCTTCTTAATGATGTCTTTTTTATCTGGGCATGACATAGCCATGGTACGATGGCCACCGCCGCAGTTTACACATTTTTTTGTACGTGTTTCTGCAGTTGTGGTAGTCGTGTCCCTCTTCGAGACATTTAAAACATGTGACTGTTCCTCTCTTGGTGCAGTTGGCTGAAGTATGTTTTTCCATGGCATAGCAATTAAAGCACATTTGAATGTTGACAAATGTGTCTCTTTGTATATTCTACCGAGGAATAGACATGCGAAAGGCCAATAATCCCTTTTCTTGGGCTTTAGCTGCCATTTCAGTTGTCTCGCATATAACTTTAAAAACATGAGTATAGTCTTTAAATTTTACAATTTTCTGAATCTTGATCCATTTCTGATTTTCCATTAGTTCCCTTTCAATTTCTTTGAATTAGTGAGATACCACCCATGCTTATACTTTTCGGCATACGAAGCTCCGTTTTGTGGTGATCTGCGACGGTGTCTTCGCTTCCAGTTGGAGTTTTCCGAGGGTTACCGATCCACCCGGAGATAGTAGCTTTTCCACAACATTTCCTTTTAGACAAATCGCGATGAATCTGGTGGGGACATCGATGCATTTTATCAAGGGTATAGAGAGGTCCTTGAAGATGATCTGCACGACTTGCTGCGGAGCACATTTGATTTCGTTATTTCGTTTCTGATTCCATAGAAAAGGCAGTCTTTTAAAATTCTAGGTTGTCCAAACTGTTTCTAGTCTGCACCACTATTGTAGGGCTCCTAGTGGCGAAATCTGTAAGGTAAAGTTATGCTCCTCAGATGGGAGAGCCCTCTATCTGTCCTAAATCTACCTCTCCTACCTCCCGACTTTCGTGCTTTCCTTGTTCACCCTACCTATTTAGGCCTAGCTCTATAAGCGGTCCACAGAAGGTTTCGAGGTCGTGGTCGAGAATCGACCTCCCTTTTATGGCCTCCTAACTAGGTCTCCTGCAGGGGTTCTCTATACCCAACTTTGAACTGTATCTAAGACCTTGCCGGTGACCAAGATATATAGCACTAGTTGAGAAAAAAGTTGAAGAAAAAAAGTGTCAAAAAAGTGCAAATAATCAGAGGAAAATGTAGCCCCTTTGGGGGAAGCTACCTCACCTACAAAGAACAGGAGAAATCTCAAATCAGCCGTGTGAGCGCATATATTTCTTCCTGTGGTAGTCGTTAATTGGCTGTTATAAGCGTTGAGTGGTAAACAGGCGGTTAACTCAAATTAGCGTGAAAAAATAAATTCACGTTTTGAATAAAATTACTTGATTCTTTGCCTCCTTTTCCAGTGACAACTTCACTAGATCGTAGAAAATGCATCTGAAAAGCAGAGTAGCAGGTCCTTTATGATTTTCGTCCTCAAGGTTTTTCATTTTGTGTATAGAAAAGACAGAGAAGGATCACTGTGTAACACAGGCGAACAGGCAGTCGTAGAGGAAATGGTTGCGGAAATAACTTGAGAGTGGATAGGAAGAGTTGATAGCTCGATGGCTAGACACCGATGCGTAGTGTGGTTAGGTTGTTTTCGAAGTGTTCGTAACTGGACGACGTTTGGAGGTTGGTAAGGAAGGAGAGCGTGTCTGCTCAGTCGGAAACGCATTATTCAAGATGCCTTTAGTTTTTGCAAAGAACGGTATGGGTTGCGGATGGTTATGGGCCGCGGAGTATAGCGTGGCCATCGCATACCGTCTTACATGTAGTACGGTGTATAATAGATCTCTGGCGAGTTTCCTGAGTTGTTTTGTGAGTCTGGTGTAAGCATATGTGTTGAGCGGTGCTAATTTGTTGTCGTGGGGTGTGGCCATTCTCTTGTACATGGAAGAGCGGAAAACGCGCTTCAAAACAGAGTTTAGAATGCTCTGAGCCTTCTGCTACCACGTGTAACTCGCCGCTACGGGTGAGAGTTAGGGGTACGTGAGAATAGGTCGCAAAAGGGTTTTGTATAGGTGTAACTGTAGTTTATTGCCCGCAGTGAGGGTCTTGCTTGGGTTATGTTCTGGTGTAGATTGAATCTGAGGGTCTTGTCCAAAGTTAACCCAAGGATTTTTGTATTTTGTGTGTATTCGAGCCTTGTTCGGTTTAGATGGTACATGTCGGGTGTGTGTGAGGAGACTTGTAGTTTGTGCATGAAGTGATCTCTTGCGCCGTAGAGTGTCATCTGTGTCTTTTCAGGATTCGTGGCAATCAGCCATTTATTATCGTAATCTGTGTTAGAATCTAGTATTCATTGTGCGTGGAGCGCGATTTCTTATGGTCCACGGCTGCTGACGAGAATGGTCTCGTCATCGGCGTAGGACACTGTGTATGTGTGACAGCAGTTTTCGGGTGGGCATGGGGTGTCATTTGTGTAAATGATGTATAGTGTGGGTGCCAGTACGCTTCCTTGTGGAACGCCTGAGCGTGTTGTAAAGGTTTGTGAGAAAGTAATGTTGTATTTTATTTGGTATCTCCGTTCAGTGAGATAGTGCAAGGGAAGCTTTCATGTGCAGAGAGGTAACTCCGTATTGTTGGCAAGTTTCCAACGGAGTCCCTAGTGCCACACTTTATCAAAGGCCTTCTCCACGTCCTTGCTGATGGAGCGTGTCTTTTGATGTACCTGGCGTTTTGTATGTATTCTGTCATCACGAACGATAGTCAGGGCCGCCTGGTTGGACCGGCCCCTCTGGCATACTTATTGGCCTGTAATTGTTTGGGTGTTTGAAGTCTTTGTTCGTTTTCTGTAGAAGTATGTTGAGAGACACTATTAATATTTTAGAGAAGTGGCCTGAGGCTAGTGAGGCGTTGAATAGGTGTGAAAGTGTGGGGTATACGTTTGCGGGGAGGTTGTGTATTAGTGTAGCTGGTAGCCCGGAGGGGCCCGGGGCACGTTTTTGTGTTGTTTTAGTGAAGTGTTTTGTTTCCTCGACGGTGATAAGAGTGGTCATTGTGGATGTGTAGTCGAGCAGCTTCATTCGCATCAGGTGGGGGCGGGGGGAGACCACAGCTTGTGAGCCTGGGCCGGACACCTCTTGGACTTCCTAGAAGTGCTCCCGCGCATTTGGTTCAGGTGGGTTGAGTGCATGTACTGTGTCCCAGTGGGAACTAAATACATCGAGGATGACGCTAATTGTCTGTGAGTGTTTGGTTGTTTACTTGGAGGGTGATGGCTTTAGCTGGGTCAGTGCCTATCATCCTTTTTAAGTGCCGCCAGAAGAAGGAGAGGGGTTAGTGAAACGGGTGTCGTCCGCGATAAGGACGACCTCATGCCACTGCCGGTTTCTCTCTACCTGTACGCACAGTAGGATGCGGGAACGTAAGTGATTGATGTTTTGTTGTCGTGGGCATCTAGTGTTGTGATTATTGTACTGTGTCATCAGTTTTGTGAGTATGTATGGAAAATATGAAATGTTTTATGCAAGTGTAGGTTTTGTGTAGTGAGTGTAGGTCGCGTGCTGTATTTATAGTATTTATGATTAAGCACCAGTGGTTATCTAACATGTCTTGGTTGATGTGGTTTAAGTCGAGGTTTTTTGGCATGTTATCTGCTATGTGTCTTTTAAACTCTTTCCAGTTCGTATTTTTGTGGTCAAAGAGAGGTGGTGTGGGTAAGAGTATGGAAGATCTGGATATCATAAGGCATATCGGTATGTGGTCACAGTTTTTGTCGGGGACCCGGTGAGATGTGAGTGTAGAAGCGTGTAGCGTGGTTGTTGCGGAAGACCACGTCCGGAGACGTAGTACCTCCGCGAGTACCGAAGCATGTGGGAAAGGCCGGGCCGATGTGCTTGCAGCGAGATTGCTGCAAGGCACTGGCCAGGTACCTGTCTTCATCATTCGTAGTGTTTGAAAGGAGTGTTGGGTAAAAGGCGTTAAGATCCCCCGCTAAGATGATAGGAAGGTTGTGGTTTGATAGAGACTGGAGTGGGACTTCTATGATTAAGTGTAGGCGTCGTGGTCTGTAGCGTGTGGCCCCTAGGATGGGGCCGGATCTTCTCTGTACCTTGCAGGCTAGAAAAGAGTCATTTTGTGGTTGGATGAGGGAGTGGTTGTATAGAGCGCATTGCTACGATCGCTGATTCTAGGTGCGGCACATGTGGAGATAGGTACGTGTGGTAACCTGCAATGCGGACTCTGGTGTTGGGAGGATGTAGGCTGGTCGAGTTCAAGAGTATTATATTAGGTGTTTGGGTTTAGGACCTAGTTGGCAACAGTATGGTGAATACCGTGCAAAGTACTTACGTTTTATTGTGTCATGATGAGGCGACCTATTGTCGTGGCCGGAGTGCGCGTGAGGCTGATTTGGCCTGGACCGTTCTCCTCTCCTTGGTTATTGCTCAGGCTGCGTGAGTAGACAGTACTTTTACGCGTGCCGGCTCTTGTTTGGAGAGTTTGTCAGTGGTGTTATTGGGTAGGCAAGCCGTGGATGAGGTTAGAGTGTGTTCTGTGGAGGGAGGTTTAGAGTTAGCGGTTGTGGAAGCAGGGTTGGAGAGAGTAGAGTCTAGGAAAGGGGAGTTAGGAGCAGAGATTGAGGGAGTAGATTTATTAGATGGCTGGCTAAAGATTATGAGCTGAGGCGTGTCGGGAGAGAGAGGAGGTTGGGCCGAAGAAGTAGGGGTGGAAGAGGGAGAAGAAGGAACAGCAAGAGGGGGGGGGGGCCTTGGCTTTACGCGTGGTTGTGTGTGGGATGGGGGTTTCGTGGTAAGGTTGTTTTGTTTAATACGGGGTGTTGTGGTGGGTGTGGTGGGCTTGTGGTGTCAGTGGGAGTGGGGTTGGAGGCTGTGAGAGGAAGGGGGGAGGTTGCCAAAGGGAATGTGCTGGTGGGAGGAGGGAGTTTAGGTATAGAGGATGAAGGGGTGTGAGCTGTGGATGAAGCAGAGGGGGCTGTCGGAAGAGAGATGGGAGCAGTGGGCAGAAGGATAGGTAAGGATGATGCAGTGGCGAGACGTGAAGGGACAGAAGGGCGGGAGATGGCGCGAGCGTGGTGAGGGTGGGGGCGGTAGGTCCAGGGGGGAGGTGTTCTTGGCCACCGGGGTGGGGAGGAGTGCGGGTCTCCTGTGAATATGCTCGTCGATTAGAGCGAATACCTTCTCGGGGAAGGTGATCTGTTCTAGACCGTGCTTTTGATGCCTTTTATATGTCGGATTCAGGGTACGGCTCGCTTTTCTTTTAACAGAAAAAGTCCAATACTCGCTTGGAGCTGGTTCGCTGTGTGTTCAGGTTTAGGCCCACCTCTTTGATGAGACGAACTGCAGCTACTTTTTTCTGAGGATGTCAGTGTTTTCAACAAGGATCTTTTCATGTAATTTGTTCATTCTGTTCTTCATTGTAGTGCTTGATAGTGTTATTTTTATGATATTTTCTAGTACTCGTTCGTCTGTTTTGTAAGCATCCGTCATTTGGTTCTTATACTAGAGTGGTATTATTTTTTCTTCTTTTTCTTTTTCCTTCTATACCTCACACTTTGAATTGAGAATTGTCTTCTGTAATTTGTCAATTTCTCTATTGGAGTAACCGTTGTTTATTAGGATTTCTTTGGATCTTCAAAATTCTTTATCGAGTGCGTTCCACGTTGCGCAGTTCTTGATAGCTCTTCTTATGTATGAGCTCATTATCGATTATTATATTTCTCGGTGCACTCAGTTTTACCGTTAAGGTATCGACCGAAGTCTGTTCCTTTTCAATAAACGGTGGTGATCTATTTTCTGTCGCTCTTAAGTTTAATGTTTACATCCAGGAAGGGAATACGGCCGTTTACACTCAATTCGTATGTGAGTTTGAGAACGGAATGAGATTCTAATTGATGTTCGTCCTTAGTTGTAAGGTATATGTCATCAACAAATCTGGTGTAATTTTGGGTAGGTTCGTCCTTTTTGTTATAGCGTTTCCTCTAGGTTTCCCATGTAGAAGTTTGCAAAAGTAGGGCCCAATGGTGACACCATCGCTACTACATCAATTTGACGGTAATGTTTGCCATCTGGGCTTCGGAATGGATGAAAAGTAATTCTAGTATTCGTAGTTCGTTGAGATGTGGGGTATGACTAAGTATTTTAAAGTTATCCAGAATAATTTCAGATTTACATATTCTTATGCGATCTCGTATGGACGAGAGGTCTGGTTCTACGTTTTATTGCTGATGATGAGGCTAGGTCCTTGAAACGTTAAAATACAGATAAATAAAGATATTTTATCAATAGCGTGCTTGTTTTTCGCCAATAGTGAAATAGTGTTAGATTACATTATTTTATATAGCTTTATACGTAGACAAGTTGATAAATATAATTCTACTACTATTTGTCGCCAAAATCATAAACTATCGAACTTCGGTATAAATTTCAATTCAAATTGTTCTAGGGATGATGTCATCTCTAATTATTCCAACAAAGTTCTGACCCCTCTGGAAAAACGCATCTTGTCTCTGAGACTAGATTTTAGACTCCCGGTCTTTAAATTAGATTTCTATCGTTACCTTTTGTATTTCGAAAAACTGTGCCACCAACTTAATACATTCCCTATGTCAAAACCAGGATCCAATTTCATAGATGATATTAAGTATTTAGCCAATAGATTCTATTATAAATATGACAGCTTTAAAGTTTTCTGCCCTGTATTCAATTACAAAGATTTTAAAGATCATTCTATCGTGATATCCAAACCACATAAAGGAAAAGGTGTGGTCATTTTGAATCGGGCTGATTATATTTCTAAAATGCAAACAATTCTTTCTGACTCCTGTAAATTTATTAAACTGGATAAAGATCCATTTAAACACATTTTTCAAATTGAAAACAAAATAAACAAATTCTTACATTCTCTAAAAAAGAAAAATATTCTCTGCGATTTTTACAACCAACTGTTTGCTTCGGGTACATCGCCAGGTATTATCTATGGTTTACCAAAAATTCACAAGGTAGGGTTACTTCTCCGTCCAAAATTATCTGCCATTAACACCCCTAGTTTTAACTTAGCCAAGTTTCTAGTCCCCATAATTGAACCTCTCACTCGCAACGAATTCACTTCGAAAGATTCGTTCGAATTTGTCAGCTACGTTTCTCAATTAGATTTAAACCACTCGTTTATGACTTTAATCGATGTAGAGTCTCTATTTACTAATGTACCTGTCATGGAAACTTGCAAAATCCTAACCGATACCTTTTTTCAATCAAATGAAAGCATTTTAGGTCTAACCAAGTCTCTTTTTTCTATTTTATTAAAATTGTCCGTTGAAAATACAGTGTTCTTTTTTAATGAGATTTTGTACATTCAACAAGATGGAATGGCCATGGGCTCTCCATTGGGTCCCAGCTTTGTTAATGCTTTTTTATCTTACCACGAAAAAATAAGTTAAGGGACTGTCCCGTTGAATATAAACCGTTAGTGTTTAAAAGATTTATCGATGACTGCTTCCTTATTTTTAAACACAAAGACCATGCCCATTATTTTTAAATTATTTAAATTGACAACACCCTAATATTAAATTTTCCATGGAGACAGAATTATACAATAAAATCTCTTTTCTGGATGTCACCGTTTCAAAAATTGGTTCGAAATTTAACACATCAGTTTACAGGAAACCCATTACCACCCAACTTGGCACCCACTTCTTTAGTTGTACTCCTACTAATTTCAAACATTCTGCCATCATAAACAGTATACACAGAGCTTATAAAATCAGTTCAAATTGGTTTCACTTTCATTCCGAAATAGAATATTATAGGAGCTTTCTTTCATTTTAATTTTTTCCCAGACCAACTCTTCTACAGACTTACTTCCAATTTCTTATCTAAAAAGTTATCTCGCGAAACCCCTCTAATAACTGTCCCTAAACAAAAAATATTCTTAAAACTGCCTTATCTTCCACTTGATAACACCAAATTCAACAAAGCTTTACTCTCGACTCTTAATAGATACTTTCTCCAATGCAAGTTTCTCCTAATTAATTCAAATCCTCTTGGTGTCTATACTTTCCTTCGACACAAAGAATTGCTCCCATTATGCCTGCGTTCCTCCATCATTTATGAATTCACTTGTGCGACCTGCTAAAGTCGCTATGTAGGCCAAACAAGTCTATAATTAAGATGTAGGATCGCTAAGCATATCGGAGTATCATACAGAACAAACATTCCCATCTCCAAACCAGGACACTTCTCTATACGAGAACATTCACTAAAACATAACCACCCGCTTGACCCTGATTCCTTTAGTATACTCTCTTCTGCCTCCTCTTCTCTAGATTTAAAAATTCTTGAATCACTGTATATTAAACAAATAAACCCGGAACTCAATGATTATTCATCAAACCTCAAAGTATTCACTATATAGACAAACGTACAACCAACCACATCCCCCTTAATAGTTTTCTTTCTGCCTAATTCTGTCCGTAATATCAGTTGATAATCCCAAGTACACCGAAATAAGGTTAGTACTTGTGCAGAGAAATTTTTTATTTTATTTTAGTTTGTCTAATTTATATCCAAATGATCTAGTTTATGATTAGCTTTTCCTTAATATAATGTTTGAGTCTTCCTTTTTTGGCCCCTCAGTTATTAATTATTTAATATTTAAACTTTCGTGCCTTAGTCTACTCGTATTCATTTAATGTTCAATCACTTAAAATTTAACTTTATTGAATTACTTGTTTCGCTCCATCTATTAATATCCGCTTTGATTACTTACCCCCTGATCTAACTTATTTTGGATTGTTCGCCCTGCCCTTATAATTCTTTCTTTCTGTGGTTTATAGTGAATTTCTTGTATTCAGTTTAAAAATTCGCTGATGATGGTCATCGTTAATGACCGAAACGTCCGGAAAATTAAATGTTCGTAACCATCGCATATGTCTTCATATTCCTGCTACGAATAAGGTTCCCAAGGAACGACTCCATTACCAATAAATATATATATATATATATATATATATATATATATATATATATATATATATATATATATATATATATATATATATATATATATATATATATAATAGAGCTAATTGGTCGATTCCTCGATAAGTGCAGGCGCAATACGAAAAGTAAAGTCAACACGACGACTTGGAACATCTAATAGAGATATCTGAACGTTTCGTGCATCGACTGTACCTCATCAACAGAAGCTTCCCCGCTTGGCAGCGTGACTTTTCTTCCGTCCTTACTGATATTCAAACAATTTCTTATCCCTACTGTCGTAAGTTCAATTCCTTTAAAATTGTGAATCATATTTTTTCATATAACGATTAAAAAATTGCTAAAACTTTGTGTCTTCCTAACTTAGTAATATGTAAACCTGACAAAGGCGAAAGTATTGTTTTGTTAGATAGATATTGTTATGTAAACAAGATCTGACCATGCTGTTAAAATCAAGGAAATTTATTAAACTTAGGTATGACCCTTTTAAATTAATCATTAAAGTGGAAGATAAAGTTAATAGATTATTGCGAAAACTTAACAACTTTACTTATAAGAGTCCACCTATAATAATCTTCATGCCTCTGTTTCAGCCCCAGGTATCTTTTAGGATCTCCCTAAAACACACAAGACTGGATTATCAATTATACCAATCTTATCAGCTATTCGCACACCCACATATAACTTGTGTAATTTCCTTGTCCCTCTTCTTAAACCTCTTACGAGAAATAATTATACTTTACGCGATTCTTTTGAATTCGCAGACTTTATTAATAATGGCTCTTCCCACTTATCTCAGTATTATATCACGAGTGTTGAAGTTGAACCATTGTTTACCAATGTACCAGTTATTGAAATATGTGAAATTATTGTTAATGGTTTATTTTCTAATCAGAACAACTTTGAAGGGTTAGACAGAAAGGAGTTCTTAGATTTACTCAAACTTGCAGTAGGAGATACCATTTTCCTTTTAACAACACCTTGTATAAACAAACAGACGGCATGGCTTTGCGGTCCCCTCTAGCCCCTACTTTTGCCAATGCTTTTTTATATTGTCATGAAAAACGCTGGATGGAAAACTGCCCAGAATCATTTAAACCACTCATTTATAAACAGTATATCGACGATTGATTTGTCCTCTTCGGAGAAAAAGAGCATTTCGTTCAGTTCCCTAATTATTTAAACACTCAACATCCAAACATAAACTTGACTGTTGAACATGAGTCCAATGAGCAATTTTAATTTTTGGACGTACACACTACCTGTATTAATAATCATTTATCCACGTCTGTATACCGCAAACCTATCACCACACTACTTGACACTAATTTCTTCAGTTTTGCTTTCTTTAAATTTAGGTATTCTTCCATTTCTTGTAGATTTTTCGCGCCTACAAATTATGCTCAAACTGGGCTTTGATCCATCAAGAACTTGTTTACCTTAGAAAGTTTTGTCCCTTAATTTGTTTCCTTCCCAAGTTCTTTGTCAAACTTACCAAACGTATTTTGGATCAATTATATAATAGCTTAAATTGCAACATCAAACCTGAGAAAAGGCTAATTATTTAAAAATACCTTACATTTGGGCATATTACAACCAAATTAATAAATTAGTTCCAGTCGGCGTTAGTTAAGAAATATCCTCAATGTCAGTTTCATTTTATTATCATCAACAATCTATCTATTAAAACCTTTTTCAACCATAAAGTAAAACCATCCAAAATACTTCGGTCCTCATTTGTTTACTAATTCTTGTGTGCAGGCTGCCAGGCCTGCTATGTAGGTAAAACCACTCTCCAACTCCAATTGAGGATTAGTAAGCATCGAAGTTTCTCCTACTATACTGACAGACCATTAACTACGCCTGAATTTTCTTCCATTCGAAGCCATTCCATTTCTTTTAAAATTGACATAATACTCTGATGATGATGTACACAGTCGATGTAAAAAACGTTCAGATATCTCTATTAAATGTTCCAATTCGTCATACACGACAATTTAGCCATGACCAAGGTCTCTGCTCGTTATGTCCCTAGAAACCTCACGCCCCAAGATCGACTTCAACGTTGTCAAAGTCCACAGGCCAGAGTTTCACAAGCTGCCCTGCGCTAGTGCAGATTCGAGGAGCTCAACCATTCCCCCTACAGTCCAGATCTGGCCCATAGCGACTACTTTTTATTCCGCCAGCTCAAGGCTGCACTGCGATGACGCAGGTTTGGGGACGATGAAGAAGTCCAGCTTGTCGTCCAGGTGTGGATTGAACAGCAGTCTGGAGATTTCTGGTTGTCGGGAATTCGAAGCTTCAGGGACAAGTGGCGCAAGTGCATTGATGTCGAGGGTAGTTATTTTGAAACATAGCAAAACACTTTTCCTAATATCTTGTTTCCTTATATCCGAATTTCAAAACTTATTGCCCGCCCCTCGTATTACAAAAATTAGCCAATCATGGCGCGGGAAATTTTAAGGATAAACTAAGCGCTACAAGAAAGATATAAAATTGGAAGGCTCTGTGAATTGGACTCTACACATTGAGCTCCGTTGCAACTATGCCGTTCTACTTAGAAAGGGCATAATTGCAAACTTAGGGGAAAGGAGGTCTTAGGCTCAGACCGCTGCGAAGCCCAAAGGAAGGAGCAAACCTGGATTGAGACTAAGTTACCAAAGCGGGAAAGAATAACACACTACCCTGCGGCTCCGTCCAAGACTACAGAGGGAGACTATATCGTCTCTGTGAGATGTTAGACGTAACTGGGAAATACCCAAACCCAATAGAGGGCTCGGTACCCCGACTGGAGTTAGTTGATTCTGGCTTCAGTCATCATTAATTCCACCATGTTTTTACACTCTCTGAGGAGCCCAACCAGTT
This sequence comes from Ceratothoa steindachneri, assembly GCA_963969495.1. Lineage (NCBI taxonomy): Eukaryota > Metazoa > Arthropoda > Malacostraca > Isopoda > Cymothoidae > Ceratothoa > Ceratothoa steindachneri. The sequence goes on from OZ018326.1 coordinate 150,530,808, forward strand.
CCGTACTCCCTCATCTCATCATTGATCACCACATCCGAGTCATTTTTATAGGGTCGTTTTCGGCGGGGCGGGGGGACCCCCATACAAAGAGAAAAAAATAAGGTAAAGCGAAAATGGCACTCAGTACTTCATACCTTACACTCCTACTCACAAAAGACAAAAGTCCCACCACGAACTATCAACACACACTTCTAAACTTAGCCGCTACACACGACACCCCCATCACAAACATAATAAAAACACATACAGGCCACGAACTCGTCTTCCCATCACAGGAGGATGCAGTAAAATTCCACCAACACGCATCTGACACACTCGCCACACTAGACTTAAAAACAAAATTAGGCGATGGTGTAGTAATATGACACAAAATACGCATCACAAAGACCAACCCCCTATAATTGGCCTTCTCCACTGATGACCTCAGCACACACCTCAGACATAAGTATGGGGAGGAGGTCATCACAGACCTATACTTCAACCGAACAGAGCACTGCGCATTGATCACACTATCTGATGAAAACAACAAATCACTGTTGCTAGACCAAGGCATCAAGGTCTGCGGTACCCTAACACACCCACACAACATCGAGTCACAACATAACATAAGACCAACACAATGGCACCGGTGTTACAAAACAGGACACACAACACGAAACTGCCAAGAAGACCTGTTCTGCTCCAAGTGCAGTGTTGTGAGCGACCACTTAACCACTTGCACAGCCAGCATACCTTTTTGCTCCAACTGTGGCGGCCACCATGTTGCCGTCAACCCCAAAGGCCCTTACTTAAGTAAGGCCCACTATGACGCCGTAGTGGCTATACCACATCCTCAATCCCTCTACACAACCACACACTCCGCCCCCGCCCCTACTTCCTTCACAAGAACATTCGCTGCCGCTGCCAGCGCAATGGTGTCCGCACCTCTCCCTGTCCCACCCCAGACACACCCAACTCCAGTAGCAACCCAGACTCACCCACATATTCCGACACCCGCTCTCACCCTAGCACCTTACACAGAGATACCCCCACTACTACCGACACCCACCCCCACCACACACCACACACTCACCCCTACTCCAGACCACACGCCTAATGAGACCACACACCCAAAGTTACAGCTGGCCGCCTTGCTCTCAACGGTGGCAAATGACATGTCGAGAGGTGACCCCGACTATACGCAAACATACTCAACACACTATTCGCCTCGCACGGTCTAGAGGAGATCACCTTCCCCGATAAGGTGTTCGCTCTACTCGACGAGCACACAAACAGGAGACCCGCACTTCTCTACACCCTGGTGGGCACGTACACCTCTCCCCTTGGATCTACCGCCCCCCCCCTCACCACGCTCCCGCCACCTCTCGCCCTTCTGTCTCTGCACCTCTCGCCACTGCACCTTCTTTACCTACCACTCTGCACACTGATCACATCTCTCTTCCAACTGCCTCTTCTGCTCCTTTAACAGCTCCCACTTCTTCCTCCTCTATACCTAAACTCCCTCCTACCAAGAGCACTCCCCCCTATTGCCACTACCCCCCTCCCACCATCCCCAGCCCCCATCTCACAGCCTCCAACCCCACTCCCACTGACACCACAACCTCCACCTCCCCCAAGATAACACAAAAAAACTTACACCCACCTACTGACACCACAACCTCCACCTCCCCGAAGCCCACCACAGCCCCACCCATCCCTCACACACAAATACGCGTAAAGCCAACCACCGCCCCTCCTGCTGTTCCTTCTCCTCCCCCTTCCAACCCTCTTTTTTCGTCCAAACCTCCTCTCATAATCTACTCCACCCCTTCTCTCTCTATCCCCTCATCACCTAGCTCTACTCCCTCCACCTCTGCTCCTATCTGCCCCCTCCTAGAATCTACTCTCTCCCACCTTGCCTCCACGACCGCTATCTCTAAACCTCCCTCCACAGAACACACTCTAACCTCAATCCCGGCTTGCCCACTCAATAACACTACTGACAACTTATCCAGACAACAGCCTACACGCGTAAAGGTACTGGCTCCTCACGCGCACGCCACCCACGACAATAGTTCGCCTCAACGTGACACAATTAAATGTACGCAGTTGGCAACGGTATTCGCCATACTGTTGCCAACTGAGTCCTAGACACACAAGCACCTGATATAATACTCTTGAACTCGATCAGCCTACATCCTCCCAACACCAGAGTCCGCATTGCATGTTACCACACGTACCTATCTCCACAGGCGCCGCACCTAGGATCAGCGATCGTAGTAAAGCGCTCTATACACCACTCCCTCATCCAACCACAAGATGACTCTTTTCTAGCCTGCAAGGTACAGAAAAGCTCCGGCCCCATCCTAGTGGCCACACACTACAGACCACCATGCCTACAATTAAACATAGAAGTCCCACTCCGGGTTCTATCAAACCACAACCTTCCTATCTTCTTTGCGGGGGACCTCAATGCCTTTTAGCCAACAATCCTTTCAAACACTACGAATGATGCAGGAAGGTACCTGGCTGGTGCCTTGCGGCAATATCGCTGCGAGCACATCGGCCCGGCATTCCCCACATTCTTTGGTACTCGTGGAGGTACAACGTCTCCGGACGTTGTCTTCCGTGACAACCACGCTACACGCTTCTACACGCACATCTCACCGGGTCCCCATGTACTTTCTGACCACATACCGATATGGCTTATCATATCCGCATCTCCCATATTTATACCTACACCACCTCTCTTCGACTAAAAAATACGAACTGAGAAGAGTTCAAAAGACACATAACAGATAACTTGCCACAAAACCTCAACCTGGACCACATTAATCCATAAAAGTTAGATGACCACTGGTGCGCAATCATAAACACTATAACCACAGTACGCAACCTACACTCACCACACAAAACCTACACTTGCATAAAACCTTTCACATTTTCTATACATACTCAAAAACTGATCACACAGTAAAATAATCACTACACTAGATGCCCACTACAACAAAACTTCAATCACTTACGTGCCCGCATCTTACAGTGCGTGCAGGTAGAGAGGAACCGGCAGTGGCGTGAGGTCGTCCGCATCACAGACACGTGTTGAACTAACCCCTCCTTCTTCTATTAGCATTTAAAAGGATGATAGGCACTGACCCAGCCAAACCCATCACCCTCCAAATAAACAACGAAACCCTCTTAGACAATTAGCGTCATCCTTGACGTATTTAGGTCCCACTGGGACACAGAACATACACTCAACACACCTAAACCACACGCGCGGGAGCACTTCTAGGAATTCCAGGAGTGGTGTAGTGCCTACGCTCACGAGATAAACCCCTTCCCCTAATACTTATGAAGCTGCTTGACTACACATCCACACTGACCATTCGTATCACCGTCGAGGAAACAAAACACTACATTAAAACAACATCAAAACGTGCCCCCGGCCCCTCTGGGCTACCAGCCACACTAATACACAATATCCCCGTAAACATATACCCTACACTTACACACTTTTTCAACGCCTCACTAGCCTCAGGCCGCTTCCCTAAAATATTCGAAGTCTCTCACAACATACTTCTACACAAAACGAGCAAAGACTTCAAACGCCCAAATAATTACAGGCCTATTACTTTATTAGAGCACCTAGGCAAAATACTCGAACGCATGATCAACTGCCGCCTACGGAAATACCTGGAAGAGAGGGACTGGTTCTCCTCCCACCAATATGGGTTCAGGAGGGGCCGGTCTACCCAGGCGGCCGTGACCATCGTTCATGACAGAATACAGAAAAAATGCCAGGTACATCAAAATACACTCTCCATCAGCTAGGACGTGGAGAACGACTTTGATATAGTGTGGCACGAGGGACTTCGTTGGAAACTCGCCAACAATACGGAGTTACCTCTCTGCACAAGAAAGCTCCTCTCGCGCTACCTCACTGAACGGAGATGGCAAATAAAATACAACATTACCCTCTTACAACCCTTCACACCACGCTCAGGCGTTCCTCCAGGAAACGTACTGGCACCCACACTATACATCCTTTCACACAAACGACACCCTAGGCTTACTCGAAAACTGCTGTCACACATACACACTGTCCTACGCCAAAGACGAAACTATTCTCTTCAGCTGCGGTGGACCAGAAGAAATCGCGCTCCACGCACAAAGAATACTAGACGCTAAGACAGATTACGAGGATAAATGGCTGATTGCCACGAATCCTCAGAAGACACAGATGACAATCTATGGCGCAAGAGATAACTTCATGCACAACCTAAAAATCTTTTAACACGCACCAAACATGAACCATCTACACCCAACAAAGCTCGAATACGCAGAACATACAAAAATCCTCGGGGTAACTTTTGACAAGACCTTCAGGTTCAATATACACCATAACATAACACAAGCAAGAACCTTAGTTACAAACACATCGTTGCGCAGGTTATACCCTGTGGGCAAAGAACTACAGTTACACCTATACAAAATACTCGTGCGACCTATTCTCACGTACCCCCACTGTCACTCGTAGCCGCGAATGACACGTGGCAGCCAAAGGCTTAACGCATTGAGAACTCTGCTCTGAAGTGAGCTTGCCGCTCTCCTCTGTAGTGAGTATGGCCACACTACACGCCAACAACAAATTAGCACCCCTCAACACATATGCTCACACCAGACTGACAAAACAACTCGGGAAACTTGGCAGATACCCACTAAACACCGCACTACATGTAAGATGGTATGCGATGGCACCGCGATACCCCGCGGCCCATGACTGCCCGCAACCCATACCGTTCTTTGCATAAACTAAAGGCATCGTGAATAACGCGTTTCCGACTAAGCAGACACGCTCTCCTTCCTGACCAACCTCTAACCGTCGTCCAGTCACGAAGACCTCGAGACTAACCTAACCACACTATGCATCGGTTTCTAGCCACTTACCTATCAACTCTTCCTATCCTCTCTCAAGTTATTTCCGCAACTTTTTCCTCTACGACTTCCTTTTCGCCTGTGTCACACAGTGATCCCTCTCTGTCCTTTCTATACACAAAATGAATGAAATGAAGGCTCAAATCGCTCCTATCTATTTCTCTGGCCTAGGAGGCAAATTAAAATGAAATTTGAAAACTTGCTTCTCTCAACGGCGGTCACGTTTCAAAACGTGCTTCTTTAAACGGCGGTCAACTCGGAGATGCGGATATGTTGGGAGTATGATTTCCGGCTGAAGTAGCACGTTAATTTTTGGCTTCGGCCATCGGCAATCTTCTGCGGTTTCGAGTATAAGGACGAGAGAGGTATCCTTATTCAGTTTTTCACGGGTTAGCTAAGTGCCATGAGAGTAGGCGTGTTTTTCGATCGCGCCATCTTAAAGGTGAGCTGCCAGTCGCCTTGGCAGGGTTGTGCAAGTTATGCCGATGTACTTTGAATTGCGGTGTTCGCCGTCACCGACTTTGCACGAATATTCGTAAACGACGTTAGTCTCATGGAGTTTGTTCGTTGGAGGGAAACAGCTGTTAGGGTCGGTTGGGGTCACATTGCGATGAAAAATGGCTTTTAAAGCCTTTTCATCTTCATGTTAGCTGGTGTTCATATTGGCCTTGTAATAAAGGTTGATATTATTATTCTTCGGAGTAGATCGGACGCTAAGACCAGCAGCCAAGTTCATTTTATCTTTAATGGTGGCGTCGATGGATTATTGTGGGTAGCCGTTGTTAACGAGAACTGCGGAAACGCTCTTAAGTTCGTCATCAACAACCGTCCACGAGGATGAATCGGAAATTGCCCTGTTAACTAAGGCATTGATGAGTGATCTCTTTTAACTTTTAGGATACTCAGAAGAACCGTTTAAGCAGAAGCCCAAGTTTGTGGCCTTAACGTATACTTGGGTCACAAGTTTGGACTCCTAAGCACTTATGAGGATATCAATATTGGCCAGAAATTATGACTAACTTAGGAAGCGGAAAGAAATCCTCCAAAAAAATTACGAACATTTACCAATATTAGGTTTGGTAAGCTTTAATCATTCGACTACATTAGATTAGGTTAACCTTACCCTTGACGATCAACCCCGTCCCGGCCGACCATCAACCTTTAAGAGCTAGGCTTTAGTGGCAGCATTGAAAGTTGAACCTCCTGCGAGGAGCCGTTGTCTTGCGAAAGTTATTGAAGTGTCGTCCCATCAGACTTTGATTAACCGATTTCATCAAATGGATTTTGTTTACAAGAAATCTCGATATTGATCTATATGAGATCACCAAAGCACAAGCTGTCCGTAGAATAGAAATTTGCAGTCAACTTCTTAATAACCCAATGGACGACCGATTATAGAGGCGAATTGTCACATCAGATGAGAAGTGGATGTACATGGTTAATCCCGATCTAGAGAGGAAATAGGTTCTGCGAGGCGACCAACCAGCATACGTTTTCAAAGAGTCCTTCATTTTGAGCTTCATCTAAATGTTTGCGTCATCAACGTGAAACTAAATTGCCATGAGTTAGACAGTGTGCTTCGATCAATCGAGGTCAGACTTTGTTTCATCAAGACAATGGGAGACAACACACTGCCAGATGACTATGGAAAAGTTCAAACAGATTGAAAGTGTAGCGATTCTTCCAAATCACCCATTCAGTCCCGATGCTGCACCAGAGATTCAACACTTTTGATGGAGTGGAGGAAGCTTGATTACAGTTTTTTTATTCAAAGCAAGCTGACTGATTATATCTGTGACAGAATTGGATGCTGGTTGATCGCTGGAAGAAGATCGTAGAGAATGATGGAACTTATCTTCAAGAATAAATGTTCGTGTTGCTCCATAAAAGTTTGTTAATTTCTTTGCGCTTCGTACCTGAGTCATAACTTTCATGCCAACCATATATATATATATATATATATATATATATATGATGATGATGATGAGGGATATATAATGAGAAAGCCGGCCTACATTTCAAGGAAAGTTTTATTCCCATGAATCGCTTTAGACCAGCTTCTTAAAGTAACTGATGTTCTTGGAATCCAATCGTTTGAATAGAAACAAAAGGGCAGGGATGACTATAGTAGCTACAGAGATTAAGCACTTAGGGAGAAAATGACGAAATAACTGAAATGGGGATAGCTAGTGTCAAATGGTGTTAGCCAGACACTGATGCGACGTGTTTTAGTGTTTGTGGAGGTAGTGTTGTATTAGTTTGGGGCTGCGGGCACCAACCAGCAGAGAAAGATTGCATCTGTAACGAACGGGATACTCATGATGCTACTAGCTCATGTAAACATATGTTTTGACGCTAGGTGGTCCTAGGGCTACTAGTTATCTAAGCCCCGCGCAGCTTGTTTTCTGACATGTATTTGGGTGAATGTGGGCTATATCGTGAGTCTCACCAGCTGATCTGTAAGCCCAGTATGGGGTAATGTTTTGAGTGAAGTGATTGAGTTGTTTTTTATAGTGTATACATGAGTGTGTAATTAGTAGAAGGACTTGCTCGTTTCAGAGCAGAGGTAAGAATGAGGTGAATTTTTCGCTCTCATATGTGACTCGTAGCTATTAGTTTAATTGGACGTTTGGGATAATGGGACGAGCTAGTGTTTTTAGTTTGCCCCTGGCAAGGTAGAAACTGCACAACAAATGGGTTGTGTTTTTAGCTTGTGCTTGTATGATGGACTGATAAGCATGAAAGCGAAGGTATTTGCCTAATGTAACCCCGAGTATTTTCGCGTGAGTTCTCTATGTATGTAACTCTGCGGGGGCTGGGTAGTAAAGGTCATATATGCGTGTATATTTAAATATTATGCATGTAGTGATCACGTGTGACGTAGAGTGTAGTCTGTCTTCAGAGGATTCAAGGCAACGAGACACTTGTCTTCATATTCAGTCTTCTCGTTCAGTATCATTGTGCACGGCGCGCGATCCTATCAGGCCTTTATCAGGGACAGGAATAGTCTTGTCGTCAGCAGAGGATTTCTGAATGCGCAGTGCTTTCTTCTCTCTTGTTTGACCAGTACTACTAGTGTATTTGGATCCTATGTGACGAGTGGGCGAGCTAATCTTTTGTATGATTGTAATTGTAATTTGCGACTGTTAGGCAGAAACTGCACACAAATTGATCTGTGTTTGGCTTATGCTTTTTTTGAAGTTCTGGTTAATATGGAAGGGTAGGAATTTGTTAAATAGTGTAGGTGTCCTTACGCTGACTTCGGATCGAACTGCGCGTGGTGTGAATGGGCTGATTTTGTTTAATTGTATCTTATGTGACACCTCCGGTCGGTAAGGTAGTGTGAGTAAGCCGTCTGGTGCAAAGAGGGTACTCTATGTTGTTGTCTAGTTTCTAACAAAGTGCTTCATGCCACAGCTCATCGAATGCTTTTCTCCGTCCTTTTAATAGATAGAATGTGTTTTATGGTATGACTATCATGCTTCCTGTGGACCGGTTTCTCTTGAAACCATACTGGTAGAGGGGAAACTAGTCACTTTTGATCATATGCTTAACTCTCTTGCCTAGAGTCCCTACTAGTTTAATAGGCGTATAATTGTTTAAGAATTTGTGTCGTTAATATAGTAGTATTTTGTGTGATGTTTTAAAAGACCGTTGTAAATGTCAACAGACGAGTGAGGCGTTGAATAGTTATGCAAGTGGAAGATAAATTTTATGTGGCAGGTTGTCTGTTACTGTGTTGGGAAGCCGGATTTGCCAGGAGCGCGTCGTAGTTTAATTTTGATGTAGTTTTGTTTCCTTGACGCTGGGTGTGGTATTTAATGTTGCAGAGTTATCGAACCCCTCCATTCTTATTAATACAGTGGGGGCAAGCTCGCCAACTTAGATCCAACACCATTTACTGACTATCTGGAAGTTCTCTCGCGCGTGTGTTGTGGATGTGTTGTGAGTATGAATCATGTTCCACTGGGACCTAGAGTAGGAAAGTAGGATGTATACACGTGTGTGATTAGATACGAGTTGGGAACCGGTGGTTATGTGTGTGTAGAAAAGTGTGGCGTGGTCACTTCAGAGAATTATGTTCGGAGGCGTATTTGCCCCCTAGATGCACCGCCTTTGTAATAAGGTAGTTATGGTAGCTTTCAATGAGAAGTCTGTTGCTGGGAGGGTGTAATTTTGTTGAGTCTTGAGTATACAGTTGGATATCAAATTGCCAACACATTATGTAGGTCAAGAGCCCGGAACGAAGTACACATATTGGAATGAGCACCTTTTTTCTCTTTATTACCCTGGCATTGCACCAGGTGTCTGGGGGCGAGGCGGAAAGGTATGTTGAGTTTGTTAGTTTGGAGGTAGGGTAGGTTCAGTTGCTTAAGATAAGGTGTCCTGAGTGGAGGTGGTTGGACTTGCAGGGGAGAGAGTGAGGTCAGTGGAGGGAGATTTGGAGATTGCGGAAGGCGATGTATATACAGTGAGAGGAGGGGTTAGGGAATGTTGAAGGAGAAGTGAGAGTATTGGAAAGAGTGTGGGGCGGAGAAAAATGATCGGAGAGAGTGGAAGGACTGCTAGTGGCAGAAGGATTTGGTGGATTCGGAGCTAAGGTGGGGCCAATGGTATGGGAAGAGCAGGAGATGAGGCAGAAAGAGTGGGCGAGGAAAGAGTATTTAAAAAGTATTGATTAAGCAGGTAGGTGTGGGTTTGTGCAGCCTTGTGTGAGGAGGAGTTGTGGACTTTTTTTGTTTTGTTCCTGTATTAGAGCGATCACCTTCACGGGAAAGACGATCTGCCCTAGTCCATTTGCTGAATAAAACAGGTTTACGACGCCCACGTTTAAGCGTGGCTCATCCCCAGGCATGTTTTTCAATTGCTGAAACCTGGTGGCGAGTTGTATTTTGATGGTATAAATATTGGATGCCTCTTGCTTGTGTGTGGGTGTGTTGTAGTATCTTTCCTCAGAGAGTACTATGACTGCCCATTTTTTTAACCAGATGTAATATATGCCTTTAAAAGCCCCCCACCACTATACAAATCTTTTAGATGATTTAGGAGTTCTGGAGTTGTAAATTGCAGCCAAAAAGGGCTGGTACGCCTTATGCGTACTTGGTGACGATTGTGGATGGTGACTGGCAATGTGGTGTGTTGGTGAATTTCTGCCAAAGCATCATTTGCATGTGTGTGAAATGTTTGAGCTTCAGCAGACCACATGAAAATAGGTGTTTTTCCATTTTGGGTGTTTATGATGTTAGCAATAGGGGTGTCGAGTATGTTTGAGTTTCATTGCTTCTGCGTGTGGTAGTGTACACTGATTTTGTGTTTATATCGTATGCGTACGGTTGTTTTGTGACCCATAGCGTGAAGAAACTTATACGTTTGTGAAAGTAAATTAAATTTGGAAATTAAGTAAGAATAAAACCAACCCCCCTGCTATCAACCTCTAAAAATTAAGACTCAAATGAGATGAATGATTAAGTATGTACCTGAATTGGCTTTTCAGTACGGGGGGGGGAGGGGGAACTGGGTGGATTTTGTAATAGATAAGAACTAAATTAACGACCCCCATCCGAGGGTTTTGGTTATTCATAGTTACGTCCACCATACACAGAGATAGATGTAGGTCCCTCCTTGGTCCTCACCAGACCCAAGGGGTAGGGTAAAATACCTACTTTGCAAGATGTAACTCAGTCCCAATCCATGATACCTCTTGGCTTTGGGTTCCGTAGTGGGCGAGATCGCAAACCTCTTTTCCACGAAGGCTGTAATTATGCGCTCAAAAAGGAAAGGCATAGTTGCAACAAGGTTATGTGTGGCGGCTTCGTTCATGCGGCTATAATCAGCGTCGGGGCAATGGAAGTGGAGGGGTTAACGTCAAACGGTTATGTTAAAAACAACAAGCTAAACAAAGTATTATCTCTCTCGGAGGGGAGGACAGAGGCAAAGGTGATGAAATGAAGGCTGACAGACGGCCGGTGGCAAGGTTAGTCCTACTCTGGATGACTTATGCAGTTTCGAATGGATCTGAAGACGTTTTCTGCCCACTTTCCTTGTCACTTGCCTCCTCGAAGGTGAGGGCCAGAGCGATGTTGCAACAATAACATTGAGCTGAGAAATGATGTTCTTATTCAATTATTTATTGATATGAAGGGATGCTGCAAAATCGAGGGGTGGGCTACTCATTTCCGTGGATAAGGGAAGAGGAGAAGAGTAATTTTGGTGAAAATTAAATATAGGGGCCTGGATAAATTGTGACCGGGATAGGGCCATCTGAGTGTTTACATAATGCATTTTAATTACAAAAATAATTGTTGCTGAAACATTAAAATAAAGTCATAAGACTATAAATTAATCGCAAAAAAAACTAAAGTAAAGAATAGTTAATTAATGCAAAGCAACAATATAAAACAGAAAATCACTTAATTTGATTAGTCTATTTTACTATATTTATTTATAATCCTACACCTCCCTACAATTTGGTTTGTTAGCGTCAGTTATCTATTTATTCACTTTTTAGCCCAGGTGTGGGTTGGTTGCTGGGTCATCTGTAGATGCCCAGCGTGGTCAACGATCTAAATGGAGACATATACTACTTGTCATGTAGTCTAAATAAGTCGTCTAAACTACTCGGTGTGAGAGTTGTCTCCTGTCTGTCCAATATAGTTGTGCTTCGTGAATGCCAGAAGATACTAACTGTCTCTATCTCTGTTCTTCTCTGCAGCTCCATTAATGTAGCATAATCGACCTATTTCACGTAGTAGATTAAGCGTGAGCCCCGATTTTTCACCCTTTTCAATCTGAATCATCCTGCTTATTGAGGATATGTTTAATGGAACTCTTGGTCAGAACAGATTAGTTCTTACTTGGGCAGTATACAGTTTCTTTTATTTTTTGTCTTACTTTGGAAATTTGTGAAATTTGTCTAGTTTTAGTTTCGCAACTTCAACATTTTAGTTTAAATAATTTTTTCTGTCGTATTTGGAGATCATTAAGCCTAGGATGCTCGCAACTGCGGTGAATTTAATGTGGTTTATTTGGTTCTTCCATTTCTCTTCGTACCTGGAGAGTTTCTGGGCCTCGGCTGCAGTCGCCTCCGAGATCACTCACCAGATCTGGTTTGGCGAGTCACAATTTTGGCAATGTTCCCGTATTGTACGTTGAGAGTTCGGGCGAGCAGTGGTTTCAGACTTTTCTGGTTTAGACTGTAAAATATGTGTGACTCATACACCCTCCTTGATGAACTACGGATAGCACCTCAAATGGGGCTATAAAGTGATTTCTCTATGCTATCACGGCTCTCCTACTGGTAAGGTAGCCGTGGAAGATTTTTCCTTAATGCAGGGATAACTCGAGTCATGAGATCTTGTTTGTTGATCTATATCTTGTCGAAAGCGTTTTCAAGTCCCAGTTAACAACATCTATCATGCAGCCAGAGATAAGCTCATAAGTTGCATGCTGGTATGTTAAGGCGATTCTAGTCTTTGTACTGCTTTTTTTGTGGAAGCCATATTGTTCGGCTTTGTGCAGTGAGTCTAAAGTCAGATGGGAGACCAGCCTGTTATTTCGGATCTTTTCTATTACTTTTCCAATTATCTTGAGCAGTTAGATCGGCCTGTAGTTCAACACTTGATTTTTCGACTCCCCTCTTATAGGAGTAAAGATCATTTTGGATGTCTTCAGGCCATCTGAAAAGTATCCTGCCGCTAATGTCGCATTGAATGTATTTAACCATCTGGGTTTTGGCCTCTCTTGGGCTTCCTTCAAGTAGCTCCTTCTCATTAAGCTTAGGCCAGGAGCTTTTTTATTAAATCCGGGGATTGCAAGATTTAGTTAGCTCTTTGCTTTGGGCTGATCATCATACCTTTCAGTGATCACTCCCACAATCTGTTGAGATTTGCTGTTTAGGACTCGGTGAATCTTCGGTTATGACTCTCCATGTGCTCCAGAACACCTTCCTCGAAACCCAGATCGAAGTTTTCTTCTCTTTTTCTTTCAGAAATAATAAAGATCATTTTGGATGTCTTCAGGCCATCTGAAAAGTATTCTGCCGCTAATGTCGCATTGAATGTATTTAACCTTCTGGGTTTTGGCCTCTCTTGGGCTTCCTTCAAGTAGCTCCTTCTCATTAAGCTTAGGCCAGGAGCTTTTTTATTAAATCCGGGGATTGCAAGATTTAGTTAGCTCTTTGCTTTGGGCTGATCTTCATACCTTTCAGTGATCACTCCCACAATCTGTTGAGATTTGCTGTTTAGTACTCGGTGAATCTTCGGTTATGACTCTCCATGTGCTCCAGAACACCTTCCTTGAAACCCAGATCGAAGTTTTCTTCTCTTTTTCTTTCAGAAATAATAAAAACGTCACTTGAAAATTCTCTAAAGAACCCGGCTTTTATTGTAGAGTTCTGGCGCACTTGTTAAGGTGAATTATAGACTAGACAGCATTCGACCTCTCAGCTTCGGCAAGACGTTTCAGAAACTTCTGGGCTGGCCTCGAAATCCAGGTTGTGGATCAAACAGTTTAAATTTTTTCTGATCTATTGGAAACAACGTTCACCAACTGTTTGAGATGCTGGACCAACGGAAAGTCCTACCCCTAATATCTCACCTTAGTTGGGTGTTTTATATACCATGAAAGGAAACTTATATACTACGGATTTGTCTAATGTTAATCGTTTCCTCTTAGTCTGAACTAGTTGTCCAATTTTCTGTCGTGCAGCCTACACCAGCTGCTCGACATTTTTTAGTGTTCAGTTAAGCACTGTTGCAAAGAGACTTGATGTTACCACTATCACGCATTAATGGCCACGCATCTTGAGCCCATGCATAATGTTTTGGGCTTTCATTCTGCTGCTTTAATCAACTTCTTGGGTAATGGAGTCTCTAAAATGCTCTCTATCTGTACAATTTCTCCAGTTGAATAAACATTTCGCTGTAATTCCGGTTGGCAGGAAGGAATAAGCCAAACACGATTCCATATTTCATACGGTGGTCATAGGGTGACAAGAAGTGTACGAACTCGTCCTGTTTGGGGGTCTTTTTGTGGGTAGAGAACTTGATGTTGACCTCACCACAATAGACCATTACATATAGGCAAGGTATGTATACATTATCCTTTTCTTCCTCGTAAGTGAAATTTATTGAAGAATATAGGTCGTTGAACTACCGGATGAAACTTTGCTCCTCCATATTTCGACGAACTGATACAAGGTTATCGTATATGTTTCGCAGCCTAGTGCATCTTGGCCGATGGTCCGGCGAATCGAAACCACCCCCAAAAATTCCAAGACCAGGCAAACCAATACTCTCGATAAGGGGGGCGCCATGGACATGCCATATAGCTCCGGTATCTTTTGCCTTGAAGTGTGAAAGTGTTGAACTCTAGGCCCAGTATTACGAAATCATCGAGGTCTTCCGCAGGTAACGGGAAAACATTGCTATATTCCATAAATTTTAATTTGTGGCGACATTGTTGGGCAGCGACTTGACGATGAAGCGATGAACCTATTGTTCTTGATGGGCACCATTCACCGGACCATTAATTGTATGGTTATTATTGACTTTATAAGATTTCTTTTGTGTAATAACAATATTCTATCATAATATTCGAGTGGATGAATACTATTGTCACCTCTAAATTTTGTTTATTACCAATTGTTGCAAGATATAAAGAACATCTGTTTTATATCTATTTCTTATGTAGTCTTATAAACAGACGAAGTCACCAAAAAGCAACAAAACACCGAATAAGCAAGAACTTAATGGCAATGAAAAGGCAAAACCAAGACTTACCCAAACGACAAAGTCAAAGGAAAAAGAAGAGAAATAGAGACTAAAGCCAATAAGAGAAAGGAAGACAAGAATAAAGCAGACTCAAGCCACAAAGGTAAAAAAACAAAAACAAAATTATACTCAAAAGACAAATGCAAAAAAGACAAAGGAACGAAAGACCCAAAGCAAAAAGGCTAATTAAAACAAAAGAAAAAAGAGTTAAAGTTACAGAAATAAAAAGAGAAAAAATACTTAAACAACAAATACAAAGAAAAACAAAACAATACTCAAAATCAAAGCCAGAGTCAAACTACATACAAAGGCAAGAGTAAAAACCAAACAAAGAGACTATCCAACTACGAAAGGAAATAAAAAGCCCACAATACTTAAACCACAAAGGCCAAGACAAAACAAATTAATAACATATCCAAAACAAAAAAGCGAAAGAAAATCCATACAGACCCAAACTGCCAAGGAAAGAACTTGAGAACTTTGTCCAAAAGTCAGGGTTTCAACGTGCGCGCTGAAGCGTTCACACCTGCTTCTTTTCAATCGGATTGTTCAGCCAGGATTTTACAAAGCAGAGATCTTGCCCTTAATTTGAAGATTATGGTTGTCCGGAAGACATCTTCATAGTAGAGTAACCAGAAATATAGTCATTAAAAATTCTAAGGAAGGTGATCTTTGATACAAAAATCTTAGCAACTATCTGTTTGCCTTTCAGTCCATATTGGTGAAGAGCAACAATGTTAGCAGGTGTTTCCTCCAAAAGAACCATTTCTATTATTGAAATAGATTCAAACATCCATTTTTTTAAAAAAATAACTCATTCATTTAATCCATATTTGTAATCATTTTACCATTTTAATCGAATGGCAACAATCAACGTCCTACAGGAAGAAGACCAGAGAGCTATTTTTGATTCAGCAAAGGAATGCATTTTCTTTTCTTATTATATTTAAAATGCTGAATTTTCATAAGTTTGAAATAATTTCAATATTGAAATACTTATTTCTATCATGCAAATGTTAAAAACGACTGAAAAGAAATATATATATTAGTCTCAAAACATTTGGCCATGACTGTATCTGTACTGGTTATGGGAAATTCACAAGTATATGTAACATGAATAAAAACAAGGTCTGCTGACCAAAAGTCAAATGCTCTCACCCATTCTGATTTAAGACATTACGATCTTCAAAAATAATTCTCGGAATAACCCTTAGAGGACCTTGGCAATTCTATCATTCGAAAGAGAATGTAAAACAACATAAGGGCTTCAAATTCTGTTAGAATCAGCCGAATAGTTATGATGTTATTGCCAAAACAAAATAATTCCTGGGCTAACCTTGGGAGGACCTTGTAATTATATCATTCGAAGCAGAATGTAAAACAACATAAGGGTTTCAAATTTCGTTATAATCGGCAAAATAGTTATTATGTTATTGCCGAAACAAAATAATTCCCGAGCTAAGCTTGGGAGGAATATGGCAATTATAAAATTCGAAAGAAAATGTAAAACAACATAAGGAGTTTCAAATTTCGCTCGAATCGGCCGAATAGTTATGATGTTATTGCCCTAAAAATATAATTCCCGGGCTAACCTTGGCAGGACTGACAATTATATCATTCGAAAGAGGATGTAAAACAATATAAGGCTTTCACATTTCGTTAGAATCGGCCGAATAGTTACAATGTTATTACAAAAAAGCAAAAGGGTGACCGATCGAACGATCGACCGATCGACCGACATAGTGAGATGTATAATCGTCCGCCACTAGACTCTCACGCGACTAAAATATAATGGCTTAATCGTTCCTCAATTTTATAGATTTTTAGGGTATAGGATATATTGAATGACGAGAAATATATATATAATAGCATGTGTCACATAGATAATGGACCTAATATCCAGAGATATCTAAAGAGACGAAGGCTTTAAGCGCAAAAAGCCTTGAAAGCAAATGTCGAAGAGGTCATATGATGGAACTGCATCGATAATATTCTGCCTGCGCAATGAGGGTTTAAGGAGAATAAATGAAGAGTTTCTGATTCTCATTTTGAAGGATAGTCGCGCTACTGTAAAATATTCGCTAGGTAGATTTCAAACGAGTTCATGGATCATTTTGGGGGCTCTAAGCAGTATCGAGCAATGCAGTATGTTTTGAGAAGCTAAATTATTAACAATCGGGTGTTACATGCTTTTCCTGAACCAAGAGTTAAAGAATTATTGTTTGCTTGTAACTGTCGCTCGCTGTCTTAATTTCCTAGTATAATACGTACCTCACTTAAATATTTTATTCTTTGAGCATTTCTATCCTTTGACTCTAATTCTCTTTCTTATCAAAGAAATGAAGAAATTATAACGAAAAATCGATTTATCTGTAGTAGAATATGACAGTAACAAGGCGAATCCATTCGTCCGACACTGTTCTCATCCCAGCATTGAAATGTGCCATAACCCTTTGGTATCTGGGTTGTGAACCCGACTCAACTTCCTCCATCTATAAATAAACGTTAATTAATTTTGATTAGTCTTCAATATTAATTATGGGTAGGGAGGTATTTTAAGAATTATTAATAGAGATCAGCACCAAAGGGAATAAATTTTGGCAACTCATTTCAACGTTATCATAATGATATTAAATATCTGATTCGTCTTTATCTATAAAAAGTAGATATTTTATATCAGATAAATAAACATGAAAATTTACACGTGCATTAGTAATTTTATGAATTATGATGAAAGCTGTAATTTAAATGTCATACGATCACAAAGCAGCATCTGAAATGGCAGCCTTTGTCTTATTAGATACATTGTTATTTTTTTAAGATGTAGAGCCATTGTTCATTTCTATTCGGTTCTATACTTAAAACAAAAGAAAGAAAGGACCAGAGACAGAAGATCAAATATCAAATGTGGAGTAGACATGGCAGTATTGATAATTATATGATAAAAAATAGAGCTTTGATTTTCTTTATTAAATCTGAATGCTTGGGACAGGTGTTTGCTTTCCAAGCGTCTATGAACAGATTTGTAGTGGAAAGAGGGGAACAAAAGTTATATTTATAGAGCCACCTGCAGGACTCTAACAATTTCGTTAAAGCCCAATTTTGAGTCAAATCTCCTTTGTGGGGGGAATTTTGATTATAGACAAGCTCTGCAAAAGGAACCAAACAGCATAAAAAGATAATTATTGATCATAAGAATAGTCAAAGAATAAATAGAATGAAAAACTAAGCAATAAAATAAAAGTAACTCTTACATCTCTGCATTCATCTCGTAAAGTTGTTATTGGTGTTTTCCTGTGAAAATAATTGAGTCACTTTAGCTTTTTACAGACTCTATTATGTATGAATTTCCTCTAGTAACTCCATTAAAGTCCTCAAAGATTCAATGTAGAACATGTACATTCTTTATTTAGTCTTTCTTAATCAAGTTTCTTCACTATCCCTTGCTCTTCTTCGGTCTCCTTTGTCATTTTTATTTGCTCGAATTTGAATTTTGGGAGAAAAAACTTTGAACAGACGCAATTAAAAAGAATCATTCTTCTGGAATTAGGAACATTAATGAACTCTCTGAATGTCAGGGCTCAGAACACAATGCCTTTTTGGCAAAATAAAAGGTTTCGATAAAAGAGCAAGTGAGCAATAGTACAACTTCTGTCATAAAGATTCTAGATATTTAAGGTTAATTTGAACAATTCCCCTTCAAAACTAAAGCGTATTGTATAAATAAACTATATTTACATACATAAAGATGCAATTCAAATTCTAATATGTTTTCTTCAAAGATATTTGACGTAGAAAATGAGCTTAGTCATCATTAATTTTCAAAATCTTATAAGTTTCTGACAAACTTTCTGATTTAGGTTGGTGATAAATTATATTCTTTATCTTGTAAAAAATATTCATTGCTTTTAGGAATAAAAAGGAATTTTAAGTGTGAAAGTTGAACCTTCTTATTCCAAACAAATTGCAAGGTTTCTTATGAATATTTGATTATTATATAATAGTAAAAAATATATTTTTTACTTGTTCTGACTATTAATGTCGAGATAACGAAAATTTCTATAGTTTTATTCCGAGAAACGAAGTGGGTATTTCTGACACTATATTTGATGGGTGTGGGGGGTGTGGGGGGGTCACCATAGCAAGCAATGCTGAGGTTATTTATTTTTTAAAATTGCGATCAAATGCTTCATCAGAATCTATGATTGTTTTAAATATTTTGAAGTTAAACTTTCTTCCTTGATTATTCCCTGGTTCCAAATCACTATTGTGTTATCAATTTAACATCTTTCTGAGACAAAAAGAACGACTAAAGACTTCCTGTGACGTAGGTTTCGCTGTTTACGCTGGGTAGGCCAGCCGAAAATTCGATTATGCCATAATCTCTTTGTGTCTTCATTTTTGTCCTTAGATCTATAACATTCTTAGATCTTGTTATTCCTAGCTATTTCCATTCTTCATATTCTTTCTATCTGCTACCGGAAAAACTTGATGTTGTTTGGAGAACTGATGGGAATGAATTCTTAAGTAAGTATAGGTTTCTGAGGATTTTATCAGAGAAATGAAAAAGCCTCTCGTTTTAGCTACTAATTTAATTATCGAACAGTTTTAGAGTAGATTAATTAAATTAAAAACATTCATTAAAATCTTAAATAATTTGTTTTATTTAGTCTGACAGGTGCAACTACAAGTTCTCCCTTTCCTCAAAAAAGTATTTTACCTCTCGTTTTAATTACGGGGTTTTCTAGCTTTACATTCAACGGAGGACGCATGTGTCTGCTGGGCTGTTTAAAATTATAATCGTGTAGTTGAGACGGTCTGGAAACAGACCTAGGCATGGATATTTTGTCTTTACTTCTGGTTGACGTGTGTGATAGAACGGCTTGAGGCCGCGTTAATTTCAACCACTATCACATGTTATTTAAAACCACGATGCTACCCACGTGCATCTTCGCTTTGAAGCCTGGGGCCTTATGGCAGCCACCTGAGTCAATTTTTAAACAAGGAGGTTTATCTTCCCCCGTCACCCCATGCGCCGACCTCGTTAGATTGAGTTGGGCTTATGGGCAGATAAGGCATTGTTCCCAGGCTCGGCTGTGCATTCCCTCGAAGCTCCAACTCCATTGTTCCCCACGCCAAGGGGATGTCCTGACTATTTATTTGGAAACTTTACCACTAAGAGCAGATTGGAGATCTAGATTTTCGTCGTGAAACATCACTACGACCCACTCTCACCTTGTGCGCAAAGGGCCCTTGACCTCGAGATTCACCATCACTTGTCCAGAAGGAGGACAATATCCCTTGAGTGCCAAGGTTCAAGCCTTTCGTGACGCCAAGTCCACAAGGCTTCCTCTGGTTGTTCAGAAAGAGAACAACTTTAGAACAGCCATTGTTCTTTTGAGCCCGTTGACAAGAAACGGTTCTCAGCCCCCCATCCCTGTTGTTCAGAAGAAAACAACGTAAAACAGCCATTGTTCGTTTGTGCCCGTTCACCGAGAAACGGTTCTCACCCTTTCCCCTGTTGTTCGGAAAGAGAACAACGGTAGAAGAGCCATTGTTCGTTCGAGCCCCATGACAAGAAACGGTTTTTACCCCCCCCCCTGTTGTTCAGAAGAGAACAACATTAGAACAGCCATTGTTCTTGAGCCCGTAGACAAGAGACGGTTCTCTCCCCTCCCTGTTGTTCAGAAGAGAACAACGTAGAACAGCCATTGTTCTTCAAGCCGTTCGTCAAGAAACGGTTCTCATTCCCAAGACGCCACGTCAGGATTATTTAATTCCCCCTCTTCGGCTGGAACTCGCCAGCGGTTGAAAATTCCTTTACGTCGCCTTCCTCTGCACAACAAGTATAATTACGTAAGCCGAACGTTACCTTTGAGTATTTAACCCTTTTGTCAACTCTATCCTGTACTTTAAATGGTTTAGCGAACCACCCCCTCCCTTTAACTTTATATTGGTTTTACCTTTTTAAATCTTTTAATCCTCGGATTAGGTCGATTCCCCATGACCCTTTCCATTCTCTGTTTATGTCAATATTTTCCGTTTTGTGTGTTGTTGATAGTTATTATTAATAAAACTCTATTTTATTAATGATAGCAATATTATTATCCTTGAGCAGCTCAGTCACACTTCTTAAGCATATCGAAGATACATAATATTGGCCAGCCTAGACATTTACGCACTCTAAAGTTAATTAAATAAGTTCCCTCAACGAATAGTTATATATGGTATATCTTCGAGAGTCCATTCTACGATATAATAATTTGTTTGTGTTTTTTTTGTGTGATTTTAGTCAGTGGTTATTTAGATCGAGAAACCAAGTACGAATAGGTCTGTGCCCATATTTAGGTAGGCTAATTCGCTAGAAGGCATAATTCTTGTTGCAAGAAATTTTAGTTGGTTGACTATTGCGTCCCCAAGTGCAAAGATGACTCAGGTTGAAATCTTTAAAGCGCAAGGAGAGTCCTCGGAACTTTCCGGAAAAGAACTAATTGAGTACGTTCAAGAGAAACAAAGAAAAGAACGAGAAGAAAGAGAAAGAGAAATCCAACGAAAAGAAAAAGAAAGAGAAATCCAATGGGAAGAGAAAGAAAGAGAAAGAGAAATCCAACGAGAAGAAAGAGAAAGAGAAATCCAACGAGAAGAAAGAGAAAGAGAGGAACGGGGAAGACAAGCTGAGCTTCACCATCAGATTGAATTAGCTCGTGTTAAAGCAGAAATACAGTCATCCAGTTCACGTTCTAAAGCCCCCCCCCCCCCAATCTCTCACTAAAGCTCCCCAATTTCAAGGATCAAGAGGATTTCGGAGCATTTTTAGCCCACTTCGAAAAGATCCTCGAAATCAATTACATGGATCTGGAGGCTGAAGGTGTAGTCAGATTACTTCCCTTGTTAAATTTTAAACTGCGCGAAATTTTTATATCTTTACCATCTGAGTGTATAATTAACTACAGCACCTTAAAAGCTGAGTTATTGGCCGCTCATGATATGACTCCCGATTTCTACCGCCAAGAATTTCGAGGAGGTCGTATTAAACTCGGACAGACGTTCCGTCTATTCGGATACATTCTTCAGAGGAATTTTAAATATTGGTTAGAATCCTCAAAGGTTGACCCTAACTACGATTCCTCAACAGACTTCGTGTTGCGGGATCAATTTTTAGCGTCTCTCCCGACGGAGATCCGCGCGTTCGTCAAGGATCGTCGGTGCCAGACCTTTAAAGAATGTACCGAAGAAGCGGATGTCTATGCCACAAGCCATAATTTATACCCAAAGGAGAATCGAACTTCTCACCAGTCCCCCTACAAGGAAAGAAGGAAGGATTCGCGCCCCTTCACAGGAAAGCCGACGAAGTTTACGAGCCCCTTAAAACCCCAAAACTTCTTTCCCCCAAACCAACAACGGGACTCCAAACCTCCCGTTAAGATTTCTCCTCCATCTCTCTTCCGAAGCGACCAATCATATGCTTCACCTGTGGTGTAGAAAACCACATGAGCTGGAATTGCCCCCAAAATTCTGAGCTTAAAAGCGGACCAGCCCACCAAGTTCACCAGATTAATGCCACCCTGGCTTTCCCGGTGGTGCAGACCCAAGCAGCAACTTCTCCCCCTCCGTCAGGGCACCAGGTAAATTTTATTTTTGAATAAAAGTTCATCGGGAACTTTGAAATTTGAGGAGGGCAGCGTGAACAGCTGCCGAGTGTCGACTCTCGTCAGGGACACAGGATGTACGTGTTTCATCGTGTCCGACGAGCTCCTCCCCCCATTGGACCCTAACCACGAAAAATTTGCGGTGGTACATGACTACCTTGGGCGGGCGAACCAATTCCCCGTCGTTAGATGTTACCTGCAGTGTTAATATTATGATGGCTGGGCTGAAGTCATTTCAGCACCCATACAATTCTGTTCCGTACTTATAGGACAGAGCCCCCAAGTAAGTTCTGACCCTGTGTCTCAGGCCGCCCTTCCTCGAGGCCGAGCTAAGAAGAAGCCCAGGAGCCCGTCCCCATCAGAACCCCAATACCGTCCGATTTCTCGGAGATCCTTAACCAGGACCTTAGGACGGCAAAAAAGGAGTGTGAATTACTAACCCCCTTAGGCGATAAGGCCCAAGACAAGGACACGGAGACTATCCGTGGACCCAAAGAAAAAAAGTACCCCCAACGCGCCCATGGAGATACGTTCGTAGCACACGACGAAACATCGGCGCTTGAAGAAGATTACCCCGCGGAGTCCCTTAATGTAATACAGACAGTGTGCATCCAACCTGATGCCGATTACCCTCCTCCTTCCCTACGCGAGCGAGTCTTTGGAACCCTATGACCTGGATATTGACGCGCAGCTGACACCACATTAAAAGAGTCAGCTACAAGAACTATTTGAATGGAGTCACCATTTAACCACCCTATTAGCTCTTTTCGAGCGACTGCGCGAAAATGGCCTCACCATTCGCCCCAGCAAATGCCATTTTGCCCACGAAACCATAAAATACTTGGGTTTCAAAATAGGACAAAGCAAGTTAGGTCCCCCAGAGGACAAGATTAAGGCAATCGCCGACATACCCCTCCCAAATAATAAGAAGCAATTAAGATCATTCCAAGGATCAGCTTCTTACTATCGGCGACTTGTTCCGAAATTCGCTGCAATTCCGGCGCCCCTCAGCTCGCTTCTAAAAAAGAATTCCCCCGATCGTTTACGTTGGAATGATGTCGCTGTTTCCCATTTTAATCAGCTGAAGAGTAAGCTCATTTCTGCCCCCATTTTAAAGTTGCCCAACCCGGAAAAATCCTTTGGGATTAAGACCGATGCGAGCAACGAGGGCATTGGAGGTGTACTCCTTCAATACGAGGATGACGGAACGAGTCATCCAGTTGCATATGCTATTCGTCAATTATTACCACGTGAAAAGAGATATGCCACTATAGAGAAGGAAGCTCTATCAATTATCTGGGTTATAAACAAATTCAAAATGTACTTGATAGGAAAAGAATTTCAGATAGAAACCGACCACCGTCCTTCAGCCTATATTAGGAATGTGCGACACTCCAACGGCCGAATCATGCGCTGGAGTTTACTCTTGCAAGAGTATCAATTTAAAATAAATTATATAAAAGGTTCCGATAACCAGGTCGCTGACGCACTCAGTAGGAATGCGTTACCGAATAGCGTAGAGTAATTGTATTCATAGGATTAGTATCTCCATGTAGGTATATACCGTCTTGTACGGCTTAAATTAGATTCTCTTGTAACATAATTAGTTAATGTATATGTCTGAATTTTGTAAATCTTAATGTCTATTTTTTTGTATGTATATATATTTGTACCCATTAATTTACGTATAAATTATTTTGTCCCATATGTACTAATTTTATATCATTTCATTTTTCCATGCCCCTTTTTTTTATTAAGTTGTATTAAAGGTTATTTTCCCCTGTAATCAAAAGATCAAAATCATCATATGTATTGAGGTAATACTAGTTAGGTGCATGAAGGTACGGTTGGTACAAGAAAACGAGTTTTCCACAACGGAGCTCTATCGTTGTCCCTTCTCTCTTTTTTTTCGAAGTGACAACTTCCCCGGAATGGAGGGGTGGGATAGAACGGGTTGAGGCCGCATTAATTTCAACCACTATCACATGTTATTTAAAACCACGATGCTACCCACGTGCATCTTCGCTTTAAGCCTAAGGCCTGATCGCAGCCACCTGAGTCAATGTTTAAACAAGGAGGTTTATCTTCCCCCGTCGCCCCATGCCCGACCTCGCTAGATTAAGTTAGGCTTATGGGCAGATAAGGCATTGTTCCCAGGCTCGGCTGTGCATTCCCTCGAAGCTCTCACTCCATTGTCCTCCACGACAAGGGGATGTCCTGACTATTTATTTGGAAATTTTACAACTAAGGAGCAGATTGGAGATCTAGATTTTCGTCGCGAAACATCACTACGACCCACTCTCACCTTGTGCGCGAAGGGCCCTTGACCTCGAGATTCACCATCACTTGTCCAGAAGGAGGACAATATCCCTTGAGTGCCAAGGTTCGAGCCTTTCGTGACGCCAAGTCCACAAGGCTTTCCCTAGTTGTTCACAAAGAGAACAACATTAGAACAGCCATTGTTCTTTTGAACCCGTTGACAAGAAACGGTTCTCCCCCTCCCCCCCATGTTGTTCAGAAGAAAACAACGTAGAACAGCCATTGTTCGTTTTAGCCCGTTCGCCAAGAAACGGTTCTTACCCTTTCCCCTGTTGTTCAGAAAGAGAACAACGTTAGAACAGCCATTGTTCATTCGAGCCCGTTGACAAGAAGCGGTTCTCCCCCCCTCCTGTTATTTAGAAGAGAACAACGTAGAACAGCCATTGTTAGTTTGAGCCCGTTCGCCAAGAAACGGTTCTCACCCTTCCCCCTTGTTGTTCAGAAGAAAACAACATTAGAACAGCCATTGTTCTTGAGCCCGTAGACAAGAGACGGTTTTCACCCTCTCCCCTGTTGTTCAGAAGAGAACAACGTAGAACAGCCATTGTTCTTCAAGCTGTTCGTCAAGAAACGGTTCTCATTCCCAAGACGCTACGTCAGGATCATATAATTCCCCCCCCTTCAGCTGGAACTCGCCAGCGGACCGAAAATTCCTTCACGTCGCCTTCCTCTGCACAACAAGTATAATTACGTAAGCCGAACGTTACCTTTGAGTATTTAACCCTTTTGTCAACTCTATCCTGTACTTTAAATGGTGTAGCGAACCATCTCCTCCCTTTAACTTTATATTTGTTTTACATTTTTAATTTTTTTAATCCTCGGATTAGCTCGATTCCCCACGACCCTTTCCATACTCTCTGTTTATGTCAATATTTTCCGTTTTGTGTGTTGTTGATAGTTATTATCAATAAAACTCTATTTTATTAATGATAGCAATATTATCATCCTTGAGCTCAGTTCCACTTCTTAAGCATATCGAAGATACATAATATCGGCCAGCCTAGACATCCACGCACTCTAAAGTTAATTAAATAAGTTCCCTCAACGAATAGTTATATATGGTATTTCGTCGAGAGTCCATTCTACGACAACGTGAACTCCCTATTAGAGAATTTTCTGGCTAGGGGTGTATGCTGTAGAAAACCATTGATATTTGACATTTTTTATCCATTTTTTGCCAATTTTAATAAAATACATATGATAAAACAACCCCTCCATACCCCAAACTTCGAGCGACTGATATATAAAAGCCCATTTGCTTCATGGAAACTCTCTTTTCCTGAATTAGTTATTCGATTAGTCAATTTTCTTACTATAAACCTTATATTGCAAAAGGAAATATAAATTTGATTAATGGGATAAAATGTGAATAGAAGAAAAACTTACCCTAATTTTCATAATCCACCCCTATCTCTCCTAATTATTTTTAATAATTAAATTTATTAAGTAGAATCCTTAACTAATTCTTATCTCCGCTTCCAAGTGCTTTGGTAAGTTTAACATTTTCCCAAACTCCTGGATTTATCTTTCCTATGGTAATTCTCTCATTGAAATCACGAAATCGAAAGGAGCCTCAAAGAAAGACTTTGAATAAACATCATTGATTTCTTCTACCAAATGTCCTCAATGGCTCTTAACAGAAGGCAGTAATTTCACATAAGTCATATGCAGTTTACAGATCCCATTAATGAGTTAGTTCCTTTCACGCGCTAGCCACCGAGATTAAAGTTAATTCCTTTAAATGAGACTTTGCATGGAATTCCAGCTATTTTCTTTGGCAAAGTCGCGGAAACAATATTTAATTGTTTCCCGAAATTTCTTTTCGAGCTGTTTAATTCTGTAGCATTGCAACAACACTCACTTTCATAATCTATCACTTAATAAGTGCTCGATAGTTTCAGGTAGTTGACATGCATTTCTTAATCATTCCTTGAAACTTTTAGAGATTTGGAGTAGGTTTGTCTATTATTTATGCATTATACATTGAAATCGTTTAAATGATGCTTTTCTTAGTAAATCTTCATCCATTACTGAAACATTTACTGGCCATGATAAGTCTTATATTATAAAATAACCTATAGGTAAGTTTCGAAACCTAGTAAGAGGATGGGTCAAATGAGAGAGAGATTGGGGCTGCTAAACTGCATTTTACAATCTCAAATTTTTAGTATTGCTTAAAGATTATTTTTAATTTAAGTAGAATAATATTGGAACCAAGACATAGAAGTGAGTCGTTACTTACGAATGTCGAAAAACTGCATTTATGGCTGTAAAGGGATACTGAAATGCATTCGAAGCATTAGGTTAATGAGGTGGGCTAGACTAATCTACCATTCCTTTTAACCTTACCTTATTTGGGGCGTTTAACATTCAAATTTTCCTTCGATTTTCTTGCATTCTTTCTTGTTATATACACATTAAAGCTATTGTGTTGGATAAAGAGAGCGGCAGAAAGTAGACAGACCAAAAAACAGAGATCAGAAACATAGTATATTTAGCGGATCATTTTACTATTGAGAGACCTTAGATGGTCGAAGAATCATATCACTCCAGATTACAGCATCTACCTTCATCATCAAAGCATCACTCGAAATCCTTTTCAAAATTTATTCTTACTAACCCCCTCGTTGAAATTTCAGGAAGATTTTGAGCATCACGTTTCCTTCTTTGTCACAACATAACTCATAGAAAAATAGAAGATTATCCAAACCAGAAAAGACTCTAGGTCTGAACTTAAACTTATTCGCACGTTGTGATATCAACGCCTTTTTTTTACCTTTATCAAGTTAACTCGCTTGGCCCGTTACTCGTCCGGCGGTGACTCCAACACGTGGCAAATGATATTTAGAGAGTGGCAAATTACTGCCGCCATGACCTTGGAATGGAGGTATGGAAGGGAACAGACAAGTCAAATAAAACGAGAAAAAATGAATTACAGTCATCGAAAGGTGCATTTGTTTACAAGAAGCCGATTTGGAACATGTCACGTATGTAATTAGTCGATTGTGGCTCTAATTTCCGATAGGAATATTTTCTTCTTAAATAAATCTACTTAAGGAAAATAAAATGATTTTTATAGTTTTATTTTTTGAATTTTGATAAGCTACAAAGAAAATAAGAGATTACATATCGAAAAGAGCTTCAAGGTCTTAATGGCAATGGTAATGTGAGGATTCTCTGTAGTAAAGTGCAGAATATGAAAAATGAACCTGGGCAATTTCAAAGGCAATATCTTACATATACGTTTTTTCTTTTGTTATATATATATATATATATATATATATATATATATATATATATATATATATATATATATATATATATATATATATATATATATATATATATATATATATATATATAAGTGTGAGAATGGGTAGAGTAAGTAAAAATCAGGAAACACTCTGGATTACTTAATTGATGTTTCGGCTCTTAGCTTCTTCAGAATAGAACTACAGAAGAGAGGAGATCGTTCTCTATATATGTAGGCAGATGTAATCCCGGGTCACGGCTGCTCGTCCTCGGGCGACTTCTTTGAGTTAGTTGGCTGATTCTATCGGACTCCATCCAACCCTTCCGCTTCATTTCTTATAACCCTAGCTGCAGCATTGGCCAGACTGAAGAACCCGTCCCGGTTATTGGTTGACCTGTCGGAGATAATATGCGCCCCTTCAATTATTCTTCTCTCTCTCTCTTTTTGCAAAATGCTTATGAAGTACTTTGATCCCCCCAATTAGGCAAATGACCGTATTCCTCGAAATATACTACCATTGTGTTTAATCTCCTATGAGTTCTAATGTCCCTCTTATGCTTATTAATCCTAGTCTTAATATTTCTTCCACACTCACCACAATAATTGCGGTCGCATGCGTCACAGGGTATTTGATAAATAATACCCTTTTCGTTTTTTGCTGTCGAATTCCTATGTTTCACTAATTCCCCAACTTTGGTTCCCGCAGGGTTAGCTATAAAACTACATACCTACCTTCTTAAGAGACCTATTCAATCTCTCTGCCGCTATTGAGTATGGGGCAGACAGGTAGGTACCTTACCTCATTTAATCCCTTTCCGGCGGGCTCATTAACTTCTTCCGCCTCTGAGAGTCTCGCCTTTCTACTTCTCTCAGCTATTTTTACTGCTCTTTGAGGTCATTTTATTTAAAGACCTTCTGAATATTTTAGTTTCATGAAGGCTTTCTTAATATACTCAAGTTCATCATTCAAATGGCTTTCGTTACAAATGCGAATAATCGTTTTTATTTGTGGATTTTTCCTAAACGGAGAAACCCATGTGTCCAGGAAAGGATTTTTATTGTTTTCTTGTTCTTTCACGGTAAACTGGATGTCCTTATCCACTTCGTTCAGCCGTTCCAATTTGTTGCCTCTATCGGTACTTGCTGGAATCCATCACCATAACCCTCGTCAATTTCTCCGTTTCTAGAACTTCCATGAAAGCACCACACCTTACACATAAGGATATTAACCTGTTATAAGCCCTCTTCTTAATAGATAGATCAGAGTAATTGATGTTTCCTACTACTTTCTTCACTGCCTCCAGGGCATCATCTACTGGGACAGTGAGAGAATAACGCCTTCAGATCAGGCAGCACGGGGGACTAACCCTGGGATCCCATCTTAGTGCCGTTATGGCATACTTATTCATGGAAGTCTTTCTCAAGTACAGGAGCGGCGCTTTGCGTTGGCCTACGGTTTTTAGTAGCACCATGCAATGCATTCTTGCTCTATGTGTGATGAGAGTGGAAAGGGACAATTTTCCCTCAAAAAAGCGTTGAAATTGCCAAACAGATTTTATAAAGTTGTTTAAAATAAGATTCAGCGAAAGCAGAAAGATAAAAAGAATGCTTTCATTAGTAGTTAGCATTTAGAATAACAGGAGGAAAACTATGTACAAAGCAAAAATGTATTTATTTATTCCTCTGTAAAAATATATTTTCAATAATTATCGTTACATAAGAACTTATTTGGTTCTAATTACTTTCAATCTTACGATATTGTAGAGGGATCCACTAAAATAGTAGTATTTCCCCACCCCCTAAGATATTACTTCGGGAGAGAAAGCAAGCCGTTAATCCCCCTCATCCCTTCCGACTTGGCCCTTTTTGGACTTGCTGCCAGGTCACTGAGAAATTCACACTGAGACATGACAAGGCTAGCTCCCCGCCGTCTTAATCTCCCCCCCCCCTCCCTTCTGGTCAGGAGATTACTCATCTATTTGAAGGTTTGCCTCGAACAACCTTTATGGCTCCAGCCACTGGTCGTTTCGTCGGATCCGCTGATCTCTGCCTCTTACGCTTCCCGTAAGGAGACGCTCGGTTGTTCCGGCCGATAATGAAGGTTCGAGAAGGCCCCTCTCTCTTCCTGTTTTGTAGAAATCAGGGTATATATGCACCCTTCCATGGATTTACCCACAGATTTGGTTAGACGACGCTTCCCCGAACGGAGGTTCTATTCAACGACGCTCTCTCCCGAGAAGTGTTTAGTGACGGTCGCAGGCCACGGAAGAGCTGGACATCACACTCGTATCTTCGGGTCAGGGAGAAGAGTCTCTTGAGCCAACGTTAACCGTCCTCTGAAGTTCGTCCGGTGACATCTTGAGGACAAGAGGCCCGCATCTCATTAAATCAGAGGTTGGAGAAAGTAGCATCACCCTCTTCGGGTTCCCAGCTACACCTCTAAGTGTAAAGTTCGCTCAGCTTTACACTCGAAGTTTAAGGGAACTAAATCGCTCACTACCCTAAATCTCGCATTATAACCATTTAATAACTTTAGTTATCTAATTAGTATTCGGAACCTAATTCAGCCTTATTTATGTACCTATATATCAATATTTATTGTGTACCTTTTATCTAGTGTATATTAAAAGTCTATTTTTGTCATTGTGTTTGGAATATTCCTTGGTCACGCAGCTGCAGCTCTTTATTCAATTTGCAGTCTTAGAACAATAACATTTGTTGCCTTGCTTAGCTTACCTTAGAGCCCGTGTGCGTATATTCCCGTACAATTGGCCATACTTAGACAGATATAAATGATCGAATATACATGATAAAGGAAAGTTTACCCTTAATTTTAGACCATTATTCAAGTTATAACATACGAGGCGCGGTCAAAGAGTTTTACAATTTGGATATAAGGAAACGAAACATGAGGAAAAGTGTTTTGTTATTTTTCAATATAACTACCCTCGACTTCAATGCACTTGCGCCACTTGTCCATGAGGCTTCGAATTCCCGACAACCAGAAATCTCCTGACTGCTGTTCAATCCAGTCTTGGACGGCGAGCTGGACATCTTCATCGTCCCAAAACCGGCGTCCACGCAGTGCAGAGGTGAGCTGGCGGAATAAAAAGTAGTCGCTGGGGGACAGATCTAGACTGTAGGGGGGATGGTTGAGCTCCTCGAATCCGCACTCGCGCAGAGCAGCTTGTGCAACTCTGTCCTTGTGTGGACTTTGACGACGTTGAAGTCGATCATGATCATGGGGCGTCACGTTTCTAGGGACCCAACGGGCAGAGACCTTGGTCATGGCCAAATTGTCGTGGATGATGTTGATAACATTTACATGTGATATTCCAAGTTCTCGCTCTATTTTTTCGACCTTCACCCGTCGATTTTCGAGGATCATCCTCTCTACACGGGCCACATTGTCCTTGTTGGTCACGTCTGAAGGGCGTCCTGGACGGGGGTCATCTTCAAGGGACTCACGACCATGGCGAGACTTTCTATTTCAGCGAGCAATGGTTGCATAGGAAGGGGCGGTGTCGGTGTACACTGCAACCATGCCTTCATGGATCTCTTTTACATTCTTGCCTTCCTTGCTCAAAAGTTTGATCACTGCATGGTGCTCAAACTTCTTCATTGTTGAAAATTTTGTGACTGACGATCTGCGATCAGATACTGCTTCTTAAATAGACGAGGCAGGAGCGTGCGGCTGCAGGTTCTGACTTGTTATAACTTGTCCTAACACTTCCACAAACAGCCATCCCCCTTCTTCTGTTTTGCCTTACCAATTTGCAAAACTTATTGACCGCCCCTCGTATTTTATGATTGTTTAGGTCTATGTCTTTTCTGTTGAACTTCCACTTTTTGGAATCAAACTTCTTCGCTTTTATAAACAAAGAATACAAGGCATAAATTTCGTATAATTTTTACATCTAAAATTTCCTCATACATTTTTGATATCGTCTGATAATTTGATTCTTTATAGTGACACTCTCGATTATAAATAACAAATTAAAAATGCGTACTATGTTAAGATAATTAGAATACTCCTTGGTCTGTTTTTGACATTCTAACTTTGAGATTCATTTTCATATATGATTTGTGTATTACCTAATGTATGGATCCAAACATGATTCTCCTGAAATATCACGTTCTCCTATGAGTTCTTTGAAATCCAGGTTTAATTGGAATGAATCCCGTGATGCTTCTATAAATTCTCTTATTAATTACATCAAAAATCGTATACATGCAAGAATCTCAAAATTAAATTATAAAACCAACCAAGGACTAGCCTTTCCTCGTCTTAGCACCACGCTCTCTTTTAATTGGCTATTTATACTCGCGACTGAGGACTTATAAAATCAAATTCTTTGACGATGTCATAGATGTAGGACGAAAACTTAGATTAAACATAACTTACAAATTTTAAGCCCTCTGTTTATTACTTATTTAAACCCGTAAGTTTAATACAAAATAATGGAAGTCCAATAGAAT
Organism: Ceratothoa steindachneri; assembly: GCA_963969495.1. Taxonomy (NCBI): domain Eukaryota; kingdom Metazoa; phylum Arthropoda; class Malacostraca; order Isopoda; family Cymothoidae; genus Ceratothoa; species Ceratothoa steindachneri. The sequence goes on from OZ018326.1 coordinate 150,563,195, forward strand.
GAATAATTCTTTGATTGATTTTAGTTTTATTGGAGTCGCGAGAGATGTATCCCTGATATCGCATTCTTTTTGTCCCGAGGGATCGCCCATGCGATCCGTCTCTCATCTGTAGGATAAGAGGATACTCCGTCAATCAAGCATGAATTATTAGGTGATCGGTTCCTGCGGTTTGGCCAATTCTTTTTTCTACTTAAATTTCAAGTGAACCATTGGGAAACTTTTTACGTGACATCCTTGACATGATACATTCAAAGACAAAACTCTTCGTGAGTGCAATACGTAAATATTTTCCCGCGTGTGTATTTATTCACTTGTATTCAGATATAAATCGTCTTACACTTACATTGTTTGTATTTCACCATGTCACTTTTTACCTGTAAACATCTGTTTGTATGTTTCTTCTAAATCTACAATGTCTAATTATATCAAATTCTGCTATTTGATATTCGCTTCGAATATATTCCATTTGTTATTAATAACACAGGCCTGCGTTTGAAAAAGAATTTAATTTCCTCTGGATTTCTTTGTGGATTCTTTATAAATCAAACCTCCTGAGCTCAAAAATGAATGTATTTTTGTTCAATCAGGTCAGATTTTTTCAGTACAGCATACACCATTTTCATTGAGATTACCTCATTTTTCCTAAAAAAATTTTTCAGAAATCTTTCTCTATCTAATATTGCATTATTATTGTTGTATCATAGAAACAGGAATAAACGTATTTAAACTATAATCCTTTTAATAAAACAAAAAATTAAAGAATGCAAAGTCAGCAATCATGTTTACGTCCCATTTACCCTGGTACCTGGATTCCATTGTTTTTATGTCCTGGTGGAATCATTCCCCCTGTTCTTCATTGTAATCCCCGCAGTTGTCGAGAAAATAATCCAGATGGGACTGTAAAAAGTGTATCTTTATAGACTTTTGAGCTCCCAAATGTTTAGGGACTTGTTAGGAGCTGATTGACCAGGGTAACCTATTCTGGGCTTCTTTTATTACCTAGAAAATTGTTAACTCATTGATGCCTCAAACTGCTGATCTCTCATCAAGTTCCTGATCTTTATAAATCCTTGGTTTGAGCCCATCTAGAATATGCCGTTCAATTTTGGTAAACCTTTTACGTAAGGGATATTGACAGGAGGGAGAGGGTGCAGAGAAGAGCAACTAAATTGGTTCCAGAGCTCTGCGGTCTAGAGTATGAAGAAAGATAGAGACAGCTGAAATTACCATCTCTTAAAGAGCGTAGACTAAGGGAAGATTTGTTTGAAGTTTTTAAAATACTCACAAGTTACGATAAGGTAGATTTTGGGCGCCTCTTTACCTTCAGTGAAGTGAACAATACCCGCGGAAATAACAGTTTCAAGCTCGAGGGTCGTAGGTTCGAGACTATTATGGCAAAAAATTTCTTCACGTATAGAGTCATAGACAAGCGGAACAAATTGCCAGCTGAAGTGGTGGGAAGTGAATCATTGAATATATTTAAAAATCGTTTAGACAATTATTTCGAAAATTGTGGGGTAATATAGGAGAATAAACAATTTTCATCATGACTCATAAAAATTCGCAAAACTTTAAGGGCTGCTTCGAGTGGGTCGGTTGGCCCTTGCACGCCTCTATCTCTGTAATCTCTGTAATCTGAGGTCAATCAAAAATTCCCGCATGGAGCTTAGCGTCACTGATTTGTCGAAACTTTTGAAGAAGAAATTTAAAAGCTTGGCCTTCTTTATTAAGGGTTTTGACATAATCTTTCATTATGCCAAGCTTTATATGCAGCGGAGAAAGCAGTATTTTGTGAGGGGGCACTAAAGGTTCAGCTATCTCATTGTTTGATCCAATTCTATATGCTTCTCGTAGAGGCCAAACCTTCTTCTCATAGAGCATACTATCTTCACGACTGTCCCATAAACATAGGAAACAGGGATGCTTCGTGTAGCCTGTTTGCATCCCAAGTAAAAGAGACACTACCTGACAAAATTTAGCAGGGTATGTAAATTTAAAGTTTAATATTTCTAAAAACAAATTCAAAGTAATATTTCTTAAAACAATAAGAATATGAATATGTACTTAAAAATCTTGTATGCCGATGCATTAAATCATTGTATTGGAACTAATTGGATATATGTACATCTTATTTATTGAGTTATGTTGTATACTTTCTCAATTAGTTCCCCATTAACCCAAAAGGATGCATCAACTTATAGGTACACATTTCAAAAAAAAATATAACTCAAATATGACTCATGATTTCCAGATTTGCATTCTTGTAAAATGTAAGTTGACCAAAAGGTGTATACAAGTATTAACAATTAAAAATTAAAATATCAATATCAAAGAGCTTTGAAATGCCAAGTTTAAAATTATCTTACCTTTAGGTCACCACATATCCTCCAATTTTGGGTAGAGAAATTTATTGAATGCAGCAATTTTTTCATATCTTCATAACTTTCAGTAAGTTGGATTGAATGGCCTATAGGAACGGAAGTTATCTTGTTACCAATATTCAGTAACACAGCTTTTAAACTTCTCATGGAGGAATCTATGAAAAGTCTCCATTCTAATCGGTTGTAGGGATTTCCAAGGGCCTCAACAGGTCTTTTAACTTTGGCGCAGTATACTAAAGAGCTGGAAGAATGCTGTAAAAAATAGCTTCGAAACTCTTGTTCACCATTTCTTACCAAAAAATGTTGTTTCTTGAGCGAGAAGTTATTTTCACGAAGACGAGAGCCAAGAAGTTGTGTATTCTCCTTTGAAAGCCCCAGATCACTGGTCAGTTCATTTAACTGAACCTGAGTGAATGGTCTTGAGATCATATCATGTGTGGAAACCTGATAAGACTCAGATGTGTCATAAACTTGATCAACCTCCATATTAATTTCTTCATGGACCTCTATATGTTCAGGAGGAGAAGGCATAGGAATTCCTGGATTATGAGGCAGGGATTTGATGGCAGAAGGAACATCTGAATATGCCACACTATGTTTATTCTTCTTATTTATTCCTGTTAAAAATATAATTGAATATTACATAAAGGAATTGATTTGGAGTTGCAAATAGTACATAAATGTTTAGTAAAAGATATGTTCATTCTGAAGTGAACTATGTTAGTTTTTAATTTTATGCTACGTTTATGCATAATAATGACATTTTCAGGAGTCAGTATAATACAGAAAGCTTAAATACTTGATACAATGCTCATCTTTAAGATTTGTCATGCAAAAATATCAGTCCGTAGTGTGGTCCTTGCCCTCTCTCCACACCATGGGAACACCAAAAGAGAGAGACTTATTTTCGCTCTGACTCCAGCGTCTTAAACTTATGTAGTATCCCCTGCAGCAGATATGTGGTGCAAAATTTATCTTGATCTCCTAGCATTACTCCAAAATATGCATGATACAAATATTTAATTACAGCAGAGATTGTACATTGCTGCTCGGAAAAAGTCACTTTGCCGCAAACATAGCAAAATCTGTCGGAGCTATTCTTACATTTTATGTTCATTTTTAATTCAACCATTATTATTATTCTTATAATTATAATGCTAAGCAATTTCTAACCTGCAAAAATATAAACTTATTAACATAATTACTTAAAATGTACACAAAATTTAATGCGAATACAGTATTCCAAAAACTATTGAAATTTTGATGTAATATAGGACATGTATAAACTATAAAATTATTATCGCCCCCTGTATCGAAAAAACTGGACCTGATAGAGAAAAACGGATGCCAGATTCGGATTTGGAGGTAAACTTTATTATGAAACACTATAGAAAAACTAAGGTACATTTTTGACGCCAACGAGTGTAATTGCTCAAAATAAAAAGTAAGAATTATTATCAGTTATTCATTGGGTAGATGGAAAAGTTATAGTATTGAACGTTTTCCACCTGGACTAGAGAGAGTTTAGAATGCAAACCCACTGACAAATAATTATTCATTTCTCTCTTTCTTACATCCATTCTCATGTTAACACAAATGCAGAGAAAAAATGGAAAAATTATTTCCTAATTGTTGGAGAGATACTTAAACCTTATAGTAAGGAGCAGTGGATGGCTACGAGCGCCTCTATCTATGTTAAAAACGAAACACTCGTAGTGTCCTCCTTGCGTCCTCTTTATTGCTCTCAACACCACTGAGTAACCCCCAATGATGATTTCCTTCTATGATGAGTGAACTAACATTTAGCATCGTTCTAAAGAAACTCACGTTAGTCCCACAAAACACTCACTGGTTGTCCACCCAGCGTGCTCTTCAAATGACCGGGCTTAAACTAAAATAAGGCAATTTGAAAACAGGGTTCCAAAAAGATCCCATTTCTCATCCAAACTACCAGACAAGTTACACTGAACGCTTGCAACAGGTGAATTTTATGCGTCGACATTTTAATTTTTGCTTTTTTATTCCTCCTTCTTTAGATTCTTTACTGAATAGTTTGTTTATGGTAAATCAAAAATAAATTAAGAGTTCTTTTATCACGGAAAAGTGAAATTATATTGTCGTAGTATACGGCCGAGTATGTAGGTACGTTTGCTCCATACATAAATAACTCCGGTCCACTTTTCTCTACGAGTGCTTTATTTTTACTTTTGATTCTTTAACCAGGGAAGATTCGTAATATTATACGAGAAGCGGTCAATAAGTTTCGCAATTCAGATATAAGAAAACGAGATATGAGGAAAAGTGTTTTATTATTTTGCAATATAACTACCCTCGACTTCAATGCACTGACGCCACTTGTTCCTGAGGCTTCGAATTCACAACAACCAGAAATCTCCCGACTGCTGTTCAATCCACTCCTGGACGGCGAGCTGGACATCTTCATCGTCCCCAAACCAGCGTCCACGCAGTGCAGCGTTGAGGTGGCGGAATAAAAAGTAGTCGCTAGGGGACAGATCTGGACTGTAAGGGGGATGGTTGAGCTCCTCGAATCCGCACTCGCGCAGGGCAGCTTGTGTAACTCTGTCCTTGTGGACTTTGACGGCGTTGAAGTCGATCATGGGGCGTGGCGTTTCTAGGGACCCAACGGGCAGAGACCTTGGTCATGGCCAAATTTTCTTGGATGATGTTGATAACACTTCCATGTGATATTCCAAGTTTTCGCTCGATTTCTTCGGGCTTCACCCGTCGATTTTCTAGGATCATCCTCTCCACACGGGCCACATTGTCCTCGTTGGTCACGTCTGACCGGCGTCGTGGACGAGTTTCATCTTCAAGGGACTCACGACCATGGCGGAACTCCCTATTTCAGCGAGCAATAGTTAATTTAACAACTAGGGCAAAAATATACTTTTAATTACTTAAAAAAATTAATGAGTACTACGCGATGGTTGACGCAAAAGTTCACTTTAGCACGGAATGGTAACTAACGAACATGAATGAGTTTTGGATTACTTTTACCTTTAACTCAGAGGGTGCCTGGAGTTGGATGACCTTTAATGAGAACTTCTACGATGCGATGATTCGAGACGCGTTTGACTGGAGCTTTTCTCGCGGACGTGAGACTGACTCGTAAAACAGCTGATCTTCTCTCTGGGAAAAGAAGACGCTGGTTGAGGCTATTCGGTAAGAACAGCTGATGCTTATCGCAAGGTAGCTGGGGATCGCGTGGCGATGCTTCTTGACCTGAAGATATAAGCGAGGGGATTGTGGATGTAAGGGTTATTCCAATCCCTGTGTTGCAGTTGTGGGCTTCTCGATGATGATACTTGACCAAGAGGTTAATCTTTTCTCGAGTGGAACGTCACATTGGTATTCCTCAATGGTGAAGGATAGCTCAAAAACTGATATTAGGAAAACTGAGATGGGGGGTTTCTCTGAACGAGATTGGTATGAGAGTGGTTCTCGATACCACTGGTCTACTCTTCTAGGTGACCAAAGGAATGGCCTCGGGAAGAAAAATCCCGCTCGGTTCCACTGTCTTCTTGATTCCCAGCTTGCCTCCGGGACTCGTCTTCTGTCTCGATTGCTACTCCGATTCTCCTTTTTCATTTCCCCGGATCGAATTATATGTATATAGGTCGATTATCCCCTTGGGAAGGGGAGGGAAGACGAGAGCCCACCTTTAAGCCTCTCTCCTAGGGCATAAATTTTCAACGTTGTGACCCTTCGCCCATCTGGTTTACGTATGGAGAAGTGAAATTTCGCCAATCGGAGAGGAAAGTGAGCCTGTTCATAGATTTTTATTCTAAATGCTATCCCACCCTCCTATGTTTATATTAACGGACTACGGAATCTGCTGATTGTAATCCTTCTTTGCAAGCAACGCTCGAGGATCTTTGTGGCAGCATGTCAAAGGGGAGAGGGGGGTAAAGTATCGTACCATATGGAACGTAACCGTTGAAGCTGTATACACAAACTAGCGTCTGTTTGTACTCGTGATATTTATTTCCCCATATATATGTTCCCTCGATACCATGAGTCATTACATTATTTTAAGTCCCTTAAAGGTGAAAAGTCATTAAAATTTAAAACTCGAAAAAGAAAAATAATTGATTTGATAATCTTTATTCCATTCATACAAAACAAACTTAATTAGGAACCATGAATTTATTGAGTGAAATTTTGAGTTAGAATTAAATGCAATGTTCTTACTTTAATGACAATTTATAAAACGTCGCGGACTTGGTTTCACTCCTCTTTGAGATAATTCTATAGGAGTTTGAAGCTGTAGAGAAATTCCGTAAAATGTCAGCCCAAATTTCTAGCGTCAAGGTTTCATTTTTATATCTCATAAGAGGTTTTATGTCCTTCTCTTAAATATATCTTTTCAAGATATTTTGCATGTAGTTGTTCTTTTATTTTAAGCGTTCCATAGTCCGCATGTTCCATTCTTACGTTTCATTTGTTGCATGATGTGGCACATTCTCAGGCAAATGGAAGAGATGAGAACCAAAACAAAACAACGTATTCATGGCGAAGCATTTCTAAAATTAGTGTCATTTTTATAATATTATTATATAGAAGGTTTTTGTGTATGGATCGGGTCGTAATCCACGTTCATATTGGGGAAAAGACTTCAATTATTAATTTCCTTCCATTTATTAATTTTGAAACCAATAAACATCTTCGCTGTCAATTCTAATGTGTTTTCTAAACTTCTCTATTGAGGAGGGGGTATGGCCGTTATAACGGCTCTTTCTTGGGTTAAGCAATGTGTTTCTTTAGCATACATAATATCATAAGGTAATTAATACCGGCCAAATAATTTAGGTAACACACCTTTAAGAATATACCAATAGAACCTATTTGTTGCAATATAAATCTTTTAGAAAACCCGTCGTGAAACAACGACAGTTTCAATTTATTCGCAACGACCTTTGAATCAATATAAATTAATTCGCGATGTCTCAGAAAATCGCATTTAATCTGAAAAATTGACCAATTAGATAAAAAAGAGGACAAACTAAGTTAAAAAGTGGAAATAAATGGGTTAATTGACTAAAATGAATGTCGAATCTTAAAAGGTTCACGAAAGAGGCGGAGCATTCAGATTGACTTGAAGTGAGAAATTATATAAAGAAAGTGGAAGAACACTTAATTATGGCATAAAAATTAGTATCAAACCTCCCACCCAAATTTTGCAATTAATTTGAGGTTTATTAACAAAATATTTAAAGTAGTAGATAAATTTAAAGGAATATCTGAAAATAGCAGAATTATATTGTGACAATCACTCATCAAAACAATCAATATGTATTTAAATTTTAAATAGCGAATTTCAGAAAACCGGAGAATGCCTGAAGAAAAGAACCCATAAAACTTTCATTATTAGTTACAGAATCGAACTCAGCCTGGTGTAGCAAGCGTATAACTTCCCAAATGAATCGCTTTTCCACCTCCTCACCCCCATCTCACTAACTGAATGCAGATCTTATAGATAAATGTACCAAAGAGCGCTTTTCACTGTCTGGTTATGGCTCTAACAACTCGTAGCATGAAAAACGAAAAGCGCTCGATGGCATATAGGTTCCAACCCCACCTATTATTTCTTTCTTTATCCGATAAATGAGTCTTTGTTATTTTGTGCCGTTACGATCTTTATTTATTTTTCTTCCTTTTTGGTCTTAGAAGCATAAGATATAGCTTGTGTATCATATTTCCTTATTTTAGGTCGGTTATTAAGCATATAGATATATATATATATATATATATATATATATATATATATATATATATATATATATATATATATATATGTCGTGGTATGACATTACATTATATCAATACCATATTATATCTATGGGAGAGGACCACTAGCTTGAATGCGAACCGACAAAAGGGACGGAAACCACGCGTTCAGACGGGCTGAGTAACGAGAGAGTGCAACGAGGTCAGGCAAATTATGAACAATGGCAAAGTTCAAGGTTATTTAAAGAGACTTGTAAAAAAAATAGAATTTTATTTACACAAAAAAAATTAATAAGAGAATTGAAGGGTAAAATTACCTCAGAAAATTAACGGGCAAAAATCACATTAATAAACGAAGGGGGAAAGATTAACTCAATTGGGTTACTGAAGGAGGGAGGGGGGTTGGCTCACGGATGTCTTCTGCTCTTGAGGTTAGGCCGCTCGAACTTCGAAGCGGGAGGTTGGAGTGATGACGGTTCTCCAAAATCAAAGGGGGGGGGTAACTTCCGGTCCAGGGGAGAGTATTTCGGCTACCCAAAATGAGTTGGGCTTCGACAGGAGTTGATGAAAGAAGTCGGGAAAATCACTCGGGGCGATCTTTCAGTGGAATTACCTCCTGACTGGGGCTAATTCCAAATACACAAAATAGTCCAGCTGTCACTTTGCTTTGTTGCTAGCACTTGACTTGGAACTATAGGGAAATCTTCTTGCTTCTGGCGAGACTTCTCAACTCTGTGTGTCTTCCGGGGAGTCGAGCGTTATTTATATCCGAGGCTCTCCCCGGAGTTGGTGGTTAGCGGGAAACAGCTCTACTCTCGAAGGGCCTCGAATCTTCTGGGAAAGCTATTTTAGCCCGCATAAAGGTGAATCGTGGGGGACTCGATTCGAGGCTACCGCTTGTGGAAGGGGGGGGGGGGGTAGGCTTACCATTTTAGTCCTAGCCGGGCCTTTTGCTTCACATGGGAGTTCCTTTCTGCTAAAGATCTTCCACGTGAGGATTCCCTCACACATCTCCCAACCGAAAGATAACGCTGTAGAGAGCAGTTGCGTTAGAAAGGATCATCCCAACCCGTCAAACTAGTATTATCAAAGGTCTAAGGAAATTCTGACCTTCTACGACAGGTGTACACACAAAAAAACCCGTAAATCTGAGCTCAGCGGGGAATTTACGGACATAAGCCTTAAACAGTTCGATTATAGAGAATTTAACTAATATAATTAAAAAAAAAAGAAAAATCACAGAACATTGGCGACATTTCAGTGGAACCAAAAAAAAAGGATACAATTAAATGGAGGCATAAATATGGGACAAAAAAAACCCCTAATTTTGTGGACCAAAAAAAAAAAAGAAATCATAATTAGGAACATTAATGAGATAATATATATACAATTCACGTGGAAAACCTTTGCTCCCGCCGGAGTATGGATGAGGTAATCCACGGGTCCTCTAGCCTCGAGGACGGGGTAGGGTCCCTTTCACTGGCTGAGGAGTTTTGTTGCTTCCCGTGGGAAGTAGCACCAGCACCTTCGCGCCAGGCTTGCATTTTCTTTCTCGTGACTTAAGGTCCAATTAGGTCTCAAACCTCTCAAAAAGTCCTTCTTCATGGGATACGAGACTCGTTTTTTGCGTCGGGTGGACTCATGCTCGAGGGCTTTAGTTTTCTCCCAACGGGGGGGGGGGAGTTGCGCACTCCTTCTGGGTGCGGGAAAACTTATCGCTCCGGAGGGCTTGGAACTCCGGGTCGATAGGGGTTTTCAGGGGAACAGGTGCACGGGATCCCAGGGCTGCCTGTGTACGGGTAATCACGGGCTGGGCCACGGTATGGTCATGAATTACGGGGTTCTGACCGAATAAAACGGAGCAGAACTGGATTGGGGCCGCTACCACTTCGGCCCAATCGGACATATAGTCACACTCGATGTGACAACGAATTACTGGGAAACGACTCGCCTGGCTAGGGTAGTCGTGGTCCACCGCAAATTTCTTGTGGCCGGGCCCAACAGGGGGGAGTAGGTCCTCAGACACTATAATACAGGTGCACCCGGTGTCACGGACGAGGGTGGATACTCGGCGACCGTTCACAGTTCCGTTCTCGAACTTCAATCCACCAGGGTTGTTCTCATTAAAGAGAAAATTTACCTGATGGACCGGGTCTTTGGCGGGCGAGGGAGGTTCGGGGGTCTTCTGAGGCGACGGAGGAGGATCAGGGGCGGCCCAGATTTGGTGTACTTGGTGGGACTGAGAGTTTGCGAATCGGGAGTTTTGAGGACAGTTCGTGCGGTAATGGCCGGGAACTCCGCATGTGTAGCAGACGATCGGTATCTTTTGGTACGGCACAACCGGGGGAGAAGAAACTACGGTCTTGACGTTTCGTTGTTCCGATGGATGGAAGTCTCTTGGCTTCGAGGGACTAGGAGCTTTGGTAAATCTTGGAACCAATTTAGGGGGGTCTTAGGGCCATAAAATTTAGTTTTGTGGGGCGATTGGGGAGCCTTTTTAACATCCTTAGGGTATAAATCGTGACTACCCGCGTAAACATCGGCCTCTTCCAAGCACTCCTTGAAAGTGGCGCAACGTTTATCCTTAATGAAGGCGCGAATTTCGGGAGCCACTGCAGCTAAAAGCTGATCCCTAAGGAAGAAGTCCAGAAGGGACTCGTAGACCTGGGGAATCTTGCACGCATCCAGCCAACACTGAAGATTTATTTGGAGGATGTACCCGTGTTGTCGAAAGGTTTGGCCAGGGCGGATCCTTTCCTGACGGAATCGGGAGCGGTAGAATTCGCTAATCATGTGAACAGCGGCTAGCAATTCGGACTTTAACGTGGAATAGTCCAAAGTTGCTTCCGGAGGAAGGGATAAGAAGATATCCCTTAACTTGGCATTTAGAAGGGGAAGTAATCGAGCGACACCATCATTTTCGAGATCCCATCTATTGATCTGAAAGATTCTCTCAAAATGGGCTAAAAATGACCCAAAGTCCTCTCAAGCATTGAAAGCGGGAAGGTGGACTAAAAGAGTTTGGGGAATTTCAGCCCGGGAACCGATGGACTGAGAATCCATTTGATTTCGGCTCATTTCCAGCTCATGATGCCTAATTTGCTCACGTTCTTCCATCTCCATCTTCAGTTTGTTCTCCTCCATTTTGTTCTTCTCCATCTCCATCTTCAGTTTGTTCTCCATCTCCGTTTTCAGTTTGTTCTCCTCCATCTTCAGTTTGTTCTCCTCCATCTCCATCTTCAGTTTGTTTTTCTCCATCTCCAATTCCCTTCGCTCTGCCCGTTCGTTCCTCTCTTCTTTCTGTACGTAATTTAGCAGGTCTTTGCCCGAAAGACCTAACATCTGACCCTGACCCTTGAATTTTTCGAAGGATGACATTTTTACGCAGTTAACTGAGGGAACACTGATACGTGAAACGAATACTTGAATATTCGTGAAGGCCTTGATCACCAAAAAAATATTAAGATACAGCTACCTACCTCTGCTGTTTCTAAGCAGAAAAAAAACTAAAATGGTCCTACCGGAATTAGGACACCAAAGACCTTAACTCTTTTCGATTAATAACCAGGAGAGTCTCCAAAATTCGAACACAATAAAAAAAAATTAATTACCTGAGGTCCAACACAAAATCTAAATAGATAACGTTCCACTGCTCTGCAAACAACTTGAACTTGCCATTTGCCAGTACAATACATAAATTAAAATAAAAGGGATGTACGTGAATAACAAGGGAACTTCTAAGGGAGAAATTAAAATGACACGGGTTCGTAAAAAACCCACACCTGACACCAGAATTATATAATATGTATATTAATATATATATATATATATATATATATATATATATATATATATATATATATATATATATATGTCGTGGTATGACATTACATTATATCAATACCATATTATATCTATGGGAGAGAAACACTAGCTTGAAAGCGAACCGACAAAAGGGACGGAAAACCACGACTCAGATGGGCTGAGTAACGAGAGAGTGAAACGAAGTCAGTCAAATTATGGACAATGGCAAAGTTCAAGGTTATTTAAAGAGCATGTAAAAAAATAGAATTTTATTTACACAAAAAAAATTAATAAGAGAATTGAAGGGTAAAATTACCTCAGAGAATTAACGGGCAAAAATCACATTAATAAACGAAGGGAAGAAGGTTAACTCAATTGGGTTACTGAAGGGGGGAGGGGGGTTGGCTTACGGATGTCTTCTGCTCTTGAGGTGAGGCCGCTCGAACTTCAAAGCGGGAGGTTGGAGTGATGACGGTTCTCCAAAATCAGGGGGGGGGGGGTAACTTCCGGTCCAGGGGAGAGTATTTCGGCTACCCGAAATGAGTTGGGCTTCGACCGGAGTTGATGAAAGAAGTCGGGAAAATCACTCGGGGCGATCTTTCAGTGGAATTACCTCCTGACTGGGGCTAATTCCAAATACACAAAATAGTCCAGCTGTCACTTTGCTTTGTTGCTAGCACTTGACTTGGAACCATAGGGAAATCTTCTTGGTTCTGGCGAGACTTCTCAACTCTGTGTGTCTTCCGGGGAGTCGAGCGTTATTTATATCCGAGGCTCTCCCCGGAGTTGGTGGTTAGCGGGAAACAGCTTTACTCTCGAAGGGCCTCGAATCTTCTGGCAGAGCTATTTTAGCCCGCATAAAGGTGAATCGTGGGGGACTCGATTTCAAGGCTACCGCTTGTGGCCGGGGAGATGGGTTAGGCTTACCATTTTAGTCCTAGCCGGGCCTTTTGCTGCACATGGGAGTTCCATTCTGCTAAAGATCTTCCACGTGGGGATTCCCTCACAATATATATATATATATATATATATATATATATATACACAGTACCAATAAAAAATTTTAAATCACCATATGTTTTCCTTTAAAAGGTATGAATTTTATGTCATAATTAGAATAAAAAAATATATAACTTACATAAAAATAATTATAAGTTTATACACTATCATCGCAGCTCTTCTGACCCGCGGTAAAGACCAGGCTCGAGAAGCAACATCTCCAGCCGCTGCGGAGAGGCAAAAAAGTTCGGCCTCCCATGCGCGGAGTCCATCAGCATAAGGTATTACCTCAAGTTGGAGACATGGATATACTGAGCGAAGTGACGTTAATGACACACATAAATAGCAAGTCCTTGCCATTCGTTTGTAGACCGAGTATCTCTGCCTTTTTTTGATTGGTGCATTATAGCTTTTGCAAAGTTTATATGCAACAGCCAGATCTTTTTGTTATTAAAAAGTTTGTGCTATACGAGGATTTCTCGGTTTCTTTCTTCAACCCAGAGGGTGCAGTATTAAATTGTTTTGTGTGATGAAAGCCCATAGAAAAACAGGCACCAGATTACTTCATTGCATCTTTAATCCACGTAATTTGGCGGTGTTTCTAGGATGGAAATCTACGCTATCTAACTAACCCAGAAAGTTCATATAACTCATCTATCTCTGAAATCCAACCTAAATAACTATAATATAAATAACTGTATAACCTGAATAACTGTAAACTGTAAGGTAGTTGACACTTTTCGCATATTTTTGCTAGTCTTTTTATTCAAACATCTTGACTACTGGAGGGTAAATCTTTGGGGATCAATGAAAATAGCCTGATTTGTCAAAATACCTAGTAATACCAACGAGGCTTCTAGGATTGTAATCGACCAAACAGTTAACATACACATAATTTTCTTCTGATTCAGCTGACGACAAACATCTTCCAAGTTCCAAAGCGACTACTGGAGGATCTGAAAAGATCATAAATAGGTCATAAAATGATTTGAGAAATGAAAGAAATACAGACATAATCAGCCATGCCTAATTTAATTGGAATTATGGAAGAGAATTAAAAATTACGGATTATATATTGTCGATACAATACCTCTTTGTCAAAGTATTTATTTATTGACTGACTTTTAGCGAGTCAGTCTGACACCACTTAGGAAGGGAAATAATTCCTCTTTTAGCTGAGTGGTCTCCGGATTCGTCTAAAGGAGTCTAATTACTGAATTATGAGAGTACTACAGCCGTTTAATCAGTTTTAAGGAAAAAGCCGGTTAGCACGTAAAGATCTAGTAAAACACAAAGTATTAACCAAAATATATATCTTTTAATTTATCAATTAACTCAAATATTTATATTTACACGAAATTCTCTCAGTTTAACATGGTTCGCACGATTCGAATATGGGCCTACTCCTGACGAGAGCTCTGATCAAAACATAGTAGGCTTCACGTAAACAAACGAATTGCCAGATAGCTAATTTCTGGAGGCCTCTAAGTTACAGAGTTAAGCCACCATTTACTCTCCCTAATCTAACTAAAATATTACAGAAGTCATGAAATACTATTTCTCCCTTAGTTAGCTTGGGACAGCTTTAAAAATTCTAATTAACAAAAACAAATATATATAGTCATTCGGACTTATATAAACCTTGATCAGAACAGGGGTTAATGGATATCGCTATACTGGGTTTTCAGCGAGTCTTACGGAGACACCAGACCACGACGAAGGAGCAATTCAGGTGTCCCGTTATAAAGAGGAAAAAGAGGGGGGGGGTGAGGGAGTTGTCACGGTGACAGTAGAAACCGATGTCGATCTCTTCTTATGATTTTATCGATCCGGTTATAACTCTAACGGACGACCTGGGACTTCTCAGCTTATAAGCACTTGTGGTGATTACTTTATCTCAATGAACGGCAAGGCATTCGTTGGAGAGAAGGATTGTGCTCGCTGGCTCAAGGAGTACTCTTCTTTGTTGCTCTCGAGTTCTTCTTGTACCCTCGTCTACTTTTCAGACTTACCACACTGGGTTTTGGTATATGGGGTGATCCCGATAGTAATTAAAGGGAACTTACTCGGGAATTAATTCTTCTTCTTTGAAAATTGATGAGATTTCGACTTGAGAGTCATTCGATGGTTAGCTGATAACTTCTTTTATCTTGCTCCCGAAATTCCTGTTTGGCACTTAGGAATTTTGATCCAGCCAGACCACTTGCTAAGTCTGCCAGGGAAAAATCGGTATGACACCGATACGAAAACTAGACGAACTTCTAAATCTTAGAAGTCGAATCCGGAACAGTGCGAGGGACTGATCACAAAAATCTAGTCCTCTATCGCCTCTAACAGTATTATCTGTTTCCTTCTTTACGGGGCTTATTTATAGCTCGAGGACCGCCCTTACTAAGGGGGACGGTGTAATGCCACTGAAGGAAGCGCGAGGGAGGAGTGGGGGGACACCGCGGAGCCCCAAGTCTGCTTCTCAAGGAGAGGCACCGACAACCGTCCCACTATCTCTCCTCGGTGGTCTTTTGTTCTTACGCCGCTCTTTGGCGCTCTAACCGCGGGCCTTCTGACCTCGTAGGTAATCGGATCTTTTTAGTTCGGCAATTAACTGGGAGTTTTGCCTAGCGAGTTGTTCAAACCGTCAGCTAGATGGATTTCTTCCTCAATTTCACTGCGGCCAGTTTCTTATTAGGGCTGCTTAATGGCCTTTTGCGGCTTCCTTGGGACGGGCAGCTCGAGTCGACTACCAACCGGGCAGGGAGATCAGAGCCATTCGGCAGTTTGACTGTTAGTAAAACGCCTACCGTTTTCAAGCACATCAATTTCTTGTTCTTTTCTCTCACTCTCTATTTTATTAATATATATGTCCGCTTGGCCCTCTGGGTGGAGCTTACGTTTTACCTTCTCTACATTTACCTCCCTCCTAAAGAAATTAGCGGGGGGGGATATTCAATTGCGATACTAACAATACTTCAAAAAGGGAAATAACTGAACAATATTGCATACAATAAACTTCGAGTTCACCAGAGAATATCTCGATAACATCTGCGCCTGACCATACATTAATACATATATGACTGTCCCAACTTATGCGATTCTTACGTTTTACTTTCTCTACATTTACCTCCCTCCTGAAGAAATAAACGGGGGGTGGATATTCAATTCCGATACTTACAATACTTTGAAATAGGGAAATTACTGAACAATATTTCATACAATAAACTTCCAGTTCACCAGAGAATGTCTCGATAACTTCTGCGCTTGGCCATACATTAATACATACATGACTGTCCCAGTTTATGCGATTCTTATTTACAATTCTTATTTACAACTTTACCAATTAACAATTTACATTACACTTATATACCTAACCTTACCTATCTTAGATCCATAACAATTACTATAATACCTTAGTCGGAATACGCCTTAGTCTTCTACAGGATTCCGACTTAACGCTTCGGCCATACAATTGTCTGACCCTTTATGTAGTGAATGGAGTACTGATACTCCATCAAGAGTAAACCTCATCTTAGGAGCCTTTCATTCTTACTCTTATTTTTACTTAAATATGATAAAGGTAAATGCTCACATTCCAACTTAAACTCGCGCCCTATTAGATAATATTTGAATTTACCTATTGACCATATTATGGCCAAAGCAAGATTTCGACGGTGGCGTAGGCTCTTTCTCTACTCGAAAGCTTCCTACTGACATACGCTATGGGATAGGGAGTTTCGTTGTCTTCATATTGAAGCAATACTCCACTGATACTGTTTTGGCTTGCGTCGGTGCGAATTCCGAAGGTCTTGTTGGGATTCGGTAAACGGATAATAGGCGCAGCTATGGGTTTTTCTTTAAGAACATCCAACTGAGTTATTGCATGGGGGTTCCTAGTGATAGGGTCTGACGCTGTCTTTTTTAATAAATCATTCAGTGTGGCCGCGAGGGATTTGAAGTGCGGGACGAAACGCCGATAAAAAGAAGCGGCTCCCATGAACGAACGGAGTTGTTTCTTTGTTTTCGGCCGGGGTATTTTGGCTATGGCTTCCACTTTTTCTTGCTGGGTAGTCAAGTGTCTTTGCCTTATTTTAAATCCAAGGTAGTCAATAGATTTGTAGGCGAAATAACACTTGGTAGGCCGGGAGGTTTATCCTTGTTCCTTCAATTTCTCCAGCAACGCGTGTAAGGCGTGTACGTGGGATTCCCATATACGGGTAGTTACATACACGTTGTCGAAGTAAAACGACACGTCCCTTAGGCCAGAGATAATTCTCTTCATCATTCTATTATAATTGCTACCGGCGGTAAATAGTCCGAATGGTAGCCTGGTAAACTGCATAAGACCTATCTCGGTTGCAAAAGCCATAAGGCTTTTTAGATTCGTTAGCGAGTGGTATTTGATAGTACGCCTTGCATAAATCCAATTCAGTGATGAATTTAGCGTCTTCAAATAGATGGAGATTTTGGTCTATTAGAGGGATGGGCTCGGCGTCGAAAACCGTCACTGAATTCAATTTTCGGAAATCCACACACATCCGAAATGATTGGTCAGGTTTCTTAACCATTACGATGGGGGAAAAATAATTGGACTCCGACTGCTCTAAGATGCCAAATTTTAATAAATTCTGGACTTCATTATTGAAGGCTTCCCATAGGTGTATTGACAACGGATACGGTTTACTTCGCACCACTGAATTAGTTTTTAATTTGATTTCATGGATGAAATCCTTGGCACATCCGGGGGTTTCTGAAATGACATCTGGGAATTCCTTGAGCAGGTTAAAAATTTCAGATTTCCGTTGACTCTCTAACTAGGGATTTATCTTTAAATCCACTAGTGTCTCTTCCGTGGTGAGTGAGAGCGAGGGCAGTTCATATTTCTTGTCTTGTTCCACAAATACTGTGTTTATGATCTGTAGTGGTGTACAAAGGTAAGCGGCATCCATCGGTTCTACTTCGTCTAGCAGGATAATATTATTTATGCACCCGCGGCGGTGATATTTTTTTAACATGTTTATGTGATAGATTCTTCGCCCTGTTGGGGTATCTATCAAGTAATCGACTGCTCCTGTGCCTCGATTAATTCAAACGGCCCTTTCCATTGGGCCCATAACTTATTACTTTCGGTCGGGAGTAATAATAAGACTTCATCCTCTGCTTTTAATTTTCGCGCCTTTGCTTTCATATCGAAGTAGTCCCGGTATTTGGCTAAATTTTTCTCGGCGTTTTCACGAGCTAATCCTGCGCAGTATTCTAGGCGCTCACGCACTTTTATTACGTATTCGTAAAACGATTTAATCTCTTGGTCGAGATGCGCATTGGTAAATAATTCTTTTCTCTCGCTCTCTCCGGAGAGGGATTTTAATATATATATATGTCCGTTTGGCCCTCTGGGTGGCGTTACGTTTTAATTTCTCTACATTTATCTCCCTCCTAAAGAAATTAACGCGCGGAGGAATATTCAAATCCGATACTTACAATACTTCAAAAAGGGAAATTACTGAACAATATTACATACAATAAAGTTCGGTGGGATCACCAGGAACTGGCTCGAGGGTGAGCTTCTTCTTAGTTCCTCTCGTTGGTTTGCCGGGCCCTTATGCCGGTCTTCGATGTCTAGATCTCTCTAACGATCTACCTCTGACAGGCTTCTTAAATTCGGTGTGACCACCAGGAACTGGCTCAAAATAAGCTTCTTCTATGTCCCTTTTGTTGGTAGCCGGGCCTCTTGCTGGTCTTCGTTGCCTTGATGACTAATGTAATCTACCTCGTTTTTCCAAAGTTATTTGATTTTATACTTGACTTGGTTGGAAGAATTAGAAAACTCCCATTTGGTATAATCCCAGCTGCATCACATCCCATATATTGCAGCAATTAACATACATACTACAAACAAGAAAACTTGTATGCAGATCCAAATTCAAGACATGTAAAGATTAAAAAAATGAGGAAAAATAATGGCTATCAAAGGAGGGTATTATTCTACCCAAAGAAACACTCTATGAAGAAGATTAGTTTACATGGTTAGCAAACCATGCATGTAGGTCTCTTTCCTATAACAAGCAAATCTCCCTCAGTTTAAATTATCCACCATGACATAAATGTGAACAAACAAACGATAGATGATGTCGCCGTAGAGATGTCTATATGATAAAAAATTATCCACTAATTTAATTGGACACTTCATCCAGCCAACCTGGCTTGCATGGGAAAAGCAAGACTATTTTACCTACATAACCATCATTTATTGTAGACAGGCTTCTTAGAATAATTCTTTGATTTGCTACCTACAAAAACATTAATTAATCCAAATCCCTATTATTTTGATAATGCCAAAAAGGTGACAATTTTAATTCATTGTGGCCCAGTCATGTGATTAAGTACGTATTAAATTACCTTTGTACCAAATTTTGTGCTTTTATAATAACGTCCATGATTTTTCCCTTAACCTTTGGAATATAGAGAATGATAGAGACTACTTAACATTTTCCTTAACCATTAACCTTGTTATACATATTTGAATCAATTGAATACCAGAGGATTATTTTATCTGAGCAAATGTACCGTGCCACTTAAGTGAAGTAGTTAAAAAGGGGTTCGGAGAAGGGTGGAATATATAGTGTTTACCAAGAAGAATGAAAGAGACTAGCTCTTATCTCTAATGTATTTCTACACATTTCAACCTAAACTAACCTAACCTACACATTTCACCCTCGACTGCACACAGCTAATTCGGTAATATTATTCAAAACAGAAAAAGTGCATAAAAGGCAGAGAGGTTTCTTCATACCTGAGTGAACACTCAATCCTTTCACTCCCGTATGGAAATAAGATTCTACCATTGCGGGAACTACCAGTTGTTTACTAGCCTTAAATTTCAACAAAATCTTTCTGAAAGTGCCATAGAGAAAGGGGGAATAAATGTTTAACCTTTCCCTCCTCCCCTTTTTGAGCCTCCGCCCAGACGATCAATCACGTGCTGCTAAGGGTGCTGGTCACGCACTTACCTCTCCCCTCTACCAAGTTAATTGTCCACGATGATTTCGTATAATTCACGAGCTGATGCTTTGGTACGTTGGATTGAAGTTGGTAGGAGGAGCGAGTGGCGGTTCAAGAAACAGTCTCGCTATTATTTAAAGGGTGAATTCGAAATCAGAATTGTTGTTATATTTTAGGTTATCTTTACTCATGTGTCGTCAGTTACAATTATTTAATCAGATTTGTTTTGCAATGTGTAATAGTTATTTTACCAACTTCTTGCTATTAAGAATGATTCCAGGCCTTACTTTTTCTAATTTTGAGTAACAAATTAGGAGGAAAATAGTTACATTTAAGGCTCAGAATTGAATGAAGATAAAGAAAACAGTTTGTATTTCTAAATTGATGTTCAAATATTAATATTTTGCATCAAAACTAATAAATGCTATTTTTTTCACAGTTTAGTGAATGATGAACATTTCGAGAAAAGAACCGCCAGGATCTTCTTAGGAATGTTCCTAAACTTAGTTTAGTACCATTATCATTTCTTTCTCCATTTCTACGATCTCAAATTGAAAACGCTGGGGAATATCAGGTCTACTTATCTATTCATATATCTATCCTGATATTAAAAGGAGAGAAGGCACACACCGAGCTTCTATCATCTATTGGCTGAGTAAGCTTTATGGTCTAAACTAAATCCTGCAATAGGAGCAATAAAGTTGGAATCCTGTACTTAATGATCATGTTCGCTCCTGGGCATCCATTATTCATATACGCCACGTGGCTGAAGGCGGGAGAGAACGAAAAAAGGGGAGCCGAAATAAGGTCATTTCGTCTCCAGCATATATGGGTGAGGTTCTATGGGTGCATAAAATGTACTTCTGATATAAAAAATATAATAGTATTTAAGAAAATATTAATAGAAATAACAAAAGCAAAATTAAAACAATTAAGATAATTTATTGCCCGATGTCGTCAACCACGCGCACATCCCAAGGGGTCTCAGGCGAGCCAGAGTCATTCTAGAAGGAGGAGAGAGGATGAGATAAGAGCATCGTCTTATTCTAAGGATTTAAATTTGGGTTTTTTTTATTAAAAAAATAACCTGCAGCAAATTAGAGTTTGGCTAAGTTAAGATAAGGTTGGGTTGGGTAGGGCTAGGTACGGTTAAGTTAGATTAGGTTACGTTAGGTTACTTTACATTAGGTTAGTTTAAGTTGGGCTGAGTTCGGTTAGGTTGGGTTAAGTCTGTAACTTTACAAATTAGAGATATTATGAAACTTTCATTAGCATCCCTTTTCCGTTGGCGCTGTATTAAGTGTGAATGCAATTTCATTGTTAGATTGTGAAGACAATTTGTTGAAAGAATCAAAATTCTCTTTTAAGCAAATCGTTTATTTCATTCACGCATGATGTAAACGGTTGTCAACTACTGTTTTTTTGCGTTAATTCATTAAAATATAAACAAAACCTATAACTGATTGGAAAAACATTCGCGATTACTTCTTTGCTCCAAAACCTAACCTAACCCAACCTTTCCTAACCTATTCGAAACCCTCCCTAACCTAAACTAACATCCAGGCTGTGCTCTCGTTGCTAGCCTCCAACGCCATAACCTAACTTTTGCCTAACCTTAACCTCGCGATAGCCTCCAACGCCTAATTCGCTGCCAGGCCTCTTCCGAAAAAGACCCATTTTTTATTAACATTTCTTCCGAAGTGGTAAAAAACAATACGCGACATAATAACGTCGAATTATAGATCATCTGAGGCAATTAAGTTTACAATTAATTAAAAATCCAACTTAAATATATTGATTTTCATTTAAATGAATGGAATCCTTTTTTATTTGGGAGGTAAATCTACTGTTGTTAAATCGCTTTACAACAATTCACATCGTGAATTTAAATGAGATTTCGTCCATTTCAGATTGTCTCCAAGCCAACAAGTAGAGAGGGTAGACAACGAAGTAAAAAAGCCCTAAATTGGTTAGGTTGGAAGAGACTAAACCTTTTTCGCTTAAAAAGCATTTGCAATATAATAAATGTCCGCTAAATAAAATAATAAATAGAAAGGAGAGGTTGAATGAAAAATAATAAGGATAACAAATACACAAACCTTAATTATAAATCCCGCTTTGACTCCAAGTTGTATGGATTAAACAGAGCTTTTAGGTAAAGGTGGAGTCTCTGTTTTGTTCTTTAAACCTAACATTGTCCTATCAATGAAATAATTTGTGGTCAATTCCATTTGAGTGCAACGCAGCAAGACGAAAAGGAGAGCCTCTCTTCCATACAATTACTTTCCTTTTCAAACACAAGGCACTGAAATCTTTTTAAACGAGTCTCATGAGGTCGATAAAACTCCCTTGGTACCAACTTTCCACTAAACCTTTTATCCACAGAAGCTTTTCCATGTCTGAGAAAGGTATTTATTTTTAAAAGGAGAAAATATAAAATAGTTCCGAAAAGGGGCGATACAAACTTCCCTTTTTTTCCTTAAAAGCTTCCAATTAAGTTCATTGACTCGAATGCTTGGCTTTTGCCTACGTTCTTAAAGTGGAATTTAAGATGTAGCCGCCATCTCAGTTGAACCAGCCATTTAGTTTAAATTTACTCATGACTTTGTTATGAAGGAACTGTGATAACAAACGGGCTCTTTTACGCCTTTCTAGAGTTACCGTCGAGACCTTATCGAAAACGGATGGTTGTCACTATTTTTAAATTCGATCAATAGGCACTTATAACTTGTGTTCATTCGAAGTATGAACACTAATAAGAAGGGATAAGACTAAAAGTAGTTTATTGCTGAGATTCGAGCCTCTTAATCTCTCCCATATGCAAAGAGGTGTTATCTAAAGCATTGACAGCCATGCTACAGCCTCTAACAATAGGACATCGTGCCCTTCGTTCCTCAATGCTTCAAGTATAATCTGTCATGACTATATATATTAAACATGTTTTGAAGAGCGACGTATATTTGTGGCCTCAAACATCCAGCGGAGTCTCCTCTTTAAACTACTCTGGTTATAAAATTTCGGCAGTTTTACTTCATCTATGTTTAACACTTAACGAAATTTCCCTCGCAACCTTTCACGCTGGTTTTCTGTTTTAGTTTTTAAGCAACTAACTAGTTCGTTCGTCTCAATCTCTGCCTCTGCTCAATCCCATTCTCAAACCTGAACAATTCTGCTAATCTTTTCCTCTCTCTCCACTTGTACCATTTGTTCCGGTCCAAAGTGATTCTTGTCCCTCTTCTTTTCTTCTTCTTCTTCTTCTTCTTCTTCTTCTTCTTCTTCTTCTTCTTCTTCTTCTTCTTCTTCTTCTTCTTCTTCTATTATTATTATTATTATTATTATATTTATTATAATATGTTAGGACTCTTATCTTAACAAACATCTCTAAACAATATTTAAGGATGTTTTCCGCACGATTAGTGATAATGCCTCACTTTTGGCTACGTGCTAGTTTCAATGATCGTCCCAAATGCTAACAGATAAATTGAACGGGAATTGAATTAAGAGTGACGCTTCGCTCGAAAAGAAATTAATCCAAAATTTGCAGGGGCAACGAAATGGAAAATTCAGTCCCGTAACCAAATCGAGGTTTGAGTCAAGGCGATCCTGTATATATGACCGGATAGAGACGGATAAATACGCACTTTTTATGATGGTGCACACGCGATAAAATATTGACGCTTTTTACTCTTTCGGATTTTTCTTCTCGAATGAATCTCTTGCAAAGAGTCGCGTCAGAATTTGCTTTTAGATAACGATGAAAACTTTGAGGGAAAAAAGCCAATTATTTTTGTCCCCATGTTAAAGTCGAAAGAGTAGACAATGCAAACAAGTTCGGCTGACCAAATTCGTGTGCTCTCACTTTTTCTGATTTATGACCTTACGACCTTCTAAAACTTTCAATAATTTCAGGACTAACCTTGGGAGGACCCTGGCAATTATATCATTCGAAAGAGAATGTAAAACAACATAAGGGTTTCAAATTTATTTAGAATCGGCTGAAGAGTTACAATGTTATTACCTCCCTCCCCCCAAAAAAGAAAAACGGGAACCGACGGACGGATGGACTGACCGACAGACAGACCTAGTGAGATATAGAGTCACACGTTACTTAAAAAGAAAATGAATAAAACTAATCAAACGTTGCATCTTGTTTTTCTATGTTTGTATTATAGGTTGAAGGTGAAATATAAAAAAATTTAGACCCAAAGCCCATTTTATTTATAAATACAGTCAATCGATGCGTGGTCAATATTTAAAATGATGTCAATAACTCTTTGGGACTGCTTCAATACGTGTTGGCATGCTGGAGACCAAATTTATGATATCTTGACTAATATTGCTCCATTTTCATTTAATAATCACCCGCAACTGCTCACACTTAGATTGGTTCTGTTTATTAACTGCCACCTTGATTGTCGCCCCTAAATTCTAAAATTGTCTTCGTAAATATTTTAGGGCAAGAGCATTGTTATTGCATTGCTTTGTGATAAGATGCGGCATCATGCTGAAAAATACAACTATCATCCTCAAATTGGTCTTAAACTGTTGGAAGGAGTTGTTGATGAAACAAGTTTTTGTAACATTCTGAGTTCCTGACAGTGTTTTAGCGCAAAGTTTTCATTAAATGAAAAACAGCTCCACACATGGATAGCGTCCAGATGCTTCACGGTGGACACAAAAAGAGGGTGGTGAAAGCGATTCTACTTTCTCTTCCTAACGAGGGATTGGGCAGAAGCTCTAACAAGTGGAAAAGAGCTTCATCATGAAATATCAGATCAGTTTGCCCCTGTCTTTCTCAGTACATTCTTTATATTTCCTACAATAATGAAGTCAATCTGTTAGGTTATTCTTGGTAAGAAGAGGATTCTCTACAACCAAATACGACTTGAAACCTTTGTTGAATACTCTTCACCTCACTCTGAGCACTGAAGCATTCACACCTGCCTCTTTCCAATCGTGAGACAGATTGGCACTGGAAGCAATCTGATCCTTGAGCTGGGTGCTTTGAAGCAAGCGAACTTGGCGTTCATGTGAAGCTCTTCACAGGATTGTAACCAGTCTCTTTTAAAGGCATTAATAATCCTAAAGAAAGTGCTATTTGATGC
Source organism: Ceratothoa steindachneri (assembly GCA_963969495.1). Taxonomy (NCBI): domain Eukaryota; kingdom Metazoa; phylum Arthropoda; class Malacostraca; order Isopoda; family Cymothoidae; genus Ceratothoa; species Ceratothoa steindachneri. The sequence goes on from OZ018326.1 coordinate 150,588,225, forward strand.
CATACTATTAGCATCTATCTGTTTACATTTCAGGACACTTTGGCGCAGAGCAACAATAGTTGCTCTTTTCTGAAGAAAAAACGTTACTGGAATTGAAAATATATTGCGAAATAGATTATATTTTCACAACATCATTCATTTAGCCCCTCTTTGTCATCGGTTTGCAATTTTTAGTGGAAAAATGTTTAAAGTTGGTGGACTAATAAGTGTGGCGTAAACGCCTTCATGCAAATCTCCACAACTCTTTCCTTGTTTCAAGATCCTTTGATAGGTTAGGAGGCTTTTCTCAGAACCTGCCTTTCTTCCAAAACGCAGACAGTCATGGATTTACCATCAGGGTGAGAGTAATTTAAATTGGAGCGAAAGGCAGTACCGGGAGCTACGAAAGGAGGGGCCAAGAGGAAAATTACGCCCCCATTCTCAGTATAAAATACTCAATAATGTGATATTGTTAGCTTCACTTTTTATGTAGCTCTTGCTTGCCAGATGGTATGATCCCCAAGACGAATTAAAGCTGCAACTAAATGAGGGAGAGAAGTTTGGAGTCGTAAGATAACCTTTTTCTCGTCACTTGGATCTTCTCTTTAGACTCGGATCGAGCCTGGTTCTTATCTATGAAGATCTTCTTTTGCTCAGATAAGCGCACTTATACGAGTATATGATACGTAATTATCGAGGGGGAACTAAAAGAGAACGCATCTCTTATGTAGAAAAGATTCGTCCCAACATAATAGCCACATAACACATGTTTTCACTATTTTCTCTTTTAAAATACAACCTGAGATCTATTGTAATACAAGGGTAAAGGATTTGAGTGAATAATTTTATCCTTTTATCCTAAAGTAGAAATCTTTACCACATACCTTTCTGGTGTGGTAACCGTTCTGATTGCCGCAATTTTTAATTATGTAGTTTAAAATAGACCCCACATCGACATGTGTATCTGTGGAACACAAGCTCTCGTTAGTCTCGAGAATAAGGTCTTGGACTTCTAACGTCTAGGTACTAGGCTTACGTCATGTGAGAGCGAACATAAAACTCCAGCGTACGTTAGGGAGCTGCTTGCCTATTGGCGAACGAGCAGGATCCCTCTCATGTGGGCCAGTTCGCTCTTTACAAACGTCATTACTCACATACCCTATTACAACAGCGTTGGCATTCCCTGCTACATCTTGAGATACAAGATATAGCCATTATCCTCTACCGAAGTGCCAGATGGATATTTACATCGACACACCACTGATGTGTAACGGGTGGGGCCACAAATGGGCCACGAAAAGTCTTAGGCTTGATGATTTCCGAGTATTGGTCATTCTGATCCTAATTCAAATTTCATTATGCGACAGGGTAATCTGGTCCACGAATTAAAATGGATGGATTTCATTATTATCATGAGTGAAGTTAGGTGAAATGAAAAAGATTGGGAAGATGAACAATCAAATTCTAGTTCTAGGGACAAGGGACGTCAAACTCTTCGGTAATTGCCCCTCTTCCTCAAGAAAGATAAGGGTCCATTTTTGAGTGTGGAAAGAGAGAGGAGTGACTGATAAAGTAAAGTAAGCTTTTAATAAAAGTTAGATTTAGAAAGACATCTACACATTGGCTAGAGCTGAGTGAGTAAATTTGGCCGACCCGTTAAACCTTCAGTTTAAAGTGGTCGAAATAAACACGTACAATCATGAGTAGCAATTTCAAATACAATTAGATTTTTTACTTGTGTTTTTTTTAACAGAACCAGGCAATGGCTTCGCCACTCACCCTATGTGGGGAGCTTGCGCTTCGCTACTAAGATTAAAATTTAAAATCTAAAAAAAAAGCAGCCATGGTTAAATTTTTATAAATTTTCTGAACTTCGCCAATTATAATAATTTTAAAAAGGAACTAAACTAAATTTCCCCCTTTCAAAATATCACGTTACTAAAATATAGAGTTATAGAAGAATAGAGAAGAAGATATATAAAAATAAATTTTCTGAACTTCACCACTTGTAATTCTTTAGGTTTTAAAAAATTCACAAAATTTCGATACTTATATCGAAATTGTTTGGGTAATACTTCAGATTCGGGGCGCACGGTAGATGGCGCTGTTAGTCGGCTACAATTTTGGGCTACAGCATATCTCTTATGACGTCAGACGGTAGCGTCAAATGTGACCAATCACAGCGTTATATTTTTTTGTTGTTTTGGGGATTTGTAACTTTTAGGCTATTATTTACTAAATATCTGCGCTCTGCTCGATTATAGTTTTTTTCTAAGTTAGGTAAGGTTTCTTGATATCTTTTATTGTTTTTTGTTTTGTTTTCGTATTTTTTGTTCGCTGCGAACGATAACAGCTTCTTACTGGCAACATCGTAGCTTATAAATAGGACCCGTTTTGCAAATGTTTTTCTTTTGTTATTGTGTTTTCGTGCTCTCCATGTGCTTCTTTGTTATTCGAATTCGGCTTTAGTTTGTATAATCGTGAAAAACTTTTAGATTATCTAGAGGCGCATAAACTAATCAAGAAACCTATAAAAGTAAGAATTGTTTGTTATTAGGTTAGGTTTTTCTGACAGTAAAAAGCTGTTGGGGGGGGGACCCAGTAAATCCAAGGGGACTGCTCGTGGGGGAGATATCACTGCAGGGAGACCACCCTGCGATGATCCTGAGTTTCAATCAATTGGGGGCGGGGGCTGGGGGCGCAGCCCCCTAGTATATACTCATATACAAAAAAATATAACGCTGTGATTGTTCACATCTGACGCGACCGTCTGACGTCATAAGAGATATATTGTAGCCCGAAATTGTAGCCGACTAACAGCGCCATCTACCGTATGCCCCGAATCTGAAGTGTTACCATTGTTTGATATTATAAAAGAATTATTAGAAATAACTTTGATAAAAAAACATGTCATTTGTCCACTAAGGAAAAAAAGCCTTTTATTAATTTTTACCCCCATCTTCAAAACTCCCGTTATGCAATTATAGAGTTAGTGATAATGATGATGATGATAATCGAATATTACTGGTAATAAATAAGTAGAAACCGATATATAGAATAAACCGGCTAAAAAATAAAAGAAAAGCAGTTGGGTAAAACTCATTTTGCGAGAGGAGGTAGGGCGAGATTATGTATAGTATTGTTTGCCGTTTATCAATTTCGTTCCAAAATCATTTTCAATATGAGTCGGAAAATGTTTTCTCGCAACCTGGAAATTTGAAGTTATCTGTGAGGTTGACTCAACTTATCAAGTGTCTGTGACTCAGGCGATGGGGAATTACAGGAAAGGAGATTGTTAAATACATAATCAGTATGAAAGATGGAGAATATAAACGTGATATAATCAATTTAATACGACTCGGCGCTACTGGGGTTTAAAACCCTTGAAAGCAAGCCAAAATATCAGGGCCGAAACGTATGGTAAGTAACAAAGGAAACCGATAGTTGCTCAGGGAAGGAATGATAGCCAAACGGATAAAAAAATAATGGTGCGATTGGTGAGAATAGATGAAGACTTTGAGACGAAATAAATTACTATAATTACTGCTGTAATTACTTATTTGATGCTGTGACTTTTTGTCTAAATGTCAAGAACGTGGGTTCTGTCATCTCCCTGATTCTAATTTATTGCATGGCGTGATCGGCGACCAAATTTTTTAATGCCTGAAATTTGAACATTGAAGGAATGAAAGTGAGGAAAATCGAGACCCTAAAAGTCTGCCAGTCTATGAGATGAGTGACAATTTGCTTTAAATTCAATGTGAAATGACCCTTCTGGAAAATAAAGGTGCAAAACTTTACAGAAATCTTACTTTCGAGAAAAGGATTAAGGCTAAAATTATATCATATATTAACACGTTGAATAGTGCTAGGTAGATTATTTAGATTATTCTAAATGACAGAAAACGTATCCTTTTCAACGAAAGCAGTTTTCCCCAAACGAAAAAGGAATACTACAAAGGACTAATAGGTAAAAGAAGTTTTAAGTTTGCCGCCATCTATTGCTCACCTTTGGCCCATCCATCGATCAAATTATATGTCTCTCACGAGAGAAAGGCCATATTTTACAACTCTATATTTTCGGTCTTTTTCCAGCAATTTTCTTTCGTGTATTTCTTTTACAAAACTTTTCTTCTCTTATTGCTTTATTTCCAAAGATTCAATCTATTACTCTATCCATCAAACATTCTTACAGTCTTAGGTATGCGATTTTACGACAAAAATTGAGGCGTTGAAAATGATACGAATGATAGCGGAAACAAATTTATATTAAAATACCAAGCAATGGCTTCGCCATCCCCCCTACGATGGGAGCTTGCGCTTCGCTACTAAGATTAAAATTTAAAATGTAAAAAAAAGCAGCCATTGTTAAATTTTTATAAATTTTCTGAACTTCGTCATTTATAATAATTTTAAAAAGGAACTCTAAACTAAATTTTCCCTCTTTCAAAATATTCCGTTGCTAAAATAGTTATAGAAGAAGATATATACAAATAAATTTACTGAACTTCACTATTTTTGTTTTTTTATATTATAAAAGAATTATTAGAAATAAATTTAATAAAAAAACATAATTTATAACCAAACTAAGATGAAATTATTATTCAAATACTCAAAAAATCCCCTTCTTAAAGTATAGAGTTAAGGATGATGATAACGATAAAAGTTTCAGTTGAAAACAAGTTAGAAATAATTATTATTTAGTCTGGAGTCCTTTACTTCGAAGATGCTTTAACATCTCTTGCCAGAGGAACGAACTAACTGTTGACGCTCCTGTGTACTAAGTAATCTTGTTTCATTCATATTGAAGAATTTCCTATAGTTGTTAAACTGTTTTCAGATTCCTTGCTTTAGACCTCTCCTCGAGTGCCATCTATACACTTTCAATGTAATTCTATTCCGACTCTTTGCATAACATTTCATAACAAGGAAGTGCTCGTGATCCAGGAAGATTTTTAACAACTTGGCCGTGTGGTAGGGGACCTTATCTAGCATGAAATTGCAGGTTGCGGCTCTTTGATTTTGTCTGGATAAATGTCAGGTTGAATAAGATCATAAATCTTCTGCCAAACATCCTTGAGAGAAATTTGTGAAATTACCAAACAGATATAAGGGTTTTTGATGCCATCAATGTATCCTCATGAACCGAAGTTGAAATGGAAGCAGGACTTGCCAAAGTCTATACTTCATCTCCACTACGGACTTACCTTCACCAAGAATATCTGAATGTTTTACTATCCGATTCACAGACGACATATCTCGATAAAAAGTGAGTTAAAAAAAAAATGAGAACTTCTGAAAAGATCCAATAAAGTTCTCTACCTAATGACCAACACAAGAATAAAAGAGACAGAAAATGCCAAGACTTACACCTCTAAGAAAATATTGAACTGATAAATATAAAAATCAGAACACGGGCGAAAAATATCTGGAGGGAGCTAGACACCCTTCCTCCAGTATTGGTTATAAACATCATCTCAAGTTTTGATGCAATCTTTAACTCTGAGAACGGAGAGGGAACCATTGTATACATGAAAAAAGAGTAGGGCAATTAAGTCAAATTCTAGCTCCGAAAAAGCTCCCGCCGATAAAGTCGAGAAAACAAATGAGAGAGTAAGTGCCTTCATTCCTTCCGAACAGGTTTTTATTTAACATGACTCAGTAAATGCTACGCAAAACCCTCCTTATTCTAACTATAGTCATCATAAAGGCCACTGGAGGAAACAGGTTTAAGGGTTGGCCCGGAGCGGATCTCAATGTCAGAGGATCTTCTGAAATAGACGGTGTTGCTATATTTGGAAGAAGAGTTACTCCTCACTCCAGAGGGCACGGCCAAAACACGGAGTGATATACTGTATAACCGTCTCTGTTTTAGCTGAACGCTGTTCTGATTAACAAACGGAGAGGAGGTAGCACCACGCAGAGTAGTAATTAGTTCTCTCACTGTTCATCATCGAGTCCACCATGATTTATCTATCTATATGAGCCCCACTAGATTCATCGAGCTAGCATCCTTTATCCTGAGAGAACATGAGCTAGAAAACTAAAAGGTTGTGAACGGGGTCACCCAGAAAATGTTTTTTTTTTTTGTAAACAAAACCCAAATGATTCACACGGGTAAATAACATGATTACAGTTTATTTTTCGGAACGGAAAAGGAAGCAAGAAAAGAACACAGATAATGACTAAGAATTTACCCCCTCCTGACCCCACTTTGAGTCTTGAAAGTATCACCAATAATGCCCCACTGAGAAACCTCCCAGGCAGTAAGATTCCTCCCCTTCCTAAGTGCAGACATTGTGAAGTGATATTCGCCAAACTGCGGTTATTATTACAAAAGACGATAGAATTACGATAGACTATATAGCTTTGTACTCAGAATCAAGGCAAGTAGATAGTCTCTTATCAGAAGAATAAACATATCTATTTGAGACAATAGGCCTGGAAGCGAAAAACCCTCATCAAGTAGCAAGCAGCAGAAGATTAATCTGGAAAAAGTTGTAGATAGGTGAGAAGACACCTATTCGAAAATTCAAATAGCGAAATAATAAGACAACAAACGTGGATAAAGGTCAAGGCCATCATAAAGTTCATGAGCTACACACAGGTTTTTAGAATATGGTTCCATAACACAGAAATGGCAAAAATGACAACTGCCGAAGTCATCCTTGGATTCAACATGCGAATCTCCACCGAAAAAATAGAGCATGAGAAATTTCATATATCCAGATGTGCTGTGCACCCTAGAAGAGCAATTCACACAGCCACGAATTGCTCTAATAAGAACATGAAAATATGCAGACTATTAGAGGATAATTGACCCCCAACTATTATTGGGCTGAAAGATTCGGAGTACTCCAAGCTATTCTAACAAGCATTGTTAGAAATTAAAGAAAACCCGAACATATGAGGCTCAAAGAAAACCAAAACTGCGAACCACTCCCGAAGCGCTTTATTACTAGGAATTAGGAAGAAGAGGAAGACTCAAAAACAGAGACTTTCACAGACTTAGGATATGGCAACTGAACATCAAAGGCTGGAATACGCAGAAATTAATTTATATTTTTTTCAGGAAAATGAATGCAGATATCATACTTATATCAGAGTCTTGTGTTAAAATATGGAACGAAGATAAGAGGGTATGAAATTTACGATGTGTTGACTACAAATTCCATACAATAGCGGTACGATGTGTTAACCATAGCCACCAATAAAGGGATCCTTTACAAGGCCGTAAAGAAATTAGAAGAATCCTATTAGCGATTGAAGTCGCTTTGACTTTGAAAATATGGTATTTCTCAGTAGATACCAGCCCCGAAGGAGAGAGCATTTACCTATTCACTCACTCGCTAGGACCTCAGAGACCTCGGCAAGAGATATCGGGATTTTGGTTACAGGAGAACTAATGAGACTGGAATAGGCTTTGCCATTTGCTTCAAAGAAAAATTGTCCAACACCCGGTCAGGGTTAAGGCCGTCGAATAAAATCATTTGTTTAATCTCACGTACTATTTGACTACTATATGAAACGTAAACCGTTCCATTTAGTGGTCATATAGGAAGTCCTACTTACCATCACAGCTAGAAAAACTATAAAATTGCAAGCAACAAGTAGGAAATGGGTCTGACGTGGCATTTTTATGGCATACTCTGCCAACCTGCCCTCATGTTGGGCATGGACCAGGGTGACAAAGTCAGGTGGACATCCGAACCTGGCAAGGACTGCCACATTGCATGACGGGGTACTTTATCAAAGGCCTTTTATAGGTCCCAGAAGATAAACATGACTGGCTGCCGTTGTTCTTGACTCTTCTCCTGGAATTGGTGAGCGCAAATGATCATGTCTATTTTCCCTCGAGAAGGTTGGAATCCACAATGGGAGTCAAGTACTACGTCTTCCCTGAGAACAAGGAGGCCGTCAAGGAGAATACGGGTAAAGATTTTGCTGGCGATGCTTAATAGTGACATATAGCGGTAGTTATTACAGTTCCCTCAGCTGCATGGACCATGGCATCTCTGAGGGAAATCCAGTGATATTCTACTGAGGAAGGACCAACTAGATCAGTAAGGTCTCTTTCAAGGCTTCCTTAAAGCTTGGTGATAGCTGCGGATTGAGCGGATGGTGCAGTCAAAGCGGTGACAGGGGTTGTCGGCAGAGGGCTGCTTCGGTGGTCGGAGTATCTTGAAGTTAAGGCGGGAGTTCAGGAGACGGTGTCTGTCTAACAGTCATCTGCCCCAGGCATGGAGCGGGTGATATGCACATCCATTCGCTCCCTGGTTCTGGTTAAGACAGAGTCAAGAATGTGCCAATGATTGGACCGGGGATGTTTTCAGATTGTCTTTTGTCGGGTAGGGAGGCTAAATAGGGTGTCGGTGATGACAAGTTCTCTCCCGACACAGAAGCCCAGGAGAAGTTGACCATTTGTGTTGCTATATGTGCGGGTACTGCCTGGATAGTGTAGTCGAGCAGGTTGTAAAAGATGGCTTTTGCTTCATCATCTGACGTGAGAGCAGGGGCGTATACGGATATCAAAGTAAGGTATCTGCCTTTAGTGAATGGAATTCGAACAGCATGATGCGCTCATTGGTGGCATTTGGTACAAAGTTGTACTATTGTACAATTTGGGAACGGATGGGAAACCCAACGCCATGTATGCGTGGCTCGTTAGGGTCCTTCCCATTCCAGAAAATGGTGTATCCTAAATCAGCCTCCTTGATGTTACACTCCTCCGACAGCCTGGTCTCACTTAACACCGAAACGTCAATGTTAAATCTGGCAAGCGCTTTACAGCATAGAGCTGTGCGTAGCTCTGGACCATTTGGTTTAGTTTCCTCCTGGATAGTACGAATATTCCATGCCACAAATGTAAAGGGTTTAGATAGGGGTGTCCTGATCTTAGTGTTTATATTAAATTCAATATTAGTATTATTATTCTTATTAATATTAGTATTAGTATTTGTAGCGTGGTATTTTGACCGAAATAAATGGAAATTCTAACGGCCGCGGTATGCTGGCCAGACGAGTTTGCCCGACCTTTTCTAGGGATCTCCCCGTGTAAGGTAGGCTGCAGTGATCCTAAAAAAGGCAGCCCAGTCACGGATACAGCTGCCAAACTCCGGTGTCACAGTAAAGTCAACGGACAGCGACCATCTTAGACCCGCCTTCAATGTGTGGTCATAACTAGAGGCCTCCAGCGATCCAGACCTGCCCCGGCATTCATGGTACCATCGCCATTGTGCTTTGTAAGGGAAAAGGGGTGGGGATGAAGGGCTGAGAAGTAGGAAAAATGGTGACGAGTAGCCAGTAGCTACATAATTATCATGTTTTGGGTGAACATGGGTTCGCGACGGCCACGCGCACTCACTTGATCAGTAGCATGTCCGCTGCATCTCAATGAGGATGAGACGTGCAGTTTCAGTGATGGCAGCTGCAGCGAGCTGCCGGGTTATTAGTATGTCAAGGCCCGCATTCATCACATCTGCTCGCCAGACGCAAAGAGAGATTAATATAGAGTTCGAAAACGAAATTATAGGCGAACTCAACACCTATATTAGTAGGAAGCAACTTTACTATCACGTGGATTTTTAATGAAACGGATAGACTAACGGAGACAGCATGGATAACGCCAGAGGAACAGTTAGTGTACTCCGCTCATTCCGTCATAATGCGGAATGCTTTTATATAAAATGGGTAAACAGCCTGCGAAGAAAGAGAGCTACCGCCATATTTCGCTCCTAGAATTTGGCGGTTATCTCTTCAAGAAAATTTTAAATAGAAAACCGTTGCCTACCGAGAAGAGAACTCCATCTACAACTCCCACTATTCTGGATTTGCGACGAAAAGAACTACAAAGATGAATCGGCGTCGTAACGGAGAATATCACCCAAGTGGAGAGTCTAGGGAGCTATGTAAATATTGTAATTTGTGATTTCTCAAAAGCATTTAGCAGGTGTGGTAAAGAGGGATATAATTTCGAATACTTCAGCTGAGAGTGACTGAAAACAGAAAGAGCACTCTGTTATTACCTCGTGGGTAGGATTCTAAGCTAGAGGTGCTTGGGTAAAACCCTGTAATTACTGTACAGGGCAGATCTCCCAATGACAGGTAACCCAAATTGCATCAACATTCAAGGTACTAGTAGTAAAATTCCGATAATACAATATCCGTACAAACAGGCACATTAGAAAACTCGAATGAATGCTTTGGAGATCGTAAGACTCAAAACATATGAGATCACCTGGAAAATAAGAAAAAACAAGGACAATTTCAAGATTACACCACTTAGAAGATAAATGATATCAGATAAGAGGTTGGGAGAAGGTAACTATCGCTATCTCACAGAGTACAATGTACTCTAAATTAAGTTTAATTCGATAGATTTACAGGTAACATTGCAAAGACCAAGGCTGCACTAAGAACTCTGTATGTCTTAAGAAGCCCCGGAGAAAGTAATGAAGCAAGTTATTTACGGCTCTAGTAAGTGCCACATTGTTGAACCCAGCCTCAAACATTTCTGCCCTCTGCAAGAACCAAAGATGCTAATTCAGAGAGTCAAAAATAAGTGCGAGTAGGTAATTACAGGTATATGAGAAAGGAAAAGAAGAAAATGGAAGGTATCTAGAAGACGGCAGGGTTGGAAACATTGAATGTTATAGAGAAGAGAGCAAATAAAATGGAAAAAAAAAATAATGGTGTAACTAGATGAAAAGCATAGATTACTGTTCAATAACAATCGATAGGTAAGTCATGCAAGATTCCTGAGCTTCATAATCCTACTTAATAATGGAGACGAAACGTCATTCTTTGCGTGAAAATTGCGACGAAATATCAAATGAATAATATGAATGAAAAACAACCGAAGATTGTTTCCAACCAGAAAATAAGTAACCTTAAATACGATAAGATGTTACTTAAGACCGTAATCCTGGATTATAAAAACAAAGTAACCGGGTCATGAATTAAGATACCCGAAAAGCCTTGCCAAACGTATTTCAATGAAAATACCAGATTTAGAAAAATAAAAGTACCAATTTTTTCTCAAAAAGTACCAAAAATCTAATTATTATATTTTGCCTATAAATCAACTGAAATGTATAATATTTAATATTTATAATATACTTAGTGTCGTAGAATTGCTCATAGTCTGGTCCAATAATTATTCTAGTTCTTGATCTGGACAAACCGCTTTTGTTTGAGTCAATGGTATTGAGATCCTATGACTCAATCTACGATCATTATATATATATATATATATATATATATATATATATATATATATATATATATATATATAGGCTTTAATTCCTACTGAACGTGCAAATGGTGGTTAGAGGTGGATTGTGCCATGGCCAGGATTCTCACTATAAAAGTCCCACTTGTTACTGGGGGGAGGTTTGTGATTGTTGAATTCTAAGAGTGCAAAATACAGGTTGAATAAATTAGCAAAAGGGATTCTTAATTAAAGTCTTGCCAAGGGTACGTCAAAAAGGAGGAGCTACAAATAAACACACATACAAAAATAAACTTTACTTTACACCAAAATAATAATTAGTAGCAATAGTTAAACGGGCATTTAGGTAAATAAGGATTAAATATTAAACACGGATTAGTCCGGGTTGACAGCAATTATAGATACTAATATCAGGGAATGACTCACTTGAATCTCTATAAAAAAAGAGGAGAGGATAACACTGACGTTAAGCGTCTAGATTTATAATGACTCAACTTGAGTATCAATCACTGTTAATTAAATAGGTAATTTAAGAATACAGGGATACTGGGTTTACAGATTACCATTAATTGTGATGGATTGGAGAGACGACTACTCAGGTCCAGACGGGGTTGTTGTCGGGAGAGAGGGGGGATAAGACGACGGGTTCGGGGCTGCTGACTGCAGTTCCTGTTAGTTTACCTCTAACTGGATGTGATACTGACAAATAGTTACTTCCAGTAACTATTTGGATGTTCCATTTTCTTTCTCAAGTTACGTTGAGCAACAGAGCGTATTCTTCTAGTCACAGACGCTGCGGGGCGGGATTTGCCTCAGGAACACTTTGAGATAGCGACCAAGTTAACTCAGCGGCGCGTTGGCAGTCGATACGTTACGGCAATGACTCTCGTTCAACGTGAGGGTTACGCGAGTAGGTTTGGAACACTTCTGCCGAGGGATGAACGGCGTTGTCATTTATACCGCGGACTGTGTGAAATCAGAAGAGAGATTCCATATACGAAAATTCTCTTATCGCATCGCCTTCTGGACAATCTCCATGGTATCATAAAGAAGGCAAATAGAATTTAAGCTTCTCTGTGAGATAGGCCTTCTTTCATCAGACTTCCTGTTGGCTATTGGAGAAGTTTGGCACGGATAACGACTTAGGTCAAGGGGAAGGCGGAGAAGGGCGGTAGAATGTCGGGGTTGGGTGGGGGAAGAGAGAGGAAACGAAGGTCAACTCAAACGACAAATTTCGTTCGTTATCACGATTGTCTGGCGGCATGCGAGTATGTAAGTTCCATACCCTCACACTTAGCTTTATTTTAAAGTGGCTTAGTCATATTTAATGTACATACGTTATAATTAGAAGGTTGTATTTTCAACAGGTTCATCTTTATACCAATGTTCTTGCTTTAATTTAGCACAAAGCCCTGGATCAGGTGTATAAGTTGCGCAGTTTACCTTATCAAGAAGACTATTGAATGTAGAAGAGCATTGATTGCTGAGGTATGCAGCTTAGACCTATTCTTGACTTAAAGTTATTTAGGACTGAAAATATTCTCTCGGCTGCAGCTGAAGAATGTGGTAATGAGATGAGCTGAAACATAAAGCATGATAGGACCGGATAACGAGCTTCATCTCCACATTTTTCCTTAGAAATTTTATACCAATAATTTACTGGTTTGGTAACTTCAGTTATGTCATTATTGTCTTGAAGATTAAGTTCTCTCTATTCTTTATTTAGAGCTTCAATCTGATTCTCCTGAACAAGATTTGGAAATTTTTAGGCCAGCGGAACAATTGAACTTGGACCATTGCAATCACGTATACTAAATGGGTCTAGTGCCCCTAGAAGTTTCAGCTTACCGAAAAAATCATGTGCAAAGAAGCGCTGAAAAAAAATCCTTTCCAAGGCGCACATAAAAATTTAATGTTTTCACATGAAATATTTTCAATTCAGTTGGACTAATAGATGAAGCTTTCTTTATGTAGATGCTTTCAACTTTTGCTCCTCTGTAAATTTCAGTTACGTAGCTCTTTATTTTTTTATAATTTCTTTTTTAACGAAATTGCCAAGTATTCCCTTAACAGTGCTTGTAATAGAGTTGGGAAGTTTGTGCATTCTATAGCTTTTTGATTGAAAATCGAAGTTCAACTTAATGATATCTGGCAAAATATATGTTAAATTGCATAATAATCTCTGTGATTTGATTTGTTAATGCGTTCAGCACATTTGAAGCTTCACTGTTATTATCTTTAAGAGCTGAAGAAGTAAACATTAACGCTAGAGCTGGGCACTGTTCTATTATTCTTTTGACAACTTGCTCTAAAGATGCCACCTTGTACAACTTACATGTAATAATTTATGAGGATTTATTTGAGTAAATGCCTGAAATTCCTCATATTCCTGCAATTCTTTGGGGATATTAGAGTGGAATAAATTTTAGGCTTCTAGCAAGATTTTCTAAATATGAAGGTAATTCTGAACAAGCCTTTGATTATCAGAGATGCATAGAATGACCAACACAAACCTGAATAAAGAGCGAGGGAACTTTGTTCTTCGGTATAGCTGGCACACTTCCCTTCCGTCCCCTCATTACACTAGCATTGACACTGGCAAATCCTTTCGAATTTTCAAAAGGAATATTATGTAGGGTAAAGAATCTTTCAATAGAGGGAAAAATTTCACGACAAGAGCAATGGTTGGCTTCCAAACGAATGAAATAATGATCAATACTTTTTGAGTGCTATAATCATAAAATCTAGCCAACAGAACAAGCTGAGTTTTTATGTACTTACATCAGTAATTTTATCTATAATTAATAAAAACTTGGACTCTTTTAGTTGTTTAGTAAGGTTCTGAAAATAATAGGGACCTAAAATATTTTAAAATATTTGAGTAGCTTTGTTTTTTGTCACATTTAATATCTTTTGCTATTTTTAAATCAGGGCATGCATTATGAATTAGTGCAGGCAAATGATCCATAAGTCTCACTGGTAAGTTATGTTGTGCAATAAATGAAGAAAGTTTAAGCTCCGCAGCTGCTGCTTTTGTCTTACGAACAGAAGATGAAGGCTGCAACAAGTCAGTCAGTTTTCTACCCTTATTTTCGGAATTAATATTTTAAATATATTTATCCGTTTTTCCGAGCTTCTCCAGATGATTTACACTGCCTTGAATTTCGCAACGACAAAATTTAAAGTTGCTCTTTCAATATTTGTTTTACTTGGTTCTAACCATGAGGAAAATAGAGCATCCAATAAAAGTTTAACATAACATAACATAACATAATTTCACGGATGACAAAAGCCACAAGGGCCTATCAAAGGTCATCCGCATCCGTCAAAACCCACCCACAAAAAGCACCATCGCCAGGAAAAGACAAAATCAAAGTCTCCCACAATATAATATAACAGATGATAAAAGCCACAAGGGCCCATCATGGGCCATCCGAGTCAAACGGCCTCTTTTTAAGGCACCCAAACTCCCAGGAAAACTACATCCATAGGATTGCGTCTAGAAACAAGGGTATCATAAATCAAGGCTTGTCAAGAAATAAATCATGCAGCTATAGATATATACAAACAATATTAATATATAAAAAACTTAGGAACCATCACAACCTTCCCTCCCCATAAATTCATCCAACCTACTCTTAAATACATTTAAATTTGGACTACCTACTACTCTCCGCGGCAATTTGTTTCAGAAGTCTACCACTCTATTGGTGAAAAAATATTTTCTTAACTCCAACCTACACCCTTGCTTTTTAATTTTCAAGTGGTGACCTCTAGTCCGATTTCCATCATCTAACTCAGTGGTTCCCAAAGTGGGCGGTACCGCCCCCCTGGGGGTGGTGGAAAGATCTGGGGGGGCGGTGAGGAAGAAGGGGGCGGTAGGGGGGCGGCAGTCCGAAGTCGAAGTCAGAAGTTCGAACGTTTGTTTGACGATTTGTACACAACACGTGCAGCAGGACGAGTCAGTGGACGACGCATCAGGGTCCGGTTACCGCACGCCGCTCTGGCCCAGTCAGATCCGACAGCATAGACTACAAAAGCAAAAGCTCAGGTTTGTAATTTCAAGCTTGTAATGTTCAGAATTTTATCTTATAATAAAAACCGCATCCTGGCGGTCAATATCATCTTGAGTTCAAGTCAACACCAAATTGGTTAAGGTGGTGCATTCACTGATATATATTGTTACGAATGTATATGACTTTGTACCTGTGTGTGCATGTGTTTGTGTGTGTGTGTGCATATATGCGTGTTCGCGCGTGTGTCATTGTGTGGGTGATCACGTCCGCCACCATTTTCTGTGAGTAAATGGAAGAAAATGAATACGTGAGAGGGTAAACTTGCTTTTTATACCTTCAATGTTGTCATTTTTGTCTTTAAGTAGGCCTATTTATGAAATGCGATAAAATGCTGTATTTTACATGGTTTTATTTTTTTGTTCCAGAATAAAGTATGGCCTTGGTACAGCAAAAAAAAAGAAGTGTCGGCAATATAGTGTGGAATATCTGAAATATGGATTTGTCGCAGCACCACACAACCAACGGCAACCAATGTGTCTACTGTGTGATAGAGTGTTTTCAAATGAAGCTATGAAACCTTCGAGGCTTTTGGAACATTTGAAGATAATGCACTCTGATAAAGCAGACAA
This sequence comes from Ceratothoa steindachneri, assembly GCA_963969495.1. NCBI lineage: Eukaryota > Metazoa > Arthropoda > Malacostraca > Isopoda > Cymothoidae > Ceratothoa > Ceratothoa steindachneri. Next base: position 150,604,079 of record OZ018326.1, read on the forward strand.
AAACTTGGCATATTTTCAGTCACTCCGAGACAACGTTCGGAAACGGAAAACCATCGGAAATATATTTGCCAGCAGTTTACAACAATCTACTAACGGTTTGCGAGCATCATACAACATCTCTTTGCTGATTGCTAGATCTGGTCAGCCTCATACAATTGGAGAAGAGCTTATTCTGCCAGCAGTAAGAGAGGTTCTACACACAGTTCTACACAAGTCACCTGACCAAATTATAAAAGCTATTCCTCTCAGTGATAACTCTGTTCAGAGAAGAATAGATGAAATGGCTGAAAATATTGAAGAAACATTGTGTAACATGCTTAGGACAACAGAATTTAGTTTACAGTTAGATGAGTTCACTCTGCCAGGCAATGAATCTTTGCTTCTTGCTTATGTTCGTTTCGTCAAAGATGAAAGCTTGGTTCAAGAGCTGTTATTTGCGAGACAGCTTGAAACAGACACAAAAGGGGAGTCAGTATTTCGTGTCGTTGATGTTTTTTTCAAAGAGAAAGACATCCCACTTTCTAACATTCTTGCTTGTGCAACAGATGGGGCACCATCAATGGTAGGTCGTCATCGTGGCTTCATTAGTTTCTTGAAAAAAGCTGTACCTGGAGTACTTACAGTGCACTGTGTAATCCACAGGCAGCATCTGGTCGCAAAAAACCTGAGTGGTAGACTACACAAATCAATGAGTACTGTTATCACAGCTATAAATAAAATCGAGGCACATGCCCTCAATTCCTGACTGTTTCGACAGCTGTGCACTGATAATGATGAAGAGTTTGAACGTTTAGTGTTGCACACAGAAGTTAGATGGCTGTCAAAGGGAAACTGCTTGAGACGTTTCTATTCACTGTTTGATACAGTTGTTGAATTCTTCCAAGACTCCAATTCTGTTCTGTGTGATGAACTAAGAAACATGAAGCATGACATTGCTTATTTGGCAGATATATTCACAAAGTTCAATGAAGTTAATTTGCAGATGCAAGGAAATGAGGCTAATCTAATTACAGTCAAATCAGCTATCTCCACCTTCCTGGCCAAGTTACAGTTATTCAAACGAAACATAGCTCGCCATGCACTCTACCAGTTCCCAAGCCTCTCTGAATTGGATAAGGAAAAAGGCATACCATTCGATGACCTTCAAGTGTATGGTACACACCTGGATGAACTGCACAGAGACATGTCTGAGAGATTTGAGGACATTTTATTGCTTGAAATACCAGACTGGGTGATCAATCCATTCCTAAATGTCGACGGTGAATAAACTTGAGTGGCAGAGGAAGAACTGATTTCCATTCAAAATAACATTGAGCTAAGGCCAATGTTCAAAAAGTCATATCAAGATTTTTGGTTACAAAAAAAAATCTCTGACTGCTATCAAGTGCTGTGGAACAAGGTCAAGATGTACTTTATTGCCTTGCCAACATCATATTTAGTAGAACGGGGCTTCAGTGCAGTCGCCTTGCTTCTTTCCAAGCAAAGAAACCGACTGAAAATTACTGACCGCGGGGGATCTACGACTTCTTCTTAGTGAGTTCCAGCCTGATGTTGAGAAGCTTATGTCCCTGCACCAAGCACATCCATCCCATTAATATTAAGTGTGAGACAATGAAGGTTACTGGTGGAATGTTTATTTACCATTCTATGTTGCTGAAACAGTTAAAACTGCTAAAAAATAAATTAGTTTACTAAATTGGGTTTTATTTGTGAAATACACATTTGTGTTTAACCTTTCTCTTTTCAAATTGCAGCATACCAAATATCAAGAAAGAGGTGTTTGTTTCCATATGTGTCTGTGGGGGGCGCTAGGAATTCACTGGGGAGCCAAGGGGGCGCCAGCCTGCAAAAGTTTGGGAACCATTAATCTAACTCAAAAAACTCGCTAACATCCAATTTATCTACCCCAGAAATTTTTTTAAAGAGCTCAATGCCCTCTCACACACCTCCTTTCGAACGAGAACATATTTGATACCCTCAGTCTATCTATATATTCAAGGTGCCTCAGGGAAGGAATAATCTTTGTTGCCCTCCGTTGCACTGACTCGAGAAGGTTAATATCGTGTCTAAAATGTGGGGACCATGCCTGTATACAGTACTCTAGATGTGGCCTAAAATAAGAGTTATAGAGTTTAAGAATAACCTCCTTTCTTTTGTAACTGACACTTCTCTTAATGAAACCCAGCGCTCTATTTTCCCTATTTCTTGCTTCAATACACTGCTTAGAAAACCTTAATGACTTATCTATTACTAGTCCTAGATATTTCTTATCCTCTACTGAGCTCAGCCAATGCCCATCCATTTCATAGTTAAATTCTTTATTATATTTTCCCATGTTAATAACTTTGCACTTATCAAGGTTGAAAGTCATTTGCCACTTATGTGCCCAGGATAACAATTTATTTAAATCCCCCTGCACTTTAAAATTATGATCAATATATTTAACTACAGCTGCTAATTTGGTATCATCCGCAAAAATTAACACTTTATTATTAACTGCCTCCCCAAGATCGTTTGTATAGATGACAAATAATAATGGACCGAGAACTGATCCCTGAGGAACCCCACTAATAACATCCCTCCCCTCTGACTTTACACCATTTAGCACTACCGTTTGCTTCCTGTCTTTCAGCCACTCAGCTATCCAATTTGAAACACCCTCACATATCCCAATCATTTTTAATTTATGAACTAATCTCCTATGTGGTACTTTATCAAATGCTTTACTAAAATCTAAGTAAATTACATCTACATTCTCTCCCTTATCTACTTGATTAGTTACGAACTCCAGAAAGTCTAGTAAATTAGTCAAACATGATCTACCTGATCTTAACCCATGCTGAGCATCGCTGATTAACCCCTCTCTCTCTAGATGTTGGCAAATCCTTTTTTTAACTATTTTTTCAAGAATTTTACAGACTACAGGAGTTAGGCTAACCGATCTAAAGTTATTTGGATCCTCTTTACTGCCCTTCTTTAAAATGGGGACTACATTTGCTCTCTTCCAATCATCGGGTATTTCTCCATATTCCAGTGACTTACTATACAACTTTTCCAGAGCTATTGAGATACTTTCTACCCCTTCTTTAAGTATCCTAGAATGAATATTATCAGGGCCGAAGGTCTTGGTAGCATCTAACTCACCTATTAATCCTTTTATCTTTCTCCAATACAACCTAATGGTAGTAAACACCTCTTTCCCTGACCCATGAGTACTATACATAAAACTATTTAGTTTCTCCTTTGTAAATACTGATTCAAAATGGCCATTTAGTACCTCAACTATTTCCTCATCAGTTTCTTTCACAACCCCTTCATATTTGATAGGTCCTATTTTAACTCTGCCAGACGTGTTATTAATTTTATAGTAACTAAAGAACTTTCTAGGATCTTTGTTGCTATCCTGAGCTAATTTAATTTTTGAAACCCTTTTGTTCTTCTTTATAATCTTATTTAACTCATTCCTAGCCATTCTATAATCACTTAAATTTTGAATATTATTTTCTACCTGTAATTTTTTATATGCCCTTTTCTTCTCTGAAATTTTCTAGCTATCTCCTGAAATCCACCATAATGGTTTCATACTTTTGTTCCTAATAGCCTTCATTGGGATACATTGCTTTTGGACTACATTTATTATATGCTTGAAAGTATCCCACATCCCATAAGCATTTTTAACTCTTAATTCTGCATTCCAGTCTACCAAATTTAGCAAGCTTCGAAGTTTTACATAATCTCCCTTATGAATTTTGGAACTTTTACAGCATTCTCGGTTATTTTATCCTTCTTAATTCCCAAGTTAAAACGTACTATCTGATGGTCACTATTTCCCAATGCTTTCCCAACAGTCAATTCTTGAACTAAATGATCACTGTTAGAAAGTACTAAATCTAATATATTGTCCCCCCTCGTTGGCTCATTAACAAATTGAATCAAAAAATTATCCTCAAAGCATTCTATGAACCTGCCACTTGTTCTATCCCTACCTATCATATTTTCCCAGTCCAAAGAGTTTAAGTTGAAGTCCCCAATAATAACTGCATCTGTTTCACACCCCTTACTTATTTCTCTTATCATTAGTTCATCTATATCATCAGTCTGCCCAGGTGGTCTGTAAAAAGCTCCCAAATGCACCATTCTATTTTTACTGAACCTAATATCTATCCAAAGTGGCTCAACTCCATCCTGCTTTATTGAAGTATTTAAACTTGAAACAATGTTGTTTTTTATATAGATAATTATTCCTCCACCAATCCTACCTGTCCTTTGACTAATGTACATATTATAGCCCTGTAAATCAAATTCACTTATAGTGTCACTAAATTCTATTTCATTAATCCATGATTCAGTAACACATAATATATTCATATCCTCATCGCTAATATAACTAAATAGCTTATCCTTCTTGTTTCTAAGACTACGAGTATTTGTATAGAAACAATTAAACCCCCTATCCAAGGTGTGTTTGATAATTGATGATTATATTGTCTAATAATTTCGTCACTGCTTTTATCTTTCCTATTCTTGTTCATCATGAAGGTTGTAAATCACTAGTAATAAAGAAAAGTTAAACGAAATTGTAAGGAAGCTCTTGTCACTAACGTTCACAAGATGCTAACTGGCATTTGAGGCGGCAATCCAGCAATATCGGATGGCTCGTACAATGCAAGTAATGAACACGTTTTATACCGTATGGCGCATCCCAACTAACAACTGTTGTGTAGTTGGGATACACCATACATACCAATTATAAACTGCCTCCTTATAAGATGCCACAAAAAATATTTGGAAATAAAATTGTTAGTACAGTAATAATGCAAATTATTTATTGTTACATTGTTCACTTACGCTGTAAACTTATTTTTTACAGAAAGCGAAAAAATTTTAAAAGTGACAAATTATCGCAGCGTAGTACCAAATGTACCAACGCACACCCAAAGTACTAAATTTGGTACAATAGTACCAGGTTCGTTAAGCCTGAACCGAAGGCGACGAACAAAATCACCACTAACCTAAATCTATAGATAAACCACAGACAAAACTACAAAAGTACCTACGCTAACACTACGTATAAAAGAAAGAGAAAAAGGCAAGACAGAACGAGAACAAATGTAACCAAAGAAAAATACATGACCAAATTTGAAGGTTTCAACACCGTTAACCTAACCTAAATTTATTACAAAACATTCTAGCAGCAAAACTATTTATTTCTTATCCTTCCTACTTAACATCATTTTCTCCTTATACTTACATCACTACTTTTATTTGATTAGATTGTTCATTATTAGATATCCTTACACCACAGAGTAAAATATACTCGGAATGTTCATCACATCAACCGTGTGCGGGAAGCACTTCATAGTGCGGATCGGAAGAGGAAAGCTGCCACTCAGAAGTCTCACACATTCAGGAACCTTCGACAAAAGAACAAAAAGAGAATCTTGCTTGGAATCATCAGTTATTCAGCATCTACACTGTCATAAAGATAGGTTAATACCGCCACGTGGCCGAGAAGCCATGAGGCCAAGCACGAGGTCGGGCGAGGCAGAGCACAGTCGTGGGAACCGTGAGAGAATCGATCCATGTCCGCTGAAAAGGCAGGAACAAGAATTCCAAGGGCACGGGGGCAAGAAGACGTTGCCCGCCTCTCAGGGCAATATAAAGAAACCACGCTGGAGTTCGTCCCTATCCGCCCGGTGGAGTGGTTGTTTAAAAAGATGTTCCTCCTTTGTATGTATCATACATCCTTTATTGAGTAATAGAAATACAGGTACAAACTAAAGCATACCATAAAAAAACAACTATTTTTTAAAAATAAAATGCGGGGTTTTTTTTTACTGAAAAATATAATAAAAATTTAATATAAGAAAAAGATTCACATATAATATAATTTTTAAGACATATTCTTTTAATGTATTATCGCGCATTTTTCCACGTACGAATACTTTGGACAAAAAATAACCTGTTACTGAAAACGATCTCTCAGAAGTTCATCAAACAAAAGTGGCAAATTGGCATTTTTTTTATTAATAGCTTCTTAGTATGTAAACCCAATCTTTATGTTAAAAAACGATAAGCTTTCTTATGTAGCTCTATTTTTTTTAGTTGTTTCATGTATTCAGACATTGGGTCACCATCCTTGGCCTCACAATTAGTAATATCTTGTGTCTCATGGTCTGATGTTACTACCCCTAGGGTAGTAATATCAGTTTCAATAGTTTTAATTTAATTTGGAAAAAGTCTCAAAATTGTCTTATACCAAATTCTTTATAACATGTGTCTAACCATTACTATTATCATCGAGTAATTTAGGGAATCAGACAACCCTGGTCATTCCATGTGACCAGTGTTCACCGACATCATTTCGATTAATATTTATGTATCTTCTACATTGGGAGGAAGTATATTCATCCAAGCTTAGTGAAAAACACTTACCTTTGTTTACTTCAGACTTCAAGTAGTCAGCGAGTTAGGTCTTTTTCCTATTATAAAAACTAAGTACCATGTTTTTGACACCTTCGTGCGATGTTGGATCAGGCCTGTCTTATTTTGTGTTCTGTAAACTTTCCTGAATAAATTTACTTTCTGCAATACAATGAAAAGTTAATCCATCAACAATAGCAAACCTTGAAATTTCTTCTTCAATTGATATTCTTTGAATAAAACCATTCAAGGTTTTTTTGTTTCTTGGGCTCAGAATAAAATTCATCAAGAGAGAAGCCTTCATAAATATTATGAACATTTTTAATATAAGCATTCAATGATAAAGTAGAAGCTTCAATGCACTACAAACCTCGTTACATTTTTGCATTCAGCAGTTTCTTTTGCTTCTTGTAAAAAGTATTGCCATACGTTACATCATTTCGACAATCTAATTAAGAGTTGGAACTTTGAATTGATAATAAAAAATGAAATAAAAAAATGAGAATTCAAAATTAGTGTGACTCCTTGCACCAGTTAGCAGTGCTTTGGCGGGTCTTTAAATTAGATGCCCGTTGCTAGATGTAGGGATTTTTTAGTTAAATTTATGTTATCTGATGGATATAATTATAATATATTATAATTATATGAAATTTTATTAATTAATAAATTATATAAATAAGTTTGTCTTTTATAATGGAGCGTTTAACTAAATAAACCTGAATCTAGCAACATGGCGTCTAACAAAATGAAATGTAATGGGTTGCCAATTAATATTTTTTTCTAGCTAAATTTTATAAGTTGGAAAATGCTTAGCAAGTTAATTGGTTAAACAAACAAAATATCTATTTTTTAGTCGCGTGCGAGTCTAATCGCGAGCGACTCTACATATCACTATGTCGGTCGGTCCCGTTTTGCTTCTTTTTTTTGTAATAACATCATAACTATTCGGCCGATTCTAACAAAATCTGAAACAACTATGTTGTTTTACATTCTCTTTTGAATGATATAATTTGTAAAGTTCTCCCCACTTTAGCCCAGGAATTATATTATTTTGGCAATAACATCATAACTTTTCAGCAGATTCTATCGAAATTTGAAACCCTTATGTTGTTTTCCATTCTCTTTCGAATGATATAATTGCCAAAGTCCTCCCAAGGTGAGGCCGAGATTTAATTTGATTTTTTTTGCGATTCATCATAACTAATTTTGCCAATACTTTGCTAGGCTATTTTAGGCTAGGCTATACTATACTAAGTTATGCTAAGATATAACGTACAGGGGTAAGATATACTATGCTATTTTAGGCTATAAAATGCTATGCTAGGATATCATATAGTATGTTAGACTATACATTACAAGCTATGCTTGACTAGGTTATAATAGGATATTATATGCTATACTTGTCTAGAATAGTTAATGCTAGGCTAGGTTATTCTATGCTAGGTTATGCTATGCTATGCTAAGTTATAGTAGGCTAGATAGGGCTATACTATTCTATGCTAAGTAATACTATGTTAGGGCACGATAGGCTCGCTTATCAAGGCTAGAATAGTTTAGGGTAGGGTATGCTATACTAGTCTAGGATATACTAGGTTGGCTATAATATGATACACTTGGCTATATTATTTTAGGTTTGGTTATGCTAGGATAGGCTATACCAAGCTAGTCTATAGTATACTAGTCTAGGCTAAGCTAGGCTATCGTATGCAATGATATATTGACTAGGCTATAGTAGCCTATTCTAGATTGATTATACTAGCCTAGGCTACTCTATGCGCCGCTGGGTTAGGCTCTGAGATGCCATGATAAGTAATACCTGGTTAGCCTAGGCTAGGCTATAGTAAGCTAGGCTACAGTAAACAATGATGAGCTAGGCACGACTATACTAGCCTAGGCTAAGCTAGGTTATACTATAATATGCTAGCTTAGACTAGGGTTTACTAAGCTAGGCTAGGCTATACTATGTTATGTTAGAATAAAGTAGGCTATACTATGCTAGGTTATACTAGTCTAGCTAGATCATACTAAGCTAGGTTAGGTTAGGTCCGGCACAGCTAGGCTATCCTATGTTTGGTTAAGCTTGGCTATACTAGGCTATGATATGATATCCTATACTAGGCAAGTTTATGCTAGGCTATATTGAGGCTATACTAGGCTATGCTATGCTAGGCTGGGCTGTTCTCTACTATGCCATGCCAAGGCATTTGGCTATACCAAGGTCCTCCCATGGTTACTCTAGGAATTATTTTAAAGTTTTGAAAGTCGTAAGGTCATAAATCAGAATAAGTGAGGGCAGGCGACCTTTTGATCAGCAAACCTTGTTACGTTTATTTGTTATACTTTTTGTTTGAATTATTAACTGGAAATATATTTTATTTTAATTTTTTTTCTTTTTTATTTGGTTCATTTAATTTGATATTTACACAAATTTATTTCATTACTATTAAAAAACACGGTTTTAATAATTCGATTTTCGTTTTTTATTTATGAAATATTAAAAAGTCAGTTTTCCCCTGTTATTAAAACCCGGTTTGCAACACTCACAGAAACCTAGGAAAAAAAAAAATTTAAACAGAGATAATATAGTGTCTAGAGGTTATATGAGACAACATTTTAACTTATAATTATAATTTAATATTTTATGGAAAAAGTTTATGATTTTTATTTCATATACATTTATGAATAAAAAAGCATAAATAAGTAGATCAAACAAAGTTTTCTCAGGTATTGCATGAATTATAGTCGATTTTCTGTAATTCAATTACATAGACAGTCTAGAATAGAAAGTCCAGACATTTTGCAAGAAATAGTTTTTTGATCAATGTCTTTTAAAATGAAATTCCCAAAGAATATGATGTTACACTCGCCTTCAAAGAAGCTAACGCAAGACGTCACGCCTTTACAGGTATCATCCCTTCTAACTGGTTTAATGTTTTACAAGACTCTATATTTGGCACACTAAGAATTCAGTCTGCCAAACTGGATCATAAACTCAGAAGAAAACTTCATAACCTTATCGCCGATAGCGGTTGGACTAAGAATAGCCGGTCTGAAACTGTTACCAACCTCTCCTCCGTAGTTTTGGATGAAAATGTTGTCACCCCTTTAGGATATGGGTTAAATTTCTCTATCCCATCTTCCCCTTCAAGTGTTTCCATTGCTAAAAGTTTTGCCAATTTCAAAAAATTTAGTGATGTACCTAGTGATTTAATTTCTATTGTAAAAGGTTGTGTTTATCAATGCTTGGCTAAGCCTGTCCACCTTAATTATCCCCTTCGTTTTCGTCGTGCTTTATCGACTCTTCGAAAAAATTCTTCCCTGCATATTACTAAGGCCGATAAATCTGGTAATATCGTAATCATGGATAAAAATTCTTATCTTAATAAAATTAATGTAATGCTTAATGACCAAGATACTTACCTACCTGTATTAAAAGACCCCACTCTTCAAGTTAACAGTGACTTCTATAAAAATGTACGGCAATTACTTAAAAACTTTCCTGATTTAATTTCAAAATTCAATTCTAGTAACGATACCCTCCCTTATTTGTACGGCTTAGTTAAAACTCACAAACCAAATTTCCCATTACGCCCTATTATGAGTTCTGTTGGGTCTGTTTCATATTCCCTGTCTAAATGGCTTACTTCATTTCTTACTCCACTAGTTGGTTCCATTTCTCGTTCTCATGTCACTAATAGTTACGACCTTATTTCTAAACTGAATGCTATTCATTATTCTAATGATTTTACTCCTGTTAGTTTTGATGTTTGTTCATTATTTACCAAAGTACCCGTTGAAGACCTTTTCAATTTCCTTAATGATCATTTGCAAAATTATGATTTGCCGGTACCCGTTACTACTTTCTTGAACCTCATTTTCCTTTGTACCAAAAACTGTAAGTTTTCGTTCGAAAGAAAATATTTCCTCCAAAAATTCGGATTAGCCATGGGTAATTGTCTTTCTCCTGTCCTTGCTAACTTATATATGGAGTTTTTTGAAACAAAACTTTTCCCTACTATCCTTGACGCTCCGATCGTTTGGTATAGGTATATTTATGATGTCATTTGCTTGTGGCCTAATTCCAAAGATGTTAATGTTTTTCTTACCAGACTCAATTGTCTCGTCCCTTCAATTAAATTTACCCATGAGTTGGAAAATAATAGAACCCTTCCCTTTCTTGATCTTCTTATTCATAGAACTCATACATGTTTTAAATACTCTATCTTTCGTAAGCCTACTAATTTAAATTCTTATATTCATTTTTACTCTTCTCACAGCCCTAGAGTTAAGCGCTCTGTTTTTTTTTTCTATGTTTCTACGGGCATTACGTGTTGTGAGCCCGGAATATATGGATTTGGAATTTTCCAATATCTTTGAAATTGGCCATAAACTTTGTTACCCTTACTCGTTTCTTCAAAACTGTCTTTCTTCTGCTAAAAAGACATTTTATCAAACTGTCCCTACTCTCCCTTTTAATAGTAATAATAATTTAGTTCTACCTTTTTCTCTTTGTTTTAGTGATCTTCCCCGTCTTTTGAATAACTTTAACATTTCTGTTGCTTTTAAATATGAGACGACCATTAAGAATTTATTAGTACGTAATAATTGTAATAGTTTGGGAGGAGGGGGAGTTTATTCAGTTGAGTGTTCTGGTTGTCTAAGTAAATATTACGGACAAACAGGTAAACAACTTTCTGTTCGCATAAATCAACATAAATATAATGTCCGAAGAGGGGAAAATAACAGTGCTTTCTTTGTCCATATGTCAGATAAGAACCATTTAATTAACTGGAACTCGGTCAAATTTATTCATCGTTCCAATGACCATATAAAAAGGAACATCATTGAATGTGCTTTTATAAGCCAATGTGATAATTTTAACCTTTCCTCTGGTTTATATAAAATAGATGCTATAATTAAAAGATTAATACTCAAAGAAATTAGTTTTGTCTTGCGTTCCTAGCGGGTTTTTTTATATATACATTCTTTAGTTATGTGGCCCCTATTTTATTTTAATTTTTTAATTTTTTTTTATTATTTATTTTTATTTTTTAATTGTCACTGCTCTGTTTTGTACCTTGTATTGTTTCCCCCTTTTGCTCATCGTGTCTTATAATCTCCCTCGTTAGGCTATCTCCATTTCTTTGAATCTGTTACCCTTTCCTTCGACTTAGTTTGACCTCACTACCTGCTTCTTGTAATCCTTAATGTATTTTTTTACCTTTTTCCTTCCCTCTTCCTCATTGGTGATTTCTTGTTTTTGAGGCGGTCTTTCATATTTTTCTTTCGTATATATACCTCTAACATAATACTATTTCTTGTAGTTATCCTTGATAAGGAACTTAATAAAGTTCGAAAGTACTTGGAAACACCTTTTTATTTTTTCCAGCGGGATATTGCATTTATATATATATATATATATATATATATATATATATATATAAATATATATATATATATATATATATATATATATATATATATATATATATGATGAAAATTAATGCAATATCGCATGAAAAGATGAGGAATTAAACCTCAATCTCCGAAGACAATTTAATTCAGAACAGTTTCGGTGTATCTCGCACCCTTTTTCACCTCACACTGGGCATAAAATATAAGAGAAATGCATATAAGCATAACACAAGATCCCTTCTTCCCCTCTTCCCCTCAGATTAGCCACAAGTAGGGGATTTGGGGAAAAAAGAGGGGATCTTGTGTTATGCTTATATGCATTTCTATAATATTTTCTGCCCAGTGTCAGTTGAAAAAGGGTGTGAGATACACCGAAACCGTTCCGAATTAAATTGTCTTCGGAGAATGTGGTTTAATTCCTCATATATATATATATATATATATATATATATATATATATATATATATATATATATATATATATATATATATATATATATATATATATATATATATATATATATATATATATATATATATATATATATATATATATATATATATATATATATATATATATATATATATATACATATATATATATATATATATATATATATATAGTGCCAGTTAATACCGAGACTTATGAGCCTTTTTTGCTCTTGACTTAGGAAATGAACTGAAAGATTAATATATCCTTTTGGTGTCTTCTGCGATCTTGAGGGAGCTTCCATTCAGTTTAGTTAGCTGCTACTACATAGAAAAGCCTAAAGAATACCAAAAACGTGTTAATAGAGAAACCCTCCTGGATGACATCCAAAAATCAAAAAAGGAAAACAAATTCACTACTAAGCCATTACTTGCTGCTGAGCTCCTTGCCGAGGCGGCTAAGTGTAGAGGTACCTTTAAAAGTAATGTTCTTTTCCCCACACTTATTAAGGCTGCCAAAGACTTTAGAAACAACCCAAATATTACCATTAGAAGAGCCGATAAAACTGCAACCTTCTTTATCATACCAAAAGAAGAATACCTAGCCATAGACCACTGAAGATTTATAGAAGAAATTGAACAAAACCATCGAACGAATCAAAAGCCAGGTAAGGAAATATAGAATTAATAAAATAATCGGAGACTTTTCCCTTGGTTAAGCCTACGGTAATGTTAAAACCCATAAAAAATGGCCACCCTCTAAAACCTATAATAAGCCAGATCCCTACTTCAATATATGAACTTAGTAAGTTCCTAAATAAGACACTTAGCTCTTTCATGCCCACCAAATTTAGCCTGAAATTTTTGGCAGACTTCATTGATCTGATACGCTCTACCGCCCCCCAAAGCATCATAGCCTTCATGGACGTAGAATCCTTATTTACTAATGTACCCGTTCACAAAAATATAGATTTAACCTTAAAAAGGGTATACGATCAAACCATCGCCCCGCCCTCTCAGCATACCGAGAGATGCCTTGAAGAAACTCTTAACTTGCACTACAGAAGCCCCCTTCGATGTATCAAACGGCGACCTGTACATTCAAAACGATGGCGTTGCCAGTAGTTCTTCCCTTGGAGTACTTTTACATGGGAAGAGTGGAAGAACGAGTTTTTTCGAGGTTATCAAGACCACATATTTACTGCAGATATATAGACGACATATAAATAAATATAGAAACAAAAGAAGAAATTCAGGAACTACTAGAAACATTCAAAAACTGCTCTTCTCTTAACTCTACAATCGAAAATAGCCAAAATATAAACTCCTATTTATAGATACTCTTGTCGCTAAACATAACGGTATAATAACTACTTGCGTTTATGTCAAAAATACAAATCCAGGTCTGTGCGTGAATGTCCCGAACGTTACAAAAAATGTATAATAAATTGTTACATCAACCGTGCGTTCACCCATTGCTCAAAATGGAAAGATACACACGAAGCACTCGAACTTGCTACACAAGTATTCGTAAACAATGATTTCACAAACGCAGACATACACGCCGCTATTCGCAAATAAAATGGAAAGATGGTATATGTATGTCACCTAAAGACAGTTCCAATCAACAAACAGAAAAGAACATCATTAAACTTTAACACAAGAACATTATGAACAAAGCCTAAAAAAGTAGATAAAAGAGTTATAACGGAAATCATAGACATAGGATTTAAGGCAACACAAAATGAGAATAATGTATTCTTTATAATTTACTACAATAACAAACGTACCCCTCCAATCTCATAATGAGAAACAACCAAGGACCACACCCAACAACCAAACAGAGAAGTCACCTGATATATAGATATACGTGCAAAATGGGAGACTGTGAGCTCTAACCTCATTCATATATCGGAATGACCAAAACAAAGCTAACACGAAGAATGACCTATCACTTATGCAACGGTACTCCCAGGACAAATACGTTGGAAAAACTTGGAAAACAACTGACCCGGAAGTAACTTGAAGAGAACACCGAAATCCTAGCACACGCTCCAAACCGACGAGGGTTGCTTATATTACATGGCATAATATACCTGAAGGAAAAATAGCTGGAATTAAATTTCAAACAAATGCGCAATTCCTCTTGCCTTCCTCCCGTCCACTGGCCCCCAATAATTATCCCTCCCCATCTTTATCCTGTGACCATTATAGTCTCAACCATTTGCATGTACCTTCACGTGTCTAAATAAATTCTATTTCCTATAAATTTGTTCGGATAAATGTTAAAACAACGAATCACTTATATTAAGCTTTGTATCTTATTTCCTGTCACAACTGTTTAGCCTTCGAAAATGATAATTGTAGATATCTAAACGCGTCAGGCCAATAAAGAATTTCGTTTTGTTTAGTAAACCAGTTTTCTGTCCTCGTGCGTCACGACTTTCTAATGAATTTGGGGGAACTAATCCACGGGTTAAGCCAATACCAAAAGCGGAATATAAGACAAATCGAGAAACTCGAAAAGAAAACATTAACAATCAGTTAGCAGTCGCCTTCAATAAAATATGTTACGAAGAAAATCTACTGCTCAACTATACGAATATATATATATATATCTATATATATATATATATAGAGAGAGAGAGAGAGAGAGAGAGCGAGAGAGAGAGAGAGAGAGAGGGAGGGAGAGAGAGAGAGGGAGAGATAGTTAGATAGATATGCAGGAAAGAAAGCAGTGCTAGGATCAATTTATTTGCGTAAGCAGGTGTTTCGACGGTGGTCTCCGTCGAAACCTGGATTCGCAAATAAATTGATCCTAACACTGCATTTATATTTACGTTACTATACTTATTTGGATATATATGTATATATATCTATATATATATATATATATATATATATATTGTTGAAGACACTTGTATATTTAGCCTTAATTATTTATCTCTGGCAACTTTCTACTTTCCTTATTATTTTTTTTTCTCCATCTTGTAGATGGTAAATTATTTATCCTAAGTTCATTTCTCTTTTTTCAAGTCACTGAGTTTGGTAAAAACCAAATTTTAAGTACCAAGCTTTTAATCTTGCGCGATCATCTTCAAACTAGATTTGGCTGTCTTTTTCCTCTTTGCCCGCTGATAGTATGGTGATATTAGACATTGGAAAATAAGGAGAGAGTAGTAAGATGAATACTGGTGAAAATTTGGAAAAAATAGATAATAAAGAGTTTAGTTAGGGTTCGAAAATTGTTTTATCCCTGGTGTAGCAACTGAGTAGTTCTGGTACTACGGTAAGTCACAATTGGGATGTTATGGTCATGTTTTTGTTTGTAAGTTTCGGTAAGGACAACAAACATGAATTTGAGGGTACAACATTCTTCAGAACAGGGGGCGACAAGATACGGTCGGTCCGCCAAAATTGTCCGGCCTGCAGTCCCCAAAGGAAATACAGTATCTACCCGGCCTGTTCTGTCTAGAAATAAAAATCTAAATTTTAGATTTTTATTTTTTTAAATTTAGATTCTTAAAGTAATTTTCAGACTCGTAGAATTTTGAGAGGTTTTTTCGAATATTCTAAAACAATCAGTTATCAAGAATTTACACGAGAGCATTCTGGAAAATTCTGGAATAGTTCTGCCTGTGTATAAATTCCGCTGGGAATGTTATATTAAGGTAGTCATTTTCAGAAAACCATTGAAGCAGATGTGTCGTGACATAACAAGTGAATTATTATATGCTACGAATCTACATAGTTAACTTTAAAGTAACTTAAACGAAGGTAAGTAAGTCTCAAACATTATGTTAACATCCTTCTCGCCGATGGAATGTTTGTGGGGGTCGAACCAAGTAAACATTGATATGAAAAATTTAAACAGTTCACACACAATCTTCGGGGAACGTTTATCATTTCCCCGCTTGACTTTACCTCCTTTCGCAAATACAATGTACGAGAGAAATAATCATAACACGAAGATTTTCGCAGTCATTCGGAATTGATGGCATATTACACTCTTTGAAAAGATAGTAGTAGATAAAAAGATGGGGAAATGGGGGTAGGGTTGCCCTTGTTTTAGGGGCATCGTTAGCATCCTTTTTTTTATCTAGTTATTTTTCCTTTGTGTAAGTATTGCAGTTGTCTCATGTTTTATTCTGTATGTGTTCTTCTTATTGTTTTTCCGTGTATT
This sequence comes from Ceratothoa steindachneri, assembly GCA_963969495.1. NCBI lineage: Eukaryota > Metazoa > Arthropoda > Malacostraca > Isopoda > Cymothoidae > Ceratothoa > Ceratothoa steindachneri. Next base: position 150,620,529 of record OZ018326.1, read on the forward strand.
TGTTCTCCTTTAGTCTGTATTCTTGAAACTGTATAGTTGAGCTTTCAAGCTTTTGTAAGTTTGCGTTTATGTGTTTGTACCTCGTGTGAATTATCTTTGTTAAATTATCATGTTATGATTTAGGTTTTTTGTGTCATGCTATGTGTTGTTATTGTTTAGTGTTTAAGTGTAACTTGGTCTTATGATTTCCTCCGAACAGATTTTGGTACTTGGGAATCGCCGGTTACGTCCGACTTGCCCGTGCAGCTGGCAGGGATGTTAATCCTGCGTCCAGTTCTTCTTAATTCTGGCAAGATATCATTGGCCATTGTGGACCAGACCTTTTTGGCTAATTTCTGGGTTGCGACATTTATCGGTTCCAGCTTCTGCCTGCGGTGCAGGTCCCTCTGCCGAAATTGGTCCCTTCTTCTGCATTTGTTCATGAAGAGGGATGCAGAGTTCTGTACTCGTTGGAGCCTTTTCATAGCTGTCTTGCTGGCCGCTTGAGTCACTACTGCAGGTTAGATAAGCTTAGCCCGGATGAACGACAGGTATAATTTCCTGATGTTTGCCGAGCTGAGTTCTCTGAACCTGTATAGCTTAGAGATTTCTCTCTTCGCCATATTCTGCCTCACCGTCTAGTGACTCGAGTATCCGCAGTCGGAGAATTTTAGGCCCAGGATGGTGCCTACGGCGGAGTAACCGTATCTCCTCCCATCAATCATAATATGCCACATCAACTCACTGCCCAGTGGGAGAATTGTAAACTTCTCCCTGTTCGTTCGGATTTTCCACTTTTTCTCGAAGTTGTTGATGTTCGAGATCTCTGCGATGGTAATGTTAGCCTGATTCCTTGCTTTCCTATCCCTACAGGGGACGATCTGAGTGATGTCATCTGTGTATTGCAGGTACATCATGTCCCCGTGGATTGGAGTAGGGAGGTCGATGGTGAAGACCAGGTAAAGCAAGGGACTCTCAGGCAGCTCCCCTGGGAGACGCCTGCTTTAAGCTCGAATTCTGGACCTTCGTGATCTTCTATCATGAGACGCGCCCTTCTGTCCATGATTAAGTCACAAAGAATCCTTTCCAGGACCGGGTTTAGATGGAGAATTAGGATCTTGTATTGCAGTCCACTCAGCCAAACCTTTTCAAAGGCCTTCTGCACGTCCCTCATCACGATGTCTACATAGTGACCCTTCGCTCGGCATTGCGCGATCTTTTCTGTTAGGAGCACCATGGCAGTTTCAGTGCCCCGTTTTGGCCTAAACCCATGTTGTGCCGGGTTGTTCGCTCCTAACTCGTCAATTTGATTTTCTAGCCTGTTGGCTATTATCTTCTCGAAGATCTTGCCGGGTACTTCTAAGAGAGAGATTGGGCGGTAGTTGGCCACTTGGTCTGAAGGCTTGTTTCCTTTCGGGATAAAGATGATTTTTGCCATCTTATACCCGTCTGGGAAGTAGCCTGTATTCAGGGAAGCGTTCATGATGTTGACCATTCCCTGAATAATTTGCCTTGGGGCATTCACTAGGTTGTTCTTAGTGAGCCCAGACCATCCTAGTGCCCTCTGTTTGAAGGACTTTATGGTGTTAATAGTCTCTTCAACAGTGATGGGGCGTCAGTGGTCAACCATCTCTCTCTCTCTAGACACCTGCGGTTGTGGGTAGGTCCTATGTATCATCGTTCCGAGGTCCTCGAGCAGTCGGTCTTTAAAGTCCTGGTTCGAAATCGTCGTTCTCCTCAGATGAGATCGCAAAGACCTCTTTCCAGTGGTCCCTGAATCTTGTTTCCAGGGGATCCGGGTCCTCTATGATTTTGTCGCCATCTTTGATTTTAATCTAAGGCCTGGGAGGCAATCCCCTAAGTCTTCGGATGCTATTCCAAAAACATACAGGATTAGTCTCCCGGTCTAGCCTGCCAATGATATCATCCCAGATTTCGTTCTGTTTCTCGAGGATTGTGTTTTTCATAGCCTCGAAAAAGTTGTCTCATTCGGGCTTTCTTTTCCCGGTTTGGGCCTTTCCTCCTAATTTATTCATATATTCCCCTGTGTTCCCTAGTGATGTCCCTCATTTCATCCGTCTACCTAGGTTGTTGGAGCATTTTGTACGAGATTCTGGGTACGCATCTTTCGTCAGCTTGAATGAGGCGATTGGTGATGTTATCAATCTCCTCATCAATTTCCTCGAGATTAGCGTCCTCCAGGTGAGCTGGGTGATAGGCGCTGAGCATCTCTCTGTACTGCTCCCAGTTAGCTTTCGCATAACATTTCCTATGTGGGACGGGCTTGAGCATTGGCGCAAGTGAAATGGTGGTGATGATTGGGACGTGATCGCTTGGGACTACTGGGCCAGGTTCGTTGGCGATGTTAAAGGGGAATTCCTGGGTTACCAACAAAATGTCCGGTTTTGTCGCCGAGCAATGTGTTAGATAAGTTAGGAAGTCAAGTACTACTCTCTGGACTCTATTTCTGTCGAATAGTAGTTCCAGATTTCGTCCCCTTTGGTCAACGCTCCTGTAGCCAGATGCACGGCAGCGGGCGTTTAGGTCCCCACCTAGCAACGCTGGCCTTTTGTGCCCGAACAGGGTGAAGAAGTTGTTGATTGGTAGGTACTGTCGCCTGGGTGGCTGGTAGGCTGCCACCACAGTTAGGCCACCAACCAGGGTCGAGATCTCGACCGCCACGAATGATTCATCTATGTCCGGCAATGTTCTGTACTTTATGTTTTTTTCTGATTGCGATGGCTGCGCCATCGAATCGTTCTTGAGTGTGTTTTTTTTTTAATAACGGTGTAGTTGTGTATTTTTACGTTGTCTGTGGTTGTGTTAATACCATGTTCCGATATGAGGATGATGTCCGGGTCCACTGTACGGAAGATGTTACCATACACAATGGACTTTCCCTTCCATTCATCCACATTCAGAGTGAGTATTTTTAAGGCGTTGTTTGTGTTTTCCATGTTTGTGTTGTTATGTGTATTTTGGTTCTTCTTAGTGTCTTATGTCTTGAACTTCCCGTTGCGTATTTCTTTGAACTCTGCATCACTTAGGGCAATGCAAGAGTCTTTGTGGAGCTTTACTGTGCCTTCATGCAGCGCTTGTTTTATATCTTTTTCTTTCTCATTAGCGGCGTATATCCATTTGATTTCCCCTTGTTGGATCCCCTTAAATATCTCCCTGGGGGAGAGCTTTTCGGGGTGTGGGATCGGCTCGTCCGTGACGATTCTGAGGTAGATCTCCTCTCCATTGTACTTGTAAGTACGTTTCGAGGTCTTCAACCTGCTTCTGGAGCTCACAGGGCTCTTGGTCGCCCTGTTTTTTGCTTCATCAGCTTCAGAATCTGAGGATGCTTCACTTGCTAGGTTTCTCTTCGCTTCCTTGATTCTCCTAGCAGCCTTCATCTCCTTTCTCTCACATCTTTTTGCTGCTTCTAGTCGGGGGTCTAGCCGGGATGTGCTGGCTTTTATGTTTGTTGAGCTTTCCGTCGTTTTTTCTTCTGCCATTATCTCCTTTTCTTTGTGGAATGGGGTTGCTGGGGCCTCTGCTGCTTTATCAGGTCCGAACTGGAGTCGAAGTACGTCTCCTGATGGTGGATCATCAGGAAACCACATCTCCTCCATGCCGTTCTTCCTGAGCATGAGGTTGATAGGCTTTGAGAATGATCCTGGATTCGTAAGATTTTTTACGTGCGCAAAGAGAATGCACGTAAGAATCTTGGTCGAGTTTTCATTCTCAAGCTTTAGATATGTCTTCGTCTGTGCTTGGGGCATTGCTTCCTTATTGGGGCTTTTTTCGTGACTTGGGCGTAAGAGGTGTTGCTCCTCTTTATTTCTTCTGTATTCTTTTTTACAATTTCCTTTCTCTGGGGGCAGGACATGGCCATCGCCCCATGGTTTAGATCGCAGTTTGGGCACTTTTGCCTGGCTGCCTTGCACTCCCTCCATCCGTGGCCTGTTCCGCTGCACCTGGAGCAAGTGATATTTGTCTCCTTGCAGTCTTTGGTGGTATGCTGCTTGAGCTTGTAGCAGCGGAAGCATATTTCGATGGGAGTGAACTCCTCCCTTTCCATTTGGTCAGCGCTGATCTTTGCGTTAAATAACAGCAGATCTCTTTCTTTTGCCCTTGGCGCCATCTGCGTGTCGGCAAAGATGACTTTGAATACGTGCTGGTGCTCTGTGTTGTCCCATTTGTTTCAGAACTTCACGACTTTCACCACGTTGGCCCACGGCTGATTTCTGCAGATCTTTTCCTTGATATCCAGGCTACTATGTTGGCCTATCCAGGGGTCTAATTGTCGGCACACTATACTGCGGTGTGCCTGGATCTGGGGGGGTTTGTGGAGTGCTAGGCTGGAGGCCTATTTCTCCTAGCACCTTCTGTCCTTCCTCCTTAGTTAGGGTATCCACGTCTGCCTCTCTTTCACAGACTGCGGAGTAGCCGACCATGGTGTCAATCAATTTCGGGATAGCCACATTGAGCTTCCCGAACATTGTCTGGAACACCGTCCCACGATCCTGCTTTGGTTGTCCAGCAATGGTCCTCAGTGTGACTCTGGTGGCTGGGTGGGATGCCATTATCTTTTGTTCTTGCAGCCCCTCTGACTAAGGGGTGTAAGTCTCCTTTACCAGTGCCTCTTGTATTGTGGCACGGCTTATCTTCTTATGTATGTATGTATGTGTGTGTGTAATTCGGTTAAAAATTTTATGTTTTTATTTTCTTACTTTTCTTTTTCCTTGGGGATGAAAAGAGGCCCGCCCCACGTTCGCTGGCCGCCTGGATGGAAATTAAGATTGCCTTTTGGGTGAATGATGATGATGATGAATGAGATGAGTCCGGGTGGGATCCTCTTAGGGGTGTGATTGTATGGCGAACTTATTGACAACGCTGCCCCCCCGAGAGTTTTAAATCGCGACCGCTCTCCAACATACCATAGAGATGGTTATATGTCCCTCTATGGTCATGGAAGGGGCCTTCGCCGTAATTGGCACCGAAGGTTGCAGTCCGTCCCTTGTCCGGAATGTTTCTGACATTGTTCTCTACTGTCGGCTACTCCTTAAACCAGCTTCCTCCAATGCCCCTAATTTTGGTCAAGCAACTGCCTGACATAGTTGGGACGAAACATGAATGGCAATTTCACTTCACATCTGACGGCGGTTTACGCAGGGAGGTGGGCAGAGGACTTAAGCAGTCATCTGCTTAAGTGGGGTCGCTGTAAGTAAAGGTGATGATAATTAGTAGTGAGTGAATGATGATGGGGGTGGGGTGACACCAGGGTATTACTCTCTTTTGTAATATTTGGCCCTAAAAATTAGGAACCAAATTTTTGGAGGCGTAGGCAAAAGTTTCCTAAAGTTTTTCCTCCTTTACCAGTTGGTAAGATGCTTCTTCGAGAGGTACTTCTGCCAAGAATTCCGAGCTAGCAGTCATTCGGAAAATGGATTTCAGCCGTGGTTACATGCAAACGACTTGAGCGTTATTAACTTTTTAAATCCATCATAACGCTGATTGGACAATTATTGCAGTGACTTATGTCTATAAGCTGATTTGTCAATTTGTTAACGCTAAGGTCTGTTATTCCAAAAATGAACATAAGTATGACGATGAAATGTATCTTAATCCTGATTGGTTAATTTTGTATTATTATGAGTAGATAAAATGATTATTTATATAGGTGTACTTTTGTGGAAGGGAGATTACAGAAAGAATTATTATTATTATTCCAGAAAAAAAGTTGTCATTACTGTTGCTATTTCGAGGCTTATTCCAAATATTTACCTTTGAATACAGAATCCAGCTATATATTATATATATATATATATATATATATATATATATATATATATATTTTCCATTATCCTAAGGATGCTCGCTGATCACATAACCCAGCCTACGAAACTACTAGAGCGAGAATTCGTAACCGAGACCCTATAAGAACACCAATTCAACTGACATGGCACAAGTTGCACTGTTTGTATAGGGAGTAAGCAAACCCTTCGATATTTTTAAGAATTTTTCAACTGGTACATATAAAAAACACTACTACAGGAGCAAACATTCCTGAAGCCCTGCTCCATTGTACTACAAACCTGAATCTGCGCCTATTAAAGCCAGTATCCGTAACGACTGCTGGAGCTCCAGCTATGGTTTGACAAAGTAGAGGGGCCGTGTGTCTGCTTCAGAAATCCATATAAGGTCTCGGAAGTAAATGCAATGTTATCAAGACGGATCAGAATTCTTGGCAGAAGTACCTCTCGCGAAGCATCTTATCAACTTGTAAAGGAGGGAAATTCTCATGAAATATTTGACTACGCCTCCGAAGAGTTGGTTCCTAATATTTAGGTCCAAATATCTCAAGAGAGAATAATACCCTGGTGTCACCATCCACCCCCCATCATCATTCACTCCCTACTAACCTTCATCACCTTTACTTACAGCGACCCCACTTAAGCAGATGACTGCTTAAGTCCTCTGCCCACCTCCCTGCGTAAACCGCCGTCAGATGTGAAGTGAGATTGCCATTCATGTTTCATTTCAACTATGTCAGGCAGTTGCTTGGCCATAATTGGGGGCATTGGAGGAAGCTGGTTTGAGGATTAGCCCATAGTAGAGAACAATGTCAGAAACATTTCGGACAAGGGACGGACCGCAACCTTCGGAGCCAATTACGGCGAAGGCCCCTTCCAGGACCATAGAGGGACATACAACCGTCTCTATGGTATGTTGGGGAGCGCTTGCGATTCAAAACCCTCGGGGGGGGGGCGTTGTCAATAAGTCTGCCATACAATCACACCCGTGAGAGGATCCCACCCGGATTCATCCCATTAATCATCATCTTTCATTTAAAAGGCAATTCTCATTTTCATCCAGGTGGCCAGCGAACGTTGGTGGGGGGGGGGTCTCTTCTCCCTCAAGGAAAACCAAACGTAAGCATAACCATACACTCAATACACATTCATAAATAAACACAAGAAGAAACAAAAACAAAGAAGATCTTCACCCTCCCCGGACAGAGGGGCTGCAGAAGTACAAAATGGGCGGCCCACCCAGCCACAAAAGTCCCGTTAAGGGTTATAGGTGGGCACCCCAAACCGGACCGTAGCACGGTGTTTGCCACGGTCTTTGGGAAGCTGAGCGTGGGCATCCCGAGACTGATAGACACCCCAGTTGGCTATTCAGCAGTCTGCGAGAAAGAGTCAGACGTGGAAACACGACGAAAGAAGGACAAAAGGTCCTAAACGAGATAGGCCTCCAACCTAGCACCCCTCCCCCCCTCAGATCCAGGCTCATCGAAGCGTGGTGTGAAGGCAACTAGATCCATGGATCGGATGGCACACCAAGGATGAAATAAAAGAGGAAATAAATAAGAACCAAGCATGGGCTAACGTGGTGGAAGTAATTAAGGTCCGCAATAAGCGGCCCCACTCTGAATACCAGCACCTATTTAAAATCAATTTTAGTGACACAAAGATGGCACAAATATCAAAAGAAAGGGGGCTACTACTTTTCAACGCCAGGGTCTCTGCAGACCAAATTGAAAGATTTGCTTCAAGTGCTACAAAATGGAGCAGCATGCAACTAAAGATTGCAAGGATCAAGCTGTCACCTGCTCCAAATGCAGCGGGAAAGGCCACGGTTGGCGTGAATGCAAGGCCACGACGGAGAGATGTCCAAACTTTGGACTTAGCCACGGGGCAATGGCCATGTCCTGCCCCCAAAAGAAGGAGATAATAAGACAGAAAATAACAGAGGAAACCACGAGAAGCTCCAACTCCTATGCTCAAGCAGCAGCAAGGACTACTCCACTCATGGCCACGGGAAAGTAGCCGTCGAAGACTTATCTCAAACTTAAGAATGAGAATTCGACGACGATACTCACGTGCATTCTATTCGCGCACGTGAATAATCTTACGAACCCCGGAATGTTCGCGAAGACTCTCAATCTCATACTGAAGAAGAATGGCATGACTGAGATATGGTTTCCGGACGACCCGCCATCAGGTGACGTGCTGCAGCTCCAATTCCAGGCAAAAGAGGCAACCGAGGCACCGGCGACTCCATTAACCCATGAAAATGAAGCTACAAAACCGGCAAAGGAGGCAAAAAACACGACTGCAAAAGCCAAACCCACCAGGACTAACCCGAGGCTAGAGGCACAGAAGCGCTAAGAGAAGAGGGAGAGAAGGGCAGCCAGAAAAATGAAAGAAGCCGAAGGCAACCAGACGAGCCAATCGTCTTCGGAGTCTGACGCTAAGGAGGTCGAGGACAGGGCGACCAAAAGCCCCGTAAGCTCGAGAAGCAGGTCAAAAACCTTGAAGCGTACTTACAAGTACGACGGAGAGGAGATTGACATCAAGATAATCTCGAGCGAGGTGAACCCATACCCACAGAAGCTCTCCACCAAGGAGATATTTCAGGGTATTCACCACAAGACCTATAAATGGACCTACTCAGCAACGGATAAAAAGACAGACGTTGAAGAGGCAACGCTGGAGGGCCCCGTTAAACTACACAAAGACTCCTGCATCACACTAAGTGATGCAGAATTCAAGAAAGTAAAAAACGGCTAAGTAAACAACACAGAAAACACAACAAACTCCAGAACACAACTACAAGAAAACATGGAGAACATAAACAACGCTCTGAAAATACTCACACTGAATGTGAATGGATGGAAGGGAAAATCTATTCTTTACGGGAACATCTTCCGGAAAGAAGACCCAGACATCATTCTCATATCAGAACACGTAATCAACACAAACACTGACACTATAAAAATACATAACTACACAGTCATACAGAAAAACCACACACAAACAAGATTCGATGGCTGCGCCATCGCTATCAAGAAAAACTTAAAATTGAAAACGCTTCCGGAATTAGATGAATCATTCGTGGCTGTCGAAATCTCAACCCTTGGTGGAGGTCTAAAAGGGGCGGCAGCCTACCAGCCGCCCAGGAGACAATACCTGCAGATTAACAACTTTTATACCCTCTTCGGGCACAAAAGGCTAGCATTGTTGGGCGGAGATCTAAACGCCTGTTGCCGTGCTTCCGGCTACAGGCGAGTTGATCCAAGGGGACGAAACCTGGAGCTACTACTTGATAGAAAAAAGCTCCAGAGAGTTGGCCAAGACGTTCGAACTTTCCTGACACGGTGTACGGCGACAAAACCAGACATCGTGTTGGCAAGTCCAGAATTCCCCTTCAATATAGCCAATGCCCCAGGACCTGTGTTCCCGAGTGATCACATCCCGATTATCACGACCATTTCGCTTGCCCCTATGCTCAAGCCCGTCCACTTAGGAAAAGTTACGCGAAAGCTAACTGGGAGTTGTACAGAGAAATGCTCAGCACCTACCAACCAGCTAACCTTGTCGACGTTAATCTCGAGGAAATTGATGAGGAGATCGATAAGATCACTAATCTCCTCACTCAAGCCGACGAAAGATGCGTACCCAGAATCTCGTACAAAATGCTCCCGCAACCTAGGTGGACGGATGAAATGAGGGATATCGCCAGGGAACATAGGGACATTTATGAGGAAGTCGGCAGGACAGGCCACAACAGGGAAAGGGCAGCCCGAATGAGACAGCTAAGCGAGGAAATAAAAAACATAATCCTCGAAAAGCAGAAAGAAATCGGGGACGATATCATAGGCAAGCTAAACCGAGAGACTAATCCTGTAAGTTTTTGGAACAGCATCCGAAGACTTAGGGGATTGCATCCCAGGCCAAGAATAAAAATCAAGGATGGCAATATCATCATAGAAGATCCGGATACTCTCGAAGAGAGATTCAGAAGACATTGGGAACAGGTCTTTGCAATCTCACCTAAGGGAAAACGAGGATTTCGACCAGGACTTTGAAGACCGACTGCTTGACGACCTCGGAACGATGCTACATAGGACCCACCCACTCTAGAAAAAGAGAGATGGTTGACCACGGGCGCCCGATCACAGTCGAAGAGACTTTGAACACCATTAAGTCCTTCAAGCAAAGGGCCCCCGGATGGTCCAGGCTAACCAAAAACAACTTGGTAAATGCCCCACGGCAAATTATTCAGGGCATGGTGAACACCATGAATGCATACCTGAATACAGGCTACTTCCTTGACGGGTATAAGGTGGCAAAAATCATCTTTATCCCGAAGGCAAACAAACACCCAGACCAAGTGGCGAACTATCGCCCAATCTCTCTCCTAGAATTCTCCGGCAAGATCTTTGAGAAGATTATAGACAACAGGCTACAAAATCAACTCGACGAGTTAGGAGCGCATAACCCCCCCAACAACATGGGTTTACACCTAAAAGGGGCACGGAAACGCCCCTGGCGCTCCTAACCGAAAAGATCGCTCACTGCCGAGCAAAGGGTCAATATGTAGACATCGTGATGAGGGATGTGCAGAAGGCCTTCGACAAGGTTTGACTGAGTGGACTACAGTACAAAATACTGGGTCTCCAGCTAAACCCGGTCCTAGAAAGGATCCTTTGCGACTTCATCATGGACAAAAGGGCGCGTGTCATAATAGAAGAGCACAAAGGACCCGAATTCGAACTCAAAGCGGGCGTTCCCCAGGGGAGCTGCCTGAGACCCTTGCTTTACCTGGTCTTCACCATCAACCTCCCTCCTCCTGTACACCGGGACACCATGTATCTGCAATATGCAGATGACCTCACACAGATCATCCCGAGTAGGTTAAGGAAAGCGAGGGATCAGGCAATCAACACAATTGCAGAGAACTTTAACATCAACCAATATGAGAAAAAATGGAAGATCCGGACAACAAGGAGATATTCAAAATTCTCCCGTTAAGCTGAGACTGAACGTGGCCCATCATAATAGATGGGAGGAGATACGGCTACTCCGCCAAAGGCACCATCCTGGGCCTAAAGATCTCCGACCGCGGGTACTCGAGTCACTACAAGGAGAGGCAGATTATGGCGAGGAGAGAGATCTCCAAGATATATAGGTTCCGTGATCTTAGCTCGGCGAACATCAGGAAGTTATACCTGATGTTCATGCGAGCTAAGCTTATCTACCCTGCAGTAGTGACTCAAGCCGCCAACAAGACCACGATGAAGAGGCTCCAGCGAGTGCAGAACTCCGCATCCCTCTGCATCAACAAGACCAGAAGAAGGGAGCAAATTCAGGGGAGGGTACTGCACCGTAGATAACGTCTGGAGCCCATTAATATCGTTACCCAAAAACTGGCCAAAAAGGTCTGGTCTACAATGGCCAATGACATCATCCCAGAAGTAAGAAGAACTGGCAGCAGGATTAACATCCCTGCCAGATTGCGCGGGAAGGTCGCCTGAAATCGACGCTTCCCAAACACAAAACACTGCTCCGAGGAAAAAATAGAACACATATACACATAAACACATAACCACAGCATACAAAACTATAAGACAGACACCAATCCTACGATAAAACAAGTAAAACAACGAAAACAGAACACAAACGCGAAGTGCAATTCTAACATCAAGCACTAACAAAGGCTCGAATGCTTGAAATCGTGACTACATTCAGAATGCAACACAATAAAGACAAACAATAAGAAGAACACTAAAAAGACACGATTACAAAGACACACAGCAAACATCAACAAACCAGAAGGAAACACAAGTTACACCAAAAAACAAAAACGCCTGCGATGCCCCTAAAACAAGGGCAACCCTACCCCCATTTTCACCATCTTTCTTATCTACTACTATCCAATTTCAAAGAGTGATTATACCATTAATGTCATCAAAGTGCACTGCCTGATCCACCAAGAATAATTTTGTACTAAGAAATCAAATATGAAGGGCGTGATGGACATACTGGTGAGAACAGTAAACGTGATGATGTCCAAGGCATTAAACCCCTGTCAGTTTGGACAAATTTTAACGGAAGCAGAGAATCAATATAAGGATTTGGTTTACTTCACCGCCTTTGGCTAGCTCAGTCAAAGGGCTATGCTGGAATTAGTATATGCACTGCGGGAAGATATAGGTGGATTCCTTGAGACCATTAACATGAATGTCACAGAATTTTGCGAACCCAAATGGCTTTCAAGACTGGCATTTCTAGTAGATTTAATATCCCATTTAAACTCCTTAAATTTGCAGCTTCAGGAAAATCACTTAATGCATGACATAAGGGGACACATAAGCGTATTTAAAAACAAAACTACGATTATGAGAACGTCAGCTGGAGAAAAAACATTATACTTATTTCCCTACACTCCAGGAGACTAAGCCTAAAATGGCAAAATATTTGTGAGTGTGATACATGATTAAAGAATGGGATTTTCCTTTCGGTTCACTGTCATGCAATTTTAAACTGTCCGTTACTCAGTTTCATATGGAAATGAACAAATTACCAGAAGAATTTTAAATGGATCTCATTGACATGCAATGAAATAAAGTATTAAAATCGAAATTTCACGCAAAGAATGTATCTCAATTGGATTTTTATTAGAAATATATTTTTGAACCCAGGCTGTATACCAACTTGATTGCTCATGTTAGGAAAATTGCATTAGTGTTCCGTAGCACATATGCGTGTGAACAATTATTTTTGAAAGTCAAATGCACCCAAAGTAAGCTATGGACATAAATCACGGATGACCATTTAGAAAACGCACTGCTTCTGGTTTCATTCAATAGCAAGCTACACAATGCAAAGGCCTGAACCACGAACTCCATGGACCTCCCTACATTCTATACCCAATGTCGGCTACCAAGCCAGATGTCGTCCTCACGAATCCCAAATTCCCTTTCCAACAGCTAGTCCTTGCAGGACCAGTGACGCCCAGTGATCACATTCCAGGGCTTATCACAGTAGCAGCTGCTACTATACCAATTCCTGTTGCACCCAGTAAGGACTTTTCCAAAGCCGACTGTGATGCATACAAGAGGGCGTTCCTATTGAACCTCCCGGATCTGGAAGGCGCATCCGAGGAAGACATCGATGATGAACTAACTGCTATCAACGCCTGAATATACAATGCAGACGCAATAGCTATCCCGACAATCTCTCTCATAGTTCTACTGCCAAAATACCCTACACAGCAGAGAGTAGTTCTTCAACAGCGGTTCAACGCTGTTTATAACCGCATCCTCGACATGGGCTACATACTGTAAATGGACTTCCATCTCGTTCAACACCTCAGGCGACAACTCAATACAACACTGGCTCACGAACTGAGGGAGAGGTGGCACCGTCTAATCGAAAAATTAGACACTTTGAGGGATTTCCCGAACGCATGAACCAACCGTAATTTCGTATGAAGGCAGCAAAGCACCCCCTCCCCCCGCACACACACCTTATAAGAATAGAGGTTATTCCGCGGATTCCGGACACTGTCTCTACAGTAACTTGCAGGAGGGAAATTCCATTACCAACGTGGAATTGATGGAGGCGACTTCATCATTCCGGCCCAAAGCCCTGTGCCTCAGCTAAATTACCATTCGGCATCTGGAAGAGGCACCCTAAAGACTTCGAATTAGGCTACTGAAGCTATTAAACGCGTCTCTAGTGATGGGATACTTCTCGGACGGCCTGAAAACCAAAAAATTAGCTTCATTCCGAAGCCGGGAAAACCAGCAAATCACACCATGAAATTAAAACCTATCTCATTGGTTCATACTGTTGGGAAGGTTTTTTAAAAGACTCATAACAGGAGTCTAACGTCACACCTGTCAGAACACTCTCTGTTGAACGAGGAACAGCATGTATTCAGGAAACACTGTGGCAGTGAGACATGCAGAAGCAAGGCGTACCAGAGGGTGCTGGATCGATGTCTTTGGCAGAGATGTAAACAAGGTCTTCGACAAAGTCTTAATCGACGGCCTGAGGCTAAAAGAATTTCCGGATTCAAAAGTATCTAAAAGATTCAGACCAAAGTGTCAAGGCAGACGCACTAGGTGGATATCGTATCGTTCTCCTCAACCTGGACGACACCGAAATCGACTGCTCGCCGAATGTGTCCTTTATTGGGTTAAGACTTGCATAAACTGGCATAAGCGAACACATAAGCTCAAGGAACGGACTAACGAAAACCAAACTGGACAAACTTTCAAGATTTTGATCCCTGAACCAACGCAACAAGAAACAAACTATGCACTAGTTTGGTTAGATCCAAACTGGTGTATCCAGCATAACGCTAAATTTAGCATTGTGAAAAGACATGAGAAGATTCCAGAGGGTGCAAAATCGAGGACTTCGGTTTATCACCAACACAAGGTTGCAAGGCTACTGGATCTCGAGGAACCTCCACGGAGATACTGGTCTGGATCTAACTAGCATATTTTTGTACTAAAGAAGACGGGAAATCTGGTCAAAGCTAGAGAATAGTCCGCCCATGGAGACTCTAGCAGCCGTTGATTCTGAGGCAGATGGAGGTAGCTGTAAAAGATACCTTACCAAAACCTAAATACCAGAAGCTGTACCCATATTGTGCTGACCAAGCAGAAGGTAAAATTAGAGCTAAAACATAAAGTAAATCAACAATAATAAAAATGAAATGAAAGATCCCATAGATAAAAAATAAAAAGATCTCGTAGTGGGACATGAACACCAAGAGAAAATTACAGAGAAGGTCCGATCACCGAGCATCGATTAGACTAGCAGTTCCTTCCGGTTTCCTCACTATTACTCTGCCACAGTAAACTTCACGTCTCTTGTTATGATGAAATGTCCGTAGATAGAACAGAATGCATCTAGAGAATGATTGCAACCTCTTATATCATTTCATTTCTGTGTCTACTATAGTATCTAGAGCAGAGATAATTTCAGATCTGTTAATCCTTGTATAAATATGTCTGAAGTAATATTACAGAATATTCCTGAGGGTTCTGGAAGATTCCAACGGGTCTCCTGGTATATATGTTTTGTAACATTCTTCAAATTCATGTAATTCTACTCAATTGTAGAAATTTCTCATTCAATCTCGAAAGGGTATGGTAGGTTTCTTTCCAACAAATTTTATTCTATAACATTCGGATACCAGTCACCAGTGGGGTACCACAGGGGTCAGTTCTGGGCCCATTATTATTTATTGTGTACATTAATAACTTGGATAATGGAGTTTTTAGTAGGATCTCTAAATTTGAAGATGACACAAAGCTAGGAAGTCGTGCCCTTGCGAGACCCGATGTAGAGCAAATGCAAAGGGACCTTAATAAAATTGTGGAATGGGCAGATAAATGGCAAATGGGCTTCAACATAATTAAATACAAGGTCATGCATTTAGGATGTCATAACTTAAAAGTAGAATACCATATGAAAGACAAAATTCTCGAATCCGTTAACTTAGAAAAAGACCTAGGGATGTTAATCTAGGAGGACCTTAAAGTATCAAAGCAATGCGCAGAAGCTTGCAAAAAAACACACCGAATGTTAGGATATATTGCTCGGAATTTTACTTTCAAATTGAAAGATATAATCATGCCACTATACAAATCGCTCGTGCGCCCACACCTCGAATACACGGTCCAATTTTGGTGTCCCTCCCTAAATAAGGATATAGCGCAGTTAGAAAGAGTGCAACGTCGGGCTACGAAACTAATTCCTGAAATCCGAAACAAACCGTACGAAGATAGACTACGCTCATTAAACCTACTATCACTTGAAAGTAGACGATTACGTGGACAATTGATAGAATTATTCAAAATCTTAAAAGGATTTACTAATTTTGATTACAGACTATTGTTCGAGCTGGACGAAAGGGCCAACACACGCCAAAATGGTTTAAAATTAGTGAACATGCGTTTTAACTCTACTATAGCCCCAAATTACTTCACGTTTAAAATCACGCAAACGTGGAATGGCCTTCCCAACCGTGTAGTTGAAAGCACGTCAGTTAATATGTTCAAAAACCGACTTGATGAGTACTTCAATAGCGTAAATATAACGTAGTAGGAGCACAGATTAAAACTTCATATATTATAAGGAGTTGAGGATTAAAATGAAATGATGAATAGAAAGATGCCAGCGACGCCTCCATGCATGGAGTGAATGTGAATTCCCCTTTTCTTTTTCTGTCTGTCCTATAAGTATATAATTTTCATCACTAGCAGGCGACGCCTGCGGGAGAAGAGAGTACTGTCCTATCACCCCCCATCCCCCGAACCTTGTTCGAAAAAGCGTGTTAGTGTATTTGAGGGATAGCTAAACCTGCATATCAAGGGTACACATGTAGATAAGTGTGTACCGTAGAGTTGAAATATTTAAAATATATATATATATATATATAACATAAAAAACAGCATGATACACTAACGTTAGAATGTATAAGCGGACTGGCCTTGAGCGGACCTTAGGGTCTTTGCTGGTTTCTATTTCTGTAGTTCTTCTTTTAACATAAGATTTACAATTTTCTACTGGGTTTTGAAAAAATTAATGCCTATAGCCTTTTTTATATATATATTCTTAATTTTGTTTAAAAAATTAAAAATGATCTAACATTAGTTTTCTAATAGGCCAAATTTAGGAATTCATTGCCCTATCCTACAAAAGTAAATTTGGGGATCAAAGTATTCTTTCCTCATTTACTTTAGATCCGAATAACTGGGCAATAACAATTTTAATCTACGAACAAGATAAATGTAAAATTTTGTTATGTAGTGTATGTGAAAGAATAGAGTCAATGATACCCACTTGGCTCTCAAACACGAGATCAAAGGACGAGAGGACGGGCCTAAGAATCAAGCGAAGGGGCTTTCAAAACGCAGCTGTGTTTACTAATGGAGGTTTACCCGCAAGCCTTGAGACAATCTTGCCTCCCGCCTATCATCTTGAAGCAAGTGAAAGCGAGGAAGGACATCTGTTATCGCGAAATCCTGGCTGGGAGACGTCCATGCCCTTAGCTTCCTGTTTACCTTGAGAGAATCCCCTCCGTGGCCAGAGGCGATTCAACCCTATCATTACCCGGTTTTCAACGCCAGGCTCAGTCGGGTCAAGTTAATACCGTTTCGCTATCACGCACGAGCCACGCCACTTCTCGTTTGGCTCCGGTTTTATCTACACGAGCGCAAAGGAAAGAAACTCTCCCGTCAGAACTCCGCTCCAGTCAATTGGCGATTTCCCCGCAACGGCCATTCTCGTTCACCAGCGCAAGTACTCCCTCATGAAGATATTCCGAGGTAAATCTCAACCTTCTACAATTCTTCTCCTTGAATAGCCCCTTCCCTTCACCGTCCAAGCATTAACTTCTGCAAGGCGCTGACGCGTGCGGATCTCTTTTAATCCGGTCCTCACATATGGATTTATTTGTATTTCGGCTCAGGCAGCCTTTGAAGAATCAATCCGAGTTTCGTCATTTATCTGTCTAAAGCTCATTAGCTTGTCCCTTTTTGCTAGTCTATCGAGTACCCCATAGTCGTCGATATTCCACTTTCATTTCATTCGTGTAAATATTTATACTTTTTTGTGTTATTAAATATTATTTTTCTATCCCAGAGGAGCAATAGTCCATCCAAAAGACTCGTGAAAGTAGGTAGTTAACCCGCCTCTTACGCTACTAAGACAAGTATTGTTCATGATCCTTCCTCAGAAGGAGATTCATCCACAAGGTTTTTGAAATTCTGAGATACCAAGAAATCTCTACAAAAATGTTCAGACGAGCCAACCTTTAAATAAGGCAGCGTTTTCCGAGTGTCAGATTCGGAGGTGAAAAAAACGGAGTGATACCTTGGAGGTATTGGGGCTAGGTACAGGGAAAAAGTCTGTGTGTAATAGTAGACGACACTAAAATACTGCCCCAAACTCCCATCTTATTTACCATGCATCCTGAAGGGCTGACCTGATTATTGCCATATAGTCTTAATGGGAGAGTGCAAAGTACCGGTCAGGTCACTCAGTTTGTGCAGATAGGCTAACTCTCTTGTTAGCCATCTCATTTTCCGCAACCCATGAGTATCAAGGAACCCGGTTAAAGAAAACCTATAACACTATAGTATACAATTACTTATTCGATGCAATATTAATAAAGTGCTGTTGCTGTAATATTTTCCTAAAGTAGATCCAAAGACGTCCTTTCCTTGTATTTCCCCATTTTCCTACGACTAGCCATATAACGGACCTATGAGTCTTTACTGTTCTTGATTCTATAATCCTATAATGGCTTTCAGGAGATTTTGAACGAGAAATAGCGGTCAACTTGGGTCACGCGCAACACCGGTGCTTCCAAGCTGAAAATACTAGCTTCTGGGAAAGTGTAGCTCGAGGGATCAGAGGAAGTCAAAGGGATAAGAACTTTGATTGGATTTACAGAAACGAGTGCACAGAATAACAGAGTAGATTATAATTATTTAGCTGAAGAGAATTCATTGTAAGGGAAAGTGTGTGGTTAGCTGAAATTTAAATTCATTATAGAAGTAGAAGCTGTTAAGTAATTTATTATAAATGATATGATCTTTGTTATGGGACAATCAGGAAAGACGTTTAAAGAGCTTATTTCTCCGCCATGGCCTAAGAGTTGCATGCTGCTTGACGAAAGCGGTATCGCTCTATCGAGAAATCTCTTAAATCTACGTCCATGAACAAATTGTTCTAATTCACTTCAGAGAAATTATATACATAGCATGTTGAGGTAACTTATAGTAAATATGAACTTCGACGTCTTTTCGAATTAGCTATATACAATTACTCATACATGTACATAACTTTTACTTCTGGTTGGCTAAACTCTCCACAAAAATGTGGCTCAAAAAGTTCTTTTGAATCACTATGTAGGGACAAATTTAATTTTAATTGAATAAATTTTAATCTCGCCCTTTCAGAGACAAATGAGTATCAATAAAGTTAAAATTGACTTACTGAGAGACAACATAGGTTTTTGTTACTAATTTATAGATTATTTTAACCGGGTATGAGAGGAAGTCTATTTTTGGTCAACGCAAGACAAAGGCACTAAATTAAAAAATGCTACTCTTTAACCAGTTTTCAGTTAATCTTTCAATCACTTCCCAATTTCCATCCTTTCTTTATTCCCGAGAATTCAATAAAACGATGCAAAATATATTCTCTACACCCATAGGATCATCTTTAAGGGGCAGGATATATATGTACTATTGATGACTAATAAATTGGTATGAAAACTTTATGAAGGCATATTCTTAAATAGCTCAGTATGTAGCCTGCCGAGACAGACCAATACAGGGTGAGGCTCTAGTAAAATTTCAGAGCTCACCGAACAAAGACCTGACATTCTCACTTGTTTACGACCCCCATTAGGCTCTCATGTGCAGCATGGACAATCTTGCTGCTACTGTTATTTGTAGGATGTTGTGCCATCTAGCGACTTAGGCTAACAGGAAGATATACAAGAATATATCTTCCTCATATTTTTACTTTGTCTCGCTTCGACACTTTCTTTGCATATCTCTCCTAGATTTATACAGACGTATCTTTCTTCTTGGGGGGGAAAGATATTAATAGGCACTGACATAAAATTGAAATATCTTCATCGATTAATTCACTTTCTAGTTTGGTTTTCCGGTAAATAATAAAAAAACAATATATTTTTTAGTTAGTGCAGTCCAATGCCATTTTTAAAATATGAATTAATCTCCATTTTAATGTTTTGTTTTCGATGACGTGAATGGAAATTTCTTGTACCTCTTGATAAAATCGTGACAGAACGAAGCAGAAATTTATCTTATTGATTAATTTACAATTTCAGGACGTAATAAAAAAAAAATGAGATGAACACAGGAATAACTATAATTGTAATGAAGAAAATGGCTGAAAAATCTCCAATAATAAACCTTGCCAACTCTAAATACTGGGCTCAAGGAGGTGTAACCACGTGCATACCCACCTGCAGCAGATTTACCTAAAAGGCAAAAGTCTGTATTTAAATACGTATTCGAACACGATTAAGGAAAGTAATATTGTTCGGAAGAAGATCAAATATCAAATGCCGCATGCATTTGATATTAGCGAGTCTCGTCGAGCAATGCTGGATATCGGAGTGAACAAAATGTCCCTACCTTTCATCTCTAAATTATTTTTCAAGGCTTTCGAGAGCATAATCTATTATACATTCTTTTAAAGTTAATTAAATATACGTCTGTGTATTCTAAATCGATTACGTTAAATCAAAGTGTCTAATCAAAAAATCAGTTCTAGATACCAAGAGAGGAACTAATTAAATTTTACAGATAGTATCATTACTGCTTGGCCCAGATGTTTTTCAGTATATCCTGACTAGGTTCAAAATCAGAATATGCTGTCGTTCTAGGATATAATGAAAAAATTATGAACGGATAAATATAAGTTAAGTATGATATATGTATTTAGATGTTCTATAAATCATAAAATAGTTTTAGATTGACTGACGCTACGATTTGCTGTCGTCGTCGTTGGCGGCAGCTCGTGTCCGAGCATTGGTTTCATCGTCAGTTATCCAGTCTCCTCGATGAAAGATAAAAGGCTTAAAAACACCAGAGACGAATGCCATTCGCTTTGGAATTTGTTACGGGCGATCGTGGCTGCGTGACGCCCACGCGCGCGCACTTGGCCATTAACGCGTCCACTGCGACTCAAAAAATTGAGACATGGAGTTTCGGCAAGGCTGGTTAAATTAAGCTGCCGGGTTCTTTCTTGGTCTATCAAGGCCCACCTTTGTCGTGCCTGTCCGCTGGGCGCTGACCTCCTCCGCCGGAGTCAAACATAGGAATCTTATATGGCCCATGTCTGCTTTGTCCGCCGTTGGGGTCTTGCTGTTGGTTGCGTTTAGTCTGTACTCAGACGCCAAGTACTAATATTTTTCATAAATGCTAAGTTGGAAAATAATTTGAGAGATAAAAATAAGAAGTAGCCAAATGTTAATGCGAATATTTTTGTGATAAGGATTATTAAAATTAAATAAATATAGAAAGCTAATCAGGCTGGAAAAAGCAAAATTTAGGGAAATTTGGCAGCCCTGTTTTGAAAAAAAAAAACCCTTTTAAAATGGTTCTAAAGTATTGCTTAAAATATTGCAAAAACGTACACTATTTAACTAAATTTAATTTACTTTATTGGTAAATGTTCTATCTACTGAATTTAACTAAATATAACACAAACACTCCATCTTTCATTTAAAATACAATATAAATTGTCAGTCTCTGAAGGAAATGGTAACTTTTTAATAAACCTGTAATATTCTAAATCTTAGAATAATTATTCCTCTCATCTAAATTAAAAAAAAAAAACGCATGAAAAAAATAAAAAAATATATTAGTCTCAAAACTTTAGCCATGACACTACGTCTATTTTTTCCGAGGTATTTCTTGATGGAACAAATTTAGTTATTCAAATTTGATACGAGACTGAGACGATATCTATCGCCATAAAGCACCCAAAGTACTATAACTCCATTTATGTTTATTAAAATGCAAAGAAATATCCATCTGAAAACTGAGGAAGGCCTATCTATGTACAACACCTTCCTCCTTTTCGTTACTTAGACAATGTCGGTGACTTCTAATTTTAAATTCGCCAGCTTTGGCTTATTTAATTTCGTTACCCATGAAACAGGAAACTCCATTATATATACAAACAAATATAATATTGTTTGAACAAAGGCATTGTCCTCAGCGGTTAAATTAACATAAACGAAGCAAACAATTATTCTGGGGATAATTGGATGTCAAATTAGGTCAAATTTAAATAAGTCTGATTGGTTTAATTAAGTATTAAATATACACAAAACATAACTACTTCATATGAAATTCTAATCTGCAAAGGATTTATGTAAATTGAGCTTGAATTAGCCAGCAAACATCTTTCAATTAAGTTCTTACACCAATTTCCTGAATTAATTGAAAATTGTACTTAAACTAAATGAATGAAATTTGTGAAGAGAAGACTAATTGAATCAAGCTGAAGTGATTGATGTGTAGCTTGAAAGTACGGAGGATCGAAAAGTATCTGTTAAAAAAAGTTGTGAGAGTCCAAGTATGAGGAGAACTCTGCGCCGAGGAGAGTGGGAAAGTAAAATTGATTAATCCTAACGGCGGAGGAAGGAATAACGCCCTTTTGCCCATTGCATCAGACTCCTTACTGGTACTATCCGTTGAGCCGGACGTGGAATAAATATGGGAGTTGTGGTATTATACAAATTTCATTGGTAAGGGAGGGTAAAAGAGCCTCTCTTCTCCCGGAGGTGTGTGAGTGGGTGGGGATGGGAAGCCTCAATGTAGGCGAGTTGCGTTTGGGGCGATCGCTGATTCTTGACTGTACCTAGTACTTGTAGAGCGTCACAAGATTCTCACCTTCAAGGAGAGCTTAACTGGATCGGTGGGAGGACGGAGGGGGGGAATTACAACCACAAATATTAGCATAAAATTATATGAAACTCAAGTTATTAAAAGACCAGGCAATGGCTTCACCACTCTCCCCTACTGGGCTAGCTTTCGCTTCGCTACTAAGATTAAAATATAAAATCTATAAAAAAGCAGCCATGGTTAAATTTTTATACATTTTCTGAACTTGGCCAATTATAATAATTTAAAAAAGGAACTCTAAACTAAATTTCCCCCCTTTCAAAATATCACGTTGCTAAAAGTTATAGAAGAAGATATAGAAAAATAAATTTTCTGAACTTCACCATTTGTAATTCGTTGGGTTTTAAAAAAATTCACCAAATTTCGCTACTTATATTTATTTCTGAACTTTACCATTTAGTTTTTGGATATTATAAAAGAATTATTAGAAATAACTTTGATAAAAAACATAAGTCATAACCAAACTAAGAGGAAATTATTATTCAAATACTCAAAAAGACCCTTTTTAAATTATAGAGTGAGTGATGATTTGAAGCTAAAAAACCATTATGTAATTCGGTAACAAATCAAGATTAGGGTGACCACATAAATATAAGCACCTGCCTAATTCATCTAAATACTCAATCTTACTTTTGGCAGCACCAACACAAATGTCGCATGCATTTAATTTTAGCGAGTCTCGTCGAGCAATGATGGATATCGGAGTGAAAAGAATTCCCTACTTTTTCCCTACTTTAAATCTCTAAATTATTTTTCAGGGCTTTCGACAGCATAATCTATTATACATTCTTTAAAAGATAATTATAAAGAGTATGCATATATTCAAAAAGGTTTATCAAGGCAAAATAGTCAAATTCCAAACTATCAACTATATATCGATTATTACTCAAGGGTTTATACTATTTCCTTACCTAAGGTTTGATTGCGAAGTTTTTGTATTACACTGTACAACAGATTTTAGTGTCAATAAAACAAGGTCTGCTGACCAAAAAGTCGCGTGCCCTCAGTTATTCTGATTTATGACCTTGATCCCTTCAAAACCTTCAATAATTCACGGAGTAACCTTAGGAGGACCTTGGAAATTCTATCATTCGAAAGAGAATGTAGACACCTTAAGGGTTTCAAATTTCGTTAGAATCAGCCTAATAGTTAGGATGTTATTGCCAAAACAAAATAATTCCGGGGCTAACCTTGGAAGACTTTGACAATTATATTATTTGAAAGAGAATGTAAAACAATATGAGATTTACAAATTTCGTTATAATCAGCCGAATAGTTATGATGTTATTGCCAAAAGATATAATTCTCAGGTTGTTTTTTAATGGATTTTTAAGATGTGATTGGTATTTTTAATGTCACTTCATTGTTCGACGAGACTCGCTGCCCAAAGCAGAATTGAGTATTTAGATGAATTAGGGAGATGCTTATAATTATTTGGTCACCCTAATCTCATTAATTCAATCCTTTTATCTTGAACATCACTATTTGTTCTTTATTTTCTTCAGTAGAGAAAATTATTTCACTTGATGGCATTGTAACATTAGCCTACATATAGTAAGCATCTTTTCTTCCTTCACCTTACTTTCTTGTTGCTTTTACTTATTGTCTTGTCTATCTTACTCAAGTTAATTTGGAAAGCAAACCTTATGTGGTCCAAATGAAGTAATCACCTTTAATGCAAGCAAGTTCTTTCGCACAGATCTTCATCTACATAGGAGATTTAAATTAATTTGAGTTTCGTTTTAGTAACCAGGGCAGCCAAATTCACAGCAAAAGACAATTTTACACTTGCGCCTGAGGATATCAACAGGTTGTCTAATTTTGTAATGAAAGTGTCTTAGGCCTGTAGCTCTCCTGCTCCTAGTTCTTTTGGATTTGTTTAAGATTGTCACTTTTGAATTTACAACGGGGACTAGAAAAGAACGAAAATACCAGGAGCTTGAGGGGGTTTGCGTGAATTGTGCAGAGTCCAACGGGACGCGAATAGCGGGTGGCGACGGGGGGTGGACAGAGGAGACTGACGGGGGTGGCAGACGGCGGATACTGCCATCCAACTCTGGCGCAGGAGGATTTATAGTTGAGTCGAATGGGGTTTTCTTCCCTCCGTACGAACGGGATGGTTCAATGGTCTGACGCACCGGAAGTCGAGAGTAGTCTCGCCATTTTAGTACGATCGCAAGAAGGTTCCTAGGTGGGCGAGGCGAAACTTTGTCCGACTCCCTTTGGGACCTTTTCAGGCCATCGAGCTTGTCGCGGCTTTCTGCGATGGCAGGCTTTCGGCCAATACGCCGTCTTATGATTTCGCACTCTCATTAGCGCAGACAAAAAGGGTCGCCCAAGTATCTTTTGTCTCTCCCTCTTCATTGAAGGCAGCAGCGCGTATCTTTCTCTCTGTCTGTCTGTCTGTCTCTTTCTCTCTCTCTCTCTGATCTCTGACAGTATAACCTAGCCTAGCATTAACTATCCAAGACAAGTATAGCTAATACTATCTTTTTTTTACCGTGGTCAAGCATAGCTTAATATTGTCTAGCCTAACATACTATATGCTATCCTAGCATAGCATTTTATAGCATAAATTACCATAGGATATCTTACCCTCGTACATTATATCTTAGCATAGTATAGCTAAGCCTATAATAGCTTAGCATAGTTTAGCCTATTCTAGGCTTGCCTAGCAGAGTATAGCATATTATAGCCTAGTCTAGTCTAGCAGAGTATCGGCCGAATGGTTAAGATGTTATTACCAAAACAATATAATTCCTGGGCTAACCTTGGGAGGACTTTGGCTATTATATTATTCGAAACAGAATGTAAAACAACATAAGGTTTTCAGATTTCGTTAAAATCGGCCGAATTGTTATGACGTTATTATTAGGTTGAGGGATAAGTTCTTGCGTTTTTTTAATGTTGTGTTGATTTAAGTTTTGTTGACGTGATTTGTGCACATATTAAGAAACAAAAATAAATAATGAGAGCAAAATTTGCAAAGGTTAGGCTACGTCTCTTAACAGCATAGACTATAAGGCCTTTGCTTAGGCTACCTCTTGAAGTTAAGTAATAAGTCATTGCGGTTTATTTAAAAGTTGTGTTAAATTTTTTTGTTCTGTACCCTCAAAATGGAATGTCAAGTTGAAAGAAAGGCGCATTTTCGACACTTGTTGTTATTCATTTTCAATCGAGATGGAAACAATGCAAACGCAGCCAAAGCTCATCGCGATATTTGTGCTGTGTACGGAAAAAAATGCTTTATCAGAAAGGAAAGCTCAATTGCGGTTTTCACGTTTCCAAAACGGTCATTTTAATCTTAATGATGAAGAACGTTCTGGTCGCCCCATTAAGTTGGATGAAGATCGATTGAACGGCTTTCTTCATGAAACTCCTCGCCAATCGAGTAGAGAATTGGCTGTACAATTGGCGTGTGATCAGAGTACTGTAGTGAATTACCTTCATTCGAAAGGGGAAAGTTCAAAAACTCGGTGCATGGGTTCCGCACGCTTTGAGCGAAAGCAACAAACTTCAACGCTCCACCATTGACGCAGGTTTGCTTGCTCGTAACAAGGCTACTCGTGAAAATAAGGAAGGATTTCTTCACCGCATCATCACTGGCCACGAAAATGGTGTGTTTATGTCAACATGAACCATCGAAAACAATGGCTTAGCCCCAATAAAAACCACTTACGCGATTAAAGCAAGGACTTCATCCACGAAAGATGATGCTTTGTGTGTGGTGGGATTGTGAAGGCATCATTCTTTATGAGCTCCTTGCGAACAACTAGATTGTCAATACGTTCAACAAATATATCGACTCGCTGATGCTATTCGTGAAAAGCGACCTCATCGACGTTATGGAGTCCTTTTGCAACACGACAATGCTCGTCCTCACATTGCCAATATGTCAAAAGACGCCATCCAAACGCTTAATTTTGAAATCCTGCCGCATCCTCCATATTCACCAGACATGGCTCCATCGGATTTCCATCTGTTCCGATCGCTATCCAACAATTTCCGCGGCGTTTCGTTCAATACTGATGTTGAATTAAGAACCTGGTTAGACAAATTCTTCGAGTCAAAATCCCGAGATTTTTATTGCAGAGGCATCTAAAAACTAGTTGAACGTTGGAAAGAAGTCGTAAAATACAACGGACAATACATTTTGATTAAATTGCATATTGTTATCAATTAAGAATGATGTTTTTCTAAAATTGTTAATGTTAATGAATAAATTTGATAAAACCACAACAACTTATTCCTCAACCCAATACAAAAGCCACAAAATGGCAAAACGGAGATCAACCGACATAGTGAGATGTAGAGTCGCTCGTGACTATCCTCGCACGCAACTAAAATAATTGATCTCATGTACACTCTATTATAAAGATGAGTGTTCTGAATTCGAACTTGATAAAAAACTTTCCCATCACGTAACATTTTCTTGTAATTTGCCGATTAATAATCATGCAATTGATACCGATTTCTACGACACCATAAATGTATTTCGCTTCTATGTGTCCATTTTAATTAATTCATGAATATATAATGAATCAGCATATTTGTTAGCATTTTATAATCTAATAACCTAGATTTTAGTATTTACTTCGTTTGTAAGACATCTCAGGTGTGCCATGCTTCAGGTTCCAGCAGAAGTCAGCCAGCAGAGCAGGGCTACATTTTCTTTTATACCTGTTTTACATTGACGCTATATTTTGATGGAATCTCTCCATGTTTATACTTACATCTCCTGATTATCTAAGAAGAAAGACAAATGAGACTGAAGAAAGTGTATCTTCAGTGACATATAGCATCTGAGATCTTGATAGCACTTGATTAGGCTCTCCATTATACGCTCTTGCTGGGCCCCTTGGTGTTTCTACAGAAGTCCTTTGCATACCTCTTTGAATGTATGCCAGGCCGCTAGCTTAGTTTTAGCCATTCTTGCCTCGAAGTCCTCATTAGGTATAAGTTGACGAAACTGGGGGCCTACGAATATCCCATCTTTAATTTTGGCAGCAATTATTTAAGCGAAGATTGCTTTGAGGTACGGGAAACATAGCTTGTTATGTTGCAGTGCTTTGGTAAATTGATTCATTAGGCCTAGTTTTATCTGCAATGGTGTCAATTTGATTTTCTCCTTCTTAACTAGTGGCTCATAAATTACATTATGGCATCCAGATGTCATAGTTTCCCGAGGTGGCCATTCTGAGCATACATAATGTGCTGATTTGGCCCTACTGTCCCACTTGTAAAGGAAGCACGTAAACTTGGTCTATCCAGTTTGTAGTCCATTAAGTATGGCTACTTCTTTCAAGTCCGCAAAAATTAGCCACTTATGCTCTTTGTAACTTATGCGGTCTAAAATAAAAGCAAGGTTCTCATATGTCTCTCTTAAAATGACTGAGTGAACAAAGGGAACTGAAGGAATTGTGTTCCCAATGTGCAACAGAACCGCTTTAATGCTTCCAGCAGAATTTCCAGCACATTATGGCGACAGGCCAGACGCAGCAGATTTTGACCAAGGATTTTCTGCAGTCGAACGCACAATACAACCTTAGATCCCGTATTCGTCGCCGTTGTGTCGAAGCACAGCGCTCGAATTCGATTGGAAATAGACCACTCGGATATAACGGAAAAGATGGTGTTTTGCCGTAGGCTCCGCTTTGCCGTCAGTGATGAGAACTGCGAGGATCTTCTTCGCGCCTTCTCCAGAAACGAGGATCGTCAGTCGGTCCACAAGGCCTTCGTTTGTGAGAGAGGGCATAAGTTTTTCATCCCAGTGGAGTGTGAGCGGTACCTCAGGAGCAAAGTTTTTTTCAGCTCTGCAGCCTTTTACTGGCGATGACGTCCTCGCTGCCGAAAATTCTCCAGCGTTCGCTTCCAGCTCCTCTGAGAATGGAAGCATCACGTGTGCAGCTTGATGGTCACTTATGTTGGTCTGGTCCAGAGCAGAAGAAAGTTGGAGGGAGATGATTTTCTTCTGCGATGGTGTACGGCCGGATTGTTTTGGTGAAGGAGTTACTATCCCGCCTTGCTCTTCAGACGAAGCGGATGAGGTTGAAGACTAGAATTTAACGGTAGCCTGCCTTTCTGCGAACGCTTGACTTTCCTTTGCAGCTCGACTTCTTTCATCGTCCTCCTGCTGCGATGTTCGTTTCTCTTTTTTCATGCAGGCCGGATCCACATTGCCCATCTTCCCCTGCCTGCTCAGCTTCCTCTGAACTTCAGGGAACTCACAATCCTCCTTGATCTTGATCAAGTACATGGCGTCGCCTTGTGCTACATTGAAATAAATTTCAGCGAAGCAAAGAAATTGGCTCGGTTTTCCTCAGCTTGCACTGTTGTCCAAATTCTCGATTTCTTCAATCCGTTGTACTCTTCATGCAGAAGCTGTACTTTCTTGAGGATATCATACGGATCAATGGACGGAATATTCGCCTTGAAGTAATGATGTTAAACTTTGAGTGCGGTCTGTCGAATTGAAAACTTCAAATCACGCAGGTTTAGCTTTGCGTGGTATTTCCAAACACACAGGACTTCCCCACGGTTCGGGAAAACACTCGATGGCAGCTGTTGAATAGCTTGGGCTCCTAGGAGCCATAATCTGTCAGCGGACCTCGTGGAATTTATCTGTAAAAACGAAAAACTCAAGTCAATAAACAGGTGAATAAGCCGGAGATCTCTCCATAACATAAAACAATATTTAAACCACTTTTTGCACTGCAAAACTGTACGCGAGGAGACCATGCCTTCGTTGCATGCGGTAGTGCAATAAAAACAAACTTCATAGCGTCTGCGCGACATGAAGATGTCATGCTACAAGACTTAGATTTTGCTTGTAGTGTTTCCTCATCAATTCACATGAACTGCTTGGTTCCGCATTATAGGCAGTACACTTTTTATTTTTTGACTCACTCTAATATATATATATATATATATATATATATATATATATATATATATATATATATATATATATATATATATATATATATATATATATATATATTATACAGAAACAAATAATTCAGACGTGAAGCTTGATTATATGACGATTGAATATCCAAATAATTCTTTATTTCGACATTTTAGAATTTTCCTTTAATTTTCCAAGATAAACAGGGAATAAAATTAAACCATGGAGATATAAAATATGTAGACAGTCATGTAATGGTGCTGGGCGCCTATCCAAATCTTGCGGATGGAGTAAAAAAAGAAAGGCTGAGGTTTTACCATTAACTGCAGTCTGAAAGTAAGGCTTGGATTAGTCTGTATACATCAGTTGTATTATTTAAAGAAGGGAACGGAGGAAAATTTTGACTTCATTTATCCTCCAGTGGGAAGTGAGCTCTTTTCTAAAAAAAATAAAGGGAGTTTTTTTTTGTTTGCTTCCTCTCTTCTCAGGATTTTTGCAATTTAGACAAATTTTCGCTTGGAGAGGAAAGGAATTTGGATATTACGGATATTTTTTTATTATAGGTTAAATTCTGAGCAAACATTAGATAAGCCAGTATAAAATATTTATCGATTTCTTCTGGAGAGAGTTAGTAGATTTTAGTAGATGTTAGTAGATTTCGATCATTGTTCAGGAACTAAATATCTAACAAATATGGGCATATGTCATCCGGAATATGATTTGCTTAGCTAAAGGTTTGTGTGTATATGGAGGACAACTCTCCCCATATGTACATAGAATGCTTTAGCAAATTCCGAAAGTAAAGGATCAAAGCTACCACACTCATAAAAGGACGGTGCCTGGAAGGCGTAGAGGCACCATAGAGTGCTTATGCAGAGTAGATCGATTTCTCATTTTTCGGGTTTCTGCAAAAATTACTCAGGACAGATTGTTAAACCATTGTTGCAGTAACGATCAAGCTAAGAATATCACTTCCAATAAATAGCCTTGCAAAGGCTCCATAGTCTCGTTAAATTTAAGCTTGTAGTGAAATGATAAAAGAGGTTGAATATTAAGTAATCTTCTAAAGAAATATGCTCTTATTATTTGTAGATATCAGATTTTACCCTTTAAATTTGACTATCTGTAGATTTGAAATTAACTGAATTTGTATTAATAGGATTACGTAACAGGTAAGCTACTGGCACCAAATTGCAGAATTCAATAGGCCCCATGAAAACCTCCATAAAATGGACGCGCGGTGATCTTATTAACTCCCAGCATACTCTACACATATAAAATAATATGTTTAAAATTTGAATACGGAAATGGGAATGTATAGATTAATTTGCATCTATGAATTTGAATGCAAAAAATAAGGAATGTGAATATATTTGTTAATGTATATCTAGAAGGCAAGCGACCGTTGGAAGTGCTGGCGGGACACACTAATGTACGAACGCGCGAAGGGTCAGAGACACCTATGTCAAAAGACAATGCGAAAACAAACATTTCGCGTCTCAGAATAGATTTATTGAAGGACGGAAGTCTACGAAGCACCTTGGTAAATACACCCGTTAACCAAAAGGAATTGTATCACAAAGCTGCGACAAGCGTTTCCTATTATATAGATAAAACTTGGGATACATAAGTAATCCGACATACACAGCTTTTGCTAGCTCCGGTTTTGGGGTGGAGAACAATGAAACTTGACAACTGTAGCTCATCTCACGGACAATTCTAGGCCACGCCCTCTAGAAAATAAGAATATATATAGTTGGAGTAGCTCAGTTAGAATGATGATTGCATTACTAAGATTATTAGATTAATGTCGTTAAGAAGATTATCTCGTTCACGTTCCTCCTTTTAAGTTCACCAAGTCTTGTCGCTCCAGAATTTAATACTTCGCGTTGAATATATATATAGACTGCTACTCGCCCACAAAGTAACTTTGTGACGTGCCGCTTGTCCCGTTAATAGGCCAATATTAGAATAAAGTATATTTTTGCAACGTCCTTCTTTACCTTGATTTAACCTGAAATCTTCCTTAAACCCAGCCAAAATAACAACACAACGAAGAAATCATCTTTGGAGTCAGATGTTTAATTCACCTTCATATAAGTAAGGTAGCCCCATATTAACACTGCTGTAGGTGTATCACTCAAAAGAATATTCGCCTCCCCCTATTTTATATATTTTTTTAAAAGAGAAAAT
Organism: Ceratothoa steindachneri; assembly: GCA_963969495.1. NCBI lineage: Eukaryota > Metazoa > Arthropoda > Malacostraca > Isopoda > Cymothoidae > Ceratothoa > Ceratothoa steindachneri. The sequence goes on from OZ018326.1 coordinate 150,651,863, forward strand.
AGTCAAAGAAGTTAAACGTCAATGTGATAGTGATGGGAATAGTTCTTCTTGCACTAGTAATTAGTTTGCAAATTTAGTTTATATAGGTGATTGTACTTTTATTTTGACAGGTTATACGAGTACGAACATTTGGCTTTATACTTTATACTTGGCTTTATACTTTATACTCATATAGAGTCATGCGAACGTTGATAATAAAGAAAGATTTGTCTTTTACACGAAAATATGCAATACCACGCTGAAGCTTGAAAATTTGCTCGAAGAAAGGAAGTGGAACTAGATATTAGCCAAAGCCGTTGTCAAAAAAATTCATTCTTAATATTTTAATTTCAGCCTAGAAGTGAGAGAGAGAAAATTTGTAAGTTTGTTGGCCACCGGTCCATGAAAGAAGTTATAGCAGAATTGAAGACGAGAGCAAGTCAGCTGGAATGATGGCAATTGTACTCATTGTACATTCGCAACCAAGTGAGTTATAAAACATAATTGGCCTAAGCTCATGTCTGAAATATTTTAAGTCGGTTATTTGCTAACAATAGAGGTTTGAATAATTGAATCGTGGAATATTTTAATATTTTCCTTGAGCAGAACAATTTATTTTATCTATGGTCAGCCTTGAGGAAAGAAAATGGAGCGATAATGCATTATACAACTGGTATTATGCAACCATAATTCCTTCAGAGGTTGAATATCTAATTTGGGATTTTTAGGAATTAAAGGAGCTAAGGATGTTTTCAGCAATGATGTGCAGCGATCCGCCCATCTGTGATAAAGGGTTTAAACATATATATATATGATAAAAAACACCCACAAGGAAAATGGAAAAACGATTCCGAGCGCTTTCGTCTTTATTCTAAAAGACCTCTTCATGCAATAACGTAGGTCAGGACTGACAATGTCTTAAATAGTAGGGAGTGGGGGGTTAAAACGGCCTCCTGCATCAAAACCCTAACTAGGGGCTACAAATTCTTTAAACACTTTAATTTGTGATTGAATATAATTAGATATGATAGGATCTAGGCTAAACGATCCAGGGTTAATATAAAAATTTGGGAAAGTATTAATAGAGATACATTCCAAAATATTTCTTGAAATGTAGTTTGTACATTTAATAAAAGGGTTAGCACTATTCCAATTAATAGTATGATCCTGACTATCGATATGTAAAAATAATGCAGATTGTTGACAAAAATTACAAACATTAGTTTGGTGCTGTTTAACTCTAACATTCAATTCTTTACCTGTCTGTCCATAATAGCATTTTTCACAATTATTGCAACCAATAGAATATACAATGCCTGGTTTAGGGAGTGAATTTTTTTCGAGAAGGCGATGGATAGTGTTTTCATATTTAAAAATAACATTTATGTTCAAAGGTTGTAGTAAATGAGGTAATTTAATAAAACTTTGGTTAAAAGGTAAAACTAATACATTTTTGAAAGGAAATTTAGGGATGTTACGATTAGGTTGATAAAATGAACGCCTAGCAGACTTATAACAATTTTAAAGTACGTAGAAAGGGTAACACAAATTTAAACCTATATTATATATCCTATCAACCTCTTTTTTCAAATATTCGGCTGAAACAATTCTCAGGGCACGAAGAAACATGGAAGAGAAAACACTTTTTTTGATACTAATATGGGAAGCGGAATAGAAATGACTGTATAAGTCAATGGTTGTAGGTTTTCTATAAATTTCATATTTGAAACCTTGGTCTGTTCAGTGGATAAAAATATCTAAGAAAGGGATGGTGTTATCTTTTTCATTTTCTAAAGTAAATTTAATTGAGGGGACTAACGTGTTGATTTTTCAAGAAAAGTATTGATATTAAGATCATTAGGCCACAAACAAAGAATGTCATCAACATAACGCATCCATAAAATAGGGGTTATGTTGGACTGGGGAAGTATTTTGGATTCAAAAAACTCCATATATAGCTTGGTCAGTACCGGGAACAAACAATTGCCCATAGCCATTCCAAAGATTTGACGGTAAAATTTCCCGTCAAAGGTGAATTTACAGTTGTTAATCCAGAGGAAAATAAGTTTAATAATAGGGAAGGCCGGTACAGGGAGAACAACATTAACAAGGTACTCTTCGAGGAAATTTAGGAGATCGGGTACAGGAACTTTTGTAAAGCCTTCGATGATCTTATTGTAAGTCGCCGAACGTTTTCTCAAAACATCCCTCAGAGTTGGTTGAATTCCTTACGTGATGGAATTATTTGAAAAGGTAAGGATAAATTGCCTTAAGGAAAAGAATAGACACTCCGCCATGTTACAACGCATTATTACAAAGGGTGATTGTTCAAAAAAAAAGTTCCCCTAACCACGTAATCAACCTTTCAGGTCAAGTGTTTGATGCCGATACGTTTAACGCCTTAGTTTACGGATTAAAAAGTTCTATCCTATCCACCCCAAATTTCGTGAATATTGCTAACGCTTTTGCACAATTAGAAAAAAGCAAGTGATCTGCCCCGTAACGAAATTTCAATTGACAAAGGTTATGTGTATAAAAAGCGATATACAAAATAATTATCCCCTTAGATTTAAAAAAGCAATACGTTCTCTTAGGAATAATAAAAATATATATGTGTGTAAGTCTGATAAATCTGCTGCCCCCGTTCTTAACTTCAAATCTTCATATTTAGATAACATGAATAACCTTCTTTCTGATTCCTCTACATATGAAAACCTTAGAAAGAATCCTATTGACGAGGTAAACAAATAATTTCATTCAACCCTTCACTCTCTGCCTAAAGGTCATCCTCAACTCATTAATAAGTTTAAATCCTCGAATGCTTCCCTTCCCTACCTTTATGGTCTCATCAAAACCCATAAGCCGGAAAATCCTATCCGTCCAATTATTAGCTCGGTTGGGTCTGTTTCATATACCTTTTCTAAATGGTTAGCCTCTCTTCTAATTCCTTTGGTGGGAAGCGTTTCTAGTTCTCACATCGTTAATAATCTCGATTTCATTAGAAGACTTAATGATCTTCCATTACCCTGATAATTTTAGCTTGGTTAGTTCGTTATATGTTCCTTCTTTACAAAAGTTCACGTACCCGATCTCCTAAATTTCCTCGAAGAGTACCTTGTTAATGTTGTTCTCCCTATACCGGCTTCCACTATTATTAAACTTATTTCCCTCTGTATTAACAACTGTAAATTCACCTTTGACGGAAAATTTTACCGTCAAATCTTTGGAATGGCTATGGGCAATTGTTTGTTACCGGTACTGACCAAGCTATATATGGAGTTTTTTGAATCCAAAATACTTCCCCAGTCCAACATAAACCCTATTTTATGGATGCGTTATGTTGATGACATTCTTTGTTTGTGGCCTAATGATCTTAATATCAATACTTTTTTTGAAAAATCAACACGTTAGTCCCAACAATTAAATTTACTTTAGAAAATGAAATAGATAACACCATCCCTTTCTTAGATATTTTGATCGACCGAACAGACCAAGGTTTCAAATATGAAATTTATAGAAAACCTACAACCATTGACTTATACAGTCATTTCTTTTCCGATCACCATATGAGTATCAAAAAAAGTGTTTTCTCTTCCATGTTTCTTCGTGCCCTGAGAATTGTTTCAGCCAAATATTTGGAAAACGAGGTTGATAGGATATATAATATAGGTTTAAATTTGTGTTACCCTTTCTACGTACTCAAAAATTGTTATAATTCTGCTAAGCGTTCATTTTATCAAGCTAATCGCAACATCCCTAAATTTCCTTTCAAAAATGTATTAGTTTTACCTTTTAACCAAAGTTTTATTAAATTACCTCATTTACTAAAACCTTTGAACATAAATGTTATTTTTAAATATGAAAACACTATCCATCGCCTTCTCGAAAAAAATTCACTCCCTAAACCAGGCATTGTATATTCTATTGGTTGCAAAAATTGTGAAAAATGCTATTATGGACAGACAGGTAAAGAATTGAATGTTAGAGTTAAACAGCACCAAACTAATGTTTGTAATTTTTGTCAACAATCTGCATTATTTTTACATATCTATAGTTAGGATCATACTATTAATTGTAATAGTCATAAACCTGTTATTAAATGGACAAACTACATTTCAAAAAATATTTTCGAATGTATCTCTATTAATACTTTCCCAAATTTTTATATTAACCCTGGATTGTTTTGCCTAGATCCTATCATATCTATTTATATTAAATAACAAATTAAAGTGTTTAAAGAATTTATAGCCCCTAGTTAGGGTTTTGATGCAGGAGGCCGTATTAACCCCCCACTCCTTACTATTTAAGACATTGTCGGTCCTGGCCTACGTTATTCCATGAAGAGGTTTTTTAGAATAAAGACGAAAGCACTCGGAATCGTTTTTCCATTTTCCTTGTGGGTGTTATTTATCATAATTTTGACTCACGTGCAAGTTGTGAGTTTAATATCATATATATATATATATGGTACGGTCAATATAGTGACATTATTAGACAACTGCTCTACTTCAGGTGCAGCGGGACATCCAATGATATATATATATATATATATATATATATATATATATATATATATATATATATATATATATATATATATATATATATATATATATATAATATGGGGGGAAAGGAAGGTGAGCAGGATTCCGGTAGCAATATTTAGAATGATGTGTGGGATACTCGAAAGAGAGGAGGTATTGATGCAGAGGGAGTTGCCAGTTCTTGTTCTTGTATCGAATAACGAATAGAAAGAGAGAGAGAGGAAGAGAGAGTGAGAGAGAGGGAGAAAGAGATAGGATGAGAAAGAGAGAAGGAAGAGAAAAAAACACATACGTGTAAAGAGAGTGAGAAGGAATTGGCTGATTAAAAGATTTGTTAGATAGAAAGAAAGGCGAAAAAAGGAATGGAAAGGGGCTGTTGGAGGAGTGCTGAAGATAGTGCGATGATGTCATCATGAAAAAATGTGTGGATATGTTTGTATGTGTTTTATTATATTATATTGTTATCACCATTGATATTCTTATATGAGGAAGGTGCAAGAGAAAGAAAGAGTAAATGAGAGACAATGTCCGAGAGAGAGGAAGAGAAAGAGAGGAAGAATCGGACAACCACATACCCTTCCACACTAAAGAAGAAAATGGCGACTAAAAAGAGTGTATAGACGTGAATAAATGGAGAGAAAGTTGAGGAGAGAAGTGTGGGTGTGTCGGTGCGATGACGTCATCAGTTAAGAAAACGAGAAAAAGAGAGATACGTGAAAACCTGTTCACGTCTACACAAGGAGAAGAAAGTGATGGATAAGTGAGTGGATAGATAGGAAAAAAGGAAAAGATAAAATGGATAAGTGAGGTGAGAGGTGTGGATGAGTCTGGTGATGTGACCTCTCATATATGAATGTTTGCCTGTGTGTGACTTTTGAATATTTTATTCTTATAAACATTTTATTATTATGCGGAGGGTATAAGAGAGAGAAAGAGGAAAATGAAGATAAAGAGAGAGAGATGGGTAGTTAGAAAGAGAAAGTAAAAAGAGAAACATGTACAAACACTTACAAATAGACACAGCGAAATGCCGCATAAATCAAAGGGATAGAAAGGAAGAAAGGAAAATAAAGAAATGTTTAGGCGGGGTGAGAGGGGCGGGTTACTCTGGTATGTATGAATGTTCGAGGGGTGTTATATGTGCGAAGGAATATCTGTGGTATTGCCGCAGGTAAAAGGGGCATATTAGGAACCGAGATAAAGTAGATGAGTAAATAGAGTGAAACGAAGAGAATGAGTGAGAGCGAGATAAACAGAAAGAAAGAGAGACAGAGACTATGTAAGTTAGCAGAACTCCATTAAATGTATATATAAATGATGATACAAATAAAATCTATAAGACCAAATAATATTTAACAGTCAACCAACCGTAAATCAAAAGGTCGTTATAGCGACTTTTATATATATATATATATATATATATATATATATATATATATATATATATATATATATATATATATATATATATATATATGGTGCGGTTAAGGTAATGGCATAATTAGACAACTGCTCTGCTTCAGGTCCAGCAGGTGATCCTATCCTCCTTGAACTGGAAGACAACACTTAGGGATGACCCATCCATCAGCCCAAAAAAGCTGATTTCAAAGACACGCCTTTATGTCGTCTCGTTTACCGTCACAGAAAACTGTTAACCGCACCAATTTGTCTTGGATATTTTTCCATCTTTCGAGCGTTTTGGCTCAGTCAACGCTGTTAATATATTAATAATAACAGTTTTCTGTGACGGTAAACGAGACGACATAAAGGCGTGTCTTTGAAATCAGCTTTTTGGGGCTGATGGATGGGTCATCCCTAAGTGTTGTCTTCCAGTTCAAGGAGGATAGGATCACCTGCTGGACCTGAAGCAGAGCAGTTGTCTAATTATGCCATTACCTTAACCGCACCAATTTGTCTTGGATATTTTTCCATATATATATATATATATATATATATATATATATATATATATATATATATATATATATATATATATAATATAGAAGAAGGAGCAAATGCAAGTTCTGCGGGTGATAACAACCACCACAGGGCTTTCGCCATATTCATTTTCTGCCTTTCAAAACAATTTTGAGGACAGAAATAAAGGTGCAGAAACCTTGCATTGCAAACTATATAACAATAAGGTACAAGAAAGAGAAATTGGACGCGAATGAGCAATGAGACAAGAAACCGGAGTTTTTTTAGAGAGCAGAGGGCGGCACAACGAAGGCATCTGACCGGCAATCAGCAGACGCGGGTTCGAGTCCCGGCCAGGAATTTCAAACTTTTTTTCCCTGGCGTTATCTCTGTCGTCTCGATAAAGGATTGCCTTCATTGTGCCGCCCTCTGCTCTCTTTTATTCTAGTCTTCTTCTAATGTCCCTTTCTCTTACCCCTAAAAAAACTCCGGTTTCTTGTCTCATTGCTCATTCGTGTCCAATTTCTCTTTCTTGTATTTCTCTCTCTCTCTCTCTCTCTCTATATATATATATATATATATATATATATATATATATATATATATATATATATATATATATATATATATATATATATATATACACTTTAAATATTAATTAAATGAAAACAGCTTTATAAATTTGAACAAAATTAGTCGTGAATTTGGTAGACTGCTAGAATTAGTCCCATAACGAAAAATTCCTTTTCTTTTGTCTTCTTAGGCTCTGAGCGCTTTCTTGTTCGAGACACATTTTCCAACTCTTCATGCATTCCTCTCCAACTTTCGTTAGCATCAATATTGAAGATATTCCTTATACGTTCCTCTAACTTTTCCACACTCCTGGGCTTTGATGCATAGACTTTTAATTTCAGGAAGCCCCACAAAAAAGTCACACGGTGTCAAATCTGGAGAACGTGACACTCACAAAGTCCTCAGGAAACTTGTGATTTAAGAAATCGCAAACTACTCTAGCAGAATGTGAAGCACCATCTTGTTGGAATAAAACAATCATCAAACTTGGCGAGACGTTCTAATTCAGGTAGAAAAATGTTTCGAAGCATTGCTAGATAATTGACACCTGTCACATTAACAGTACGCTGCTGATCATCTTTGAAGAAAAATGGTACAGTGAGCTTTTTAGAAGAGATAGTGCACCATAAAGCGAGCTTTCGGGAGTCGTGCTCGTACTCTTCAACAAAAACTGAGTTGCTTTTACCTCCAAATCGAGTGTTATGACAATTCACTCGACTAGATAAGTGAAAAATTGCTTCATCATCGAAGAACATGTTTCCCATGATAGAAGGGTCACTTTCGTGATGGTATATGAGTGTCTCACATAGCTCTACCCTTCGATCAAAGTCCTCTTCCATAAGATTTTGAACAACTTGTATCTTAAAAGAAAACATTTTTTTAAGTCCTTACGTAGTATACGTTTGATGGTTGAAGCATGAATTGCTAATTACCGCGGGGCTCTGTTAAAGGACTTCCCTTGGCTTCTTTTGAAAGCTTCTTCAACGATAACAATGTTTTCCTCAGAACGGCTACTTCTAGGTCTTCTCCTGCGTGGTCTAGCATCCACAGAGTCTGTTTCCATAAATCTCTTATGAATAGAATAAATTGTAGAGCGTGCTGGGGAAGTAGGCGTCTCATAGAAAGCACGGAATCGTCTTTGAGTTTGTGTTGGAGATTAGTAAACTTCCTGCCAGGCAGCGATTTTAAACTTCATTTTCAAAGTCAAATGATCGCCCATTTTGACCAGATGTAGGGTTCAACATATATACCAATAAATTCTAATTTAGTGAACTATATTATACTACGAAATTGAAGTCCCCGAATAAAATCTTAAAAGAAATATGTTGCGGGACTTTTGAATGACCCGGTATATATATATATCATTATTCTATTATATAATGATGTCCACGTACGGATAACCTTCTTTTAATCATACATATGGGTAATTTTCTTATGTATACTTCATCTTGCAAAGCACGCGTGCCCGTTTAACCATGACATCATAATCAAAGAAAAGGATTAGCGAACCGGAACCAAGAATTAGAATGTCACTATGAAACCTAGACTGGCTCCATGTAGTATTTGAACAGCAGCTGACAAATGGCCAGACAGATCTATCGGATTTTTGGCACCCCTCCTCTAGCATAGGTGGGGAAGTTGGGGCCAATTCGCTGGACGATGTTCCTGTCCAGCAAAGTGTCGAGGCTCCTTACAATTCCATTTAAAGTTCAATAGCCGGATTCCTGACACCTGACATTCAGGTATTCCAATAGCACTATAGGAGTCATTCACCCAAAGAGGCTAGTGAGAGACTGTAAGTGTTAAAAACTTCTCCTTGGCGGTTGATATCCAGTGCCTATGATTATCTTTCCTATGTCGAGTTCGATCTTTATCGCAAAGTAGATACGTCGAACTTTTTGATTTGCTTGTATTTTATCTGATTTTAATAGCAATAGCCGCACTGTCGTCTCGCTCTTGCGAATAATTCGTGATCAATAAATCCTATTTCCAAATTACCATTTGTTCACTAGACGTGTCGTTCCCGTACTTCGAACTCATTTGGTGTTTTTTACAATATCCACAGTGGGAATAGTTGCATGAATTTATGTTGTCTACCGGTTTTTCCTCTTGTTTTTCTTCTTCTTTGCTTAGTGGAGCTCTCTCGAGTGTCCGAGCATGTCACTCTTCGGGGGGGAGTAGGAGTTTAGATTTGCTTTCGGTTGCCCTGGTACGAGCGTATGATCGTTCGTCGCTTTCTAAAGATGTAATGTCGTTTTTTCTCCCTTTTCTTCCTCTTTGGATTTTTCCGATAAGGGCACTTCCACAGTCGCTTTGAGTTGAGCTTTCCTAAACGTGTTATTTTGGATTACTGTATCCTTGAATGCTTTGGCGCACTCAGGGTTGGCTTGCAAAACTACTATTGTAGCAACCGAAGTTTAAACGCACTTGACACATGTGCATGTGTAATGCATATGAGGATGGGTGCTTAAAATGACCGGTGATCAGCTTTCCTGCCCGAGATGTTTTCATTGATTGCATCTCCACACTTTTCATACGGCACTTGCGTATGTGCTTGGTTTCGCCTTCTTGGAATCCTCATCTTTCCTCTTTATGATATTTTCTTTCCTTTTTGGCCAGTGCCATGGACAGGTGCTCGTCCGTGCAGTTGATACACTTCTGTGTGACTTGGCACTTATTAAATTAGCGATCATCGGTGCTGCATTTACTGTACTAAAGTTTTTCCTTCTCGGGACAGTTTAAGGATATATGTTCTTCAGGTTTGTAGCATATAAAGCTTATATGTATGCTGTGAAATCTTTCCTGCTCAATGTGCTCTCCTGGGATCCTCATACTGTAGACTAGGTGGCCATGTGTAGCCAACTTTTGTGCGATTTCATTTGAGTTGAAGGTGATTTTAAATGCATGGGTAAAATCACGGAATTTCATCCTTCTCGGACCTTTGCCAATTTGAGGCGTTTTTTATTTCATTTTGAATTCTTCTTCAGAGTGTTCACCAACCCAACTTTCCATTTTACGGCAGATAATACTGCGGTTGGCTGCCACTTGTTTAGGGGTTTCAGCTTCGAGGCAGATCGTCTTTAGTTGACAGGCTTTTGATTCAAACAGGAGCTTGTCCACATCTCTTGTTTCGGCACAAGGAGCGATTAACTCACATGGAACCTCTATGAGCTTAAAGAGTGTGAATTTCATCTCAGCGTATCTTACCTTGCAATGTCGGTTCTTCTGGGCGGGGTTTAGCCGGGGATGGTCGTCAAAGTGACCCTCTTAGTGAGGGTTTCAATGCTTGTTGCGTTCCGTTGCCTTTGGGTATTCATCTTCATTCTTACCCAGTAAATAATATGTAATTATATTTTTGGGGTATGGGACGTATCAGCGATAAATAAAACAAGTAAAAGTGAAAAATATATTTGGATCTGAAAGGGATGAGAACCCCCGCTCATTAAGTAATTGTACCTTGATCGAAAACTGCCGGGATTCAAGTTGGTGATGGAGAGGTGGATCGGGTGTGGCTCCTCTGAAGGAATGAATCATGGTGGACTTTAACAAAGTAGTGGCCGAATCAACTGCCACTACCTTTTTGATACCACCTCTCGTGTTTCTTACATCACAACTACTCCTGAAATGATTTCTGAGCCATGATTCCACTGTGAGCTATTCCTCTAACCACTTTCCTTATGAGACCTTAATTTATTCCGCACCCAGTGGCGGACATAGTTAGGACTAATTAGTGCATGGCCTTCATATTGTGCAAATTCACACGTTGGTTGATAGACAGGGGAAACATTTTTTTTTAAATCCCTCATTTGCTGTATCGACTCGTTTATTAACGGTGTTATAATTATCTTTATAGAAGTGGACGAATTCCACTAGGCACTCCGGATAGGTTCTCAATAAGAAGCGTTGCTCTTAGTCCTTCACAACGTATGAAGTAAAAATGAATTTCTATTGCCTCACCTTCTGCTCCAATCTATATATAATCATCCGTACCAACTATAGTAGTTGCCTTGAGTATATTTCGTTAATCAGTTAAATTAAGGTATTGTGCTATAATAAATTTTAAACACTCGTCATGTCTATGAATGTCATATGATTCAATTATTATTATAAAGGGCACATTTAGCGTCTAATAAACAAGTTTGTTTATGTTATCAAAAATGTTAGTCAATAACTCTGATATAAGAATCGGCATAGGTATGGATTATCTATTTAAAATAATTTATTCTTATCTTTATCATTAATTGCAAAAAAAGGCTTGTTTCTACTTTGAATTTAATATGTTTTTCGTAGTCCGGGTCTGTGCTAAATTTTGAGACCTTAGGTATGCGTTAGCAAAGTTCTACTAATATTATCAGAGTAAATTTAAATTTTAATTTTCTGCTTTTAGTATTTTATTTTATTATCAACCCAAACAAAATTTTATAAATAATTATTCAACTTAATCGGAAAACTGATCATGTATTTAGGTCTCTTTAACAAAAAGATCCAGAGGCTGAATGGCGGCCTGGCTGTCTCTTTTCTAAATGGCTGCCTGGATGATTCCCAGCCCAGAGGGACTCCGCCGCCCCTGGACAATTGAGAAGCAACAATTTAGTACACCGAATAGATCGAGATTTTACCAAATTTATGAAATCTTTATTTTTTTTATTATCATTGTTTTAAATTGAAACAAATGGAAGAGTCAGAATGATATGGAAAACCAGCCTTCAGACGGGACTGCAACTTGATACTGAAAATACAAAATATACAAAATTAGGTAAACTGCAGAAAACAACAAAATTATTGTACATAGAAAGATGGTAGAAAAAGATATCCCACATTTATTTAAATGAGTTAACACCGAATTTGAACAACTGAAAATCTACAAATTAAACAACACCTGTAAGCGTTGTTGTGTCATGGATAAAACAGTAGTTGTAGTTTTCTTAGTGTTACTTACAGGGTGAGCCAAGTCAGGGAAAGATAGGGGCCAGGGTTGCTGAAAAAAATGATATACATCTTTTACATACAATAAAGAGAACAAATTTGTTGACGATGCCGTTTATTTATTTTAAAATTTGAAATAAAAGATAAGATTTAACGACACCTTTGAACAGGTGCTTAGTAACGGAATGAGGTTTATTAATTTATTACATAAAACGACAGAGTAAATAGTAAAATAATGAAACAAAAGGCATGGCGAGTATTATCGTGGTCGGGTGGGAGGGAAAGCCACCAGCCGAAGCCTCGTTGCGTGGATTATAATTATCTCAAGTGAGTCATTAATTTGGGCAACATCTTAAATGGAAATTTTAACCGCGGTTATCATTTCGGTTATCCTGCTTTGAAGTTTTAACTTTGTTAATTATTTCGCTTTTATCCCAAATATTTTCATTAGCACCATTTTGTTGACAGGCAACAAGGATAACAAGGCACGTGCCTGCTGAAGTTTTCTGAAAAGAGTATTTTATAGTTTTGATTTATCTTTTAATGGTCAAACGAGCTTAACTTTAACATAATAATCAATCAGTGGATGACAAAAGCGACAAAGGCCTATCTGATTTGATCAAAGAACCTAACAAGAAGCACCAGTCATCCCCATAAACTCCATCCTGAGGATTGCACCCAGAATTCTCCTTCTAAATCTCCCCCCTCCCCCCGCCTCAATCAAAGCTTGTCAAAAACTAAAGCATGCATGCACCTACAATATCCACATCGATATTAAAATGTTTGGCCACAAAACAAAACTCAAAATCCGATAATCTTATCTCCCCCTCCACTCATCTAACCAGTTCTTCAACGCACTTATATTTGGACAACTCACAACCTCATTCAGTACCCTCAGTCTATTTAAATAATCAGGGTGACTCAGTGAAAATAATATTTTTACTTCTCTCTGTTACACTGACAATCTGCATATATATATATATATATATATATATATATATATATATATATATATATATATATATATATATATATATATATATATATATATATATATATAAAATATATGAATGCAATGTCTCGCAGGAAATATGAAAAGGTGCTGGTGCTTCCAAGTATGTTCTAACTTTATTCAGTTTATTCTCAAGGATAACTACAAGAGAAAATTATATAATAAGGGTATATATAAGCTAGGAAAAGATAAAGGACCGCCACTAAGACAAGAAATCACCAATGAGGAAGTAGGAGAGGGACGAATAAATTCACATTAAGATTTAGCTATAAGAGGTAGCAAGGTCAAACCGAGGGGCAAGAAAGAGTCAAGAACAGAGCCAAAAGGGTTAAAACGATTAACGGATAAAGCGATTGTCTAAAGAGGAAGATTAGAAAAGATACGAGAAGCAAATTGAAGCGAAGGGAAGACGGACAAGGAGAGAGGAAGAAAAATAGAAATAATGTTAATACAAAATCAATGCAATAATTAAATTGACAAATCCAGTTCCCATAAAAATAAAAATTGCCAAAAAATTATGAAGATAAGTCAAAGCTTATTTCTTTAAGAATCAGGTTTTTCATAACAGCATCAATTTTAAAAAGGCCAGTGGAAATGTTAAAGTTATTAAATTGGATTATACATGAACATTCAACAAGGTTTCTTTTAATTGAGTCATCTGAGAGAAAAATAAATTTTGCTAAATTCCAATTAATTAAGTGGTTATTTTTGGACATATGCACAAAAAACGCACTATTATTTACAGCTCTCGTAACATTGTATTTATCCTGATTAATAAGAACCGATAATTGCTTTACGATCTGTTCAAAATATTTACTTAGACAAAGATAACATTCAACCGAATAGACTCCCCAAATATTATTACAATTATTGTGAACTGGAATTTTTTTATAAGTAACTCCTATTTTAAAGCAACTGATTTGTTAAAGTTATTTGAAATACGGGGAAGGTCAATGAAACAAACAGAGAAGGGTAAAACCAAAATGTTTTTAACATTAAAAGCGATCGCAGGAGCTATATTATACAACGTCTCTTTTGCAGAGGAAAGACAGTTGGCAAGAAAGGGATAAAAGTAACATAGTTTATGACCAATTTCAAAGATATTGGAGAATTCCGAATCCATATATTCAGGACTAACAACTCGTAAAGCCCGTAAAAACATAGAGGAAAAAACGGAACGTTTGACTTTGGGACTATGCGCAGAGTAAAAATGAATAGAAGAGTTTGAATTAGTAGGCTTGCGATAGATAGAGTATTTAAAACCAGTCAGTGTTCTATTAATAAGAAGATCTAGAAAGGGAAGGGTTCTATTATTTTCAACCTCATAGTGAATTAAGTTTGGTAAGTAAGCTATTAACATCTTTAGAATTAGGTCACAGGCAAATGACATCATCAATATACCTGTACCAAACAATAGGGAAGTCAAGTATAGTAGAGAGAAGTCTTGTTTCAAAGAACTCCATATATAAGTTAATCCAAACCTTTGAAGAAAATATTTGCCATCGAACGAAAACTTACAATTTTTGGTACAAAGTGAAATGAGTTTTATAAAAATAGTAGCAGGTATGGGAAGAACAATATTTTGAAATTTATCATTAAGGAAATTTAGAAGATCTTTAACTGGAACCTTGGTAAATAATAATGAGCAGACATCGAATACTGAATGGCATTGAATTTAGAAATATGGTCGTAGCTATTTGTAACATGTGAATGAGAAATGGTCCCAACTAGAGATGTAAAAAAAGAAGTAGGCCATTTAGAGAAAGCATAATAGGGCGTAGAGGGAAGTTTGGTTTGGGCGTTTTTACAAGTCCATTCAATTAGGAAGGGTGCCGTTACTTGACTTAAATTTTAAAACTAATTCAGAAAAGTTTTTAAGTAGTAGCCGTACATTTTAATGGAAATAACTATTAACTTGTAGAGTGGGAAATTTCAATACTGAGAGGTAAGTAGCTTTATCATTTAATAAATCGTTCATTTTAGTAATATATGAATTTTTATCCATAATCAAAACAGTTACAGACTTATCGGCCTTAGTAATATGGAGGGAGAAATTTTTACGAAGAGTCAATAAAGCACGACGAAAACGAATGGAGTAATTAAGGTGGACAGGATTAGCCAGACATTGATAAAACACAACCATTTACAATAGAAATTAAATCACTGGGAATATCACCGAATTTATCTAAATTGGCTAATCTTTTAGCAATAGAGACAATAGAGGGTTGGGATGTGATCTAGAAATTCAGACCATATCCTAAGGTTGTAATAGTATTTTCCTCCCAAACTTCGGAAAAATGGTTGGTAAAAGTTTTCGGTCGGCTATTCTTTCTTTGTCCAACTGCTATCCGTGATGAGGGTTTGTAGTTTCCGTTCTAGTTTATGTTTCAGTCTTGATTCTGAGGGTGCCGAAGATGAAATCTTGTAACTCATTGGGCCAATTAGAAGGGATGATAGCTGTGAAAGCATGGTGTCTTGCGTTAGCTTCCTTGAAGGCGATTTCAATCTTCTACTTCAATAAAGAAATACGATTTAAAAGAAGAATCCACTCAATTTCACAAATAGGCTGTCCATTGATCTTTTTATGATGTTTGCCAATGAAAGACTTTGGGATATCTTTTGGGGCAAAACACTTGTTGCTTTCAGATACGAGTCAACTATAAAAAACATTCTAGTTCACAATAATTTTAATAATATTGGAGGAGTCTATTCGGTCGAATGTACTCTTTGTCCAAGTAAATATTTTGGACAAACAGGAAAGCAATTATCTGTCCGTATTAATCAACATAAATACAATGTTACAAGAGATGTAAATAATAGTGCGTTTTTTGTGCATATGTCCCAAAATAACCACTTAATTAATTGGAATTCAGCAAAATTTATTTTTCTCTCAAATGACTCAATAAAAAAAACCTTGTTAAATGTTCATGTATAATCCAATTTAATAACTTTAACATTTCCGCTGGCCTTTTTAAAATTGATGCTCTTATAAAAAAAACTCATTCTTAAAGAAATTAGCTTTGACCTATGCTTCTAATATTTGGCAATTTTCATTAGAACCCGATTTGCCAATTTATTATTGAATGAATTTTGTCATCATTTTATTTCTTTTCCTCTCTCCTTGCTCGTCTTCCCTACATATCTGCTTACTTCCCGTGTCTTTCCTAATCTCCCTCTTTAGACTATGACTTTATCCGTTGATCGGTTTAACCCTTTTGGCTCTGTTCTTAACTCTTTCTTGCCCCTCGGTTTAACCTTGCTACCTGCTATAGCTCAATCTTTAAGTGAATTTACCTACCTCTCTCCTACTTCCTCATTGGTGATTTCTTGTCTTAGAGTCGGTCCTTTATCTTTTCCTAGCTTATATATACCCTTATTATATAATTTTCTCTTGTAGTTATCCTTGAGAATAAACTGAATAAAGTTCGAAAGTACTTGGAAGCAGCTTTTCATTTTTCCTGCGGGACATTGCATTCATTGCGAACTTTACGTACTACTTTGTGAGCTATTTACTTCATATATATATATATATAGGGAGAGACCAAGCCTATATTAATTTTTTTCCCAGACCTTTGTGACTACCATTCCATTTAATGAACCACATCACATTATTGGTTATTTTTTGCACAAAATATGCTGCACATATTTTGCTACTCTTAAGTTCTCCTACTGAGTTCAGCCAATGTCCATCCATTTCAAAATTTAATTCCCTATTATCCCTTCCAATGTTAAAAACTTTATATTTCTTGAAGTTAAATGTTACCTTCCACCTATGATTCCAATCTGCATTTTAAGGTATCCTTCAACTTCCTTTACCTTAGCTGCCAATTCGGTGTCATCAGCAAAAATAAACAATTTCCTATTAACTTCCTCCCCGAGTTCATTAATAATTTCAAATAATGATGAGCCCAGAGCTGATCCCTGAAGCACCACTAATGATGTCCTTCCACTGTGACTTTACTAGCACCACTCTCTGTTTCCTATTCTTCAGCCATTGAGCGATCCAATTTTGAACAATCAATGTTATACCAAGTCTTTTTGATTTGTAATCTAGTCTTTTATTTGGAACCTGGTCCAAAGTTTAATTCAAATCCAAGTAAATCACCTGTACATTATCTCTCTTATCTAGGAACTCCTTTTCGAAATAGCTCGTTTGGCACAAAATAAAAAACTCAAGGACGGGGTATCCAAGAAAGGCGGCGGGCTTTATGATACTTGCCATAAGTCGGTAAATTTTCTTTTATTTTAAGAGATATGAGATGCCGAATGGAGCTCTTAGGTTTGTGGTAGTGTGATGGGGGATGATATCTGACAGGCATGTGTGGCGAATATCATCCATTTATTATTTAAGTCGTTGAGGAATTATGAAAAAACGAATTTCCTAATGGATTTATTTAGATCCTCGCGAAAAAGGATTTATAAAAAAATGAAGTAAGATATATTTTGCAATACACAATAATTAAATATGCAGTCTAATGGAAGTCGAAAAATTAAAAGTAAAAATTGCTAATATGTACTTATGCATTACGCAAAGTTAATTCAACAACAGCGTGCACGTATGAACCGTTTGGTAAATTTAAATTAGTATAGAAATAATTGAGGTAATGAACTGTTAGAATAAACTCATACATAAATAGATTAGTATATTTTAAGTAAAAAACCGATGTTTGGGTAGAAGGAGATGAAAATAACAACAACTACAAAAGGATCGAAAGAGAAATAAGATGTAAATGGAGAAAAGCTTCACACCATAATTCATGCAACAGAAAGCGCATATACTTGTAGTTTTATAAACAAAGAATCGCTATATGTATCTAGTTGTTAACTACATACGATAGAAGAAAATATACGGGGTTATTTCTATCAAATTCGTGCAAAAAATGGAAGAAAGGAGAGGAAACATACAAGGAAATAGAAAGTCGAACGCTATCCCAGTAAACAGGTTTGCATAAGGCGATCTTACGAGGCTGGCGAAGGAGTAAAATATTCAATGCAAATCGAGTAATCTCATAGTTTGTATATACGAACAACCTGTGGAGAGAATAGCAAAGAGCTGACTTATAGACATATTTGGATTATACAGTTCATGTTTATAGATATGCACAATCTGAGGCGTCGCCATTAATATACGGTGGTGTTACTTTAAGAATGGTACATTTGTTAAAGAATGCATGTAAGAACGTCCTCTTTTTAGACTTTGACTCTAAATAGGGTAATATAGATGATCCTTAAAAGAAAAAAAAAATTGGGCTGAAAGGGATACATCATCTCTTCTCTAGGAATTCTTTATGGCAAGATTGAGGATCCCCCGAATCTGTCGACTGGTGCACCTAGTCAACATTAACATCTATCTCCTCAAATTTCTTTTTTTTTCTTTTAAAGTATACTTATGACAATCTTTCACTGAAATGTCTCCTTGTTTATTTTGGAGCTTTATAATTGGAAAGCTCCTTCTCCTAAAGCGCTTTAAAAACAAGAGCTTAATAGAACATCTTAAAAAGATAAGTCAGAGGATGGCATATCCACGCCGTTGAGTTCGTGCATTGTATATAAATTTACTTGGCCAGCTGTAAGCAGGGGACCTATATAGGAAGCACGGCGCGTTCTCTTCAAGCACCATACTGTCTTCACATGGGTATAAACTATAGAACCGGTAAAACATTGACCAATAAAGAGTATTTTTCCATCATAAAACAGGTAATAGATTGTAAAATAGACGTATCTTGAAATGATTTTTCTGGATTGCTAAATCTACATCCACTGTCCGCATTAAAAAATCACTCTGTATTAAATACAACCACCCGAATTTAAATAATTATCCGTCATCCTTTCCGTTATTTATAGCCTAACAACCAACCAAGCAGTATTTAATCTTTATTTTCCTGCCCGTTTTCACTTCTCATTGTCATCAGATCATGTAAGGCCATGTTCTGTTTCTTTATTTAGTTTTACTATATTGTATATTTTTTCAATTTTTCCCAATTTCAAATCCTAAGTTTTGTACTGTTACGTTTATTTGTTTGCTCTCGATAAATATAATTTCGTTTCAATTATTTTCTATTGTACTTACCTCACTATCTTTATGTTTGTTTGTTTTTTATTAATATAGCATTCATTTCAGTATCTTACCGTCGTTTGTGTCATTTTTTACTTAAATTGAACTTGTACCGTATAATAGATTTAATTTTAGATTTCAACTTTGTTTGTAGCTCCTGAAAATGGGTTTTGAAATTACCCAAAACGTAAAGATTAAAGATGATACCCGCCTTCTTTGTTTTGTCCTTCTTAATATATGTATATATATATATATATATATATATATATATATATATATATATATATATATATATATTTTATGCATGTTTTGGGGTGGTTTCCATATTATAGGTTATATGCTTTCCTTCCTGAGAGGTTTTCTGGTCATTTAAAAATATGGTCAATTTCAATTGTAGGCTTCTAGTTATTTTTCAGAATTCAAATAATTAAGATCACATTGACATCATAATAGTCTTTTCTCAACGAAGGCGCCATAAATATCTGATTGTTTCATGGGGGATAGTCACCTCGTACCTCACTCCTTTTTGGTATTTCTCATTGTCCGATTGCAGTCTAGGAGACGATGTTTCATGACTGTATATATACACATATAGGAAGGTACGTTCCTGTTGCGTTATTTAGTTCATTTTTATGAGATGCACTAGAAATGAATTGGCGTTTCATGAGCCAATAATTTTTCTAGTTTATGAATTCCCTATTAATAGGTATTTCATATTGATTTGTTTCCAAATAATTATTGAACAGCCCTGCGATGATCATAATACCATAGTTTCTTCGGAAATATATTATTTTTGTTGGCTTTTTCAGCCGTTTCTTTGACTTCGTGGTATAGTTTTTTAAAATTATATTGCTCGGCCTGAGCTCTTTAAGGTTACCCTATTACATTTTTTAAATGAAGTAGTACATAAACTTGTGCCATATAATTGGAATGATACTTTCTCTCAAAAACATATTTCTAAGAAGAGAAACGAATATGCTAGTTGGATATGTTTCCCTCATCCTTTAAATGGTCTATTGTTATAGCATCATAACCCGGCAGTTTACAATTTTTCATGTTAATAAGCGCGTACTAAACTTCGCCCTTTTTACTCTGGCACTTTGTCCTCATCGCGATAAAATTTATCATTTTAACATTGGCGTGACAGATGTGGGGCAGAAAACTGGGCTGTTTAATTTTTAGGCCACTTATCGATTGTTGGTGGAATCGAGCTCAAGTGCTCACTGGTTAATATGATATTTTATGTGTTATTACAGGTTTTCTCTTTGTTTTTGCTCTGCATGCATTTTGCATTCTTCAGAAGTTCTCTTGCTACTTCTCCTCGCTTTACCTATCCACACATAACAATGATTTAATAAGCTGGTTTTCTCTTTAAATATAATTTTACTTTTGACTTTGCTTTTAAATCTCATGATTGTTGAAAATTTACCGGACGTCCACATAAAGAAATATAAAGTAAGGAGAGCCTAGTACCAAACAAGGTGAATTAATTTCTTCATTTAATGTCACTCATTTTCTAATTTGTTATAGAGAGGAATAAATGAACCACTTAAACCAAACATTTCGAATCCGAGAAGAATAATATTACACTTATTTAAGCGTTATTTAGCTCAATATCTCTTTATATTTAGCATTTTATTGAAATTTCTTCTTCCCACTGTTTTTATCATTCCCTTTCATACAAAAGATCTTTAGTGGTTGTCAGGTAAATTAGTTTCTTATCCTATTCTAAAAGTAGGTAAAAGAGTAGCATCCATGACGTTTTCATCGAAATCATACTTGTGGTCTAGCATAATATCAGTGGAAAAATGCAGTTTCTGTAATATCGTACGGATATTGTTATATTAAGTAATAATAATTGTTACAAGGTTACAAACCACTCTTATTTCTAAGTAATAAAGTACAAGTTTATAAACTAAGGTATCGTGGTGAGAAGTAGTAGCCGCATGTACTAAAGTATCCCTCTCACTATACTTCTCTCACATTTATGATAGAGAGAGTAAAAGAGCGATGCGGATCTGATTTTTCGTTGAGTGATTATCCAAAAAAGGATTCCAAAATTTGGTCTCTAAATTCAAATAAAAAGATTGGAAAGGAACAAAATTATTCGCACCGTAGTTTTGGAAATGGATCTACGCCAGATTGCTTGTGCAAGTTATGCATATTCATTTAGATTTAGTTGGGTGTGCAATCGCCCCAAACATCTTAAGATTTTGTTGAGAAATATCGCATTTTCATTTTATTATTCTTTTGAATGGCTAAATGAGGCTTCTGCCGCTAGATGGCGCCACCTAGCACCAAATCCGAAGTCAGATTTGAAATCTCCAGGGTGAATAACCATATGTCCCATGGTCATATAGGTCACTTCATTGCTTAAATGAGTACAATTGAACTTTACTCTTTTTTGAAAAATAAGCGACGCCTTGACCTGGCACTTTGCCGCAAGTGAAAAGACTAAATAAAGGCATTTAACCGACAAGTTCAAAGCAGTATTTGAGATGTTACATCTCAAAGAACTCATTGAAGGCATTGATATTGTAGGGAGATAATTGTTCTAAACAAAAATTAAGCCCATTTCAACATCGTCGCGGTAGACTTTAATGTAAAAGTTGGTCAAGAAAATGAATCAAGAAAGGTAAAGTACTAAATGGAGGAACAAGATGAAATGGGACAAGATTTGGTCGATTTTACATTGGGCCAAGACTGCAAGACTTCCAACAGTATGTTAAGAAAGAATCAACAGCGAATATGGTCTTTAAGAAGCCCAAACTACATCCACCACCAACCAACTCATTGAATTAGAAGAATGAAGCAACCTCGTTATAAAGAAAATGAGAGCTGACATCAAAAGATTTAATACCTCATTGTTGAATACACCATCCATTAACAAAATGGAGTATAAAATGGAAAAAAAAAGACTTTTAAAACTAAAATCTCGCATATTTGCTAAACAAGATGAGGAGTGTACAATCATCAAGGGTCAAGAAACCATAGTTAAAAGAACAAGAAAGGATTATGAAATGTTATCCTAAAGCAGCAGTAATATCCAGAAACACAGACATCCAACAACACCCAAAAAGGTCCAAGCCGTTCTCAAATCAGAAATTGAAATTGCAATAAAGCAAACGAAGAGCTACAAACCCCAAGTCCGTACAACATTAATTCGGACTTGCTGAACGATTCTATATATCTCATTATGTATTAACAAGCTTTTTTCTTCCCTGAATGTCTTAAACAAGACAAGATTTCAAAGGTCTAGGTCAATCTCATATAATCTTCTTCACAATAATGGTGATTAAATGGACCTTAAAAACACCACACCAATCAGCTTTCTCTCGTGTTACTACAGATAAACTCTTTATACGAGTTAAAAAAATTTCAGAAATAACAGAACATGGATAAAAAAAAAAATAGAAAACAAAGATATGGAACTACAATGTTATCCACAAATCGTTCAGGAGAAGTAGACGGCGGAGCTGCAATGGCTATCAAGCAAGGATTGCAGTTCAAAACAGTACAAAGAATGGAAGATACCTACTTCGCTATAAACGCTCAAATGGAGTTAAGCAACATCATTGTCACAAAAGAATACCAGCCACACCGTCCCCATCAATTTTCGGTGTAAAATTTTACTAAGTCATTTAAAAATAGGACGGTAGTAATTTTTATGGGCGATTTAAACGCTCAGTTCATCGCATCCGGGTATAGATCTACAAACATATTCTGAAAACAACTTAACACACTTAATATCAGGCGGAGACTGCAAAGACTATGACCCAACTTCCCGACATACCTACAAGGAGAATTCGCTACCTAACATGTGATCTGCCTGGCTAATTTCAATCTTGCCTTCAACTATTTAATGGAACCAGTAGAGGTCCGTTTTAATGACCATAATGCAACTCTAATGCATATAAATAAGCAAATTATACAAAGACCTATAAGGAAATGGAAGCCATACCACAGAGCAAAATAGGATAAGTACAAAGAATTACTTCAGACGTACATACCAGACCCCTGCCATAAGCCAATCCAGAGTAAATCAACGAGGAGATGCATAGGAGTAGAGAAGAAGTTAAGAGGGCAGAGAAGGGACCTTCCCCCTTATCTAGTTCAAAATCTTCCCACAGTTCAAATCGACACCAGAAATAGTGGCAATGAGCGAGGATATTAGCCCGTTGGCAGAAGATATAAGAAGATTAACTCCATCAAGGGAGTCATACATTGAAACCATGAAACAGAAAAGAAAATTAATAAGAATTATTCACTTGAAAGAGAAAAAGAAATGGGATCATACATATTAATAGATTAAAGGCACAAAGAGTAAATTATAGAATGAAAATTAAGGACACAGGGAACAACATTTTAGAAGAAGAAGCTGAAATAGAGACAATGTTAAGAGAGCAGTGCTTAAATGTGTTCAAAATCAGTGACGAATAGAACCAGAACTATGACTTTGAATTCAAACATCAGATCGTGGACGAGTTAAATGTAGCAATATAGAAGACATACTTCTTCCACTTTGTCGATGAAGGACGAAAAAACATCGGGGAGCAGATGCGCTTATTACATCAGAGAAAGTAAAAGATACGATAAAGAGCTTCAAACAATGAGCCCCAGGAAGATCGGAACTCACCAAGTTCAATTACTTTGAACCTCGCCTGAACGAATACAAAAAAATATTCATTTTGTTATTTCACACTTCGTGCAAAATTGTATTCGTAAGAAAAAGCATTTCAAATTTCAATCTTGTAGTCGTACCCAAACTATTCCAATTTCAAATGACTTAAGAACTCGCATTGATTGAGCATAAAGCTCGTGTATTAGAAGTGATTTTTGCGTCAACCATCTGGTATTAATTATTTGTAGTATTAATCTTTATATTAGACCATCTTATTATAGAATTAGTATATTTAAAGATTTAAGATTTTGTCCTTTTCTGTGATTAAAAGTATATTTTGTCGGAGTTGTTTAATTAAATCCACGAACGCAGCATTGGCAATAGATATATCATAATACGAAGCCTCCCTGGTTAAAGAATTAAATTAGAGCACTCTTAGAGAAAAGTGGAACGGATTAACTCATGTACGAATCAACCGTACATACGTACATGGCCGTAAACCACGACATAAAAATTAGTGTCAGGTGTGGGGTAATTAGAAGAACTCAATAATAGGTGATTGTGTTGCATCCCCTTGATTAGTAACAAATTTGTGACTAAGCGTCCGAGAAAAATTTAACATAATAAGAGGATAAAATGGATCTGTATTTTTTTTAATTGATTGTGGTTAGCCAGTTAATAATGTTAATTATTTATTTTTGGTAGTGCTATTCCAATTAACAGAAAGTGTGGATGGTAAGGGTGGGTTAGTCAGAGTGCTACTTGTTTCGTGGTCGCATAAATACCATTAGCATACATCGGTAGGTTTTTGACGCACATAAGTAGAAGGTCAAGCATTCCGTCAATTTGGCTTTATTCTTCGAAGACATCTCAAATTTGGCGTGGATTCAACAAGGCCCAATTCTTGAAAAAGCAAATAAAGAACTAATTGCTTACGTCCGGAAACAAGAAAGGACGGGAAGAGAGGAAAAGAGAGAACAGGCGAAAGCGGAAAAAGAAGAAGAAATAAGAATGCAGATGGAAATAGCAGCAGAAGAGGGAGAACGAATACACTAATATTAAAGGGCATTGAGCAAGAAACAGGTGGAAGTCAATTTTGTTGAATCCCGGCCTGGAGCTACGCAAGTACTTACGATGAAACTCGCAGCATATAAAGATAACAAAGATCTGTGTTCTTACCTGACACACTTCGAGAAAATATTTGAGGTCAATCATTGTGACATAGAAACAGATGGAATCGCCAGATTACTGCCTCTGCTTGACACCCGTCTCCGTGATATAGGATAAAATTTAGACATGCTAGAATTCAGCCTGGTCAAGCATACCGTCAGTTTGGCTTTATTCTTTGAAGACATCTCAAATTCTGCGTGGATTCAGCACAAGTGGCAAATGAGTTCGACTCTCTCCTTGAATTCACTCTTAAGGAGCAATTATTGTGTACCCTGCCCCCAAAGATACGATCATTCGTCAAGGACAGGCGAGCCGCTACCTTCAATGAGTGCATAGATGAAGCGGATGTACATGCTTCCAATCACAAAATATATCTTCGAGAAGTTAAAAAGAACCAGCCCTTGTCTGCAAAGGAAGGTGGATATCCCTAAAAAAACCAGCAAAAAACCCTTCCCCTTCCCCCTAAATTTGTCAAGACCTCCGGACACTCCAAACCCAAATTCTTGCCATCAAAGGATCAGAGAGAAATTAAGCCCCCTAGGTAATCTAATCACCTCGTCCTCATCATACCCTAGAAACCCCGTTACGTGTTTTAATTGTGGCAGCCCAGGTCATATTATCTTCCATTGCCCCCAAAATTCAAGACTTAGGTCGTACTCGGGTCAACAAGTGCACAACATCACCGCATCTCTCTCCCCAAAACAACCTCCTGCTTCAGCGCCACCTTCGTCCACATCTAATTCCCCTGACCAACAGGTGAACTTTTTGTTTAATAAGTGTTCTCACGGAGAACTAAATTTCGAGACTGGATCAGTAAATGGTTGTAGAGTCTCGACATTGGTACGCGATACAGGGTGCTCCTGTATCGCCGTATCAGGTAAATTGCTCCTCCCCAGTCAGCCCCCATCACAAGAGGTTCGCGGTCGTCCAGGACTTCCTGGGTAGATCAAACAAGTTCCCCGTAATCAGATGCCACATCCAGTGCCAGTACTTCACTGGCTGGACCGAGGTAGTGGCAGCGCCAGTAGTCACTCGGATTCATGCAACTAAGAGGGCAGTGGCCCCGACCCCTTTATCTCCTCTTGTGAACTCGGAATACGAAGAGCTTAATTCCCAAGCCTTTGCTACCGCCCAGAAGGTCTGTCTAGCTCTCCAACCCCTGTGGGAGAGGCCCTCATCTCCATTTTCTCTTGAGTCGGCATCCCTACTGAAATCCTGTCATATCGAGGCCGCTAGTTCACCTAGGAACTGATAGAATACGTGGGCAACTTACTCCTCATCAAACCCCTCTTTACAACCCCTTTTCCCCCCTCTGCAAACGAGATGTGTGAGGAATTAAATGGTACCATAAAGGCAGTGTTAAGAAAACTCTATCAGTCTCAGCCTCGAGAATGGCATCGCTACCTACCAGTCACCCGCCTCGCGTGCTGAGAGATTCCTCACAGAACCTTGGGTTTCGCTCGCTTTGAATTGGTGTACGGACCTAACGTCCGAGGACCTATGAACATGCTTAAGGAGCTCTTCACTAATCCACAATTAGATGAAGAAGTTAAATCCTCCTACGAATAGGTGATCGAGCAGCGCTAACGCTTTGAGAAATGTGCTGAGTTGGCCCGTTTAAACGCGGAGTGCAACCTTGAAAAATACAGAACTTATTTCAACTTAAATGCAAAAGCTCGAAAATTAAAGCCTGGGGAGGAAATGTTGTTATTACTACCTACAGAGACAAATAAGTTTCTCTCCCAATGGAAGGGTCCCTTTCCTGTCATAGAAGCTCGTGGCCCCGTTGATTACTTGATTAAAACTCCCTCAGGCCATAAAATGTATCACATAAACATGCTCAAGAAGTATCACCACCGAGCGTGTATTAATAATATTGTGAAGCTGGAAGAAGAAGGAACCGTGGAAGCTTTATACCCATGTGGACCTCTTCAGGTGGTAAACACGGTATGCGTAGAGTCTGACAAATGAGATCCTCTACCCTCATTGTCCTTTCCCCAGGACGACCCGCCCACAGAGTTAGATTTGCACCCCCACCTTTGTTGTCTCAGAAATTCACAATTATCCGCCCTATTGAAGGAATTCCCTGATGTAATTTCCGAGAAACCAGGGTGCTCTAAACAGTTTGTTCATTAGATAAAATTGAAGATACAAGAACTCGTTAGATCTAAACGTTATCCCCTTCCAATTTATCATCGATCCGCCTTTAACGCAGAAGTCAAAATGTGCTACAGTTGGGGATTATCGAGCCTTCGTCCTCCGATTATTGCTTGCCGATAGTGATGGTCCAAAAACCTGACCATACTTTTCGAATGTATGTTGATTTTAGGAAACTTAACTCAGTTAACGTTTTTGACCCCCAGCCTAATCTGCTAATTAACCAAAGCCTATACCTGTTGGAGGACGCCAAATACATCTCCGAAATGGATTTGTGCAAGGTTAATCATCAAATCCCGTTAGCCGACTCGTCTAATAGGCTAACTGCGTTTGAAACTGATGAAGGCCTGATGCAATTCACCCGATTGCCATTTGGTTTGGTCATGGCTGGGAGCAATTATAATCGGATGATTCTTCGAATTGTGGATGGCTTGAGCGACATGTCTTTCTATTTCGATAATGTATACGTGGCTACACGTACATAGGAGCGACACAAACACTCACTCCGAGCTTTGTTAAATCGGATCCGCGATCACAGATTAACCGTCGGACAATCTAAATTCCACTTCGCCTATGAGTCACTCTCGTATCTGGGATATGAAATACGTCAAAATCGTTTCAAATGCCAGAATGTCAGACTCATGCAATGGAGTCTATTGTTAATGGAGTACCAATTTACCATAACCTATATAAAAGGTTCCGATAATTGTATAGCTGATAACTTGAGCCGAAACCCCACAGAAGGCTAATTAAACGCCCGTTGGTCTTAAGACCAATTTTTGTTGGTATACATTAATGAGGTAAGTGTATAGTTGATGTAAGGAATACCCGCCTAAATGCAGATTAATAGTCAGTTTCTTTTTATTATTGTAATTGATGTTTTTTTAAGAAGTTTAAATTGGTTTGTGTGTTCCGGTCTTCTTGGCCTTATTAGGACATTTTAAAGGCCGCATTTTACCTGTCTATGTACGTGGTCGCGTGTGCGTACAATTTCATTAAGTCTTATTTGTGCATGATGGTTGACCACTGTATTATCACTGTAACAGTCGGACTTGGAATTGCGTTCCAAGACATGTCTTTTATGCGTGTGTATTTTTGGTTATTTTGCGCTTGAGTTCTCAACACTGTGCCCCTTCCTTAGGAGGGAGGAAATGCGGAGAAATGAATATAACGAGAACAAGCAGACGCTAGGTTTGTTTTTATACAACGTCAACCGTTACGCTCCACATGTACCAAAACTCCCCACCTCCTTCCCCGCTGTCCCAAGAGCCTTCGAACCGTACGCAAAGACCAACTTCGGTCAGCAGATTTCGTAATTTACAAGAGGGGGGTGTTTATCTCTTATCCCGAAGTCAAGTATCCAAGACCTGCTTTCTTCGTCCGTTAATATAAACATAGGATGGTGTGAGAGCCTTTATAAGGAAAATATTGCTGCGTAAGGCTTCATCGGCAGAAAATCTATGAACAGGCTCACTGTTCCCTCCGATTGTTTATGTCTATTTTTCGCCAAATAGACGAAATCTCACCTTCCCCGTGCATAAACATGAAGGAGCGAAGTCTCATGCTTTGAAATTTATCCCCTTAGAGAGGTGCACAACTGTTGGATATTGATGGTTCGCCCCTCCTGAACTTCCTCGTCTCCCCTCCCCCAGTGGATAATCGACGTATATATTTCGATCTTGATAAATTTGGAGGAGAATTCGCGTAGCCATCGAGAGAAGAAAACGAGTCTCTGAGTCAAACATAAAAATAGAGAAGATAGTTGGAACCAAGTGGGACTTACCCTCCCGAGGCTGTTACTTTGGTCGCTTAGAAGACCAGTGGTATGAGACCAACTCTCCTACAATTCTCATACAGAGAAAGCACGTATATCAGTTTTCTGAAAAAGCATAGAGATACCCCTCACCATTGAGGAAAACCAAAGTGAATACCCATTTGAGTAGTGATTCACATGTTGGTTAAGTCTCATCGTCGATAAGATAGAATTGGTAAAACAGGGATCGGGATAACTTCCATTCATCCATTCCTCAAGTCAAGAGAAGCACCGTCACTTGCCTCCACCACCCCGGGAGAAGCATCGGCTGTTATCCCAACCCTCCTCGCCTCAGCGAGGACGTCTGCAGTCAAACTCACCCAGACCAACTAATCGAGGCGGCTCACTTTCAAGGTCACCCAACTGTCGACACACTCCCAGTTAAAGGTAAAATGAATACAAAATAAATATTCATTTTGTTATTTTCCATTCCGAGCAAAAGTGTATTCGTAACAAAACCATTTTAATCTGATAGTCGTAACCAAACTATTTCGATTCCAATTGACTTAAGAACTCGCATTAATTGAGCATAAAGCTCGTGTATTAGAAGTGATTTTTGCGTCAACCATGTCGTATTACTTATTTGTAGTGTTAATTTTTTATTAGACCCTATTACTATAGAATTAGTGTATTTAAAGTTTTAACATTTCGTTCTTTTATGTGATTAAAAGTATATTTTGAGAGAATTGTTTAATTATATCCTTGATCGCAGCATTGGCAATAGATATATCATAATACGAAGCCTCCCTGGTTAAAGAATTAAATTAGAGCACTCTTAGAGAAAAGTTGAGTGGATTAACTCATGTACGAATCAAATGTAAATCCGTACTCGGCTGTAAACCATGACAGTGATATTTTTCGCTCAAGCGGGAAAACCCTCAGATCAATCGGGTAACTACCGTTCTTTCTCTCTACTATCGGTAAAATATTCCAAAAAATAATCAACAAAAGACTGTCGCAATTCCTACATGATAACTGTCTAAGGAACAAATGTCAATATGGGTTCAAGCAAAAAGAATGAACAGAGATAGCCTTAGGAGTCATCCTAAAAAAGATTGCAAAAGCAAAGGGAGAAAAAAGAGCGTGGAAGTAGTTAGCCAGGACGTGTACAAAGCATTAGACAAAGGTTGGCAGAGATATGTGCAATTCAACATACCTAGACTTGGAATGAACAAGATCGAACGGATATTATGCGATTATGTAATGGAATTACGTGACTATGTGGAACAAGGACGCCATCTCTAAGACGTATTCAAGCTAGCTGATGGTATAACAAGGAGGATGTTTGAGGCCTTATCTTAATATAATCTATACGGCAGATATACCGTGACCCAGAAACAAGGGCTGCCTGAAAATTCAAATTAGCCAACGACATTATTTAACTAATGGTTTGCCCTTATGGCAAAAGAGATAAAAAATATACATAGATACGACAAAAAATGGCAACTATGACCAACTGGGATAAAGCGAAGATGGTAGCTGTGTACATAAAGAGCATCTCGGATTTATATGTAGAAGGATAGCGCAACAGATACGACAAAAAGTGTAAATGGTTAGGCTAACCATTAAGACAGTATATTACAAAAATCATGTCACTGAGCGGAAAAATCGAGAAAAGGTGGGCTGGTATTAGTTTACAAGTTAAGAAATCTCAGCATGAAGAAGAATAGGAAGATTACCAGTCCATAATACAATATGTGATCCTTTTTCAAACCCTAGCAATGTACACAATATCGTGGATGAATCTACTAGGTTTCAAAAGAGTACAGAACAAAGCTAAAAACATAATAATAAGCACTAGAAGAGGAGAACTAAGAAGACGAGACATTCAAAGACATTCAACTTTTAACTTATCACGCTAACTATAACTAACTACAATGGACAGCGATTTGCCTGATCTCCTGGCAAAGTAACATATATTTTCAAACCTATATTTCATTAACTATCACCCTGGAATTAGAGTAGATACGTCCGACAGGGGTCACGATAGACAGCAAGGATCTAGAATAGATACAGTCTACACATCGTGGTTCAGATTCCACGTAAATCTGTTGGTCCATAGAATAACTAAGTCCACTTTGTTGACTTTTACTATATTTCCTTGCTGTCTTGTCCTTACACTTACTTCTTCCCCTCCCCCTCCATTATACCCACCGTAGCCAACGTGTCTGACGCCTACATAAGCTTGGGATAATGGAGCACCGGGCATTGCCCACCCTCTGCTTAGCCTCTCTTTTGAGTGCCAAGTGGGAGGGGGAGGGGGCACGAGCAGTTCTCTGTTTCCAAATTCTTTGTTCAATTCATTTTATTTCCAACAGAAAAAGACTTAATTTGAATTCAATTTACGCGTTTCACCCAGTAACGCTACTCACCGATAGAGGAGGCAAAGCAAAGCATCCGCGAGAAGAACAACGTCCTTTCTTCACTGTAAAATCAACAACGAACTTTCAAGAAAGAAGAAAGATATGAGTCCACTGAACTGATTAAAGATTATGCTTAGATTTTTAGCCTAAATTCATACTTTTACTTTCTCAAATTTCAAACGCTAAAATAAATATAACTCGATCACCTCTGCGCTTAGGTTTACTTTAAAGTAGTGTGTAGGTAACTATGGAAAGAAGCCCATTTAGGAGCCGCGAAGAAGAGGGTCTTTATGACCACATGCCCAAAGTTGCTTAGAGGCGCCTACTATAAATAGAACTAATAAGCTAAGGTGGTCCATGAGGGCTACTCTCAATAGGAAGGTCTATAGGGACCCATGTGCCGTTTATAAGAATAGGATCTCTCTAACTATCTCTCTTTTTCAGGTTTATCTGAGGAGTGAGTTGGGGTCAAAGAAACAAGTAGAAGAAGACAGAGAGTCATGGGTACTCGATAATATGATGGTGTGGATACCACCCATGAATTGGATTGGTGGCAGGCTTGAATGCCTCCGAGTACCACTTAGGAACATGGAGCATGAAGCATCAAAACCTGACAAAGGAAAACTATACGAAGCAATATATGGTTATGTAAAGTTCATCCGTATAATATTCATAGATGTCGCAAACGAATACGTCATAATCTGTAAGACCGACAATAACCTGAGAAACCTAGTTTCCATCGAGTGAGTGGAAACACTTAAAAATAGTGCTAATACCGAGAATTCCCCCGCAATTTACAGAAGTCTTGTATGCAGAAAGGTCCACCTCTGTGTAGGCTCTCATACAAATGAGAAAATTAAGATTAAAATTTAAAAAAACAACAACAAGGGATCAAGATCACGGAGGAGATAAAATTAGGAAGTCAGACGTATTTAATTACACATATGTAATAGATTTCTCCAGTACCCAAATAATATCATTGTAATGATTATAATGTAATAAATAATATCGAATCCTCATTAATTAAAGGAATTCAAAATTTCAATTTATCTGAAGGGCAGCTTATACAAGGGGTGTTCCCAAAGTAATGCCTCCTAATTTTTTATTCCGCCCCAGGGGACCGAGGGAATTGTTTATAAGATTTTATATGATGCCTGAACCTTTGCACTAATAAACTGAAATTTTCACATCTCTCTATTGCTGATATTGACCATTTGACAGTAGAAGAAAGCAACCCTTGTCATGGACGTGCGTCAAAAGCAGATATGCGCCAATGATTTCCTCCGTACAGAAGAAGTTGAACTAATCGACATTCACCAACGGTTGGTGAACGCTTACGCAGCTGGGGCAGTTGATGTAAACACGTTTAGAAGATGGGTTCCTCGATTGGTGGATATTTATCGAGGCACAAGTTTGAGTCCTTTGATTCACTGAATATATCTAATCCAACGCTAAATCCCCGAGAATGAAAAGAAATAAGAAAAAAATGGTTATTGTCCCCCCGTTCGCCCCCATACGCCGACCTCGCCAGATTGAGTTAGGCTTATGGGCAGATAAGGCATTGTTCTCCGGCTCGGCTGTGCGTTCCCTCGAAGCTCCCACCCCATTGTCCCCCATGCCAAGGAGATGTCCTGGCTATTTATATGGAAACTTTACCACTAAGATCAGATTGGAGATCCAGATTTTCGTCGCGAAACATCACCACGACCTCTCTCTCCCTTTGTGCGCCAAGGAACCTCGACCTCGAGATTCACCATCACTTGTCCAGAAGGAGGACAATATTCCTTGAGTGCCAAAGGTTCGAGCCTCTCGTGACGCCAAGTCCCCAAGGCTTCCCCCCCCCCCTGTTGTTCAGAGGAGAACAGCATTAGAACAGCCATTGTTCGTTTTGAGCCCTTCGCCAAGAAACGGTTCTCACCCTTTCCCCTTGTTGTTCAGAGGAGCACAGCATTAGAACAGCCATTGTTCTTGAGCCCGTAGACAAGAGACGGTTCTCACCCTTTCCCCTTGTTGTTCAGAGGAGAACAACTTTAGAACAGCTATTGTTCTTGAGCCCGTAGACAAGAGACAAATCTCACCCCCCCTTTGTTCAGAAGAGAACAACGTAGAACAGCCATTGTTCTTCAAGCCGTTCGTCGAGAACCGGTTCTCCTTCCCAAGACGCCACGTCAGGATCCTATTATTCCCCCTCCTTCGGCTGGAACTCGCCAGCGGACCGAAAATTCCTTCGCGCCACCTTCCACTGCACCACTAGTGTAAAAGTTACGTAAGCCAAACGTCACCTTTGAGTACTTAACCCTTTTGTCAATTCGATCCTGTGCTTTAAATGGTTTATCGAACCATCCCATCTCTTTAACTCTATATTTGTTTTACCTTTTTAAATCCTTTAATTCCTCGGATTAGCCCGAGTCTCCACGACCCTTTCCATTCTCTGTTTATGTCAATATTTTCCGAATTTGTGTTTGTTGATAGTTATTATTAATAAAACTCTATTTTATTAATGATAGCAATATTATTATCCTTGAGCTCAGTTCCACTTCTTAAGCATATCGAAGATACATAATATCAGGCGCCAGACATTAACGCACTCTAAAGATAATTAAGGAAGTTCCCTCAACGAATAGTGATATATGGTATCGTCGGGAGTCATTCTACGACAGTCATGAAATTTTGTGAAGTTTGATGATGACCATTTAAGGTGCCTCCTGCCTTGTACATTTTAGCTTCTTAGGTAAAATATACAAATTGCTACTACAATCAAACAAACGATTATTTTAAATGCAATATTCTGTACCTAAAGTTAGGGAATATTCTAAAAAATTCCACGAAAATTCATTTCTGATGCAATTTTCTTTACGATTGAGTACCGTCTAAAGACGTCTTTTCTCGATCATTCTAAAATCTTTGTAAAATAAATCAAGATAGGCAAAGCGAGACGGTAATCACAAAAAGTAAAGATGATAATACCTGTTAAATAGCAATAGTGTGTGAAATAATTGATTACATTTGTGTCACGTGCTATAGTGTAAAAGGTTTAGTATTTTATAACATGTAATACTCCAATAGTGAATATGAATTATATATCGTATATTCAATTTAATTATATAAGTTAATTTTTTTTAATTGAACAAATAAATTATTTTGTATTATTGTTTGAAATTAGTTTGTTTGAGTTTGTTTTCCTCTTTAACTTATTACTTTTTGACCCACCAACACTACATTTCTTAAGTTAGGAAAAATAAGCTAAATATAATAGGTTATGAAAGAGTAGCAAGTATGTATGTTGACAATTTTTAAATAAATCTATTTTCTTCCGGATTCATGGAAGCTAGGCAAAAGGGCCAAGAAATGTTTCATATAAGGACCAGTCTCTCCCAGTGTATCAGATGATCTATGTTACCACGTCTTGGTTGTAGATGTATTGATGCGATTTATATTACCGTTTCAGGAGAAGAATGACAAAATATAGAAGCAGGCAATAAAAAAACTAGACTCAACAAGGTCTGCTGACCAAAAAGTCGCGTGCCCTCACTTATTCTGATTTAGGACCACACCTAACATAATATAGCCAAGCGTATCATATTATAGCCTAGCTTAGTATATCCTAGACTAGTATAGCATACCATACCCTATATTAGAATAACCTTGCATAGCTTAGCCTATTATAGCCTTGGTTAGCTAGCCTCTCGTAGCCTAACATAGTATTACATAGCATAGCAGAGCATAGCCCTCCCTAGCCTATTATACTTTAGCCTACCCTAGCATAGCATAGCACAGCCAGATCTAGCTTAGTATAGCTTAGCATAGCTTAGCATAGCCTAGCATAATACAACCTAGCCTAGCATTAAATATCCGAGACAAGTATAGCCTATACTATCATATTATACCCTAGTCAAGCATAACTTAGTATTGTCTAGCCTAACCTACTATATACTATCCTAGCATAGCATTTAATAACCTATATTAGCATAGTATATCTTACTCTTGTAGATTATAACTTAGCATAGCTTAGCATAGCAAAGTCTAGCCTATAATAGCATAGCATAGTTTAGACTATTTTAGGCTTGCCTAACAGATCATACCATATTATATCCTAGTCTAGTCTAGCAGAGTATTGGACGAATAGTTATGATGTTATTACCAAAACAAAATAATTCCCGGGCTAACCCTGGGAAGAGTTTGGCAATTATATCATCCAAAAGAGAACGTAAAACAACATAAGATTTTCAAATTTCGTTATAATCAGCCAAATACGAGTAGTTATTTTATGATATTATTACAAAAAAACAAATAAAAGCAAAACGGGTACGACTGACAGACCGACATAGTAATATGTAGAGTCCCTCGCGACCTGACTCGCACGCGACTAAAAACATGTTAGTATACAAAATGGAGGTTTGTTTGCGACATGGAAATATCCACATAAGAAGAAATATAGAAGTTGTACTAGAGAAAACAAGAATTGGAAAACCTTATCAGCACTTTTACAAACTATTTGATACAGGTAAAACTGATGCACGATGACCTTTAGTTTTTGCAAGCTCAATGGAAGCCTGGAAAACGAAAAGCTATGGCTGGAATGGTGAATGTAACAATGGATTCGACAAAAACAAGTGATTCTACTAAATAAATACGGAGAGTTTCTCCTCTACTCCTGATTCTGATTTTTGTCAAGTGTTGTGCCGTGTTTTCAAAAGTTCTGTTACACTCGGGCTTATTTTATATTTCGAGAGGTTTGCGTATATGATAGAATGGTTCCGTCAAACAAACTTAAAGTTCTACTTTTCCAGCAAGTGTCAATAAAACGCCTTTTCCTTTGTGTATACGTGTGTTGAGATGGAACTGAAAGGAGTCGAGATCTCTGCTCTCCTGTGTGCGAGCCACAACAATTCAGCCATCGCCCAGAGGCTCAACGTCAGCCAAATGGCCGTTCACCGAGTCGCGGATAGGCTCACGAACGGGAAAGACCACAAAGATCGACATCTTTCAGGCAAACCTTAAGTTATCTCAGATTTTCATCGCAAAATAACTACAAGAAAAAGAACATTTCGGTAGACACGGTGACAAGAACCGTCAAGCAGGAGGGCGGCAGGGCTTGAGGTGCTTGGAAACCGTATGCAAGAACAACCTTGGGAGCAGTGTCGTGCCTTCACAACGTCATGAAGGGCCATGACATTTGAATTCTAATTTTATATGATGTAAAAACCTTCGCGGTCGATTCCGTCATCAACAAGCAGACGACTGCGTGGTAAGCTTTTGCCTGAACGCTCTTGACGTCCGACACCTGTCCAGAACCAAGGAGTCGAGCCTCCTTTATGATGCTCTGTTTTCTTGCTTCTAATGGTGAGAATATGCCACACGTGTGGTTCGCGGTCGGTTAAAAAGTCACCGCGGCCGAGTGCAGGGACAGCTTTGACACATAAACCCTTCTCTGAGGCATAAAGATCACTAAGAAGGCTGAGTACGTCTTTCAACAGGTCGTTTTTCGGGCCAAGATAGCCTAGACAGTGCAAGAGTGGTTGGAGTCGAACATGAACGTCTCCCGACCTAAAGCTCCTTGACTACAGCATATGGAAGCTTGACAAGGGCAAGATCTGCAAGGTTCCCCACAGCAAGGTCGACGAGCTGAAGTTCTCAGTCAACTGCATGTGGGCCAGCATAGGAAAGGACTTTCTCCACAACGTGTGCGGCCACATTAATTAATATTACAACTTAAACACATATTTATACGTTAAAATAATAAATACGTGTCTGCATCTTAACCCTTATTGTGTCATTTTTTGAGTGTCGTAGCGAGTGTAACAGGATTTATTCAATAGCCTAGTTAGGTCAAAATCGGGAAATTTCCATTGCTAAGCAAAAATTCATCATGATTAAAAACCGGTGCTCGTCCTGTGATAGAACTTTCATGAGTGATATGAAGCCTGTTCATCTTTTAATGCTAATGATGACTTAAATGATTTAGTGTCCTGAGATTTCCCTCAGCCATTAAATAGCAATGCAGCAAGAAAAGACATTGAAAGAATTCTTATCAATGCAGTGTTTGTTGTTCAGTGGAATAGAAAAAAAAATATTCTTGAATTGACATTTAAGTTAAAGGATATAGACTGTCAATTTTTTAATCTGGTGACTGTATAGAAGAAATACTTGCCATTCCCCCCCAAATCATTCCCGAACTGGTGTAAGTCTGCTGATGTGGTGGTTCTTACATTACGAAATATCAATGCCCAAGAGCAAGAGAACTCCATAAATTTGATAAAAAAACATAAAATATAGGTAAGCAAAGTGACGCATCCAACTTTAGTGAAAATAAACTTCGAAGGAAGCTGTTGAATCTTTTATGTCGTCACCATATATTGGTACTTCAAGTATTAAAGACTAATATTTTTTAGATACTTTCATCCACAGAACTCAAACTCCTCGTAGCGCTGGAAATTCCTTGATTAGTCATCTTTCACACCCTCTAAATTGGAGCTGAATGATAAAAATTTTGCTCAGTTGACTTCCTTTGCTACAACAATACTTAAAATTGAGAAACTAATAGAAGATTGTCTAGAACTGCTGAACCTTTGAATTATAGTTCTAGGTGAAACTTCGCCTAACCTAACCTAACCAAACATAACCTCGCCATAAACAAAGGAAGATAAATGTCACAAGTCATTTATGCTATCAAATTATTTTTTTTACCGAAATTAGATGAATATAACTGTTTTGCCCAAATTGCAAGGTGGAGTAGACCTAACGAGGAACCTCAGAAATGAGCACCCTGTTGACCCTATGAAATCTTGAAGTTTTGCACACATAATGAATGCTGAAATAATATGCCATGTTGTAACAATAAACTTATGTTGAGCAATGTTAAAATTCAATTTAATATGTATTAAAAAAAAACAGAGAAAAAGAATGCAAGAAAATCGTTGGAATTCCCAGACGGATGTACAAACATGCATAAATAAGAAAACAAAGGTGATCTGAAAGGTCTGGAAAACAAATAACGAAGGAAGCTGGACAAACTTAAGGCGATATCTGATTTGACCAACCAGACTTTACGGAATCTATGGAACGGCGGAATCAATATTGCTATGAATACCGACCTGATAAATCCCAAATGCGGCTAAATGAAAATACAACCCTAATGCACACGTAACTTCACTGAATACGCACATACCCTTTGATTGCGCCTAGCAGTCGTAACAAAGAACAAACGAGCAGACTTTGTCCTGATAGGCTCCGCCACGCATTCAGATTATGAGAAGAGAAGTCACGCCCCTTTGATAACGGTAGAATAAATAGGCGGACAAAAAAACTCGGGTCATGAGTCATAATTTCTTGATTCTGGATTCTCATTTCTGACTTGTGCATTAGTAGCATTATTATTATTCGCGTCACGAGTCCGGTTCTCGTCCTTGATCCATTCGTCTATAGCCCCGACAATTTGACACGGAAGGAACTTAGACGAAACACTGAAACTTAACACTGATAGCCAATGACTCGACAATTTCATTTGCTCGAACTGAGGTAGTACTAAGCCGAGATTAATGCCCACCAGACCGCCATTTTCTTGCGAGTCCTTTCCTCTACCAAAGAAGCTAAGTCACATTTGGAACCAAGCCTACGAGTGGATTATCCATTTTAAGAACATTTGGAGTCAGACCAAACTCGACGGTAAGACCTTAACCGCCTTCGCCCGACACCCACACTGTGGTAACCCATCGTCACCTAAAGGTGGTGACCACCTTCCGTAAACAAGTAACTAATCGGCATATCACAATGAGACGGTGAAATATAACTCACCTCTATATACATATGACAAATCACCATATACTGGTGACCGCTTCGACCGGACAGTAAGGTAAAAAAAGAAGAAAATATGGTCGCATTGGATATCACCAAGCAGGACAAGAAAAGACGGAAATCGTGAATGCCATCGCCATCAAGCCACCCATATTTAATGAGACGGAAGTTCAGGTTGGTTTACCTTGTAGAAGCTGAATTTCACATATCGATAATAATGAAGTAGGACACAAATACCAACTCCTAAGAACCGAAGTAATCGGGCTCTTCGAGAGAACCAAACCTGAGCTCTTCAAGAAACTCAGTGCCTCCTCCACACTCAGTCGTCGACCTTCAATCAACCCGGAGGATCTGCGGAGAACTGCTCTACATGTAGGACTTGGGGAAGAACTCGTGAGGCACAAATTTATTCAATCCCTGCTATCAAACATCGCGCCCATAATCACCACCCAAAAGGACCTAAACCTGGCAAGCTATGAAAGCTGACAGACGAACTAATGCCATTTTTATAGGGCACATTGACTTAGCATTAATAATAGCACTGATAAAATAGAGTATTTTGCCACCCATTTTCCCGATATGAGTGTTTTCGATTTAAATTATGTAATAATCATATAGATGATGTGCAAAATACGGGAAGTGCGCTCTCAGTGCCTATAGGTGTGTACCCTAATGAAAAGCTTTCTCAATTTGTACCGCACAATAAAGAATATAGTACCAATAGTATACCGATAGGACAGCGACCTCTTCACAGGAACCAAAGACCTGTAGTATACCGATCCCATTTTTATCTTGGTGAAAGTTTGAAATACTGCAAACCTTGCTGCAGATGGACGAAAGGAGGGAAACACATTCAAATGCAACTGTCCTCCGGCCCATCTTCGCGAGCCCCATCCGAATACTAGCACGGTAGGTCACTGTAAGTGCCGCTGCTGGTGTGCCGTCAGATATTCACCGTCGCCGCGAAAGTAGATAAAATAAACTGCTAATTTGTAATTGATACGAGGACAAGTGTGTCGAAAATTCCGATTAAATTGGTGCAAACGGGTGAATTACATAAATCAAAAGTTAATCAATCAGGGGAGCCTGCGGTAGCACTAGTCATTAATGACCTCTAGCACCTACCGCCTAGTTACAAGGCCGTATTGGAGAAGTATGTAGCATTGTACAGCCCCGCGCCAACCAATTCCGCCCTTTATCGCCTAATTTTGTGAAACATACAATTGAGACCATCAGTGCACCACCAACATTCACATGACCAAGACCTCTTCCAATAGAGAAGCTACAAGTTGCCAAAGCAAAGTTCAGGGCACTATTGAAGGAGGGTGTCCTGAGCCGGTCAAAATCGCCATGGAGTTCGTCAATTCACATGGTCTCGAGATGAAGTCACCGGGCGAGTACTGGGTGGTCGGCGATTTCCGTGCACTTAATGAGGTCACGAAGCCCGTCAGATATCCATTAGCAAGAATACAAAGTGTAGCAAACCACCTCCATGATAAAACAATTTTCTCTCGCTTGGATCTAGTTCGTGCTTACCAGCAGATCCCGATGAATCCGGCGGACATCGAGAAGACTCCAGTGGTAACTCCGTTATGGGAATACATGAAATTACCCTTTTGCCTCAGGAATTCAAGCTGCACATTACAAGGGGCTAACCTGTTTCGAGGATTACAGTTCGTTTATATATATATATATATATATATATATATATATATATATATATATATATATATATATATATATATATATATATATATAGACGACATCCATTTAGCTCAAATGGTGAAAATCCTGGTCGAAAAAGTCTACGGATATCCCTGGAGAAATACAAATTAGCAAAAGAAGAGATTAATTTTCTAGGGCATCATATTTCGCCCACGGAAATTTACCCACCGGCTAAAAAAATAAAGGAAATTGGAGACATTCCATTATTAATTGACTATAAAGAACTGCGACGATACTTGAGCATGTTAGGGTAATATCAAAGGACATTCGTGAAAAAAGATATGTAGCA
This sequence comes from Ceratothoa steindachneri, assembly GCA_963969495.1. Classification (NCBI taxonomy): domain Eukaryota; kingdom Metazoa; phylum Arthropoda; class Malacostraca; order Isopoda; family Cymothoidae; genus Ceratothoa; species Ceratothoa steindachneri. The sequence continues at coordinate 150,692,801 of OZ018326.1, forward strand.
AATACATTGGAAAGTTGTGAAAAGCTTAGGAGTTTTAAGGCTTCAGGTGATAGGACAATGAAACTGTAGGACCATTACGTTACAACAACATCAAATACGTTCTTCAGCAAACTAAAACAGTGTGTTAAGCAACAGGAAATTTGTTTCCAAACCTCAAGTCAACTGTACCATGATAGTTATCTGAAATAACAGTATTAAAATAACTTAATTATTCATTAATAATATTATCTTAGAAAAAGGTTTCGTTCTCTTGAAGCCGCTTCCTTTTTGTTGTATTTTAGTAAAAGTTTATAATTATTAGTTTATTTATGAAATGAAATAAATTTAAATGATGAGAATAAATCTTTAAAGGATAACACAGCGCACCAGCTAGGAAAGCGTACTGTATATTTTCTGCTCAAAGTGAACCGCATTCTGACTCCGAAATATATATAAGAATCTAATAACTTTTTTGTTTCTAACTTCTCTTTCTATGGAGAGAGAAGAGTAGAGAGCGGATCAGAATACTTCGCTTCACTCAGAATCAAAAACCCAGTAATGGAGGCAAGGCCAAAAGGAAGAAACTTCCTAACCCTGATAGGATTTTTCAACACCTGACACAACCACTGGTATTGAGTCGCTTGGCGCCACTCCAAGCACCTCCCTGAGGTGTGCACTTCATCTCTCGTGTGTAAGTATTTCTATCTGTTGTGTGATTGACCTGCATTAGCTCGACGAGCTGAAGTCTCTATACAAGGGTTGAAGAGCACGCCGGGAGGTCTTGCTGGAAGGGGTTTGCCCTTGGCCAAACGTGACTACGCTATTTATTATTAACTTCACACCATATACTGAATTTCACAGGTAAAAATCGATGAGTTTTCTATTTATCTCTTTCTGATTTACGAACCTTTGAGGTACTACTTCTCTCTTTAAAGACGTTGTTTCTGCCCTACCTCCTATTGGTACTATTGCTTCACCTGACCAAACCTTAAACTCTCTATAGCAATCATTACTCGCCTGGCTTGACGTTCACGCCCCATTTATCACTCCTTCTTCAAACCGCCATCCCACCCCCTTGATTCACCATGGTCATCCTTCGTTCAAGGATGAGCCCTCCCTAAAGCACGCTCTCGTGGGCAGGACACGACCTCCCTCTCACTTGCCAATCACCTTGCTACTTCGACTTATTCTTCCAAATTAAAATCAGCGCGTGAGACTCATTCACGCAAACTTTTGTCTGAGAGTAAGAATGACCCTCGGCCTATCTTTCGTCTCCTCGCTTGTCTTTCCTCGCCTAGCCCCAGTTCCCCCACCTTTCTCCCATCAACCCCTCTACTTTTTCTAAACTTTCCTGCGATAAAGTTATCAACATTCACGCCATACTAGCCCAGTCGTCTGAACAAGCCTATGCTGTTCTCCCCAACCATACTCTATTGCCGCTTAACGTCCTCACTCGGGCGAGGTCTGAGGAAATAACTGCCTTGATTTCACACTCTAACAAATCTGGATCCTCTAAGGACGTCTTTCCACCCAAACTCCTCAACTAAATTCTCCCTGCCATCCTCCCACTGATTCTTCATCTCTTTAACACTTTACTTGCCACAGAGGTGGTTCCCTATTCCTTCAAACGTGCCTCAATTTGTCCTATCCTTAAAAAAACACACCTTGGTCTCTCGGGCACTGCACTTGAATGGTTCCGCTCATACCTCTCCTCCCGAACTCGATCGGTTGCGCTCGATAACCTCTCCTCCAATCCCCCGCCCATTCATTTTGTGGTGCCTCAGGGCTCAGTCCTTGATCCCCCTCCTATTTCGCATCTACTTACTTCCTCCTGGCTCCTTCTTCGACATTTGGGCCTGTCCTTCCAACTCTATGCTGATGACACTCAAATATACCTTTCTCCATCCCCTGTATCCTTCCCTCAATCAATTACTAAGCTCTTTTCAGCCTACAGCTCCATAAACGAATGGCTGTCTGCGAACTTTCTCAAACTTACCACAATGAAACTAAAGTTCTCCTTGTTGGTACCGCTTCGATGGTGGAGAAATCTAAAGGTCGCTTCCCCTCCCTGAACCTTGCGAAACCAATGTCGCCTTCTCTGCTACCGTAGGTAATCTTGGTGTTATTTTAGACGAGCAACTCTCGTTTAAACCGCACATCCATCGTATCTGTAAGTCTTCCCTCAGTTTCATCCGCAACTTCTCACGTGTTCGATCCCATTTTGATCGACGAAGCCTTGAGACTGCTATTGATGCCTTCGTCCCCTCACGCTTAGACTACTGCAATTCTCTTCTAGTGAATCTCCCTTCTTCGTCACTTCGCCGTCTACAACTAGTTCAAAACTATGCAGCCCGGCTCCTCATTCGCCGCCCCCAGTTCTCTCCTTCGATGCCTCTGTTACAGGAGATACACTGGTTACCTATTCGCTTCCATACCTACTATAGAATTCTTCTCATCACCTACAAGGCTCTAAACCTCGAGGCTCTACCTCATCTCTCGTCTGCCCTCTCCCGTCGTCAAACTCCTTGGGCACTCCAGTCTAACCTCGCTCCCATCCTTAACACTCCTCGTTCTGGCCTCTGCTCGATGGGTGACCGTTCCTTCTCACTTTGTGCTCCTAGCCTCTGTAATGCTCTTCCTGCCGAAGTCCGATCCTCTCCCTCCCTTGCTACTTTTAAACGTCTCCTGAAGACTCATCTATTCAGAATTGCCTTCTCTCCCCTCTAAACTTTCTCTACACTCGCTACACAACCTGCGTTCTGGGAGGGCTAACAGCCCTTAAGGGCGCATTATAAATAACTATTAGTATTATTATTATATACTTTAGAAAACAAACCGACACTCAGTGACTGAACTTCGTCTTTCACATTGCATAATGTACCTTAGATCTTTCCCTTAATTTACAACTTTCAAGCCAATTAGAATTACTTTTTTCATTAATAATGTATTTATATTACCTCTATATGCAAAAAAAATCCCGCAGGAAAAAGAAAGGCGGATTCCAAGTACTTTCGAATTCTTTTAGTTCATTCTCAATTAATAACGAATTGCTTTACAAAGGTGGTATATATAAGAGACTGCAAAGTGGTGCCCCGCCCATGTTCAGCGAAAGGACACAAAATAGAAAAATATTATACAAACAGGATTAAATACCGGATACGATGTCTTCCGGAAGTTCCAAGTGTGAGAAAAAAATGTAGACATAAAGTCACACAGCTATGAGGACATACACATACAAGTATAAATACATTGAAATAAATAAAAGAATATAACAAATTTAGTAAATCAAAGGGCTTAAATTTAAAATGGACAATTTTGATACAAAGAAGCCTTTTACTTACAGGGTCCAGTTTAAAAAGACCAGGGATGTATTGAAATTAGGCGAAGAATTAATGAATGAGCATTGGACAATATTTCTTTTAACATAGTTATCAGATTTGTAAAGAGATTTATCCGAATTCCAATTGATAGGGTGACTATTTTCCGATAAATGAAGAGAGAAAGCACTATTACTTTGACCTCTTCTAATATTGTACTTATGTTGATTCAAACGCACATTTAATGATTTTCCGGTTTGCCCATATTGCTTAGGGCAAACGGCACAATCGACAAAATACCCCCTTCCCCCCTATACTTTCGTTATTATTTTTTGTCAATATTTTGTACATAGTAAACTCATAGTTGGATATAACTCTGAAATATTTAAACATTTTAAGAGGCAGTGAAGCAAGGAAAAGGAGTCAGATAACAGTAAAACAAGAGAGTTCTTAAAATTGTATGCGGGAGGGATATCAGTTTTGTAAAACGAGATTTTGGCCAAATCTAGGCACCCTGCAAGAAATATTTGAGGGTAGCAAAGATTGTTACCTATTTCAAAGATCCTAGATTCCTAGATGGTGACACACAACCCCCGGAGAAATATTGAAATAAATGCAAACCGTTTGACTTTATCATTATCACCTGAGTAAAAATGAATATAAGTACCGGCGTTGGTAGGCTTCCGATAATGGAAAATTTGAAATCTCTATTGAGTCCTGTGAATAAGTAAATCTAGGAACAGGAGGAAACCATTTTGTTCGAGTTCAAGGGTAAATTTAATAGAGCCAACCAAAGAATTTAATTCAGTAAAAAAACCATTGACATCCTTATAAGCAGGCCACAAACAATAGATTTCTACTACTTATTTTTTTCATAGATAATGTGAGATTCATACATAATTTCCTCTTGAAATATTTTGCCTGTATATATGATTGAAAAACGACAGGAAAATACATCATAATTAAAACTCCTCTATGTCTGGAAATCTATGTCTTTTTACCAACAATTATTTCAGATCGATGACTGTGAGCATCGAAACTTTAGGTAAATTGGCGTGAAATGAAGTATTATTTCAGAAACAGATGTGTTAGTTTTGCTGTTTTCTCCTGTTATTTTTTCTAACATGTGTTCGTTCTAAATAGTTTCATTCTAAATTCAAAGATTTTTCATTTTGATCTCAAGTTTATTTTTGCTATGTTACTCCTCAAAATCTTGTAAAATATCTCCATATATTTTGTATTTATAGAGATGAAATTCTTTAAATTTATCAGTATAGCCCCTGAAGATGACCAATGTGGTTGAAAGCGCCTCGGGTGAATAATTTATAATGATTTAAAATGATATTTATGGTCCCCCCTCTTTTAAGGGATAATCATTTATACAAGTTATCAACAAACTAAAATTGCTGTCAAATATAACAATATATAATATATATATATATATATATATATATATATATATATATATATATATATATATATATATATATATATATGTACGCCTGACTGTTCTGGTCATCTCTCTTTCTCCCTTATTGTTTTATATATTATATCACTGTTTTTGTCTGTATATTTGCACACATCTATATAGTATGTATCTGCGTTATTATTGCCTGCCTAGCTATTGTTAAGTGCCTATACTTCCTTTCTTTGGAGGCGTTTTGTTTTATTAATGGCAACCATTAGATGATCGCATCTGTGTCCGTTCGCTTTAGCAGTAGGAGCTATTGTATGGGTTCACATAAGTTTCCTATGGTACAGGCAGCCCACATATGTGAGAGACACAAAAGAGGGGGAAGGAAATAGGCTTTCAGGGCAAATCTAATGAAAGAACCAGAAGAAGACGAAAGAAAAGGAGTGTATTAAAAGGAAGAAAATATAAAATATGGAAAAATCTTTCTTTTTAAAATATTTCAGGACTTTTTTCCATATAAAATTAAAAGTTAATATAAATACATTAAGGAAATAATGTTCAATGGAAAATTTTATTCAGCTCTATAGTTAGTGCCCAAAACACAAATCATTAATTCTTAATTTAATACCATCTGTTTATTTGATGCCAAAGTTTATTGGTCCTGACCATCGTATCATCAAATAATTAGTTTCAAATTCCGATTGGCAATAGATGGTTCGACTTGAAGCTCGAGTTAAGAGAGAAATCAAAAAATTATATTAGCAGCCAACTTGTTTCCGTAACTCGTCCTCTTCCTAACCTACCCAAACTTTCAAGATGTAGTCTTCATATTAATAATCCATTAATTCAATATTTTCTCGAGGAAATTCCCAACCTAAGGCTTGAATGAGCAGAATATTATATGTAAAGGCAATTTGCATATAATTCTTTCACGGCTGAGTCTACAATCATGGCGGGAGGGCTTTGAGGCTATTATATTATTTCATATAAGAATATGAATACAACTAACCAAACTTTGCATTTTAGTTTTAGTATATTTGTTTCAGAATTTTTAGGTGAAATATTAAATTACTTAGAGCACAAGCCAATTTTATTAATATTTACATTCAATTGATGCGCGTAGACAATATTTAAAATGATGCCCCTTCTAATTTAGGACTGCTTAAATTCGTTTTGGCATGTTGGAGACCCATTTTCTGATGCTATCTTGACTGATATTGATATTGAATTATTTCTGTTTAATAAGACCCGAATCTGCTCACAACTGTGTGAATTCTGTTTATTAACAGCCAGTTTGATTATTTCCCATAAATTTTATACTGGTTTCAAATCTGCAGTCAACCAAATCCTTGAGATGAGATTTAACCATGAGGCAATCTTGCCGTTTATATGAAGCACTTTAGTGTCCAGAATACTTATTTAAAGGAGTGTAACCAGTCTTTTAAAGGTCAGTAATGACCCTAAAGCGGTTGTTTCTTTTTGCATTACTTTCAGTAATTATCACCTCGCATAGTTGAACTCTTTTCTTGAGAAAGAACCATTTGGGGGAATTGACAAAGAGTTCAACATTTATTTGTACAACAAATATTACAAAATAGACTATGATTACCCTTCATCAATAGTTGAACCAATATTTGTCATAATTTTCCCCATTTGATCGAATAAGCAAACTTCAGGGACTGAAACTCACCTCCTACAGGAACAGGACCAGAATGCGATTTTGGATTGAGCTACACAATGCTTTTTTTTCTTATCAGTTTTGAAATGGTTCTTTTTTAATTAAACTGCAATAATTCAATTGTTAGCATAATTATTCCTATCGCTTAAATTTAAAAAACGAGTGAAAAAAATATATATTAGTCTCACATGTTTGGCCCATGACTGTAGGGTGATATAGAATGGCCATGTTGATGAGGCCGATCTACATCCTTAATGTATTAGAGTTACACAATGCGGTAAGGGCTTAACGTTGATGGATTAACTCATTGCAGATGATTTCATTGGTGATTATAGCGTTGTTAATGATATCAAAATGAATGTAGGAGCTTCTAGTAAATAGGTACAGGTAAACTTGGAATGACATAGATAAGAAAAATTTGGCTTTTCAAATGCAGTTAATTGTCATACAGAAAAGCCTACTGTTCCAATGTGCAAAGTTTATTCTTACTCATTTGAAGAAAATGATGCCTAAAGATGACTAACTCATGGATTGGTTTACCTTATCTCCTGATTTGATGTTAATTAAAAGCATATGAAGTACAATAGGAGGCAAAGTGGGTCTAAAGATAAACCATGTTTTCCTATAGAGGGTCTGATAAGGAGCTCCCATTTGTTAACATAAATGATGTGACATGATCACTTGAACTTAAATTGATTTCCGCTATATCAAACCGAGGTTGATGCATTAATCACACAGCGTAACATTTGAATGTAATGCTGTTTAATATTTTACCAATTAATTAAAGTGAAATCATCAATTCTATTAAAAACTTTAATTCATTTCCATAACATTATATTGCAGGATGAATTTTTTTACAATTTGAATTTTAGTTTGAGAATCACCTAATTATATTTATTCTTTCTTAATTATTTAAGCAGTTCTAAAAACAGGTCTCAGGGTTGGTTGTTTGTACATTTGAAGTTTTGTAAAACTCTTTCTAAAAGTTGAGAAAAAAATAAATTGAGTCTCGAATAATTTGGAATTAAGAAAAAAAATAATAATTGCAAATCTTGAAGTTCAGAGGTGTGTTAAAATTAAGGCATGACTGTTAGTATTTTTCTTTTTTCGGGGGGGTGGAGTCGTATACTAAGCAAATTTAGATGAAAAAAGTAGCTCTGAGGATTGATTATTCTGTATATCAAAAGAAATCCAATGTGAGATTTTTTCTTTTTATTTAGGGCTACTAAATAAAAATTGATTTAAAAAAAAACTAGACCAAGAGTAAATTATTAGGCGAACAGGCAATGGCTTCGCCACTTCCCCCTACGGGGAGAACGCTTGCGCTTCCCTACTAAGATTAAAATTTAAAATCTAAAAAAAAAGCATTCATAGTTAAATTTATATAAATTTTATGAACTTCACCAATTATAATAATTTTAAGAAGGAACTCTAAACTAAATTTCCCCTCTTCCAAAAAATCACGTTGCTAAAATAGTTATAGAAGAAGATATATAAAAATAAATTTTCTGAACTTCACCATTTGTAATTCGTTAGGTTTTAAAACATTCACAAAATTTCGATACTTGTATTTATTTCTGAACTTCGCCATTTTGTTTTTCACTCACTATAATTTAAGAAGGGGATTTTTTTGAATATTTGAATAATAATTTCATCTTAGTTTGGTTATGACCTATGTTTTTTATCAACGTTATTTCTAATAATTCTTTTATAATATCAAAAAACAAAATAGTAAAGTTCAGAAATAAATATAAGTATCGAACTTTTGGGAATTTTTTAAACCCAAAGAATTACAAATGGTAAAGTTCAGAAAATTTATTTTTATATATCTTCTATAACTATATTTTAGCAACGTGGTATTTTTAAAGAGGATAATTTAGTTTAGAGTTCCTTTTTAAAATTATTATAATTGGCAAATTTCATAAAATTTATAAAAATTTAATTATGGTTGCTTTTTTTTATTTTAAATTTTAATCTTAGTAGGGAATCGCAAGCTCCGCCCGTAGGCTGGAGTGGCGAAGCAATTGACTGGTTGATATTATAATAGAATTATTAGAAATAACTTTGGTAAAAAAAACATAATTTATAACCAAACTAAGATGAAATTATTATTCAAATACACAAAAAATCCCCTTCTTAAATTATAGAGTTAGTGATGATGATGATGATGATGATGATTCTTATTAAGTTGATAGAATATATGTCAAATCCTTCATAAATTTGAAAACATAAACGTAGTTATGAAAAGCAGCGTAATTGTGCACTAAATATATCAGATCAATTTGGCGCTGGTCATCTTTTCGCTCTTCACTAAAGACTTTTTATTTCTTCCAATGCGAAGATATCCACCACTATAATTTAATTAACCGTTAAGAACGACCTTCTCTTTTGGTAATAAATTTAGAAACTAAACCCCTTATAAAAGTGGTTGTGTGAGTGACACTTAAATTTGTATTTATGGGGTCCTAGTTTTTTTTTTATTCAATAGTCTTAAATTTTGAAATACCTACCCAAAGTTAACAGGTCATTTTGTTTTCTTAGTTCTTTATCCATAATTTATTTCCGGTCTAATCTTTATTCATTCTGTTCTCTTATACTCCCATTTTTTGCCTTGGAGCTTTACTTTCCCCAGTTTTACTTCTCTTTCTCAATATTAATCAAGATTAAATTGACCACAGGGCGATTTTTTATGCCTGTTATCGCTAAGCAACGCCCCTCCCTTAAGAATTGCCATAAGATAGCACATTATATAATATTCCATTGACTAAATGAGTTGGAGATACGAAACCAAGCATTTTTTTCAACTGCCATTGTATTATTTTATTAGGAGCTTCTTGGTTTGCCATCATCTGTTATCCTTTGTATCGATGCCTGGGTAATCTTTGGTACTCGCATGACTCAACTTAAATATTCTTAGCGACTCCACAGTATTTTTTTATGAAAACTAATTTACTACCTCGTTTGGTTCAATAAAATATTGTTATTATCAATGTACATAATATCGCGGCATAATTTATATATTATATACCACAAACGATGAACAAGAATGAAAATAATTCCAATTTTGCCAAAACCTTAACATGAGCAACATATAACATAAGCAAATGAAGCTATGTGGAAAAGGACAGCCACAGACAACTGACACGGAAAGAAAGCCCTCTAGCGTGGCGAGAGTCCCTTGGTAGTGATGAGAGTACTCTCCATAATGGTGCGATACTTGATGGGGGTGATGTTGGCCAACTCCTTGGTAATAATGACTTCAGTTGGCTATTTGAGTGTGCTGGCGACGTATTACTCCCTTTCTAATGTCCTGCCAGAAAATTCCAGTGAATTCACATTTAAAGACTGGGGTGGTGAGTCGATCGCCGTGATATTATTTTCCCGTAACCACTGTATGTTGTTAAAAACCGGATCAATCGCTACATTTTTTCATAAAAAAAAATGAGAATTCTTTTGCCATGACAATTCAAGTCGTTGAAAAGGCAACCACCGAACTCTCAATGTTGATTTTGCAGACGGGTGGTGAGCGGAGGCTTTTCTAAGCTGTCATTTTAAGCTTATGAGCACTTTAGAAGGCTTTTCTTACAGCCAAAAGGTTGACAACTGTAGGTTTCCCTGAACAACGTCAATCTTTGAGGTCTTCCCCGTTCTAGAGCCTCCCCGTGACTGTATGGGTGATCATCGGGCTATCGGCTAACATTGAGCCGCTTAGCGATGTCGGACTTGTTGTGACCCATGCGTGGGAGAGGTGAGATCTCTATTATTTTCACTTCCATCTCGACACAATGGTACACAGTGAGAAAGAGGTTTTAATGATACGTGCTGGAAAAGTAGAATTTTAAAATTTGTTTCAGGGAACTTTTGCTATCACACACGTACACCTCTGGAAAGATGAAACAAGGTCTGCTGACCAAAAGGTCGCGTGCTCTCACTTATTCTGATTTATAACCTTACGACCTTCAAAACTTTCAATAATTCCCGGACTAACCTTGGGAGGTCCTCGGCAATTATATTATTCGAAAGAGAATATAAAACTACATAGGGATTTCAGATTAAGTTAGAATCGGCGTTCAAATAATTATGAAGTTATTGCCACTAATTCGCCGACTAACCTTAAGGGACTTTGTCAATTATATCATTCAAAACAGAATGTAAAGCAGCATAAGGCTTTTAAATATCGTAAGAATCTGCCGAATAGTTACAAAGTTATTACCAACAAAATAAACAGCAAAACCGGTACCAACGGACGGACCAACCGACCGGTCGACATGGCGAGATTTAGAGTCACACGCGACAAAAACTGATTCCAATAGAACTTTTCCCAAACCAGGTTTACCCTTTTATGCGAAAGATGAACCCAACTATCTTATAGTTCAAATTGGACCTATCTTTAATTTTAAACATCACATTTATAACGATAGAGAGTAGGCTTTTTAGTTCCAATACTTAATACAGGCAAACCTTTTGACCTGACTATGGTTATTTATAAAACTGTGGAAAATTAGTATCCTGTATATAGACATCTGCATATATATTGCTTCACTTTGGACGAAAGGGGTTTCAACCTGACTATGCTACTAAATTGGCCTGACTAACGACCTACCGTGATATTGGTAAATTTCTTCTCATGTTCCGTAATTAGAGAACACTTTGCCTTTCGAAAAACTTTCCCCCTATTAATCAGGTCCCTCAATATACCATTCTAGGCCCTTAAATTTGGCCAATAAATAAATAGGACTAGTTTTATCAATTTTTAACAAGATTTTCTAATTCAGCAGATTCCTGTGGTCTGTAGATTTCTAGAGATGAGCACCATAGTCTTACAGTATAACTGTGAAATGCATTTAATACCCTGCCGGATTGGTTTAACGACTGGAGTGATACCATAAAATATTAATCTAATTTATTTAATCTATGCACTTGTAAGATTTGGCTGTCCATTTAATTTACTTCAAAGTATAAATCTTCTGCTGGAACAATTGCCCAAATCCTTACCTCTTAAAAAAAACATCAAGAGAATTTTCCTGAGAAATGAGCCACATCTAATGCTCTGCTCAAGCTATTTTCCCGTCCTTAATATGGCATTCTTGGGATTGCTCTACAAATATTCTACAATTATTTTCTTAATGGAATCGGAAATGCTGTTATTCTTTTAAGACTTATTCCGAGAGCAGTATTTATAAATTACATGGATTACATATACTGTAAATGGTTCAGACCTATTGCCAAATCCTTCCTTTATAGTATAATTCATTAAAGTAATAATGTGTCTTATTGTGTCTCGAATATAAACGTCTACTCCTTAGTTTTAAATACTATTCAAAGTTTATAACTTCTACTCTTACTCTGAGACAAAGATATCAATAATTCCTATCACTATTCTTTCTGTGCTTTAGAATCTAATGCTTTTCCTTTTTGTGGTAAAATCAAATAATTGCCAATTAGGTTGGTGCAAACTTTTTGCATTAAGCCTCTTAACCATAATTGAGGCCGCTTTAGAAGTTCCGCAGACCAAAGTTTTGAGGCTTTGCTATTACACTTCCCTTAACACAATTTTACTGTTCACTTGCAATGTGAAACGATTTAGAAATTGTATCTTTATTATAAAGAAAAAATATAAAATTAGATCTTAATATGGAATAAAATCTACAAATAAAAGCATAAGTTGTGTCTATAATCATGTAAACCAACTGCAAGGGGTTTACATGGTTCCTGAGTTCTTTGTTCTAACCAGAGAACTTTTTGTAATATATTATTCAGTAACTACAGAAGACAACGCTGCCCGACCATTTTATTTTTTTATAGATTGCCTTTCTTGCATACCAAGGTTTATGTACAAATAATCCGAATTACATCATTATAAAAGTACTAAAGCTACTCTATGGATTTAATGCACCTTACAAATAAATAAAAAAACAAGCACATGAGAATCTCTATTAATTAGTTTATAGAAATGGTGGCGAAATTTTCGATAAAGTTTTTTGGAATAAAAGGAGAAAAGAAGCGAGCAAAATAATAATAATTACTAGTAACGTTTTAAACGCTTTATATAAGCAAACAGCCCCCACAATAATACAAATAAACACAGATTCAAAAATAGAAATGCGTGATTCTCGCGAGAAACAAACCTTATCATGCTAACTGCAGCCACATACAATGGACAGAGATTAGCTTCATCTCCAGACAAACTAGCATCTCTTCGCAAACCTCTGACTCCCTCAGTTTTTCAGCAACTATTCTTAATTATTTATGACATTCACAAATGAGACTGACAGGAGATACATGGGACAGGGGTCAAGATAGACAGCAACTATCAAGAATAAATACAGGTTACAAATCGTAATTCCGAATTCCACGTTAAACTGTATTTCCCACAACTAAATAAGACCACTTTGTTGTCTCCTACTATTTTTCCTCGTTGACCTCTTCTTAAACTTTCGCCCCCGCCCCCACCCCTATTAACCGTACTTACAGTACCTGGAGCTTACTTACGTTCCGGTAGTGTGGCTGTGGGAGACTACAAAGGAGTACCGGGCCTCGCCCCCTCCTTGGCCCATGTTTTGAGGTTCAAAGGGCAGGAGGGGGGGATCTCTGTTTATTTTTTCCCACTTCGCTTTTCATTTCATTTCAGCCATTTTGCTAATTTTATTTTCGGAGAATTAAGAGTGGATACGATCAGGTGGAGGTGAAATGGATTCTTGTGATGTTTAGGGTATTTCTTAATCTAACATTGAGATTTCTAGATTTCTTTCGCTCTGGTGGGGGGGGGGCTCATATTTAATTGCCCCCTATGATAATAGGCCGTTAATTAGGTCTTGGAGTTACTCTTGTAGTAATTTTTATTAAAAATCACAATTTGACTGGTTTTGTCCCAATGTTTGATAATAATGCTCCGAATATTTATAAATAATAGAATTTCATTATCTTTATTAGTGACGTATTTGGAGCACATATATTAAAAGACAAACCATATCCGAAAATAAATGTTTCATTATAGGATCAGAGGTAAGACGACAGGATAAGAATAGTTTTGCTTAAATCTGAACATTTTACCCATAAGTTCTTATTCACTGTTTTATCGCACTCAATGTTTAATTAATTTTTAGGTTAATAACTCGATGAGATAATTATTTTTCTCACGATGTTATTATACTCACGATCAAGTTCATTCTCTGGCCACCAGTGATTTGTACGTAATTGTGTTAGTTGAACTTACATAGTCGCTACTTTTGATTCTCCTCCGGCTCAGAGTCACTTTTGAAGGCTTCTCATGTATGCTCTTTTCTCCTGAGGGGGAACTAGAGAGAGAATGGACATTCGTTTTATTACAAAAAACAATTAATTTAACTAAATTAATTTAATATGTGAAATATAACATAACAGATGTATGTAAGAAGAGGTAGTTATATTTAAATGGCTTTTAATACCCTGAATTAAAAAGCTTCACTTTATTCACTGTGAAACCCCTGCATTGCTCTACGAAATAATATTTATTCTTTTCTCAGCAATTATTTTAATGTTTATAAAACGCGGGAAGCGAATTAAAGGGAAATTAACTTCGGTGAAATTACGCGAAGGGAAAAACTTGGAATGGGAGGGTGAAAATAGGGTTCGAGGTTTAGTCCTTAGAGTGAATGAGAAGAGTGGAGTAAATCGCGGGGACCTTTGCCTTGAAGGGCCGCAAAGCGTCAACATCGAGAGGCATTCTACTCTCCTCGATGCCTTGAGGATGGATGAGTTGTAACTTTTGAACAACTCGGAAATGATCTCAAGTGGGTTTCTCTTGACAATCTGGTTTTATCCGTCCCGAAATTTGGGGAGGGGGGCTACGTTTGACTCCTATGTCGAATGGAGTTTCGGTTCCCAAGAATTTTATTTAAAGCGCAAAAGGAAGGAGATTATGAACGTAATTATAATAGCCTTTTCTCTGCACACTTGGCAAATAATTATTTGCATACGCGCCGAGAAACGTTGTTACGTTCTCTCTCCCTCGCTTCAACGGGAGCCAGAATCTCGGCAAGAGATTCCCTCTGGTGAAAATTCACGGGAAGGCGCCCATGCTCATTGGACCAATTCATGTGTGCAAGATAACAGTAGGCGTCCCTCTCACACTGCGATTCCACACTTCATCCCGGAACATTATCTAGGTTCCACAGATCTCTCACTCTCTCAATATATATATTTATATATATATATATATATATATATATATACATGTTCGCCTATCTGAAGTGTAATAATATTTTGCAGGGTGTCTTCTTCAATTTTGGTGAAAGTTGTATTGTTGATTTCAGTCTTAGGGAGAAACTGGTTTCACTAAACAGTCTCTAAAATTCAAGACTTGCCTTAAAAAAAATTCTGTTCTGAGCAAGGTTGTTTCCTATTTCCCTAATAGGTGAATCTTTTCATTATGCTTTGGAAGACTTGGCTGCGTAAGGTTCGATCTCTCATGTTAAACGCATTAGTTTGTAGATGTTTACTGTTAATTTTGATCAATCGAGAAGAAAAGCAAAGTGAAAATATTTTATTCGACATACGCTATTAGAATTGAGGCTTCTTTCCTCATCTTTCTGCTTTACAATTAGTTTGGAAATTAATTATGTTGTTTATATACAGAAAACAACAAATAAATGAAGAAAAATAAACAAAAAATAAAACAATTTTATTTCACTGTGGCAGCATTCTTGCCTTAGATAAACTACATGTGAGCGCTCTGCAAAGATATTAAGCTGCTCATGTAAACAAAGTGGGTATAATTAAATCTCTTTAAGTGTTGAGGAAGGTGGAAAGGGAATCAATTAGTGGCGATTCCACAAACCTTCATCTGATATGATCAGTTGAGCGATATAAATATTTAGCTTGATGTCAGTTTATTTGTCGTCATGAGTTGTGATTTAGAAGGAAGTGGAAGTGTTTCCAGTTCATACTTTGTATTTTTTGTTCATATGTGTGTTTGCCTAATGTTCTTCTAATTTCTCGAATGTATGATTTCTAATTTTACTCAAGCACTAAACTCACTTCACCCACCACTGATCTCCCTCCCATTCCATAACGTTCTTTTTCATCGCAACCACCACACCAATTTCCTCTATTTTTCTACTTAGCGCAAGAACACACAGGAGTGATGGCTCTTTTTAGTCATATTATGTAGGAAAGGGTTTGTAACAATGTTTTCGAGTGTTTGCCCAAATCCCGAAACCCAAATTACAGAAGCTCAGAATTCCGAAAGCTAAAATCTCCAGAGGGCATTTGGAGTAATTGGCTGCATCGCATTTTTTAAAGCTAAATAGATGGCATACATTATCTTTCTTTATGTTACGCTATATTTTTAGTATTTTTTCTGCATTTTATCTTTAGTAAAATTACAAAAACTAGAATCAAAAGTTTTTAAAGTTTAAAGATGTTGCATTAAATTCCATTTATTGAAGAATGGTTGCAAATAAAAAAATCAGAGATCGCGAAAAATGATGAGAAGGCGAAAATATCTTTGCGCAATTACTCACAGATATTCCCAAAACTGGTTGATCAGTTTTAATCCTTTAGACACAGGTGCAAGGTATGATTAGATTAGTTTAAATTTATCTTTGACCATTAGATAGCTAAGTTCGTTTAATTTATCACGCACCTTCTGGAAATCTGTAATTTCGCACATTTTCTCCATATTCTTAAATGGTGTTACACAGACTATCATTTAAATGCAAAGTTGAAGACAATGTCCACTTGGGTCATGCGTAATACTGCGTTAGTTCTTTGGGATTATGTCATTCGTGATTTCCCCCTTTCTTGATTTTGGTCTTTCCGGTTTCGAACCTTTGGGCATCTGAGTCAGGTCTCAATGCTTCATATGTTAAAAAGGTGCAAGATCCACAAAATATTGAAAATCCCTGCCCTATATATAGATTATTAAAAAAATGACCTCATTAAAGATTAGGTACTATGTCCATAAAGGAGGTTCTGAAATTTGTTTAGGTAGGTGGAAATGTAGAGAGAGTAAAGTGTTTAAACTAAATACGCCTTGATTTGGTTGCTTGAGAAGGAAAAGATATAGAGCCAGCGATAGTTAGGGCAACATTAAGGCAGAAATCTTCTTGAGATTGAAGTGATCATGATAGATACAAAAGACTACATTTACAGAACCACATTTATTACATGCCCCAAACACTAGTCGAAGAGCAGAAGGAAGAGAAATATTGGCCAATTTTTAGACTCCTAAACCGAGAAGGTACGGACTAGCCATATTAGACCTGTACAGGTTGATAACCTATAAGTCATAGTGTTCAAATGTTTGGATAAATCTAGAATCGGAAAATAATAAATATCTCACATATTTTTATGCTTATATGACTAAAGCGCAGGATACTTTCAATAGTTTCAATGGTTCATATATAAATGACAGTATATGGGATAGTGCCATAGGGTTCGAGTCAAATAGGGAATATGTGTTGTTTCCATAACTTCTTTAATATATAAAGTGCGGCGTGTAATTTTTAGCCTAACTTCAATATATAAAAAACACATAGAGAATTCATTTACACAGTTATATTTATTAAAGTTATATGTTAAATACCTAAACAATTGTACTATTCATTTTATCGAATGAAAGCGCCGTCGCCCTCAATCACGGCCTTCAGGTGTCGCCGCAACCTGCTGAAGGCTTCCTTGATGGTCCCCCTGTTTAACAGGGCGAAAATTGTGCTGATCTCGGACCTAGTCTTTACTTTGGTGGTTTATGGGGACTTATTTTTCTCTCTCTCAATTACCTCCGCCACAAAAATAGGCTTGGTTAGAGTCCTCCTGCCCCACGTGTAGCCTTCCACTGGCCAGTTACTGGATACAGGACAATATCAACTCTTCCAGACATTGAATTTGACTTTTTGGTATGATAAAATGACATAACGTGGCCCTCGCTACTGATCACCCCAAATACCATAATGTGGATCAAGAACTTAATCTTCATGACTCTCGCTACTTATTTGGGGGCAAAAACAAGCCAGCAGTTCATTTAAGAGTTCACCACCTGGTCCTGGTTGAAGTTTCTCTCGTATGAAAAGAGCCAAAGGATCCCAGGCATGGAAGGATGTATCAGTATGTTCACGAGCTTTGCAGCATATTCCTTCCGCTTATCATTTGTCTTATGCGAGGGAAGTGTCCATTTATCACCATTTCTGAGTAGTATCGGATGACCTCATGCGATTAATAGCTGATAAGTGACCCTGACATTCGACTGTTCCTGGCTCTGAACCTCATACACTTTCTGAGATTGTTGCCAATGTTGGTGTGGATCTCCGATACAAAGTCTGGTATTCTTATCGCACAAAATGGTTAGAATGTGTTTTCCGAGCCACTATACTCTCTTACTCATAGCCTGACTCCCAACTATTTCCTAATCCTCGGTACTCTCCTCAAATTGACACCCAAGCGCTTAGACGTCTTCATAATGGAGCTTAACCTTTTCCAATTTTGGAGGATTGAATTCATTCATGGTATTTCATTCATTAACAGACAATCCACAGTTGAGTCCACAATGAGGGGAAAAGAGAGAATAGAGTTCTGATATAATGCATGTGCGGAATTCACAGTTACAAACGGCAAAAATTAACCCCTGCACGTTTTGGGGCGAAATTGCAACATAATGTATTTAGAGGATATCGGTTTCTTAACGAACCATAAATATTTCTGAAGCACCTGAGCCAAAAATCACTTCTATTGTATTTAATATATATTTCGTTATTTATTTAGGTGAATACATAAATTAGAACTTTGGTTTAACGAATGAGATGATTATAATCATCTCATTGGTGTAGTTATGTAGAGAGAAATCTCAAGTTTTACTTAAGTGAGCGGATATCGTTTCTTGATCATTCCTGCGACTGGGGGCAGATATGCTTAACTCACCAACTAATAATTTAGGCCATCGCTAAGTATATTTAGTTAAGTAACTGATAGTATCCCAAGTAAAGTGTGCGGCCTCTTCCTCCAATTTTTCTCCTGCCTTTTTGTTCCTCTGTTGCCCTCAGATGATTCCTTTCGACCTCTCGACTTCTCATCGAGGGCTGTTTTATAATGTAGGCGATAGCCATAAAAATGATTACAAACTCACTAGCAAAGATACTTCAATTCACTATTCAAAACACAAACTTCTTCTCATCTCAAAACATTCACTCACTATTTTTGGTAGATTTTGCAATTGTCGCAGTTTAAAGTTAGGAAAAGTTAATTTTATCTGACATTATATATTCTGCTAATCTTGCCATTTTGGCTTAGCGGAAACGTTATTAACAGAAGGCGATAGAGCAATTTCTGCTAGTGCTTCTCCGCGTAGGTATTTATTTGTCCACACTAATAGAGGCATAAGCAGTAGGGATCATTTGGTTTAATTACTACCCCATATTTCTCCTCTTTTGTCATTCAAATCGAATCTCTAAACACATTTGACGCTCTGCACTTTTACAGTTGCAATTATTTATCGGCCCCCAGCTCATCTGATTTGAATAAATTTCTTAACATGGCCTTTTCTAACCCCTACTAAATCTAAGAGTTTTTAATAGGCCTCAAAATATTCCGTCTTATCTGCGACTGTTTAACATTCTTCAACTCGCATAAAATAAAATTTCCAACTAAAAAAGATGTACCCTTTATCTATTGCATGCTAGTCATAAAATAAAAACGAAACAATAACTTACATAACACATTAATGTTAATCATAATTTCTTCATTGAGTGATTTCCTCTTGGGAAAATGAAAATATTGTTATTACTCTTAATAGTTGGTTAGATTGGGGTAAAAGAGAAGGTAATTAGTTGCCTATGTTTCATATTTACTCGCTAAAAATGCGCATTAGAATAATTTTTGTTCTATTTGAATTATTCTTTCATTTGGTCGTTTTTTTTCATTCAACTTGTTTCCCTGTGAAATTGATTAAGAGAGCCTGCTTGACCAAGAGTTTTCGAAAGCCTAGACTTTTTCTTTTTCCTTGGGGTATGTCTATAAATAACTTTGTGTAGATTTGAATACATGTGTCCACTATATATGGACGGCCCACCAAAAATACAAGATTCCTTATACCTTTTTTTAAATATCTAAAATGGCAATGATAACACAATGTATGAAATCCAAGTATCAATATGCGGTACGTTACAGTGAAAATGTCTTCCTATAACACATTATTTCTTGAATAGTATGAGAGTAAGTGTTGGCAGGATTTGATAATAATATGAAAATGGCTAAAACCCGTAAATATACGGTGGAGGGAGGCAATCTAATACGCTCGGTGCACGAGGAGGATCTCAGCTGTCGACAAATCAACCCGAGAGACGTTGGATTACATTTGAGTAATACAGAAGTGTTGAAGAGGAGCCAGGAAATTGGTAACACCCAAGAACAACCTCGTTCTAAACAACCCGTGGTCAGTACACAACGAGACGAAAGATATCCGCTTCACAAGAGACTTCGGGATCGTAAGAAAACCGCAGTCCAGGTGCAACATGAATGGTTCAGGCACATATTCACCGCAACTGTACCATGAGCCAGTGGGGACATGTCTTATGGTCCATGAGAACAGAGCGGGTTATGTGCGTTCAAATTCCATTTTCAAGTTAGGAGGAAAAATAACAAGACCAATAAGCAGAACACCCTAGGAATCGAATAAAGGATGATGGAACTGTGTACTGTGATATATTCGCGAAAACACTTATCTCCTCAGCGCAACCTATTATAATTAAATGCACCTAGATTCAAAGATAAAAAAGGCTCTAAAATTATAAAATTAAGATATTAAATCGCGTACGCGACTTCTTCGAAAATTTCTGGGGTTGATAACCCGTGTTCAAGCTTGTAACGGAATAATGCAACTGAATTGAATGAGAATTTCCAAGAAGTGTGGTCAATTGTACCTTTATAAGAGTACTTAAATCTGACGCCCTTTATTAAAAACCTCTGCATACTGTCATTGCTAACAAAAACTATTACATAAAGTATTAGTTCCGCCTTTTTTACAATATTAAATACTTTGTACATTTCCCTTTTTCAGGGTATTCCTTAAAATGTTATATATAATTGCATTTATGCTTTGGTGGTAACTATATTTACTGATTTAAGCCACTTAAGGTTCATATTTTGAGTATAAAGGCTGTCTAGAGATTATATCGAAATATAAGAAAAAGGTAGAGCTCTCTAACAATATTAGCATTTTTTATGAAATACTCTTCATGTAGGTAAGAAAAACATGAGTGGAAAATGTAAAGCGAATGCCATAAAAAAGGAAAAGATACCAAAATATTTGGGGATTTACAAATTTTTAATTAGTAGAAATACATTGAAGTTTCCACCTATATAAAAATATATAATTACAAAGTATATCATGTTAAACTAATCTAAAAAAAAGTAATTTTCAAGAAATACTGAGTAAAGCAGTTACATTTCTCAAAACTATCTCAATGTGATTTCTACTGTCGAATTCAAATTTTGATGCAGCTTCTTGAATGTCTGCCTAAAGGTTATTTTTTGATAAATTGACTATTACGAGTAAATGCGTAAACTCGACAAAACTTTGTATTGGATTTGGGTCGGAACTATCTTGAAGCCAGTTTATGATGATTCTGCTACAAATAAATGTTATCGTCTAATCAAACTTAGTAAAATTTAAGCCATGACTACTAGCATTATGCTGCATGAAATCAAATGACTTCATCCCACCGACCGTATCTTGGAACCAAGGTAGGATCTTTTTATAAAGGAGCTCGCACTAAGACTTGGAATACATTCACTTTGAAAGGTCCTATTATCCTACATACAACCATGGCAGCAAATCCGAGAAAGATTAGTAAAATCTGCGCCCTACTCATCTCCTGAAGACTCCATTAATTGTTTTGTATTTATTTGTTTAATCATCTATTATATTAGTGTGAGTATTTGGATAGCGAAGCTTCTGCGTTTATAAAAGTCGAGCCTCATCCGTCCCGTGCCTAAGGTCCATTAAACTCCAAGAAGAATCCCTCGGTTTAAGTGGCAAAGACCTTGTCACTTATATACAGGAAGAAGAGAGACATGAGAGAGCTTGTAAAAGAGAACGAGAAGAACTAGAGAGAGCTGAACGTGAACAAAAAGAGATTAGAGAATTAGCTGAACAAAAGGTGATGAGAGACAGAGAGAGCGAAGAGCGAGAGAGAATTAGCCAATATAAATTGGAATTAAATCGAGATCGGAGCGAAGCCCATTCAGTAAATTCCGTACAGAAACCCCTCAATCCGCTTACGTTAAACTCCCCACGTTCAAAGAAGGGGATGACTTCGGATCTTTTCTCACTTACTTCGAGAAAGTTTTTGAAGTTACTCAATGGGACATCGAAACAGATGGTGTCGCTAAGCTTCTTTCCCTCCTTAGCTCTCAGCCCCGACACCTATGTGTTTTCCTTCTCTTGGAAGCTACGGTAGATTACTCCACCCTCAAATATGAACTTCTCGCGGCATATAATATGACGCCTGACTTTTACCGCGCCAAATTTCGCCACGCCCGCATCCACCCAAATATGACCTTCCCTCATTTTGGATATACTCTTTCCCGTAATTTTAATTTTTGGTTAGACGTATCGAAAGTCCCCCATGATTATGAATCCGTGGTAGATTTTATTCCAAGGGATCATTTACTGTCGTAGCTAACACCAGAGTTCCGCTCCCTCGTGAAGGATCGTCGGTGCAACTCCTTCAAAGACTGCATAGAAGAACAGATATCTATGCGCAAGTCACAATCTATACCCAAAGGAAAATAAAAAGCCTCTCCCTTCATCCCCCATGAATGAAAATAATAATCGCGGTTCCCTCATAAGACCCACCAAAATTTGCCAAGGTTACGGGCCTCTTTAAGCACAGAAGTTACCCTCCATCGGAACCTTGTGATGTCAAGCCCCTCATATCTAATCCCCTGGCGTCAACTTTTACTCGTAGGCCAATCGTATGTTTTGCGTGCGGTGTCGAAGGCCTCACGCGCCCAAATTGCCCCCCAAATTCCTAACTCCGTGGTAATCCCATTCACCAAGTCCACCAGGTAAATGCTGCTCACACTGCCCCTCCATAGCGAACAGAAACCCCAGGTCCAATCTCGTCTCCCAGTGCCCCAGGGCACCATGTTAATTTCCTCTTCGACAAGAATTCTCCAAGAAGTTTGAAATTTGAAAAAGGAAGCGTTAATGGGTGCCAATTCTCCCCCCTCGTCCGCGATAGCGGGTGTACTTGTATCGTGGAATCAAATCAAATTCTTCCCCCGGTGACCCCCGACCACAAAAAGTTGGGGGTAGTCCATGACTACCTGGCACGCGTAAACCACTTCCCCATTGTAAACTGTTACCTGAGTGTCAGTACTTTTCAGGAGGGGCTGAAGTCGTGTCAGCCCTTATTACATTCTGTTCCGTTTTGGTAGGACAGTGCCCCAAAGTCTCATCTAACCATGTGGATCAGCCCGTTATCACGAGAGTCCAAGAGAAGGAATCTCAGACGCCGGCTGCCCTTGAAAGTCTCTTATATTCAGATTTCAGCGGTATTATGAGCGAAGAATTTGCTTAAACACAGAAGGAGTGTCCAAATCTCCTTCCTTTGTGGGAAAAATCTCGGAGCCTCGATCAGGAATCAGTCCGCGGTAACAATACAGACTCTTAGATCGTGAAAAAAGGCTTGCTAAATAGCGCTTGCTCGGATGGCATCAAACCCGAGACTCACGCCCTTCGTTTTCTCCAAACGCATGTCTCCCTGGACCTAGAAATTGCCCATAATAGTATAGTGTATTTTCTGGCCACTTTAGCTACAATAAGACTGCTCAGAGATTTTCCGGCATTTCTACTGGCCTGATGCTGCAGTTGACATTTCTGAACACTGACAATCCTGTGACATCCGCTAGAATCTACGGCAAAAGAGTGTGATAAACCGGCTCCCTTCATAAGGGACCAATTATATCGGACGCCTTTTTTCCAAGTGGCCATAGACCTTGTCGTCCCCATTCATCCCCCTTCCAGTGAAGAGCATAATTATGTCCTTACCCTCGTAGACTGTGCTACGCGTTTCCCTGAAGCTGTACCTATTAAGATAATCGACAGTGTTACGTCTGCCGAAGCCTTAGTTTCCATCTTCTCTAGGGTAGGCATCCAAAAGAAGTATTGATCGACCGAGGCCGGTAATTTACTTCTGCATTGATAGAATATATCCGGAAACTCTTGATGGTAAAACCGCTCTTTACCAGCCCCATATCACCTCTGCGCAAATTGAGTTTGTGATAAATTTAATGCGACCTTAAAGTCAATATTAAAAAAACTGTGTGCAGAACAGCCTCATGAGTGGCATCGCTTCTTCTTGCACGTGGCACTATTTGCATTCAGGGAGATTCCACATCGTACACTTGGATTTTCTCCTTTCGAATTAATCTACGGACGTAACGTGCGAGTCCCATTAGTATCCTCAATGAGTTATTCTCTAACGTCAAGTTAGACAGAGAAATCCAATCTTCCTGCGCATATCTTTTGGATCTTCGACGAATATTAGAAAAGGGTACCGAGATTGCATACCAAAATACCGATGTTAACCTAGAAAAGTACCGGACGTACTTCGATGTCAAATCGAAGGAGAGGAAGTTATGCCCGGTGATGAGGTTATATTGCTACTTTCTACGGAGAGCAACAAACTTCTGAGCCAATGTAAAGACCCCTTCCCAATTCTCGAAGCGCTAGGACCTGTGGATTATTTAATTAAGACCCCACAGGAGAGAAACTGTTCCACATCAACGTGTTAAAAATATATCACCGCTGCGCGTGTGTCAACAACATTGTTACCATCGACGAGGAGACAGCTTTGGAGGCCGGCTACACGACGGATGCTCTGAACCTTGTACAAGCCGTGTGCGTTGAACAGGATAAGGATTACTCACTACACGCCTTGCCCGGATCCATCCATTCACCCCCCGCTAGTTTGGATATCAATGAGCGGCTAACTCCCGACCAAACTAGACAGTTGCAGCTTATTTTAAGGAAGTTTGAGGACGTTCAGAACGGCACCCCTCACCTTGAACTTGGATGCGCCTTGTTGCGATACGAGGCAGAAGTGCCATTCCCGGGGGCTTTTGCAAGTCGAAAACCTTCCAATCTGGAAAAGAAGTATGCCACTGTGGAGCTAGAAGCCTTAGTTATCGTGTTTGGGGTACAAAGGTTCTAGGTATATTTGATAGGTAGACCGTTCCACATAGAAACGGATCACAAACCCCTATCTTATTTGTAGAGTCGCTTACGACTAGAGACGCACGCGACTAAAAATAACTTTAGAATTCATAATCGGGCAGCAAATTTTGAGCCCCCGTCATTTATATAATTAGAGCGTTGAAAATATTGACAGGCACTCATAGCACAGTATTCCATAGTATAACATTATATACTATAATATATTAAAGAATAGTATATTATAGAATATTATTGTATATCTTATTAGAACAGCATTGCATAATGTTAAAACTTAACATAGTAAACATAGCATAGTATAGTATAGCATATCACAGAATAGTATAATATTCTAGGAGAGCCGCATAATTTAGCATAGCATAGTAGAGAATAGCCTAGCATAGCATAGCATAGTATTGTATAGCCTAGAATAGCCTAAGCTAAACTGCCTAGTATAGCATAGTATATCGTAGCCAAGCATAGCATAGTATAACCTACCCTGTTATAGCCTCCTAGTATAGCCAAGCCTAACCAAACCTAGGATAGCCTAGCCTAAAATAGAACAACCTAGCTGTGGCGGACCTAACCTAGACTAGCTTAGTATAATCTATCCAGCCTAGTATAACTTAGCATACTATAACCTAATTCATCCTACCTTAGCGTAGTATAGACTAGCCTAGCATAGTAGTCCCTAGTCTAACCTAGCATACTATAGTATAGCCTAGCTTAGCCTAGCTTAGTATAGCTTTCCTAGCGTAGCATTGAATAGCGGAGCGTAGCTTACTAGAGCCTAGCCTAGCCTAACTAGTTATGACTTATCCTTGCATGCCAGAGCCTAGCCTTGCGTCGTCTAGAGTAGCCTAGCCTAGTATAGCCAAGCTAGAATAAGTTACTATAACTTAGCCAATATATTCTTGCATACGATAGACTATCTTAGCATAGTATAGGCTAGCTTGGTATAGTGAATCCTAGCATAACCACACCTAACATAATATAGCCAAACATATATTATAGCCTAGCCTAGTGTATCCTAGGCTAGTATAGCATACCATACCCTAGTCTAGAATAACCTTGCATAGCTTAGCCTATTATAGCCTTGGTTAGCTAGCCTATCGTAGCTTAACTTTGTATTACTTAGCATAGCCTAACATATCAAAGCATAGCTCTCCCTAGCCTATTATACTTTAGCCTAATCTAGCATTGAATAGTATATCCTTATCTAGCCTAGTATTGCTTTGCATTGCTTAGCCTAGTCTAGCATAGTATAACATAGCCTAGCATTAACTATCCTAGAGAATAATAACCTATAGTATCCTATTATACCCCAGTCAAGCATAGCTTTCTATTGTCTAGTCTAATATACTATATGCTATCCAAGGATAGCATTTTATAGCCTAATTTAATATAGTATATCCTACCCTTGTGCATTATATCTTAGCCTAACTTATCATAGTAGAGCCTATTCTAGGCTTGCCTAGCACAGTATAACATATTATAGCCTGGTCTAGTCTCATAGAGTAGCGGCCGAATAGTTATGATGTTATTAACAAAACAAAATAATTCCCTTGCTAATCTTGGGAAGACTTTACAATTCTATCATTCGAAAGAGAGTGTAAAACAACCTAAAGGTTTCAAATTTCGTTAGAATCGCCGGAGAGTTATGATGTTAGTAGAAAAACAAACAAACAACCACGACTGACCGACCGACATAGTGAGATGTAGAGTCGCTCGCGACTAAAAATATTTGAAAAAAAACTGCACAGGAATAAAATCAGCGGCATTCTGCTCAACATATATGTCCTCAAGTGTAAATGGCTTCCTAAAAACAAATAGCCCATACAGTGATAAAATGGTTCTCCCTAATACATAAAAAATCGCGATTTTGTGGAAGCTCAATAGTTTCAAAAAATCAATTTCATCCAACATGCTAAACAGCAGGCTTTCGGGGTTATGGCTTGAATTTGTTACGTATCGGGTACGTGAAGTACAATTGAAAATCGCATCGTTTAGTAAAATCGACAAATATTTGTGCTTAAGTCTTTCATCTGGATTTTACCTGTCACGGTACCGGGCGAGTGAGGTGCCTACTGCTTGTCCCTTGTACTCTAGATGGGTTCATGTACGCAAATTTTCGGACTATATGCCATTTTGGAGGAAGTCAGCTGGCCTCCTCCACTTTATTTGACTCTTTGTTGTAGACGGCATTTTTCCTGCGACTGGGGAGGTGGGCCTACCCTCGAAGCGGGAGCGCGCTTCTTCTTGTAGCTTGTTTGCTTATCTTTTTTTGTATTTTATTTGTTTCTGTTGTTGTTTAAGCTTGTCTTAGACTTTGTTCATTTTTTGTCTTTGTTATTTCTTATTGACATGTTGTTACTTGTATTTTAATCTAGCCTAGTATCATGATGTAGCGTAAGTATTGCAACTTTTGCCATTGTATTCAGATGCCAGATCGGCTTTTAAAGTTTTTAAAAAAAATTAAAAAAACCATCTGGATGTTAATTGTACTCATACAACGTGCCTTAATCGACATAATCCAGGAAACTATAGCAAACCTTCGCACAAACTGGCACGTAATACAATATTTTTCCCCCTCATCAACGTAGGAAAAGGATAAATAGTTCGAATAGATCAATGAAGGCAGAAAATGAATCATGCATTAGCCAAACTCTTAAACTCAAAAAGATGAATGATGGCGTCGCGTCGAATAATTGTTAATCTCGAGGGAAAGTTGCCCAATATGAAGTCAATATCCCTAGCAAACACGATTAGTCGACGACAAGAATTAAACTAAAAGAATTTGTTAACATTAAATATTTGGGAGAGTGCTTTATTAAAAATCATAAAATAAATATAACTCGAAAATATCGATTTAGAATTTTAATATATCTCAGACTTCTAAGAATCTAAATATTTTTACCTTTAGAAAAGTAATTTTGGAATTGTAATCTGTCGAGTATGTTTGTACGTTTGTTCCGTACATGAATAACTCCCTCCATTCCTTTTTGCTCTAAAAGTGCTATATTATTATTTATCTTTTGATGTGTTACTTTAACCAGTGAAGATGCGTTATATTATATATCTATTGCCATATGCAGCGTTTCAAGGATTTAATTAAACAACTAGAGCAAAAATATACTTTTAATTACATAGAGAAATGAAATAATAAAACATTAATTATACTAAGGCTATATATAATAGGAGGGTGTAAATAAAAATTACTACTACCAATAAATACTACGCGATTGTTGACGTAAAGATTCACTTTAGTACGAAATGTTAATTAAAGAACATAATTAAATGGGAATCCTTTTAGCTTTAAACAAAGTGGAGTCAGACGGGGAATGACCCTGAACTAGAGCCTCGTTTGGGAGATGGTTTGAGGAGTGAGTTGTTGCAGACGGGAGGCTCAATCGGACGCACAGCTGTTCGTCTTGCTGAGTTAAACTCGAGGTAGGTGAGGCGCGTCGATGCGAGGCGTGTAGTTGCTGAATCGGACGCACAGCTGACTTTGAGGAGAGTCAGGAGGGGGGGCTTGGCGATGCTTTTTGACTTGACGATATAAGCCAAGGGACAGTGGAGGCTTCTCGATGATGAGACTTGAGCAAGAGGTGAATCCTTTCTTGAGGGCAACTTCACTTAGCTATTCCTCCCTGAAGAGGGATATCTCTGGTTTTATTCGAAAACTGAGATAGGGTATTTCTCTGACGAGAGAGGTATAAGAGTGATTCTCTATACTGATGGTCTACTCTTCGAAGTGACAGAAAGGAACAGCCTCGGGAGGAAAACTGCCTCTCGGTTCCACTTTTCTTCTCATTTTTAATGCCCGGACTGACGCCGGTACTCGTCTTCTATCGATCGTTAACTCGATTCTCATTTATTTTCTCTAGATCAACCTATATATATACCTCATCTATCCCCTGAGGGGAGGGGAGGGAAGATGAGTGCCCATGTTTAAGCCTTTCTCCTAGCTAGAGCATCACCTTTTAGCGTGGTAACCCTTAGCCCTAATAGTCTCTTCTGGTTTTCGTCTGAGAAAATGAAATTTCGTCTATTTGACGAAACTAGACCTAAATAATAGGAGAAGACAGTGAGTCTGTTCATAGATTTTTATTCGAAAGGCTCTCCCACCCTCCTTTGTTTATACTAACTGGCTACGAGATCTGCTGATTATAAGCTTTCCTTGCGAGTGATATCACGGATTGTTGTTCCAGCGGGGGAAAAGGGGAGAGGGAGGGGTTAAAGTATCGGCCCATATGCCACGTAGCTGTTGACTCTGTAACCGAACTATCATCTGTTTTATCCTCGCTATATTGATTTCCCCACACAATCTTCCTATGAAAAATCCTACGCACGCTCCTTTTCTCAGGAAAAAACTTCACTTCAATATTTCTTCATTATTTCCCCAATTCACACTGCCCTATTTTATATGAGAAGTAAACTCACCATTGCCCCATTTTTAAGGAAATTTTTTTTTACGGGGAAATATTACTGTTACAAATAGAAAATAAGCAAAGTCCAATAAAATTAGCAAACATAAACAAGAATACCTAGGAATTTGGGGCCCAATTTAAAAATCTGAAAATAATATTTTTATCAAAGAATTTGGTGACATATGTTCTCGTTCCACCTTATAGATTAGGGTAGAAACGCAATTATTTCGTCTACTTAAAGAATACATCGCATTAATTATCATTTTCTGTTCTTGAAAAGGGATACAAAATCAAATTATTAACTGCTTGTAATTTTTTAGGGGATATTTATCCATTAAATCCTTGAATATACCATTCCAGAAACGTCATTTTTAGCTAAGGAAGCTGTGCTATCAGATTACTTCTTATCGTCAATCACTACTCTTTTAGCACAGCGGTATCTGATTACAATGTTTTCCCATTCCTCTTCATAGTTTAAATAATGTCTATATCCGTTTAGCAAATTAAAATTATGAGCTTCTTAAGCAGAATGACTAAGCAGTCAAGCGAAATAGCTTGATCGCTTATAGCACTCAGTGAATTAAATTATTACCAAGATTTTCTTCGTCTGTTTCACCAGCAGCAAGCCAAGCCAATCTAAATCAGCTTTGTTCAAATCTATATTAGCTTGTATAGCTTATAGTCTTTGCATGTATTTAAGCTTGAGCCTCGCTTTATCTGGGTTTGTACTTGTATATTTTAATGTTTATTCTTTTATATCTTAGTGTGCGTGTATCGAAGATTTTCAGAAATATCAATGGCCTTATGAACAGTTTGAAGTGATTTCCACGAAAACCTATTTAATATTTTTATTTCTATTTCTTGGCAAATGTTTTAAAGCTTACTTCTCTACTAACCAAGACGACATGTTTTAAGGCATGTATGATATGATCCAAAATTAACCTTGAGCTTTCGCTATTCTACCCTCTAATGACGCCCTAGAAGACATGCATCCACAATCAAACATTTCGGTTTGAAACTAATTTTTCTCGTAGGGATTTTATTAATCTTTCAGCATTTATTGCTCTCAGTGACTCAAAACTCTTCCTAAGGTTTAATTTCTGACAAAATAGAAAGAAACCAAATCCATAATATTCTTTCATTATTAGAATTAGGTAATGAGAGAATACATTTTTGTTGCAAGTCTTCCAGACTCTCCTGTCACTGACTTTAGCTTTTAAAATTTTATGACAGAAACGAAAAAACAGGTTTTAATTCAGATCAGAATAATAAATTATACAAATTTAATATTCTTTTCACGTTTTGAAACAAATAACATTTCTTTGTTTTGTATATTTTCGAAACAAAGGTTTGATATTTTGCTACTTTTCCCTAAGCAAATCTATCGCTATTTTTTACATAAATAATACATTATTGGGTCAAAATTTATTGATATATCACTACTATTATTCCTGCCAAGTTTGGTACCAAACAAAAACTAACGATTCCTACAAATAATTAATGGAAATCTTTCGGTATTTTAAATATGATAGATAGAAGGGTTTTCAGCACCAATCCTATAAAATTTCAAACAAAAGGTGCAGCTCCTACGAGCGAAGATTTCTTTTAAATGTTAATTTCACCTCTACTCAATAAACAGTACAATCCGTAAAGTCTAAAATAGGGTCTTCTTGTGTCCTTACCAAAGCTTGCTTAAGCACACATATGAAGCTAAAGCCTATAGTGAAGAGTTGTGGTAGTCCAAGTGTTAATTAAAAATTAATTATAAGAATTTGCTGGTTTTTAATCTAATAACCTTTGATTAAATTAATCAATCTTCTTTATCTTTTGGAATAAAAATATTGCTTTCTTAACGAAACTTAAGGAATTGTTGTGAATTTCATGCGAATATGTTATTCGTTATTACATATGCCACATAAACTAGTACTGCATGCATAAATCATTGATAATTATATGACAAAGAATACCACAAAAGTACTTTATTTCTTTATCCTTAAAACTAAATTTGATTCTATAGAAGGAAAAATAATGACATTAATAATATAAATCATAATTAATTTGTCACCAAACAACGAGTTTTAGTTTACTTCTTTTATATGAATGACATCAGTGACATCCCTAATTGTAATCGAGCACATATTCGAAGGAAGAAGCGAACTCCACTTTCGATGGTATATTTTTCCCACTTTGTAAACGTCCATCTTTACGATACTCAATAGTTGCCATGGAATTTGCCAAAAAAAATTCGTTTAAATTTGGGATATGTATATTTAAAGACCCATTAGAACCCAATTGTTTTACTTTGAAGCTCATTTACCACTAAAGTTTAGTAAAATACATCTCGTTTGTTTCCCATGAAAACCTCAATAACCAATCCAAAGGTTTCTTCATATATGTTTTTATTGTGTTTTCAAATATTTTATTAAGAATTTCTTCTTTGAGAAGTTTTCGCATCTGTGCTTGCACAAACAACCATCTCTACTCCCTTGATCTTTGTCTCAATGATTGTGGGGAGTATTATTTTTAGAGACCCTGAAGCAACCCTGGTTATTATGAATGCTTTTAAAGAATTCTTGATTAATCCACATTTGCTATGCAGAAGGAGGAATAATTATATTGTTTGACTCTATAATAACGAAAGCTTTTAGCCCAGGAAATATTTCAAATTATGAAATTACTTGTTAACTGCCTGCAATAATTTCTAAAAATTGTCATGTTTCGTTTATCTCGACAGTATAACTACTTGAATTGATTCTACTTCATTTCTATTAGGTAGCAGAAAGGCTTTCAGACAATATTTAAAAGCAATAATAAAATTTCTGCCATATTCTGCTTTGTAATCAATGTATCTATCCCTTGTGAAGCCTTTTACGTTGTTAATTGCAACAAAGCAACCAACATTAATTTATAATGAACTGAATTATTTTGATCAATTTCGAAATACAGCCGCAATAATGTTTTACCAAGTACATTCCATCGTTGTAACAGGGATGTTAAAGCAGATCAAGACCACTCAACAACCGATATTTCCGGGTAGCTAAATAAGATGCCAAGTGTTAAAGACTAAAGATCATTGCATAAATCTTGTTCATCACCTCACCCCAAAATTAACATGTCCAGTAGCTGTGGAATAAGAAGCTCATCTTATAGATGGAATATTGGGATAAGTGAATTGTGTAAAGTTAATTTATTTGCATTTAAACATTGACTTAATGGATTCACTAAAGAAAAGTAACAGTTCTTTGAATGGCTAATTTACTCATTACAGGCCAATTTAACTGTAATTTTGCGATTCTGATACCTACAGCGAAAGATATTAACAGAGTTAGCACACTACTCGTATCTAATATGAATAATCTTTAACAAATATTTATTCTGAAGTAAAATAAATGTATGAAATATAAATAAATATAGTATATAAAATGTTTTAATGGTGCTAGGTAGAGAAGTGCTTAGCGTGCTAGACTTTAAATAAAGGTTTTGGGGTTCGATTCCAGTCGTGGGAAAATTATCAAATGTCGATTACTTTTGCTGACAGCGCCTAACTACGAACTTACATTGGTTCATCATGGTATCTTTTGCTGCAAAATTTTCAACATTAAACATGTTATAGTTATACGACATATAGACTATCGACATTTTCCCAATGTAATCATGTCACATGTTTCAATCATTATCCGACAGCAGTAAATTGGTTTCAAGGTAATGATTTATATATCTTTTATAATCATCTGATATGCCCGCAGATAGCCGATAGGGTTTGGGATGTTGTATTGCAAAGTAATAATAGTTCTACGCTGTCTTTAGAGTGAAAAATTAAGTATAGCCTTACTAGAATCTCTAATACCTTTAAGTGAACTTCTACAATCATGATCCAGTCGACGGTTCTTTGAGACCTAAGATTCTTATTAGTAATTTCACCTCCCTTTAAGTCTTTTCAACTAAAATGTTTCAAAAACTTTGTAATGTAATTCCAGTCAAGTTTGAACAAGAAGGAATTGCAAAAGATATATCCTTAAGACAATGATAGCTGAACTATTTTCTAAGAAAAGAGTTGTAAAAATAAAAGTGTGATATTTAAATTGTCTGCTCTACTTCCATACTCTACTTGGTATTAAATTTGGCGAAATGTAGTGTGATTTGTTATTGTTCACACTTTCTAGTATTTTATTCTAGGCACGAACTATATATTTTAAGGAGTTAATTGAAGAACAAAATGATAAATAGTGTCACACGGACTAGCTCATAGCCACCGACTCACAGCAGCTTGGAATCATTTGGGCAACCACTGAACTGTAATAAGTAAAACAACTTATTAAATAAAGAGAGACATGTCAAAAAACTGTTTTATTGCCTATCTATTTGATGAAGACAAAATATTGAGTGAAATATATGCTCCCTGTGCAAGTCGGTAAATAAATATGTCAAATTTCAAGCCAATTTTATATCAATTCAGTTCTCATTTCTCTAAAAGATTAAGACTAAAATATTATTGCCACCTAGCCTCTTGCAACCTTCGTAACACAAGAATAATGAGTGGCGGCAGAGGGGCGTGAAGGAGCCTTCGGGACGGGCGAGGAGAACTGGGTGGGTGGTGTGATTAGAAGTTCTGGAGAGGGACGTGTGTTGTTGTGAGTTTGTGTTCACTGGTGTAGGGAGGAGCGCATGTCTCTTGTTTTTGTATTAACGATGCTGGCGTATACTCTGGGGTCATCCCAGGATATGTCATTTGCTACCGTGGAGAGCATGACGGCCAATTGTGTTCTGGTTCATTTGATGGTGTTGGGTTAGATGGTAGTATCGAAGACGATGTTGGTGTTGGTGCGGGCACTATGGTGGTTGAGTGCAAGGTTGAGTGGTTCTCGCGGCGGCAGCGGCGGCGGCGAATGTTCTTGTAAGGGGAGAGGTGACGAGATGGCGGGGTCAGGAGTGACTAAGAAGGGTGAGGTAGTGATGTGCTGTCGTTGGAGCTATCGGAGTCTCCTGAGCTCCACGACGGCGTTCCCGCTGCACTTGACGCATAGAACCGTGGTGCTCTTACAACCAGTGTAATGGTACTCCACTACAAGGCACCTGCATCACAAGCTCTGCCTAGCGGGCATGTATTTTAGCCATATTCTGTTCTGGAGTAATGGCGAAACTGTTGTGGTCTGATGTTAGGAGGTATTCGAGATGTTATGAGCGTAGGTAAGGTTGGCAAAGACCTTGAAGCCTTCGTCTAGCAGCGTATTCTTGTGATGTCCCTCTTACAGTGTAATAACAGCTGATTTCTTGGTGCATCTTTGATGGCCTTTTCGCTGTACTCATTCCTGAGGTGGGTGAGGAAATCTTTAGTGGAGAATTAAACCATAATGGATTGGTCCCTCGTATGTGCATTTGGTGCATGTTTATAGCGGCATGAAGTTAGTTGTCTGGTGTGTTATTATTCATATAGTTTTCAGTTGCGGGTAAGTGAAACTTATGTGCATCCTGTTCAGGCATGAACACGAGTGTTTGGCCTGTTTGTGAGTTTATTATGTTTGTGATAGACGTATCAAAAGATTTCGAGAGTTAAATCTTTATTTTGGTGATACCGATTATGTTTTTGTCTACGTAGAGTAATCAAAGTGTAATTATTTTTACTGTGAGTTATTTTTTAACGTGTGATGAGAAGACTCCTCACTCCGAGAATAATACACAAAATCAGTACAAGGGAATTATATTCATATTAAATAGAATCGAAATAACAGAGTATCCCTGAAGGAGTCGAGGATGAAAGAAATCGGCTGTATTCCTGCGTTGTAGTTACATGTGTTAAATACGTAGTGCGCGCAGTTACGGGTGTTGATTGCATAACTCTGGAAAAAATTCGCCTATAAAGGATCTTATATACAAAGGTTTTACTTGTGTGTTAAATAAGCCATGCACTCATCGGTCATTGATATTCTATATTACAGAGAAGTTCTGAAGTTAGTAGAACTTTAGATCATACGTTTGTTGCATGCCGGTAAGTTTTGTGTTACATTCATCTATTTATACAACCTCCCGGAGAGGATCTATAGAGAAAGTACCTGAACCACCAATTGCGCCATCATTATTATATATCATTTTTATTTGTCTTTACCAGACTCTTCTTCCATTTAACTATATTCTGCTTATGTGTGATTTATCTTCTTATGGTTGTTAATGTAGTTATCAGGTTATCTATCAATTAGTTCAAATATGGATATTAGGCGTCTTGGACTATTCTATTGCGTATGGTTTTCTCCCGTTGAATTATGATAAAATTCTCAAGGGTAATTCAGGCGTAATGGGACACACTAACAAACTAGTGGCCAAGAGAATAAATAGATAATTTCTCTCAAACCTTGAAATGGGCGCTATAATATTTTGAGAATAAGAATTGTATTATGTTTAATAATAGAGAAAATCAGGTATACTTAGTGTTATATAATAATTTGATACGTGTACCTACCATTTACTATCTGGGCAAGATATTTTCATATTTATTTAACCAAAGCCTTGTTCTTTATATCCATCTGCCATTTTGTATCTTCTTGCATTTCTTCTCTATCTCTTCTCTCTATTTATTGTCTAGTTAATGTTCTTGTAGTGGTCTTAGGATCCTATGGCGTTGGATACTAGTTTACAGTTATATTAATTTAATTATCTCCCACACTATTCTATATTATAACTATTCATGATCGGTTTGTCTATCCTTGCCATGCTTATCCGTGTTACGATAGCGAGTAAATGCTATGACAGGGAGATGACAGAGGCGTACTGTAAGGTAAGGGAATACTGTAAGATTATATAATATAGGGTGAGTTTGTGTATTGAGGGTTTGATAGTGGATACGCCTTTACGTGTTGGAGCCGTTAGGGTATAGTGCTCGTTGGGGAAGCGTGTGTACGTATATGTTTGCAAATTTTATATGGTTACACTGGGCATGTTATTTTTAAAGATGTTACACCAAAGGATAAGGTTGATGCTAATGTTGGTTTTTTTATTATTCTGCAAACGGGCTTGGAATATGTTATAAAAATAAAGACTCTCTGCCATATAGTTGTTAGACTGCTTAGAATTTACCTCCCGCTACCTGATAAAGGAGGTAGCGGTTACGGGAAGTTCGCAAAACGCCTTTGAAACCTAGTTTCTATTTATAGAAACCAGTATTTAAAAATGAGAAGTGATACGTTGTACTCATATTCACCATCCATCACTACTAATTTTCATCTTTCTTTTTTAGCGGCCTCACTTAGGCAGATGATCGCTTAGGTCCACGAACCGCTCCCCTGCGCGAGCTGCCAACAGATGCGAGACGGGATTGACATTCATGTATCGTCCCAACTCTGCCGTGTATAGTTGCAATGACATATTTGGGGGCATTGGAAGAAGCTGGTTTGAGGAATAGCCCATAGCTGATAACAATGTAAAGAACTATTCCGGAAAAGAAACGGAAAGTAAACCCCGCTGCTCAACTCAGGAGGGCCCATCCAAGCACCATATAGGGACATACAACCGTCTCTATGTATGGTGAGGTACTGTATCAATTAAAACACGCTAAGGGTGGCTACATTGACAATAAGAAGCGTGGTAACATATGTGCACTCTCCCTCAAATAATGGACTGCACACCGGCCATAATGGTGGCCCACGGCCCCAGAAGGGTCTTTCTGAGATCTCTATGTGGCCTGGAAAAGCAGGAAACGGGTAAATTATATGAAACTCTTTTCGGCGAACTAAGCGTTGCGATCCTCCGCCTGATCGACTCTCCGAAAGGATACTTCGCAATTTGTGAGATAGAGCAGGATGTTGAGACCGTCAGAAAGTAGGCAGGGGTAAAAGTAGTGACGGATGTTGACCTTCAGCCCAGCACGTCTCCCCAAATCCAAGCCCAGAGAAGTATGGTCTGCTGAAGGCTTGACCCATAGGTCCAGCAATAGCAGCAGAGATCGAAAGAAACCGACCCTGGGAAAAGATTGTAGAGGCAGTGAAATTCAGGAATAGAAAAGATAACAATGTCAAAATAAGCAGGAACCAAATCGAGCGAGAAGAGTTTACGTTTACTCCGGTACAAAGCTGCTTCCGGTACTATAAGTTAGACCGTCATGCCACAAAAGATTGTAATGAATAAGAACTGACGTGGACCAAATGCAGCAGCAATAGACACGGCTGGCGCGAATGCCCAGTGACCGAAGAAAAGTGCCCGAACTGTAGCCAAAAGCACGGGGCCATGTCATGCCCCAAGAAAAAAAGAGATTAAAAAGAGAAAGGCAGAAAAAGAGAAGACTTAGGGAATTAGTAAAACGAACACCTCCTACGCCCATGCGACAAAGGACGCGCCTGATAGACAACCGAAAGTGCTACCTAAAAGACATATCTGAGAGTTGGAAATGAACACTTCACCAAAATTCGCACATACATTGTGTACGCCAACGTGAAGAACCTGACCAACGCAGGATGCTTGGCTAAAGAGATCAACACCATACTCAGGAATAATAGACCAGCGGAGATGTGGTTTCCAGACAGCTCTCCATCAGAGTACGTCCTGTAACTACGGTACCATCCCCCGAAGGAAGCGTCAGAAACGGCATTCCCAGTAGAAGAAGACAAACCTTCTTCGACTTCTTGAACACCGCGTCGAAAGATGCGCCTGTCCAAGAATTGCAAGTCAAGGAAGCGCTCCTGGCAGAAGACCTACAGCTATAAAGGACTCTTGCCTCGCCCTAAGCTATGCTGAATTTAACAAGATCAGAAACGGGAAAAGAAACGCACTAAACGGTATAGAGGAAGAGAGACACACATAAAGGACACATACAGAAAACAAATCTCACATGGAAAATAAAAAAAACACATTAAAAATACTCACACTAAACGTCAAAGAATGGTAAGGAAAATCCATTTCCTACGGAAACATATTCCGTACAGTGGATCCCGACATGATTCTGATTTCCGATCATGGTGTGAACACTGAAACAAAACAGATAAAGATTCCGAACTATACTTTCATCAACAAAAAACACACGCAGGATCTAAACAACGGCGCAGCCATCGCAATCCAGAGTAACAGTAGAGAGGGGATGCTACCAAACCTAGACGAATCATACGTGGCTGCCAAAATCCTAACCCTGGTGGGAAACCTAACCATGGAAGCTGCCTACCAGCTGCCCGTCTTAATTACCTTCCGATCACCAACTTCTTCATCCTATTCGGGCGCGGGATACTATTATTGCTTGGCTGGGTCCAAAACGCCAGATGCAGAGCAACTGGTTAAGGTCACATTGACTAAAGGGAAGGGAACCGTGATCTAATTCCCGAGAGACAGACTCTAGAGGATCTGGCCGAATCTCACGACCTTCCTAACACACTATTTGGCAACTAAACCAGACATATATAGTGTTAGCGAGAAATGAACCATGACCTGTGTTACCGAGCTATCTTATCCCGATTGACACACAATCTCGGTTGCACCGATACTCAAGCCCCTCTAATTTAGGCAAAGTTATTAGAAATCGAACCTGGTCGGACGAGATGAGGAAAATCGGCCAGGAACATAGAGAATTCTATGAAGAAATCGGCAGGACAAGCCCAAATCGGAAAAGGACAGCCAGAATGAGACAACTAAGCGAAGAGCTAAGAAACATAATCCTTGAGAAGCAAAAAAATATCTGGAATGATATGATTGGTAGGCTGGAGAGGAAAAGCAATTTTGTAAGTTTTAGGAACAACATCCGAAGATTTTGTCGATTGCCCGCCAAACGCAGAACGCAAACAAAAGACGGCGATGACATGATTGGTGATCCAGACTCTCTCGAAAGAAGATTCAGGACACACTGGCTTGAGATTTTCGCGATATCTCCTGAAGAGAACAATGACTTTGACCAGGACTTCGAAGGCCAACAGCTCGATGACCTCAGCACAAAGATACATTGAACCCACCCACACCCGCACGTATCTCAAGAAAGAGAGATTGTTAACCCTGGGCGCCCCATTACCTTTGAAGAGATCATGAACATCATAAGGTCCTTCAAACATTGGGCACCCAGCTGGTCTGCGCTCACAAAAAACAACCTCGAGAATTCCCAACGGCAAATTAATCATGGATTGGTGAAAACCATGAATGCTGCTCTGAATACGGTATACTTTCCTGACACGTACAAGATGGCAAAAATCATCTTCATCCCGAAAGGAAACAAGCCCCCAGAATAGTTGGCTAACTGTTGCCCGATCACTCTTCTGGTGATACTCGGCAAGATCTCAGAAAAGATTATATCTAAAAGGCTGCAAGCTCAACTGATCGAGCTAGGAGCACACAACTCCCCAAAACACGGGTTCCGTACCAAAAGGGGCAATGATACGGCCATGGTGCTCCGAACAGAGAAAATAGCATATTGCAAAGCGAAAGGTTACTATATAGACATTGTGCGGA
This sequence comes from Ceratothoa steindachneri, assembly GCA_963969495.1. Classification (NCBI taxonomy): domain Eukaryota; kingdom Metazoa; phylum Arthropoda; class Malacostraca; order Isopoda; family Cymothoidae; genus Ceratothoa; species Ceratothoa steindachneri. Next base: position 150,732,219 of record OZ018326.1, read on the forward strand.
AGGACTTGCAGAAGGCCTCCGACAAGGTCTGGCTGGAAGGACTTAAATACAAGATCCTTAAATAAAGGATCCCTTGTGACTTTGTTATGGAGAGAAGAGCATGTTTCATGATTGATGGTTACAGAGGGCCCAAGTTCGAACTTAAGGTGGGTGTTCCGAATAGAATTTGCCTGAGCCCATTGCTTTACCTGGCCTTTACAATCAACTTTCCAACTCCGGTATACAGAAACACGATGTATTTGCAATTCGCAAATGACATCACTCAAATCGTCCCATACACATTGTAAGGGAATGGTCACTTCCCCCCCCCCTTCCCGTTCACTCTTGGTGCAGTCACAAGGCGGTTACCGCAAAGACATCCGTCGAAGGAATCGGCGGGTTCAGTGCTTAACCGCAGTGTGGCACAACTCGGTGCCATGAAAGACCCTAAAGGTCAAAATGTAAGATCTTCCCAGGAGAGTGAGATCCAGTTTCACGTCGAATAAGAAATTGGAGACGTGTTTCTCCCAATCTCGAAGGCTAACGAGGAGCCGATGTTTGACCTTGTGGGAAAGACCGTTTGGAAAAAGAACTCTCCTGGGGCCGTCCTCAAGCCCCTCCCCCCTTACCACTTCCCCAGTGGGGGTGCGAGGTATAAATGAGGAACTCTGAGGAAAATCGAGGGAGTATACGTCAGTCTCTAGGTGACGAAGTTTTCGGATCAAACCGAACTACCGAGACTGGAGAGGTAGAGTACTTGGCTCGCCAGACCAAGAAGTACCCTGCAAGAGAGGCAGGGCTACCTACCTTAAGGGGCTAAGAAGAAGCTCATCCTCGAGCTAAGTCCCTGGTTATCAAACCAAACGATAAGTTAATTTTGGTAAGTTCAACTTACTCTCGCCAGAGAGACTCCTCATATCCTGGTGCACCTTAGACACCAGGGATATTCCTCGTCCTTGAGGAATTAAGAAAAGAAGAAGGAAAAGGCTCCCCCCTCGAGCCCGTTATTCGGTGGCCACACCGAACTCTTAAGTTAACTTGGTGAGGAACCAAGTTCAGCCTATTCTCGTCAGAGAAATCCTCCTCCGTTATACTCGCCCTTGAGGAAGACTGGAATTAAGAAAAAGCTCATCCTCGAGCTAGTTCCGGGTTACCAAACCGAACGTTAAGTAATTTATTCTCGCCAGAGAAACCCCCCTCCGTTATCCTCGCCCTTGAAGAAGACCCTCCCCGAGTTCAGTCCTCGTCCATAAGGAAATAAGTAACGAAGGAAAAAAGCTCCTCCTCGAGCTCGTTACTCGGTGGCCACACCGAACTCCTAAGTTAACTTGAGTTAAGAACCAAGTTCGACTCACTCTCGCCAGAGAGACCACGACTGCCTAGGTGTTGCATAAAGCACCGTATTGGTTCTCGTCCATGAAGAACCCCCCCCCCCCCCCGGAAGAACGTGTGGACCCCCCAGCTGCCACCCTCGCTAAAACAACCGTGTGATCTAGCTCATCTTCATCTGGCCGGCGGCATGCGTCAAGAGTAAATAACATTTCTGAGGCCTTTAAACTCCACCTGAGTCCGTAAGCCTAATTCTTACATTATTGTTGTGTGTAGAGAAAACGTTAACCAATTTTGTGTGGGTAAATTAATTTAATTAATTCTTGTTTATAATAATATTTAGAGTATTGCTGTAGTTAATGTATAAATGTTATGTATTCAATTGATAAAGGTAAAATATAAGTTTATTTTGGGATTATTTTGCGTTTCTCTTATATATCCTTACGTGTTTCAGAACGGCTCTGTTCTTTAAGATATTCTTATAATATCAATATATTAGACACTCTTAGCACTCTTAGAATAGAACAAAAAGGGGGGGAATTCTACGACACACATAGAGGAAAGCGAGGGCAAAGGCGACTCGCACGATAGCGAAAACATCGTCCCGTTGAGCCGCAAGTTGACGTGGCCCATCATCATAGATTTTTTTTTTTTTTTTTTTATAGAGCCCATCTGGCAACTACCCACTTGGGCATAAGTCGCCGAAAAACACGACAGCCTAGAATTAGGCTACTTTAAAGTTAAAATATGAAAACTTAACAATCAATATAAATTGGAAAAACTTAACAATCGAAGCAATCTCCGGCAGCGGGGGGAGGTCCCCCTCACCCCGGTGCAGGAGAGTGCAACCTAAAACAAAACAATAACAAAAAAAAGGAACCTTAAATAAAGGGGAGAAGGCCGGCCTCCCCCCAAAAGTCAATAAGTCCACCAGTCATGGTGCACGCACTCGTCCCGAGTACAAGGGACAGGCGGTAGCGACCCCGCCCATCCCGTTACCGAGACAGGTATCGTGCGCGAAGATCACCCAGACTGGGACATTCGACAAGAATATGCCGAACAGTCTGGGGGACGACGCAGTCGTTGCAATAGGGCACATGCGAGCGCTCCACCAAGTAACGATGCGTCACACGAGTGTGTCCGATTCGAAGACGACAGAAAGCAACCTGAAGCCGCCGCGGCATTGGGGGATAGGTCCATGGGAACAGTCGCGGCGCAATGGCACGCAACTTTAAGTTCCCCTCGACCGTCTCCCATCTTCTTTGCCAAGCAGTCCGAAGAGCTGCCCGTATTCCTGCCATGTAGTCAGTGTGAGGAAGAGCGAAACGCTGGTCCGGTCGCAGAGTCCTCGCGGACTCTTTGGCGCCCTCATCGGCGCGCTCATTCCCCGCAATTCCTACATGTCCAGGAACCCAGCAGAAGATAATCTCGACATCTGCCCGGCTCGCCAAAACCGTGGCGTCACGGATTTCGCGAACCAGGGGATGCGGAGATTCCAATGCCCCGAGAGCACTCAGGGCGCTTTGTGAGTCGCTATAAATCACAATCCGGTCTCTGAACCGGGCACGTCGCGTAATCTCCCGTACCGAGTGGTGTATTGCCACCAGCTCGGCCGTGAAGACAGACGCAGCGCCTGGTAGAGCCCCGCTGACTTCAAACAGAGGGGATACGGCGTGGAAGCCGACCCCCTCTTGGGACTTGGAGCCATCCGTATACACTGGCACGGTACCAGCGTGACACGATGTGTGCTCCAAAAAGGTCGAACGCAATACTCCCGGCGCAGTACAAGCTTTGGGAGCAGAGGCGTGGCGACAAATAGCCAAATGTGGTACCCTCCAGGGTGGCGTCCTGGGCAGAACCAGGGGCGCCACCGGCCCGAGAGCTATATCTACCTCTCGAAGGAGTTTCCTGGCCCTAAACCCAAAGGGCTTAGGGTATGACTGGCGTCTCTCGGCGGCATAGGCACCATCGAGATCAGCTGCGGATGCAGTGAGAGCTGTTGGCGACTGAGGGAGGCGCCGGGCTCGCGCGTACAGGCGAGTGATGCACTGCACGCGGCGCAGAGCGAGTGGCATCTCCCCAGCATCGACCAACAGGCTCTCAATGGGGAAAGTGCGGAAGGCACCGGTCGCAAGGCGAAGGCCGGTGTGGTGGATCGAATCCACCTTCCGCAATAAACGCTCGGCTGCGGATGCATAAAACTCGCATCCGTAGTCGAGCTTCGAGCGAACAAAGGATCGATAAAAAAGTAAGGCGGTAGCCCTATTAGCGCCCCAAGCGCTGAACGTCACGGAACGGAGAATGTCCATGGCGCGGGTACAAGAGACCCTAAGGCTGCGAATGTGAGCCTCCCAGGTGAGGCGTCGGTCGAATACAAGACCAAGGAAACGGTGCGACTCAACCACATCCAGGCGCACCCCATTAAGAAACAAATCTGGGTCGGGGTGAAGCCGTGGGTGGTGGCAGAAGTGCACCACCTTAGTCTTGGCCAAAGAAAACCGAAACCTGTGCGCTTCGGCATAGCGAGAGACGCGGTTCAATGCCTGTTGGAGTCGGCGCTCCAGAGTTGGCATCCGGGCCGCGCCAAAAGAGATCGAAAGGTCGTCCACGTAGAGCGTAGCGAGAACATCTTCCGGCAGCACCGAGGTGATGCCGTTGATGCTCAGGGCAAAGAGTGTGACACTGAGGACACTTCCCTGCGGGACACCCTCTTCCTGCTCCTTTGGGCCGGAGAGGGCTCCCCCCACCCGTACGCAGAATCGACGATCTCGCAAAAATTCAGATATAAACATTGGGAGGCGTCCCCTCGCCCCCATCGTGTGGAGAGTCTCCATGATACCGTATCGCCATGCGGTATCATAGGCCTTCTCCAGATCAAAAAACACCGTGGCGTAGTGCTGTATACGAAGGAAAGCCTCGCAGACGGCATTTTCCAGTCGGAGCAGAGCATCCGACGTGGAGTGGAACTTACGGAAGCCGCACTGTGCAGAAGACAAATGGCCTCCGCTGTCCAGGAAATAGGCTAATCTAACATTTACCAATTTCTCCATCAACTTGCACACGCAAGAGGTTAGAGAGATTGGGCGGAAACCGGTCGGAGTAGAGTGATCTCTCCCCGGCTTGCGAAAGGCGAGCACAGTAGCGATTCGCCAGGAGTCTGGGAGAAGACCTTCCACCCAGATCCTGTTGAACAAATCTAACAGAAAGGCCATGCCTCGCTCACCCAGGTGTCGAAGCATGGCGTACGGGACATCGTCCGGACCATGGGCGGTGTCCGCGCACGAAGCGAGAGCGGAACGCAACTCACTCACAGTAAACTTGTCGTTGAAGGGTTCTCCGCCTCTGGAGGTAAAGTCCAGCCGGCGGCCTTCCGCGACATCACGACGTGCATTGAATGCTGGCGGAGCAGCATCACGGCTAGAGAATGCGGAAAAAGCGGTCGCTAAGGATTCCGCCACGGACGCGGGGTCCGAGATTGCGGTCCCATTCTCCTGGAGAACGGGAAGGGGGTCCTGCGAGAACTTGCCCCGAATCCTTTTGACTCGCTTCCACACCTCAGCTAAAGGGGTCTTCCCGTTAAGTGAAGACACGTATGCCCGCCAAGAAGAGCGGCGGGCGTGCTTCGAAATATACCGGAACCTAGCCCTAGCCCGACGAAATTCAGCGACAGTGAAATCGTTCGGGCGGCGCTTATAGCGCATGTAGGCATAACGCTTCTGTTTGAGGGCCGTCTCACACTCGGCCGACCACCATGGGAGTGGTCGGCGTGTAAAACGGCCAGACGTCCTAGGAATAGTAGTCAGGCCCACGGCGATGAGTTTGCCGGAGAAGAACTCAACGGCATCATCTACCGACCTAAACTCCTCGACTGAGATAGAGAATTCAGTCATTTCCTGAAATGCAGGCCACCGCGCCCGCGCCAAGCACCACCGAGGTGGTCTCTCAGGCGGCAGTTGCCCTGAAAATGATATTTGACTGGGAAAGTGATCACTACCATGTAGGTCATCGACCACCCGGGCCCCAATCAAAATCAGGCTGTGCATCCGAAGAGCACAAAGATAGGTCAAGGCAAGAAAATGAAGCGGTTCTCGGACAGTGATGCGTAAACTCATCCACGTTTAGGACACCCATCTCAAGCTCTTCGATCAGATCGGCAAGGACTTGTCCCCTGGGATTTATGGAGTAATCTCCCCAGAGAGGATGCCTGCCCTTCAGATCTCCAAGCAAGAGATAGGGCCTCGGCAACCGTGCAACGACGCGGCGGAAGTCCCCCGCGTCGAAGTCAGCTGACGGTGGAATGTACGCAGAAATGATAGTATACCTCCTATCCAGGTGCAGCTGCACAGCCACTGCCTGAAAGGAGGTATCTAAAGAGAAAGGAAGAACGGAGACATCATGCCGGGTGTAAACTGCGCATCCCCCAGCCCGGCCATCCCGAGGTGGTGGGGTCGCAAGACCCTTATACCCCGGGAGGGCAGGGAGGGGGCACGCACCTAGCATGGTCTCCTGCAAAAAAATAGCTAACGGGGAACGGGACGAGACGAGCCTCCGCAGCTCCTCCCAGTTGGCCCGGAGTCCACGGCAATTCCATTGAAGGAATATGCCCTCCAGGCCTAGCTCGGAGGAGACGCGGGGGCCCTCCTCGAATTGAAGATCCTCACGGGAATGGCCGTACGCTTCCCGGGGGCAGAACCCCGGGCGCTGTTGGCAGGACAAAGCGCTGAAGGCGCTGTCGCCTTCGAGGACTTATTGGGGGAGTTTGGGCTCGCCATGCGAGTCTTTTTCTCCCTCCGCCTCGAAACCTTTGGCGGGCGTTGCGGCTTCGGAGGCGGGGGACCCTCTTTTCGAGGAACCACCGTCTCCGAGCCACTCGCTCCACCTCGGGACGTGGGCGAAGGAGCCGAAGCTCCTTTGTTGCTGTCCTCCTTTCGGGGGACAGCTTTAGGAACCCCGGAAGATGGCCTAGCGACCATCTTCAGGGGTGTTGCCTCCTGTGAGTCTAACGACTCGGTGGAGGAGCGTGGCCGTTTCGCCTTACGGGAAACGGTCACGCTGGGGGAAGAGGGGGGAGCCCTGGTTTTAGCCGGGGCAGGGTATGAGCCCTTTTTGCCGCCAGCTTTACCAGGAGAGCGCCCTGGTTGGGTAGAGCCCGCAGAAGGGCTCCGAATGGGCGCGGAAACAACCGTGCTCGTTGGCCTGGATGGGCCGGGAGCAGAGGGTGCCTTCCTAACTATTGAGGCATATGACGTCCCAGGCAGAGCCGGGCGCGCCAGGACCAAGTCCTTTGCCTCGCGGAATGAGAGTCGATCCTGGGCCTGAACGGCCAGGATTTCTTTCTCAAGGAGATATGCACCACATTGCTTCGAAGAAGCAGGGTGCGGCTCTCCGCAATTGACACACTTGGCCACACACGATTTGGACTTAACGTGTGCGACCTTGGAGCAATTTACACAGACTTCGGGTGACCCCGACTTTGCACGTCTACATGAGCGATTCGTATGGCCAAAGCGGTGACAGTAATAGCACCGCCGCGGCAGTGGCACGAATGCCTTCACGCGGTAGCGGTACCAACCGGCACGCACCGACTCAGGGAGCTTGTCACAGTCGAACGTGACGAAGAGTGTAGGGGTGGGTCTCGAGGCCCCTCCCTGTTTTCTCATCACACGTTCGACCTTGACCGCCCCATGGTCGGCCAGCTCTAAGGTGATGTCTTCGATGAAGTAGTCAACGAGTTCCCTCGCATAAACTACTCCTTTCACAAAGTTCATGGTAGAGTGCGGCGTCACACTCACCGGGGTGCCATGAAGTGTCCGAAGAGCACTAATCCTGGCCGCCTCGGCGGGATTCGCCGCATTCGCCAGAAGGCTCCCGTCCGAGAAACGGGTTACCTTCGGCTCTCTACCAATTGCACTAGCTAATCCTCTCCGCTGATGGATCATGTTGCCCTTGGACAACATGGTGCCATCAGTGGAGCGAATAACGAGGAAGCGTTTGAAGCCAGTGGGCTCGAAAACGCCAGGTAACCTCTGAATCAGGGGCCCCGATGTCATCGAGGCTCCGCCCTGTGCACTCTTGGTAGTAGTCTTCTTTGTCAGGGGCTCCGCAACCGGGGGGGCAGAGGGGGCGGATGTGCCGATCTTGGCTTGGTCGCTTGCCAGAGTGGCAGCAGACCCATCCGTCCCCGCAGCCCCCGCGGATGGAGAGGAGCCCCGAGTCTTTTTGGTCTTTTTAGTCTTTTTCTTTTTCGGAGAGGAGGGCGGGGAATGAACCCGCTTTTCACCTCCGCCGGCAGAAGTCCCCAGGCCAGATGGACCAGCCTCAGCCAGGTCCCTCTCCGAAATGGAGAAGGTCCTGGTTGTCGTAGGGGCACCTATCGGAGGAGATCCCTCCCCTCCTTCTACTGCCTCGGAGCCCTCAGCCATTTGAGGAGGACCTTGCATAGGGGCGGATTCGGGTTCGGTGCTTGGCGCCGAGCCCGAATTCCCCCCCATGGAAGGCCCTACCGTCTGGGGCTGGGTCTCCTCAAGGACCATGTCTATCACAGGAGGGGCCTCCAATTGGCCATCCCCTCCCAGGACATCGCAGGTCCCCTTGGCAGTGTCGCCAGTCTTGTATGGGGAGGCACAGGCCTTGACCCCGGCAAGGTTTAAAATTCTTGCCAGCAGGTCTTTTGAGGGAAGCGACCGAAGGAACCTGGCTTTCCTCTCCCCCCTAAGGGGGTTTGCCCAACCGAGCCGCTTTGAATAGAGGATATACGGCTACTCCCCCAAATGCACTCTCTTATGCCTAAAGATCTCCGATCACGGATACTCTAGACACTACACGGAGAAGCGGAATCTAGCAAAGGGAGAAATTCCCAAGCTATACATGTTCAGAGATCTTAGCTTGGCCAACATTAGGAAAATATATCTAATATACATCCGATCTAGCTCATCTACCGCGCAGTAGTAACTAAATCAGCCAATAAGTCCCCAATGAAAAAGCTCCAACGTGTAAATAATTCCGCGTCCCTAATCATCAACAAAACCAGAAGATAAGATCCCCTTATGCAAAAGGATCTGCACAGGAGAAAGCGCCTATAACCCATCAATGTTGTTCCCAAGCAACAAGCTATGCTATCATGAAAGTATAACATCAATATATACATAGTTGTGACATTAGAAACAGACACAGTAAATAGTACAACACAGAACTAATAAGAAGAGAACAATATACTAAACAGTAACACAAGGTAAATTACCGAATTTAGAGATAAAAAGGCTTGAAAGCTCAACAATTAGACCAAAAATAAATACACCAAAGTATGATCACTCAAACATTAAGAAGAACACGTTAACGGTACATAAAGCGACACAAACATAAGAATGACAGTTAAACAGAGAGTAACACAAAAAAGGAAATTAAGGACAAAAAAGTAAAGCCATGCCCTTACCTACTAGGTTAAAAACCCTCCATCTTTTTTACCACTCACTCTCATCTACCTCTATCCAAACCCTATTCTAATGATAAGTACATCAGCTCGCTAGATGGTCGCTAAATATTCGCTGCAATCACAAGAAAGAAGAGGAAGAAATGATGGTGAGATTTTTATATCTCGTTTTCTCCTGCCGAACAGGTATTTTAGCGAATTTAATTAATTCCAATACTTGTTTGTCTCTATCCTTCCCTTTTACTTGCTTCTCTCTGTGTGTAGATGTATGTGTGCCTGTAAGTGTATGCACGTATTATTATTATTATTTTATTATTACATATATAGGTATGTGCTAGTAGACGCATATTAGTATATATGTATTTGGTTAAAACTAAGTATGCGTGCATTATTGTTAGTTAATATGCATATATGTACACGCGGGTGTGTATATAAGTATATCCAAGAGGGTGTAATTGGGTATGGATGTGCATGAATGTATGCATCCATCATTTGCTATGGTGAGGATAATATGGATGCATTAAATGCGCTCATAGGTAATCATTTCCTCGATTAAATTCTAGTCCTCAAAGATGGGCACATGTTGGGGCAAATGGGGCACATAATGATCTAAGAAGACTCTTGGGTCTGCGTGAAACTGTTAAATGCTAAGTGTAAAATTAAAATGATGGGGATTATTATGTTTATTAATATTATCAGTGCCGTATATTGTTTCTATATCTAAATGGGTGTATGAATGTATCGCATATTATTATTGAATATGTGTCTACTAAACCTATTGCCCTGTGTACGTGTATATCTAAATAGATAAAAGTGCCTATGTTTATATTATTGACCGGTGTGGACTTGTTATTATGTTCCAATTCGTCTAATAGAAAATGAATGGAATAGGGTTCCATTTGTAATAACTTCATCAAATTATGTTTACCTAATATTATATTGACCTTAATATCTATATGGTGTACTATGTGTGTTTTTCTTGAATATTCACACATGTACATGCAATTATTTTTACATTTATATACTATGTATAATTTATTTAAGGAAAGCTATGTAACGTCGTGTGTATGTGTGTAATTTCAATGAGTGCATGTTTTATGCGTATTATATTTCTAAGTGGATCTTACCGAAATTAGATCAAAGTTTTTTTGGTCCACCTTAGCGTAGTGAGGGGATGGCCAATTTGTCGCGGACCAATTTCGCCACAAGAACTATTTCGTCGCAGACCCATTTAGGCGAAGACCCTATTCGGCGCAGAGCTTATTAATTTTTTTAAAGTTAACCAAATCTAGTTTTATTTTGTTTTTTAAATTGTAAAGAAAGTTTATTGTTATAAATCTCTGACAAAGAAGTCTGAAATTATGTGATCAACGGCGTTTTTCGTTCGTTTTTGTTCCAACATACTCAAAACTTTTGGACCAATTTTTGCCCTATTTGGGGGAGCACTAAAGGCCTTAGCCTAGAAGAAAAACTAGCAGTTTTTTTGCCAAGGTAACTTTGTGGAGATCATGTAGTCGCTAACATGTTTTAATTTTATTGCTTACAAAATTGCACGAAAACTAATTTCCCGATATATAAATGAAGCATGTTGAACGCATATTAGAATATTGGTATTGCTATATTTATTGCTAATAGGTGAAATTATATAAACAACCAAATGTTGGAAATTTATTAAGTATCTCGAACTTTTAAAAATAGAAATATTTAAAGATGAAATGAAAATTAATAACTCTTAAACAGACTTAATATTGGCATAAATGCAAGTATATAAGGCTAATTGAGCGCATAGTTTAATAATAGTAATATATTACTAATATAAATTATACTAATAATATATTACTAATAAAAAAATACTAGTAAAATATTAATAATTATAATAATAAAATAGAAAAATTTAAAGCTAAATTTACAATTAATAACTCTACACAGACTTAATATTGTTATAAATATATCACGCTAATTGAACCCTTAGATTAATAATAATTATAATATATTTATAATAATAATCTCAGAGAAACTAGAAGGCTTACTAGATATGAACGTCACAGTAAGAAACAGAGATCAATGGACTTGTTCATTTTGTTTTAATTAATCATGACTTAACAATTGACACTATTCATAATTGTGAAAAATTCATATTAAATATACGAAATATTCTCAAAATTCTTCACAGTCTGCGAATACATCCATCTGCATCCATTAACTTTTTAATTTTAAGGGACGATTATTGCAGGCAAAAAGGTTTTCCTAATAAATGTATCTTCCTCTTTATATTTCAAATAGAGTCAATAAATTTCCATATAATTGGATGGTGCATTTCAATTTCCGATTGCACCCTACTGTTTGATCCTTCTAATTAATTGTCTGTCCTATCTTCCTTGTTCAGTATTCACTGATATAGATTCCATATTGCATGAGGAATACGAGGCTCTCTCCTCTTCTTTGTTCTTCTGTCCATTCTTCCGACATAATTGTCTACAAATGAGACAAAATATTGTTCTATATCATGAGGTAATTTGTGACTTAACTGCAAGATTGCTTGATTTATGTGTTCTATTGGAATAAGAGCTAATACACAGACCATTTTGGATTTTAATGCAACTCTGGTTCAATTTTGTATTGAAGAGAATGTCCAAAAGCACAAACATGCTTTTTCATATTTTGACAAAAATAAAAAAACATCCTCTGATATCTGCTGATGGGAAATGCACTTTTAAGCTACTAAAATATGCCAATTCATAGTCACAGTTGGTAATTGCCGGACTAAAATTGGGTTAAATATTTAAAATCATGTCGAATTTTTTTACATAAGTTCACACAAACTCTATTAGGGAGAAGAATATGTAGCCAGGGATGTCTGTCTTTGTATTTCTCACCAGAAATTACATAAACCTGAGAAAAAAGAGGTGATGCGATTTTAAAAGTACCACCAACAAAAAATATTCCACACTAATTTAATAATCACAGGTTACTTTTACCTCTAAATATTAAAATTCTACATGAACCTTCAGAACATTTACTGTCTACAAGCAAAGATTCGTCCGTTTGTTCTCCACCAAATGTATAACAGAACATCTTTTTTTAAAGATCTATTATCTGGTATAACTCCTTGGCAAGCTTGAGATTAATTCTGTAAGCATGTTTTGACAACTATACAATTCCTTCTCTTCTGTTCCTGCACGCGTCATATTTGATTTAGAATGCCCTCTCTCTTAATTTTAGCTAGAAAAGCATTGTGTGAATGGTCACTAATATATTTCAGTTTCTTCGTTTTGAATACGACTTCTTGCTTTACATGAATCTTTTCTTTCAAACTTATAGAATTTTGTTTCCTATTCCGCACTATATCAAAACAAAGATAAAACCATCACTTTTAATTTTTGTCTTTCCAAGTTTTTATATTATATATGTTGCCATATTTATGGTCTAAGAAAAGTTTAATTAATGAAATACTTCATAATTTTACATCTTGATGCTAGAAAAAAATCAATTTGTAAAAGCTCCTCAAATCTCTTCCACATAAATATTTAGAAATATGGGCCAAAACTTTGAAACAAGGTCTGGTCACCTTTTGGGGGGTACAATACAATAGACATAGGTAGTTTGTTTGTGAGCTCCATAAAATATTGACTTAATTTAATTAGTTTGAAAAAATCCATGTATTCTATATATATATATATATATAACAGGTTAAGCCTTATCTTAAAGCAAAAACACTGGGTCTATTGCCCTTTTTACAAGGCTTTTGGGGATTTTATTTAAAGTTTATACCTCTATTTATAATTCTTTTTCTTATATTTTAATTCTTTGTTAAGAACATGGTATTCCAAGAGTTTAAATCAGCGTATTGGAAATTGACCATTGTGTCTGATCCACCAAAATTGCCGCATAAATATTTAGCTGTCAACTATTATCCTAAGGCAAAAATAATGTCCCCAAATATTTTATTTGTCCTTTCACTATCAAAAGAAATATTGCTTTCGTTTCATTATTGTTCCCGCAGGGCTAACAGATAACTAATTCTTCTAAGTAGAAGGATTTAGTAATTTCAAACCACTTTTCAGATATTTCCAAAGAATTATTTTAGTAAAAGAGATTGCAGTCATAGCGCACAAATCTCCGGCAGAGGAGCCCATTCGCCATATTTCGAGTTTTAATACTTCAAAATTCTTATTAAATTTACAACATTTATTTGAAAATATAATTCCACACATTAAGAAGACTTAGCTTAACAATGTATATAGTAACGTCCTAAATTGCTTCATTTATGTATAATTGTATTTTTGTTAATATTATTAATACTAATATATATATTCAATATGAGTCATTATGTAGGCCAATATAATGTCAGTCTACAGTTATTTTATAGTAATTTTATCTTTATATTTCTAGTCTTAAAATTTAAAAATGCTTAAAAACTTTTGAAATTATTTAGCAACTCAACATTATCAAAATTTTCGAACTTCTTTAATATAACTTTTGTTCAAAAGTTAGTAATGAAAAAATACTTAATCGAATATATCAGAAAATAATAACAAATCGTTTCCTTTTAGACTAAGGCTCTAGTGCTCCAACAAATTTGCTAAAAATCGGGTAATTAGTTTTCGCGCAATTTTGTAAACAATCAAATTATAACGTGCATGCGATTACATAATCTTCACAAAGTTAACTTAACAAGTTAACTTTGTCTCAATTTAAGGAGGTCAAAGAGAAGGGGGTTAGTGCTTCTTTGGTTTTCGTTACATCTGCTGCTTTTTAATGCTGGAAAAAGTTCAATATGTTCTTGAAATTTTAGGGGATGATAAATTTGCCTGTTCCAAGTAGAAGTATAATTACTGTGCCTTAGGTAATAATTTCCTCGATTGTCTATTTTGTGAATGATGTTTGGCGGAAAATTAAGGATCTGTGGGTGAAGTTGCGTGGATGTCTTATCAAGATGCTGCTGGTGGCGATGAAGTTCTACGGGTCGTACTGTGCTAGAAATTCTTTTATGAATCAGGTTGGAGGAAGTCATGTTGTAATGTGGTGATTGGAATGAGATGCGTTTTGTGATGTAGTGAAGTGTTGGGTTCTTATCATGATTATTTGTAGCCCAATTGGTATTAATTGGTGTCTGAGTGTGATATTGGGATAGGGTACCAGGTAAATATGTATCCTGTGATATATTAAATGGTTTGTTTTTTAGTGTGCAGTTGTTGTCGTTATTGCTTTTTGACTGTGTTGACTTCCAAGCAAGTCCTGCGGATCTCATGGCGGTAGGATAAATTGTTTGCCTTGTGCGATAGCAGTTCCTACGAGCTTTGACGACGTTGAAGTCGATCATGGGGAGTGAGGTTTCTAGGGACCCAATGGGCAGAGACCTTGGTCATGGCCAAATTGTCGTGGATGATGTTCATAACACTTCCATGTGATATTACAAGTTCTCGCTCGATTTCTCCGATCTTCACCCGTCGATTTTCGAGGATTATCCTCTCCACACGGGCCACATTGTCCTCGTTGGTCACGTCTGACGGGCGTCCTGGACGGGGGTCGGTCATCTTCAAGGGACTCACGACCATGACGGAACTCCCTATTCCAGCGAGCAATGGTTGCATAGGAAGGGTCAGTGTCGGTGTATACTACAACCATGCCTTCATGGATCTCTTTTGCATTCTTGCCTTCCTTGGTCAAAGATTTGATCACAGCGCTGTGCTCTACCTTCTCCATTGTTAAAAAATTTGTGACTGACGATCTGCGATCAGCTACTGCTTTGTAAACAGACGAGGCAAGAGCGTGCGGCTGCAGGTCCTGACTTGTCATAACTTGTCCTAACACCCCCACAAACAGCCATCCCCCTTCCTTTGTTTTGCCCTACCGATTCGCAAAACTTATTGACCGCCCCGGTATGTGAAATGAACAGTGGGCAAGTCTTTTTTAAATGTAGTACTTGTCTAATGATGGGGAATCTTCAGTCTATTTTTATTCGCGGAGGTCTTCTTTAGTGTTGTGCTTTTATCGGGATCTTATTTACAAGTTGTTTGTTTGTATAATTTGTTTTCATGGTTGTGAAATGCCGTAAATGCATAGGTTGAAATGTAGGTGGAGAAGTGAGCACCGGCGGGATGCCGATGTTGAGAGAGATTGTGTGTGTGAATTGTGTGCTTTGTGTATATTATATCCTTCTCTGTTTAAAATATAGCTGTTAGTACTTTTGCTCCATCAATAGCTTCTGTGCTGAAGACTTTGTTAATATTGATTGATGCGAGCTTTGTTCTTGAGTTCGTTGACACCAACTACAAAATGCTGTGTGAGATTCTTAGGATAGATATGGACAAGTGAATTCCTAAGGAATTGGTGCCATGGGTTTGGCTTTACCAGTAGTCAGATCGGATAGTATGTGTTATGTTGTGATATGGGCTGCCTGATTTGATTATTGTCATAAATTAGGCGGTTTTTCAGATTCTACTAATGGTAATTTTGAGAAAATGTTTGTAATGTCGGAGATTGCTAAGTTTTCTTGGTGGTTTAGGTGAATTTTTGATATGCTGTATTTTCAGTACTATTTGATTTGAAGTCATTGAGAGAGTTGATTGCTAACTGAACGTTGTATGGATGAATGGTGAATGTATTTTGTGGGATATATTTGGAGTCTTTTCCATATATTTTTTAATTTGGTCTATAAGTGTGCACGAACTCCTGACATTTAGTTTGTATTTCAATAAAATGTTGGAGTGTTGTTTGCTGAGGCCAAAACCTTGCCTTTTTTCATTCTATTTTTATTACTTGTAATACTTTTAAGTAATTGTATACCAACTTTGGCAACCTTGTTTTATTATGCTAAAAGTTATTGAATTAATGTGACAGAAATATAGGCAGTTTTTATATTTTGTGACGGTAGTCTAAAAGCCTGCGACAAAGAGGCAAGGAGGGCACGCAAGATATTAAAGTCATCCAATTCATATTCTTAAACTGCACTTAACCAAATAATCAATGTGACAAAATTCCTTTTATTATATTTATCAAGAGATGTACATCTTCCCTTCCGCTACTGATATTTTCTTTCAGTTCATTTTGAGTTAATTTATCTTTCTTCTTTTTAGTAGTGTAAATAAACCTTTTGCCTGAGTTCATCCTATATACAAATATCCATTAGATTACATTCAGGGGATTAAAGCGGACATATCTCTTTAATGATGAAATTAAGATTCTGTTAATTAGATAATTATTCCTTACATGGCTTCTATGGCAAGCTGCTTCATTTATTCTGGAATAGATAGACCTCTTTAAGTTACTACTGACGACATTAATAAAGAGGCCAATAATTCACATGCCAAAGTAAATCAAAGCCTCTCATTTTCTCTGTATGAATAAAATAAATTATTTTTCTGCTTTTCAGGAAATTACTACCCAAACTCTAAAGTTGGGGTTGGATATTGATGCTATATGATAAGTAGAGGAGAGTTGAATCCGCCTTTTATTTGCTCACCAAACTCTGTTGCTTAGCCTGTTTGTTACCCCTCAAAGAGAAACCTTTACGTTTCATCTGTGAATACTTTTATTTCCATATATTCACTTAAAAAATGAACATAAAGTTATTAAAACATGTGTTCTTATATTATCTTTCTTTATCATCCTACCGAGAAAAGAGAATTGGGTCGTAGAACTTTAATTCCAATCCCTTAGCATGAGTGCCCTGTGCCGTCTTCTGGGATTGAATTAGGGACACCACAGCAACATTGTTGTTTACTAATCTAAATGATGTGGAGCTGCCAATTTATGGTAGAGCAGCTTTTGATCCGTTCAAACACGTTGATGATTCCACGGCTTAGGGGAAAATCCAGCCTACAGACCTATTTTATATTAAAAATATTTTCTACGCACCATGCTCGTATAATATTTATAAAATTAATACTATAACCTACAACGTTAAATCCTTTAGAAAAATGTGTGAATAGAAAATAAAAGATAAATGGATGGTTTCGAGTATGAGCTTAAGTATTTAAGGTATGAAATTTGAATGCACTTTTGGATTTTTAACCCAGATCTGTCTGCATTTACGAATTCGACTTATTATTTATTTTCTTCTTTTTAAATTTAATCTCACCTAGGTTCTGTGGATGTTCTCTCCTCCACTGCTCGCATTAAAGTGGCAGTGAATGTTTTTGCGAGTCTTTAGTTATTTAGCTCTTTTCATCTATCCTTTGTTTTTTGACAATCTCAGCCTTCTATATTCTTTAACCAACTAAGCCAAACTACCTTTATTAGTTTTGTTTTTCTCTAATCAATAATTTAATAATAATAATGGATCAAATAAATGAAACAGTTGGAATGCCATTATTTTTAAAAGAAGAGGTATCGAGAGAGAAAGGTGGTTGTTAACTTTGCATAGGATTTATTTAATGTATTTGATTTTATATTTTTCCCTTGTTTTCCACCAGGGCTTCTTTTACCTAACACCATTTTTACAGTCTAGGAATATGTAATTTTAGGGATAAAATGCCAAGATTCAACCATATTTCATTCTTCGTGTCCTTTCGATCCATTCCTAGGAGCTATCAGACTCCTCGTCGACCATCTAGTCTAACTCGTGCAGTAAATTATCCAGATGAAGGTTCAAATTTTCCCACCTCCGATGGAAGATGGGTCCATCGGTCACGGATCTTTTAAAAAAAAAGTTCCAGAAAACAATAGTCCTCCATTAGCGTAGATCTAATTACAACCGTGGTTGCGCGTGGGATTGATGTTCAACGCGAACAACTTTATGTACTCCACATTTTCAACTTTCCATATATTTTTTTAGGTCTCAACGAATTGCCTTTTTCTATGGATGTGGCGCGTTTCTAGGGACAACAGCCCCAATTCTCGTATACGGCGCTGTGATCATTTATGCTTAAAAGGGGGAGATAGATAGATCGATAGAGCGAGAAAGAGAGAGAATGTATGTGAGACTGCAAGAAAGATAGTATGAGAAAGAGTTGAGAGAGATAATGAGAGAGAGAATATAAGAGACTATGTGAGAATATAAAGAGAGAGTATGAGAACAAAAGAGAGAGAGAGAGTGTATTGGTGGAGTGAAAAAGATTATGAAGGTGAGTATGAGAGAGAAAGTGTGCGTGTATGATTGAATGAGTGAATGGGAGAGATATGGAGAAAGAATGAAAGAGAGACTGATAGACGGCCGCAGACAGAAAGAACCAGACAGACAGGTACTTGAGAAGACTGATGGCTTGCATAAAAGTGCCGTTGCTTACCAACCTAGAACTTGCTCTCAGTGGTAACTATCTAGTCTGCGCACTTAGCTTGCTTATGACACGCTTCAGCTTGTAAAGAGAGACCGGAAAGATGAATTCAGGAATTTTAATCTTAAATTTGTACTCAAGAAGCCATATGTATTCTTTTGTGTGAATTAACACAAGTTTAGAGTAAGAATAGCCCTCCACTATTCTAGGATCTGAAGAAATATAAAAAAAGAGGAGAGTTTTTTTTAGGAGCCCATCTGGCGACTGCCTACTTGGGCATAAGTCGCCGTGCTCAACCTAGCTTATTACTAGGCTATATTAAAAAACAAATAAAAATATGTAAATAAAAATCATAAAAAATTATAAAGTCTAAAGAAATAACAAAATAAAAAAAAACAAAGCAAAAAGGCAAGAACGAAGCGTGCTCCAGCGACGGAGGTAGGCCCACACCCATCGGCGTAAACACGCAACTGACAACAAACAGTCAAATAAAGTGGAGGAGGCCAGCCTCCTCCAAGAAGTCGTAAAGTCCACAAGACGGTGTGAACGAACTCGTCCCGAGTACAAAGAACAAACCGTAGCGACGCCTCTCGTCCGGGTACCAGGACAGGTAACATGCACGAATATCGTCGAGACTGGGGCATTCAGTCTGGGGAACAGCGCAGTTTTCACAATAAGGCGCAGGTGAGCGCTCCATCAATTGACGATGAGTCTCTCGTGTGTGTCCAATTCAGAGACGACAGAAAGCAACCTGAATCCGTCGCTGATCGTTAGTCGGTCCATGCGAACAGTCGCAGCGCAATGGTACGAAACTTTAAGCTCTCCTCGACCGTCTCCCATCTTCTTTGCCAAGCAGCCCGGAGAGCTGTCAATATTTCTGCCAGGTTATCGGTGGGAGGAAGAGCGAAATGATGGTCTGGTCGCCCAGTCCTTGCGGACTCTTTGGCGCCTTCGTCGGCGCGCTCATTCCTCTGACTTCCAAGATGTCCAAGAATCGAAGAGAATAAAATCTCGACATCCGCCCTGCTCGTCAAAACCGTGGCGTCACGGATATGGCGAACCAATAAAGGCAGAGAATCCAATGTCCCAAAAGCATTTATGGCGCTAATTGAGTCGCTCTAAATCATAATCCTTTCTCCGAACCGGGCACGTCACCTTATCTCTCGTACCGAGTGGTGTATTGCAACTCGCTCGGCCGTGAAGACATGTGCAGCGCCTGGCAGAGCCACGCTGACTTCAGAAGGAGGGGATACGGCATGGAAACCGACCTCCTCTTGTGAGTGGAGCCATCCGTATACACGAGCACCTTTCCAGTGTGACACGAAGTGTGCTCCAAAAACTTCGATATGGTTACTCTCTAACACTACCGTTTATTTCATGTTTCATATTCACTCTGCAATGGGTGAAAATTGAATATGAATATCGAAGGAATATAAAACAAATAAGATTTATAGATAAAAGTTGTACATAAAGATTCAAGACTATTTAAAGCTCAACTTTCAGCTGTTTTAAACGAAATAAAATTTGTCGGAAAAAACGATTTAACAAAAATAGAAATTATTCGTTTTGTTAGCATACATATAATATGACTATATGGAACGGCTTTGATTTCAAGCTAATTTCATGTATTTTTGGTGTAGTAATTATTTTCATTGTAACGTAAGTGACTCTTTAGAAATTCTAATCTTTTGTTCAAGATTTATCCAATAATAATGGAGATGAAAATAATGTAAAATTTTCCGTCATTTATGACGGCACATGTACACTAATTTCAAAATATTTTTCAACGGGATAAAATTATCGAAATTTATGAATATTGACTTAAACATTTAAATAAAATCATATTATTTATACAAAACTAACTGCAGTCATTCGATTGATTGCAATTACGTGATTTTTCACGCATGGGTAAACTAGTAGTTTTGCCTGTGCTTGTTCCTTTTGGTTACCTGAAAAATTAAGGGTTTGAGGGGGTTATAAAATGTTAAATTTTGTGTATATAAATTAGGTGTATATTATGTCAATTTTTAACGTCCGAGAAACAAGAATATAATCATTAAATAGAATGAATATATGTTGTAAAATGCCTGCATACAGTTTCTTCAGGATTAATGGGCAAGTATCGGATTTTTATATCGGAAATGAAACATAAAATTCCAGATACCAATTTGAGTTCCGATACTACCGATATTCGATACCGATACTGAGTACTCGTCCCATCACTAATATATATATATATATATATATATATATATATATCAGGAATATGAAGACCCAGGTGATTATTCTAATCATTTATTGGCCAGACGTTTCGTACCTTTACTAGGACCATCTTCAGCGACTATATCGTCTACTGAGAAGGGATAGGAACATTAATTGATAACACTTAAAAGAATGCATTAAAAAAAGCGGAAGAAGGCAAGTTAAAATAATAAAATTGACAATAATTAAAATTAAAGTAAAAACACTAAAAATATATAGAATTAAATAATATTACCCAGTGGTATTTAAAAAAAAATAGAAAATGAAATTATAACAAATTGGCTTGATTATCACGTATTAGAAGTTACTGAAGTAAACAAAAAATAACGTAATATTAAATTGGAAAAACACACCACAAAAAGACAAAAACCCCGAAAATAAATCAGAATGAACAAGGAGACTGACCTTTAACGTGGGAGTTGAGAAATCAACTAACTAAACATTTAAAATTACTGACGAAATTTATTCGGTTGGTCGGTTGGCTAGTTAATCTATTAAAGTGTTGGTTGGTTATATTGTGAATAATATAATTGAGGAGAAGTAATTATTTAACTTTGGATCCTGTATAATTGGATCCTGTATAATTTACAATTATACATGTACGACCTGCCACAGTCGTTATGTAGGCCTACCTGGCTTACAATTCAACTGCAGGATCATGAAGCACTTGGGTTTGTCTCATAGGACTGGTATTCTCATTTCTAAACCTGAAGCCTCTTCCATCAGGCAACAGTCAGAGTATCACCATGATCCTCTTAATTCTAATTCATTTACTATATTATCTTCAGCCTTAACTTCTCTCGATTTGAAAATCTTAGAGTCACTATATATCATTAAAATGAATCCAAAGTTAAATAATTACGCCTCATCAATTAAATTATTCACAATATAACCAACCAACACTTCAATAGATTAGCTAGCCAACCGACCAACCGAATAAATTTCGTCAGTTATTTTATATGTTTAGTTAGTTGATTTCTCAACTCCCACGTTAAAGGTCAGGCCCCTTGTTCATTTTGATTTATTTTCGGGTTTTTTGTCTTTTGTTGGTGTGTGTTTATACAATATAATATAATGTTATTTTTTTGTTTACTTCAGTAACTTTTAATATGTGATAATCAAGTGAGTTTGTTATAACTTCACTTTCTATTTTTTTAAAATACCAATGGGTAAGATTATTTAATTCTATATATTTTTAGTGTTTTTACTTTAATTTTAATTATTATCAATTTTATTATTTTAACTTGCCTTCTTCCGCTTTTTTTTTAATGCATTCTTTTAAGTGTTATTAATTAATGTTCCTTCCCCTTCTCATTAGACGATATAGTCGCTGAAGATGGTTTTAGTAAAGGTCCGAAACGTCCGGCCAATAAATGATAAGTATAATCACCTGGGTCTTCATATTCCTGCTACATATGAAATTCCCAAGGAACAAATCAATTACCAGTATTATATATATATATATATATATATATATATATATATATATATATATATATATATATATATATATGTATATATATAATAATACTGTCGTATATCTATTTCTAAAAATAATTGAGTAATTTATATTTCAACGACTTGGTATTATATTTATAGGGAAATCGATCTCTCACCCTAATAAACAGAGGCTCTGTTCGGTCATCACAACGTTCTGGTGATTGGCAGTGTAACCCGATTACTTACCGCCCCGTCCCTCTCTCTTCTCGACACGCTGAGAACCAGAAGGCCTCCTCCAACCACGAGATGTACGGATCATCAGATTTCTGTGCCAGCGAGCATATCAATACGAAGGGAAGGAGACTAGGTGCCATAACAATGGGTAAACAGGCACTATTTCCCATAAGATTTGGGATCTAATTTCCCGTCATAGACGAAATTAGAGGAGCGGCGGCCAAAAGCCAGAAGATGCCTTTAGGGCTAAGTGAAAGACGCTTGGAGAAGAGTCGTTAGAGGAGCGAGGCTTAATTCCTAACCTCTTGTCCCTCCTCCCTTCCCCTACTCACAGTGGGTTGGTGAAGTATATAGGCTGATAACTGGAAAAAAAGAAGGAAGATCGAGTAAGAGATCGACACGACGAAATCGGGCAGAAGTGCCCAGAAATCAAAGAAAGGAACAAAGAAGAAGCTCAGGCTGAGCCAGTTCCTGGTAATCACACCAAAAATTTGATTTTTTTGTATTGAGAAACAATCTCATACATCACTTGTCAGAGAAAACCCCTATCCTGGTTTGTTACGAAAAAACACAGAGATAGTCCTCGCCATTGATAAGTGCCCTAAAGTGAACTCCCTCAAACCTCCACCCATTCGTCAAGGGATTCTCTGTTTGCTCAGCGCTCGTTAGTGAGAAGCATTCCAAGATTAACCCGACGATTGGAAAAAGCATACCTTCACGGTCCCGTTGTGTAAATCATCTGACTAAGACAACGTGCTTAACGCCAGCCGTCGCTTTCACCGAAATCACCTGTTGCTTCAAGCCCGTCTCCGCGCTAGTCAAACAGCTGGGTGTCTGTGAACACGCCCACGCGCCTACCTGCAAAAACATTTTTTTGTCTACATAAAAATTCAAGGTCAAGGATTCATGTGTGTTTTTTTTAAAGGTAAAGAAATTCAATTATTTTAGAGTGTCAATTAGCGTCGAATATTAGGTTGAGCATTGGGTCAATCATTACTTTATATTCATTTGGTTTAAATTAGTAATTCTAACATAAACTCGTTTATTCATAGCTGTATAGTTTGTTTTGTTTTTTTTATTTCACTTTTTTTATGTTGTAATTAAAAATATATTTTGGGGGAAGTATTAAATTCAATCCTCAAAATGCTGGACATGGCACTAGAAATCCTCTAAGATTAAATAACGTAAAAGAATAAAGCACACTTAGAGAAAACATAATCAATGTGTTATTCAAGTACATAACAAACCTACGTACGTATATCACCACTCTTCCCTTACAATACCACGACAATATTTAAAAATAAAATATATATCTAACTTTTTTACGGCACTATTACACTAGCATATATATATATATATATATATATATATATATATATATAT
Organism: Ceratothoa steindachneri; assembly: GCA_963969495.1. Lineage (NCBI taxonomy): Eukaryota > Metazoa > Arthropoda > Malacostraca > Isopoda > Cymothoidae > Ceratothoa > Ceratothoa steindachneri. The sequence goes on from OZ018326.1 coordinate 150,755,493, forward strand.
ATATATATATATATATATATATATATACAAAGTGTCTCAGAAAAAGGTTAACCGTACTCTGAATTAGTATACCTCAAATCCTAGAGATTTTTGAGTACTGCAAAACAAACAAATTTATCAACTATTTATCTGTCAATTCTGGAAATTTCCTCAAATTCCCGTTTACGGTATTGATACACTAATGGGTTTAGTGGAGGCTATCAAAATTATGTTTGCGCAAGGAAGTAAAATAATGTAACTTCGAAGTTTAAAATCAATAAATATATTTAAATCCATTTTTAACAAAAACACCTCTTCATATGGGTAATACAAATTCACCTTATAAATTTCTAAGCACCGTTTCCTTCCACATGTCCTTCATGTCTTTCCAATCACAGTTGCGCCTTTGATCTCATTGATTAAACCTATTTTATGATTAACTTGAGATTTTCCTTAATTCTATTGACGTGTGATACTATCTCTGAATTGGTTGATGCTTTGTCGTGGAGTCGAATACACTTTATTCTTTAGATATCCCCATAAGAAATAATCTCACGGTGTTAAGTCAGAGGATCTTGGGGGCCATTCAATTGCATGATTTAGCGCGACAATGCGGTTGTGAACCGTTTCTGTTATTTTTCTTGTTACAGAAAGCTGACTATGAGCTGGTGTGCCGTCCTGAATCCACCAAAGTCTATTGAATTGATTGCTGTAAATCTAGCGGAGTTCTGGAAAGATCCTTTCGTTGATAATCCTCAGGTAGGCAGTACCATTCAAGTTATACTCGTAAAACAATGGGCCGACAAAATAGCCAGTTCCGCATATTCCGATTCACAGAGACACTTTCTGCTGAGAATTACGTTTGTCAAAGTTAAATGCTGGGGGTGCTTCAGCGGCACATATTGCCGATTCACAATGTGTTCCAAGAAACGATCAGGTTTATGGAAAAGCCATTCGACAAATTGTCTACGACGACGAAAATCAGTTTCAAGAAGCTGGTGTCTTGCATGCATCTTATAGGGATGGCATTTTAAATGATGACTTTGACAATGGTAACCCATTCTTTTTGACTGATACATGTGGATTTTGAAGAAGTGTCATCTGAACATTTTTGATATTTTCTGTTGTTCTTATGGTTCTCATACAACCCGAACGACCTTTATTTAGATTTAAGTATGTTCCTTCATGTTGGTATTTGAAAACATTTTTACAAATTGTGGGCTTGCTTGGTGGGTGCCTACCTGGAAAACGTTGTTAAAATGAATCTTGTACTGGTTTAATACTGCCAGTCTTAATAAAGTTTGTGACTACAAATACGGGGTGATCTTTTTTTAACTATGTAAGTAAACTTTTACACAGAAACGCTTTGGTTTGCTTAGTAAGCAATAATAACGAGATCATGCCACAGCGTGGCTCAAAAAAACACTGTAAAATGGCCTGGGCTTTGCTTGAAGAATCGCACAGTGAACTAGGCTACCTAGGCTCCCTATGCTTATCTTGAAAGTGCACGGCGACCGAGCATTCTTAGGCTTCGTTTCATTATTTTACTTCCTTGCGCAAACATATTTTTGATAGCCTCTACTAAACCCATTAGTATATAAAAATCATAAAAGGGAATTTAATAAAATTCGCAAAATTGAGAGATAAATAGTTGTTAAATAAAATACTTTTCGCAGGACCCCAAAATCTCCAATACTATTTGATTTATACTAATTCAAATTACGGTTAACTTTTTTCTGGGACACCCTTGTATATATATATATATATATATATATATATATATATATATATATATATATATATATATATATATTAATGAAAAGATGCTTCCGAGTACTTTTGGAATTATTCAGTTCATTCTCAAGGCTAACTGGACGTGAAAATAATATAATAGTGGTATATACAAGAGTATAAAAAAAATAAAGGATCGCTTCTAAGACAAGAAATCACCAATGAGGAAGTAGGTGAAGGGCGAGTAAATTCAGATTAAGATTGGTGATTGGCTTAACCCTTAACCACAAAGATGGAAATCTTGTCACATAAACACAAAAGAGGGGTGTAGCATACCCCATTTTTGGATCAAGAAAAAAACACTTGCGTTCAAAGTTTTTTATTTCTGAAAGAATCAACAAAAAGTTCAATCCTTCCTCATTCTTTTAATGATTAAACATCCTTGAATAACTGAATTTTTTTGGTACTAAACATTAATAAAACATAAATATTGAAAATTCATTTTTTCCTGACAAATTGAAAATAAAGATTTCCCATAAATGAAATTTCCATAATAAACAAACGTGCTTCCTGTCATGGCGAGGTGGGTCCTCTCGCCTTACCCTCACCAGCCCTCAGCTCTCTGGCATCACATCTCATTGAAATAAATATTGACAAAAAAGGGTCAAGATTTAACACAGAAAAATTACACTACTTGAACTTTATGTTATGTTATCAGTCATTACTTCTCTGAATACGTCCTAATTGATGCTTAGAGTGTGTATTACAGATGTATGATAATATAATATATATATATATATATATATATATATATATATATATATATATAATATCATATAATATAATATCATATAATATGTGTGTGTCTGTGTGTGTACTTACCACCTCCTCAAGACACTTGGTACATGTAGGGTAGAAGTGGGACTGGCACACAGGTCGTTGGCATTTCACGCATCTGACGCGTGTTTTCCGGTCTGTGGAGCGGGGGCACTCAGCACACCGTACTTGAGGGTACTTGCAGTTAGCAAGTACTTGGCAGGTGGATACTGTGTGTTAGCAACTGATGAGAGATCACAGACAGTAGATATCAGTGTTATTAGTTGCCATGAAAGATTTGCAATCGACCGCCTCTTTTTAGCCCATGGCTGAATAAATTTTCTTGCAAGGTCTAGCATGATGCGACGGCGTTTTGGAAGTCTGGTACCTCCTGTTTTTTCTAGATTTGACTTGTATACTACTATGCCATTAATAGTACCGGCATTCAACATCCAGATAAACATACAAAGGGGCCATCTTCTAGTTCTCCAGTGGCAGGAGTACAATGCACACATTTCGTCGAAAGCGTCAACCCCACCTTTGGTGCTGTTATAATATTCTATTATCTCTGGCTTTCCTTTCTCATTTAGGGTTCGCTGGAAATGCATAGATGAGAGTAAGAGAACCGACTTCTTTTTACCTTTGGCTTTCCCTTTAGGCACGTATGAAACCAGGGTCATCTCTTTTGTGAAGAGAAAGGCACTTGAAGCACAGTCTCTATCGTCTTTACTCTTCATCTGAGGTGGAAGTTCTCGCTTGTTTGCCTTTAGTGTTTCAACCAAGGTCATGCCACAATTCTGCAGAAGATCAGTGACTAGAGCTACAGAAGTGAACCAATTATCAGTGGTCACATTTTTGTTTGTGTGGTGGTATGGCTTTCAAAGTTCTTTCGTGAAATAATGTCTCAGTCCTACTCTAGCTGTGAGCCGTGTAGAATCCTTTCCTAGGTATAGCATGCATCCTAATAGATATTTGGTCTTGCAATCATTTATGAAGACCATCTTTATGCCATATTTGGCTGGCTTGCTGGGTATATACATTTTGAATGGGCATCTTCCACAAAATGCAACCAGCTGCTCATCAATACAGAGATCTTCATGGGGTATGTAGTGGGTTTGACACTTTTCCATAAATTTATCAAACAGTTCCCTGCAAGGTGCAAATTTGTCAGTCTCTTTTCTTGTCTCTCTTGTCTGTGGGTCGTCAAAGCGTAAACAGTTTATTAGAAATTCAAAACGGGCCTGCGCCATAGCAGCACGGTACAATAGTGCACCTATGTCAGTAGACCACATGTGGCAGGTTGAGATATGGCCATCCTTCTGTCATCCAGAAAAAAATTAGCACCCCAATGAGTGCCCGAAGTTCCTCCGGTTAGACACTTTTATGTGTTATTGTTTTCGTGGCGTATTTATTGGCTTCACTCTCAATCCTCTTATTTTTCCACTGACAGACTATTTTAAAAAATGAATCCTCCATGAACAATTTGAAGCACTTCTCCAGGGAATCACAAGCTTGTGCTTTGGCACTTGGTCCGGGGTTACCAGTAACAATGTTCCTGGATAGACGATGTTTGCTATTGGAATGTGGGCGGGTTAACCATATGAACCCACTCTTACTTTCCAGAGTAGTACTCTCAAATCGTACTAAAGATGGACCATCAACTTGAGCTCGTTTTCGTTTTCTCCCACGTATCCTACCATCACTGGTTGCAGAGGAAGAAGGGCTAGCATCAGAAGAGCTGGCTGTAGTGGTGTGTCCACGTTGGAAGCAGCATCATTAGGTGCAGCTATAGGTGAAGGAGGAGAAGTTACATCAGCTAAGGTGGAAGGAATACTATCTATAAAGTTCCGAGGGTGTGGTCCAGCAACAGTGCATTTTTTTTTCTTTGGGGATGATGTGCGAATTGTTTTGTTGCTGGTTTGCTTCTGTTTTTTTCTTCTTCCCCGTCTCAATTTCAACCTCCTCTGGCTCTTCATCTTGTTCACTACATGATGGGACATAATCCTTATCCTCATCACTATCATACACCACATCTACCTGCATTTGATCCTCTCCTCCCCATCACTTGCCGATACTTCAGCAACATCTTCGTTAAAGTCTTCATTTTCATCCTCAGAATCCTCACCTAAGTTTGACAAGACAGCAGTCACGTTCACCATATGTGATAGCTCCCCATCAGTTAAGAATTTCTTTGACATTTTCACTGTTTTTATTGTCTGAATTTTTTACCTGGAAAAATTTTAATATCCCTGTAAAACAATAAACAAAATAAAAACTTATTCTTTGACACTTTCACTGTTTCTAAATATAATTTTCTTTTATTTTCTTTTCTTTTTTTATAAATATGATTTAATTAAATATAACCTAGGACACTTTTATTTGACACTTTTGCTGCTTTTATAGTACTTTCTTTTCTAATATATGTAATTTCTGTAAATAGAACCTGGAACACTTTTATTCATGCCTGCAAAGAAATAAAAATAATTAGAAAAGACAATAAAAATATAGTACAACAATACATAACTCACCAAAAGCTGACCTAAAAACACATATTTGGCGTGGTATGCACCACCAACATATCATAAAGTGGGTTACCATGCACCCCATTATCTCTCCAAACCACATATTTGGGGTGGTATGCACCCCAAATAGATTTATACTAAAACACTTAAGTGGGGTGTGCTGCACCAAAAACAAGAATAACAACAACGACAATAGGAGCACAGGACACTCACACACCTACCCTCCTAAGGAAACCTCTAGACTAAACCGACAGTGACCGGTGCAGTGCTGGTAGCTACTATGGCAGAGTTGCCAAAGTTTTTTTTTGTGGGGTGGACAGAACCCCATGTTTGTGTTTAAGGGTTAAAAGCGGTTCTTTATCTTTTACTGTCTTATATATAACATTATATTATTTTCACTTGTAGTATCTTTGATTATAATGAACTAAATAAAGTTCGAAAGTACTCCAAAGTACCTTTTGATTTTTCCTACGTGACATTGCATTCATTGCTAACCTCACGTGCTACTTTGTGAGTTATCCATTTCACATATATATATATATATATATATATATATATATATATATATATATATATATATATATATATATATATATATATATATATAATATATATATATATATATACATATATATCCCGGGCTTTAAAAAACTTTTGTTATACTCACTTTTTTCATCTTTCCAAGTGTTTACGTGTCTGATAAAATAAACAACTTAGAACTCTACTTTCCGGGTACGGGTCATTAAAGCTTCTTTTCTATTGTATGCAAATGTACCGATATGAAAATCAAAAGAATCGAGATCCCTTCTCTTCTGTCCTCCGGCTACAACATGACCGAGATCGTTAAGTTGCCCAACGTCAAACGACTGACTCGCCACAAACTCTCGGAGGTGCTCAAATAAGGGAAACATGTCATAGATCGGCTCTGTTCAGGCTGCACTCAAGTTGTCAACCGTTTAACTGTGATAAAATCTCACGAAAGTGATCCGAAGCTCAAAATGACTGCGCTCGCGAAGAAGATGATCATCTCGTTGGCCACGGTATCCAGGGCCGTCAAGGTCGAGTGCGGCAAAAGCTTGAGGTGCTGGAAAAGGCTTCTCTCTCTTCACCGTGCATATGCAAGAACAACGCCTGGAGCGTTGCCTTCAGCAACGTAATGACTTGAAGATCCATCACAGTTGATTTCTCAATTTTTATGATGAAAAAACTTTCACGGTCGATTCGGTCATCAAGAAGCAGAGCGAGCGCGTGGTAAGCTTGTGCCAGGACGTCTCCGAGGTCCACTATGTGTCCACGCCCTAGCACCTGCCCTCTCTGATGATTCGCAGCGTCGTGGATTCAAATAGAAAGGTAATGAGGCTGGTGTGGTTTAAGATCGGTAACAGGCTCACATAAGCCTATTACATGGATATCCTGGCCACGATCGTCCTGCTCTAGGTGAGAAAGATCACAATGAAGGCTGAATATTTCTTTCAGCAGGACAGTGTTGCAACCCACATAAACAAGACCATGCAAGAGTGGTTCAGGGCGAATATGTAATTCGTGTAAGCGCTTGTAAAGTGCAAAGTCTCCAAGGTCTGACACATCAACTTCGAGGAGCTGAAATTTCCGTCATCCGAGTATGCACTGCCACAACTTTGGCGTAGATTTCAAGTCTACCATGGAGAGCGTGCTCGCCGCCGGGAGGCCACATTGATGAATATTACAAATTAAATACATATTTATAAGTTAAAATATTAAAAAGTGGCTAACTTCATCAAAACTATAATTGTGTCCTTTGTTGAAAGAGTCGTAACGAGTGTAACAGACCGGACTTTTGCACTATCCGGCATATCTCTCTCTCTCTCTCTCTCTCTCTCTCTATATATATATATATATATATATATATATATATATATATATATATATATATATATATATATATATATATATGTATATATATATATATATAATATAATTTTTTTATTTTGTGGCCGCAATAATTATAGTTTCGTTCTGTCAGGCTCCGATTTTGAGATGGCTGAGAATGAGAATGCAGGGAAATAAATTAGGATTGATGTTCTCCATCTTATTTTGAACGCTTTCAAGCAATTTTGTTTCCTCATTAGTACTGATACAAATATTTAGAATTAATATTGACGAATAATTCAATGAATATCAAGATTATTTCGAATAAATCTCAGTCATGTTTGGTTTCCATAATTTTAATCATTTTTTGCGCGAATCAATCTGTATTCCCGGAATCGTTTGTGCATAGAACTCAGAGTATAGAAAAGTAATTTCTAACTATTTGCTCCTTCAAGTAGGTATAATTTCCTATTTCCTCTCACGTGATCACTTTATATTTAAATTAATTCAAATCTGTTCTTGGGTTTCAGTTTCTTTGATGGAAACAGTAAAATGGATAAGTAAAGATCACGAAAATTAAACAAATTATTGTAATTATTTCCTCAAAATTACTGAGAGAAAAAGTGACTGCGAGTTCACTAATAATTTGCAAAGATTCTGCTATAGTAGATTTTCTTTTTATTGTGGCTTTTTTGACATCAGACCCGGTTTCACGATCACTAGGCTACCTATTCTTTTTAAAAAATTTTAATGATTTAAAGGAAAATTTAATGCTTAGACCTTTTTTAATATTGCCAAAATTAAAAGCTAATATTATCTAATTATCCTGAATGTCGGTACTACTAAAGTTAAGAATAAAATTCCTATATAAATGCAAAATATCAATACGGAAGTTTCCTAATTCTCTTTTTATGTAATTTACTAACATTATTTTTGGAGAAGTATTTAGATTTCATTCTTTGTATTATTTATTATATGCCCAGCTTCTATAATCTGATCGACGAGATTTTCGCTTTCTCATTCCCTTTGAATGAATCCAATTTAATTACCCATACAGCCTGAGTGAGCCTGCTTTGCATCAGAAGAAAAAGCTTTAGTTCAGAGTTAGTTAAGCTAACGCCGATTGAAGGAACAAGAAATCTTGCCCGTTCTTTGAGAGCAGCATCTTAATTTTGATGGTTCTTTTGACTTTGAAATACAATTTTCATCCCGTATCCTTTTGCTTCTTCCTTGAATAATGACTTGAGATTGGGCTTTCAAAGCTTCAATGGAATATGAATTATTTGAGCAAAGAAATTCAGGGAATATTTGTTTGTTTTTTGTTTTTCCTTTAATGGAAAGATGGTAGCGACAGCAAGGCTCCAAATACTAAGCAAGGAAAATGGAATAAATTGAAAAGAAATTTCAAATGGCTAAGCAATCAATTGAGCCAGTCGTAGAAGAGAAGTCTTAGTTAAATGTTTAAACTCTTATTCCCCTTAAATTCCACTCATTTTGATCTAAATTGGTGATACCTCATTACTTTGCCTACTCGTTATATTTTTCTATTCGCACATCCATCCATTCGACCTGCACGCTTTTCTTATTCCTTATAAGAACTACAGAACTACAGAATCTAGGACCAGCAAAGACCCTAAGGTCCGCTCGAGGCTAGTCCGCTACACTACATCCGAAACTACGATACACACTTATCTACGAGTGTATCTCTAACATGCTATATTTTTTTTTATTTTTTTTTTTTTTAAATATATAATCTACTGTACACACTTATCTACATGTGTACAATGTCATGCATATTAACTACTTCAACCTAGGGGGGGTGATAGAAAGTTCTTCTTCTCAACTTCCGCAGCCCTCGACTGCTAGTGGTGAAAATCTAGTTTTAGGATAGTAAGACTATTTATAGGATAGGCGGAAAAGAAAATGGATATCTAAACTACACATGCAAGAGAAATCGCTGGCATCATTTTTAGTCATCATTTTTACTCTCGTTGTTCCTCCGCTTCAAACTTTTTTTGCAAGGACGTTTTTATTTACTGTGCTCAGACTACGTTATATTTATACTATTTAAGTGCGCGTCGAGACGGTTTTTAAATATATTTACCGACCTACTATCCACTACGTGGGTGGGTAGCCTATTCCAAATTTGAGTAATTTTAAACGTAAAATAGTTTTGGGCTATACTAGTGTTAAATCGCTTGTTTACTAATTTTAATCCGTGTTGCCGAGTGTTTCCCCTGTGATCCAACTCGAACAAATTCCTATAATTAACGTTTGAAAATCCTTTCAATATTTTAAATACTTCTATTAGCTGGCCACGTAATCTTCTGCCTTCGAGAGATGGCAAATCTAATGCCCTGAGTCTTTCCTCGTAGGGCCTGTTTCTCAGCTCGGGAATTAATTTTGTAGCCCTACGCTGCACTCTTTCTAATTGAGCGATATCTTTGTTCAAGTATGGAGCCCAAAATTGAACCGCATATTCGAGCAGTGGACGCACCAGTGATTTATACAATGGTAAAATTATCTCTTTGGATTTGAACGTGAAATTACGCGAGATATAACCCAGCACACGATTTGCTTTTTTACATGCATCCGCGCATTGTTTCGTGACTTTGAAGTCATCCGAGACTAAAACTCCCAGGTCTTTTTCCAATTTAACTACGTCGAGGACCTGGCATTTCATGGTATACTCTACCCTCAAATTATGGCAACCCAAATGCATCACCTTACATTTACTTAAATTAAACTGCATTTGCCACTTATCCGCCCATCTGACAATCAAGTTTAGGTCCTTTTGTAATTTTTCTACATCCGATCTTACATAGGCACGGTTGCCCAGCTTCGTGTCGTCAGCAAATTTAGAAATCGTACTAAATACGCCATTATCCAAATCGTTTATATATATTAGAAACAATAATGGGCCAAGAACGGAGCCTTGTGGCACTCCACTACTGACGTTGACCCAATCAGAGCATTCACCATTTATAACTACTCGCTGCGAACGATCCTTTAGCCAATTTCTAATCCAATTTAATATCTTACCCTTCACACCGATTGCTTTAACTTTCATTAATAATCTCTCGTGCGGAACGGTGTCGAACGCCTTTTTAAAGTCTAGATAGATTACATCTACAGCTTTGCTTTCGTCGTAAACGCAAATCATTTTATGGAAGAACTCCAGCAAATTTGTCAAGCACGATCTCGCCCGCCTAAACCCATGTTGGGAATCTTTAATTAGATTATTTAGCTCTAGGTGGCTCACTATTCTATCTCTAATTACCGATTCTAAAAGCTTTCCAACTACCGAAGTTAGACTAATAGGACAAAAATTCGTTGCTTCGTATCTATTCCCATTCTTAAATATTGGTGTAACGTTTGCACGCTTGAAGTCTACAGGGACTACGCCATCTTCTAATGAGCGATTGAAAATTGCACGCAACGGCTTCGCAAGCTCATTCTTAAGTTCCTTTAAATGAGTGGGGTAAACGCCATCGGGCCCGGGTGATTTCGACTTTTTCATCAGGTTAATATATTTAAGAATTTCCACTTCATTAACCGTTATATCGGATATGCAAATATCACTATTATCTACTTCTTCAACTAACGATCCTAATTGGGACGAATCTTCAACAGTAAAGACGCTTGTGAAATGTTCATTTAAAATTTCAGACATTTCCGCCGGAAATTCCGTCAAACGACCATCTTTGTCTTTAATCGGCCCTATTGAACCTTTTAAGGGTTTCCTACTGTTTACATAGCCGTAAAACCGTTTCGGTTCCTTCTTTGAATCCTTCGCCAGTCTTATTTCATATTTCCGCTTCGCATCTCTAACCGCCCGTTTAACTTCTCTTCGAGAATCTATGTAATTTTGCCGACTTATACATGACTCATTGTTTTTATGTATTTGAAATTTTCTATTACGGTCCTTAATTAAGCTTAATATTAGTGGGCTAACCCACGGCGCTCTCATCGACTTCCCGCTCTTACGGCGCACATACTTTACTAAGTCGAAATTTACACTAAGGAGTGTACGCCGAAGCTCAGTGTACATTTCTCCTACTGACCTATTCCCGAAGCGCATTCCCCAGTCTACATCCTTAATCCTTTCGCGAAAAGTATCAAAATTACAGCTACCCAAACGTGGCATGAGCTGTGTACTATTTTTTACATCTAAACACGTGTTTACTACGAATCTAATCGCATTATGGTCACTCGAGGCTAAATGCTCTCCTACACAAACATTTTCTACCAATGACTTGTCAGTCGCCATGATTAAATCGAGGATATTATTATCACGAGTTGGTTCCTCCACTTTTTGAACCAGAAAATTCTCCAGAATAAAGTTTAGTAGTCTCTCCCCAGCTTTATCTGACGTTAGGTTACTATAATTAACGTTTGGATAGTTAAAATCGCCGCAGACTAATGTGGTCCCTTTTCTAACCTAAGATGAAAGCATGTCAAAGAGTGCAGCATCTTCTCTTTCTATTTGCGATGGAGGACGATATATGACGGCTAAATTAATTTTATTTTTTGCCTTACAATTTAATTGGATTAATAAGGCCTCACTTCTCATATCTGCCGTAGACGAGTCGATCGCTATAGCGTTTAAGTCATCTTTAATATACACTAATACGCCCCCTCCTCTACCAGTTTGTCTATTTGTATAATGAATTTTATAACCTGGTATATCAAATTCGCAAACACTGATCCCCGAATGTGTATCTATCCAAGTCTCACTTAAGAATGCGAGATCGTAGTCTCCCTCTAGAATTACGGCTTTTATTTCGGCAAGTTTATTTTTTAAGCTACGAACATTTGAATATATACATTTCAATTTACGCTTTAGGTGGACTCCTCTATCACACGCGGATCGGTTACGTTTCCCTGCTCCCCAATACTCATTGCCCCTTCAAGCGAGGATCGGTCCGGCGCGTGGGCATCACGTGGCCCCGCAACTCTCCTACTTAAGATGCTACGTACTGACTGGTCTAAAATCCTACCCAGCCGACTGTTCCCCACATCGCTTAAATGGATTCCGTCCGTTTGATAAAGTGAAGGTTGGTCTTGGAATGAATCCCAAACGTTAAAGAAGCTAACTCCAGTGTCGCGACACAAGCGCTTAAGGCACTCGTTTGTATATATAGCACGGGACTGCAGACGCAACGTGGATTTTAGTCGGGGTAAAATACCAATTATTCCTACGTTATCCGCTTTAACTTTCGCAGTATGAATCAGGGTCTTAGCGCGGTTTACTATTCCCTCTGGGGTGCTGTCGTATCTGTGCACATCATTCTCCCCTACGAGCGTGAGGATCGTACGCCCGTCACGCGTTTGGTCCAATTTTTCGATTTCACTAACTACTTTATCTATGCGGCCACCAGGAAAGCAAAATCGTTTTCGTTTTGACGGGTTTCGCGCTGTGAATTCCGGCTCTTGGTTTCTAATTAAAGAATCCCCAATTAGTACAGTTTCTTCTTCCCCTTCGATAGGAGTAAGCAGTGCGAAGGGGTTCGAACATGGTAATGTGAAATGTTGTTCCCTCGATGGTCTAGCCCCATTTCTAACGGGCCTAAATTGCGAATCTTGGGGTTTATATTGTGAATCCTGGGGTCCAAACGAGTTCAAAATCCTTTGTTGCTGGTCAACAATTGCCTGATGATTCATACGAGTAGGCCGGTTGTCGCGATTTCTATTTTCCCTCCCACGCATGTCATGAATGGTAGAATTTAGACTCGAATTTAATTCGTCGACTTTACGGTTGGTCGATATAACGTCCCTCGCGACGGAATTTAGTTCTAATTTAATTTCGCTAATAGCGTTAGCAAACTTACGCTCCAATGCATCGTTTAACATACAAAAACGGCAAATTCTAGTTTGCTCCATGTTAAAAGGAACGTAAATTTCCTTATTAAAGGAAGCCCCACAACTCGAACATTCAAACTTGATCACGGGCATTGTCGATTTCTAGAATACGTATGAAGATAAATAAAATTAACACAGCGAATAAGACGGCCAATCTTTTTAATACAGCGACTAATATTATATGAGCGCAGGAAGTATCTAGAATTATAAAGTTACTCAGAAAACGAAATTTATGGCAACAGATGAATTAAGCAGGAGCACAGAGATAACACGTCTTTTCAGTGAGGAAATAGCTCCAACACACAATTGCACTGTATTTTCCTCTTCAGTTGTTTAGAAGATGTATCTCAAAGGGCCATAAAGTACTCTCTCACAAAATGTGCCAAATTTTCTTTCATAAATTTGTTTCCGCGACAGACGGGTCTTTGTCGCCCTTCTGTTTTGATTCTTAAATTTAGCGAAGATTTAATATATTTAGGAATAAATGAATTAAGGAAATAATGGTTCCCACTTGGGCTCAAATGACGGGAAGAGGAGTGGGAGAAAAGGGTCGCATAATTTCGAGAATAAGATTAATTAAGAAGAAGAAAATATGAAATGTAAACAAGGAGTTAGCAAAATAAATTTCGATGCATAAAATTGAAAAAAGACATTAACAACAAAGGCATCCATCATATTTTAAGACATCTTGGCCTTTCATATTGATTGTCTGCAGCCAGATTTCTCATAGAAGCAGAAAAAACAAGTTCTTCACCTTACGAACCCCTTTCATTGACTCATATTATACACAATATCAACTTTTGCTCCGGTGAGCCTATTCTCTTCCAAACATCTTGATCAACTCACATTTTACAATCTTTTTTACTTCTTCGAACAGCCTAACACTCATTCTATTATATTTTCTTCACAAATCTACACATTTATATCGATTATTATAACATGCCATAGCAAATCTACACATTTATATCCATTATTATTACATACCATGACATTTCAGGCCCTTCTATCCTCATTCCTATTACTATTCCCACAATAAATATCTTTTAACCATTCGTTCCTCACTCTCTCTGCCATTAGCCTACAAATCGATTCACTTTTCTCTAATTGTATCTTACCAGGCCTCATTGCACAAAATCACTTTGATACAGCAAGGCTGACGCCATCATACCTTTATGCAGCTTTTGGGGAGATTCCACACCCAAACTCTCAGCATTCATTTACGCTCTGATCGATACCAAGGATGTTATTGCCATTCTCAACATTTTTATTGCAATCTTCCTTATCTCTACAAATATCATTCCATTTACTGCCTTGATAGTTTTAGTGGTAACATGAAGACTAATACTTTCTCACCCAATACCATACCACCAAATGCTTTAACTCTTCTCTTTTCTGTATTTACTTTTATACTTTGATTAAGCAGAGAATTTTTAGCACTATTAAACACATTTCGGAATCCACCCCATCCACTTCATTTGCACCAACTAACACCGAGTCACTCTTATATACCATAAGCTCATCACTTTCCTTTAATCCCATTCTTTGTTACCTTTAAACTTCTTCATATAAGAAACTAAATTGTCTTATAGACCTCTTCCGATATAACAAACAACTCATTCTGCTCATCTTCCACCCCATCGCATCCAATATTTTCAGAACAAATGATTTTCCAACCTTTAAACTCATCCTTTCCAAAACTCCTTACAACTCTAAAATGCCTCTTTATCTACGTGGGATAATCAAAACTTTTTGTTTCAGAAAGAAACAAATTTTATTAAAAAACTATTATCTTTTTTACCTTTCAACATATTTTCTCTCTCGTCTAACATCTCCTATCTACCTTGGAGGTCGTTGAAGAATTTGCCTACTTATAATTACACACCTTGATATTTTAAACTTTTGCCTCGGATTTGACTGTGGTCGTGTTTTCTAATATTGTTGTATGAAACAAAGACTGGAAGAGTAATATTAGGTGTCAGGAAGATGAAATAGGATTTAACTGCGAATTTCCCGCAAATGCATCATTAAAGAATCCACCTTAAGAAAATGCCAATATTGAACTTTCTTTGTAATTTCGTCACAAATGCTGTCTTCAAATTTCTCCATACTCCTCTATACTTGGCTGCAGGGATCGTACTTTGTTCTCATATAAAGTCAATCAAGATTATTTTAGTCCATCGGCATCCGATAAACTTGTTTCCATCATCTTCTCTGAAGATGCATTTTCTCTCTGGATTAAATAGATGAATCCAAATTTTCGCTCCTGTAAAAATCCGTTAGATTAAATATTCTTTGTCGGTGTCAATTTTTGTTTTAGCTGATCTTTGTGTGACTCTTTTGGCTTCCGTCAAGGTGATAGGTTGCTGAGACCAAGATGTTTACTTCAAATATGATATGTTAAACGAAGGAAACTTTAAACTTCCATAAGGATAAAGTTCATGCAAATATTTGGTATATTTCCGACAGTTCCTGAACTGCAGTTACATTTTTTTTTCATTGCCCCAAGTAGATGATCTTTTTTTCCTTCTCGATATCCTTCAGATTTACTCTTTGTTTCTTGAAGCACTTCATCCACCTCCAAAAGATTTTTTTGTGGCATAGAATCACCTTAAAGTTATTGCAAAGTTTAGATTATTATCTAACTACACCACTAGGGTTTTAAAAAAAATGAATGACTAATTTGATCTAAAATATATTTAATCTAAACACAGATTAATGGAAATAATTTATGAAAGAAACAATTGTAGTCTATTTATATATATATATATATATATATAGTGGTAAAAATCACAAGAGGTAACACATGATAAGTATAAATATTTGTGTATAACACGTAAGGAAAGGGGAGAGATTGATTGGAGTTAGCACCTTCGTTGTCCTAAAATTTCCAAACTTACAATGGTTTAAAAAATAGAGAGACATGTATTTATACAAAGCAATATTTTCCCATAAAGGTCAGATTTTTATGACCTCTGATAAGTCTGATTTGAGCCAGAAAGAAAGGAGTGGATTAAAGGAAAACAAACCTTGGCATATATTTACATTTCTTTCCTTTCGGAACAACTCAAAGATATTTCTGCTAATAATGCATTTGAGCAAAATTAATTAATAGATATTCCCATCTACTTGTTGCATTTAGTCTTTTTACGAAAACCCTTATAAAGAGCTACTATCACAGTATTCTACCGGTCTTCATTCACTATTTCACTTTCCTACTCTTTACAATACAATCATCATATCAATTTCATAAAGCAACCTCCACCCTTCTTTAGCTTTTCATTCCAGAAAGCTAACACCCTTAACAACGTTTCGCATACTTATTAATTCCAAACAGTGAAACAACATTTCCTTTACATCCGAGCATCCTATCATTTTAACTTTCACTCTATTCTCGATAATAACACTATAAAACGCATAATATAATCTGCCATTATTATCCTCTATATTCACACAATTAGACTTGTCTTGGCTTCCTCCATTCCTCATATTTTTCCAGAACAACCTACTCCGATATGGATTCTACTTCACCTTCCTTCCAAACATTTTATTTATTGCTTTCTTACTTTGGTAAAAACTCTTTGCACTTTTATTTTCGCTTCTGCTCCGCATACCCATGACAGGTTCAGCAGCACAATTAAGCTTCTAAAATACGTCTTCATTTGATCTTTACCGAGAATTTCACTTTTTCACTCCCCTACTTTCATTTATCAAGCTAAAGTTCACACATGCTCTGTTTCAGTTACAAGCATTCTTACATACTTTTTCCTCCCTTTCTTTTATTTTATCCTCCTTTCCACCTTCCTCACACTCTTTACCAATGCTCAAATTATTTATCCTATGACAGCAAAATCAAATGGTCGTGTAGTCCCATGCCTTTACCCCTTCTAGCTTTTACATCAGATAGATTTTGCTGTATGTTCTCTCTTACCAAAAGCATATCAATAAAACTCTTTCATTCCTTCTCTTTCTATTTCCAAAGCCATGTGTATTTTTCTTGATCCTGTACGGAAATACTTTTGCATAATTTATGTGTATCCATTCGGGACATATTGCACCAAGTAGTTGAATTTAAATAATCACTTTAGTGCTGAAATGCCTCCGCATTTTGGTTTTATATTATTTCTATACTATAATTACTCTTCATATTAATCAAGATAATATTTATAATGATAACGTTATTGGGCCACGTTAAATATCTTTGCACCTATGAGATTTATTGAATTTTCTTGGGTTTCTTTCGTTTGTAGGGAATTTGTGGTGGTGTTGGTGGTGGTGAAGGATATAGATTTTACCACCAATTTAGACCTTACTTTTTTCTCATTAGTGACCTAACCTTAAGTGTAAAATAAAAAAAAAGTTGCCATAGAATAAGACAACCGTCTTAGGTATTATGGTTGCAGTTTTTCCTATGTCTCTTTCCCCCAATGTACTGCTTGTTTCAGAATTTGATTTAAACAAAAATTCAGTATATTTTTGCTGTACAGAGGAATAATTTGAAAAATAAAATAAAAATAAATTAAATAAATATATAATTCCCATAGATTTTATTTCCTATTTATGTGGAAAAATTTTAACAGATTATAATTATTTGGCATGACATATAAATTGTGAATAGCAATGCTACGAGTATGTCCTAATTCCGTTGGATGTACTTCGTATCAAACACCGAGCCAGTGTGCTCTGCCTAGTGTGAATTTTAAAACTAGTCAACCTATCATCAGCCTATCTACTTATCGGTTTTGCTAACCAAACATCCTATGATTCTCAAGGAAAAAAATAATCTTTTTTTCTTTTCAAAAAGTTGCTCGTCTTACTCCCCCTTTCCTAAAAATTCAGACGTTGTAACCCCAATACTCATATCTGCGGAATGTGTCATGTTCTGTGAAATTACGCTCGAAATCGCAAATTCGCCCTCTGTCTTTATCGGAATTCTGATTTCCTTGTTAAATCTTTTAAGATGAAGAAATTCAATACTTTATTTCTTTCTCTTTCTAAGTGATTGTAAGAAAACAATAGGGAGAAAATGAAAGAAGGAAACAGTAGCACATCGGACACGCCGAATTAAAATATATCTTAATATTTCTTTACAATTCATATAACTTTCTAACAACGGGAAATTAGAATGGCACCATTAAAAAAGTGTGAGATATAGATAAAGAGATTTGCTCATGAATAAAAATGATGAAATTAATTGGATTTACTTATCTTTTTCAGTGAAGTATTTTTGTAATAAGATAATCTTTACAACAAGATAATTTAGACCACTGACACACATTTAGGTTTGGGCTACACAATATCATCCTACAACAAATTCCTTTCATATCCACTTACTTGCAACTCTGTCTATTTCAATTATCTCGATGTCACAGAATGATGAAATATAAATAAGAAGAAACAAAGAAAAAAAAAAAGGACCACTTCAAAATAATTGCAATAGATGATGTAATGTATAGTAATTGTATTGTGTAGTAAGAGATTTGTAGTAACGTGATTTGAATGAATCCATTCTTAAGTGTGTAAAAACTTAGATTTACCTATTTAGTGACAATTCTTTCCTTATTTATTTATATGCTCCTTTCTAAGAGAATCATCCTTCTCAGGGTAATTAAAATACTTTTGGAGAATTAAATTCTCGCTAAACAATAAAAACCTGCTGAAAAACCCGTACTTAGTTTGTATAAGGTGGAAGGTTCCTTAAGAATACTCGTGAAAAACGAAATGGAATAACGAATATTTTCCCCTAAAATATGATATTCCAGGGAGACCCTCTTTTTGGCAGGTATTTCGGATTTCTAGATATGAGCATATGGAAAATGGTACCGTGGAGGCTATATCGGAGGATTCAGCCCACCTGAATTCCCGATCGCAGCATGTAGTCAGGAGTTTTCCTTTGTCGCTTGCACGAAACGATAATTCTATTATTTATTTAAACCGTAAAGGATATTTACAATTAAAAACAACAACAATTAAGGAATGAAGAATAAGGAAGGATAAAGGAATGGGGGGATATATGGTAGCGGCAAAATAAGGAACCAAGTGTTTATAATTTGGGGATTAAGGTTAGTAGAACTTTGAAGTTCTTTATGTAAAATCTGGTAAAAGCAAATCCGATTTATTATAGAGCTTTATTAAACGACGAAAATCTTCGTTGCTCAGCAGTGATTGCACAAAGGATTTAGAAAGGAGATCACTAATAAATGAGTCAAAAGACAAAGGAGCAGGTTTGAGGAGAAAGGAGAGAAATATCATTTAATAGATCACAATCTCATCAGACGCGGGTTATGTGGCCGTCTATCATATAACCCTTCACCTAAGGCACAATATCTATTAGCAGAACTTATTAAAGTTAAATCTATTCGAATGAGAAAATTGATAAAATAATTGAGCAATTAAATAAGATATTATTGCCATACAGAAAAATAGAAGAAAAATAGTGAATTAAACTTCCCTTATCCCATTTTTGAAATAAGTACATATTATTAACTCGCTCTTTTACGGGTTTCTAAAAATTCGAACATTCCTATATGGACCGTCAAACGCTTTTTTAAAATATTCCAAATCCAACTTTGACCCTATAGATGTAATTAAATTTACAATGCAATATCAAGATGTAAGTTTTACTAAATCTCCCAAGAAAGATATAAATATCAGCAAAATTAAAATTTATGCTTCCTTATTATGAATAGAAAGTAATTTCAAAAGTAGGTTGTTATTTGTATTCAGGGGTTGATAATTCTAATGCTAATAGAATTGATTTTATTTTGATTCATAGCTGCAGTAGAGCATCGCATCATGCCATGATACGCATTTCTGTTGTTTGGTCCTATCGTTGGAGGAGAACGGAAACGAACGACGAAAATGGACACAAATAGAGAAGATTTTACTATTGGAAACTTCCAATTCCTCCCGCGCATATCATATTGTTTTCCTATGCAGACAATAATTGTTTATCACGGATACATATTTATTTACTCACGATGAAATTACTCTTTGATTTGATCACAAGGAGAATGCGAAATTTGGAATATTGCTTTGAATGGCCTCTCACTTTCAATATGTTAATTCAATTAAACCCAACATAAAGGTTGTCAACTTCACCTTTCAACTACTCAACTCACGACAGATATTTGAAGGGGTGGTGGCTGGTAGTTCTACATCATTGACTCACGATGATCTCACTCTTATCTTTTTAAAAACACACATCAGCCAGCCGTGAAATAAGACATAGTAATCACCCCCAAACCGTATTCGCTTTCCTACATAATTCATTACCTTCATCCTCTTCGATTCTTCAACTTTGCTTTTATCTTAATTAATTTTGTTTCCCCAGACGAGGTTCTCCTTAATTTTCCTCTGAAATTTTATATTCGCCAAGCTGCAATTAAACCTTTATCGATGTGTTAGTTCAACATCTGGAGAAGATCTATGGCGACCTCCGATTATACAATAAATAACTCACACCCGACGAAATTGTGATCTATTAATGAAATATATATTGTTTCTTCGTAATCCAGCTTCTTTGTGTTTTGACTCATTAATTAGTGGTCCCCCAAAATGTCGAGGTAGAGCAAACTTTCACTTCAATTTCCCATGGTGTGTTCCTTTGACTCCACTTCTGTTAAATATCCACAATTTCATCTTAAACAATAGGTTGTATAGTATATTTTCAACAACACCCTAGGACTAATGGATTCACTTCTATTTAGTAGCCTATGAGCAATGAGATTATAGATATTCTGGTTATTTGGCCATTTTAGATGGAAACAATGAATTAGAGTCTGATCCGGGAATTAAATTTGGCTATTTCTTAAAAAGATGACAAATTTCATTACTAACTGTAAAAATAGGAGAGTAGGTGCCTTGTTGGAGAAAAGCTAAATGTTTGCCCCAACCTGAAACTTTACTAACAAAACTGCTAATATATTATCATCACAGAATGGAGGCAAGAGGTTTGGAATGCATTTCGTGAATATGTTTATGGAATGATCCAAGGAAACGTTTCTTGAGAGGAATAAATGCAATTTATCTGAATACCAGCAAGGTGTTTCCCTCTGTAGCACATGAGCTATTTAAAAAAAGGTCTGCTGACCAGAAGTCACGTGCTCTCACTTATTGTTATTCGTGAACTTACGACCTTCAAAACATTTAATAATTCCAGGACTAACCTAGGGAGGACCTTGGAAATTAAATCATTCGAAAGATAATGTAAAACAACATAAGAGTTTCAAATTTTGTTAGAATCAGCCAAAATGTTATGATGTTATTGCCAAATAATTCTCAGGCTAACCTTGGGAAGACACGCTATTATATCATCCGAAAGAGAATGTAAACAACATAAGGATTTCAAATTTCGTTAGAATCAGCCGAATATTTTTGAAGTTATCGCCAAATAATTTCGCGGCTAACGTTGGGAGGACCTTGG
This sequence comes from Ceratothoa steindachneri, assembly GCA_963969495.1. Lineage (NCBI taxonomy): Eukaryota > Metazoa > Arthropoda > Malacostraca > Isopoda > Cymothoidae > Ceratothoa > Ceratothoa steindachneri. Next base: position 150,776,673 of record OZ018326.1, read on the forward strand.
CAATTAGAGCATTCGAAAGAGAATGTACGAGTAAAACAAATTAAGGGCTAGAGATTCCATTAGGATCGGCAGAATAGTTACAATGTTATTACCAAAATAAGAAAAAACAAAATGGGAACCGAACGACTGTCTAAAAATCTGTGTCCCATGGCATTTAGGAAAACATTTTTATTTAACGAAGGAGGTGAGACGCTGTAGCTTGAGATAATTTACACACAGCTGCTTAAACATAAAATGGCAGCAAATACACAGATGAAGAAAAAATATAATAATCATGAATAAGAGGAATCTGAAAAATAATTTGAGTGACGGCGATTGCACGAGCAAATTTTTAGTCGCGTGTGAGTCTAGTCTCAGACAACTCTACATCTCACTCTGTCGGTCGATCGGACGGTCGGTCTCTGTTTTGCTTTTTTTTTGTTTTTGTAATAACATTGTAACTCTCCGGTCGATTCTATCGAAATTTGAAGCTTTATGTGGTTTAATATTCCCTTTCAAATGATATAATTGCCAAATTCCTCCCAAATTTAGCCCGGGATTATTTGGTGGGAGGGGCAATAACATCCTAGCTATTCGGACGATTCTAACGAAATTTGAAACCCTTATGTTGTTTTACATTCTCTTTCGAATGATATAATACCCAAAGTCCTCCAAATGTTAACCCGAGAATTATTTTGTTTTGGCTATATTATCATAACTATTAGGCCAATTCTAATGGAATTTGAAACACTTATGTTGTTTCACATTATTTTTCGAATGACATAATTGTCAAACTCCTACCAAGGTTAGCCCAGGAATTATTTTGTTTTGGCAATAACATCATTACTTTTCGGCCAATTTTAACGAAATTTAAAACTCTCATGTTGTTTTACATTTTCTTTCGAATGGTGTAATTGCCAAGGTCTCCCCAAGGTTAGCCCTGGAATTATTTTGTTTTGGCAATAATATCATAACTATTCACCGATTCTAACGAAATTTGAAACCTTTATGTTGTTTTACATTTTCTTTCAAATGCTATATTAATTGCTAAGGTCCTACCAAGGTTAGCCCGGCAACTATTTGGAAATAACATCATAACTATTAGACAGATTCTAGCGAAATTTGAAACCCTTATGTTGTTTTACATTTTCTTTCGAATGATATAATTGCCAAAGCCCTCCCACGGTTATCCCATGAATATTTTCATTTCGGCAATGACATCATAAATATTCGGCCGATTCTAATTAAATTTGAAAGCTTTATATTGTTTGCATTCTATTTCGAATAATCGAATTGCCATAGTCTTCCCAAGGTTAGTCCGGGAATTATTTATAGTTTTGAAGGTCGTAAGGTCATCAATCCGTATAGGTGAGAGCTCGCGACATTTTGGTCAGCATAACTTGTTTTTGTCCTGATTACTGGGTCCTGGCGGGTATTTGAGAAACTAGAGAAGAACTAAGTATAAAGAGCAAAACACCAAAATATGGAAAAGAACCATATTTCAATCTTCATCGAAACATAAAGAATGAATTAAAACTTAAGATTCAACCATACAGGAAGGAATTTTCAAAATAGCAGACAAAAAATTAATATATTCAGGAGTAAAATAACCTCGCTGCTTCACAATTTCTTTTACCAATTTACTGAAATCATCGATTTACTTTTTGTACAGATCAATTAACCTCCATAAAATGATACAAGTTATGAATCAAAGGCTTCGTTATCATTAACGTTATTAATGCAGAAATGATTGCATAGAAATAATGAAAGAAATTAATTAGAAGCAAATGCCCAGAAAATATGGTGTGGTAGAATTGCCCAAGTAAGGCTTCACACTTTATCATAGACGAGACGACAATCATTAATTAACTTAATATAGAGATTGATACAAAATTGATTGTGTTTGTGATTGGACTCAGTTAAATTGTGCATTGTGTATTTTCCCTTAGTGATGTTCCAAGTTATGGCTGTTAACATTTCTCAATACTACAGTTATTTCACCAAACAGAATATTAATTTCTGTTGATAAAACCTAAAGATATGTGTTAGTTATTGCATTGTACCTGGTGTAAGCAGACGCATTCGAATGCTTTGAATAACCAATTTCTCATCTTAGGTCTGTAATCGTGTAATCAAGAAGGTTTTTTGGATGTGAAATTTTAACAATTTTGTATTAATATACATTCAACACATATACAAGTAAAAGGAGTATCATGTAAGGATAGAACACTATTAATTTAATAGCATATTTTAAGCCTAGTAGATGCAATTTCAAATAAGTCTAAACAATTTAATGCTTACTATTGCTAAAACCGCAGCGCTTTTTGAAACCAACGACAATATTTTTGTAATCCAAATTCAAAGGAACTTAAAATTAGATTAAATCGGAAAAAATAACCTTTTAAGTTCTCATAAATTGCAAAACGGTGAACACAAGATGTTCGAAATACCCCTAAGCAATGTGACATTACGTCTGAAGAAAGATCTCGATTACAAATCATTGCAGCACGCAAAGACATCAAATTTATGCAGGGTTTGTGTCTAAACGTTGATTGAAGCCATCAAATTGTCGTAAATCATCACATCATCACCGAGATTATCTTCTTCCGCTCTTAACTTCTTTACTCCCATTATTAAATCAGGCTGCGGATACGATAAGGCTCATTCCTGTCTCAAATCTTCTGATTTACTCCCCTGTCTTTATTCTTGAGCCAAGTCCTAGTGTTTCGACCAGTACTTTACAATGACATCACTTTCCCTCTCAAATAACCTTTAATTTTCTCATTACGAACAAGTATTATTAGGCTCCTCTCTCATATCATTTCTTTAAAATCTCTCATAATTCGATTTTACTTTTAATTTCCGATTAATTCTATTATTTGTGTTAATCTTCCGATCCATTTCAATATCCTTATACTTTTTAAAGGTGATTTCATTTATTAAGTCTCATTGTTGATTACCTTCGACCTATACATTATTGCCAGATTTGCTCCTGTTTTATGCAACTTTTCCTTCAGTTGCTTTTAATCTATTTCATGTTGAAAAATAGTAGTAATATACTTTTAAAATTCATAGAGCAAAGAAAGAAAAATGTAGGATTCATAAAGAACTTGTCAATTCAAATTAACAATACTGCATTGTGTATTGTAAAATATTAAATACAAAATCTGTTAATTTTCTATATTATATCTTATAAAGCTTTTATCTAAATGTATCTTTAAATCCTCACCTCCCTAATTGCGGGTAGGAAAATTTTCTCCTACAGTTTTGGTCTCGCATAAGCAGAGGGCGACATACAACAGTCCTTGTGCATGCATAAAGTAAGACTGAAAAAACAAAACCCGTTGATGGGGTGGTATTCACCGGTTGAAGGTCTTTGTTACAGTCTCTATCCATCATTAAGTCCGCTATGATTTTACACCCTCTAAAGAGCCCATCTTGGTCCATACTCACGTTTACCTATTCAGCCAATCCAGAGTATTGTTCATAAGGGCAGTCTTTATAAAGCTCACATTACTAGGAATACGCACAAAGGGAGCACCATGAGTGTACGTTTACTCCCCACTGCCAAAGATACATGTGCACTAACACCACACGCAATACTGAAACTCTAAAAAAACTAGACACACTAGTCACAAACATCATAAACGCACACCAAGGCCAAACACTATTTTTCAGATGCAGATCATACGCAGAGAAATTAACTACACTTGGTACAAACTCATTGCTGTAAAAAAAACCTGACCAAACAGCAGAATCTATCATAAACACGCACTAAATACGCATACGAAGAAGCAGCCTATTATGGTTGTCATTATTCACCAAGGAACTCCTCACTCACCTCAGGTATGAGTACAGCGAGTGGGTCATACAAGACCTGTATTTGAACCGCACCAAGCAATGGGCGACTATCACCTGCTCCGAGGAGCACCACACAAACACGTTGCTAGATCAAGGCAACGAGGTCTCTGGCACAATTAGATAAGAGGAGCACAAAGAACAACAACACAATATCAGGCCAAATCAGTGTCTTTGTTGCTAAGAACCGGAAACCCAAAGAATTACATTTCAAGCAGACAACATCTGTTCAAAAAGTAGTGTAAAAGGGTATTTTTACCCTGACTGGAAAAGTACTACCCTCTTCTGCATTAACTGCGGCAGCGACCATGACGCAGTAGCCATAAGGTGCCCTTACCAAATGCAGCCCACTCGGATACGGTTGCGTAATTGAGGAGGCTTTAATACTTACAGACAAACACACCTTCACCCTACCTATCCTCACCACTCCCACTGCTTCTCCCTGCCTCCGAATCCACTTCCGTCCCCCTCTTCCCCCAAAAAACTTCATTCGCCGCTGCTGCCGGAGCCACAGTGGCCACCCATGCGCCCACAGCCCCCATACCAACACACAATGCACACGCAGGCAAAAACCTGACGGCAAAAAAATTCTAAGTCAATCCAAATCCCAACTGACAGCCGTTCTCCTAACGGTAGCAAAGGATGTCGAGGGCGACCCATGTTTATATGCCAATGTCTTGAACCTTGCTCTAGGCAGAAATCGGAATTCAGTACATCGTCTATTCAAATGAAGTGTTCGCCCTAAAACATGAAAATAAAAACAAAAGACCAGCACTTCTTCCCACGCTATGGTGCACGAATCCATTCCTACCTACTCTATCCTTCTCCAGATCTTCCTCCTCTTCCACTCACCCTGTATCCGATCCTACTCTCCCCAATCCCTTGGCCCCAGAGTCAGTTCCAGCACCTCTAACTGCCCCCACGTCTCGTTCCACTACCCCGTCATTCTACTATTCCTATCCCTCCTACATCTGTCCTCATCACTCCTCCCACTGTCCTCACCCTTCATCCCACTGCCCCCCACCTCTCATTCTACTGTCTCACCCTTCCCCTTCCCACTATTTACATTGCCTCTATTACCTCCTTAGCGTAGACTGCCCTTCCCCCACCTCCATCACGCTCCTGTGGTTCTCTCCTCCAAAGTAACCAGCACATATAAGGCTCACAAAATTCACACCCTTCCCTCCTTCCAACAAACCCTTCTCTCTACAACAAAGACATGGGAAAGTCCTCGCGCCCACCCCCAATCTCATGCCGCAATGCCGAGAGATCAATTAAAGGAGAGCCGCTAAGGCAAAGACCGACTCACGCGCACTCCGTTCACGTCATAGATCGGTTTATTGTGGTACAATTAAACGTTCGCATTTGGCATGGTGTTCGCTACACTATCTCTCTCCAACTATGTATTAACACTCAAAGACCTTATGTATTACTCTTGGACTCTACCAGCATACATACTCCTTACATTTGACTTCACATTGAAGGCTATCACACTCTTTTTATTCGTAAAAAACATAGAGGACGACTATTTTCCAGCCTGGAAAGTACAAATGGACTCTTTCCCTATTCTAGGGGCCACTTACTATCGTCCAGCAAGACAAGAGCTATACATAAAACTCCCACTCCTGGCTCTATCAGACTAATTTTCCACTCTTCTTTGTGGTTAACCCGAATGCAGACCATCCTACACTACTTTTAAACACCGAAAATAATACAGCTACGTATCTGACCCACCGGTGACTTGCAGCGATTTCGCCTCGAGCACATCCGTCCGGCCTTCTCCAAATTCTTCGGACACCACGGAGCAAATACGTTCCGAGACATAGTCCTTTGCAATGAGTACGCTACAGAATTCAACACGCAAAGATTTAAGTCCCCACCAACTATATGGACCACATCGCTGTAGGCCTTAGAATATCATCTTATCCTAGCGGAATACCCATACCATCTCTCTAAGACTATACTTACACAAAATAAGGGGAGTTAAAGAGACAACTAACCAGTTCATAACCGAACTCTCAAGGATGGCAACCATACACTCATAGAAAACCACTGAACTAGAAACATGAAAACAATAAACTCTGAATGCAACATTTACACACCACGAAAGCCATAGCCAGGCCATAAAACTTTACATTTTCCATACACGCTAATTAAAATGCGCAACAACCACTACAAAAGACGACAGCACAACATAACAGTCCTACCTGCTCGCATCCCAAAATGCCTGTAGCTGGATAGGAACCAGCAGTGGTGCGAGGAGACCGGCAATGTGGATGACGCTGTGCCTCACTTGTCCCGAACATTCCTTCTCATGATGAAGTGGGAGGAGGATGGTAGGCATGTCCACAATATTAATCACCCTACACTACAACAAATGCAAACTCACTGATACTAATGATATCATCAATGCATTCAAATTCCACAGGGACATGGTATACACACACAAACTACCCAAACCACACACACAAGAGCAATTCCAGGGAGGTTAGGATATCGGGTCGGCTCCACGCTGATGAGCTTGGGCCAGCTCTCCTGGTACGAAATGAGGTGTTTGACTACTCTACCACTATAACCACCTATAATACCATCGAAGAATCAAAATACAATATCAAAACAACACCAAAAACGTGCCCTCGAACCATCTAGCGTCCCAGCCTGCCACCCACACCTATAAATCACCTTCTATAAAACATTTCCCTAACACTTACACACATATTCAACACCTCACTCGCCTCTGAAATTTCCCACAACTATTTAAAACTACGCACAAAATACTAAACCGTGCATACACCCTAATCTACCCCAAACAACACGTTAAGATAACGCTGAGATATCCCACAGCTCTCGATTACCCGCAACCAAGACTTATACACACATGAGATGATAACAACATAAATATCGCATTTCCTTGCCTCATGCCCACCCACCACCCGTCTAAAGCAATACCACTACCAAAGACACAATAAAACACGACGTTTTGGTATCTAGTCATCTAGATTGAACTCTTTCTATCTACTCTTAAGTTTTTCCGCAACATTTTCTCTCTTACTGCCCGATTTATGTGTTCACCACATTTATTCTTCTGCCATTTTTCTCCTTCCTGCTCTTTTCACCGCAGACCTTTTTCCGTTAATGAATGCAGGTATTATGTTTATCACTGTTAACCCTAAGACCAGTCATTCAACCATACCAGCATGATATTTTCCCACAGCCAAATGAAAATGGAGAGCCAAGGAAAGCAGTGATTTAAACGAAATCATGCATCTTATAATAAACAAACCGTTTATAGAAATGGTAGGTTAATAGGACAATATTAAAGGAGAAGTAATTGGAGACGTTATGAGTGGCATTTGTAAGGCGATTCAAATATTTGGGCGTTTTATAAATTATTCAGACATAATTGGAATATGTATAAGAAAAGTGGAGAAGAAAAGCTCAATAGTTCATTTTGAATGAAAAAGACCCCGCAACTTCAAGTTAGAAAAAAAATGAACTGCTACGAACAGCATCGGATCAACAAAGATCTTTCGGGTCGCATTCGACAAAAGTAATGGCGAGGAGTTAAAAAAAATGGCTAATTTATCATGTGTTAAATATGACATTGGTCGACCTTCACTTGCCAAAAGACGAAAATCCTCTACAAATTATGAGTAGTTGTTAACCTCAATGTCTGTTAGTAAACCGGGACACTTTATCACAGTTGTCTGAAAGAAATCCAAACATGAGAAAATCTGAAATACATAATTAAATAGAGGAAAAGACTGCTCTTACCTTCATGGATGGTTTGAGGACGGAATAAGTGTGGTGGAGATTTTATCTTGTTAAATATAATCAGATGTTGTAATTGTGTCTTGCGTGACTTATCCATGTGAATGACTCTAACTAAAAAAATATAGACTGTGCTTACTGGTGGCAAGCGCAACCTGTTAGTCTTTTCCGAATCTAAGATGGAACTCGTAATATAAAAAAAAAATCCTATTTCAAAGTAAAGTCAAAATAAAACTGGTTCTTTTATTTTTAAAGTACGAGAAAGATGTGCGATGGAGTTTATCGGGATGCGAAAAAAACCTACCCATAAAATTGTGGAAGTATGTAATCATACAATAGGGAATGTCATAAAAATAGACAAGAGAGACATAACTAAATTAGTAAATTAAAGGGCTAAGATTTAAAATGAACAATTTCGTTATTAAAAGGGTTATTTATAACGAAATTGTCCATTTTAAATCTTAGCCCTTTGATTTATTAATTTAGTTATGTTTCTCTTGTCTATTTTTATGTATTCACAATCGGATATGTATGTATTTAGTTTAGTCACATAAATGTCTACATTATTTGCGCACAGGTTGTAATTTTCCCGAAGTAGACCTTATCTATTTGGTTTTATACTTCACATCCATCCTTGATATTAACTTTCTATTTTGAGGTCTTTTTGTTGTAGATGGGCAAGGCATTCCCTTTCTGTCTCACATATATATTTCCCCTTGTAAAATATTTCATTATTCCTTGATAATGAACTGAACAAGTTTGAAAGTACTTGGAATCCGCCTTTCATTTTCCTCTGGGAATTTTTGCATTTATTACTAAATAATATAATTGACTAGAAGTGCAGGCATTTACTAAATGATAAAGAAGAAAGGCATGTGGCCGTGAATGGCCACATGCGAAGCTACCGTCTGACGTCATAAAGCCTAGATTGTAGCCCAAAATTGTATCTAGGAAACAGCGCCGTTCATCGTGCGCCCCTAAACTGATATATTACCAACTTGGCCATGAAGTTGAAAAAACTTCCATCATTTTGAAATCCACTTCACCTATATCGGAGTAACATATTCAAAATTTAAATTACCCAATACCCAGATCTTAACAAATAGGGCTTGGTAAATAGATGAACGATTAACATAGCAAAACAGAAATAGGCAACTAACTTCTAAGTCGTCATACCCTTGGATTAAATGAAATAATCAAAGCTGAAAAAGCGCATGGGCTTTGTGATGGAAAAGAGAAAAGGAGAAAAATGGCGCGGAGGGCAATAAAAATAGGTAAAAGTTTTGCTAAAAGAAGACACCTTTCAAAAAGAAATATTTTTCTAGTTTCTTACAGTATAAAACACGGAGTCTTTTGATTACGCCAAACAATTAATGATATCTGACTTTAATTTGTATGTCCATGCATAACCTTCGACTGTAATAAGTCCGGTGCTATTACCGGAGTGTTTTGATGTTAAAATCCTTGGTGGAAAGTAAAGTATTTTACAAGTTTTGATGGGCCAGAGAATGCACGACAGAAAAATAACAAGGCATTAGTAAAGACAGGGGCTTCGAATCAAACCATTAATGATAGAAGTGAATAAGCGCCTTAGGAAAATGTTCAGGCGAGTGGGGACATGAATTTAGCAGACGAAGTTCGATAGAAGATAATCGAGTTCAAAGTTGGCTCTGAAGCGATTGTCAAAGGAAGCAGCAGCTTCAAGTCGAGGTAAGATAAAGAGCTATTTCTTGTATCCTACCTACGAATAGGGAGTGAAGCATATCAAGATTGCTATCAGGAATTACAGACAAATGAAAGACGAGAGTGAATTAAATCTTAGTGAACTCTATCTTGCTTATTTGTTTCGTTGTAGTCTACATGCAAAAATTCTGTTTACTTAGTCGATATTTTGTAGTAATCGATCAGGAGAATGAATGCTTGCTGTCAACTTTATCTAAGCATAATATAAGTTGAGTTTCTATCTAATGCAGAGACTTGTTTTATCGTTTGAGTATCTACAATCCGATTGCTTTTCCCTTTGGGAAGGGATTGATATCTAGTCTGGAATGTGATGGTTTACGTGTATGCATAATGTGAAATTGTCAGTATTAAATTAGCTTGAGAAAGAATTTTCGGATTGATCTATGGAGGAAAAGGTTTAGTGAAATTTATTCCTAGTGAAGTAAAAAGACTAGCGCCAAATCAATGTTAGATTCTAATACCTCGTAACAAAAAGACTTTTAGGTCTTTTAAAATAAAAATAGAACTCAATTTACAAATTCCTGACTATACCTTGAAAATACACATTAAATCTGATGCAACTGAAGAAAAGTAATTCTAAGCCAAGTGTCATTGCTCTTCTTAAGAAAATGAAACTACTATAGTATAATTATACATATAGACATAAATAGAAAATGCTTCAGTTAATGAGAGTAAATAAATGGAAAGGGACGGTGCACATAAATTCAGGTAGTACGAATAAAACTAGCCTGATTGTTATGGAACAAATCAAATAGAAGAAATAGTTTCTGATAAAAAACAAAACCACCAGCCAACCAGCCTGAAGAAATAGCTGGTTGATTACAAATGAGAGAAAGAAAAAGAAAATTGAATCTTAGCGGCGTTCTTCTAGGTTACAAAGCAGTCTATGTTACTTCCTGAATGCAGTGTGGGTAAGACAAATGTGAAAAATAAGACCATAGCTTATTTACCAACGGCAGTGGATGGCCATCATAAGGTTAACGAGAAGAGAGAATGCTATAGAAAAGTTGCTAGGATAAACATCGCATTCAAGTGGAAAAGTTTATGGCAAAAGCATATAGACGTCATAACCTAACTGGCAGACATTTTCAGGTAAAATGAATTTGAAGCGACGAAGAAAAGGAAGAGTTGACGATGCAAAGAGGAAGATAATCGCATCTAACTCCTCAGCCAGGGGACTGAAAGCGAAAGAGGCAGCCCGAACTCAATGCTAATGTAACTGATATTTGTTGTTTCCTGGTAATGAAGGGGAAAAAATCGTATTGAGATTACTGTTATAAGAGAGGAACAGATTTTAGAAATGGGACAGTTATCTCTTCGGGAGTGGCCTAGACATTATTGCTTATTTGTAGTCTCTCTTCTATTACTGTTGGTATTCACCGCTTATCCATATGACCAGTGGATGGTATTTAATATTAGTCGATCATCATGCGTGAAGTCATTTATTTACTGTGTTTTTTTCTGATTTGTATTCAGCCTGGGAGTAATTGGATATTTATGAGTTTACAAATAAGACCACTTGAAGTTTTTTATCTTAGGGTTATTTCATTTTTTTTGTTATCTGAGATACAATCGTTTGCTAGTCTGGAATGAGGTGATTCTATTATTTGGAAGACATTGTTTACAAAGACGTTTTCTTTGATCTCAGACTTAGTCACCATTACAAAAGGAAGAACACTGGGGAAAAAAATTTCAACATTTTGTTTAATAACTTATATTTGACAGTTAATTTAACGTAATTTGGGTGAGTTGAGCACGAATATATACTTTGTTTTGCTCTATCAGGTCATGATTTTGTTTAACACACTTCCTCTTTCATCATGTTAATAAAAAGGCTATTTTATCAATACTTGCTAAGTCTTTTTGCAGTTGCACATTATAATTATAAATGTCTATTAGTACCGATTTAAACTAATTTTTGTTTTTTTATTTCAGATTTTGAAAATAAGGAATTGAAATACCTTTACAAATTGACAAAACAATCAAGTAATATGTCCTCAAGCAATAGAAAGTTCATATGCAAAACTCTCCTGATTCATTTTGCTACATATGTGGAAATTTTAAACTTCCCCATCAACGAGGAAATATAACGGACTTCGTGAAAAGAACTTACTAGCTTATTTTGGCATAAATGTGGGGGATCAAGATAAATCATGGGTTTCACATAAAGCCTGCATTGAAAAACTGCGACATTGGACAAAGGGTTCGGTGTCAAAAATACCTTTTGTAGTTCCGATGGTAAGTTTATGATTTCCTACAACTACGTAACTCAGTCATTTGTGTACTACAACTTAGCTAAGTGTAATTGTAACCTAGGTACATAAGCAACTTTTGATAAAATTAGTTTTTGTGAACGCTTCACAATTTCTTTTCCATTTCAGGTCTGTCGAGAGCCTACTAACCATGAGACGGATTGCTACTTCTGCTTTGTCAAGACTTCAAGTTTCACTAAGAAAAATAAACATTATATCGAGTACCCAAATTTCGACACCACAATACAACCTGCGCTACATTCAAATGAAATTCCCATTCCAGAATTTAAGAGTCTACCATCTCAGAAATTAGTTGAAGATGTTTCTAAAAATATTGTTATGCAGTCTGAGGAGTCAGACACCGAATTCGACCCCAACGTATTTGTAAGTGAAAGTGATCGGCAAAGGTTTAACCAGGCCGATTTGAATGATCTTGTAAGGGATCTAAATTTACCCCAAAATGCTGCTGAAATTTTAGCTTCAAGACTTAAATAGAAAATCACGCTTAAATCAAACATACTCGTACATTTCATTTTACAGAAACAGAAAAAAAACTTCTTAAATATTTTAGAACAGAGCTTAGTTTAGTATATTGCTGCGATATACAAGTTTTGGTAAAGTGATTGACTTTTGTTTTTAGACAGTTCCAAAAGAAGTCTTGATTGTGTGTTGTTGCATAATGGCAATCTATACAGCTCGATACCAATTCTGCACTTAAAAACATTAAAAGAAAATTATCAGCATATAGAAACTGTTTTAACACTTATAAAATATAGGAAACACGAGTGGATCAAATGTCTTGACTTAAAAGTGGTGAATTTTCTACTTGGGCAACAAGCAAGGTATACTAAATATCACTGCTTCCTTTGCTTATGGGACAATAGAGCTAAGGAAGAACATTATTCCAAACAAATCTGGTCATCACTTACTGTCGGAGAAAAAAATGTAATTAATCGACCTTAAGTGAGCAGAGATAAAAATATATTTCCTCCTCTGCATATCAAACTAGGTCTCATGAAACAATATGTAAAAGCTTTAGATACAAACGGCGAGTGTTTCCAACACGTAATTTCAAAATTCCCAAGTTGAGTTTAGGAAAAATCAAAACTAGGATCTTCGACGCTCCACAAATTAGAACATTATTTAATGACGTCAGTTTTCCTAATGTCATGAATGAACGTGAAAGAAATGCTTGGTTCTCATTCGTGGACTTTATAAAAAGCTTTTTAGGAAATTATAGAGTGGATAACTACAAAGAAGGCGTAGAAAATATTCTAAAGTACTAGAAAGAGCTAGGTTGCAATATGAGTCATCTTGACCAATTTCCAAATAATTTAGGTACTCTAAGTGAAAAACAAGGGGAGAGTATCCAGCAAAATATTAAAATTATGGAGGGACGTTATCAAGGACGCTGGATTGCCACATGATGGTTGATTATTGCTGATGCTTGAAAAGAGACCTGCTGTCAACAACCAAATAGTCTAGAAAGTCCATTAAAAGAAAGTTTTACCAGAGTGAAAGCTTATATCTCTTTGTTTTTTTTATATTTTAAGTCATTTCTATCGTTATAATGTAATTTTACAATAGTTTGAACTTCATGTATTCATGAAAATTGGAAATAAATGTTAACGCATGACTTCATTTTTAGTTTTCATTTTGAAAAAAAACTGGAAAATGGCCTATTGGCTGTTTCCAAGAATCAGGACTTGATAGAGCCAAACCGAGGTGAAATTCGTTTTCAGCGCACAAAGCGACTTACAATCGAGTGTCAGATATCATTCATTATTGATCTTCTTGTAAACTCATTTGCTCTTTTATATCTTTAACATTTTATATGGGTTAGAGTGTAAGTGATTTACCAATAATGGAGCCACATAGATGAGCCGCCACATTGCAATAAATAAACCTTACGATTTAAGTCAAATTAAAACAAATGGCTGTAAATGAAAAGTGTGTTGCATTGTATAATAAATAGAAATAGGATTGAGTACCTATAAATATTATATGAAAAGCTAATTATCTAAGGAATCTTTATAATTAGATTTAAGCTTTTTCATTCCACATAGGTGCTTTCGTAAAGGAAACATCCATAATGCTTCTTTTAAATACTTTTTAATACTTAAGTTATCATTAACTAGTCAGAAATCTTAAGAAACCACTCAACTATACTCTATCATGTCTGAAACGAGACGACCTTATCGCTTACAATTTCTTTTTTGCTGCTCTTAATTATAGTACAGAAATAATAAAAGGGACGCTTACCTATCAACCTTTAGCTGATTACATAGGCGGTGTTATTTAAAAGTTTGGAAAAGTATGTTTGAGTCCCTCTCGTGAATAAATAAAATTTCAAAAAGTTGTGAAAATTCTGAGATACGTCTATGGAATGGTACCTTTGGTACCTAACTCTTCAAGCTTGATCGCAAATTTAATCGTTTGGGTGAAAGAGTACGACCTAAAAATGGTTGATTTACTACATAGAACATTGAAAAAGTCCTGAATAGTTAGTTGTCTTATATGTTATAGTTGCCTATGTTACAAATATCATAAGACATCACTGTCAATTACATCAAACTATTTGTTTATGGGTAATATCACGAAATGCATTCTGAATGGTTCCCTAGATATATTTCATTAATTTTCACCATCATATCTTCATATAAGGTTAATTATGAGAGGTTTCAAGGAGTAAGAGGTTATCATATAGTGAGTTTATCATATAAAAATTACTGAGAGGTCTCTGAACATACGAAACCTCAATTTGTTTCTCATAGCTCCTTAAGACTTGAAGAATTGTAACTGATTTATGAGGACAAGTAACTGTCTCATCACTTGCCAATATTGCTAGACTACAAGAAGGAATGCAATCGTGCTATAATCCTTGAGTATGCATCGAAGTATGATCTGTTTGGGCTTTTAAATATCAGATAGGTGGAAGGAAGAAAATGTCATAAGTGTTCTTACCATAGGTGTTTGCCATGTCGTTTCACCTTTAAAAATGTATCAAAACTATCATCCCACTACCCACAAGGAGAATTGGTAGAATGTTTCAAGTGTTTTATTTGTAAATAAACACCATGTGCTGAGGCTATATTTGTTGCATGTGTAGTTATTTAAATTTGGGGCATCCTTCGCGTCATCGTAGGAAAAAAAATAATACTTAGAAATATTGAGAATCTCTAGAAAAAGTACGTCAGTGTTTGTAAGATATCCCAAACTATCGTGAATTGAAGGGTACCATGAAAGCCTATTAAACTGCTTCTTCCAATAGGATGCATTCGATGATATTTCATAAGTTGGGTGCCGTTTTTTTAGGATAATATAACAACCTATAGAAGCTAAAGGATTGTGAATCCCTTCGCCCTATGTGGAGTAAGGCCCAAAATAAAACACAAGTGTCTATTAGAGGTAACAAAGTAATTTATTTCCTTGTCAAAATAACCTCCTCTATCGTATATGCTCAGAAGGAGAAAACACTGAGTCTCGAGCATTATGTATTCCCCACTCTCATGTTCAACTTATTTTGCAACCGCACATGACAGTCTCTTCCCGGCTCATTTTAACCATAAGAATACTGCCCAATGCAATTTCCAAGTATTTTTATTAGCCCGGAGCTTCGTATGAAATTCTGCACTATTGTAGATCATGTGACATATGCCATAAACTGAAATTAACGGACGAGTTAAGCCGGCACCATTGCAGAAGGGCTCAGTAATTTCAGAACTCTTCTCCCGAGTGACAATTGATTTGATCGGACCAACCAATCCACACACCATTCAATGAGTGCCATAGCTACGTACTCACTCTGTTTGATTTTGCCACCAGATTCTCCGAGGCTGTACCGCTCAAGAAGATCGATAGCATCTCGTGTGCTGAAGCCTTTATTACCATTTTCTTCCGTGTCGGATTACCAAAGAAAGTATTATCGGATCGTGGCGGTCAATTTACATCTCATTTAAATTAGCATGTGGGCAAGCTGCTTATGATAAAACCCTTATTTACCATCCAGTTCGCCTGCCTGAAATGGTATGTGCGAGAGCCTTAATGGTAATCTTAAAGTTAACTTGCGGCAGGTATTTGCTGAGCACATACAGAGGGATACTAAATCGCACATTGGAGTTGGCTTCATTTGAATTTTTATACTGTAGGAACGTACGAGGCCCCTTAAGCATTCGTAAAGAGCCTTTAACCAACCATAAATTAAATCAGAAAGTCTAATCTTCGTATTCGTACCTGATCCAACTCAGTCAGAGGTTGGAAGAATGTGCAGATGTAGCATACAAAGTAGAGATATTAACATGGACAAATACAAAACTTATTTCGATTGCAAGTCCAAAGCCAGAAGGTTTAAGCCGGGCGAAGAAGATTTATTATTACTCCCACCGACAACAACAAATTACTAAGCAAATTGAAGGACTACTACCAAATAATCGAAAAACGTGGTCCCGAAAATTATTTGATTGAAACACCATCAGGAAGGAAACCTTTTCTTATAAGCCTCCTTAACAAGTATTACCGGCGCCCAGCGGCTAACAAAATTGTGGCGATAGAGAAGATTCGTCCGTGGAATCGAATTATACCCTAGATCCCCTAAGCGTAGTGCAAATTGCTTGCGTAAAGCAAGCTAGTAAATACCCTTTGCTCGTTTTACTAGATGTAATGGAATCCTCGTCAGCCGAGCTCAAGATAAACGAGCAGCTATCGTCACATCAGAGGAATCAGCTACAATCGCTCCTAAATCGATTCGGCGACGTCATTTAGGAAATTCCAGGTTTTGCTACCATTTGAACACAACATTCAGCTGACCACCCAAACGGCTATTCGGTCCAAGCCGTATCCGTTACCTTTAATGCAGAAGTCGATAAATTGCTAAATTTAAAAATAATTGAACCCTCAAAATCGGACTATTGCTCCCCGATCGTTATGGTCAAGAAACCCGATAATTTCTATCGGATATGCATAGACTTTAAGAAGCTAAATGCTGTTAATGTATTTGATGCAGGCCCGATTTCCCTTATTGATCAAAATCTTTATTTGTTTGAAAAAGCTAAGTTTATAACCGAACTGGACTTATGTAAGGCCTATTACCAGATCCTATTACGGGGAGAGGTAAAAGATACACCGCTTTATCAACCGAAAAGTGGTTAATGCAATTTAGTCGGCTCCTTTTTAGCCTTTCCACCGCCTGTAGCAACTATAACAGAATGATGGGATGAATACTAGATGGGCTACCCCATATATCGTTCTATTTTGACAACATTTACGTGGCAAAAAATGAATGGGACTGCACCTGACCCCCCTCTAAACGCTGTTGGAAAGGCTCAGGGAACATAATTTAACAATTGGTCCGAATAAATGCCATTATTCATTTAGGATCATAGACTATTTAGTCTTCCTCATAGGGAATAACCAACTAGCTCATCAGGAAGAAAAGATCCAAGCCATCGACAAAATGCCGCTGCCCACGACCAAGAAGCAACTGAGGTCATTCATAGTCTCCGCCTCATTTTCTCGGCGATTCATCCAGGGTTTTGCCACCCTTTCCACTTTCCTGTGCAAACTCTTGAAAAAAGAAGGCCCCATACCACCACTTGTGAACTCCGCTGTCAATCAACAGTTTCAACCAACTCAAAGGTTTATTAGCAGCGGCCCCGATATTACGGTTGCCCAATCCTTACGAACTATTTGTCATCCGGACGGACGAGAACAATGATAGCATAGCTTGTTTGTTAATCCAGTACGAGAACTATAACGAGAGTTTTCCTATCGCTTGCCCGAGTCGGAAGTTGTTACTCCGCGAGAACTATGCTGTGATTGAGCAAGAAGCTCTCGCAATAATTTGAAGAATTAAAAAATTCAAAATGTTTTTAGTAGGAAAAGAGTTGATAATAAAAAAAAGACAACAAACCTTTGTCTTACCTCAACAACATTAAAAATAATATTGGCTGATTAATGCGCTGAAGCTTGTTCCTGCAGGAAGTCCAATTAAGAATATTGTATAGCAAAAGCTGTGAAAAATGTATGGCTGACAGTTTAAGCCAGAATCCGTTGGATCCTCGTCCAAACAAATCTTGAGCCTACATTTTTTTTTTCTCATATATGTTCAGGCTAAATTTTTGTTAGGTTAAGGAAACATGTATCCCTTTTGTATTTATTTTTCTGTTAAATTATTATGGAATAGAGGCAGATGTGCCTCCCTCTCGTAATTTATTGTTAATAATTGTGGTTATTGTAAATTAGTTTTTTCCTTTATGACAATGATTGACCAATTTATAGTTTCACAGTCACTTTATTAGGATTTATTTTGTGTTCCTTTTTTGGAAAATTTAGTACCATGCATTCCTTTTTTTTATTCTCTGATGCGAATTTATTATGCACAACCCTTTTTTGTACCCAGGATCTTACTTCCTCCAAAAGTTGCAACTTAAAGGGG
Source organism: Ceratothoa steindachneri (assembly GCA_963969495.1). Lineage (NCBI taxonomy): Eukaryota > Metazoa > Arthropoda > Malacostraca > Isopoda > Cymothoidae > Ceratothoa > Ceratothoa steindachneri. Next base: position 150,794,709 of record OZ018326.1, read on the forward strand.
GAGGAGATGTCAGAGAGAAAGAAAGAGAGAGAGAGAGAGTCACGCGGACGCAGATACCTATGGAGTATCTTACATACGAGAAGACCCTTAATCGGCGTTTTGGTGTAAACTTCCGGGGCGATAAGACGAGCTGAGACGAGCCAAACTGAAGCCCGGGAGAAGATCAGAGAGAGGGTGCGAAATTCACGTCCGCCGCGCCCCTTAGATGGAGTGGGTTCGCTTCCGGCGACCCCATATCTAATTCCCAGCACGGGCATAAGAAAAGCAATATTCGCCAGAATCAGCAAAGGACGACGCGCAAATTTTCAAGCGACTCTCGCACTCCAAGGTCTTGCAGGCAAGAAATACATATTCAGAATTAACGACAGTCAAGCAACATGAAGACTAGTCATTCTGCAATAACCAGCTAGACTACTTCCGGCGAGAATACTCCCTCGATACAAACCCGCGAGGCTCACCACGGAAGTTGTAAGACAATTACGTTTTCTCTCTATCAACTTCGAAGAGGCGCGACGCTATTTGACCTCGGAGATTCACCCATGATTCCCTCCTCCCGTTTTCTTTCGGTTAGTCGTTTGTGCATGCTTGCAGCGCGTGCCGAACCATTCATTTAAATCAATTTTGCTTTCCAATTAGTCTGGTGTATTTCCCATCGTGTCTCCTTTGTTGTAAAATTTTATCATTTTTATAGCGGTAAAGATTTTTTTGTTTCCCCAGTTTGATTCCAAAACTTAAATCGGCCAAAGGTAGCATAAGCACTCGTATATGGTTTCGTTGTAACCCACGCCAAAAAGGGGCATTCCCCCGCGCCTGTCTGTCGCCTCATTTCTCTGCATTCAAGGAGGCAAACTATGGTCAGGGAGCTCATAACTAACCTACGACAACATCCTAACGAGAATGATAAGTCTACGGGGCTCTTAACCTCCTTGTACCCTAAATAACACTAGGCAACAAATTTTAACTTTTTGTTTGTTACAGACATGTGAATAAGTGTTTCTAATTAGTTCGATTGCGCTGAATCCGAAATGAAACCCAAAATTCTCTATCACGTCAAGGTTTTGTGTAATGACCCCTCCCCCTTCGCTATTTGTTCTGATTAATGAAAAAAAATCTTTATTCTGGCTTAGGACAGACAGTGTACATCACTAGCGAAGTTACCCTCCCCCCACCCCTCCCAAGTTATGATGCTCTTATGATGTATTGATTAAGTTTGTTATGTACTTAAAGTTTAAAGAAACTTTGCTGTAGCCTTCTCGTTTTTCTTTTGTGAGACATCAAAGGTTGTTTTTGTAAAGACCAGCAATAATCACTTATCATATTTGGATTAAATTTCCTTGGTATCCCGTATCCATAACCAAAATTTGCTGATTAAACCCCTCCCAGATTTTCCGGAAAAAAATTCGAGATGAGAATGCAGAAAATGCATTTTAAGTGACATTCTACATCCTATTTTTTCATATGCTTGCAGCACATTTTTTACTATTTCTCTGTAATTTGGAGATTTAAAATTGCCGAGAAGGTTTTCAGTGACTTCCACAAAGTATGTCCATGCTTTGCGTTCCTTTTCATTGATACATAAAGTGAAGGAATCATCAGAAACAACTCTGAGAATTTGATGTCCAGTGAAAACTCCAGCTTCTATTTTCGCATCAGTTAATGATCATTCGAATTTGTTTTTTAACTATTGAAAGCCTTCACTTATTTGATCCATACCCTTTACAAATTTTTCATTATTCCTAATTTAATGTAAAGAGGTGGAAGATGAACTTTTTTTTGATCTACTAGAGCATCATACTTAACATTATGTTTGCCAACAATGCGTTCTTCTCTGGCTTGCCATTCTCGCTTTTTATATTGATTTTTATCATCTCTACTATCCCATAGACATAAAAGCACATGTACTTCGTGTTTCCCAAGTGTAACCCAAGAAGAAGTGATGGGCAATTTTGATAAACAATTATAGATTTGTTTTCTTTGAAAATCTAACCACATTTGTTGGGAAAAAATAACAATCATCAAAGTAATTTGCGGCCTCACACCATTTCATGGGAACAGCAAATGACATTGCCTTCCTGTTCCCATTTAACCAAGCTGTTAACATTGGAATACACTGCGTGCAGCAAATATGGGGGGCCCAATGTTTATCCTGGTTCCCTACTTTGCATCCAAAATAGTATCTATAGGCTTGCTTCATCGTTACTGCTGTTTCTATTTTTCTCTTTTGTGGCACTGGTGTGAATTGCCCACAAACATAACAAAATATGTTGGGTCTGTTTACACATCCGCGTCTAAAAGTCGAAGCCATGACAAGATTTCAAATACTAACTTGAGCAAGAAAACGATACATAAGGTTCTTATCAGAGCAAAATTTTTATCTTCTTTAAGAGTTACCAGTTATCAGTAGCAGAAAAGTTATCACAAATAAGTATGTATTAATCAGAAAATCTGAACAAATCTCACTCCTCCCCCCCAAGTAATTAGAATTCAATGATATTTGAGCTTCAATATAGTCTACTTTATATATATATTAAAAATGTTAATATATATTAAATATATATATACTATTTATTAATATATATATATATATATATATATATATATTAATTATATATATTAAAAATTGTATATTGGTACAATATTGAGCAAAAGTGTGTAATGGCTTGAAAATTAAAATTAAAATTATGCAAATTCTAAAGACAGATTTGTAATCAGCGACAAAAATTCATCTAGAATAACTTATTTTCTGCTCTGTAACAAAACTCGTGTTATACAGTGTAATCTCTTAAATAATTCAAAATCAGAACCTATTTCCTTTAATGGATCTGCAAGCACCCCAGTGCCCCTTCTACTCTAAAATTTGATTAAAACTACCTGTGCTTTTTACCTTCAGACATCTATGTATTCTTTATATTCGCTACTTTTTTACAAGCTTATTCTCTTCTATTTTTATTCGCCGGCAGCTAATCTTTTAAGCTAGAAGCCAACCAGGTTTAGTCGACCAGATTTGGTAAAACCAGCCGGCTCTGAAGGAACCGGTTGGGTTTACCTACATTCTCTGATTTCACGGGTGGAGGATACTTAACGTGGTTAGTTTCTCCCTTCTATTTCCCCATTTACTGTCATAATCTTTCTTTTCTTTAATCTCTTCCTTAGAGTGACATTAAATGTAGAATAAAAATAATGTGGCAGCTGACATCTGGAGATTCCTGTAGCCTCCTGGGCACAAGGTCCAAAATTGAGGTTCTTTCTCGGCTTCAGTGCCTGTAGAAGGATCTGCTGCTACATGTATATATATATATATATATATATATATATATATATATATATATATATATATATATATATATATATATATATATATATATATATCTTCTACTCATTTTCGCTCCTTCCTTCTTCGTCACTTAATTTACATATATATATATGTCGACTTATCAAATCGTTTCGTGATATGCCCTCGTTTGGTTTCACTTTAAAGACGGAAATATTCGCGCTTTTAATAGTATTACATTTGAAACCTAAAATTAATATGCTATTTATATTTTTCGTAGTATTTTTTAATTTTTTAATAATGATGTCGGTGTTTCCTTAGAGTTGCATGACACTCCGCTATGGAGTTATAGCAAATTGTTTCTCGGGGCCAAATTAAAGTGAAGTATTGCAAAAACTCGCATTCTCGTTGCGTCGTAGGATTTTCACATCTAAATTCATTCCGTGAATTTAAATATGAGGAGAATGATGAATATTATTGCGGTAAATCCATTTTGCTGGAAATTCCTCGACTACATCATTTTCTGAATAAGTCAATCAACTCTGCATAAACAAATGCCTAGTGATGAGGGAAATGACGTATCTGAATGATACTCATTGATGGACACCGAAAATATAACTGATATAAATCTAAGGAATATTTACGAAAGTTTGTTTGTATGTATGTATATATATGATCGCTATAGAAGGCCACCTAGGGTGACCTTGAAGGCCAACAGAGGTCACTATTAGGGATAACTCGACCTGTCACTATTAGGGATAACTCGACCTAGAGAGTAACGTAGGCTACTCAGATTTCGCAAAGGTTGCGCCACCTGGTTGTCAAAATGCAGAGTAATACTTGATAGGGGCTGCAGATGATTTAGTGCTTCAAAATGCCACTTTTAGCTGATCTTTAAGGCCAACAAAGGCCATAATTAGGGAAACCTGACCAAGGGAGTAACCTAGGCTACTCAGATTTAGCAAAAATGGTGCCACCTGGTGATCAGAATACAAACTAATATTTGCTAAAAGCTTCAGATGCTTCAGTGCTTTAGCATGTTATTTTAAGCGATCTTTAAGGCCAACAAAGGCCACAGTCGGGCTAGACAATTCCTATTTAGCTTTTGAGTCACGCAACCTCTCAATTACACAATAAATATACATATTATTTATGTTTGGCAACCTTGTTCTGAACTGCTTTGCCTGGCAACCCTGTGCAGCAAAGAACAAATGCTTACTTTTTAGCAAGAAACACTACTCTGAAAAAACCTAGTTTAGAAAATTACAGAACATTCCTGATAATTCCTAAAAATTCCAACTTAATCTAAAATTTTCTATTAGAACATTCTAGGATACACAGCTGGCACAGGTAGAAAAAAGCCAGGAGGTTCTTCTCAGATCCTCAGTTTCAATTTTACCTCCAACTGAACCACATCACCAAACCAAAAGCAAAGTGAACAGTAGAATGAATATAAATATTGAAATAAATAACCCTTAGGCATATTCCTGAATGTACGAGAGAGAAAACTATATCATTAGCATTCATTAAATCCTGGGATAGTTTCCACACCAAAAATTGAACAACGGAAACTTTAATAACTAAACCAAAGTAGTCGATTGGTAGTAATACAGAAAAGGAGTACTTAAATTAGATTTGGGACAAAACTCGACAAAATCCCCGCCATAAGATGCAGGTATTAGTAGAAATAATTAGAAGTATTATATCCGCACGTGTCAGAGTTTTACAAGAAAAATTGCAGTAAACTACTAAAAACTAACTCCATATACATAGGGCATTTAGTCAAAAGAGATTTAGTCCCTAGGGCAACAATGGAACAACAGTTGGTAAGATCCTCATGTTTATTCTCTCTTAGCTATGCATTCTTTAAAACTCTCGTTTACAATCTGCCACAATATTGGAGAGGTTTATAATATAATCGGTGTACATACATATATACAGCCATGGCCCGATTTTTCGTTCACCTCGGAAATTTGATAAATGCAGTTTTAAAGAATTTATTAGCATATCAATATGAATATAAAAGTCAAATAATAAGGAATAAAGATCAATAAGTTATATTTACCTCAAACTATCTAAAAGAATGAACAAACTACAAAATTTTCCAACACCTGTAAAATCAGCAACATATAACAGATAAACAGGTGTAGGTCTAATGGCAACATGTCATCTCTCTACAGAGCTGGGTACTTCTTTGAAATCATCGTACCATCATAAAAGGTAAGAAGACACACTCTTGAACTTGAAAATCCAGCTCAATACTATTACAGAGCAGCTACCATGCTTTAATCTTGGTACTATGTACCCATGATTCCACACATAACATTGTCTCCTGCGAGATCTAACATTAAATAGGGTCGGGAAAACTTGAACGGGGATTCGTCAGACCATAAGACACGTCCGCATTGACGCAACTGGTCTTGTTCCCTCTTCCTTCAAACATGTCCACATCCGTCCGATTCTTAAAAAGCCTCAACTGAACCCCACTGACCCTTCTAATTATCGCCCGATTTCGCAACTTCCTTTCTTCTCTAAGGTTCTGGAGAGAGTGGTTGTTTCAGGAATCAACAGTCACATGGTGGCCTGTAACATTGATGAAACCTATAAATCTGGTTTCAAGTCAGGTCACTCCACAGAAACCGCCCTTCTCAATGTGTTCGATTGATTACGAAAGCCGAGGACATGGGTTGTGCCTTCATCCTCGTTCTACTCCACCTCTCCTCTGTCTTCAATACTATTGACCATACCGTCCTACTTGATCGTCTACACTCTTTCCTCGGCATATCAGGCACCGTGCTTGACTGGTTCTGCTCTTACTTCTCGTCACGTACCCTTCCGTTGTGATGGACGACGTTTCATCCGACTGAACCCCCATTCGCTTTGAAGTGCCACAAGGCTCTGTCCTTGTTCCTCTACTATTTCGTATCTACCTTCTCCCTCTTAGTACCCTTCTCCGTATTCTCGGTGTATCCTTACACATCTATGCTGATGTAAGGGTATGAAACGTGCAAACTCACATGCCGCCAAACAATCGTGAGAACGAAAGAAATTTTTCGTTTGAGTTGACCTTCGTCCCCTCCCTCTCTCCCCCCACACTTCCCCCAACTGGCGACAGGAAGTCGGACGAAAAGAACGCCTATCTCCCAAAGAAGCTTAAATCTTATTTGCTTTCTTTATGATAGCATGGAGATTGTCCAGAAGGCGCTGCGATAAGCAAATTGTCGGGAATGGAATCTCTCTCTCGATTTCCCACAATCCTCGGTATAAATAATATCGCCGTCCATCTCTCTAGAGCAGTGTCCCAAACCAACTCGCGTACCCTTCACGTTGAAGGAGAGTCGTTTCCGTAACGTATCGACTACCAACGCGCCGTCGAGTCAACTTGGTCACTGTCTCAAAATTGTTCTTGGAAGTAAATCCCGCCCCGCAGAGTCTGTGACTAGAAGAGTACGCTCTGTTGCTCAACGTAACTTGAGTAAGAAAAGGAACATCCAAATAGTTACTGGAAGTTACTATTTGTTAGTGTCACATCCAGTTAGGAGTGAACTAACCGGAACTGCAGCCAGCAGCCCCGAACCCGTCGTCTTATCCCCCTCTCCCCGAGAACTCGTGTTAACGCCACCCGAACCACCCCGTCTACCCCTGAGTAGTCGTCTCTCCAATCTATCACAATTTATGGTAATCTGTAAACCCAGTGTCCCTCTATTCTTAAATTACCTATTCAATTAACCGTGATTGATACTCCCATTAAGTCAGTATAAATCTAGACGCTTAACGTCAGTGTTTAATATTTAATCCTTAATTTTGCCTGTTACCTATTGCTAATTATTATATTTGTGTAAAGTAAAGTTTATTTTTCGTACGTGCGTTTATTTGTGGCTCCTTCCTTTTGACGTACCGTTGGCAAGACTTTAATTAAGAATCCCTCCGGCTAATTTATTCAACCTGTATTTTGCACTCTTAGAATTCAACAATCACAAACATCCCCCCAGTAACAAGTGGGACTTTTATAGTGAGAATCCTGGCTATGGCACAACACGCCTCTAACCAGCTTTCGCACGTTCAGTAGGAATTAAAGCCTACCTATATATATATATATATATATATATATATATATATATATATATATATATATATATATATATATATATATATAAGAGGAGGATTGAGTCATAGGGTCAATACCACCGACTTAAACAAAAGCGGTGTGTCCAGATCAAGGACTAGAATAATTATTGGACCAGACTATGAGCAATTCTACGACATATATAAAAGTGGTGTCAGCTTTAAGGATTTAAATTTTTGAGTAAGCGAACTCATATAGCCTAAAACTTGCTAACGTCCAAAAAAGCACAAATAAACTAACGTAAATTTTAATAAGTAGAGTCAATTCCCCGAATGAATATAAATAATAACCATTAATAACCCTTTCCAGATAGCAAAAACAAAGCTAAGGAAAATATTCATTATTTTTGGGGTTAATTATTAGATTGTATCGGTTAGGAACAATCGCAGCTTCTAATTCTCTTACCAGGTGCGTAAGTTCTTTTGTGAGTCACCAGTTGCGTCAGCAAGAGCAGCAATGGCTTCACAATCGTTAGAAGTTTTCGTCAAGCAAGGAAAAGCTCTCGGTCTCACAGGACAGGAACTAAAAGAATTCGTCCAAAGCGAACAGCGAGAGGAAAGAACACGTGAAATGGAAGAAAGAAAAGAAGAATTGGAAGAAAGGAGAAGAAAAGAAGAATTTGAAGAAAGAGAAAGGATTCGAAAACATGAAAGGGAATTAAGCAGAGACCAAGTTGAAGTCAGTTCTGTTGGATCCCGTGATCATCAACCCAAGGCCCCCGCTATGAAACTTCCCCAATATAAGGACGAAGAAGATTTATGCTCATACTTAACACATTTTGAAAAAATCTTCGAGGTAAACGGATGGGCCCTAGAATCCGAAGGAGTGAGTAGATTGCTCCCGTTACTCAGTCCGCGTTTAAGAAATATTTTCATCTCGTTACCACACGAAGCTACAATAGACTATAGCACCTTGAAGGCCGAATTGCTATCCGCCTTCAACTTGAACCCTCAGTTCTACTGCGCTAAGTTTAGATCGGCTAAAATTCAGCCCGGGCAAACTTACCGACATTTTGGATATATCCTGAAGCGAAACCTCCTGTTCTGGTTAGAATCCTCCAAAGTTCAATCGGAGTATAAGGCCCTGATTGAATTTATGTTAAAAGACCAGCTATTATCCACCCTCCCCCAGGAGATCCGAGCCTTCGTGCAAGACCGCCGAGCATCTACCTTTCAAGAATGCTTCGAGGAAGCTGATCTCCATGCGACAAATCATCGCCTATACCCACAGGATACCTGGAAAAATAGTCCCTTGTCCCAGAAGAATAAATTTAGTCAATGGAAGTCCCAACAAAGGAAACCCCCTCCATTGATAAAGACCACAGCCCCGTTCAGGCCAAAGAATAAGCCTTTTGTAGCCCACGAAGACCGAAAACCCCCAGTCTTCAATACCCCCTTCAATAACCAGCATCAGAATAAGCAGGTTATATGCTACTTCTGCGGTTCCCCTTGCCATTATAAGTCCCAATGTGTACAGAATTCCAGCCTACGTCCCACCCAGAGCCAACAAGTCCACTAAGTAACTGCTACCCTTCCCCCGGAACAGCCGGCCGCGCTTAGGTCATCCCCCTCGTCTCCATCCCCATAGGAATTTCAAGTGAACTTCTTGTTCAACAAGAGTACTTCCGGAGGACTAAATTTCGAAACCGGCTCGATCAATGGCTGTAAAGTGTCCACCCTCATCAGAGACACAGGGTGCACATGCATTGTGGTGTCGGACAAATTGCTCCCCCTTGTCGACCCCCAACATAAGAAGTACGCAATTGTACACGACTTCTTGGGTAGAGAAAATAAATTCCCGGTAATCCGCTGCCATGTACAGTGTAAATATTTCACTGGTTGGGCCAACGTAGTGGCAGCCCCCATCAAATTTTGCTCGGTACTCATTGGCCAGAGCGCATTACTCTTCCCAAGTGAAGTGACTCAAGCTGTCGTCACTCGAGCGCAAGCTAGCCGCGAGGCCTCTCCCCCAACACGCCTTTTCACCCCAGAGGCTCCTTTAGAGGTCCCAACGAGTAATGCACAATTCCTCAGAGCTCAGCAGAGCTGCCCTTTACCTTAAGTCCTCTGGGAAAAGGATCAAAAGAACGAAGAGGTGACCGTTCGAGGGAACCGTCCCATAAGGTACATCATTAACGACTCCCTTCTGTTTCGCACCTCGCGAGATGAGTCGGACCCACCTTCCAAGGTAATTTGTATTCCGCGCACACATGTAGACCAAATCCTGCGAGTAGCACATGAAAGTCCCATGGCCGGTCATTTCGGTCATAACAAGACTTCTCAGCGAGTATTTAAATACTTTTTTTGGCCCGGTGTAGCCAAAGATATTGCAGAATTCTGCAAAAACGTGCGACTCGTGCCAGAAAACCACTGCAAAAGGTCGAATAGCCCCAGCTCCCCTGCAAAGAACCCAGTCATTTCGGAGCCCTTCTCGAGAGTCGCCATCGACCTCATCGGATGAATCCACTTCCTACCCTGAAGGTCATACGTATGTACTAACTCTGATAGACTGCGCTACCAGATTCCCAGACGCTATCGCTCTGAAAAGGATCGATAGTATCTCTTGCTCTGAAGTCCTTATTTCGATTTTTTCTAGAGTAGGATTGCCCAAAGAAATCTTGTCAGATAGAGGCCGCCAGTTTACCTCTGAGTTCATGGAACACGTGAACACCCTGCTCCAAATCAAACCTATTTTTACCACCCCCTTCCATCTGAGCGTGAACGGCATGTGCTAAAAGTTCAATGCGACCTTGAAAAGCGTCCTTAAGAAGCTTTGCATGGAACAACCCCAAGAATGGCACCGATATTTGCCAGTTGCGTTATTCGCATGCCGCGAAATTCCCCATAGGACCATCGGATTTTCCCCATTTGAGCTCCTGTACGGGAGAAACGTGCGGGGGCCCCTCAGTATTTTGAAAGAGTTATGGACAAATTCCCGTTTGTGTCCAGAATTAAGGAACACTTATTTCTTCGTCTTCGAACTAAGGGAAAGATTAAAAAGGTGTTCTGACATAGCAGTCAGAAATTCCAAAATTAATATGGAAAAGTATCGGACATACTTTGATCTAAAGGCTAAACACAAAAAACTGAAGCCCGGAGATGAAGTTCTACTCTTATCCCCTCGGATTCCCATAAACTTCTCTCCCAATGGAAAAGCCCTTACCCCGTTCATAAAACCCACGGATCGGTCGATTACGTTCTGCAGACACCTGCAGGTGATAAGTTATATCACATAAACATGCTAAAAAATTATCATAGACGGGCCTGTATAAACAATATAGTCGCCTTCGACGAAGAAAGGGTAATTGACGCCGTCCACCCAAACAACCCCCTAAAAATTGTTAATTTGATTTGCGTGGACTCAAGCGAAGATTGTCCCCTCCCCGTCCTCCCGTCCAAACTGCCCCCCCATAAAAGAACCTTTCCCCTAGTTGGATGCTAACTCCGACCTCACCCCTGCCCAAAGGAAGAAAATGATAGCGCTTTTGGAAGAATTTAGTGACGTCATCTCCGAGTCCCCAGGATGCTCGACTCAGTTCGAACATGATATCACCCTCACTACGCTCGACCTGTGCGATGTAAGCTCTATCCCGTACCGGTGCACCTAAAAGACGCTTTCAATGAAGATGTCGACAATCTTTTGCAATTAGGGTTTATCGAGCCATCTACGTCCGACTACTGTTCCCCAATAGTCATGGTCCGCAAGCCAGACTAGTCCTGTAGGATGTGCGTCGATTTTCGGAAGTTAAACACCGTCACCGTGTTCGACGCCGAGCCTCTCCCCCTAATCGACCAAAATTTACATCTCTTCGAAGGAGCCGCCTACATCACTGAGATAGACCTATGTAAGGCCTATTATCAAATCCCCCTAAAGGCATCAGCGAGGAAACTAACAGCCTTTCCTACAGAGAAAGGTGTAATGGAATTCATTCGTCTTCCTTTTGGCCTAGTCACTGCCTGCAGTAGCTACAACCGCATAATGCGCCGTGTAATAGACGGTTTAAAAAACGTTTCTTTTTTTTTTGATAACGTGTATGTGGCTACACATTCATGGAACGACCATATCTTGTCCCTCCGGCAGCTTTTAGAACGCTTAAAGCATCATGGCTTAACTATTAAACCCTCAAGATGCCATTTTTCTTATAAATCCATAGAATACCTTGGATTTAAAATAGGCGAAACTCATCTGGACCCACAGAAAGAGAAGGTAAAGGCTATTGTAAATATGCCCCTACCGCGCACCAAGAAGCAATTACGGTCATTCCTCGGTGCTGCGTCATTTTACCGCCGCTTCGTACCCCAATTCGCTTCTGTAGCAGCTCCCCTAAACGATCTGCTAAAAAAGAAACTCCCGGACCCCCTCCAGTGGAACCCCGACGCCTAAGCGCACTTTGAAGAACTCAAAAAGAAGCTAGTCTCTGCCCCAATCTTAAAATTGCCGAACCCACACAAGAAATTTGGCGTAAGGACAGATGCCTCCCAACTGGGTATTGGCTGCGTATTACTCCAATACGATGAGGACCAAGAACCCGCTTCTATAAGCTATGCGAGTCACCGACTGACGGCTCGCGAAAGGGCATACGCTACGGTAGAATTAGAAGCTATAGCGATTGTTTTTGGGATTACAAAATTTGGGATGTATCTGGTAGGTCGTCCATTCCTCATAGAGACTGATCATAGACCGTTAGCCTACTTAAAAACTTGTAAAAACCGAAAGGGCAGGCTAATGCGCTGGTCATTATTGCTAGCGAAGTACCGTTATGAAATCAGGTATCTAAAAGGGTCTGACAATGTACTCGCAGATAGCCTTTTGAGAAACCCAATTTTAGACAGCGATTGATAATAAATTATTTATTTTTTTGTGTGTATCTCTTTGTATTAATAATTATTTCTTGCCTATACTTCGTATGTGTTTTGTTTTGTTTTGTATATGTAAATTATAGAAACTGACGTAGCAGTAGTATTTTGTAGGCATTAGACACTAAGGTAAATTCCTAATGGTTTTGATAAAATTACCGACTCAATTGTTCGAGTCGAGGAAGATAATAACAAATTCCCCCGGTAAAGTTAATTTTCACATTATTCCTTATTTCATGGCAGAATAATGTTCCTCGAAATAGGTAGGCGTGTGAGGGTATGGAACATACATACTCACATGCTGCCAGACAATCGTGGGAAAGAAAGAAATTTGTCATTTGAGTTGACCTTCGTCTCCTCCCTCTCCCCCCCCATCCTTCCCACAACTGGCGACAGGAAGTCGGACGAAAAGAACGCCTATCTCCCAAAGAAGCTTAAATCTTATTTGCATTCTTTATGATAGCATGGAGATTGTCCAGAAGGCGCTGCGATAAGCAAATTGTCGGGAATGGAATCTCTCTCTCGATTTCCCACAATCCTCGGTATAAATAATATCGCCGTCCATCTCTCTAGAGCAGTGTCCCAAACGAACTCGCGTACCCCTCACGTTGAACGAGAGTCGTTTCCGTAACGTATCGACTACCAACGAACGCGCCGTCGAGTCAACTTGGTCGCTGTCTCAAAATTGTTCTTGGAAGTAAATGCCGCCCCGCAGAGTCTGTGACTAGAAGAGTACGCTCTGTTGCTCAACGTAACTTGAGTAAGAAAAGGAACATCCAAATAGTTACTGGAAGTTACTATTTGTTAGTGTCACATCCAGTTAGGAGTGAACTAACTGGAACTGCAGACAGCAGCCCCGAACCCGTCGTCTTATCCCCCCTCTCCCCGAGAACTCGTGTTAACGCCACCCGAACCACCCCGTCTGGACCTGAGTAGTCGTCTCTCCAATCCATCACAATTCATGGTAATCTGTAAATACATTCTCCCTCTATTCTTAAATTACCTATTCAATTAATCGTGATTGATACTCCCATTGAATTATTATAAATCTAGACGCTTAACGTCAGTGTTTAATATTTAATCCTTAATTTTTCCTGTTAACTATTGCTAATTATTATATTTGTGTAAAATAAAGTTTATTTTGTGTACGTGTGTTTATTTGTGGCTCCTTTCTTTTGACGTACCCTTGGCAAGACTTTAATTAAGAATCCTTTCGGCTAATTTATTCAACCTGTATTTTGCACTCTTAGAATTCAACAATCACAAACATCCCCCCAGTAACAAGTGGGACTTTTATAGTGAGAATCCTGGCTATGGCACAACACGCCTCTAACCAGCTTTCGCAAGCTCAGTAGGAATTAAATCCTACCTATATCATATATATATATATATATATATATATATATATATATATATATATATATATATATATATATATATATATATATATATATATATATGATCGTAGGATTGAGTCATAGGGTCAATACCACCGACTTAAACAAAAGCGGTGTGTCCAGATCAAGGACTAGAAAAATTATTGGACAAGACTATGAGCAATTCTACTACAGGTGATGACACTCAAATTTTCATTTCCTCATCCCCCACTTCTCTTGCCTACTCTATCACTGACCTCCTGGCTGCCTACTCCTCCATTTCTGACTGGCTCTCTACTAACTTCCTCAGGCTTAATCACTCCAAAACTGAGGTCCTCCTCGTCGGCTCCCAGCTCTTGTCAAAAAATCTAAATCTCTCTTTCCCTCGCTTACTCTGGGCCGTAATACTATCATTTTTTTCTGATTGCGTTTGGAATCTGGGTGTTGTTTTTGATGAGCATCTCTCCTTTAAGCCTCATATCCGCAATGTCAGCAAATCATCTCTATGTTTCCTTCGTAACTTCTCTCGCATTCGCTTTCACTTTGATCTCCAAAGCCTTGAGACTGCTGTTTATGCCTTCATCACCTCACGCCTTGACTACTGTAACTCTCTGCTTGTGAATCTGCCATCCTCCTCTCTCCACCCCCTGTAACTTGTACAGAACTATGCCGCCCGGCTTCTCCTCCGTCGCCCTCGCTTCTCTCCCTCGAAACCCTTGCTGCATGAACTGCACTGGCTCCCTGTCAGATCCCGTACTCACTTCAAGATACTTCTCTTCACATTTAAGGCCCTAAACAACAAGGCCCCGTCTTACCTCTCTTCTGCCTTCTCGCCACGCCATGTCCCTTAAGCCCTTCGGTCATCACATGCACCTCTTTTGAATATTTCTCGTTCATCCCTCTGCTCAATGGGGGACTGCTCCTTCTCAATCTGCGCCCCTAAGTTGTGGAATGCTCTTTCTGCTGAAATCAGGTCTTCTCACTCTCTTACCACATTTAAGCGTCTCCTGAAAACGCATATTTTCAGTATTGCCTTCTCCCCCTCTTGAATTTCCATTGAATTTCCATTTTCATCTCAGCACAACGTGCGCTCTAGGAAGGCCTCAGGCCTTGAAGAGCGCATTACAGAAGACTTATTATTATTATTATTATAGTCCAGCTTCGATGAGAATGCGTCCAAGCTAGTTGAGGCGAGTTCTGCTGAAGGTTTAGCAATAGCTTGCAAGGGGTTTTACATTACTTCAGGCCCTGTGCAAGCAGTCTGAGATGGACTTTTCTAACTTATGCCCTCTGTCCATTTAGGTTACAGATAGACTGAGGTTTTATTACGAACCCATATGCTCATTCGGCGCCTAGACCAGTGGTCACATATCTTGCTGACCCTGGGTTGTCCAGTATGAGGTCTAGCTTTAATGGTTCCACTTTCTCAGATCAACTTCCACACTTCTTCCACACCGAAATGTGATCCGCTGATTTCCGGGCGATTTTTCCACAGCTCAGAAGACCTTTATCATTCAGCGTGATTAACCGTCATCTTCCTCCTTGGGTATATTAGTGTTTCGCCATTATTATATCCTTACCAGATCCTGTTGACATCGAATGTCATATTATCATAATTAACAAATATGATGTGGTATTTGAAAATATTTTGACTGTTACAAACCACATCTTAAATCATGATTTCATACATTTCAATTCCATCGCCATTTTAAATACTTCAATACAAGTTAGAAAGTGAATTGTAGGAGTATTTTTCTTTTCAGATGTATCTTTCACATGCAGGCAAACCTACACAACCTGATTATAGACATACCCAACTCATAATAAAAATTCCAGGGTTTCGAAAACCTTGTTCTACAAATTTCACTCTGACCAAAAAAACCTGGAGGCCCTGAATATATAGAGCATTGGCCAACGAATTCCTGAAAGAATTTTTATGTCTATCAAATAATATGCTAGATGATATATATATATATATATATATATATATATATATATATATATATATATATATATATATATATATATATATATATATTTATATATAGACAAAGAGATACAGTAACGTACACGTACATTCAGAAAAGAAACAACAGTATTTTTGTCCAATCTTTTGCGAAACCAGGTTTCGAGGGAGACATCCGTGGTCGTCAGTCGCTGACAAACGAATGAATACAGAAAGATGCTTAAACTAAGGAAACACAAATTTAAAGTAAGAATTTAATCAAAGGGGTGGTGCGAGAGGACGTTTTGAACGAAGATCGGATGAATCTTTTACTTATCCCTCCTCAAAGCTTGACGTGTTTTAAAGAGCGCTCTCCCAATCTTATTTAATTCAGAAGTGATCTACTCATAATTAGTGTTGTTTCTATTTGTTTCCATTTTTCATTTGTTCTTATCGTGTACCCATACTTTTGTTTAATTCCCCTTGTGACCTTATTTATCCCTCAGACTTAGTTATATACAGTTTTATTTTCCGAGTTTTGTGAAATTTTCAGTTCATTTTGGCTTCTTTATTCATCCTCCTGTCTACTGAAGAAAGCTAAGTTTTTGTTTTCCTTTTTATTATTATTGTCATTATCATTAATATTATTTTTTGACTGATTCTTATTCACATATTCTATCTTTCAATTCAGTTATTTTCATACCGCTGTATTTTCTTATAATTGACTTCACCCAAGGGAGATCTTGAAACGCTACTTTGACAGTTTTATTGTCTTTATCCGGCTTTTCGAAATTAGCAGGAAGCTCGGGATTTAACACATCCTCTCTTTCTCCTCTCCCTTTAATCCACTTTATATATATATATATATACATATATTTATAAGTATATATATATATATATATTTGTATACAGTAATCTAATTCGCTCTTTGTTAACATGCCGGGGCCTGAACGTTTAAAAACTGTTTGTCCTAAATGCGATTGTACACGCTGGGTTATAGATTTTAAAGAAGCGAGCTATGCTGCCATAACCGACTCATCTATATGCCTTTTTTGTGAGATTAGAAACGAACATAAAAGGGAAACAGACGAACTGAACGAAACTATATGCGCGCTTAGAAAGGAAATAGCCGAGCTTAGAACCCAACACCCTACAAATGCGCCCGTTACTCCTACCTGTGTTTCGCTAGAAGTATTTACTAACTTAGAAAAAAAGGTCTCTTCTTTGCAGGAGTTCATAGAAAGAAATGTTGCAGTTAATAATCCCAAGACTAAAACGACAAAAGAAAACCAAATTACCACAAAAGGGAAGGGAGTACCATCTCGGCCAGCTAGCAGTAAAGTAAACATTCCTATCAATAAAAATAATTCTTTTCAGCAGGTAAAAAAAGGAGCAAGACCACAGCAAAAGATGTTTCTCCCGATTAAGACTCATAATTCTTTTCAAGCATTAGCAGATCGAAAGGAGGAATCAGAAGTCGAATGTGCAATTGTGGGGATTCCATAATAAGGGGCCAACTTGACTCATTTTGCAGGTTAAATCCAACGAAACGAAAAAGATTCTGTCTACCAGGTGCCTCCGTCGACGACATTACTAACTCGATTGACCCTCTCTTTCAGGACGTAAAGAAGGAAACAGTCATGGTTGTACATGTGGGAACAAATAATGTGCTGACCACTCGATCGGAAGAACTACTCGACAAATACAAGAAGATGATTCGAGCTTTTAAATCTAAAACTAATAATTTCATCATTTCAGGAATTCTTCCGCGTAGTAAGGGCAGGGACAGTTTCTACAGTAGAGCCCACTATACTAATAATTGTCTTGAAACAATTTGCAGGAGTGAGAGTGTCGAATTTGTGAACCTTTGGGATGACTTCTATAACAAAAGCGAACTTTTTCTCCCAGACGGCCTTCACCTCAATAACATGGGCTCTACTCGGTTGTCGAGACTATTTACAGAAGCAATCGCAAATTTTCAGATACTACAGAGGTTCCGCGCGATAAAAGAATAAAAAACATTTCGTGTAAAAATTTGAGAAATTCTCTTAAAGCTACCCTATTTAACGCTAGATCACTCCGAAACAAATTTTCAGAATTCCAAACGTTGGTAGCATTAAATAAGTATGACATAATAGGCATTACTGAAACTTGGATACATAGTCATACGAGAGACTATATTAGTGAATATCATTTGCAAGGCTACAAATTATTTAGCAAGGATAGAATATATAAAGAAGGAGGTGGAGTTCTTTTGTATATAAATGAGGAGCTTCACCCTATTAACTGTAATATAGACACAGATTTTGAATTAATAGGAGTAACATTAAATATAAAAAAGTGTTTGCATATCTTCTTAGTCTATAGAAAGCCCCACTGTTCATATGAAGCGGATCAAAGATTATATGAAACTCTGACGAACGTAAGTAAAGACAAATTCTGTCTCATTATTGGCGACTTTAATTGCCCCCAAATAAATTGGCTGACAAAGAACTCGGATTCGGAAGGCCAAAGATTACTAAATTTTATAAACGATAATTTGTTAACTCAGTGGGTCACCGAGCCAACAAGAGGAGGAAATATATTAGACTTAATTTTAACTTCGGATGACGAACTTATTTCAAGAGTTTACGTCGGCGACCAACTTAGCGGTAGTGACCATAATCAAATAGAATTTGAATTAAGCTTACCCCAAGTAAGGAATATACGTAGTATTACAAAATTTGACTTCCGAAAGGCAAATTTTAGAGGGTTAAGAAATAGTCTCAGGAACTTTAATATAAACGGTACAGATATAAATGAAGTGTGGAACAAGTTTAGAGACAATCTTCTAAGGCAACAATCTCAATTCATTCCTTTAGCAATCACTAAATTAGGAAAAAAACAAAATCCCAAATGGTTAACAAGTGAAATAAAAAGAGACATCAATAGAAGAAAAAATGCTTATAAGATGTTTAAACTGAACAGTTCAGACACTAACAAGAAGAATTATTTCAATCTGAGGAGACGGGTAAAAACCGAAATAAGGAGAGCAAAGCGTAACGAAGAAATGAGGGTGGCACTAAACTGTAAAAGAAACCCCAAAGAATTTTATGCCCTAGTTAATAGTAGAAAACCAATAAAAAACAGTATTGGGCCAATCATGGACGGACACAATAAGTTACAAGTTAAAGATAAAGACATATCCACTGTACTAAACGAATATTTTGCATCTGTTTTTACCAACGACACTTCTAATCCAAATATCGAGCCTTACTGTGAGTACTCAGGAAATGGCACACTAGAAAATATTGAATGCACGGGGATTGATGTAGAAATAGCAATAGATAAAATGAAGAGATTCAAATCCCCCGGGCCTGACAAACTAGTGCCAAGAATAATAAAAGAATTGAAGGATGTTCTAGTGGATCAATTAACGTACATCTTCAATTTATCCCTTGAAGCTGGGGCTGTTCCTCAGGACTGGAAACTAGCTAATGTCACGCCAATATTCAAAAAAGGACGAAAAGATTTACCAAGTAATTATCGACCAATAAGCCTGACATCGGTGGTAGGCAAGATGCTAGAGCGTATTATTGCAGATAAAATAGTGAGCCATCTAGAAACAAACGAACTGCTATTCAACACGCAGCATGGATTTAGGAAGCATAGGTCCTGTCTTACCAATTTATTAGAGTTTTTACATTACATTAATAAAATTCATGATAGTGATAGATCTGTAGACATTTTGTATCTAGATTTTAAAAAGGCCTTCGATAAAGTCCCACACAAGGAACTAATGTGTAAAGTCAGAGCCTTAGGAATACGTGGAAAAATAGCAAATTGGATTGAAGATTGGCTTAGCGATCGTAAGCAAAGAGTAGTGATTAATGGAGAAGAGTCCAATTGGAAAGCTGTAACTAGTGGAGTTCCCCAGGGATCGGTCTTGGGACCCTTGCTCTTCATTATATATGTGAATGACATAGACGTTGGAATAATTTCTAAAATCTCAAAATTCGCCAACGATTGTAAACTGGGTAAAAGCATAGTCACCGAGCAAGATAGACTAGATTTTCAGAGTGACATTGATCACATAAGTGAATGGTCTAGGAAGTGGAAACTTCCCCTTAACCTGGAGAAATGTAAAGTAATGCACATTGGTCACAAAAATCCTAAGGCAGATTACAAACTCGAGAGCGAAACAATAACAGAATCAGAAATCGAAAAAGATCTCGGTATCTATGTCACAAACGATCTCAAGTTCACTCGACAGTGCGTCAATGTTGAAAAGAAAGCGCGGAAGATACTAGGTTATATAAAGAGACAAATCACTTATAAAAGCGATACAACTGTAATCAACTTGTATAACGCCCTAGTGAGACCCCATTTGGAATACTGTGCGCAGGCTTGGTCACCCTCCTTCAAAAAAGACATTGAAAGATTAGAAAGAGTTCAGGCCACAGCTACTAAAATGATACCTTCGTTAAGAAATTATAGTTATGAAACACGAATAGACAAGCTAAACCTTTACAAGTTGGAAACTAGACGTGTACGAGGCCAGTTGATTCAAGTATATAAAATACTAAATAGAATTGATAATGTGGATTACTCAATCTGGTTCGAGTTCAACAGAAATGTAACAAGGAATAACAGTATGAAGCTAATCCCTCCAAAATACAAATTGAATGTATGCGGTAATTTCTTTTCGTATAAAATAGTAAATATTTGGAATCAGTTAACGGAAGAGGTCGTTTCGAGCCCCAGTGTCGAGGCGTTTAAAAGGAGGTTAGATAAAATCATAAATACGCTTACATACTAAAAACATAAGATTACACTGAAAATAATTAGATTAAGAATATTAAAAGAAAAATAATAATGTAGAAATGCATTTCTGCTTTCCTGTCGAAATTCCTGTTTGTGTACTTTTTTTCTAGCACAGCGGGTATCTTTTCATCTTTCATTGCCCGAAAGATCGGGCGGGAGAGGTGGGAGGGGAGAGCCTTAAACTTTACTATACTATTTCTATGACGAGTAGATTGAATAGCAATATTAAATGAGTACCTCCTCGGTATGGACTAACTTAGTCTTCTGAGGTACTATCTTTCCTTGTAACTCCTTGTAAGTGATTAGTGTTGAACTGATGATTATATGAATTGAAATTGTGAATTTCTTTTATGAGAGCTGGTTCTATTAGGAGTCTATGCATATAATTGTGGGAGTTATAAATTATTTTGCCATTATCAAAGTCATTTGCATAGTCGTTACTTAATTTAATGCAAGCCTAAATACAGGATATTTTCAGAGAATACAGAACAAAAATGTATTCATAATAACGAACACTAGAATGAAGTAGCTCAAAAATCACTGTGATTTATACAGAGAAAAACTTTTTCCTATCGACAAAAAAGAGGAAATGCTCTAAGAAAGAGATAAAGAAAAACAAGAGAAGATGGGAGATGAACTCCCCAACCAGATAGATCAGCCAAAAACTTAGGAATAAATGAAAGAGGAAAAGTTTTACATAAAGTGGAAAATTCCTTAAAAATTAATCTTCATAAACTGAAAAAGGCAGAAATACAAGAAAGGGCTAAAACAGAAAAAGTATATAGATGTTTAAAAGTAAATATACTCATAATATAGAAATAGCTAAAAAAAGACAAATTAACAAAATGTTATGAAAGCCAATACAATTATACAAAAGAACAACATGAAATATTTAAGCATACTCAAAAGCAACTCTATAAGCTTATAACTACTTACACTAGTTCTAAACTAAATACATAGTAAAACTCCTAGAGATTCGCCAGACTTCAAGGTAATCAAGCACCTTTATTTCTTTCAATTTCAACCTTAGTACTTTCACTCTTTTTCATAACTACACGCACTGGGCATAAAACTTATACAAGGAAAAGGGAGATAAAGAAAGTACTGAATGGAAAAAAATGAGAAAAAGACACACCGTGGTTCGGTTCCAACGTTAAGTTGTTTGCCAAAGACTACTTAGGTCACCTATATTTCTCTTACTATATATCTCGCTGTTCTGACCTTGAATTCTTTTCTTCCTCTTACTCTAACATTCGCCGCAGTGGTCTTGCCCCTACAATTGACAGAATTAAGTGGAGATAGTTCGGACGTCTACAAGTGGGTACCTGGGCCTCATCTCGTCCTGCCTTGGCACTAAACGGAGTGCCAGTGTAGATTTGGGCCACGGGATCGGCCAATCTGTTTCCTTTTTTCATGCTTTCCTTTTAAGTTAATTTAATTACATTTTTTTGTAGCGAACTCAGTAAATGTGGTTTCTCTTATTTTTCTTTTCCCATATATATATATATATATATATATATATATTGGTTTAGGCTTCTCCTCTTTGAATGGACCGTAAGGTCTCCTAGGGTACCTTCTTTCCTTGTTGTTACTCCTGTTGAGCTTTAATTTAGTTTGAAGGATGAAAGTAAGGTTGTATACCGGGAAGTTCATTTTGTTTACATGATAGGTACAAGGTTTCGGATGTTAGTTTCACCCATCTTCTGGTACTGGAAAATAAAAAAAAATCGTAAAAAGACTAGTATTATAGGTTGAAATTTAAACATTGAAAAATATGGATGTAATAGATTAATCGGACAGTTAATAGGGTGTGGGGATACAGATCTATATAGGTTATGGGTTGTTTTTATATGGTGGAGAATTTAATTAATAAATAAAATTTAACTATATTAATTGAAGAAAAAACACTGAATACATTTTAGGGAAAACACTAACCTTTTACAAACGCTGTTGATAAAAGACTGGCGGGATAGCACGATGAGAGTAAGAAGAAAGAAAAATTTAGGGGGTTTCGGTTTATATTTTACAGCAGAGGTAGTGAGTGAGAAGAAGAGTCAGAATTTAGAGTGGGGGAATTTTTTTTATAAATGTGGATTCTTGAGTTCTTAAGGATATTGGAGCGGTTAGGTTCTGTGATCATAAGGGAATTAGCCACAAAGCCAGAAAGGTTCTGTTCGGCTACATTCGATCCATTGTAAAACTGGTGAATCCTTAGATGATTTTAAACTTTTAAAGTCTATCCCCGATCAAATATCCTTAAGAATTCAAGAATCCATATTTATATAATTGTTAATTCGAACGAAATCTTGCCAAGCGATAGAATTAGGAGCCGAACTACGAGGGATACTAAATATCTCTCTATAAAGCTCTTTCACCTCTTTGGACGTGACGGCGAATTTGCCCTCCGTTCCTAAGCATACTTCTTTCGACATTGTCCTAAGATGGTCACATGTTTGTCACTATGTTCGCACTTGCTGATCTCTTTGTTTGTATATATACGTGTGTTCATCCATTGATATATAAATCAATGTTTTACTCATTTTATTTGTATTTTTATTTTATCTCTGAAGATGATACGAGGGTATCAAAGCGCGAAGGATAAATAAAGTGTTTTGCTAAAGGAATCTTCTCCTCTTCCATCCTTTAACTTTAAAATCCGAGTTTTGAAAAATTTTGGAGAACCTATCCACAGCCTCAACACAGACGTAATTTGAAAGATGTAAAAAGAAAATCACAAAAATGCGAAATTAGACATCGCTTCCAATAAAGCTTGCTAAGATGAAAATATATTGCCCAACTCTACCTATATATATATATATATATATATATATATATATATATATATATATATATATATATATACACGAGTATATATAAGTGAAACAACTCAATAGCGAGTTATCGTATATGATAGTGAAACCAGTGTATAGTAGCATAATATTAATTTACGAGACAAGTTTTGGTAGGAAGTTTACTATACGACTGAAGAGGGTATGGTAAACCTCATACCGAAACTAGTCTCGTAAATAAATTCTATGTCCCTATAAAGTGTTTTCACTATCATATATATATACATATATATATATATATATATATATATATATATATATATATATATATATATATATATATATATGTATATATATATATATATATATATATATATTTATATATATATATGTGATATAAAGATAAATCTGACTGTAATGAGCATTGGGACGAGAAACGAGTTTTTTTAAAGTAAGAAAAAGATACATTGGTTGAAAGGACACAAGATTTAAAGAGAGCATAGCACGTCACAATGAAGGCAATTTGTTCTGAGGAGACAGAAATAACGCACGGGGAAAAAAGTTTGAAATTCCTAGTGTTATTTGTGTCTTCTCAGTATGGATTGCCTTTAGTATGCGGTTCTTTTCACTCTTTGATTCTTGTGTTCTTCCAACGTCCCTTTGGCTTACCTTTAATGTTCTTAATATCTTTACCACTCGGGTTTTTGTTTAGGTATTCATCTTAAGGAAATTCGAGTTAGTCCTAAAATTATTGTTCAATCTTTCTCTGGAGAAATGTCAAAGGTTTGGTCAACTTTGCTTAGTGACTAGCTCGGGCCACGGTCCAAAGTGGAGAACCGTATCCAAGATGCAGGGTTCGCCAACACCATATTCCCAAAACTCCACTGAGGAACACGTGGCTGGTATAGGTTTTCTTCAAGGCAGGCTATATATATAAATATATATATATATATATATATATATATATATATATATATATATATATATATATATATATATATATATATATATTTATGGCCAAGTAGCAAATCAGTATAGCATCAAATTAATCCTACAGTGGAATTTAAGAATAATTATTAGCTATACAGAATTTAAGGGTACAGTTATCTTGTTCTGAATAATAGAGTTGTATAGAATATCAAGGCACTATATTATAATAAAATGTTAAAAGTTTCTAAAGTTCTTCTTCAACAAATTATCCTCTCAAACTAATTTCTAACAAAGTCGATGCAACTAAAACCACTTTTGCGTCCACGCATTGATCACTCATAGTGATTTGGTGGGATGAACTTTTATGAAGTTAAGGAGAGAAAAATGGCTCAGAGATATTTTAGAGTCAAACTTTCCTTAAACAAAAGTTTAATGAATAGAAAAATATGTTACTTTTAACATTTTGAAAACGCAAAATCTTCATTCAAACTATTAGGTCGTATAACTCTCCCGAGCCGTCATTTATCTTGCTAAGGTAGGAACAAATAAACTCCTATTATTATTAGTTCTTTTGTGCCAAACTTTCGCAACAGGAGAAGAATGATTTGCTTTGTTTTTTAACTCAATGCACTTAATACGATTCCTCTGACATACGTCTAACATACCAGAGCATACGGGGGTGATATCAAACGCCTGTTCAGACCGGAATTGAGATTCGTAACATTCATTCGTTTTGCGGACCTAATATTTAGGAATTATAATAAATAAGGCGAGAGTTGACATGGAGTTAGATGAAGGGTCGACCCGGGGACATTCTCTCCCGCATCCCCCACTCAGCAAAGAACGGTGAAGAGGGACATGTGCCGGCGATGAATCTTTCCCTCATTACGCAATTCAAATGCGTTTATTCATGACAAAGTAATCTACTATTGGATATTGTCACACAGGTCTAGTTTTGAAGACAATTTGAGGGCTTAATATTGATATTTTTTGTTGCCAATCATTTCATTTATATGACTTATTAATATATATATATATATATATATATATATATATATATATATATATATATATATATATATATATATTAAGGATATTGGTTTCTCTAGCTATTTCCTCTTGTTTATAACTTATGTTCAAATAATGCCTAACTATTAATGAAGCCACAAGAATATTCTTGTTAGCAATTTCTGCCGATTATTATTGGTGTTTGGGTGTTAAAATACAGAAATATTAATTAATTCCATTGCCGAAGTGACATATGAATAAATCTTATCTCTTTGGCTTACCATTTTTCTTACCAGACGAAAGAACACAAATTAAATCATTTAATTTCTTCCCTAAGCTAATTGGAAGAGCCCTTGTGGCTTTTGTCATCTGTTATATTATATTGTGGGGGAGTTTGACTTTGTCTTCCCCTGGTGATAGGGCTTTTTGTGGGTGGGTTTTGACGGAGGCGGATGACCTTTGATAGGCCCTTGTGGCTTTTGTCATCCGTGTAATTATGTTATGTTATGTTATTTTAGGATGCAAATAGGAATTCCAATTATCTTTAGCCTTATATTTAGCTTATGTCAAAGCTAAATATAAGTGTCAAGCTTAATCAGGGAAAGATTTCTATGTTAACAAAAGTTAATTAAGAGTAATAATAACCTTCATGTTTTCATAGCTGAAACATGTCCTAGAATTAAATAAGTAAGACCATTACTGTTGTAATGAGGAGCCATTTGCCCTTAAAAATATTACCTTTGCCACGTGGTGGAGATCTTCACTAACGTCACGTGGACGATCTCTGTAATATGTGAAATCTTTATTTGATTGCAGGTGAGACTTCCAAATGATGTCAAAATATGATTATTTAAATATCAAGACTAAATAATATTGAAATAGTAATAGCAGTTAACCAAATAATCAAATTAGGAAACTTTCCTTCATTGTCGAGAGTGGGCTTGCAAATATGAATATCCTAATATTAAGAAGGAATGTTTGTTTCCATTTTATTTCATTACAATATTAATTAGACATCCAAAAAAAGGATATATAACTTTAATTATAAAAGCGATCTTTTGAAATATAAAATTAGAAGCATCGTAACTTATTAATTGAATAAAATTAAAAACATTCAAAAACTTTCCGCCCTCGCTTCTGAAATATAAATAGAAGATTCATTAATTGTTGACTTAATCCACACCTAAGAGAGTGATTTATAAATAGCAAAATCAACTGCGCATGACAAATTTGCTAAAAGCATAACTCAACTGGCGTTTGAGGGAACAAGAATCAAACAAAAGAAGTGTTATCTATTAATTTTGTAAATAATCATCCTTGTGGAAGCATGAAACTCAATACGCCGTTATTACACAGAATTTCTCTGGTCGAAACGGATCAGCGTATCCTTATTTAATTTGGGGTGGTTTATTACTGTCTTTCCCCAGTTTGATAATACCGTCCCACTCTGAGGCTTAGCAGCCGTGTCCATTTCATCCCCCTCTCCCTTTTGGGTTAGAAGGGAATCTCACTTATTTCCCTTTCGCCTCGTCGATGCTCCGAAATTATCAATGTCCATGTTTGCTTAAGCCGCGTTCGATATCCCTTGGAACGCCTTGCTGAGCACAGCCTTCTGACGACCAGGGTTGTGGCTCCTATTTAAGGTGATGTCTGCAAATCCTTAGCAGATAGAGAGAGACCGAGCTTCTAGCCGTCCAGATCCGAGTATCTGTCACCCATGAAGTGGTCCCATCGCCATTGTGATCTCGTCAGCAGATCGTCTTCGCATAATCCGCCCTGATGAGAGGAAGATTATAGAACCCCCGTTTACACCCGTGAACATTTTCCTGGGTTTCTCTCGTCTCACTACATTGTTGAAACCCTTTTGTCCCGCAGACGAATCTCTATTTGTGATTACTTCTCTCTGGGGCCGAAGTAATCTTAACCCCTTTTGGAGTCTCTCTGGACGCCTCCGCATCGCGTCCCCATCAAGGAATACCTGGCTATTAGTCTTCCAGCTCCCCAGTTCATCCACTAGAGGAAACCAAGAGTCCTTTCCTCGTAAGTCCCACCTCTCCGTTCCTAGTCCTAAGAAGAATTACCCCATTTTGTGTAATGCCAATAGACTTGCTAAATCTTCCCTACAATCCAACTTATTCGATCACTTATATATTTTTCCTGGACCTAGTTTCCTTAATTTTTACCCGTGATAATATGCTTTGGTCGTATTAATTAATATTTAGATTTCCATATTTATCTGTGCCGTTGTTCTTTGTCGTGGTATGACCGGGTGTACGCCGTTTTACGCAAAATGACCGACCGAAATTAAGGCTCCACCTGGAGATCGTTCTAAGAGTGATTTAAATACGCAGTTGCTAGGCCAAGGAATATTCAAAATACGGCTACAAAAATATGCGAGTACTTTAATAGGACTAAAGTTTACATATACATATAGGGAAAGTTAAATGGCAATGCAATTAAATATTGACGGTTTACTGCTAAGATTATTATCACTATCAATTAATTTTGAACCGAGGGATAATTAATTAAGTCAAGATTTTAAAATTATGCAAATTCTAGAGCAAAGGGGACTCTTGTGGTTCGACGCGGTAAAGGTGGGAGGAGCGTGACGACGTGGTGGTTAAATCCCTTTTACTTTGATGTGCGGCGAGTAACACCAGGTAGGTAAGTTCGACATTGAACTTGTGGGGGTCTCACGGGACGATCAATTCAACTTTGAGAAAGTGAAGTTGGGGGAGGGAGGGGCATCTTATCCTTAAGAGGAAAACGGAGGGTGCTTCGGGGATGGCTTTTCCGATCCTTAAAATCTGAAGACGTGGTGAGAAGGGTTTGAAGCGTGCTTAACAATCTCCACGAACAACAATGAGTGACAACTAGCTCTTCCTTGGCTCTTCACCAATCACTGAATTCTTGTCTGGACGAGAATGTAGTCGATTCCCTCTCGACTAACGAAGACGTTACGGCTAACGTATTGGACGGCGGCTTCAGACACATTCTGCCTGTGATTTATGAACTGTCGAATATATAACCCGGAATTATCTAGACGGGTAGAGAGATTCATCTCCAACAGACTTCCTTAATTTCCTTGGGTTGCGATAATGGCACATAGCAAGAAGCCGAGATTTCGCCCTAATAGTCTTTGCATTGTTCCAATTTTAGCAGTATATAGGGCAGACAACGAATTTAGAGGGGCCAATGGCGAACTGGGAAAATCAGGGGGGGGGGATCCCTTGTTTCTCTCCTTATTCTTTCACGCTCCTTCCTCTTCAGGAAGACATTTTTTTCCACAAGACCGGTGGGAAAAAAATGTCTCGAAGTAAATTTTTTTCAAGGAAGAGATGTTATAAAAATTGAATTAGTGCAACGAGATACAAACAAAATTCGGAGATGAGCGGGGTTAGCAAATAATAATAATTACTTCAGACTATACACACAGGTACAATAAAAAAAAATAAAATTAAGAGATACAACGCATTGAGTATCTAAATAAAAAAATGAACCATAACTAAAGACACACTACAGCAGAGGAAAATTATACAACACTTCAAATAATTAACCTCTATATAAAACAAATCAGCAAACATATTTACAAGGATATACGCTAATGGTATCTTTAATTTTTGGCAATAGGGTTTTCTAGAGGATTTCTGCTTAAACTATCCGCTAAACACTTCTGAGTACCCTTAATATACACAATACGGAATTGATATTCCATGAGCAACAGACTCCTACGCATTAGTCGTCCATTTTGACTCGTGAAATTACGAAAGTACAATGATGGCTTATCGTCACTCTCACTTACGAATTTGGTTCCTATAACATACATTCTAAAATGTCGAATTGACTAACACAAAAAAAAAACTTACTAAAGGTTCCAATAAATAATGCACACCAGAAAAAGAAAATAACTAACGATGGAACATGACTTAGGACTGAGTCTTCTGATAATTTTACCACAGCAAAACCAAAATTAAGCAGCTAGTTTGCCGTTTAATTAGTTGTATCTTGACTTACGTAAATACGCTCAACTAAAAAAAAAAATATAATTGCTTATTAACCAAAAAATTGTCCTTTTAATTTTGCCTGAATATTCTTGACATTAGCAACTGTATAGAGTGGAAATAATGATCTTTAAGGAAATAGAAAAACATCAGGTAGGGTGGATTTTTACCTACCCAAAGACCTGACACAAGTTATATATATAAATATATATATATATATATATATATATATATATATATATATATATATATATATATATATATATATATATATATATATATATATATATATTTATATATATATATATAAATATAAATATATATATATATATATATATATATATATATATATATATATATATATATATATATATATATATATATATATATATATATATATATAACTGGTGTCAGGAATATGAAGACATATGTGATGGTTACGAACATTTAATTTCCGGACGTTTCGATCATTAAAGATGACCATCATCAGTGAATTCTTTTACGGAATACAAGAAATTCACTATAAACCACAGCAAGAAAGAATTATAAGGGCAGGACGAACAATCCAAAATAAGTTAGATCAGGGGGTATGTAATCAAAGCGGATATTAATAGATGGAGCGAATCAAGTAATTCAATAAAGTTAAATTAATTAATTAATGAAAGGGATGGATTGTGTGGTAGGTTTATAAAGGTGTGAAAATGTTTTCTAGTTTGCCTTGGTGTTAGGGCATTACTAGCATGCTTCTTATTATTTTTATTTTATAACGAATTCTTCCTCCGTCAGTAATGGTGCTGACTGTAGTTGACAGCCAGTTTCCTCCATTGTTATATATATATATATATATATATATATATATATATATATATATATATTTATTCATTAAGTTTAATATATTCCACCGTCGTAGCATTCGAGCCTTTCAAAGTTTTTTGTTATGCTAAATATCTCTATTTAAATTTTATTAATCTTTTCATTTATTATTTTCAATTTGAGTAATAGTTTGGGCACTTCGCCTCTTTTTGTTAATATGAATTATAGTTATTTAATTTTGATTCGACTTAAATTTGGGCACTTCGCCTCTTTTTATTTTTAAATTTTTAATTTTTAATATGGGCACTTTTTGGTAAATTTAGTTATTCTTTATTTAATGAGTTTGGACACTTCGCCTCTTTTGTTAAGGTTAGTTTTTCTCTTTTGTTTTGTTTATTTTTTTATTATGAGTTGAGTTCAATAAGGTCATTTTCCTTTGTATACTACTAAATATATATTGGTAGTACGTCTTCTCTCGCGCAGGTTTTACCGCTTGGAAACATAGCTGTTCTACCAATTGCGCGTCTTCTGTTCCCACGTACGTTCAAGTCGATGTTTATTGTCGGGAGTATTTCCTAATCGATTTTGTCCCAAGTCTTTTTCCCTAGCCTTTGGATCTCCATATTGTTCGGTTTTAGTCCGCTTCTTTGATGTAGAACCGATTGCCGAATACGGTCGATCCTTTGCGTGCAAGGTATCAGCAGTGGGGCTTTATTCTGCACCCTCTGCATCACTGTGAAAGATGTACAGCTTGCCTTCTGCGGGATCATAGCCGAGTACACTAGGACTGAACGTGCCAAGGCCATGTACAGTTTTTTCTTGTTTGGCAAGCTGAGGCTTCGAAAACGGTAAAGTTTCTTCAGCTCTCTTTTGGCTAGGGAGACTCTGTTATTTACGTGAGCCTTGTAACCAGATTTGTAGAGTCGTAAGCCCAGGACTTTTCCCTCGTCAAAGTACGGATAGAGTTCGTTGTCGACGATGACGTCTTCAATTTTCCGGCGGTTTATTGGAATTATGGTGAACTTCTGGCGGTTGGTCTTAATCTTCCACTTTTTTTCATAGCGATTGATGTTGTCAATCTCGGCAGCTGTCAACCTTGCCTGACTTAAAGAGTTCCTGAATGGACTCAGGACGATTTTTAGTGATGTCATCTGCGTATTGCAGATACATCGAATCGTACCTCTCTGGAGCAGGTCGGTTAATTGTGTACACGAGGTACAGCAAAGGACTGAGACAGCTTCCTTGTGGAACTCCCGCCTCGAGTTCGAATTCGGGTTCCTTGCAGCCCTCGATCGCGAGTTGGGTTCTCCTATCCGTGACATAGTTCCAAAGGACCCTTTCCAGGAGTGGGTTTAGCTGGAGGTTAAAGATCTTGAATTGTAGCCCTCTCAGTTATACCTTATCGAAGGCCTTCTTTACATCCCGCAGCACCACGTCTACGTACCTTCTCTCAGCTTTACTGCAAGCGAGTTTTTCGTTACGACCACGAGGGCTGTTTTCGTTCCTCGTCCCTTGCGGAACCCGTTCTGCTGAGGATTGTGAGTTACTAGCTCGGCTAGTTGTTCTTGAAGCCTGTCAGCTAGGAGCTTCTCGTAGACTTTCGCAACGATTTCCAGGAGGGCGATTGTCCTGTAAATTACCAGTTGATCAGGGGGTTTACCTCCCTTGGGTATGAAGATTATTTTAGCAATCTTAAAACCTTCACAGAGAAATGACCCGTATTCAGGGAAGCGTTGTAAATTTTTAATAATTTCCTGAATGATCTGCTGTGAGACATTTACTAAGTTGTTTCTGGTGATGCCCATCCAGCCTGGTGCCTTTGTTGGAAGGCTCTTACAGTGGCCATGACCTCCTCTGCTGTTATGGAACGGCCGTGGTCAGCCATCTCCCTGCCTTCGTTTACTCGATGTTGTTGGTGTGTGCGGTGTATATCCTGATTCAGTTCTTCGATCAGTTGGCCTTCGAATTCCTGGTCGAACTCGTCCTTTTCTTCAAGGGTGATCCTGAAGACATTTTTCCAGAAGTTTCTGAACCTTTCTTCCAGGACCGCCGGGTCCTCTATATAGTCTCTGTTCTCTTTTATTCGATCCTTTGGTCTTGCTGTTAGTCCCCTTGGTAACACTTCAGATTCAGGGCGCACGGCAGATGGCGCTGTTAGTCGGCTACAATTTTGGGCTACAATATATCTCTTATGACGTCAGACGGTAGCGTCAGATGTGAACAATCACGGCGTAATATTTTTTTGTATATGAATATATACTGGGAGGCTACGCCCCCCAGACTTCCCCTTCCCTAAATTGATTTAAACTCAGGATCATCGCAGGGTGGTCTCCCTTCAGTGATATCTCCCCCACGAGCAGTGCCCTTAAATTTACTGGGGGCTTTTACTCTCCAACAGCTTTTTACTGGCAGAAAAACCTAACCTAATAACAAACAATTCCCACTTTTATAAGTTTCTTGATTAGTTTATGCGCCTCTAGATAATCTAAAAGTTTTTCGCAATTATACAAAGTAAAGCCGAATTCGAATAACAAAGAAGCACATGGAGAGCACGAAAACACAATAACGAAAAACATTTGCAAAACGGATCCTATTTATAAGCTACGATGTTACCAGTAAGAAGCTGTTATCGTTCGCAGTAAACAAAAAATACGAAAACAAAACAAAAAACAATAAAGGACATCAAGAAACCTGACCTAACTTAAAAAAAAACTATAAACGAGCAGAGCGCAGATATTTAGTAAATAATAGACTAAAAGTTACAAATCCCCAAAACAACAAAAAAAATATAACGCAGTGATTGGTCACATCTCACGCTACCGTCTGACGTCATAAGAGATATGCTGTAGCCAGAAATTGTAGCCGACTAACAGCGCCATCTACCGTGCGCCCCAAATCTGAAGTATTACCGTCCCCTTAAGTTCTTGACTTGACGCCAGAACTTAGCCGGGTTGAGTTCGCGACTTTGGTAGGTAAGTTAATGGCTGCGCTGCCATCCGAGATCCGAGCATTCGTAAAAGATAGACGAGCGTCTATCTTCAAGAAATGCCTGGAACAGGCAGATATACACGCGTCCAGCCATAATCTTTATCCGAAGGACCCTAATAATACGCATCTTACATCTCCCAAGAGTAAGAATAAGTTCTCTAAGTCCTCTCATAAAAATCCGCCCCATTTTTTCAAAGTTGCTGGTCCCCCCAAACCTAGATTCCCTCCCACGCAAGAACCGAGTGATATTAAGACCTTTCTAAATATTTCCCCATCATTCATTTACCCCCGGCGGCCCATCGTTTGTTTTACGTGCGGGGTGCCCGGAAATTTTAAGATCAACGGCCCCCAAATCTCTCACCTTCGCTCTTCCCCTATCCAACAAGTCCATCAGGTCAATTATTCTCTCTCTCAATCACCTACTAGCCCAATAACTCCAGATTCTGTCCCGGCTAACGGTTACCCGGGACATCAAGTCATTTTTTAAGTTAATTAAGGCTTCCTCGGTGGGCTTGAATTGGAAGAAGAAACTGTGAAGGGGTGCTGGGTGTGAACACTAGCATGACAATCCTGTTTTTTATTGTGGCCCCAGGAAATTTATATATCTCATTAAAAATGACCTCCTTTACCGTTCTACCTCGACCGAGGAGCGTGCTAAAACTACCTCCCTTTGCATTCCTCGTTTCCGCATTCTTCAGGTTCTTCATCTTGGCTACGATGGGTTATTGGCTGGCCATTTCAGTTACAATAATAACGCAAAAAAAATCTTTAGATATTTTTTTGGCCCGGCGCTGCCAAAAAAATTGCAGAACTTTGTCGATCCTGTGGTATTTGCCAAAATACGAGGGAAAAATGACGAATCGCACCTGCCCTCCCTTCAAAAGACCCCCATTGTGTCTGAACCCATTTTTAGAGTGACTATCGACTTGACTAGCCCAATTCACTCGTGTCGTGCCAAGGACACTCATATTTCCTCACGCTCGTAGACTTTGCTACGTGGTTCCCTGACGCAGTTCCCCTTAAAAGAATCTATAGCATAACGTGCGCAGAAGGATTAATATCTATCTTTTCTAGAGTCGGCATTCCTAAGGAGATATTGTCTGACCGAGGCAGATGATTAACGTTCGAACTCATGGAATACGTGGGAAAACTTCTCCTGATAAAAATTCTCTTCACAACCCCTTTCCACCCTGCGGGTAACGGAGTCTGCGAAAAATTAAACAGGACTCAGAAGACCGTCCTGAAGAAGCTGTACCACGCTCAGCCTCAAGAGTAGCATCGGTATCTTTCATTCGCTCTCTTTGTGTGCCGTGAGATTCCTCTAGGACTTTAGGGTTCGCCCCGTTCGAACCCCTTTATGGGCGAAACGTCCGAGGCCCTGTGAGTATTCTCAACGAATTGTTCGCAAATCCCCGCCTCGATGAAGAGATTAAAAGCTCGTATTCGTGCGTATTAGACCTGAGGAACTGCTTAGAAGAATGCTCCGAAATCGCATACAAAATTACGGATCTTAATTTGGAGAAATACCGGACTTATTTCGACGTAAAGGCAAAAGATCGACGCCTCTGACCAGGTGATGAGGTAATGCTCCTCCTCCCCACTAAATTTAATAAGCTGCTTTCACAGTGTAAAGGTCTATCTCATGACTACCTCATGTGGACTACCTCATGAAGACCCCCTCCGGTAATAAGTTATATCACATAAACATGCTTAAGCAATACCACCACCACGCGTGTATTAATAGCATAGTCGCGCTTGACGAAGAGACAGTGATTGAACCCTCTTGCCCCTTCCCCCCTACCCCAGACTCTCATTCTGATACAGACGGTTTACTTTGAGTCAGATAAGGAGCACCCCCCTACCTACCCTCCCCGGTTACAGTGAAGAAACAGCCATGGGCTCGGCTGGTTAAGTTATTAGCTGAATTTGTGAACGTGATTTCGGAAAAGCCCGTGTGTGCGCGTCATTTCATAAATGACATCTCTCTGAAAACACAGGAACCTGTTCGCACTATATCGTACCCCTTGCCTGTATCATCTTCGTCCGGCTTTAATTCAGAAGTGGAAAACCTACTGAAGTTGGGTATCATTAGGCCATCCACCTCAGATTTATGCTCTCTCATTGTAATGGTAAGGAAGTCCGATCAAACTTTTAGAATGTGTGTAGATTTCCGGAAATTGAAATTATGGTGGTTTTTGAAGGACAAACCGATCCCGCTCATCGCATAGAATATACACCTGTTTAAGAAGCCAAATTTATCTCAGAAATAGACCTATGTAAGGCCTATTAGCAAATTCCCCTCAAAGATAGTGCTCGGAAGTACACTACGTTCCCCACTGAGAAGGGCCTAATGCAATTTAAGCGTCTTTCTTTCGGTTTCTTTATTGCTTGCAGTAACTATAATAGAATGATGCAGCAAATTTTGAATGGCCTATGTAACCTGTCGTTTTATTTCGATAATGTGTACGTTTCTACACGTACTTGGGAATCACACATAGTCTCCCTTCGCTCCCTCTTTATGAGGTTACGGGAGCACGGATTAACCATTGGGCCTAGTAAATGTCATTTTGCTTATAATTCGATTCGTTATTTAAGCTTTCATATCGGGAAAAACCAGATGACCCCCCAACAAGATAAAGTAAAGGCCATTGCTAGAATGCTTCTTCCGCGTACAAAGAAACAACTCCGCTCCTTTTGGGGATCCACATCTTTCCCGACGTTTTTGCTCCAATTTTGCTTCCTTAGTTTCTCTCCTTAGCGCCCTGTTAAAGAAACAATCCTCAGATTTCCTCGTGTGGAACCCCAAGGCATCTGCCCACTTTGACAAACTTAAGGATAAGCTCAATTCTGCCCACATTCTAAGACTCCCCAATCCGGCTAAGCCATTTGGAAACAGGACCGACGCGTGCAACGAAGGGTTAGGATGCATTTTGTTGCAATGCGATTATGATCGCAGCCATCCGATTGCATACGCGAGCGGGAAGCTCGCGTGAGAAGAACTACGCGACCACATTAAACGTGAGGCTGTTACGATAGTTTGGGGGTACAAAAATTTAAAATGTTTTTATTGGGAAAGGAGTTCGTGATCGAAAAGTCAAAACGGTAGACTCATATGATGGAGTTTACTGTTGATGGAGTACCAATTTCGTATATTTTATATTAAAGGTTCCGAAAATTGTATGGCTGACTGTTTTAGTAGGAACCCCATAGAGGAGCTTTCTCCTACCTCGTAAGATCGAGTCACTGAGGGTGTGTTCTCAAAATTGTATATATTGTTAAGCCTTGTCCATCTGTATATATATTGCCTTTAATTATTTTTTTCTTTTGTAATTAATTGTACATAATGGTCACCATGTTTATTTTGTTATTTTGGCTGGGTATTATTATTACTTATCGTTAACTCCTAATTACCACAACCTCATATGAATTGATTTTTTTGTGTTCGCGGCTATGTAGGCCCGAAGTTAAAGATTCCCCTATTCGCTTGTATCCCGTCAGGTAAATTGTTTTGCCCAATTCCTATCTCTCCCATTTGTGGAGAATGACATTTTTCATCACCTCCGTGTCCGTGAAAATTCATCTTAGGAAGGGAGGCGTGGTGGAGCATGAAACTCAATACGCCGAATTTCTCTAGTCGAGACAGATCAGCGTAGCTGTGTTTAACTTGGGGTGTTTTATCACCGTCTTCCCCCAGTTTGGTAACACTGTCCCGCTCCCAGGTGGTAGCTGTGTCCATCTTCCCCATCTTGGGGTAGGAGGGAATCTCTCTTATTTCCCGTTTGCCTCGACGATGCCCCAAATTAGCAAGGTTCATGTTTGTTTAAGACGCGTTAGATATCCTTTGGGAATCTCTCTTAATTCCCTTTCGCCTCGTCGATGCCCGAAATTATCAAGGTCCATGTTTGCTTAAGCCGCGTCCGATATCCCTTTTGGACGCCCTCGCTGCCCGCAGCCCTCTGTCGATGATGAGAGTGGCTCCTATTTAAGGTGATATCTGCAAATCCCCAGCAGATAGAGAGAACTCTAGCTTCTTGCCATTCAGATCCGCTTATCTGTTTTCCGTGAAGTGGTCTCTTCGCTCTTGTGATCTTGTGAGAAGATCGTCTTCGTGTAATCCACCTCGATCAGAGGAAGATTATAGAACCGGTTTATACCACCGAAGGTTGTTCTAAGTCTCTCTCGTCTCATTACATTGGTTGGGCCTTCCTGCCGTCCGCAGACGAATCTCGATTTCGTGATTACTTCTCCCTGGAGCCGAGGTTATCACAACCACCTTCGGAGAATCTCTGGACGCCTTCGCATCGAGACCCCATCGACGAAGACCTGGCCATTGGTCTTTCATATCCCAAGATCATCGTCCAGGGGTAACCAGAAGTCCTTTCCTCGTAAGTCCCACCTCTTCTTTCCCAGTCCCAAGTAGAATTTCCCATTTGGTGTAACGCCAATAGACTTGCTAAATCTTTCATTCAATCCAACTTATTTGATCACATATATTTTCCTGGACTTAGTTTTATTAATTTTTGCCTGTCATAATATTATCTGGTCGTACTAACTATTATCTAGATTTCCATATTTATCTGTGCCCTTGTTCGTTTTTTTATTTGTATTAAAGCTTATTTTTGTAGAGGTATTTATCTTTGGAATAGTCCTTGAGACGAACCCGGCAAAGGTATTCCCATTTAAAGAGCCAATCTAATAATATCTTACTCTAGTTAGAAGGTTTTCCCAAGTGAATGGTACCCGAGCGCAGCGCCGATAATGGCTGCTGTGCGTACAGTTGTGTGTATCCTTAGAGACTTTTTAGTCATACGCCTTCATCCTTCGACACTTTGTCAATTAGTAAAATTTTTTTAATGCGTTAATATTAAAACAAATATATTTTAAATTCTTATCTCAACTTAGGCATAACATGACTGCAACTCAGCTAAATATATTATTTTGTACGCATTGTTATCGAATCTTATTCAATAGCAAATTCTTTTATTGTAATTTAAGTTTTGCAAATTCTTTTCGTGGAATTAATTTTATTAATTTTAAAATTTAACTCTCTCTTTCTCACTCTCTCTCTCTCTCTCACCCTCCACATCTTCTCTCGCTCTCTCTCTCTCTCTCTCTCTCTCATGAATTTAAGATGTCATAACTTAGAAGTAGAATATTATGTGAAGGACCAAATTATTGAATTCGTTAACTTAGAAAAAGACCTGGGGATTTTGATCTAGGAGGACCTTAAAGTATCGAAGCAATGCGCAGAAGCTTGCAAAAAAAGCAAACCGAATGCTAGGATATATTGTCTGAATTTTACTTTCAAAACGAAAGATATAATGTGCCACTATACAAATCGCTCGTGCGCCCACACTTCAAATACGCAGTTCAATTTTGGTGTCCTTCCCTAAACAATGATATAGCGCAGTTAGAAAGAGTGCAACGTCAGGCTACAAAACTAGTTCCTGGAATCCGAAACAAACCATACGAAGATAGACTCCGCTCATTAAACCTACTATCACTTGAAAGTAGACTCTTACATGGACAATTGATCGAGGTATTCAAAATCTCAAAAGGATTTACTAATATTGATTACAGACTATTGTTTAAGATGGACGAAAGGGCCAACACACGCCAAAATGGTTTAAAATTAGTGAACAAGTGATTTAACTCTTTATATCTCAAAATTACTTTACGTTTAAAATCACGCAAACGTGAAATAGCCTGCCCAACCGTGTAGTAGAAAGCACGTTAGTTAATACCGACTTTATGAGTACTTTAATAGTGTAAAATAACGTAGTAGGAGCACAGATTAAAACGTCATATATTATAAGAAGTTGAGGATTAAAATGAAATGATGAATAGAAATATGCCAGCGACGCCTCCCTGTATGGAGTGAATGTGAATTCCCATTTTCTTTTTCTGTCTGTCCTATAAGTATATTATTTTCATCACTAGCAGGTGACGCCTGCGGGAGAAGAGAGTACTGTCCTATCACCCCCCTCCCCCACACCTGGTTAGAAAAAGCGTGTTAGTGTATTTGAGGGATAGCTAAACCTGCATGTCAAGGGTACACATGTAGATAAGTGTGTACCGTAGAATTGAAATAATTATAACAGGCATGTAAAGAAAGGTCAAATGATACACATGTAGATAAGTCTGTACAGTAGAATAGAAATATTTAAAAAATCATGTAATATATATTTATATATATATATATATATATATATATATATATATATATATATATATATATATATATATATATATATATATATATATATATATATATATATATACAAAGGGTACACATGTAGATATGTGTTTACCGTAGAGTTGAAATAGTTAACCAAAAAATTTAAAAAAAAACATGATACACTAACGT
The DNA here is from genome assembly GCA_963969495.1 of Ceratothoa steindachneri. Classification (NCBI taxonomy): domain Eukaryota; kingdom Metazoa; phylum Arthropoda; class Malacostraca; order Isopoda; family Cymothoidae; genus Ceratothoa; species Ceratothoa steindachneri. The sequence continues at coordinate 150,833,982 of OZ018326.1, forward strand.
TAGCGGACTGGCCTGGAGCTGATCTTAGGATCGTGGCTGGTCCTTGTTTCTGTAGTTCTGTAGTTATTTGCCCCTCCACTTACCGATTTTATTTTTCTCTTCCTCTCTCGCACTCCTATTCCTCACCCCTCTTCCTCTAGATATTCCTCCCCCTTCACCCTCCCCTCCTCTCTCTATCTTTCTTTCCCTCCTCATCTCACTCCCTCTCCTCCTCCTCCCCCCTTTCCCTTTCCTCTCCTGTCTCTCTCTCTCTCTTTTTCTTTCATAAGTCCTTTCGAATGGCTAACCCCAATCGAGGAGGTAACAAATTTAAGTTCCCCACCCGAGTAAGCGTAGAAAAGTGTGTCTTTTCGGCGGCCATATTAATAATGTAATACGAGTTATTGACAATAACATTCACCGAATTGACACAACCCCAAACGAAATTGGATATCTAAAAGGGCAAATAAAACAAAAGCAAATAACGTACAGGTAATTAAGTTCATTCCCTGATTTAATGAGAGTCGATAATGCAATCAATTCTGATTTGTATTAATGAATGTCTGAAAGTTTTTGTTATGTAATAGGGATTAAATTTGATAACTTCTGGAACGATTTTCAAGATCAACGAACCCATTTTCAATATGATGCCATTCATTTTAACGAAGTTGGTGATTAACGATTGGTAAGACTCGTTGATAAAATTATTTGGCTTGTTTTTGGCCTGGTAAGCAATTGTCCCCCAAGCTCAGCAGAAGTATGTAAGTGTAATAAACCCAACGAACCCTGATACGCGTGAGAATGTGAGTCGGGAAAACTTACCGGGACATCGAATAATGGTCGCGTCAACTTAATAAATAAATTTAATTGCTTATTTACAAAGGCACTAATCATAAGAAATAAATTACAAGAAGTTAAAGCGTTCTTCAGATCGAAAGACTTTGATATTACCCAAATTAAAGAAACCTAAGGTGACATCTCTAAAATGGTCTTTATAAGGAAAATTGACATTGGTGTTATAGAATTTACAATGAAGTTAAGAAGCGCTCATGAGGTGAGAGGAGTATCCTCATTTATTCGAAATGGGATATAAACACAAGTATGGTCGATATATATATATATATATATATATATATATATATATATATATATATATATATATATATAATATATATATATATATATATATATATATATATATATATATATATATATATATATATATATATATAATGGAGATATGGAAACGGAACTTTTAGTAATTTAATCAGATACCGGTAACTCTTGCATTAACAGAGTAAATGTTTACCGACGCCAGACTAAATTGAAGAAGACAATAACAAGTTATTTGATTGTTTTTCTTCCATTATCAGAAGAAACGCGATAATTCTATCCATTTATTTTATAGCAAGCACATCAGGTGAGGAGATACAAAGACTAATGGATTTTATCCAGGATAACTACATTTTTCCGAAGATACAGGAAAAAACGAGAGTGCAATATAGTCTTGGTATAGTTCTAACCAAGAATGAAAATTTAGTGCAAAACGTTCAAGTTGGGGAGACGCTAGAGAATAATCACTGTAACACGGTTAGATTCGATATATAGGAAAGCGTAATCTTAAAACTCAGCTAACAGCCTGTTTTAATATTCGGAAAATGTAACTTTGACTTGTTTCGAGATCGTATACAGACTCCCGCTTAGGGTAGCACATTTTTAAATAGAGAAGTACAGGATATGTATTCAGGGTTATAGCGAGCATTGATAACGGTTGATTCTGAATTAGTTAAACACTAAAAAAAATCTTATCATTTTAAATAGGGCAAAGTAGACGACCGGCGTAATTTTAAATTCGATCCGGGAGCGTAATCGACGATATGTAATTTAAAATACAACGTCAGGGAATCAGAAGGAGTGAATTATATTATATATAGAAAGCAGGTAAAGAATGCTATTAGAAAAGCGACGAAATACTATAAAAGAGAAATGGCTAATAATTCTAATGCATAACAAATGCGTTTTATATTATCTCGGTGTTTTTTAAATAAACAGTTTTATGGATAATATATATTTTGATTTTTATTAAAATTTCGCTTTTGAAAGATAATAGTGCTTGGGATATCGTTTTATAATATATTTTTTTAAATAGTTCAATATAAATATTAAACTCGTAATCCTACTTATGAAATTTAAGTAATTTTTTGCAGTCACTTACTAATTTAAATACTTTAAATACTTTTTACTATAAATCTAAATTATAATTTTAGAAATTATTTAAACTCTAATTTTTTATATTCAGAGCTAAACTATGAATGTTAATTTGTACCTTTCGAATTAGGCCTTACTATATATTTTATAGGCCTAAGAAGATGACCGTATTATGGTCGAAATGTCGTCACTAAATATATAAAAAATGTCAGCAGCAATTTTCCATACCTTGGAGTTTCTGGTAGAAATTATATATATATATATATATATATATATATATATATATATATATATATATATATATATATATATATATATATATATATATGAAACACTCGAAAAAGTAGCGCTTGAATGGAGCACAGAAAAAATCAACAGCGAATTCCAAGAGTTTTAACCAGGATCGTTATATGTATAATAAAAGAAGGCCAAGCTCCTCCTATACAAACCAAAGCGAATGTGTAGATACATAGAGCTGCGATAAATTTTAAAAATCAATAAAAGGGATTAATAGCAGGTACAGGAAGGTTAAATTCATATGGATAAAATCTCCACTAAATTAGCACAGAGGCAGAAAAACCAAGATTAATTGAAATGAAGACAACCTATAAAATACGAACATCAGGATCCACAAAATATATATGTATATATATATATATATATATATATATATATATATATATATATATATATATATATATATATATATATATATATATATATGTATATATATATATATATATATATATATATATATATATATATATATATATATATATATACGTTATTCAATAAACACAACGTAAGAAAAATGAAGATCTATGAGTTATAATGGAGATTTTTATTAAAAATAAGCTTTTTCATGATAGGACCAAGTTTAAAGATACGGGTGGAAATATTAAAATTAGCAGAGGTAGTAATGAAGGTGCATCCATTAATATTGCGTTTAACGAGGTCTTTTGAATGGAAAAATAAATTTATCTGAATTCCAATCAATAAGATGATGATTTTCATAAATGAACAAAAAATACACTATTGCGTTACCCTCTTCCTACATTGGGGTTGTGTTGGTTGAAAGGACAATAAATTATTTTCCAGTTTGCCCAAAGTAGCAATTAGAGCACGCTGACCAATCAACCCGCCCTATAATTTTTATTATTATTGTGAACTAGCATTTTTCACTTCTTGGCCTCATCTTTATATACAACGGAATTATTCGAACATTTCAAGATACGGCCAATAAGAGAAAATGCATCAAAGAAATGTAAAACCAAATAATTCTTTTAAATAAATGCGGGTGTGGCATCAGTTATATCGAAGGGTTGCGATCATTGATGAAGTTGGCGAGAAATCCGAGAAATATTCCATCTTGAGCTATCCTTGTAAATTTAAGTTTGAGCTTATTTCTCCAAATCTTGTCGAAGGTTTGTGTCACATTTCGTGATACTACGTCCACCTGATAATCTTAGGCTTTCAAGTTTGCTTTTCTTTCTTTCATCCTAATCAAAACTGTTGTTTGTTAAATATGCCATTAGCTTCTATATTTTCTACTAAACGTCCGCACATTATTTTTCTAATGCTTTTACAAAGAAATTCAGGAGCGAGAGTAGCTTATAGTTTGCTACCTCAGTGTGTATTTTATTAGTTAGGGAATGAAAATCATTCCATTTTTTCTAAAAACTAATAGAAAGTACCCTATGCTCTACGATGCATTCAATATCTTTGCAACATTTTCAATTGTTTCTTCAGGAAGGTTGATGTAGTTGAGTTTGGTGAAACCAGTTAATACTGCCACTTTACTGTCCTTTACTGTCTAGCCTTGGGAGTGGTCTAGTTTCTCCTCCATTTAGGATAAATTGCCATAACAAAGTGCGAAGAAAATATCGAGGCGAGGGCGGAGAGAGTAATCAGTCAGGTCACTGCATTAGACAGATGCCTAACATTTTCTCAAAATACTCGTATAATAAAAAACTGCCCATCCACTGATAAGGACGCAAAAATTAAAAATAATCAGAAAATCTTAAGATGATCAACGAAATAATAACTCCAAAATAAATTACCTTAAAATTTAAAATGAGAAAGAGTGCGTTGCAAATACCGCTCCACACAATAATAGCCAATAAAAATGCAAAAAAGCTGGATGAGATAATTAACAATCTGGATTCTGAATGTATCCCAAAAGATTTTGGAACACTATCAAGAGGATACAGGCAAGTCAATTACCCAAATAGTGATTAACTACCCAGGAAGAACTATCACAAAAAATGAGTAATAGAACCAAGAAAAGAAAATGCAAAATATGATCTTGATTTTTAAACCGATGCAATGGAGGAACGAAATGGTAATCTAGAATTAACTTACCCTTTAAAAACAGAACCGTCTCAGCATGGAAATCGATACCAATATTCCAAAGAAGAGTTGAAGAGTGCATTGGATTTTTTTAGCAAAAGGTAGTGAGGTCATCCGGACTTAAAATAATTAATCACACCAATGTCCCTCAGAACGTACTGAAAAAAAGACTTGATTCTTTAATGCGGAATAAGCCATAGGGTTTTTTGCTTCGACATTCAAAACAGCGAAGATAAACTTCATCCCTTAAGCGAGGAAATGTTATTAGCAAAATGGTATGCTTACGTGTGATAGAATACTTTGAGAACATTCGCCCATTCAACAATCAACAATTTGAATTCCCATCGAAGAGGAGTGCCACAGTAGCAAAGGCACTCCTCCTGCAAAACATGGCAGAAGCGAATGCATATGACCACGAAGAAGACAGAGCCTTGGGATGCAAAATAATTCTTTCACAAGTTGTTGAGGAATGGGTTGAGCTCAGGCTACACACAATTGCTCTACCTGAAAAATTGATAAGGTTTTTCTCCAAATTTATCAAAAAACGCAGAACTTATATTTCAATTGGTAACCAGCAGCGAAATATGTTCAACCTAAGTAAATGCATACCGGCAAGAAAGCTGCCTCTCTCCAATATTATATTCAATGTATAAATTCTACCTTCCATCACCCCTTTATGACCAAACGAGATACATTCAGTATTCAAATGATGTAAATCAGGTAGAAATATCTCCGAAATATCAGGTTATCTTGTCCCTCAGAGTGCAGAATAGAATAGAACAAATAAACAACCATGAAAAAATGTAAATCAAGACAAACGCAGGCAAATTCAACGTGTTACAGATGAAGCAATAATCAGAAGGGAAGAATATGAATGCCTTCCAAGTGCCAAAGCCTTAGAACTAAAAATAACTACTACAGGATGCAAACCTCATGAAACATCATGGATCATACAGGACAAGAGCGCATCGGTACACTATATAGGTTTAGGAGGATCAATGCAGAAAACCAGAAAGCAACTCTACATGGCCCTAGTCAGGGTGACGTTGTTGTAAACAAAGTAATTAAAGTGAAGAAAAATACACAATTAAGGCGTGACTAAAAGAAAAATAAGAGTCAGGAACCAAAGACAAACACAAACTAGCAACAGAAGAAGTAAAAAATTACATCTGACCAAACAGTCACCAGGTGAACTATATCCACTCTTTATAACAGGGCAACACAATCTCTACAACCATTTCTACAAAATTGTAATTTTCACCTATATTTACAGGTTGTGGTAATAACGCCTCTCCGATTTGAGCGAGTGAGGTACAGCAGTGTGCATGTTCACTTTAGGTACATGGGGTCATGTAACTTCAGTTGTCAACATTGCGTATGAAAAGCGTTGTGCATTTGTTGGTGAAGAGTATGTTAAGAATGAGGTATCTGTGTGATAATGACGCAGAGTGCTTTCCAGATACGCTTGTCGCTTAGGCGTCATGATCACTTTTCGGATGGAAAAACAATTCCTAGTTGTGTTTTGAGCTTTAGAATAACAGGGTAAACTTTAAAAGAAAATAATCCTGGTCGATCTGAGACTGCAACAAAGCCAGAAATTATGGTAGCCGTGAGACCTTCTTTACAGGAATCTCCCAAGAATTCTACACGGAAACATGCGGATCACTATATGTGTCAGATCAAACTATTTGCAGAACTTTACCCAGGGTGCTCTACATGCATCCCTATAAATTGATGGTCGTGCAAGAGTCGAGTGAGGGTGATTATAAAACCAGTACAACTTTGTGTGTATACATTCTCCAAAACTTTCCAGAAAAAACTATTCTCATCTGGAGTGATAAAGCTCATTTCCATTTATCAGCAATGGTCGACTGACAGGACTTAAGGTACTAGTCTAATACTAATCCTCGGGAACTTTCCCGGTAACGACCCTATACTCCGAAACTTACTCGCTGGTGTGCTGTAGGGGAATTTAGTGTGTAGGGCCCTTATTATTTTTAAGGGGATGGTAAGATGTTATTGTCAAATGATCTAGAATTGTTTACGTTGAAAACTCAACGATTTAATCAACGATCATGATCCGTAAGATATACATATAGTTCGAGCAAGATGGCGTCACATCAGATACGTCTCAAAGTTTGCTCGGAATTATCAGAGGAGTTGTTTCCGAGTCATCTTGTCACTATAGTGGGTGAAATCGGGTGGCCATCACGTTCGCTTGATTTTTCTCCATGTCATTCTTTTTGTGTCGGGGCACCTGAAATCATAGGTGTACCACCAACGACCTCAAGACAGCCCTGATGCAGGAAATCGCTGCGATTCCATGCGACATGTTCCGCATGTCAATGCAAAGTTTCCGAGAGTCTCCAATATGGCAACGACCTTCACGGCCGCCATTTAACTGATGTTATCTAGAAAAATGAAGCATATTGGCATATGATGTACTTTTCCGGATATACTTTTTCAAAATTCAATGAATGGCACTGGATTAGATGTACGTTTCTAGATTAAATTTTTTATGAAATTTTCATTATTTGTGCCTTTCCAGATCGAGGAGGTCTTATTGCCGAACCCTGTATTTATCTATATATATACATACATAAATGTATACATATATATATATATATATATATATATATATATATATATATATATATATATATATATATATATATATATATATATATATATATATATATATATATATATATATATATATATATATATATATATATATATATATATATATATATATATATATATATATATATATATATATATATATATATATATATATATATATATATATATATATATATATATATATATATATATATATATATATATATATACTACTCAATATATATATATATAAATAATATAAAGCTAAATTTCTCAAATATGTTAAGTTTGAATGAGTGTCATATATTCACAGCACACCAGAAGATGAGCGCACAAGCGCGAAACGTTGTTACTCTGAATATATGGATTCATAAAAAGTCTGGGACAATGTTTTAGGTGAGTATATTTATTTTAATGTTGTAGTTGCATTAAGTGTTCTCTGCAATGTATGGAATTCATAAAAATGTCTGCTTTATTGAATAAGTTCTTGGCGTTTATTTTAATGTTGTGTTGATTAAGGTTTTGTTGACGTGATTTGTGCTCATATTAAGAAACAATAATAAATAATGAGGGCAAAATTTGCGTAGACTATTAGGCTTTTGCTTAGGCTAAGTCTTGAAGTTTGGTAATAAGTCATTGCGGTTTATTTAAAAGTTGTGTTAATTTAGTTTTTGTTCTGTACCCTCAAAATGGAATGTCAAGTTGAAAGAAAGGCGCATTTTCGACACTTGTTGTTATTCATTTCCAATCGAGACGGGAACAATGCAAACGCAGCCAAAGCTCGTCGCGATATTTGTGCGGTGTACGAAGAAAATGCTTTATCAGAAAGGATAGCTCAATGGTGGTTTTCACGTTTCAAAAACGTTCGTTTCAATCTTAATGACGCAGAACGTTCTGGTCACCCCATTAAGTTGGATGAAGATCGATTAAACGACCTTTTTCATAAAAATTCTCGTCAATCGACTAGAGAATTGGCTGTACAATTGGCGTGTGGTCAGAAAACTGTAGTGAATCACCTTCATTCGATGGGGAAAGTTCAAAAACTCGGTTTATGGTTTCCGCATGCTTTGAGCTAAAGCAACAAACTTCAACTTCCCACGATTGACGACGGTTTGCTTTGTCGTCACAAGGCTACTCGTGGATATAAGGACAGATTTCTTCACCGCATCATCACTGGCGACGGAAAGTGGTGTGTTTATGTCAACATGAACCATGGAAAACAATGGCTTAGCCCCAATAAAAAAACACTCCGGCGATGAAAATCAAGGACTTCATCCAAGAAAGACAATGCTGTGTGTGTGGTGGGATTGTGAAGGAATCATTCTTTATTAGCTTCTTGCCAACAACAGAAGCTATTCATGAAAAGCGACCTCATCGATGTTATGGAGTGCTTTTGCAACACCACAATGCTCGTCCTCACATTTGAAATATGACAAAAGACGCCATCCAAACGCTTAATTGGGAAATCTTGCCGCATCCTCCATATTCGCCAGACCCCGCTCCATTGGATTTTCATCTGTTCCGATCGCTTTACAACAATTTTCGCGGCGTTTCGCTCAATACTGTTTTAGAATTAAGAACCTTGTTAGACGAATTCTTTGAGTCTAAATCCAGAGATTTTTATGGCAGAGGCATCGAAAAACTAGTTGAACGTTGGGAAGAAGTCGTAAATAACAACGGAGAATACATTATTGATTAAATTGCATATTGTTATCAATTAAAAGTGAGGTTTTTATAAAATTGTGAATGGTAATGAATGAATTTGATAAAACCGCAAGAACTTATTCCTCAACTCAATATATTATTTTTTTCGTCCTTGGGTTCATCCTAAAGATTAAATTGCCCCTTACCGGCAACTCACACCACCTCCAAATATATATATATATATATATATATATATATATATATATATATATATATATATATATATATATATATATATATAATATATATAGCCGAGTGTAAGACGGCCTTCAAACAGAAGCATTATGCTTACAAGCGCAATAAGCGCCGCCCATACAGCTTCACTTTTAGTGAATTTCTTCGAGCCAGGGCTAGGTTTCGGTATATTGGCGAATCGCTAACGTGCTCGATTTTCGCAAACCGGGGACAGTTCACTCTACACCGGTCTGATTCACCCAAATCTCTCTAACCTCCTCCGTTGATGGAGAATTGGTAAATGTTAGATTAGCCTTTTTTCTGGGCAGCGGAGGCCTTTTGTCTTCTGCACAGCGAGGCTTCCGCACTGTGCAGCACTACGTAGACAGCAATACGCCACGATGTTTTTCGATCTGGAGAAGGCATATGATATCGCATTGCGATACGGTATCTTGGAGACTATCCACACGATAGGGGCAAGCGGATTTATCCCAATCTTTTTATTTGAATATTTGTGAGATCGTCGATTCCACGTACAATAGAGCAGGAAGAGGTTTTCCCACAGCAAATTTTCCTGTATCACACTCTTTGCCCTGAGCATTTATACCATCACCTTGGTGTTGCCGGCATATTTTCTCGCTACGTTCTACGTGGACGAACTTTCGATCACTTTTGGCACGGCCAAGATGCCTACTCTAGAGCGTCAACTCCAACAAGCATTGAACCATGTCACTCACTATGCCGAAGCGATCAGGCTTCGCTTTTCCTTGGACGAGACTAAGGTGGTGCGACTCTACCCAGACCTAGATTTGTTTCTAAATGGGGTTTGCCTGGAAGTGATAGACTTACACCGTTTCCTTGGTCTTGTATTTGACCGACGCCTCACCTGGGAAGCTCATATTCGCATCCTCAGGGTCTCTTGTACCCGTGCAATGGACATTCTTCGTTCCGTGACGTTCAGCGCCGGGGCCGCTAATAGGGCTACTGCCTTACTTTATTATCAATCATTTGTTCGTTCGAATCTTGACTTCGGATGCGAGTTTTATGTATCCGTAGCTGACTGTGTATTGCGGAAGATGGATCCAGCATACCGGCCTCCGCCTGGCTACTAGTACTCTCCGGGAATTGGAATCTCTGCATCCCTTGATTCGTAGTATCAGTGACGCCACAGTTTTATCGAGCCTGGTGGTTGTTGAGATTATCTTCTACTCGGTTCCCTGACATGTACGAGTTGCGAAGAATGAGAGCGCCGATGAAGGCTGCTTGGCAAAGAAGATGGGAGACGGTCGAGGTGAACTTAAAGTTGGGTGCCATTGTGCTGCGACTGTCCTCATGGGCCTACTCCCCAATGCTGTGACGGTTTCATGTTGCTTTCTATCGTCTCAGAATTGGACACACTCACGGGACGCACCGCCGTTTGATGGAGCGCTGGCCTGATCCATACTGTGAAGACTGTGTTGTCTCCCAGACTCTTCGGCACATCCTTGTTGAATGCCCTAGTCTGGGTGATCTCCGAGCACGTTACCTATCCCAGTACCAGGAGGAACGGGGTCGCTACCGCTTGTCCTTTGTGCGCGGGACGAGTTCGTGCACAGCGACTTGGGAAATTTACGACTTTTGGGAGGAGGCTGGCCTCCTCCACTTTATTTGACCTTTTTGTCATTATTTTTCTAGGTCGCATATTCCTGCGCCGGAGGGAGGCGGACCTATCCCCGACGCCGGTGCAAGCTTCCTTCTTGCCTTTTTTGCTTTTTCTTGTTGTTTTATTTTTTTTAGCATGTTTACATTTTATCGTTGTTATTTTTTATTTACATATTGTTATTTTTTTTTAAAATAGCTTAGTAGTAGGCTATGGTGTATAGGATGACTTATGCCCAAGTAGGCAGTCGACAGATGGGCTACGACAATGAAAAACAATAAATCGCCCAATTATGTGCCTGTTTTCTCCATCGCCTCTCTCTCTTTCCCCCAATTATGTGCCTGATTTCTCCAACACCTTCGTTCTCTTCCCAAATTATGTGCCTGATTTCTCCAACGCCTTCGTTCTGTCCCCAAATTATGTGCCGGATTTCTCTAACGCCTTCGTTCTCTCCCCAAATTGTGTGCTTGTTTTCTCCAACGCCTTCATTCTCTCCCCAAATTATGTGCCTGATTTCTCCAACGCCTTCGTTCTCTCTTCCAATTATGTGCCTGATTTCTCCAACGCCTTCGTTCTGTCCCCAAATTATGTGCCAGATTTCTCCGACGCCTTCGTTCTCTCCCCAAATTATGTGCTTGTTTTCTCCAACGCCTTCGTTCTCTCCCCCAATTATGTGTCTGATTTCTCTAACGCCTTCGTTCTGTCACCAAATTGTGTGCCTGATTTCTCCAACGCCTTCGTTTTCTCCCCATATTATGTGCCTGATTTCTCCAACGCCTTCGTTCTGTCCCCAAATTATGTGCCTGATTTCTCCAACGCCTTCGTTTTCTCCCCAAATTATGTGCCTGATTTCTCTAACGCCTTCGTTCTCGCCCCCAATTATGTACCTGTTTCCTCCACTGCCTTTGTGTGACGTTTTCTCTAATTCGTGAACGACCGATGTAAAATTTATCACTAACTTTTAAGTGCAAAATCCCATTATTCATAAATATGGCCTGATCTGATCTAACTTAATTACATTCATGTAAGAACAACCTCTGGCTTAGTGGTTAAGATATTGGATTTATAGATCTAGGAATCTGGTTCGATTCTCCTTGAGATTGGATGCCCCAAACCTCGCCGCTCTTTAGTGACTGACTGCCAACAGTCCGTTTGCCGAGTATGACGTTTACGCATGGCAGGTATATCCACATAGGTTATTAAACACATAGCTAATCATAAGACCACTCTCTCTTCAAGCACTTCTACCCTTGCATCCACAAAACATTACATAGGCCTCTACGGAAATCACCAAAGGGATGTTTATATCTCTGCTCCACTCACGTCTAAATGGTACCTCTCAATTAGGCCACGGAGTGTTACGATGTGCTCTGATTTAATGCAAAACATCACTATTACCACTTCTTTTCTCTATTCCCCAAACGAGGAATAGCCCTGGCAGCCCTTGAGCTTGCCAGCGATTGTCACTTTAAAATATATACAATATGAATTTCTCTCCAGTGGGGTAAATTTGGCCAAAATTGAAATGGGAGTCTACTAAATTCAACAAAGATTAATAATACAGACAAATCAAACTGCTTTCAAGCAATTTGCCATCTATACACCTGGTAAATGAGGTATTGGAACTAACAGTCTAGCTGAGAAACATCAACTGAATTTGTTAAAAAGGAGTTGTTAAAAGGAGTTATAAGGGACGCTATTTTCTATGATATTTTTTCGCCTTTCTTTATAGCGGCCTCGTTTAGAAAAATGACTGCTTAAGCCCCCAGTCCAACCTCTCCGACTGATATGCCGCCCAATGTGAGTAGGTATTGCCACTTATGCTTCGTCCCATATATGCTTTACATTTTCAATGGTATAATTTTGGGGCATTAGAGGAAGCTTGTTTGAAGAATAGTCCACAGTCTCTAACAATGTCAGAAACTTTCCAGTTAATTGACGACCAGCAACCTCCACTGCACACTTTAGCGGTGGCCCATCCAAGACCACAGAGGGACAAATAACCGTCTCTGTGTATGGAGGAAGAAGTCGCGAAGAACAAACCCTCGTTAGGGAGGCAATGTCAATAAGTCATTTATGAGTCACCCTCAATAGGATATTCCTGTATTTATCTCATCCATCCATCGTCATTACCTTCAAGCAACTCCTCTATTAATCAAGGCAGCGGAAAAACGAGGGGGAGAGCCTTCCACTCTAAGGAAAATATTTATAACTAAGGTAAACCGTTCATCCTAAAACTAAAATCGTCGAAACAAACGTAGAAAAGTCCAATTATATGTCCATTAATAAAGAGGCCCAACTGCATCTCCCAACCCAAAGGGAATGAAATTTTGGTACCCTTGCGTTCCACTCCGCCACAAAAGTCCTCTGAGGAAAATATGTGGGAACACAAGGACAGGCAGAGAGTAATCTTTGAAACTCTGTCTCTTTGGGAAACTGAATGTGCCAATTTTTGACACGCTGGTCGGCTATGTCGCTATTTCTAAATGCGAAAAAAGACATCGAAAATTCAAAAAGGAGACGGGCACACGAGCATTGAGAGAGATAAACCTCCTACCAACACCCGCCCCCAAAGCTCCAAGCTCACAAGAGTGGAATATGCCGGGGCATTTAACCTTGGATCGACCAGCACTCAAAAAAAGAAATCGACGAGGATTAGAGGTAAACAAAAGTGGGCGACAGTAGCAAGGAACATAAAATTTCGAAACAAAAGAGAAAACTCAGAATCACAGGATGTTTTGACCATCATCTTTAGCGAAAGGAACATATCAAAAATCAAAAGAGACCGGACTGCTCCTCTTTAACCTTAAATAGGCGGAGAGCTAATCAAAATGAGGATGTTTATCCCCATTTAAGTCTGATGCTGTTGCTGTAAGATGGAGCAGTCCAAGCTGACTAATCCCGGCAAGAAGTCAAACGGTCCCACAGAAAGGACCCAATAATTGACCCAAGAATGAGTCTCAGTGAAAAGCAAGCCAGAAAAACTGCAAAAAAGGCTAAAAGTTATGACAGTTGTAGCTCTTCGTAGGATTTAGAGGGAAAGGACCAAGAATCGGATAATCCGAAAGTCTGTGAAAGGTGAAAAGCAGAAGAAAAACACCAAAACTTACTTACAACTACAATGGGGAGGAAATCTATTTAAATATCTATGCCTTGAAAGAGTTACCGTTCTCGGAAGATCCGACAAATTCAGAGATCCTCCAAGGAGTACATTCCACAAGTTCAAATGGTCTACGGCGCAAAGCCCGAAGAATCAGAAATTGAAGATTTCCTCCACATGGAGATGAACCACTTACAAGGATTCCTGCAGTAGACTAAATACCACAGAGTACAAGTAAATCCCCAATGGAAGATCCTCTATCAAAGAGTACCAACTACAACTGAAGGAAATGAACATACTAACAAGAAAACATGGAGACCACTAACAAAAAACTTAAACTAATAACACCATTGCATATGGAAACATCTTCGGAACAGTAGATCACGACATCATCCCTATTATTGAGAACGCAATAAACACCCACAACAAACACATTAAATACCAATCTACATAATCATTAATAAAGACCACACCGAAGAAAGGTACGATGTCGTAGTCATTGTCATCCGGAAAAAACATCCAATTCAAAAAGTTAGTAGACTTATCGAAATCCAGAACTTGGTTGGTAGCTTAACTCTGCCATCGGCAAACGAGGGACATATCACCAACACCTGATGCTTAACAACTTTCTTAGCATGTTTGTGTACGGGAGATTGACGTTGCTAGGTGGTAATTTAAACGTCATATGCGGAGCTTGTCATTATGGTAACACCGACCAGAGGTAATAAACCTGGAGCTACCTCTCGAAAGAGACTTTTCGAACTCCCTAACACATTGTTCGCCAACTAAACCGAACATATTGTTATCGAGTACAAACTTTCCCTTAATCAACAACAATTAACCAGTACCCGTGTTTCAGAGTGATCAGATCCCTTTACTTATCTAACTGGGAGCTCTACAAAGAAATGTTCAACTGGGAGCTCTACAAAGAAATGTTCAGCACCTACCATCCATCTGATATGGACGATGCAAACACGATGAAATAGATGAGAAGCTTGTTAAGATCATTAATGTCCTCACTGTAGCCGACGAGAGATGCGTCCCCATGATCTTGCACAAAATGCTGTCAAAACTTAGGTGGACGGAGGGAATGAATTAAATCGCTCGAGAACATAGAGCAATCAATAAGTAAATCCGCAGAATGTGCCATCTAAGTCTGTAGCTAAAATACGTAATCCTTGAAAAACAAAGGGATAACTGGAGTGATATTATCGGTAGGCTGGGCAGAGAAAGCACCCTTGAAATGTTTTGGAAGAATAACCGACAACTGAGAGGGTTGCTTATGAAAGCCAAGATAGAAATTCAAAACGGAGGCGAACTCATAGGGGACCCAGAAACTCTCGAGAGTAAATTAAGGAGACACTAGAAAAAGGTTTTCGCAATAAGCCCCGAGGAAAGCGAAGACTTCGACCAGAATTTCTAAGAAAAACTACTCGAAGACCTCGGCACGATCAACATGGGACCTATCTCTATCCATAAGTCTTCCAAGAAGGAGAGATGGTTAACCATGGGCGCACATCACTATTGAAGTGAACATGTCTAACATAAGGTCTTTCAAACCTATGGCGCAGGGCTGGTCTGGACTCAAGAAAAACAACTTTGTAAACGCCCCGTAGCAAGTTGTTCAAGGATCATCAAAACCATGAATGCTTCTCTGAAAACAGGATACTTCCAGGGCGGGTATGAAAGGGCTAAAGTTATCTTTGTCCCGAAAGACAACAAGCTTCCGGAAGTTGGTTAACTTCCACCTCATCTCTCATTTGAATATACTCGTCAGGAATTTCAAGAAAATCTTGGCCAAACGGCTGTAACGGAATGAGTAGGGGGGGCATTGGCGCTCCTTGAGCCCATCACACAATGCTTCACCGGTAGAAAGTAATTTTTTCTTGCTTTTCTATCATACTCTGTCATAGGGCACAGATTTACTCATAGAGCGCTCCTCTGAACCTTTGAGCTTTTCATTAACCCTTTCCAGTGATATCACAATGAGAAGGGTTTTTCCATTCATTCTGAAGTACTTATGCTAAAAAACCATCTGAGCCTGGTACCATTGCTATCAATTTTCATAAAGAACGGCATCAATAGTTACTCTTACAAAGCCTTAGGCGCAATACGTCAAGCAAGGTCTTGTCAAAATTAAAGCGACTCTAAGTTGGATCTTACCGGCAATTATCTACGGCAAATTTACTTCTTTCCTTTAGGGCCAAACTCATCCCGAGACTCACATTTCTACTCTGCTGAGAGAAACTGACTGAGTAATATCGATGGGAAATTCGAGTTTGTCATTCAGGTTTTGTATTCGAATGACCTTACTGTTAGCGATATTATTACAGCAATAATTAACGTGACTTTCTTTGTACAATTCACATATCAGTAGCATATACAAACCAACATTTAAAGCTGACTATGTACAATATTTTTTTCTGTGTGTATGATTGTTTATGTAGGGTTATGGATATTTGTATGTACGATACCCTAATGATTAAAAGTGTTACTCGTAAGTGAATTAATAAAAAATAAATTACTCTTTAAGAATATTCGTTCATAGCAGTGCCATGTTCAATTTATAACATATTTCAAATATGATCTTTTGACAATGAATGGATAAATATTTTAATTCTAGTATATAGGAAGCACTAATGTGTTCCAAATCAGGCTGAAATAAATAATTATTTGTGTCATCAGAACCACCAAAATTAACAAGATGAAAATTCCCTTTCCGTAGAACAGACCAAGCAATTAACTCTTTTGTTCTTTCTATCTTTCTTCTCACTCTAGGTCATTTTCCGCTCTATTACTTCTTTTAGCTTCGCCCATAAACTTGATAAACTTGGTTATTAATCTTGAATCAAGGTATTTTATTTAGAAACAAATAATACAGTGCAAAGAGTTGACACTTGAGACATCGATAGTGACTTTAACCCAATCATACATTTCGTAGCTTATCCTAACTTTCTGTAAATGATATGTCAATCATTATCGACCAAACGCTCTAGGCTACCTCATATGCCTTGGACACATAATCTTTTTGATATGTCTCTCATAACGAGCCGAATTGAACGCTTTCTGGAAATTAGGTTAAATAATCTATACACATTTTGACGAACATATTTTCCCTTATAAAGCGACTTCTTCTGAAACCGTATTTCTATCTTAAATTTATTTTTTTACAAGTAATCTAATAGTTTCTTGCTTACGATCGACTAAATTACTTTATCCACAACCAACATTAAAAGTTAGTTCTATAATTTGTGGGATCCATCTAATTCCCCTTATAAAAATTGGATTAACATTTGCTATTATTTTTTTATTGCTATATAATGAATGATATTATTAAAGTAAGACTAAAGTATTTACAAGAAAGTAATCTAAAAACTCAAATATATAAAAGGATAACGGGAGAAGTAGGAGATCGTAGTTAAATGGATCGAGATATAGTCAAAGGGACACGTTGATTAAACACTGCAGGTGACAAGCAATAATTGAACATGGTTGGGAGTGACTGGGAGTAGGTGAATATGTGGTAAAGGGTAAGCGACCAAACGTGGTAGGTAACAACATAAGTAAGACAGACGCAGCGTAAAGCCCCAGGAAATATACAATCTAGTTAAAATCAGCATCAGCACATTTTAAAAGAATGTAAGTACAATAAAAATTGAGCACCTAACGAAAGCACTAACCTAATTTAACTAACACGAGACCTATATTTATATGCACAATAGTGAACAATGAACCCTTGGATCCTTTGGCCGTCCTTCAAAACAGATAATAGATAAAAAGAAACCTGACAGCAAATAAAGAAGATAAAAAGCTACTGCAATTCGGTGATCCTCTTTATCTAAAATGAAAAAAAAGAAAAGATAATCTCCCCTAGATGATATGGATGAATTCCATCTGGACACGGTGATGTTAAAATTTCTAATTCATTATTTTACTATTTCTTCTTCTGTGTTAATGACCAGATATTATAGGTCAATTTTCTTAAGCTCTATAGAATATCGAGTCGGTTTTTTATTTTATTTACATCAGTATGGCATAGAACTCTTTGTTGTTTTCCTTACACATTTCAGTAAAATGTATTCTTCCTTTTTTTAATTTGCTTTTTACTCCTCGCTAATAATAAACAATATTTTGCGGTTACCATTGTCACTATTTCTTTTAATATTTGGTAATATATTTTTTTCCTTAGACTAAATTTTACGTTTCGGGGGTTCCATGGCAATCATTTCTTTTGATTTGGTGAACATTTCGTTTCTGCTGAGATTCTTTTTCATATATTAATAATATTTAAAAAAAAAATGTCGTAGCTCACGGAAAAAAAGCATTTTCAAAGCCTTTCTCACTCGATGAAACTAATAATAATAATAATAAATGTTTCACATAGCGCCCTTCAGGAGCTTGAGCTTTGGCAAGGCGCCCTTCCATCGAATCGAAAAGGCTTGGCAGAAGAGATTGGTTTTCAGAGCTCACTTACAATCAACAGGTGCAAAGGACAAGCGTAAGGGAGCAGGTTTTCATTCTACAGCTTAGGAGCGGCTACGGAGAAGGCAGGATCATCCTTGCGGCAGAGACGAGTGTGAGGAACCAAAAGCAGTAGGGCACTTCCCGAGCGCATGGCCCTTTGTTGTCAGACCAAAGTCAGTATGGATAACATATAAGGAGGAATTGCAGGGTATAGAATTTTTAATGTGACAAGGAAGACTTTAAAGTAATTCGAAATTTAATGGCTAGAAACTGCATCTCTGGAAACAGGGGTATGGCGCGCGAAAAACGTCCTCCATGGAGGAGAACTCAAGTCGCAAATTTTTTAACTAGTTCAAGGGGATAAATTGTAGCGTTGGAAGCCCTAATGAGAATAGAGTTACAGTAATCAATCCGAGCGGTAACAAAAGCATGGGTGGCTATTTCAAAACTGTTTCCGTCAACGTGGGACAAGATACGACTGAACTTACAGGGAAAGAAGATATATGATTTGCTGATATTGGCAACATGTGATTTTAAATGGGGTTGACGGTCAAAAGAAAAACCCAGGTTTCTAAGTTTGTCATAAAACTATAACGAGGAGACACCTAGAGTGAGAGAAGAGGTTACATTCTTAATATCAAGCAACATCTGTTGAGGTGGCTATCAAAAGAACTTTAAGTTTGTCATGGTGGAGTTTATAGACGTTATCCAATAGCCCATTCACTAATCGTGTCGTTTGCAGAGAAAAGATTAGTGACGGTGACGGCAAACGAATTCGGGGAAGAGGAGAGAAATATATGCGAGTCATCAGCATAGAAATGGTAGGCTAGAGATAAGCGACGCAAAAGTAGGCCTTGAGGAAGGAAGTAAAAACGGCCGAGGAAAACATTAGGATACAGCAGCTGCCCGATAGACCTTGCCGCTGATGTGAACAGAATGAGTACGAGAGGATACATAAGAGCAAAACCAATATAGTTCCAGAGACACATAGGAAGTCAGGAAGGCGGTGGAGAGAACAAAGTGATCATCGGTGTCAAATGCTGCCGAGAGATCGAGAAGTAGCAGAATTAAAGGCATTTTAGCGTCGGCCTCGCGGCGGATGGTCAGTCACATGAAAATGGAAGTCAGAAATACCAACCAAAAAATTACCTACTTAATCCATTAGAACTTTATAGCTATGCGTAATGCAGATGTTATCAAACCAATTAAGACGAGTTCAAGAAAGTATTATTGGTTTAGCTTTAATTATTACAATCATTTCCGCTAATTAATTTTACGAATTTATTCGTTGCACTTAAATCTTGTGGGCCATCTACGTCTTACGTCTTACGTCTTGAAAAAGGGAGAAAAGTAAAGTGGATAGTCGGAGTATAGTGGATAGGGTAGTTAGGATATAGCGGTGAAGAGGAATGAGTAAGAGTTAGGGTAAGTTGCTGGGTGACCAGCCATCTCTTTGGTTCTTGATCCTTATTATTTTACTTTATCTTTCGGTTGAGTGATTTGGGCTCTCGGGCCTCTGTTTTTCTTCTCTGTTCTACGTCTCTTATTTCTTATCTTCGTGCGGATTTTCCTTTTGATGATGTTGTTCCTGTGGTTCCGCATCCTTACCTTGTAGTAAATCTTGGGGGCGGTTCCTCCCTCGAGTCTGGCCTACCGCTCCTGAAATTGCCACGGTTTGTCAATCTGTATTCTTGTGGAATTTGAACTGCTCTCTTTTCTTCGTCTGACATCATAAGGTTCAGCTTGTCCCACACCTTTACCGCTCTTCTGTGTAGGGACACATTTGTGCTTGGAAGCTCGATCTTGTTGTGGAGGTCTCTTAGTCTTCTAAGTTCTCGTCTTCTTGTTTTTGTTATGATGTACACCGCTGAGTTCTGCACTTGTTGTAATTTGATTGCGCTCGTTCTTGAGAGGCGGTTCAGCGGTATAGCAGGGTACAAAAGGGTCGCTTTACAGATGGCGTTATAAATCTTCTTAAGGTTTTTGCTGTTTAGGTTCCTTAATTGAAATAACTTGGCTACCTGCATTTTTGCCTGATTTATTCGGTTTGCTATGTGCTTGCAATATCCACTACGGGTAATTTTCAGCCCGAGCACTGTTCCCTCATTTACGTACTGATACCTTTTCTCTAATTTCATGCAAAATCTCACAACAGTTTGAGACGTTAAGCATGATTGACTATTATTTCCTTTGCCCTTTATATAATAATAAAAGTTAGTAGATCACAACAGAATATTTGGGATTTATTTGAAATTTCTGTTATTTAATATTTTTTTAGGTGGGGTGATTATTAATGTAAATTTCTATTTACATACGACTAAGGTGATAGCTTACATTTAATTAGATTAATTATTATAACAAATGGATTTAACTTCCTATTATAGGACTGGTAGTTTAATGTCCACATACAAATTTTGAGACTTAAAAAGGACCAGCTTGGCAGAAGAAAAGAGTCCATTAATTATAAACATCAGATGTCGCCAACTTAATATTAAGGTTAAGGTGAAAGTTAAAAGAGTGGAAAATTTTTATCATCAAGATATGACTGAAACTCTGAAATTGGGATCTCTTGAACTCTGCGCAACGAATGTTGTGAGACAGAATAGCAATTGCTGGTGCTTTTGGGAGAAACAAGAGGAAAAGTCATTCTAATAACCTGCGGCGTTTTGTGATAAGATGATAAATGGTTATTGCATTGATGGTTTCCTTGATTCAAATTACTAACAAGTGCCTTTGAATGACTATATGGCTAAATGAGGATTCTGCCACTAGATGGCGCCACCCAGCGCCAAATCGAATGGTAGATTTGAAATCTCCAGGGTGAATGCCATGGCCATATGGGTCATTTCATGGCTCTAATTGGGTACAATTAAACTAATCCTTTTGAAAAAAAGGTAACGCCTAGACCTTGGGCTTCGCTGCAGGTAAAAAAGAGCAATATTAGTCACGATCTCGACATAAATTTGGTTTCCAGCATGAAAAAAAAACAAATTGAAGCAGTCCTAAAACAACCGGGCCGTCATTGAAAATAGTAACTGCGTCAATCAATTAACTGTATGTACTATTAAAATGGGTTTGGAATCTAAATCTTTGTATATTTCACCTTTAAATTATCATACAAGCATTAAAACAAACTTTAACGTTGAATTAGTTCTATTATTTTCTTATTTGAAAAAAGTATGTCTCAAAACTTGTGGCCATGAATATAAAAACGTAGAGGATCACATTAAAGAATTTACAAGAGCATTTTGAAAAAGATTATTTTGCCAGGAAATTCAAATCATCGGTCAGATTCTTTTAAGTTGCATCTTGTAGATCGATCTCAATATTCATTTGTGTTAAATAATTAAAATAAAAAAAAATTTCAACTAACTTTATTAGACAATATAAGATGCATATTGTTAATCACATAAAATTGTTAAAAACACGGATAATAATTTGAAAGGATTGGATGGGGAAGTAAAATAGGGGATCTTCAGTTTTCATTTTCAAATAATATATTCGCATATATTCGGCGGTATATATTTTCATTCTTTGAATTGTTCATAGCTAGTTACAAGGGAAATATTTTCGGGTTTTCTTTAGCATTTTGTTCTGTCCTTTACTCTATGAGTCATTATTCACCGCTTTCTCATTATCTTACTATATTTGATATCAACCATCCAACCTGTTCTCATACGAGGCAAGGGCAATTCATTTGTCCCATTGGTTATGAATAAGAATGCAATTAAATGCTTTATTTCGGAGGTCTTTGTTGCTTTTATAAACACACTATCTTATTACGAAAATAAATCTTATTTCAATAACAAAGAACGCTTCATCATTTTGTTCCTCTGCAGATGTAAGTTGTGGTATTCTTTTCTTTAGGGAGAATGTTTCTTGTAAAGAGAAAGCCATTTTTTTTAGAAACATTCAGCATTTAGCCGTCACCAAATATAATAAAAAAATCTTGGGACACTAATTTGAAGCTGAAATATAAAAATATCGATTGTGTTTTTGAGAAACCAAGACTTTATATGGATACAAATCATACATTGGTAAAGATTGGTTTTAACACAAATGTACCCAATAATTTAATAATGTGTTTTTCCTATGCATTTTTAAATGTAATTTTCGGATCTGTCACTCGTCTTTCCCGGAAATGCATACTTTGGCCATTGTCAGAGAGAGAGATAGGTAGGACGGAAAGAACCTGTGATCGGCTTCTTTTGAGGTAACTTCCGTTTGATAACACGCTATATAGCGAGCCTAAGGATAACGAGAGGTTCCGCGAGATGGCGTGAAGGTGTAACTTTCCTCCCGGCCTTTCTATATAGATACAGTAAAATCCACTTCCGGCGGCTCTGTATAAATAGTAAAGCATTGGTCTGGGTCAATTAGTCTTGTAATAAGAGGAAATTTTGCATAAACTTCTTTCTCTCTGCCTCACCATACCCCAAGAGCCCGAAGACAAGAAAAAATAATGAGAAAATATCTCTCGAGCTAAGCTTCCTCCCCGGCAAATACTCCCTCGATCCCTACTTTCGAGGTTGACTGTGGTTACTGGAATACAGGTTGTATTTTCCGTCATAACTTCGAACAGACTGAGTACTAATCAGCGTTAAGTGCAAACCCAACCTGTGCTGTTGGAAAGTACTCGAGCTCAGTGCCCCTACCCCCATGCTCATCTCGATCAGCCAGATCTTCGAGTGGCAGATCCACCCGGAATTGGAATCCTCTTTTGTCGGTCGTATGCGGTCGATTGTGTATACTTTAATTTATCTTTCATTTCCATTATCTTATTTTGGATTTGTATTTCATGTCAATATTTTATTTTTGATTTATCTTTCATGTCCAGTATTTTAATTTTGTTTGTACAGTAGTAAATTTTATTTTATTTCGCCCAGTTTTATATACAGAACCCTCTAGATCAGAGTTTGGGGAACTTTTGTGGGTATTACCCCATAACACCTCTTTTGTACAGCGAAATTAGCCCAGCAAATGAAAGTCCACAAAAGCGGAGAAACACAAAAATCATTGAAATTCCAAAAAAGCTAATTGAATCCATTTCTGGGAGAATTCCGTCATGCAAGATGAAAATTGTGCATTATACAAGTTAAAGCATCTTTAAAAATAACACAAAATTTACAAATATAATAAAATTAAAAATAAAATAAATGCATGCAATATGAAAATAGTAGCAGACAAATTTAATAATAATGTCATTAGGGAACTAAAACTTTTTGGAAAACTTTTTCACTTGAGGGGTTGGAGAAATGGTTTCATTCCTTATACGATATCAAAATAACGGCTTTTTTTTAAACAGCCTATTTCTGTTCTTCTTTTTTAAGTTAATGAGATTGGAAAATCTATTGTTGGGAAAATATATAGTTGCAAACGGCAGCAGTTGTTTTGTCGCTTCCTCATGTGCAATTTTGAAAGCTTTTGCAGCTCTTGACATCAAAAAAAGGACAAGCCGCGCTGTTCTGAAATTGAATGCCTGCTTCATTGTTGGTACAATAGAGAAACTTTGATCCAAACGATGAAATCATTTCCTTTGCTACAATAACATGATTTATTTTTCCTCTGCAATTGTTTGTTAAATCTATTCACATAAATAAAAATATCAGCTAAATATGAAATCTGTGCAACCCAAGACGAGTTTGCTAACTTATCCGCTGCGAGGACATACTTTGGATTAACTATAAAAATTTCCTGTTTTCTTTTGAGAGCCCAACCTCGTTTTAAAATATTTCCACGTGAAACTACTTCACTTCTGTCTGATAAAGTAGGAGTGAATATGCGGCCTCTCCATCCTCACCTAATTCACGAAAAGTCTTGTGTTCAGTGCAGATCCTTAGAAAACATTGCCAACCTTGATAACATCAGCCATGGTAGCTTTCAGTGCAGGTTCCAAATGCTTCATAACAGGTGCCTGGCGATGAATCAAACAGTAGGTCACTTCAATTTTGGATTCTCTTCTCTGCCCAAAAGAAACTGATATGACCCAATATGGCTAGACCTTCATCAAAAGACATTGCAATTTAGTTTTCCCACTTTAAATTAACCTTGTTGAATACGTCAATGCCACGAGCTCTCAACTCGAGGGGAGAACAAAACAAGATTTGCTCTTCAATTGCATCAGAACCTTTGTAGCGAAGGCGTATCATCACCTGCGTACTGCTTCTGAAATATGTACATATCTCATCAAGTTGAATAGCAAAATGTTTGCTCTTTTTTATTGAATAAATCACTTGTGCACTCGCATTTTTAGGTAAGATTTTGCAAACAAGGGCATTGAATTCACTCTCATGGCTTGTGTTTGGCCACACATGATGGCTTGACACTCGTGGTGGGTGTTGCCAACACCTGGAATCCTTGCCCATTGTACATTATTTCTAATTTAAGAAGTTGTCCCCTCGAATTGTGTTTTATTTTTATTATGAAAATGAAAATTATTTGATAGAAAAAATATAACTTTCATAATTTGCTCGCTTATCCTCCATAACCCTGTATTTTAAGAACGAGATTTTTGGAAGGTTTAAATAAGATTTTTTCTTTTAGGTTCGGTTGTTTTTTACATTTTTGATCCAAGTTATTTCTAATCATTGCTTTATAATAGAAACAAACAGGATGAGCAACTTTGACACTCCTCCTTACAAGAAGGAGCTTGCGATTCGCTGGCAGACTTTCGGTCTGTGTCCTATCATGATTCTTTTTTTCTCTATCTATATTTGCTATAATAATTTCCATGCCCAAATTTTAATAAATTTTCTGAACTTCACCATTTGTAAAGCTTTTAGTTTTAAAAATTTCAGAAAAATGCGATCCTTATATCTATTTCTGAACTTCACCATTTTATTTTTTTATATTATAAAGGAATTATTAAAAATAACTTTGATAAAAAATTTAAATAACAACCGAACTGAAAGAAAAAATCTTATTCAAAACTTCAAAAAATCTCGTTCTTAGAATATAGAGTTATGGATAAAATGGTGAAGTTGAGAAATAAATATAAGTATCGAATTTTTTTGAAATTTTTAAAACTAAAAGCATTACAAATGGTGAAGTAAGGAAAATTTATTAAAATTTGGAAATGGAAATTATTAGAGCAAATATAGATGGAGAAAAAAAAGAATCATGATAGGCCGTAAGACACAGACCGAAAGTCTGCCAGTGAAGCGCAAGCTCCTTGTGTAAGGAGGAGTGGCGAAGCAGCTCCTTATGTTAAATAATAATTTAATTTTGGTACAATTTTATTTATGAGCTTTTATTACCCCAGAGATGTACATTTTTACCCGATTTGGGGTAATTTACCCCGGTTCGCCGACCTCTGCTCTAGATATTTTGAATTAATTCTGCCAAGTATAACTAGTCCCTCTTAGAGATTTATTGAAACCCAAAGTTTAATTGCATTATTCGAGGCAAGGCTCAACTGCAGAGTTGCGCTGCTTGCTATCCGCCAACCGTTCCGAGACACGGAAAACAAACGGATGTTAAAAGATCTAACCTGACCTACGACAGCACAAATCGACCAAAGGTCCATAATAGGACAGGTTTGTATTTCCAGCACAACGAGTTTCAAATCTGAAAACTACACATATAACTGCATAAGAAAAAAACATTATCAAAACTTTTTAAAATATCCAAAACCAGACCAGACCTAACCTGGTAATTTAAGACGACAATAGCGCCGCCTACTTTAGGCTATTCTGCAAAAAATGAAATTTTGGGGGGGATTTTTTAGGTACTTTTAAAATGGGTGGCTTCACCCCCATACCACCCACTTAATTTTAGGGGTTATTTCCCCACACACCCGGCAACTTTTAAAAAAACTCGTAATATTCCTAATTCGAAAGCCTACCATCAGATATTAATGCAAAAGTCGATTGCTAAATGTCGTTAGGCCTCTAATTTGAATCAAATCCTTGCGCAGAAAACAGTTTATAAATAAAAGGCTAGCACTTGTTCAAATCCTGGGATTAGAAATAAACGTGCCCTTAAACGCACTAACGGAATATTTTCCATGTTTTTTTCACCCTTTCGAATCAGTTAATCCCAACCTAACACAGCCACCGCACGTCATTATACCATATAAACAACAAAAAAGAAGAATCGTTCGAAATATATGGAAATCTAAAATGAAGTGTTATTGGGTAATCGGAAAAAGACGCATGCGCAGATCGCCTGAAGATCTACAAAAAGCCTGGTATTAGTCAAATATCGCCAAAAGACGCATGCGCAGATCGCCTCCAGATCTCCTAAAACCAGGTCTAAGCGAAAGACTTAGGCCAAAAGCTGAAGGAACGATGCCAAAAATGCCTCAGAAAGATTCAAATTTAGCAAAATAACAATATATTTTCGAAAAGTGAATAAATACATTTGAATTAAGTTCCGGAAATTAAAAATAATTTTTAGAATTAAAAACGTTTATATTTTTGAAAATTACAAAATCGTATTTGTGCTAAAACTAATCTTAACCCATACATTTACGTATCATACTTAAATAATTATTTTTACAATAAAATGAATATTCTTTTATTTATGATTAGATATAGGCTAAAAAACAAAGTTTTGTCATAAATAGTACAATATAAACGTAACCTTCCTTAATCCAAGCTACTTACCTTATCTAAAGTGACCAAGCCTAACTCTTTCTGAAGATCTGTAGCTATAAGACGCTCGATCTGTTCCTGCGGCCACATAAGGTCACGCATAAGGTCATTTACGCTGCCACGTAAACTACCGGGCACACGCTGGGAAACGTTTACTAATTGTAAGTATACTACAATATATGATAGGGAGAGTGCGCCACTCTCCTAAATCTTCCTTAACCACACAAATAACAATAACAATGGTCAACAGCCAAATAGGTTCACATATGAGATTATGCTCACGCAACTAATTTCATATTACTGAATTTGAATTTGATATTTGTTTTGTTTTATCAGACGCCCGCTAGATAACGATATTAAACACGACATAGATAAGCTCATAAGAAATTGTACCAGAAAGCATAAGTTCAAATCCTTTATAATTGAAAAAATATAAAGTTCTAAGATTGCTCCTGAACTTTGCTCTTTCGTTTGTACAACTCGCTCTCTTCTCATTGCAGCGTCTAGCAATTGTCGCGCATCATGTTAGGACTGAATTGTCCCTGATACCTGCTCTCTATTACCGCGATGTCTTGGTCAAATCTTTCACCGTGTTAATCACTAATGTATCTAAAGTTATCTGGGAAAAAATCAATATGAGAGTGGAAAAAATGCAATTTCAAGGACATCCTTGCTCCCAATGCATGATAATTCTGCAGCATGATTGTTGTGGAGAAATAGCTACATTAAGCATCCTGGAGGAGTATAGGTACATTCAAGCCCCCCTCCGCCCTCATGAGGAGAAGCGTGGGAAAGGTAGCCGGCGAAAATGCTTACCATGTGTGATCTCCCCGCCGCTGTGGACAGTTGAAGCTAACATCTGTTTGAAGGCGACCACCTAAGGTCCTTAAACGACGCTCTAACGATCGAATTACCTACGAGACCCATAAACCCGTGGTTATGGAAAAAAAAGCGGTGCGAGTCAGAAGGCACGCCAAGTAGCGGTGCGGTTGCGAGCCTATAATTTGCGAGCTGACTTGGGCACCCCAGTGCCACCTCAGGAATTCTCGCTCTCCCCAGATGCTAACTCACCATTCGCTCCCCTCCCCCCTTTTGCCTCTGTGGCCTGGTCACTTCCCCCTTTAGATGGGGCGGCAATCCGCCTATAAATAAGCCCCACAAAGAAAGAGAAGAGGATTATCTGAAGTCGATACGCCAGAATAGGATTAGTTCGTGAAGATCGATCCATCGGCCAGACAAGAAGATTATTAGAAGTCGATTCGCCAGAAGAAAGATTAGTTCGTAAAGATCGATCTTTCAGCCAGACAAGAAGATTAAAAGTCGATACGCCTGAAGAAGGGTTAGTTCGTGAAGATCGATCCTTCAGCCATACAAGACTATTTCCGTGAGAAACGATAGGATCAGATTGAGAAAATCGATCTTCCCCTTTCCGGGCCGTATTAACCTAAATAGTCAAGTTTTAAATCGGTGCCATACCGAAGAAGCCTTTTCAGTCTGCAAAGAAGTCCGACTGAAGAAAAGCAAAGCCGCTCACACTCGAGTGATTCTCACATCTCAAGCACCGTAAGAGTGAGAGGAGAAGAACCCTGCCCCAACGAGCTCCCGTTCTTTAATTACGTTGAAGAATCAGCCCCCGTCACAGGCGACGAAAATTCCACTAGCGACCACCACACTTCAAAGCGAGAGATAAGTCCTCCAGCGACATCCGGCAATCCCTAATACCTACCTGTAAGTTAACAATAACATTTATATCTCTATTGCGATAGTAGAAGTTTAGTACGTCCCACGTTTTAAAGGAGAGTAGAAACCATTATTCTTGAACCTAGGTCATATGTGTTTGTAGATGAGAGTACGTTAATTTAATGTTTTATGCTAATCAAATAGGGTCGTGATAAAAATACTAATTGGCAATTGGTATGTTTACTGGAAGCCTACTTGTTTATGTTTGTCATTGAAAGATCTTTGAGGCCAAAGATAGAAATGTGTTTACTGTTGGTTTGTAATATTTAATTTAAAATACATGTTTATTTTGGTAGATTCTGGTGTTTCCTCTTATCCTTATGTGTTTAAAAATAGCTCTTCCTTAAGAACTAAACCACTAAAATAGCACTCTTAGAACAAAGCCTACTTCATCATAGAAGTAACTCACGCCCCTTAAAGCATACCGCTACTAAAAGGGTGTCAAAGAGTAGAGGGATCAAAACCAAGGGTCATTCTACGACAATTGTAATGATTTCTTTGTAGTTGTCAGCACGATAGTTTCCAAGCAAAAGCTTTGACACATTGATAAATGATTCCCATTAGTTTTTCTCTAGTGAGCTCAAGGTCTTGGTGAATTCGCTATCATGAACTAGTATGAGAATCTGTGGTCGATTCAAGACACCTGTTTTAACTTGTCTTCGGAAATCACACCACCTAGTTTATGACATAGGTATCGAAAACCAGCACTAGGTTGATCCATAGCCTTGATGAAATTTTTACCCAAACCGAGCTTTAGATGCAGTGGAGGCAAAAATATCGTTTCTGGATCTAATAGGGGATTGTAAACATAGTTTAACCTTCCAGGCGCATCTCTTGGTCTTATCGGCAATTCTTTTCTCACATAGGGCTGTGCATCAGCTCTGCTGTCCCACAAACCCCAAAAGCACGTGTACTTTGTGTAGCTACTCTGAAGGTCCATTAGTGAACAGATGACTTTGAGATCCCCACATATCTTCCAATGATGTTTTCCTACTTATAGTGGCTAAAAGAATCTTCATTGTTTCATAGCTTTTAGCCATCTATGCTGCATGTGCTAGTGAACAGATGGAAACCGATTGCCATTGTGCAAAAGAACAGCTTTCAGTCTTTTCTAGATTCTATAAACTAAAAATGCAGAGAGCTCTCTATGTCACTAACGAGTGGTAGTGATACGCACTCCAGCTTCCAGCCGGTTACGCTGCTTTAGTCTGGATCCCCGAACTTCGGCCTTTTCTTTTGATAAGTCTAGGTTCCTGGTGAGATTATGAAGCGCTTCTTGAGTAAAGAGTTTAGGTCTGATATTGCCTGAGTCATCCTGGTAGTCGTCTTCATTTGAGCTATAATTAGAATCGGAATCACTCATCAATTCTTGTTCAGTCGGTTGATTTAGGACTGGAAGTTCAGCTCTGTGCGGAACTGGTCGGATTGCAGAAGCAATATTGGGGTACTGCACCTTGCCTCGTGTTTTTATGTTTATTCCTTTGATGTTTGTGAGACATAAATAGCATGCTGTGGTCTTTGGGTTTACGCCATATCATTGAGACAGCAAATGGCATTCTTGAGCTTCGCTTATCGCACATCTACTCGCTCAGGTGGTTGACACAAGACTTACAAGCTATATGGGGTGCCCATTCTTGTCTTAGTGACCCAAAGGACATTTAAAGTAACTTTTGTAGTTCAGTCGAACAGCTTTTGTGATTTGGTTCTTGAGGCTACCAGGATTGAAGGCACCATAAATGTAACAAACTCGATCAGCATCGTTCACGCACTTGCCGCGTTCCATATTTTGTTAAGTTCAGAGCAATTAAAAATTAGGGGGTTGTAGATATGCATTATCATATACCAGCAATCTGAAACAAAGAAAAAAGCACAAATTAGGAAAACGTTATTGTATAAGTAGAAACAAAGAACATATAAATTACTGTATGAATAACATGGTGCACCAAATATATAGATATGCTGGTTTGGGAAAACTGAGCACGATACAGCTATAAGAACGTCATTATTGAATTCAGCACATACAATTACCCTAGAATCAGATAAAAAAGAAATATAATATACACGTTTTAAATTGAGCTAAAGAATGAAAATTATCTTAAATTTTTCAAGATTTTTGTCTTCTATACATGGCATGTGTAAGCTAACAATAGTCGAAATCAGCGTATAATCCAAATAGCCAAATGCGTTAAATCATTGGTATGTAGATGAAATTTACCCTAAATATCGTCTAAGATTGACATAATATTGAGGAACCTTCTTAGGAAAGCATCAAAATACGAACAATAATTTAATTTTTTTATTGTTTTTTTTCTTTGGAAGAATTGTAAAGTAAATACACAATATTGACAAGCCTCTAATGATCCAACTTTCAAAGATAAATAATAAAATAAATTAACATAATAGGTAGTTAGAATTTGATCGATTCACATCTACAATTCAATAATTGTAGAAAAAATTTTATATCAACAAACCTAAGAATTCAGAAACGTCTAAAATATTCTTATCTTTGGATAAAGGCGAAAATTTTCTAATCTTATGTGTACACTAACAAGCTTTGATGCCAAAACTGTAAAGTCTCTCTTAGTAAAATTATTGAAAATTCTCCCTTGAAGTTCGTTCGTCCTTCCATGCATTTCCATGCCCAAAAATACCAATTAATTCCGACACATTAGTAAGCATAATTGATGTAAGTGATCAACCAGAAAGATTTTAAAGCGAGAGTGAAAATATAAAATTAATAAGGAAGAATTTTATGTGAAACCACACTAAAAGCTGTGCGAGAAGAAAAGTCTGAATATTGATTTCCTCTATCCCATCATAGTTACTAAGAACCTGCATATTGATTCCAACTCTTTAAATAGCATAGATAATTTAGAAAACATCAAATATGATGCATTGCAGTTAATGTTCCATTGACTCGTCAACATAACCGTACTATGGTGAATAGATTTGGTAATTTCAACTTTCGGATTGTGCTCTTTCTCAGCACACTTCTTAGGTAGACATTCACTAATACAATATCAGTACAGTCTTTTCATATTAAATCCACTGTAAATACCATCAACAATAAAGTTCTACTGTGATTTATAGTATCATAAAGAGGAATAACAGAGATTGACTGTCATTGATTGAAGATATTACTTGTTTTCCTACATCTTTTGCTCAAATTAAAATTCTTTAGAACATTAAGCTACTTAATTTTGGTCTTTTGATTCTTTCTGGCCACACATAAAACTGCCATTAACAGAGAAGTAGGTTTGACGAACTTATAACCAATTTTATTTGGCTTTAGAATCAAGCAATTAAAAAGCCTCGTAAATCTAACCCCTCATAGTAAACGTTAATAAAATATAAAGTACAAAAGTCTAAAATTCCTTTTAAATACTCGTTTAATTTCCATCAAAAAATTGCAAAGAATATTCTTTGATATTTGCTCCTGATAGTGTGCAACTTCTATCGAAAAAAACAGCGGGTAAAAAAGTAAGAGAAAAGTCATGTCAATTTGACAAAGATAGAGAATACTAAGATAAATGAGGCCATAACCAAAAAAGAATATATTTAACTCAGAGAATATTCAACAAAATATTAAAAATAAGAATATATAGCTTTATTCTAAGTAAATGACTGCATCTACGACTCACAGTACTTCACAATTTGTCGCATTGTTCAACTCTCATTTTATTACATACTTCTTCAAATATTTGCCCCCAAACCTTCCTGTGATTGGAAATATGTTCCACACCATAACCCTACCTATCCAAATTTAACTTTTTACATTCATGGGGGATTCGATCTTTCACTTTTATAACTACTCAGATGCTACTTCCAAACCGAACCGAACAAATCAAATTTGTTTTCCTCCCTGAAAAAGACTTTTCTACTTATCCCCATCCCTCAGGCCCAGCTCACTAGCGAAAGCCAACCTATCTAATTTATTATTTTAACTTATGAGGTGATTCTTAGCAGAACAGCTTGAAATGTGTTCCACCTCTCTCTAAACAGGTGAACAGCCATATTTTAAAAACTACTGATATATCTATATTTTCTTAGATGCCGTCTTAAAGGTAAAATTAAAATGATTTAAAGATAACAGAAAGGTTTAAGTGACCGACAAGGGATGTTAAAAATAATTGATTTTCAAATCCAAAGTAGGTATAGCCCTAGAAGTTAGATTGTTCGGACACATAACTCAATGTACGAATAAAACATCATTTCAGTGTCCTCTGTTTTTGTGTTTAATTTATTCTTATTTTACTTTATAAGGATTTATTAAATGGGCCATTCTATAAACTCATATATATTCTATAAGCTCATTATTCTTTTAATTCTTGTGGATACAAAAAAATATTAGACTAGCGGTCGCCAACCTGTGGTTCACCAACCACTGGTGGTCCGTGAAAATATTTAGGTGGTCCACGGAAAAAATGTGTCATTATTTATATTTCATGAACATTCAAATAAAAAAATTACGATTAACAAAACTTATCATAAACATAGATCAGATGAATATATGGGAGAGAAGGGTCTCAACCGGCAAGTGGTATCCATTATTCAACAGCACTTACAGTCACTGACAGAATATTTTTATTTTTATTACCCAAGTGAAGAAAATCCTAGGCCTGGAAATATGTGGATAATAGATCCATTTGTAGCTAACATCGAAGAAAGCAAATTGAGCATGAATGAAAAAAAAAGCCCCATCGATCTATCTTGCGACGACAGTCTCAAAGCTAAATTCAAGTCATCTTTATCAAGACCTCATTTCTGGCTCTCTGTAAAAAATGAATACCCATCACTGAGTGAGGAAGCAATGAATATTTTGATTCAATTTTCAATAACATATTCAGGCGAAAAGAAATTTCATCAGTCACAGTAATTAAAACTCGGTACCGCTCTCGGCTTGAAATAGACGCAGCTCTCCGTCTTGCAGTGACGTCATTGGAGCCGAATCTCCACATACTGAGGTCAAATAAACAGCAACAGCCATCACACTAAAAATGGGTAATATTTAACTAAACTTCACGGGTTTGGGGGGAATAATTACTATATAACTTTTTTACCTTTAAAGTGTGTATTTCGTATTAAAAAAAATAAAACTTTTATGATTAATATTGTATAAATATATTTACAGTACCTTTTAATCTAAATTCATATTAGTGGTCCGTCAAATAAAAAATTATACATTTAGTGGTCCATTAAGTTCTAAAGGTTGGCGACCGCTGTTCTAGACACAGCCATTAACCTAAGAAAATTGCCCGTCAGGGGAAAAATTTTAATAAAATAGCTGAACCAAAATGTCTTACTTTAAATTCCACATTATTAACGAGACCAAGCAAAAGAGAGAAAATAGATGGGGAGATAATCTTAACAAATAAGCCACAAACTGAAAGAAAATTGGCGTAGATCGGCCAAATTTCAGAAATAGGAGAAATCATTTCTTATCATGAAAGCCGAATACGCGAAATTGATAAATAAGCCAAAGTGGAGACGATATATTGCCGAAAACTTTATTTCTAATATCAATCTCATTACTCCTTATGCATCAATAATAGCTTTACTATGTCGATCAATGAAGTCATATATTTTTTTGTCAATGAGTAAATAATATTTTAATCCAATCAACCTCAGGTCCTACATTGACTCCCGCAGATGGATTATATTTCAGAGCTGTTGGTCCCACGAATTCTGCGGCGGTTTATAAAATGGAAATCTGCTGATTGAACAAGGTATGCAAATATAAATGTAATAATAACTTCAGTGATGGCTGTGTAAGTTTTTGCCAAAGATTAGAATATATAGAGAGAATTTGTCTTTGAATAATATATCTATATTTGGAAAAAAATAGTTTTATCCTAAAAAAGAGTTGATCACATTTATTCGACCAGGAAAACAGAGAGGGAAACTCCTCGTCCTCAAATGAATAGAAGATCGAGAAAATTAGACTATTTCTTACTAATACTCTATTCCATATATTCGCTTTCGTTTTATTTTTGCTGATGTCAATCATTCTAGATAAAAATATTCCTTTGACTATTATTAGAAAAAAACAGAAACGGAAAAAAGAAAATGTGTGAGGGAGGATGTTTCTAGAGTTGACAATTTTAGATGTAGGAAGGTTGAAAATTTGATGACTAGTGCACCTTATCCTTCTACCTAATCATTTTGATTATTGAAAGCACATAGTATGCAATTGAATGTTAAATATGGCTTACGACTGCTTGCCGTAAAGTGAAACTCGGTTGCTGAAATTGATATTAGTTTGATCTTATAATTTCATGACGAAATAACAGGCCAATTTGGTAATGTCAAATAAATAAAAATAATATCATATAAGTATTAATAATCATTAAATCTGAAAGAAATTTATGTAGCCAACAAAAAAATGCCGACACCAAAATACAGAAATAGAAATAGAAACAGGTAATAATCAAAAGAGTCAACAAAACTTTTCAATAATTTTAGGATCACAAATGATATATAGAGCTAGATATCACTCGCCTATTATATGAGGATGATGTCTTCCTAACTTCCCGTAGAAAATTCGAAATTTTGTACCCCTTTAAGCTCAGATATGTAAAGTACCTTCTGTTTAAACAATTTATAAAGGAATTTAAATAGTCAATTAAACTAACACAAACAACCACCATATAAAAACCTTTAATCATAAATTGCATATCACGATATTAAGCAATTCAAAATGGCTTGAAACGAAATAAAGAATATTATATTTGTCCATATAGCTCTTTCAATTTGTAAATTACCTGTGTGAAAATTACATAATTATTCACACTACCAAGAGGGGTAACTAAACCAAAATTCCTTTTATATACATGCCATCTTTCCTACATGTACATTCATAACCATTGCTCATGCCAAATTTTGTGGTTCCTAAGATCTATTTTTTCAGATTATTTAACTCCACCATTAATATGATGATGGTACATCATACGCGACACTCATAATGAAAATTGAGTGATTACTTAATTTCGTTTTGCCTTGATATCAAATTCAGGAGCAAACCGCGACCGATGGTCTCTGAATCTCAATACGTTTTTTGGGGATGGCCACAGGTTATTGATCGGATTATGATTGCCAGAGTCACGCTATAGATATATATATATATATATATATATATATATATATATATATATATATATATATATATATATATGGTAGTGGCAGTGTCTGAGCAGCCTTGGTAACTAAGTTCAATGAAACTTAGCTTTCTATTGATCCTAAAATTTCATGTATTATCCAAAAACACGTTATGGATCGTTCGTAGGAGCTACTCATTGGGAACTTTTATACTATTTTTTTTTCTATGGGTGTTTGGGGGTCAAATTCCTCTCTTTCAAAACACTTTTCGACGAGTTCACATTTTCGGAACAAAATAATCTAGGCTTCAGAGTATGTATGGAGGAAACTATGAAACGAGAAGTGTGGAGCAAAATAAAACTCTTTTTAATCAAGTGGGCTAATGAGAATATCACATCCTTTGCCCAATGATAGTCATCTGTAGGGATATGAAAATGTGTTTTCGAGGTAAGAGTAAAAATAAACTTATTGGGGAGAATAATAGTGAAAATTATCCGTTAAAGGATTTCAAGAAAATGGAATTATCGATTAAATTTAATAAAATGTAAAAGATGCTTGGCTTCTTCGGTTTGCTCATAGCTCATGATAATACCATGGAATTTGCAAATATAGAAATTCCGTTTGTGTATGTTAGGAAAGCAGTCACATATTAGAAAGTAGCGGATATACTAAGCGGAGGGATATAAAAAAATAAGGAAAGTTAAATTTATTTGTGAATGAGGATACCATCTAAATGCCATCAATCACTGAAATGAGTAGCATTTGATTTTGCTTACCCAACGAAAATTTTTAAATTTAAAATAAATAATGTATATTTACAACAAGGAGTTAAAAACATTCATGTGTGATGTGTTTTGCTAAGTGAAGCTGATATATTGATAAATTATTATCTGATAGTAACTTTTGCAAAAGATTCACGTATCGCAATACACAAGATCTAACAAAGATATGAATGGATGACATTAGTACTTGTCATTCAATCATTAATTGTGATGACGTGTGGAAAATAAATTTGAAACTATTAGCAAAGAATATATTAAATTTTTAGCTTCATTCCTGATTTAGCAATTAGGTATTGTACTCAACTAGGTAAAATTTAAAGATTTTAAATGAAAGGAATAATGAATCTTAATTAAAAACATAGAGTATGAAACATACAGTAGGTGAACAAAATAATGACAAAACCCTGCTGATTTATATGTTGATCAGAACATTAATATTACATAAACTTTTGAATTTAGGATAAATATTTTTTTGCTTTTAGAATCGTCTTTTGTTATAATTTAACACTTTACAATAATTCGAAAAGAAAATGTAAATTTTAATAGATTATATTAGGAAGGAATTATAAATCACAGTTCAAAGTTAACGATAGCATTTAATCAACATCTAGTAATTTAGATTAAGATAAAGACTGTTCCTCGAATCTTTAACAAAGCGGGAATGGCTGCAATTGCCAAAGCAATTTTTTCGGAAATCAAAATTAATCACTTAAAATCTGGACTATAAGAATTTGATATTGGAAAAGAAAGAATGTGATAATGTACGAATTTTCCTCTATAGTATGTTCATTTTCTGACAGAGTTTACGGTAGAAGGACACCTACAGAAGCTCATCATCCTGATTGTTTCATTCCGACAATTAAGCATGACGTGAAATAGTGATGAGTTTGGTGGCAATATTCTGAAATTACCTTGGGCCATTAATAGTCCTGTATGACTAGGCGAATTCACAAGGCTATTTGTCAATTTTGTGCGACCAGTTGCATCTCGTGTTGCAAAATTTCTTGCTTACTACCATTCTAATCATTTAAGACACAAATGCATCTATTCATAGCCTGAAAATCGTTAAAAATTCGTTTGAATGCCTGAAGATGACATTGAATAATTTGACTGGCAACCGGAATCGTTCTATGCTAATATAGTCGAGTATATGAAGTTTGAAAGGTAGCAGCAACCAATTAACTCGTTCCTTCCAACAGTGTCTCTGAAAGAGCATGAGTAGTTATTTCTCGAAGAATGGGTTAAGATTTTTATATTTAATTTTCGAAAGCCGTGGGAATAAATTTATTGACTCTATGATGATTGTATTATTAATAAAGAAAAGCCAGCACCATATTAATAATTAGAACAGTTTCCACTATTTTCTCATTTATATAAAAGAATGAATAAATCTGAAATTCTAAGTCAAGCAGTTTTAAATGATCTTAGACACCACGTGATTAAAAATATTTTGGAAAGCGGTGTCAAACTGACTTCGAAAAACTAAAAAAAAAATACCTTTTTAGAATGAATGGCCATAAATATTTGAGAATCTCTCCTTTCTGGAAGACTCAGCCAATAGTTTTTATGGGCTCTTTATAGGAAAACTGCTTTTGAAACAAAGGGTGAAACGGACCGCAGTTATTTTCTGGATAGGCATGATCACATTTATCAACTTTTGATTGAATTTTTGAAGTTTAAACGATATCAAAAGATCAACAACTTTGTATGCTAGCGAGACAAGTGGAATTATTATGCAAAAAGAAGGAAAGATTTAGACTGAGATTTTCATTTTATCGAGTCAAGCGTTGCAAACGTTCTAAATGACGCAAGAGCATCATATAACCTTTAACTTTTATCTCCCTCTTTTATCCTTGCTTTCTTTTCTGACTTATGCTATAGGAACTTTATGGCATATTTTCATGAAATATTGTTTTTTTTCCCTTTCGTGTACCATGAATCAGAAATTAAGTTTCTTAGTTACTACCAAACACTTGGCTGCTTCGTTCAGCATTTTACCAATACCAGGCAATGGCTTCACCGGGAGATTGCGCTTCGCTAATAAGATTAAAATTTAAAATTTCAAAAAAAGCAGCCAAGATTAATTTTTTATAAATTTTCTGAACTTTGCCAATTATAATAATTTTAAAAAGGAACTCTAAACTAAATTTCCCCCCTTTCAAAATATCCCCTTGCTAAAATATAGAGTTATAAAAGAAGAAGACATGTAAAAACAAATTTTCTAAACTTTACCATTTGTAATTCTGTGGGTTTTGAAAGATTCACAAAATTTCGATACTTTATATTTAATTCTGAACAACCATTTTGTTTTTTTCATATTATAAAAGAATCTCTTTCTTAAATTATAGAGTTAGTGATGATGATGATGATGATAAGTGAGTTTGGTTGTATTTACACAAGATTACTTTTTATTTCTCAGTCAAACGTTACGTGTTTAAACGTTTTAGAATACAAATTTTCCTTTTAAAACTCGCACTCTTTGTATTCTTAAGATATTTATTTTCTCAATATGCTAATTATTATATCTTTGGTCTAGTATTCTTTCAGTTACAACGAAGAACATATGTGATCATCGGTGGGTAGAAGAAAGTAATTAAACTTTAGCTAAAACAATAAATATATAAAACATGGCTCATTGCTGTGTCGGAACCTACATAAACTGATACAATAATATCATTGGCTACTACTCGTATGTTTTCTTGGTATCATCAATATAAAAGCGAACTACAGAAAAATGACTTCTCTAGGTTTAATATAATTTCTGGTTTGATTCGAAATGTTTACGTTCTGGACAAAAGTTGGAGATAGATAGATCTTCGCAATGTATCTTTACTCTTTATATACTTTCTTTTAATCTGTAATTCTCTTTTCTCTCTTGCGATTAAGATTTCAAGCTCTAATAGACAGACTATTTTGTTATTAGTAATCCTGTTTTCGCACATTTGTAAAACTTGGTACAGTATGTATTTTATCCTTAGTGTTTTATCACTAACCTAATTGTTTTAAATCTCCTACCTTGCCATAGCGTTCTGCTCTTTACCTGTTGAGTGATTACAAAGTTGTTTCAATGTTTGATAATATGTGGTCAGAAGAATAATGTCTATCAATTTAGTTTCATTTATTAGGCAAAAATAAAGAACTCACCTAATTTAAGTAAAGGCTGCACCTGTTTTGTCGGTATATTATGTTATTCGGAAGATTTTAGGTAAAAAAAATGTGCAAAAAGAAATTTGGGTTCAATTAACTTCTCTTCTAACTAAATTACATTACCTGAAAGTATAAGGTGAGGCAAAAGGGACGAAGGTTTTTAAAATGCCTATTACTTCTTCCCAGGAGGATAGACATATGTCCGACAGCAACCATTCTGTCCGAGGTGTCTAAGCATTTTTTTCTTTTCAAGTGAAGCTATGCCGCTGTGGACGATAGAGCATCGCCTGTTTTCCTAAGACACTTTCGTAAAGAATAACGAGTGTCACAGGAGTTCAGCGTGAGCTTCGTCGCTGATTTAACATTTCCCGAAATCAAGCTATTCCCACTCTTAACAGAAACAAACGTTAGGCCCTTACACTTTATACACAAGGTACGCTAATCAATAGCAGACCGTTGAGGGCCCCACGCACGGTACGTACCCCAGAAAATTGGTAATGCGTCAAAGAAACTTTGCTACACAGTCCGAATCATTCTATTCGGAGGGATGCTACTGAAGTTGGTATCGACAATCGTTCAGTAAGGCGTATTTTTCAGGAAGCTCTGTATTCTCACTCCTAGAAATTGGCCATTTCTTACCATTTGAAAGCTGGAGACTATGCATAGCGGCTTAACTCCGCTCGTCAGAACGAAAAAATTTGAAGCAAATGACAACCTTATTTTGTTAATGAGTGATGAACCTCATTTTCATCTCAACAGCATTGTCATTTTTGGAGTCTTGAAAATTTAAG
Source organism: Ceratothoa steindachneri (assembly GCA_963969495.1). Classification (NCBI taxonomy): domain Eukaryota; kingdom Metazoa; phylum Arthropoda; class Malacostraca; order Isopoda; family Cymothoidae; genus Ceratothoa; species Ceratothoa steindachneri. The sequence goes on from OZ018326.1 coordinate 150,874,370, forward strand.
ACAACTGCATTCAAGGCCCCTGCACAGCCAAAAAGTGACGTTTAGCTGTGCTTTTTGGAAAATCTGGCGTCATTTGTATATAGGAGGGGCGGTCAATAAGTTTTGCAATTCAGATATAAGGAAACGAGATATGAGAAAAAGTGTTTTATTATTTTTCAACATAACTACCCTCGACTTCAATGCACTTGCGCCACTTGTCCCTGAGGCTTCGAATTCCCGACAACCAGAAATCTCCCGAATGATGTTTAATCCACTCCTGGACGGCGAGCTGGACATCTTCATCGTCCCCAAACCGGCGTCCACGCAGTGCAGCCTTGAGCTGGCGAAATAAAAAGTAGTCGCTAGGGGCCAGATCTGGACTGTAGGGGGGGTGGTTGAGGTCCCTCGAATCCGCACTCGCGCAGGGCAGCTTGTGCAACTCTGGCCTTGTGGACTTTGACGATGTTGATGTTGATCATGGGGCGTGAAGTTTCTAGGGACCCAACGAGCAGAGACCTTGGTCATTGCCAAATTGTCGCGGATGATGTTGATAACACTTCCATGTGATATTCCAAGTTCTCGCTCGATTTCCTCGACCTTCACCTGTCGATTTTCGAGGATCATCCTCTCCACATGAGCCACATTGTCCTCGTTGGTCACGTCTGACAAGCGTCCTGGACGGGGTCAACTTCAAGGGACTCACGCCCATGGCGGAACTCCCTATTCCAGCGAGTAATGGTTGCATAGGAAGGGGTGGTGTCGGTGTACACTCTAACCATGCGTTCATGAATCTTTTTTGCATTCTTGCCTTCCTTGGTCAAAGATTTGATCACTTCGCGGTGCTCAACCTTCTCCATTGTTGAAAAATGAGTGATTGACGATCTGCGATCAGCTACTGATTCTTAAATAGACGAGGCAGACGCGTGCGGCTGCAGGTCCTGCCTTGTCATAACTTGCCTAACACCCCTACAAACAGCCATCCCACTTCGTATGTTTTGCCCTACCGATTCGCAAAACTTATTGACGGCCCCTCGTATTTTTGAAGATTATAATGAAAATGTTGTTACTGTGAACTCTGAACGTTACATAGAGATGATAAACAAATTTTTCGTTACTGAATTACGAAGAAAACGTATTTTTATCCAACGGGTGTGGTTTCGGCAGGATGAGACGACGGGCCACACAGCCAAAGCATCAATGGACGTTCTTCACCCTCTCTTCGGTTACTGCCTCATTTCCAGGTTTGCTCACACTCTTTAACCCCCTCGCTACCCTGATTTGTCCATCTGTGATTATTTTTTGAAGAGAGGAACCTTAAGTTATGTGTGGATGAGCATAAGCCCCGTAGATTGGATGATTTGAAGGAAGGTATTCGTGCGGAAGTCGACCAAATCGATAGAGCAATCCTGAAAAGAATAGAAGCCAACTTCCAAAAACGCTTCAGAAAGGCATCAATGAAAATGGACACCACATGGGGGATGTTGTATTCCACACTTGAATTTGTCAAATGCTAATTCAGTACTAACACATTAATGTCAATAAAATTTATTTAAGTTAAAATAAATGATTTGGGAAATTTTTAATAAATGTCTGTACTCTCTGCCTCACGTTGTAATATAGTATAAACTCAACAAAGTTTTTCGCTGTAAAATATTCTGCTAAAAAACTTTGGTATATGGCGAAAGCTTGTTGTTATAAGGTCCGACTTACGAGTTTTGTAAATGAAATATACCGCCAAATATCGTATTATTACAGGTTGTAATAAGGGAAAAAATAATAAAATAATAGAATATAGAATCAATTTCAGTCTGGGAAAACTTTAGCCGAGAATGGACACTAGAAAGCTTATATTATTTCCCGAATTTATATTTTTTTTTAAATAAATCAATGGTTGTTAAAATGGCTTATTGTTTAGACTGATGGTGTCTAAGAATTAATATATTGCGATAAACAGCCTTGTATCCATTGAAGTTTATAAATTCGGCAGCAGGAAGTATATTAGGGTAAAGGATAGCCTAAAAAAATCATAAATAATTAGGATATGAAATTTCTAGTAACCTTGCAACCACTACCAGCCTTAAATGCTATGCATATTTGTGCCTATGATAAATTTGGTGTAAATTCCGAATGAAGAAAGGAAAATCTCATGTTCTCATTGGAAAGAATAAGGAAGGTTAATGAAGGTAACGCACTTTGGAACTAATAGATTGATAATAAGTAAATAAACTTTATTGTTACCAGGGAAGAACCAAAGCTTAAGTACTTATACAACTGGGAGAATATTAAATAATTATTTGAAGATTTATAAGAAATTTTTAACAGAAGGAAAACTTATAACTTTGTGGTATATACCAATTATCTTCAGTGACTTTATAAAAATATCTCCCCTCATTTTAAAACTAATTTCAGAGTAAAATATCCTACATTCTGTAGATTCATTAGCAGTTTTATTGGAAAAGTTAAGAGGGGAAAGGAGGAAGAAAGTACAATATAAAGCCGTCATGCGTATTTGAGTATATTGAGGAGAGATAAAGACTGAGAGTATTGTGAATTAGAAGAAGATAAAGAAAATCTCGCAAAAGAGAAGCATGGTGATAAATGGGCTAAAAGAAGAATCATTAAATGCATCGATGCTATATCCAAATAAGAAAGTACTGATCAAATGTAAAGGTAGAAAGACCCTACATCCATTAATTCTTTTATTTTTATAATATGTAAGCCAGTAAGTAATCCCTTCAAATTTTACACATTATATTAATTCATTTTTTATACTGATGGTAGTTGGGATTCCGTCAATATTTAGTTATACGAACTTCATAAAAAGTGAAATTATCTGACCTCACCTCACTCATGAAAAGGGAGGATATCTGTATATTTGATCTCTTTGGTTGTTTCATAATAACAACAGTGTTTTGAGTGCTTTGAAACAGGACATCTACTGTTCATTCAGAATCTGACTTGGAGATTCTGCGACAACACTTCAAGCTTGCACCAAGGAAAATTCATCTTCAACTTCAACTATGAAACTAAAAACAACACGATAATATTTCTCGATGTCATTGTCCATTCTCAGCAGACCCTTTTCATGGCTAAGGTTTGCTTTAAGTTCCAAATATCTACTTCAGCATTAGCGGTTTCTCCGAATGTAAAAACTCTGTAATCAGCTACTTCAACAATAGAGAATTCTTTCACTCTTCTAACTGGATAGCAATTGATGCATAATTAAAAAGAGTATCCCAGCTGGTCGTCAACAATGCCTACCTACAAAAGTCGATTATCAATGCCATAAATCAGAAGATATCCGGATTCATACCACAGCCCAAGACAGAGAAATGAAAAAAAACAAGTACAATAGAACTTTATTACCAATCATTATGACCACGTGATATATGATGGATAAGTAATTTCTCTTGGCCATTATGTAATCAATTGTATGAGGATACTTACAGTGACTGAGTATACATACGTCTGCGACTGTAACATAGTACTTTCTCATACATTGTGATGACTTCTTCGACTCTGTCACGGTGGCTAACAGCATATCTTCAAGAAGAGGCTATCAAACGTCACGCGAAAAAAGGCAGAACGACCCTCACCTGAGAAGAAGTGACTAACAACACTAGGGAGAGTGACCGCGTGGTTAAGTGAACATGGTTGAAGCCTTCATCATATGAAAACTAAGACCAAAGATAAACATATATTTCTAGCCAGAAACAATCTTTCACGCAATCTCACGCCCCCGTAAGGGGCGCGGCGATGTGCCATCCTGGCCGCCGTTCTGACGGGACTCAGCACCCCGTCCGACCCCAGCTTAGCCTCTTCTCCTTCCTTCAGATAGCCTGTATTTCTCCCCTACTTTGTCGCTATTCATACAACCTCTCCCACAACTTTCTCTGGTCAGCCTTTAATTTCACAGGGTAGATGCCAACCGTCCCGGATCGGGGCTGAGGGGGGAGGGGACAACGTTCCCTAACCCCTGAGCTCCGGTTCGGGATGGGTTTTTTTAAAAACCTGCTTCATCCCCACCCATACTTTCCTCACATCCCTTTTCCTCTCCTCTTCACAATCTTTTTACGCCGCATCTAAGGTGGAGCCGCCATGCCGATGGACTGCCAGGCCAGCAGGCGGGAGGGGTGGTCTCGAATGCCACCTGAGAGACCACCTCGGTGGTGCTTGGCGCAGGCGCGGTGGCCTGCATTTCAGGAAATGACTGAATTCTCTATCACAGTCGAGGAGTTTAGGTCGGTAGATGAGCCCGTTGAGTTATTCTCCGGCAACCTCATCACCATGGGCCTGACTACTATTCCTAGGACGTCTGGCCGTTTTGCACGCCGACCACTGCCATGGTGGTCGGCCGAGTGTGAGACGGCCCTCAAACAGAAGCGTTATGCCTACATGCGCTATAAGCGCCGCCCGAACGATTTCACTGTCGCTGAATTTCGTCGGGCTAAGGCTAGGTTTCAGTATATTTCGAAGCACGCCCGCCGCTCTTCTTGGTGGGCATACGCGTCTTCACTTAACGGGAAGACCCCTTTAGCAGAGGTGTGGAAGCGAGTCAAAATGATTCAGGGCAAGTTCTCGCAAGACCCCCCTCCCGTTCTCCAGGAGAATGAGACCGCAATCTCGGAACCCGCGTCCGTGGCGGAATCCTTAGGGACCGCTTTTTCCGGATTCTCTAGCCGGAATGCTGCTCCCCCAGCATTTAATACACGTTGTGATGTCGCGGAAGGCCGCCGGCTGGATTTTACCTCCAGATGCGGAAAACCCTTCAACGGCAAGTTTACTGTGAGTGAGTTGCGCTCCGCTCTTGCATCGTGCGCGGACACCGCCCATGGTCCGGACGATGTCCCGTACGCCATTCTTCGACACCTGGGTGAGTGAGGCATGGCCTTCCTGTCAGATTTGTTCAACAGTGTCTGGGTGGAGGGTCTTCTCCTAGACTTCTGGCAAATCGCTTCTGTGCTCACCTTTCGCAAACTGGGGAGAGATCACTCTACTCCGACCGGTTTCCGCCCAATCTCTCTAACCTTGTGCGTGTGCAAGTTGATGGAGAAATTGGTAAATGTTAGATTAGCCTTTTTCCTGGACAGCGGAGGCCATCTGTCTTCCGCACAGTGCGGCTTCCGCAAGTTCCACTCCACGTCGGATGCTCTGCTTCGATTGGAAAATGTCATCTGCGAGGCTTTCCTTTGTAGACAGCACTATGCACGGTGTTTTTCGATCTGGAGGCCTATGATACCGCATGTCGATACGGTATCATGGAGACTCTCCACACAATGGGGGCGAGGGGACGCCTTTCAATGTTTATATCTGAATTTTTTTGAGATCGTCGATTCCGCGTACGGGTTGTGGGAGCCCTCTCCGGCCCAAAGGAGCAGGAAGAGGGTGTCCTGCAGGGAAGTGTCCTCAGTGTCACACTCTTTGCCCTGAGCATCACTGGCTTCACCTCGGTGCTGCCGAAAGATGTTCTGGCTACGCTCTACTTAGACGACCTTTCAATCTCTTTTGGCGCGGCCCAGATGCCAACTCTGGAGCGTCGACCCTAACACACACTGAACCACGTCTCTCGCTATGCCGAAGCGCACAGGTTTCGGTTTTCTTTGGCCAAGACTAAGGTGGTGAACTTATGCCGCCATTCAACGCTTCACCCCGACCCAGATTTGTTTCTTAATGGGGTGCGCCCGGATGTGGTGGAGTTGAATTGTTTCCACAGTCTTGTATTCGACCAAGGCTTCACCTGGGAGGTTCATATTCGCAGCCTTAGGGTCTTTTGTACCCGCGCCATGGATATTCTCCGTTTCGTGACGTTCAGCACTTGGGGCGCTGATATGGCTACTGCCCTACTTTTTTATCGATCCTTTGTTTGTTCGAAGCTCGACTAGGGATGCGAGTTTTATGCATCTGCAGCCGAGCGTTTATTGCGGAAGGTGGATTTGATCCACCACATCGGCCTTCGCCTTGAGACCGGTGACTTCCGCACTCCCTCCATTGGGAGCCTGTTGGTCGATGCTTGGGTGATGCCACTCGCTCTGCGCCGCGTTCAGTGCATCACTCGCCTGTACGCGCGAGCTCGGCGCCTCCCTCAGTCGCCAACTGCTCTCAGTGCATCCGCAGCTGATCTCGATGATGCATATGCCGCCAAGAGACGCCAGTCATACCCTAAGCCCTTTGGGTTTAGGGACAGGAAACTCCTTTGAGAGCTAAATATTGCTCTCAGGCCGGTGGCGCCCCTGGTTCTGCCTAGGACGCCACCCTGGAGGGTACCACATTTGGCTATTTGTCGCCACACCTCTGCTCCCAAATCTTGTACGGCACCGGGAGTATTGCGTTTGACCTTTCTGGAGCACACCTCGTGTCACGCTGGAACCATGACTGTGTATACGAATGGTTCCAAGTCCAAAGACGGGGTCGGCTTCCACGCTGTATCCCCTCTGTTTGAAGTCAGCGGGGTTCTTCCAGGCGCTGCGTCTGTTTTCACGGCCGAACTGGTGGCAATACACCACTCGGTACGGGAGATTACACGACGTGCCCAGTTCGGAGACCGGATTGTGATCTATAGCGACTCACAAAGCGCCCTGAGTGCTCTCGGGGTATTGGAATCTCCGCATCCCCTGGTTCACGGGATCCTTGACGCCACGGTTATGGCGAGCCGGGCAGATGTCTAGATTATCTTCTGCTGGGTTCCTGGACATGTAGCAATTGCGGAGAATGAGCGTGCCGATGAAGGTGCCAAAGAGTCCGCGAGGACTCTGCCCTTGGACCAGCGTTTCGCTCTTCCTTACACCGACTACATGGCAGGAATACGGGCAGCTCTTCGGACTGCTTGGCAAAGAAGATGGGAGAAGGTGGAAGGGAACTTAAAGTTGCGTGCCATTGCGCCTCGACTGTTCCCATGGACCTCTTCCCCAATGCCGCGACGGCTTCAGGTCACTTTCTCTCGTCTCCGAATCGGACACACTCGTGTGACGCATCGCGATTTGATGGAGCGCTCGCCTGCGCCCTATTGCAACGACTGCGTCGTACTTCAGACTGTTTGGCGCATTCTTGTCGAATTTCCCAGTCTGGGTGATCTTCGCGCACGTTACCTGTCCCGGTACCGGGATAGGTGGGGTCGCTACCACCTGTCCCTTGTAGACGGGACGAGTGCGTGCACATTGACTGGTGGACTTGTTGACTTTTTGGCGGAGGCTGGCCATCTATCTATTATTTAAGCAGGGCTTGTTTTTTTGTTTTGTTTTGTTTTTGCATTTGTTTTTTTTCTTTAGGTTGCACGCCGTTGCGCCGGGGAGACCTCCCCCCGACGCAGGAGCTTGCTTCCTTTCCCCCTTTGGGGGGTTTTTTCGTCTCTTTAATTTTATTTTAAAGTAGCCTAGAACTAGGCCAGTTTTAATACGGCGACTAATGCCCAAGTAGGCAGTCGCCAGATGAGCTCTTAAAAAAAACACAAAAAAAAACACAATCTCACGCCTTTCTTTTTACCTTGTCACTTTTCTGGATCGCTTAACTTTGGGTTTCTTAGTAGTTTGCCAGTCTGAATATTATCGAATGCTATAGATTTTTGCCAATCTGATTGGTTCAGCAGTATTTTTTTGTTAACCTATTTATGCATAAATAGCAGCCATTTCTTTCATTTCCATTCAGTTTGCACTTAAGATAACCTGCAAAAGAGTTGAAAGACTTCTAGGCCAATATGAAATACCACTTGCTAGAATTTTACTCACCTTAGGCTATTTGAGAGGAGACCTATTTGAAAAGTAAAGAGCCAAGCAACGGTCGCTGTTTTCTTCAACCAATCATATAGCCAACACCCCATTCTACCTCGATTGTTATTTTTCTCTTGATTATTGAACAATGTAATTTTAACGGTGTAATGAATGTATGTATTCATAGTTATGTGACTTATATTTCTACATTTCACACACACCCGCTAGCACGTGAATATTTTGTTAAAGGTTTTATCTATATGTCTTTACCCTTTTGTACCTGCTTTTAAGTTTTAATCGGCCTTTTCTGATAATTTATCTTTTGCCCCCACTCTGTTTTGTAGCATTTCATTGTACGTGAGCGAAGCGTCGCTTAGTTTTCTTATATATATGAATATATATATATATATATATATATATATATATATATATATATATATATATATATATATATATATATAGATATATATATATAATATCTCTCAAAGTAGCGCGAGAGAATGATGAAGATGAATGCAATAAATCACATTGAAAGAGAAAACGGAATAAATTCTTTTCTTACAGTAATATTTATTACCTTTTTTAAAATAAAAATCCGTACAGGGAAGCGATTCGAATCAAGGACACTGAGGCAGCGAGCACCACTGCCTCAGTATAATGTACTAACGGCGTACTTTTAACTGTGATCAAAGCGGTTCTCGCTGCCTGTGTCCTTGGTTCGAATCGCTTCCCTTCACGGATTTTTTCGAAAAAAGGTAATAAATATTACTGAAAGAGAAAATTTATTCCGTTTTCTCTGTCAATGTGGTTTATTGCATTCATATATATATACATATATATATATATATATATATATATATATATATATATATATATATATATATATATATATATATATATATATATATATATATAAGTAAAAAAATCAATGGCGAGTTATGGTATATGATAGTGAAATTACTGTATAGGAGCCAAAAGTTTAATTTAGGATACTAGTTTCAGTATGTAGTTTATCATACTCTCTTCAGTCGTATACTGAGAATGCAATTGTTACAAAAGTCTATAAATAGCATACAGATCAGAAAAACAAAAACAAAAACAACAAAGAAACACGAAACGGGAGAAAAAGGTCCTTATTCAGGGTGTATAAGTCTAGGATCGTTGACTAAGCTGGTTACGATGAGGTTACGGCAATGGAGGCTGCATTTTAATTGCCCATCTGATAAATTAAAATTGGGAATCTATATTAATAGGAGAAATTCCCAATTTTAATGTGTCAGATGGGCAATTGAAATGCAGTCCTCATTCTCGTAACCTCATTGTTAATCAACTTTTTTCCCCGCTTTGTGTTTCTTTGTGTTTTTTTCTGATATGTACGCTATTTATAGACTTTTGTAACAATTACATTCTCAGTATATGACTGAAAAGGGTATGATAACCTACATACTGAAACTAGTCACGTAAATTAAACTTTTGGCTACTATACAGTAGTTTCACTATCACACACATATATATATATATATATATATATATATATATATATATATATATATATATATATATATATATATATATATATATATATATATATATATATGCGGTTATGAAGGCAATTTTTGTAAAATCAAGAATTATTTGCAATAACTGCATAACTAGGATTGCGTTATTACAAATAATTCTCGATTTTACAATGCGGAGCATGAACGGATAAAAACAAATTTTCCATTCTGTTAGACAAGCAGAGATTACAATTAAAAGGGCTGATCAAAAGACATTTTTTGGGCTGTCTAGGTTAAGCTTATTTTATGCTTTACCTTCTCATTTATGTGAGAAGAGCTCCTTCTGATGGCTTTGATGAAGAGCTGGTGAGACAAAGATTGGCTTCATAACAACATAATTATGATTTCGTTATTTCAAGAAATTCTTAATATATATATATATATATATATATATATATATATATATATATATATATATATATATATATATATATATGTATATATATATATATATATATATATATATATATATATATATATATATATATATATATATATTGTGGGTGATAACACCCACCACATGGCTTTCGCCATATTTATTTTCTGCCTTTCAAAACAATTTTAAAGACTCAAAGAAATATGCTGAAACCTTGTATAGCAGACTATATAAGAATATAGTACAAGAGAAAGAGAAATTTGACGCGAATGTGCAATGAGACAAGAAACCTGAGTTTTTTAGAAGTAGGAGAAAGGGGCATTAGAAGAACACTAGAATCAAAGAGAGCAGAGGGCCGCACAATGAAGGCATATTTACCGAGAAGACAGAAATTACGCAGGTGGAAAAGAGTTTGAAATTCCTGGCAGGGACTCGAACCCGGGTCTGCTTATTGCCGGTCAAATGCTCTACCGTTGAGCTACCAGGCACAGTGACTCTAACTCGCCCAAAGCGTTACCCCATTAAACCCAATATTTCCCTAAGCTAGGGTGTCGTGGTATTGTAAGAGCCGAGTGGTGGTATACGTACGTAGGTTTGTTACGTACTTCAAAAACTCCTTGATTACGTTTTCTCTAAGAGCGATATATTATTTTTACGTTATTTAATATTTGAGGATCTCTAGTGCCATGTGCACCCTTTTTGAGGATTAAATTAAATACTTCTAAAAAATATATCTTTAATTACAACATAAAAAGGTGAAATCAAAAACAAACTATACAGCTATAAATTAAACGAGTTTATGTGAGACTTACTAATTTAATCCAAATGAATATAAAGTAATGGTTGACCCAAAGCTCACTTCAATATTGGACGCTAATTAACACTCAAAGATAATGGAATTTCTTTACCTTTAAAACAACCACATGTGAATCTGTCAAAGTATTTATTTACTTACTGACTTTTAGCTAGCCAGTCTGACACCACTTAGGAAGGGAAATAATTCCTCTATTGGTTGACTTGACTCTGGATTCGTATAAAAGAGTCTAATTACTGAATATGATAGTACCACAGCGTTTAATCAGTTTTAAGGAAAGAGCCGGACAACACGTAAGGATTCAGTAATACACCAAGAATTAACCAAAATATATATCTTTTAATTTACAAATTAACTCAAAAATTTATATTTACAGGAAATTCTCTCAGTTTAACATCGTCTTAGATCACAATTACTCCTACTACTCTATCACTCGCACGCTTCGAATATTGGCCTACTCCTGACGAGACCTCTGATTAAAACATAGTAGGCCTCACGTAAACAAACCAATTGCCAGATAGCTAATTTCTGGAGGCCTCTCAGTTACAGAGTTAAACCACCATTTACTCTCCCTAATCTAATTCAAATATTACAGAAGTCACGGAATAATATTTCTCCCTTAGCTAGCTTAGGACAGTTTTATAAATCATAATTAACCAAAAAATATATATAGTCATTTGGACTTACATGACCTTGATCGGAACAGGGGTTGACGAATGTCGCCATAGTGGGTTTTTCAGCGAGTTTTCGGAGAGACCAGACTTTACGACGAAGGAGAAATTCAGGTGTCCCGTTATAATGATGAAGGGGGGGGAGGGGGTTGTCAAGGTGACCGTAGAAACCGATGTCGATCTCTTCTTACGATTTTATCGACCAAGTTATAAGTCTAAAAGACGACTTTAGACTTCTCAGCTTATAAGCACTTGCTGCGATTACTTTATCTCAATGAACGGCAAGGTATTCGTTGGAGAGCGGGGTTGTGCTTTCTGGTTCAAGGAGTACTCTTCTTTGCAGCTCTCGAGTTCTTCTTGTACCCTTGTCTACCTCGCAGAGTTACCAAACTGGGCCTTGGTATATGGAATGATCCCGAAAGTAATTAAAGGGAACTTACTTGGGAATCAATTCTTCTTCATTCAAAATTAATGAGATTTCGACTTGAGAGTCCATCGAGGGTGAGCTAATAACTTCTTTTATCTTGCTCACGAAATTCCTGTTTGGCACTTAGGAATTTTGATCCAGCCAGACCTCTTGCTAAGTTTGCGAAGGATGAATTGGTATGGCACCGATACGAAGACGAGACGAACTTCTTGATCTTAGAAGTCGAGTCCGGAACAGTGCCAGGGACTGATTACAAAAATCTACTCCTCGATCGTCTCTAACAGAATCCTCTGTTTCCTTCTTTACGGGGCTTATTTATAGCCAGGGGACCGCCCCAACTAAGGGGTACGGGGTAATGCCACTGAGGGGAGCGCGAGGGGGGTGCGACACCGTAGAGCCCAGGTCTGCTTCTCACAGAGACGCACCGACAGCCGTCCCACTATTTCTCCCCGGTGGTCTTTTGTTCTTACGCTGCTCTTTGGCGCTCTAACCGCGGCCTCCTGAACTCGTAGGGAAACGGATCTTTTGAGTTCGGCGATTAACTCGGTGTTTTGACTAGCGAGTTGTTCAAACCGTCAGCTAGATGGATTTCTTCCGCAATTTCACTGGGGCCAGTTTCTTATTAGGGCTGCTTGATGGCCTTTTGTGGCTTCCTTGGGACGGGCAGATCTAATCTGCTACCCACCGGGAGGGGGAATCCGAGCTATTCGGTAGTTTGACTTTTAGTAAAACGCCTACCGTTCTCACGCACCTCAATTTCTTGTTCTTTTCTCTCGCTCTCTCCGAAGAGGGATTTTAATATATATGTCCGCTTGGCCCTCTTGGTGGAGTTACGTTTTAAATTTCTCTACATGAAGCAACAGGAGATTTCGGTGAGGGCGAAGGATGGCGTTAAGCACGTTGTCTTAGTCAGATGATTTAAACAACGGGACCGTGAAGATATGCTTTTGCCAATCTTCGGGTTAATCTTGGAATGGTTCGCACTGACGAGCGATGAGCAACAAGTGAATCCTTTGACGACTGGGAGATTTAAGGGAGTTCACTTTGGGTATTCCTCAATGGCGAGGACTATATCTGGTTTTTGTTGCAAATCGGGATAGGGGTTTCTCTGACGAGAGATGATTGAGATTGATCTCAATACAAAAGCTAATTTCGGTGTGACCACCAGGAACTGGCTCAGGGTGAGCTTCTTCTTTGTTCCTTTCTTTGATTGCCGGGCACTGCGTCGGGCTTCGTCGTGATGATCACTAACTCGATCTTCCCCCTTCTTCTCTAGTTATCCGCCTATATACTTCACCAACCCACTGGGGGTAGGGGAAGGAGGGGGGCGAGGTCTTAGGAAATAAGCCTTTCTCCTCTAACAGCTCTTCTCCGAGCGTCTTTCACTTAGCCCTAAAGGCATCTTCTGGCTTTTGGTGGCCGCTCCTCTAATTTCGTCAATGACGCGAAATTAGATCATAAATTTTAGAGGAAATAGGGCCTGTTTAACAAATGTTATGCTCGCTGGCCCATAAAGCTGATGATTTGTGCATCTCGTGGTTGTAAGAGGCCTTCTGCTAGTCCGCGAGTCGAAAGGAGAGGAGGAGGGGGGGGGGGTAATTAATCGGATTACGCTGCCAGGCGCCAAGACATCGTGGTGACCAAACAGGGCCTCTGTTTTTAGGGTGCGATATCGATTTCCCTACATAGGGAATTTTTACACTACTTCTTACCCGCTGACAATTTAAAGGCTCATTATTCATGTCACATACAAAGAAAGAGCAAATACAAGGGGTAGTGCTTTTGGCAAAGGTTCCCCTCTATTTGTGTCCCTAGTTGGGTTATAGGCCCAGTGAGTTTAAATGTGATCCAATTGACCAAACTTATTACATGTACCCTTACTTTTCTCTACTACACAAAATCGTGCCTTATGAGGCCATTCAAATTTAAAGTATTTGACTCTAAATGATTGGCCTTCTTCATTTTTACTCCTCTTTGCAGTACCTCTGGAAAGTTGTCTGGTAACAACATTGGCTTTGCTACAGCTCCAATATTACTCCGCACATATGGAATTAAATTTCTTCCTCAGGATATTACATCAGACATTCGTGATTTAACGACCCCTGGATTTGCCGCAATTTTCTCCAATAGACTCCTTGAACCATTAATAAAAGTCAGTTTTGTAATTCTTTCCAACCCTTCATCTATAAAACCAGCTAATCCTCTAATTTCATTTGCAAATACATCTACTCGTTCTCCATACCACTTTTTCTGTACTAATATCCCATAAGATTCAAATAGACCATCAGCAAATGCATTCGTTATTTTTTTTTCAATTTTTAATGAATCTGTCTGATATTTTAAATCCATCAATAAATACAGTGTTAAAAGATCTCCTCCCCAAACAGGGAGCAAATTTAGCCATACCTGTCGCTTTCTGCAATTTTGGAACGAAACTGATATTATTAAACCAAGCTACAGCATTTCCTTCACCATTAAATGGTTCCATCATATCCGCTGTGATCTTGGAAGCCCTTATGCCTAGATGTCTTGTGGATAAATCCACAAACTTAAATGAGCACACTTACACTTATTTGACAGCTAGAATACTTTTCCACTAATTTTAAACTTTAGATGGAACCAACCTCAAACCAGACCAACACGATCAGCAAACAAAACTAGCTGGCTACATGACAATAAGGACATCGATATACTCGTATGCACAACATTTCTCTTCTGAGGTCAACTATGAAAAGGTTTGAGACCTTAAATCAAAACCTTCACTTTGCCTTCTCCGAATTGGGAGTATGAAAAGGTTGAACTAACCACACTTCTTAATGTAACGTTATCATCCATGTATATTTCAACTTACAGTAAGTGTTCTTTGAGTGAGAGTGATCAAAGAGTTTCCTATGCGCATCGTACCTAGCTGATTTCTGCTGAGTCACTCTGTGTTGAACGTTATTAATATAAAAAAAAGCATTTTTTTAGTAGATCGAAACGGATGTTTACTTCAAAGTTTTATAAGAGTTTCAAAGAACAGAACTTATTTAACTGGTATATAGAAGTATGTAAAAGGGTGGAGTATAGAACAGATTATGTGATAGTGATAGAGAACAGTTCTAATGGGACTAGAAAGCACTTCTTATCCGAGTGGATGAATGAACGGCGCTATCTTTATTTTGGAGCGTGATCGCTTTTTAGGTATGATTCTAATGATTTCTTTGTTATTGCCAAATTCATATTTGTAGTGAATTAATTTTCAATTGTACGAAATTGTTCACGGGATAGAGGAAAAAACTCTACAGGTTTATGAGGCTGTGTTTTTGGTTACACTGTAAGCGTAAAGTTTTCTCTGATGAAATTTACAGGCTCAAATACAAGTGTCTTCCTAATAATTCTTTCCAGCAGTTACGTTGAAAGAATATTTTATTTATTTACGTGAAACTAAGACTTTATAACTAACGAGGGTATCTGTTAGCCAGAAATATTCTAAGAAGAGGAGGATAAAGATGGCGTAAGTCAAAGTGAGATGTATGTAATGGGAAAAAATACAACCACAGAATTCTCAACTTCCTCACTTACGGTGGGTTATCTCTTGGTTTTATTGCTGGGAGAACATGTGACCCTCAGGTCTCAAATGGATCATTTTTGCCAATTGTTTGACTGACAGCCAAATGCGCGGAACTCATTATTGACTCTTTATGTGGACCAACTTGGAGTCGTTCCATCAGTGAGATTACAATTAATTAGATCCAAAAACCTCATCCACATATGATCGAATCAATCGTTTTAGATAAAAAAAATTTATAAGTTTCAAACGAGACCAATATCCTGTTTTCTAACGAAACAATGAATAACTTTTAACAAACTGATAGCTATAAGTGTGTCCATACTCCAATACTAAGATGAAATCTCATTATGGTATATAAGATAGCCCTACAATTAAGATGTTTTATTCTAAATTAGCGAGTGTAGACCTCATCCCGTGATAGCAAGAAATAAAATTCAAACAAAGACTTAAGATAGATTAATAGCAGAGGAGGTTTAAGTCAAGTTTAAAGACAGTACTGTTCGAAATATTTCCAAAATTCACTCAACAGCACTCACAATTTGTTCAATTCGAATTAAAACTCTATGGCAGGAATACAAACGTAACTTGCCACTTAAGAAACTACCATCTTGTATTGACTATTGAGAACGAAGTTTCGTTGTGTTAATTTTATGCTCTCTGTAGTCTACTCACACGATATTCCCTGTCCGATGAATTTCTCGTTTCTTTTACGATTCCTTAATGAATTTTTACCTTAATAATCTTCCATATATTCGTTTTGTCATTATTAATTTTATAAAAATGCTGTTTCAGTTAATCACATCTCCGCTGCAGAGTTTCATCCTAATCTTGGACGATTCGTTCTCTGCCGGAATCAATTTCTTAAAAATTACATATTTGGGAATTCATCTTCATCTAAGAGAAACCAATCTCTCGTTCTCTTCTTGATGTTTCCTCCAATCCCTTCAGATTTAACTCTTTTTCTTTGAACAGATGATGAGCTGATTGAGGTTGAATAAAGAGGATGGCTATCTGGGTGAGGCAATAATGATCCGGATATTACTAACTGGTTATTATCAGAAAAGAAATTAAAAATTGTGATGTATGGTGGAATCTAGATCGAAACAAGATTAGATTATTAGCCTAATCAAATTGCGAGTATTTAGTGCTTAAATGTTGCTTATGTTATTCGTTCAACAGTGAAAAGTTTCTATATAGAAAAATCGACGTTTATATCAGTTGGCGGAGGAATGATTAAAGAGGCCTGTATAGATTTTGGTTAGCATCAATGGTGTGCAAAGTGGAAAGCTAACCATAGATTTTTAATTCATTCAAAGATATTGTAGCACAATGGAGCACCTGAAATTTAGCCATGGGACAAAGGTCTTGCAGTTTGTGAGAGGTCAGCGTTTGGTGAGAGATTTTACCCTTGACCGCTATTATTTGGTGATGAACAATTAGAATTATTCTTGATCGAAAATCAGATAATATTGACGTTAGATATTAATAGAAGATTATTTGCCTAGTAAAGGCTGTACATAAGTACTCTGGGTATAAATTCTATGAAAATTAAATATGCTTTTTAAATCCTTATGAATGGAAATTAGGAATATTACAAAAACTGATGAATTTGAATTTGAACATCTGAAATCTAAGAGACTGTGTAGTGAGTTGGGTTGAGTTATGCTCGATAGTATTCGAATATCTTATTATTGGGAGTTACTTTGCACATCAAGCAAAAGACAAAGGCAAACAAAAGTGTTAATAATACCTTGAAACTATAAATTGCTAAAAACTTAAATATAATTTTATAGGTTATTTAAAAAATCTGAAAAATTTCTTCTGTGGTGGACAGAGATATGTGCAACTTGCAAAAAATGAGATTTAATGTAAGTCTGTGGGAATGTGTGAAAGAAAGAATTATGCATTCTGAGATTAATGGGGGATTTGTGCTACGTAGTTATGCTTAAGGGTGATTTATAGGGGGAGATGTTGGATCATAGGCGATGTTTTGCCTTAGGAAATGGCTGCAAAGATGTAAACAGCTTTTATTTCTACCAAGCTCGACAGGGTAGGAGCAGTATTCGGATTGTATTTTCCATTTATTTTTAAGGTTCTATGTCATTTAAAAAGCCCTTGATTCTCTACAGTTACCTTGTATTTATTGAAAGGAAACTCAAGATCCTCTGGTTAATAATTAAAGTCGGGTGTTATCATGGCCGAACAAGTCTTCTACCCTCTTCGTTTCATTAAATACATTCGCCAAAACTATCAAAATGAATTGGTTAAACTTAAGGCGCACCATTACATATCTTCCATTCATTTTACATGAATTATAATTGATTGAATTCACTCTTAATTTCTCTTGCATATTTAGATCAATAATTTCTTCCGTTTCCTCCCCGATTATCATTCTAATTTGGCGAAATATTCTACTTCGGACCATTTTAAGAATAATTGTTTAGCAGTGGAGACTCGGATGGTTATAATTTATCATGTTTATAAGCAAAAGAGGTTAAAATATAATTATTACGATAATTAGAGAAAATCAAGCAGCATGAATAATAAAACACCAAAACCTTTTTTTAGGATTGGCGTAATTGATGGCATTGATGCTAATTTATGTATATATACGAGTATCTTCGCCTTTTTTAGAATGTTCATCTTTAATTTCAGCATCATATCTGAAAGCTTTACTATTTTTTCATCATTAATTTTCACTAACTTCACTCTGGATACAGAAGTAAAATGCTTTTTTTTTATTGAACGAGGTTTTTATAAGTAGCATTTCATCCTTAAGCGATTACGAGCAACCCTAAATGTTTAATTGCACTGTAACTGTCTCATGTTTACTCAAATACCTTCGATATGATTTATTTGGATTTTTAAAAAAATTGTATAGTGTCAATAATGTGTGTGCATTTCAAATATATGAAACACACTCAAAATATGTTTATTTAATACAATAGCAATAAATTTATATGTTTGGTATGTTGACGTATCAACAATCTTAATTGAAGATAATTGAAATAACATATACCAAAGGTGGCAAAATACCTGAATAAATAGCTATTTAAGACTAATTGAATCACCAAAAAGGAAAAGGTGTATATAACACTTACAGTTTATGACTAATTAATACTTAGTTGCATAGCATTTATTAACAATTACCGTTTGAAAATGCCATGAATAGTTGACAATCTGCTTCCTTCATCTTTTTAATGCGATCTTTTAACATTACTGCAAATTGACTCTAAATCATCTAAGATTATCACTTCTCTTCTGCTGTTCTCCTCCTTTTAGTTTAAAACCTTCCCCATGCCAAACCTAATTATCATCTGTCCCCCACTTATTCAACAAATCCAGTTACCTTTCTCCCTTTACTCAAGACGGTGAGCTACACTTGTTAATATTCCCATATCCTCCCACTATTCCCATTTCTTGTGTTCCTGTTCTTTATGCTTCAATTTGGAAAAAAGAACTAAACAATTTATTTATTATTAATCTTTACTATTTAATATCTTATACTCGCGTGGTTGAAGTCTCTCAACACATGAGTATGACTGCTGGGTTCCAGTGAATTTTCCAGTTCCGGTGCGTCTTCCAGGGGCTAATTAGTCCGATTCTCGAGTGGCAATTCTGGGACAGTTTGGAAAAACGAAAGCGCCTGGCTGACGGTTTTGTTGATGGGGTTTTCTTCTCTCCCTCTTTACTGCCGAATAACAATGGCAATTTCCTTCGAAGTTTTGCACTTCCCTCCCGAATGCTGCCCTCCACTGATTACGTTCGTCGGCCAGATCTTTCCAGGTGTTATAATTTATTTCCACTTCCTTTAGTGCACTTTAATGGTGTCCTTGTAGCGTTTCCTCTCTCGTCCTGCACTTCGAGGGTCTTCCCTTAGCTGTGAGTATAATAACTGCTTCGGGAGTCTTTGGTTTGGCATGCTGCGTAGGTGGCCGTCTCATCTTACCTGGGCTTTGATAATCATCGCCTCGATACTTGTTATCTTAACCTGAAGGAGAACGCTCGAATCAGTGCGATAATCATCCCAAGCGATACGTAAGATGGAACGAAGTACTCTCTGGTAGAACTTCCCAGATCTTTCAAATGGGGCTTTAGGTGGTCCAAGTTTCACATGCATACAACAATGTTGGTATTCCGACTCCATGGTAAACTTTTAGTTGTTTTTTTTGGTACAGCTGCCTTGTGTCAAAAACCCTCTTTCTAAGATTATGTAAGTAGTTTGAGGCACAGCAGATACGACAGGTGACTTCTTTATCACTCATAGATGTTTGTGAGATCATGCTGCCAACATGTTAAAAGTCATCCACGATTTCAAGAGGTTCATAATTGATTTTGATGAGTGCTACTATGGCACAGTCATCTTCATACTCCAGGTCGGTGACGTTGCAGATGGTACACTTGGTTCTTGATTATAACCGACAGAGATTGAATAGTCTCCAGTCCGTTCGATATAATAGAGCTACTTTTTCTTGCATTTCTTTCATGGCATGATGAAAGAATGCAACCAAGAATATGGAGAAAAGGGTAGGAGCGAGGTTGGTTACAGCCTTGCTTTACACCATTTCAGATAAGGAAAGGTTCTGACATGCTTCCACAGTGGTAGAATTTGCCTTGTAAACCGTTATGAAGCTTCTTAATTATTCGAACGAATTTTAGGAGACATCTTAAACACAGGAGTCCTTTTCATAGGACCTCTCTTTCTACCCAGTCAAAGGATTTTACTAGGTCAAGAAATGACAGGAAAATGTCTTGTTGTTCGCAGCATTTTTCCTGTAGCTGACGGGCAGAAAGCAGTGTTGTGATTGGCTATGTATGAAGTGAGAAGTGTAAGATCTACCCACCCGAAAACGGTATTCGTCGCTATTGAGTTTTAAATTCGATAAAGAAAAAAGGAATGTAATCCTTACTAAGCTTAAGAGCGGCTTGAAAAGAAACGAATGATTTTCAGTGCTATTTGATTATTCACTCTTTGTACCAGATACAAAATATTTGCCAATTTTCGAGAGAATTAAATAGGCTGAGTTCATTTAATGGGGTGTTCAGACCTGGGATTAAATCTAAACGGAGGGAGAGCGTGCAAAAATTCTGAGAGGCTTTGTATCTATAAAAGATAAAATGGAGGCAAACTGGCAACGTATTTGTTACTGGCGCTGAAAAAAAATAATCTTTACTTTGTAGAAAAATAGTCAAAAGAAGACGTAATTTAATAATGAACCATGAAAACATACTAAAAAAAATATGAAATTCTTAATCAAGGATTGGTAACTCTGTGGCGCTGGAAGCACATTATAGAATCGCATCTGACTCAAACCACCTCAAAGATGAACATTTTGAAATCTTATAAAATTCTATAATTGGTTCACAGTAAACCAAGGTAGCATTCCATAAAATGGCAAATTAATAAGTATCGTGAAGGGAGTAAAGAAATATTAAACCCTTATTAAATTATAGACTCTAATAATAAAATTGTAGTATTATGTCTTTGAAAAGTGTGAATAAAAATTTACCGTTGGACTGTCATCCTTGGTTAGCGGTGCTCACAGTTCGTCCAAGAGTTTCGAGGAGTCGAATAATAAGTAACGAAAATGTTGATGTGTCGCCAATTCACATACTTCAAATGTATTATTCTTTGTTAATTGCCCGTTGTGAAAAGTGAAAAAGATTTCACGTTTTTGAGGTCGCTCTCCATTTTCTGTACCGCTTTTATCGAGTGGCAACTTTCCTTTGAATTTGCGTTATTTCTTCAATGATGGCTGAGCAGTTAATAAAGAAAACGTATTTGATACCCGTTAGAGGTTTTCTTTAGTCCTAGTACCTTGCCTTCTTTTTGGTATATGTACCTAACTTCATGTACCGTTACTCTTGACGTTTTCCTTCGTCTTATTGGAATACTTGTAAACTTGTTTGCGTTTGTCCTTATCTTCAATTTTTTTAAAGTTATTTATATTCTCGACTTCTGGATCTGTAATTCTGGCTATGGTTAATAGGTGCCTGTACTGACTATTAACAATTATCAAGATGTCATCCACCAATTGTACATATTTGGTGTTATTGATGATTGGATTTTGAAGGTCCCCTGTATATATACTATATAATTTCGGACTGAGACATCCCCCTTGGAGTACACCTTGATTGATTACGAATTCGGGTCTCCTATATCCTTCTATGCTGATGAATACTGTGCGGTCTGTGACGTAGTCACATATGCATTTTGTTAGGATAGGTGGCAGTCCTAATCTCTTTATCTTGTATTTTAGGCCTATTCTCTAGACCTTATCAAAAGCATTCTGCTAATCTCTTAATACCAGGTATGTGTAATTTCTTTCATATTTAGCCTTAGCTTTTGATTATACTATTATGGCCAGTGCCGTCTTAGTATTTCTACTTTTTCTAAACCCGTGCTGGTGGCTAGGAATTAGATTGTTGTCTTCTAGATATTGGCTCAATCTCTGGCCGATCAATTTCTCAAGTAATTTGGCCAATGTTTCTAGCAGGGTTATTGGCCTGAAGTTTCCAGGTTGGTCAGGGGGCTTACCTGGTTTGGGCAAATATATTATTTTTCCTCTTTTCAGGGGTCAAGAAATACAGGGCGCTTATTACAGCATTGAAGATTTTTACTATTTTGTTAAGAAACACATCTGGCGCTGTTACCTGGTTTTCGCCCGATATGCCTGTGTCTTCAGGAGCTCTTTGCTTGGTGGCGATTAGAGTATCTTTTAGCTTCACTAGTGTTATTGGGTAAACTATTTTAAGTTCATGGTGGCGGTTGAAATCTTCGTTTTCTTCAGGTGATATGTTGAAAACGTTATACTAGTGTTCCCTAAACGCGGCCTCAATTTATTCTGGTTCTATCTCATCCACTTCGTTGTATTTGATGGCTATTTTTGTTTTCGGCTTTTTCTTTCCTCTCACCATCCTGATATTTTACCAAAATTATGTAGCATTTAGTTTGTACTCTATCCCGTCTACTATCTTATCCCATCTTATTCCTCTTTTTGCCATCATTATTGTGTTCATTTCAATCCTCATGTGGAGGCGCTCCCTATGGCCTTGTCGGCCCTTCTCTATCTTTTCTCTAAGGTTTAAATATCTGTTTTCCAAATCTGCTAATTGCGGTGTATATATGGTGTAGCACTGTTCTAAACGTTGTTCTGGGTATATGTTTTGTGTTTGTATCTATCAGCTTTTTCATCATGTTGTTCAATGTATAATCTATCTCATTCAGCGTTGCTTCGTTCAATTCTAGTTGTTAGTAATGTGTTAAGTCTTCTGCGTACCTGTGCCAGTTAGCATTTCTGAAGCTTTATCTGATTGAGCATTCTATTTGTATAGGGCCTGCAAACACTAGTACTACCACTATTTCGTGGTCGCTGTTGTAGGGTGGGTCTCTGTTTTCGGAATCACATACAAATTTGAAATCCGAGATAATTTACTTGCCCCAAATCAATGCATGATTAACAAAGTATTAAATTGGTAGAATTGAGGAATTGAACAATAGAAAAGTGAAATTTTTTTTATGTTTCTTGGATCGAAATACAGTGATTTAGTTATGATTTCCAGGTTTGCTGGTTAAAAACAAGGCACATGCTCAAGATATTTTAGAAAAAGAAATGTTGTGAAACTTCATGGAAGCAAAGGTTATTTTCATTACAGACTAAGATGAGCAGAAGTGGTTGACTTGGTCGATATTTTTATTCTTTTAAATCACAAATAAAGGCCTGAAACTATTTATTATGTATCTTATTGTAACTATCAGGCACGTAGAAACAAAATTAAGAGTTGTTATCAACTAAAGTGAAAAAGCTTAGCATGAAACATTTTCTAACATTTAGAGAAAGAGAACCAGACTTTATTTTGCTTTATGCGATATTATTCCAATCCTTTTTATTATTTTCAAGAAATCCTTTTAGATTCAAAAAAATATTTAGATTAGAGTGAGATATGTGAAATATTTTTTTTCACTTTTGGAATTTATAAGACCAACATTGATGGGAAATGTATCCACTTTTGAAGAATAACACTAAAAATTGCATCACCAATCACTTATGCAAACAGCTTTTATCCACATAAACTTATTCTAAGTAGTATTTGCGCGCTTAAATTACGATAATAAATAATCTTACACATCAATTGCGAATATGTCTCATCTGTTATTTCTTAACTTTTCAATGTAAAACATTCCGTCCACCTTTTTATTTCAAAAGAAAGCTAAGGAAGTTACATCACTCTTAAATTTTCAGCGGAAAAAATTAAGAAAAACACCAAATATCAGAGGAGAGCAGAAGACTAGAAGGAATACCTACATGTAACCTCATACGAGAAAGAATAAAATATACTTTAAAATTCGCACATGTGTGTGCATCTCGCCTCGCCAGCATGTCTGGCAGTCATCGTATGCAAAACTCCTAGCTCTCCCAGACAGCCACTAATTTGATACTTCCCTTTTCTTGCATTTCTTTTCAAATTTATTCCTATTGTACTCTTAATTAATTGAATACCCAAAAGGTTTTACAGAAAGAAAAGGCTGGGCCTCAATTTCAGTTGCCTCTTTGACCCCAATTAGCAGAGCCAACGCCCAGTTGAAAATGAATTTCACATTAATAATGAAAAATCAATTAAGGGACACAATCAAATCTGCTTACAAATTTGTGAAATTATAAACCCATTTCCGATTTTTAAAAGGGAGTACTATTTTTTTAATATACCACACTAGTGAGTAAGGAGTAATTGGATGATTGTATGTGATGAAAAATAATATGTAGTCAAAATATGAGTAAGAATTCCAGTGGTTAGACCCCATTAGGGCATTAACATTTCTTTTAATTTCTCTTAATGATGATTACATTAAACGAGATTCTAGGTTTGTAATGCATTATGCACAGTTACCATAATTAGTCATGTCACCTTTTACGAGGAATTCGTTTAGTTAAGACAGAGAGAATATAATATTTTATTATTTAATGAAAGAAAGACAGTTTGCGGAATATTTATTTATAAATAAACCGGATTGTATATTTCCACAATGAAATAAATTAAACTTATTAAAAATAACAAATTATTGTAATATTATCGAAGCAATTTTAAATGATTTTGCTTCCAATGAAGGTTGTAAAATTTCCCCCAATTTTTCCTTTCCCAACTTAATTAAGTTTATATATTTATTTTATTTATAATTATTATTATCACCAAAATTTTGCATTATTATTTGTTTTTTTTTAAGATTCTACCCTAATAATTAATTTTCCAAGCAAACGCGTTAGGAAAAATATTATTACTTGATAAGACAGCACAGCAATGCACAACGGCAGTATTTCTAAATCCTTCACGCTCGATAGATTACAAGGATGGCTTACTGAGAACCCTTAATTTTCCCCAATAAATCCTAAATTAATCATATGTAGATCTTAGGAAGCTGTTACCAAGTAAAATTATTTTAGTTAAATTACCAAGTAAAATTATTTGATGAAGAAAGTATACGAAAATTGCTTTTCTTAGATGTCCTAATATGAAAATATTGTCAAAATTTACAAATTTTTAAGATATACAGGAAAACCAATCAATCTGATCAATATGTACATGCGTTCGCCAGCCTTTGTTTTTACGTTATAAAAAGGTATAATCCTGGTTCCTTTTTCTAAGAGGCCTTCGTATTTGTAATCAGACTTTTATTGTTGACGAATTTCAGCACAATAAAGTATTTCGAAAATTGGGATATAAAGAGGATTTCGTAAAGCAGGCTTAGTGAAAGATAGAAAGAATTATTATGGTAGAAACAGCTAGAATGAATCATAGGTTAAATTTATAAAATTTCCTGCTAATGTTTCTGACACTTCTATAAAATTCATATCAAATGAAATTCAAATAGCAGTCCCATATTATCCAATAATGTATCGGTTCTCATTAGCCAAAAAATATCTAAATCCAAAACCTAGCATAGGTTAGGTTTAGAAAACCACTGGTGGACTGCCCTACCAAATACTGGGAAAAGTATTGATTTTAATAGCAGAGTTAAACATCATAAACGGGATGTTCAATAGGGTAACTTTAATAGGCCATTAATGATGAAATATGAGATAATAATACATTGAATTAAAAACTTTCCAACCCATCAGCAATATTAAGGATGTGCAATTATACAAATACCGAAGGCATTTTTAATTTGGAAATATAATTCTTTTGTGGATAATCATATACCGATCGACCAACCAACCGACAGACATAGTGGGATATAGAGTGGCCCACGACTAAAAATTACGATAGTATTGAAGATTTTTCTTGACTTCTATTAGTCTTTGAATAATCATCATTTAATAGCACATTTTCTGGAGATTTTGGCAGCAGGCAAGTCCAGGCTTGTTGGAAGGGGCCTAATTAATATTGTTTTTTATGCTCTGTTTATATTTCTCAATAATCCCAGGGACGTTTATTGGACAAACAAAAACATTTGGTTGAGGGATTTGGGAGGGAAAACAGCAAAGAGCATGGGACAAAACACTTCTCAATACCATAAGAAGCCTTAAATAACAGGTATTTGGATCTAAGCCCTTATCTCTTTAAACAATTTTATGTAAAACAAGCTCGTACCACATTTGACGGGGTATATTAAAGTATCTCTCAAATTTGATTATTATTTCAGTGGATATAAAACAGGAAGAAACAAAATATGATAAGCATTTCATCAGCATAATGTCACAATATGAATCAAACAGAATGCAACAATAGGGAAAGTCCCTCTAATGACCGGCGGCGTTTTGTGATAAGATGATAAATGGTTATTGCATTGATGGTTCCCATGGTTCAAATCACTTACAAGTGCCTTGAATGAGTAAAGGAGGCTTCTGCCACTAGATGGCGCCACCCAGCCCAAAATTCGATGGCAGATTTGAAATCTTCCATGGTCATATAGGTCATTTCATGGCTCTAAATGGATACATTTGGACTTTACTCTTTTTGAAAAAAGCGATGCCTTCACCGGGTGGTTTCCCGCAGGTAAAAAGCCACAATTTCTTACACTGTAACACCTGATTAGTAATCGATACTAACTGCATCATGATTACTCGTATGATCCAATCCAGAAAAGAAAGTTAGGCGAGGCCTGACTAAAGAATTAAATTCTCACACGAACTTATCAGTAACGAAGATGACTATTAGATCTTTGTATTCCAGTGTACACCGCGTTGTTGTCAGTGGCAGTCTCGGCTGGCGTATGGAATAGTGCATGAACTATCAGACTTCCAAAGATGGCAAGTCGTTGGAGCTCAATTAGTGGGAGCGTCTACAACTAAATAAGAGATAAACAATTTAATCCGTCGCCCAATTATGAGTTTCAGTTTACATTCACAACAAGATACCTTCTTCGAAAATGGACAATCCTGATAATTCTATTGCGGTAAGCCCAGCTTCTGCCATCTCCGTACCAGTGTTCCAAATATGACTCTCGCACTCCTGGTTTACTCAAATTGAGTTGTTATTCAACCTCGACCAAATTACCATTGATGCCCACAAGTTATAATCACTCATAAGGGGAATTCAATATAGGGTGATGGATGGCATTTCACCCCTTGTAACGAACCCTGTAAGTGTGTCTCCCTTCCTTCCCATCACCCGACGCCATCATAAAGAAATATACATCCACCATTGCGCAAAAAATGGAGATGTTAGGTCACAAATCCGAAATCTTCCATTTTGCATCAGATGATTTGTTTGCGAAGATTACGAGACAAGAAGAGTCATGACTTAATTCGGGAATCCTTTATCTGACCTCTCTCACCTCACATTCAAGAGCCCATCGATTTTCTGACCCCAGATCCCCCTTTTGACCAACTTGCGACTGCGGGCATTAGTGCCCCAACCGTAGTTGGCATGCACAAGTAGAGGACATTTACATGTCCCCCTTTCCTCCCAAATTTCCAGTTACAAATGGAAGTAGCGCTAGTCCCCATAAAAGAGGAACAGGCAAACTTCTCCCACCGAGTAACATCCTTGGTACACTCTAGGGACCAATCAAAAGGAGGATGAGGGTCACCATCGCGGCAGCGCAGGTCTTCTGTCCACCTTCAGACCTCCCCTAATTACTTCCGCAACTCTCCTGCATTTGAAAACATTATTTGTTGGTATCACCAGGAAATCTGGTTCATGAGACATCGCTGTTACCTCGTGTAACAACACTTGCCTGAATTTTCCCATGCAACAATCATGGATGACGTTGCATCATTGTGTGCTCCCCACTCTCTTTTATACGTCCAATTAATAACAGTGTTAACTAAATTGCTTGTATATTATTCTGTAAATATCCTTTGCTGTTTGTGTAAGATTAAAAGATTATTTTTTTCTCCTGGTTAAATCCTTTGACCACCAAAGTCTTAGTAAATAATACAATACCGGCCACAAGTAATTCATTCTCGCCATTTAAATCCCTATCGCACTCTTGGAAAATCTTGTTGCCCCAATCGGGGCTGTTGTCTTTCCTCCTCTGCATCATTGGACGAGAAATTTAAAAATTACTACCAGAATTCTACAACATAGTATTGTAAGTAATATTAAAACTAGTATCAGGTCTTTAAGGGTAATTAATAAAAATTAAATTTAAAGGCTTCTAAAATTGGTGGTTGAGGGTTACGAGAAAACAGTAATCTTCTCATTTAATTTTGCAACACTTTCCGCTCCCCTATGCGACCTCCTAAAGAAATGATACCTCGAGCGACTCCTCTGGTCCCTATCCTCAATCATAACATTTAAACAGCTTAAAGGTAAGTTCGCATCATCTCCAATCCTGTGATTAACTAATCCCGCCGAACCATTTGGAATTAGAACCGATGCCAGTAACGAAGGCATATGTTGCGTATTGGTTCGATACGGACCTAATGAGGAGAGATTCCCAATTGCCTACGCCAGCCGAAAATTATTACCTCGCAATAGGGTACTATGCGTTAATTGAACGCTAAGCACTAGCTATTATATGGGTAATTAAGAAATTCCAAACTTACCTATTAGGCAAGGAATTTATAATTAAAATCGCTCACAAGCCACTAGCGTATCTTAATAACATTAAAAATAACAATGGGAGACTAATGCGTTGGAGCCTGTTCCTTCAAGAATTTTGATTTAAGATATTGTATTTTAAAAGCTCAGAGAATTGTATGGCTGATAGGCTAAGTTGAAATCCTGTAGATTCCGCTTCCGATGAAGTTGAGCCTACTAATTCTG
This sequence comes from Ceratothoa steindachneri, assembly GCA_963969495.1. Lineage (NCBI taxonomy): Eukaryota > Metazoa > Arthropoda > Malacostraca > Isopoda > Cymothoidae > Ceratothoa > Ceratothoa steindachneri. The sequence goes on from OZ018326.1 coordinate 150,902,661, forward strand.
CCTCTTGTAAATAGGTCTCCGGAAATCTCGGTCTTTTCCCAATGATTGTCTACATATTCATTGCCCATTTTTTGTAACCGAGGCCCGGTATGCCTCAGCTGAGATTCCTGTTTTTTTATTGATTATTAGCGCTTGATAATGGCAACGTTTTCCATGGATTTATGTAGTTATTATTTCTCTAGTGCTTATATGTATTCTTGTATACCATTGCTATGTTCTTGTGTTGTAAATTGTTGTATATATTTTCTTTTGAGGTTCCTTGTGACTCCAGAACTAATTGTTGTACTTTCCTTTTAGAGTGACTCAAGATATTGTACCCCTTTTATTTTGTTTACAACTTAATATGTTCCTACCCCTTCGTATGTTCTATCTTAAGGGAGGGGGGGTCAGGAAATGAAAGAAAGAGAGAGAAGGAGAGCGGGTGATCGAGTCACGAGAAGGGATTCTGAGCGAAGCCACCTTGCTTCCAGACCTTCCGTAAACCTCCAGATCGATAACGCGTCACAAACTCAACCCGTTTATGACGTTACATTCTCCACCGCTGATTCTCACAATAAAGGCTGTAAGACCGAAGAGATAACGCTTCCGTTAGCAAATATTGGAACTTCCGGTGAAATAATATAAATCCTCCACTACGAATAATAATCGAGGAAGTATTCTTTGAGCTTTCTGGTCGCAAGCTGTCTCCCCGTTGCTTCCAAGTAAGCAAGCCCACGCAATACAGAAGGTATTCAAGCGTCATTATAAGAGGTCTTTGGAATCACTTATTGACGAGGCGCAATCCTCAAGCGACAAACCCCGGTGCTATTCAGTCTCGCAACTAGAATCCATATTCGGAACGAAAAAGAATAGGTCTGGAATATAGCGCCTAACTCTCCTCCTTGAAGAATATCTTCCCTCGAGTACCAATACTCCTGGGCTTCTCCATAAAATCGCAGGACTTACATTTTCCTTTAACGTCGAAGAGGCGTGACGCTCTCCGAAGAAGTGACTCACCCCGCGATCGCCTTCCGGTCTCTCTCGGGTAATTATTTTAATAATTATTGAGCCTCGTACGGCTAAGACTTATCTCGTAATCGCCACTGCTTTTACTCGGGCAATTTTTGTAATTATTGAGCTTAGTACTGATGAGACGAGTTCTACTTATCATTTAAATTTCATGTAATTAATAACGGTGTTAACTAAATCCCTTCTATATTATTCTGTAAATATCCTTTGCTATTTGTGTAAGATTAAAAGATTTTTTTTTTCTCCTGTTTAAATCCTCCGACCACCAAAGCCTTAGTAAATAATATTAATACTGGCCACGAGTAAATCATTCTCGCCATTTAAATCCCTATCGCACTCTTGGAAAATATTTTCCCCCCAATAGGGGCTGTTGTCTTCCCTCCTCTGCATCATTGCGCGAGGAAGTCAAAAGGGGTTTAGTAGGACTAGCCTAATTTAACGACAGTGCTATATTAGGTGCCAACTTTTTGGCACATTATAAACTATTAGTTAATTTATGAAAATCGTGTTTGGTAGATGCTACCACAAATTTACCCGTTCAAGCCATAAGAAAAAGTTCAATTCTTCCTACACTTCCATTTATTCCTGATGGGTCCCCGATGGACCAATTACTAAAGAAATATAGTGTTATTTATAAATATGCGAATGAACGTGTTAATTGGCAAAACATACATAACGTTTCCCCCTCATTTCAACATTTTATTCTAACAGAAGTTCTCCTGTTTAGTGAGAGACTAAGGCGCCTTTCTCCGAAAAATCACCCTATTTGACAATTCAAATTGTTAAGAAGTCAAATGACAGCCATTGAATTACGTGTGTCTATAGTGGACTTAATTCTGTAACTGTTAGAGACAAATAACCCTCATCTTAACTTACCGAATTAAAGGCGAACTCAAAAACTGTTCAAGTTCTTTAAGATTCCCCTTAAGGATGCATGTATTTTTTCAAATTTCCAGTGACCCTGCATCCATTGACAATATTGTTATGATGACTCCCCTAGGGCTTTTTGAATGTTTGGTCATACCTCAGGGAATGCCAAACTTATCACAAACATTTCAAAGCTAAATCAATCATGTTTTGAATGATTTGATTTCGTTTTCCCATATGTAGACAACTTACTCTTATCCACTGAAAATGAAACTTAGCATGTAGAAAATCTCAAACAGCTCTTTTCAACATTAGAATCACGCGAACTCCATATAAACCACGCTCGACTTTCTTGGTTATCAACCTGATTTGCAAGACTAATCTCTTCAACAGGATAAAATCAATGCCATCAAAGATTATCCTGTCTCCAAAACGTTGGATGAAATGCAGAGACCCCTGGTTTTAGTGAATTTATTGCGGAGGTTCATTCAACAAGCAGCCATAACCTTATTTCCACTCAGAAAATTATTGAAATATGCCAATAGCGTCACCCACTTTCCCTTTTAAAAGGGGACAGCCAGGCACAAGATGCATTCGATACCATAAAATAGGACATCATCAATACTATCCTTTTGGTACATCGAAAGTGAGACTGTCCATTACGTCTCATTACTGGCTTCTCAAATCATGGCCTTGGTGCCGTCTTCCAAAAGTATCATGGAAATGAGTGCAAGGTTATAGGCTTTTCTAGCAAAGCTTTTCTTGTCCTGGAATTAAAACAGATTGCATATATTCACAGAAAAATTGACTGTAATTCATATCTTGCTATCAAGCACTTTCAAATTCTACTCAAAGTGAGAAGTTTCTTCGTGCTCACAGATTTTAAGGTCATAATTGGTTCTAATAAATCCCTTAACACACGTCACTCCCCTAAAGAAACTCGCTCATATGACCTTATTTCATAATACAAGAGTCACATACGTTTTATAGCAGGGAAGATAATCCTAATAACGCCCTCTCTAGAGCCCCCGCTATGGACTTCAACATGAAATCTGCTACAATACACAAACAAATTCAGCATTTCATGTCATGAAATAAATTCATCTTTTCCTTCATCTTCTATCATTGCTTATACAGTACTTACAAGATCCCAATCAACAGATCTGCAACTTGCTAAACTACAAGATGATGATATTATCTCCCATATTTTTTACAAAGTAGCACTCCCATCCTCTTCTTACTCTCTCATTCGCAATTTATCAAAAGGTTTTATACGACCTTATTTCACTTTCGAACTTCGCAAACTTATCTTTGATTTTCATCATGATCTTGGCCGTTTAGGGTACTAGAGCCACTCTTTAATGTATCTCAGACCGATTTGTCTGGAAAGGAATGAGACAAGATCTTCGATCTTGAGTTCGTAATTGCTTCTCATGTAGTAAAAGTGCAACTACACACGAAGCCACCTTACGCGCAATTTAATGCACCAGAATCAAGGTTTCACGCCATTCTTGTGGATTGCGACAGTGGTTTTCCTGCAACTCAAGAAGGCTTCAAGTATCTTCTCACAGTTATATGCCGTTTTCCTTAATGAATTGAATCATACTCATTAAAATACATGACGTCATATTCTATGCTTGACGCCTTTTTGACTAATTACATCTCAAGATTTGGTGCATCTGTTAAAATAATCTCTGATAATGGACTTCAATTACATTCATAATTATTTCAGGAATTACTAAAACTAACTGCTACATAACACATTTTTACGTCACCGGAAAACGCATATGGCATCTCTGTGTTAGAAAAACACCATGGTACCCTAAAAAGCTCCCTGCTAACCAAAGGAGATCCGAGTGATTGGTTAAAAAATTTACCTGCAACTTTGCTCGCTATGCGTAACAATCCTTCTCAGGAGACGGATATTTTCCGGCACAAATCGTTTTTGGCCCTTCCTTACGACTCTCAGGTAACTTGTTTGTCCCCAGAAACACAGATCCCTCACAACACAAAAAAAGACAGCAACATCAGAAAAAAAACATGAACTCACTTGCCCCAATGACTCCCAGGCCTATTTTGAAACAAGATACTTTTATTCCCAAGGAGCCTGATAATTGCACTAATGTTTTCCTAACTAACACAAAAATTCACCCCAGATTTTTGACACCAAACAATGGCCCAAATAAAATCCTAAAAAGACATCAACATTTGTATACTTCCCAAGGACCCACTGGCCCCTTGAAGGCATACATCCGCAATAGCAAACCAGTACATTTTAATTCCCTCACAAATTCTACCGCAAATATTACCCCTACTTACTTAGTACAAACCATTGACCCCCTTTCCCCCTAAGATGTCTAACACGCTCCCTTACATGTATCTAAAAAACAATAGTAGCCCCCTCATACCACCACGCACAAGTTAAAATCTACACTATGAGCAAACTTTATGCGTATGTCGATTTCATTATATTATGTACATTGATGCAAGTAATATATTTTCTAATAAAATCATATAATTTTATCCCATGTTTTGTGATATAATATAAGTTTCTTTTATGTACATGTCCATTTCAGTATAATATGTACTATGTTTATTACAGGTTCATTCATTATTTAAAATATATTGAGAGGTTTATAAAACTTTATTTGAATTCATCATCCTGTATATTTATTTATAATTATTATTTATATACTATATATCAATCAGGCAATTTTTAACATTTAGTTCAAAAGAAACAAATGTGTCATTTGTTTTAATAATTATGTAATAGTATCCATTTATTTAAATATGTATGTAGGGGCAAAAAGAATTAATATAAATGAGAGAAAGAGAGAGATTTTGGACATCATAACACATGGATTGTCAGCTGAGATACACCGTGATTTGTACTTTTTTAAGCTTTCATTTCTGCACTGCTCAAAAGGGTGTGTAATCTCTTTTCAAACAAATAAATTCTAGATTTCTAGTCAAGGTTATTTCTGGATAACTCCAGTTCATGTGAATTCTAGCGAATTTTCTTCCTGATGGAAGTCCATTGTAAGAGAAAGGGACGCCAAGAAGAATATCCCCTTCATTTGTTTCAGAAATTCCTTCCTTCTCTCTGTCACTTAAGTATAACTCTATGTGGAGTATTCTTTAAGCCCAAAGAGAAAAAAAAGAAAAAAAAAATTGAATATCCGTCAGCAGCCACACAGATGCAGTTAATTAAGTTGTGCGTGTTAAAACTTTTACCTCGCCGAGGAAGCGCTAATCTCTGTAGTCGGGAAATTGCTAGCCGAAAGTTTCCCACCCACATCGTAAAGGCCATTAAGACTTGGGTCAGGCAACAAACGCTAATCCATCTTGCCGCCAGAAGTGGTCAGCCAGTCGTCTGAGTCTGCCAACGAGGACAAACCAAGAAAATGGCCGTCATATAAAAAACCTGGGTTTTCGAATATTAGAAGATTGAGTTTGAGAACCTGTCAACTTCGGTTCAGATCGTGTGTTTGTTTCCCGACGTCTCTGGTATTCGCTTATACCATTGAGGCTGGATCTTATAAGGAAGACCCATCTGTTTTGTGAAGGCTTACTCTGTTCAGAGCAAGCCTCGAATCCTTTCGTCCCTGAAGGTTTGGCCTGGATTCCTCTCGTCTCATATGGAAACCCCCCTCAAGGATCTCCAGCTTCCCGTGTGACACTTCACGCCGAGCCGCGTCAAAGTCTCGATCTTTGGAGGTTGCACTTCTCTGGAGCAGATGTGCCATCGTCCGTCTTCAAGAAGGATCGTGAACTCGTCTTCTCGTTCCCACCCCACCCCCCTCATCCTCGTTACCGTAAGGATATTCAGTCGAGAATCACGTCCATTGTCCGTCTCCATTTTCCCGCGCCAACTCGTTAAAGGATTCCTCTTCCTCGAGGTGATCCCTTTAAGGTCAATCGACCCTTGCTTGTATCTCCCGTTAAGCGACCCATTTTCCGATATATATATATATATATATATATATATATATATATATATATATATATATATATATATATATATATATATATATATAATCCCTCTGTATAACTGATTAATAGTATCCAATTTAAAAGCTGATTAACGAGTAATTAACGTTACCCAATTGCCAATTAATCTATATTTTGTTAGAATTGTCCTTATTACATTACCTATATTTCCCCTATGCATATATATATATATATATATATATATATATATATTTATATGTTAACTAGCGACTTATTAAAATTATATTTTTGATTTTCACTCTTTAAATATATCTTTGAACTGCAACTTGGTAAATTCATCAAATGCTACCGGCCCCTGTAGTAAATCGCACTCTTATAGCTCGCAATCGACGGACTACTCTTACGAAGTGAAAGTACTTGTACGTAGCGAAGGACGCGTACGTATATTAGAGGATATATGTATATATAATTATATATACATATTCTCGTGGCTTTTATCTATTTCCTCCTAACAAATACATATATGTATATATAGACGTATTGTCTGGGGAGGTGACCTATTGCTCGACATCCATAAACAAAAGCAAATTATTTTAAAAATCCATTTTCAACTTTTAGTATATTAATATACTAAAATAAAATAAAAATAAATTAAAGTTTTGGTTCGTCTTATTCTAATCCTTGTACATGTTTTTAAGCACCTATCGTGAAAGTGATCCGAAGTTTCTTTCCTCGGATCAAAAAACAGATATTTCATTAATTTATATGAATCTTTCCTATTTTTTCATACATATCCCTGGATATTTCTGTATCCTGCAAGAGATGGAATTGGGCGACTGTTTTCTTTTGTTGAGTTTAACAAGAATCTTGGATTAGAACCACATTATACTATGTAACTTAAAATGCAAGCCAAATCCATCGGCTTAGATTTTTAATTTATATAAATGTGCCGCTAAGTAAGTTATAGTTAAGTGATATGAATTATTTGGTATCCAGCACACAAGATTCACATAGAAGTCCTAAGGAATCACAATGGAGCATTCTGTATAGACTTTGGTACGAGTATATTTTGCTTGCTTAGCCGGAGAAGAATCTTATAACACTGGTTCAATCTTCGCTTTGAGCAGATTTCTCAGCACATGCATGTTCAAAGAAGAATAAAAATTGCAAAGTTGTTAAAAAGAGGGTAATTTGGGAGTTTACAACTATTGTTTACCGGAACTTTTTTCTACACTATAATGGGTACAGAAGGAAATCACAACACAAATCAAAAATGGAAATAGACAGCAAAGTAATATAGATAGTGAAGTAGAGCGGAGAAATAAAAGATGATAAAGTAAACATAATTATTTTCAAAATTTATGCTCTGGAAAGCCCAGTTATAGCGTCCAAGAAAATATTTAAGCAAATAATGCAGCTTCAAGATTTTATATTTCCTTTTGCCAATAAAGAATGTACACCCTGCTGTCTCATTTGTAGGGGAGAGATTTTTTTGATACATCAATAATCACTACTCTTATCAACTTTTTTATTCCATTGTGATAAGAATGATAAATAAAAGAATATCTACTCCATATTTTAAATTTACAAGCTTACTTTTTAAATTTAGAGTACAAGAAAATTTCTGCAAATATTTAGTCATTCTTTCAGGGCGCGGTATCATTTTGAAAGTTACCGGCAGTAAATGATTTTTTCCTGGGATTGATAAGTTTGAAATAATCTACCCACATTCAGGGAAATAGATATTTATCAAACTAAAACAAAAAAGATCAAATGGTATTTAAAATAGTGTTAATAGGAATATCGAACCGGACATTTTAATTAAAAAATATACGAGTTGGATGAAAAAATACCTACAATAAATTGATTTAAAATTAAATTTAAGCAGTCCATTCAAATTACTCAGATGGAGCAGATAAATATTTTTACTCACACATTTTCTCCTAAAAGCGCTACTTATTGCCAATTTTAGGAAGAGTATCTCGATTAGGCTTCGAATTTCTTTCAACTTCGATTTCAGTTGCCGAATTTCTTCGGTCTTGAAGAACATTAATTCTTCCACTCGGTTGATTGTACCTTTGTTTTCGCATCATAAACTAAAATTCCACTTTCCTCTCCACTTACGATGGTATCGAAGGGGTTTCCGTCAGTTTCTGGTGATATAGTAGGGCTTAATTAAATAATAATTGGGAAAAAATTGATACACTTGTTTTTATTTAACCACATTCAACGATGTATATTCATAAATTCTTCCTAAATAATTTTATAAATCTAATTTTATCTTTGACTAAATATATTTTAAGCTTCCCGCACAGTTCCAGTAATTTTTTTAGCAAACTGCTTATATATATATATATATATATATACATATGATTAAGAAGCTTGCGGTTTGTTCAGTCAGACCGACGAACCAAAAGATAAATTTGGTGATGAAAAATTGTTTTCCTCATTGATTGTGGTAATATTTATCTGTAAATAACAACAATAGAGTTTCTGTGCGAATAGGCGCCATAGGCCATATATATATATATATATATATATATATATATATATATATATATATATATATATATATATATATATATATATTGTAGGTTAGTAGAAGAGGACGAACATGGGTTTTTTTTCAGTATATACTTAACACGTCACCTTTGCAGATATATTTGCGTAACACCTATTTTTCTGGCTAAAGTAGCAGATATTAAACTGGAATTTCAGTTCCAATGTGATCCAGTGTGGCATTTCTTTTATCCGCGCAAGGTTTTGCGCATGTTTGGATCGGTATATTTGTGCAGTTGGTCGTAGCGTGCTTAGAAATTTCCAAACCACCTGCAACCTATGTGAGAGGCCACAAGAGAATCATATATATGAACTTTCTTGCAGCTACAAATGAGGTATAAGTTGCAATGACAAAACACTTGTGGACACTATCTGTTCAAAAGGAACCTTAAAATTAGAATTAACCATTTTATGTCTTGAATAAATCTCGTGGTCGTAGGTTATGCAAAAGGAGGGTTCTCGGAAATAATTTGCCAGCTAGCTTTTTTTTAATCAACCAATAACTATACGTTCGCTTAGGAATTAAATCTTAGTTTACACAATCTGCTGACACGTGATGCGATGAAAGCTTTCGCAGAGCCCTCAAGCGCCCAAGACCCCTTCGGTTCATTCCAAGAAGAAAACTCTGCCAGGAAAAATTTATAAATCTTCAAGATATTGAAAAGGCCTGTTCCAAATACAATTGTACGAGTGCAAACGGATGCCAGCTAGCAACACTTTTGCAGGTCGTAGACTTCCTTACCTTTTACATTATCAGGGTTCAGAGAAAAATCGCCTCGTTGATATCAAAAGACATTGACCTCAGTTCTAAAAATCTGATAGCGTTATCTTTCCTTTGCTTAAGAACCTCGTTCAAACATTTCCCTTGCACTTTTTCATTGAAACTCATTAAGGAATATTGTTAAACGTGTTAATCACAATCATAGATAACGTTCTCACATCTAATCATTATGCCTGATCACGTATCTTTCCTCCACCGTCAATTCCATGATATCTAAATGGTTCACTTTGTGGGGTTTTGAAAGGCGTAGTTGAACTTTCAAGCATTTATTAACGGGTGATGTTTAATTTGAATCAAAATCTTCTTCCCTTAAAAAAATTTCAAAAATATTCAACTGTCAAGAAGATTGAAATTAATTCCCTGCCCAATGAGCAATGTCATTCTAGGAAAGGTAACTTTACACCCAAAGATTGCTAACTCACTATAGAGATTATGCTATAGTGCTCGTAATTGACTTCAATACTCGCAAATGCGACCAAGATGTGATCATTAAACTTAAAAGATCAACTTCTTTGTTATACATAGTATTTAGTTTACAAAATTGAAAAGTCTCATCACAGATTTTCAGAGCAAAATTATCTATGTGTATGCATGAAAGCGACAGCGTAATTATGTACATCCATTTTTCTAATATCTTTTTCGTAGAAATGAATCAGAGAATAAGCTCTAAATAAGATATTTGTTTTGAGTAAATAAACTAACTGCTCCGCTACGAACGATCGCGAAATTTAGGATGAATGGAAGATAATAGTTATGACTATATTTATCCTTTTGTAGTCTCGTGTGTGTTGTAGGATTTTGGGGGTATATTTAAACATCCCAGAGCGATTTAAAGAAAGAGCGCAAAAAATATTGTCCTTGATTGTTATGTTGCGAGTTACATGCTGTTTGACTTCGGAATGATTGTGTGGGGTGTACAAATAAACGGTGCGAAATTCCATAAATTCATTCGATTTCTGATTTTTTGCGTTATGAGGAATTCAAATTTTGTGTAACGTTTATAATAGGGTATCACAGAGGGAACAAAATGCACAGAAAGCCCATGGGTCAGACCGAGAGGGCTAGCTGTTCCAGTGGGATTGCATACTTCTAAAACAGAGTGAAAACAAAACGAGGAAAAAAACTTTTTCACAACTGAGCATTCATGTAACAAGAGTCGCTGTCCAACTCATCCCATTGTAAGTTGGAAACTTTCAATTATTTACTTTAATCTCACATCCAATTTCCCCTTGCTGCTCTTAGGACCACAGAGCAATACTTCGTTTCTTAACTTTGCATTGTCCTATTTTCTTAGAAAAATGCTTGCCAAGGCATTTTTACGATTGGAAAGATCTTGTCTGCAGGGTTAGCATTCTTATATTGTGGGCTAAAAATATCTTAACGTGGTGATTATTATTATTTTTAGATTGAAGGCAGATTCAAAAGAGGTGTGCCATCTTCCTATCATATAATATACTTAAAATGAGTAAATATTTCATCGCGCGTGACGGACCGTTAGTTATGGACAAACAACGTTGTGGCCATAGAAACAGAGCAAGCGTCATATCTATATATAACTATAATTTAAGAACGGGATTTTACAATTTTTTTCTCTTGATTTGGATGTCCCTTGATAGGGAAGGGAAGAGGAAAGTAGGGATATGAGGGAGTGAAGAAATTGAACAAAACAACGTATGTATTTAGAAAAAATGTCCACCTTATTATCCGATAGGTCTACTGTCGTAGAATGGACTCTCGACGATATACCATATATGACTATTCGTTGAGGGAATTATTCATTTATATTTAGAGTGCGGGGTGTCTGGGTTGACCAATATTATTTATCTTCAATATGCTTAAGAATTGAAACTGAGCTCAAGGATAATAATATAGCTATCATTAATAAAATAGAGTTTTATTAATAAAAACTATCAACAACACACAAAACGGAAAATATTGACATAAACAGAGAATGGAAAGGGTCGTGGAAAATCTAGCTAATCCGAGGATTAAGATTTGGAAGAGATTTAAAAAGGTAAAACAACTAAAAATTAAAGGGATGGGATGGTTCGCTAAACCATTTAAAGCACAGGATAGGGTTGAGAAAAGGGTTAAATACTCAAAGGTAACGTTCAGCTTACGTAATTACACGTGTTGTGCAGAGGAAGGCGACGTGAATGAATCTTCGGTCCGCTGGCAAGTTCCAGCCGAAGGGGGGGGGGATGAGAATTAAATTATCCTGACGTGGCGTCTTGGGAATGAGAACCGTTTCTTGGCGAACGGGCTTGAAGAACAATGGCTGTTCTACGTTGTTCTCTTCTGAACAACGGGGGGGTGAGAACCGTCTCTTGTCTACGGGCTCAAAGAACAATGGCTGTCTAACGTTGTTCTATTTCTGAACAACAGGGGGGGAGGGTGAGAACCGTTTCTTGTCAACGGGCTCAAAGAACAATGGCTGTTCTAATGTGGTTCTCTTTCTGAACAAGAGGGGGGAAGGGTGAGAACTGTTTCTTGTCAACGGGCTCAAAGAACAATGGCTGTTCTAAGGTTGTTCTCTTTCTGAACAACAGGGGAAGCATTGTATGTAGACTTGGCGTCTTGAAGGCTCGAACCTTGGCACTCAAGGGATATTGTCCTCTTTTGGACAATGATGGTGGATCACGAGGTAGAGGGGCCCTTGGTGCACAAGGTGAGACTGGATCGTAGTGATGTCTCGCGAAGAAAATCTGGATCTCGAATCTGCTCTTAGTGGTAAAGTTTCCGTATAAATAGTCGAGACATCCCCTTGGCGTAGGGGACAATGGAGTGGGGCTTCGAGGGAATGCACAGCCGCGCATGAAAACAATACCTTATTTGCCCATAAACCTAACCCAATCTGGCGTGATCGGCGCATGGGGTGAAATGGGGGGGATGATAAACCTCATTGGTTCAATATTGACTCAGGTGGCGGCGGTAATGCGCCTGGCTACAAGGCGAAGATGCACGTGGATAGCATCGTGTTTCTAAACAACATGTGATAACGGTTGAAATTAAGCGGCCTCAAACCGTTCTATCACACCCCTCCATTCGGGGGGAAGTTGTCACTTCGAAAAAAAAGAGAGAAGGGACAACGATAGAGCTCCGTTGTGGGGAACTCGTTTTCTTGTACCGACCGTACTTTCATGCACCTAACTAGTATTACCTCAATACATATGATTATTTTGATCTTTTGATTACAGAGGAAACTAACCTTTAATACAAACTTAATCAATAAATGGGGCATGGAGCAATGAAATGATATAAACTAGTACATATAGGACAAAATAATTTATACGTAATTTAATGGGTACAAATATATATACATACAAAAAAAAAATAGACATTGAGCGTTACAAAATTCAGACATATACATTAACTAGTTCTATTACAAGCGAATCTAATTTAAGTCGTACAAGACGGTATGTACATACATGGAGATCCTAATCGTACTAATACAATTAATCTACGTTATTTGGTAACGCATTCCTACTGAGTGCGTCAGCGACCTGGTTATCGGAACCTTTTATATAATTTATTTTAAATTGATACTCTTGCAAGAGTAAACTACAGCGCATAATTCGGCCATTGGAGTGTCATACATTCCGAATATAGGCTAACGGGCGGTGGTCGGTTCCTATCTGAAATTCTTTTCCTATCAAGTACATTAAGAATTTGTCTATAACCCAGATAATTGATAGAGCTTCCTTCTCTATAGGGGCATATCTCTTTTCACGTGGTAATAATTGGCGACTAGCATATGCAACTGGATGACTCGTTCCGTCATCCTCATATTGAAGGAGTACACCTCCAATGCCCTCGTTGCTCGCGTCGGTCTTAATCCCAAAGGATTTTTCCGGGTTGGGCAACTTTAAAATGGGGGCAGAAATGAGCTTACTCTTGAGCTGATCAAAATAGGAAACAGCGACATCATTCCAACGTAGACGATCGGGGGAATTCTTTTTTAAAAGGGAGCTGAGAGGCGCCGAAATTGCAGCGAAATTTGGGACAAATCGCAGATAATAAGAAGCTGATCCTAGGAACGATCTTAATTGCTTCTTTGTAATCGGGAAGGTCATGTCGGCGATTGCCTTAATCTTGTCCTCTTGGGGACCTAACTGGCTTTGTCCTATTTTGAAACCCAAGTATTTTATGGTTTCGTGGGCAAAATGGTATTTGCTGAGCCAATGGTGAGGCCATTTTCGCGCAGTCGCTCGAAGAAAGCTAATAGGGTGGTTAAATGGTGACTCCATTCGCGAGTAGCGACGTAGACATTATCGAAGTAAAAGGATACATCCGGAAGTCCATCTAACAACCTTCTCATGAGACGGTTATAGTTGCTACAAGCAGTGACGAAGCCAAAAGGAAGGCGCTTGAATTGCATAAGGCCTTTCTCCGTTGCAAAGGTCAAATATGCTTTCACCTCGGGCCGGAGGGGGATTTGATAATACGCCTTGCACAAATCGAGTTCTGAGATGAACTTGGCGTTTTCAAAAAGGTGGAGGTTTTGGTCTACCAACGGGATGGGCTCGGCGTCGAGCACGGTTACCGAATTTAACTTCCAGAAGTCGATGCACATCCGATAAGAGCCATCAGGTTTCTTGACCATGACCATTGGGGAACAATAACTAGAGGTGGAAGGTTCTATTATGTCTAAACTAATTGAATTATCAACTTCCGCGTTAAAGGCTTCGCGTAAATGAATCGGCATATGATAGGGTTTTGAACGGACGGGTTCTGAGGTTGTTAATTTAATATCATGCTCGAAACTAGTAGTGCATCCAGGCTTCTGTGAAATAACGTCGTCGAACTGACATAATAGTTCTTGTAGCTGACTCTTTTGATGTGGTGTCAGCTGCGCGTCAATATCCAGGTCAAAGGGTTCAAAAGGCTCGCCTGGTAGGGAAGGAAGAGGGTAATCGGCATCAGGTTGGATGCACACTGTCTGTATTACATTAAGGGACTCCGCGGGTTAATCCTCTTCAAGCGCCGATGTTTCGTCCAGTGCTACGAACGTATCTCCATGGGCGCGTCGGGGGTACTTTATTTCTTTGGGTCCACGGACAGTCTCCGTGTCCTGGTTTTGGGCCTTATCATCTAAGGGTGTTAGTAATTCACACTCCTTTTGTGCCGTCCTAAAGTCCTGGGTAAGGATCTCCAAGAATTCGGACGGTATCGGGGTTCTGAGGGGGACGGGCTCCTGGGCTTCTTTCTTAGCTTAGCCTCGAGGAAGGGCGGCCTGAGACACAGGGTCAGAACTTACTTGGGGTCTCTGTCCTATAAGTACGAAACAGAACTGTATGGGGGCTGAAATGACTTCAGCCCAGCCATTATGATATTGACACTGCAGGTAACATCTAACGACGGGGAATTGGTTCGCCTGCCCAAGATAGTCATGTACCACCGCAAATTTTTCGTGGTTAGGGTCCCCTGGGGGGAGGAGCTCGTCGGACACGATGAAACACGTACACCCTGTGTCCCTGACGAGAGACGATACTCGGCAGCCGTTCACGCTGCTCTTCTCAAATTTCAAAGTTCCCGATGAACTTTTATCAAAAATAAAATTTACCTGGTGGCCTGACGGAGGGGGAGAAGTTTCTGCTTGGGTCTGCACCACCGGGGAAGCCGGGGTGGCATTAATCTGGTAAACTTGGTGAGCTGGTCCGCTTTTAAGCCTAGAATTTTGGGGTCAATTCCAGCTCAACTGGTTTTCTACACCACAGGTGAAGCATATGATTGGTCGCTTCGGGAAGAGTGATGGAGGAGAAATCTTAACGGGAGGTTTGGTGTCCCGTTGTTGGTTTTGGGGAAAGAAGTTTTGGGGTTTTACGGGGCCCGGAAACTTCGTCAGCCTTCCTGGGAAGGGGCGCGAATCCTTCCTTCTTTCCTGGTTGTGGGGTTGGTGAGAAGTTCGATTCTCCTTTGGGTATAAACTATGGCTTGCCACATAGACATCCGCTTTTTCGGTACACTCTTTAAAGGTCTGGCACCGACGATCTTTGACAAACGCGCGGATCTCCGTTGGGAGAGACACCAAAATTGATCCCGCAAAACGAAGTCTGTTAAGCACTCGTAGTTAGGATCAACCTTTGAGGATTCTAACCAGAATTTAAAATTCCTCTGAAGAACGTATCCGAATTGACGGAACGTCTGTCCGGGTTTAATACGACCTCCTCGAAATTCTTGGCGGTAGAAATCGGGAGTCATATTATGAGTGGCCAATAACTCAGCTTTTAAGGTGTTGTAGTTAAATGTACATTCAGATGGTAGAGATATGAAAATCTCGCGCAATTTACAATTTAACAGTGGAAGTAATCTGACTACACCTTCAGCCTCCAGATCCATGTTATTGATTTCGAGGATCTTTTCCAAGTGGGCTAAAAATGCTTCTAAATCCTCTCCATCCTTGAAATTGGAGGGCTTAAGTGGGAGATTGGGCGGGGCTTCTGAACGTGAAGTGGCGGATTGTATTTCTGCTTCTACACGAGCTATTTCAATCTGATGGTGAAGCTCAGCTTGTCTTTTCCGTTCCTCTCTTTCTCTTTCTTTTTCTTCTCGTTAGAATTCTCTTTCTCTTTCTTCTCGTTGGATTTCTCTTTCTCTTTCTCCGTGTTAGATTTCTCTTTCTCTTTCTTCTCGTTGGATTTCTCTTTCTCTTTCTTTTTCTTCTCGTTCTTTTCTTTGCTCCTCTTGAACGTACTCAATTAATTCTCTTCCGGAAAGTCCCAAGGATTCTCCCTGCGCTTTAAAGATTTCAAACTAAGTCATCTCTGCACTTGGGGGCGCAATATTCAACCAACTTAAATTCCTTCCAATAAGAATTATGCCTTCTAGAGAGTTAGCCTACCTAAATATGGGCACTGACCTATTCGTAATTGGTTTCTCGATCTAAATAACTAATGACTAAAATCACACACAAAAAAACAACAAATTATTATAACAGTTCCTTGAGCTACTCCAGCTTTTTAAGTTTCAAAAAAAGGGGATAGCAATCGTTAAAACAAAAGGGAACTACTATACTCTATTCTTATAACGAATAACACTATGCTTTACTCGACTAAGACCAGTGTTTGCAAAGATATAGCGTTAAACCTTACACACTTGATACCAAATTTAAATAGTATATATATATATATATATATATATATATATATGTCGTAGAATGGACTCTCGACGATATATCATATATGACAATTCCTTGAGGGAATTATTCATATATATTTAGAGTGCGTGGTGTCTGGGTTCACCGATGTTATTTATCTTTAATATGCTTAAGAGGTGGAACTGAGCTCAAGGATAATAATATGGCTATCATTAATAAAATAGAGTTTTATTAATAAAAACTATCAACAACACACAAAACGGAAAATATTGACATAAACAGAGAATGGAAAGGGTCGTGGGAAATCTAGCTAATCCGAGGATTAAGATTTGGAAGAGATTTAAAAAGGTAAAACAAATAAAAATTAAAGGGATGGGATGGTTCGCTAAACCATTTAAAGCACAGGATAGGGTTGAGAAAAGGGTTAAATACTCAAAGGTAACGTTCAGCTTACGTAATTACACGTGTTGTGCAGAGGAAGGCGACGTGAATGAATCTTCGGTCCGCTGGCGAGTTTCACCTGAAAGGGGGGGGGGGGAATTAAATGATCCTGACGTGGTGTCTTGGGAATGAAAACCATTTCTTGGCGAACAGGCTCGAAGAACAATGGCTGTTCTAGGTTGTTCTTATCTGAACAACGGGGGGGTGAGAACCGTCTCTTGTCTACGGGCTCAAAGATCAATGGCTGTTCTAACGTTGTTCTATTTCTGAACAACAGGGGGGGAGGGTGAGAACCGTTTCTTGTCAACGGGCTCAAAGAACAATGGCTGTTCTAATGTTGTTCTCTTTCTGAACAACAGGGAAGAAGCGTGAGAACCGTTTCTTTTCAACGGACTCAAAGAACAATGGCTGTTATAACGTTGTTCTCTTTCTGAACAACAGGGGAAGCCTTGTAGACTTGGCGTTTTGAAGGCTCGAACCTTGGCACTCAAGGGATATTGTCCTCTTTTGGACAATGATGGTAGATCTCGAGGTAGAGGGGCCCTTGGTTCACAAGGTGGGACTGGATCGTAGTGATGTCTCGCGAAGAAAATCTGGATCTCGAATCTGCTCTTAGTGGTAAAGTTTCCGTATAAATAGTCGAGACATCTCCTTAGCGTAGGGGACAATGGAGTGGGGGCTTCGAGGGAATGCACAGCCGCGCCTGAGAACAATACCTTATCTACCC
This sequence comes from Ceratothoa steindachneri, assembly GCA_963969495.1. NCBI lineage: Eukaryota > Metazoa > Arthropoda > Malacostraca > Isopoda > Cymothoidae > Ceratothoa > Ceratothoa steindachneri. Next base: position 150,920,091 of record OZ018326.1, read on the forward strand.
ATAAGCCTAACTCAATCTGGCGTGATAAACATCCTTGGTTTAATATTGACTCAGGTGGTGGCGGTAATGCACCTGGATTCAAGGCGAAGATGCACGTGGGTAGCATCGTGTTTCTAAAAAACATGTGATAACGGTTGAACTTAAGTGGCCTCAAACCGTTCTATCACATCTATATACCTTCCGTTAAGTAAAGATCCCTTAGATGGCGTAATCAATTGTTTTAATAGAGAAGTAAAAACTACTTAAAAAAACACAAATCATTTATGGACTTTGTCTCTTCTATTGGCTCTTATTTACGCTATTTGTATGGCCTAATGAAAACCCATAAACTATGATACCCAATAAGACCAATTATAAGTGCCACTGGTTCAATCCAATATAAATTTTCAAAATACTTAGTAAATTTACTTTCTCCTATCTTAGGAACTATATCCCACTCGCATATAAAAAGTTCCCTTGACCTTTGCAATAAATTAAACAATATGAGGGTAACATCAGATCCGAGACTAGTCAGTTTTGATGTCACCCCATTATTCTCCAAAGTACCCATTGATGACTTATTGCATTTCCTAGCCTCTATTCAAAATGCTTATGACCTCCTTTTACCAACCAATACGATCATTGAACTTATTTGTTTATTTATAAAAAATGTAAATTTAGTTTCAACGGCAAATTCTATGAACAAGTGTTTGGTATGGCTATGAGTAATCCCTTATCTCCCATATTGTTAAATTTATATATGGAATTTTTTGAAACTAGGTCTACTCAAATTGTTTGGTTTCGGTATGTTGACGACATCCTGGTAATTTTAATCAACAGTTTTGACATCGATAGTTTTCTTGTAATTATGAACTCATTGGTTCCTTCAATTAAATTCACCATAGAAAAGGAAGTAAATAAGAGCCTTCCATTTTTGGATGTCCTAATAATTAGAGAACCACATAGATTGAAATTTAATGTTTATAGGAAACCGACAAATAATTTATCTTATGTCCATTTTTATTCAAGTCATGCCAAAAATATAAAATCTGCTGTTTTTTCTTCCATGTATCTTAGGGCTCTTCGAATATGTATTCCCGACTATATAGATAAAGAATACACAAAAATTGAAGATATTGCTTACAATTTATGCTACCCAAAGTACTTTTTAGAAAAATGTATGAATATAGCCCCAAAAACATTTTATAATTGTAAATTAGAGACAATAGAACCTCTTAAAAACCTATTAATTTTACCCTATAATGATAATTTTATGTCTGTAGTGCCCATTCTAAAACAACGTAATATTAAGGTAGCCTTTAAATACAATCATACATTAAAAAATCTCTTAATAAAGCATAGCCCTAATAATGATAATAATGTAATTTACCGAATTCGATGTTTAGATTGTAATTTATTCTATGTAGGCCAAACTTCCAAAAATGTTTCCATAAGGACCCAACAACACAAAAATGCAGTAATTAAGGGATATCTGTATAATGCTTTAGCTGTCCACAATTCGAAGATGGGTCACGGAATTAACTGGCAAAAACTGTTACAATAATCCATAGTAATTATTTTATAGAGAGAAATATCCTTGAATCATTTTTAATCTCCCACACAAAGGAGAGTAATCTCAACATTAGACCAGGGCTGTTTTCGCTACATCCAATTTTATCACTTTTTTTAAAATCCGACTTATCTGATAGCATTAAAAAGTTAAATTCATAGAAAAACGTGCTTAGTATAAATACTGTGTGTCTTATTTTTTCTTACCATTGTGAGTCTGAAAATGTCAAATAGACGAAAGTACTAACTCCAATCCGTCTTTTATTCAGTTTACTTCCGTGGTACATATTCATATTTATAGTTATCATGCGCTAACTTTCATGATATTTCATATATATATATATATGTATATATATATATATATATATATATATATATATATATATATATATATATATATATATATATATATATATATATATATATATATGCGTCTAAATGCATTAAAGATGCGATATTGCGAGAATATCCTAAGATAAAAAAAAACAATGAACCAACGATAAAACATTTTTTTATTATTGTTTACATCGGTTTAGCTAAAATATTTCGTCTGATTGAAATTTTTAATGTACCAACACAAACCCATAAATTTTATAGATGAATCTTCATTATTTTTACCTCTCAAAAACAAATTTTGCAGTATGAATCTTTTCTGTTTCTTATTTTATGCATTGTAATAATAAACAAGCCACAAGCAAATAAATGACAAATAATATATTTGAAATTTCTCTTTCATTTTTAAGGAGCAGTAACCCGTTGTAAACTACCTAAGTTTTTTTCTAAAAGTAAAATTCTTTTGGGCAACTCTCTCCCCCTCCTTAACATTTTTTGGCCCCACTTCCAGCATAGGAAAACTATGTACCCCCAAGTTACTTAAGTACTTCTTAAATTATCAAATTTATAATGTAAAATTAATATATTTTTGTCTCCGAAATCAATGACAAAATTATGCTAATTCCTATGAGTCTCAAAGAAATTTAATCACATCATGTAACTACATTTAATATTTTGGAAATGAATGTGGCCTGAATAAAGTTGGAAGATGTATTACTCGTATGTTACTCAGGAAATTAAAAAGGTCTCCAGTGTCTGTAATATAGTACATATCTATATCTCCTTTGACATATAAGTCGTTTGCTACATTTAAGAGACGATGATCACTTTTCTCTAGGTGAAAAACTTCTCATGCAGAAATCGATGATTCACAAATGAACCCGGCATAATCACTGCAGCTCAAGGCCTTCATAATGACTTTATTAGCATCCAAAAAGTAGCATTCTTCTGAAGATGGAATTACTGTAGCATCTTCTACCTACAACAGTAATAAAAATAGATTATTTTGTGAAATGCATAGATATCATTTATATATAGACCCTTCCCTTGTAAATTTAGACTACTTGCCTCACTCCCGTTAAGAAGCCAAGAAGGAATTGTAATTCTCTTAGCCACAGGCTGATACCACGAAAGAGCGTCATCAGGTTTTCCAACCCAATACATCCATGCATTTGCTCCAACTGTAAAATGGTGTTTCAAAGGAAATTTGAAATTACTACTCATAAGCAATACAAATTCGTAGGGAATGTTTTAGGACTAATCCCAAACGAACAAAATTTTAGCCATAGGTAGTATGGTACTTGTAAATTCATTCTGTTTAATAGGATATAATATGAAATAGGCATTTATATTTCACTTTGTATTGTTTTAAAATGGTTAGGCGATCTAAAAAAGAAGTGACAAAAAATGTAAAGAACTTGAAACGAAAGGAGTGAATAAAAACGAAAGGAACAGTTAGAAAGAAGAAAGTTAGAGAAAGCGCTAGCAAAGTGGCAAACAATAGATATGTATATGGGCAGAAATTTAAACCTCACTCATTCAAAACACGTTCAGAGAGAAGACAAGATCTCAACCTCAAAAACTGGAAAACCTCTACTTGTAAAGAACAAAGGGACAGCAATCATTTAATGATTATCTAATAATATATCAGAAAAAGAAAATACAACTAGTAAAGTGACTCATAATAATGTGATTATAATGGAACGAAAAACACTTTTTAAAATAAAGCAAAGAAGTATAACAAAACACCTCAGTTTCTGAATTCGTTAGCGTTAGTATACATCTGTAACATCTCTGCAATTCTGCTACCCCGATTATAGGTGGCCCTATGTTTGACAGGAATTTAAGTGAAAAGATAGAAAGAAGTTTATATGAAAGCGATAAAAGAACACTTGCATTTTCTCTCCAAAAACTCCAACATGGCAGACTGGCTCTCAGTGGTAAACCGCACTAAGGTAGAATTAAGTTCGCGGCAGCTTTCTCTAGCGTCTCTCCAGGTGCGGGGGAAAACATTCACCCAAATTTTGATTCTTTCAAATTGTTCGAAGTATTTTTGACTTTCTGAGGATTGCGAAACTTCTCCATCAGGGAAACACGATGAGCAATTCATGACACAGTTCGAGGTATTGTCAGTTGTTTTTCGACCAACTTCTGGAAGATAAACGGAAATTTACCATTTAAGGAGTTGCATCTTTATAAAGCTAGACATAATAGTTATTATTAATTATGGATTACTCGTTCAAAAAGAGGAGATAAATAGATAATTTTTTTAAGTCCAAGATTACCAAGCATAAACCACACTGGAGTCGAGTTAGTCTTGATTTGAAATTTTCCACTTATTTAACTGTCATTTCCGATAAATTCTTTTAAATTATATGCTCACAGATTTGAGTGGAGATTTAACTCTAACACATCCCATGAAATTTTTAAATGGCTCCCTATTTATTGCATTTATCCTTATAATGGTTCTTCTCTCATATTTTTGGATTAGGTTGAATTTTAGAAATTAACACTCCAACCGACACTCTTTTGTATGCCCAATTAATCACATCCACCCTTCTTTATTCTCACGACAAGGTGGTCCTTGTGAGGAATAGGGTGTTACATACTCGAGCCTCTCGTCTAGTTAGAACGCATTCCTGTGCAAGAGTCAAGTACTCCTCTTCACGATCTCCATCCATGCACAACTATCATACACTGTGATCAACTTGTAACCTAGTTAGCTTCTCTCTTAAGCACTTATCCACACAATAAAACCACATTTTAACCAGTTTTTTAACCATTCTCACATTCTCAAACTTACTCTCTCAAATTTTCTTCACGAGTCTATTTCTTTCCATTATTCTTCCATGCCCACACCATCTTACAATAAAATATGAAAATCTGTCATTTGATCGCTCTTAGCCTGGCTCGTGAAATCGTCACTTTCACTGCCATTACAAAGCTACCTTCATTATTTGTACTTAGTTTATATAACTTTATAGGGATTTTGATAGTTTATGATTTTAAACACGTGTTTAAACTGTCGACATTTAATATCAATGCACCACTCTGCTCTTTGAATCAGTGATTGGCAGACTTAAAAAATATGCTACACGCTTCTTTACATGTGCTCTTTAAATTTTAAGATAATGTGTCATCTACTAAAGACTTATTTTTTAAAATGATTCCATAGAAAATTCAAGTGAGTTCCAATCTGGTGAACGAAGTGGATCCTCTAAATTACTCGATTCAGGATTATGAGGCCTTTCATCAAGGTAGTTCCTGACAACTTAGTGGTATTTAATAGGTGCTCTATCTTGTCAAAACTAAACGTCCTCATCTTAATATAAATGTTGAATTGCAAGAAAACCTCTTCCACGAAGAATGTTGATGTAGTTATGACCAGTAATTGTAACATCGAAAAAGAATGTACCAATAACAAGTTCTTATAAAGACAAACCACACCAGAAAGTTATGCTTGATAAATTAACACATGAATGAGCAGCTTTTCTTGTGAGCATATGTGCAATTATGATGATCAATAATACCATTCTTTTTTAAATATAGCCTCATCAAATCACATATTTTGTCGGTAAATAGTTCATCTTCTGTGTTTTTTACTCGAAACAATTTGTAAAATTGGATTCTGCCATCCGACTCCCCCTCATTCAAGTCATGCAATAATCTAGAGATGTAAGCTTTTCAATTGACACTTCAGATTTCTGTCGACATTAGTATAACTTTTCCTTTATTCAAGAGTACATTAAGTCATGATTTTCTTGGTGATTGGTTGAATACCTGAGGCAGTACATGTCTCAATATATGTTTATATTTTTGAACGGCCGATCGCTTGCTTTTACACATCATGCCCAGTATCGTATAATTTAATTTTTTTGCAAATACGTAAAATGGTAAGTCAAGTTAACGATTAGTTGCAAAATTTTCTCTACACTGTTGCTGAACCTTTTATATTTTCTGAACGTTAAAATACGACCTTAGTATCCATTTTCGTTGCTCAAATGCTAAGCGCACATCCCATTTTCCATGTTTATGGGATGCAAGCAAGGCTAGCTATATATCTATCTATCTATCTATCTATCTATCTATCTATCTATCTCTCGCTCACTCTCTCTCTTTCTATATATATATATATATATATATATATATATATATATATATGAGCTTCGCGTGTTTTTGTTTCAATAAAGAGATTTAATAAAATGCGAAAGTACCTATTAATTATCAGCATACCCACAACTCGAAAAATTTAGATATTTAGTTAAACTCACGTCTATCTGCTTGAAGTGTGCTGTAAAGTATGTGGCTGCCACACGCGCATGCACGTTTGCCTACCCGCCCGCCACCCGTTTGCTACTCCGGCTGCACTACTGTGATGTCATGCCTTAGACCTATCTGCAAGAGATGTCATGTCACGGGTCTTGCAGTAAATTTCATGTGATTAATTGGGATGTAATGTCATTTCGCCGACTGGGCTGTGAGTGTAAAGCAGCAAAAAAAGTTTTCATTTGTCTATTTCAATCTGACCGAAGCAGATGTGCATCCGATCGGCGTACTTCTGTTAGTCTTTCATGATGCACTACTCCATTACTCAAAATTAAAAATAAACCTTACATTCTTATTATTACCAAGTTTTAATTGCGCAATTTACCTCAAGCACTGAATTAAATTTGTTTAAGATAGTTTTTTAGGCCCATACAACACTGGGTATCTTTGCTTGTTACAAATATCTTGTATATCCTTAGAATATAGCCTATGAAATAAATAATAATCAACGGAATCTGTTTGTAGGTTCTCCTCTATAATTTAGTAAAAACTCTCTCTCTATCTTACTATATATATATATATATATATATATATATATATATATATATATATATATATATATATATATATTGACTATCATGCATACAAACTCTCGAAGTGGTTAGCCTCCCTTCCTGCTGACGCTGTTGAATTGATCTCTCCTTCACACATAATCCATTCCTCTGATTTCATTGAAAAATTTAGGAAAATCAACATGAAAGGAAGCCGCTCAATAACTTTAATGGAGACAGCCTCTTCACTAATGTCCCAGTTAACGAAGCTCTTGATGTTCTATCTAAGGTATTAGATAATCAAAAATTAAACCTTCCTCTAGGCAAAAATAAAATTATAAATCTTGTTAAACTTTGTGTTACTGACAATGTATTTATCAGCGATATGGGTTTTTTCCTTCAAAGATAGGGTCTTAACATTAGTAATCCTTTATCGACAAATATTATGTAACCATTTTATGGGGCATTTCGAAGTATCATTTCTCCCTTCTGTGATTCTCCATCATAATTATGTATGGTATAGGTATGTAAATGATGTCAATATCGATTTGGCCTATAAATAGTTTAAACTTATTTGACAATTTTCTTAAAAATCTTAACGACCTCCATCCCACTATCAATTTTAGAGTAAAGTGAGAAAAAGATAATTGTATATCCTTTCTTGATGTAAAATTTGTTAGAGTCATTGACAAAATTAGCTTCACTGTGCCCCGAAAACCAACCCATTCTAACTCTTATATCCATTTCTTTTCTCATCATGTTATTAACATTAAGCGAGCCGTTGTATCAAGTATGTTTTTGAGAGCACTTAGGATATGTCATCCTTGCTTTCTAGAAGACGAGATTACATCTATAACCTGCAGTTCCATTGAACTAAATTATCCCCTCCACGTGATCAATGAAAACATATACATAAAGCAAAATCTACTCATTACCGTCCCAAGGATAAAAAGAAATTTAGTAATACGAAGTGTTTACCCTTCCCCTTTTCTCCCCTCCTTAAAGGAGTGGACAAAATTATTTCCCCAGGCCTAACCACATTTAAATACCCTTTTTCTATCCTTAAATCTCTCCCTTAGACTAAACCCTTGGAACTGAAATTAAGCAGGTGTATATTTAATCCTGTGTGGCTCTACAAACTGTCCCTCATTTTACAGAGGAGAGACCGGAAGAACCTTAAGAAAAGGAATTTATGAACATAAAGGTGATGTTAGACGAGGTAGTACCACATCCAGTATTTTTAATCGTATTAGCAATTTCAACCACCAAATTGACTATTCAAATGAACAAATCATATATAATTGTAAAGATTTCCCTGAAAGAAAAATAGTAGAATCTATATTAATAGGAGAAATTCCCGATTTTAATTTTTCAGATGGGCAATTGAAATGCAGGCCCCATTCTCGCGACCACATCGTAAACAGCTTAGTCAACGATCTTAGACTTACACCCCCTGATTAATGACCTTTTTTCCCCGTTTTGTGTTTCTTTGTGTTTTTTCTGATCTGTACGCTATTAGTAGACTTTTGTAACAATCACATTCTCAGTGTAAGGGAATAGTCACCCCCCCCCCTCCCCCCGTTCACTCACGGGGCAGTCACAGAGCGGTTACCGCAAAGACATCCGCCCCAGGCATCGGTGGGTCCATTGCGTAACCGCAGCGTCGCCTATTTTGGTGCCATGAAAGACCATAAAGGTCAAAATGCAAGATCTCCCCCAGGAGAGTGAGATCCAGTTTCACGTTAAATAAGAAATTGGAGACGTGATTCTCCCAATCTCGAAGGCTAACGAGGAGCCAATGTTTGACTTCGTGGGAAAAACCGTTTGAAAAAAGAACTCTCCTGGAGCCTTCCTCAAGCCCCTCCCCCCATTACCACTCACCCAGTGGGGTGACGAGGTATAAATGAGGAACTCTGAGGAAAATCGAGGTAGTATACGTCAGGCCAGGTGACGAAGTCCTCGATTAAAACCGAGCTACCTGGACTGGATTGGTAGTATACGTCAGGCCAGGTGACGAAGTCCTCGATTAAAACCGAGCTACCTAGACTGGATTGGTAGTATACGTCAGTCTCTAGGTGACGAAGTCTTCGGATCAAACCGAACTACCGAGACTGGAGAGGTAGTGTACTTGGCTCGCCAGACCAAGAAGTACCCTGCAAGAGAGGCAGGAAGCTAATCCTCGAACTAAGTCCCTGGTTATCAAACCAAACGATAAGTTAACTTTGGTAAGTTCAACTTACTCTCGCCAGAGAGACTCCTCATATCCTGGTGCACCTTAAACACCAGGGGTATTCCTCGTCCTTGAGGAATTAAGAAAAGAAGAAGGAAAAGGCTCCCCCTCGAGCCCGTTACTCGGTGGCCACACCGAACTCCTAAGTTAACTTGGTAAGGAACCAAGTTCAAATTATTCTCGCCAGAGAAACCCCCCTCCGTTATCCTCGCCCTTGAAGAAGACCCTCCCCGAGGTCAGTCCTCGTCCATAAGGAAATAAGTAACGAAAGAGAACCCCCCCCCCCCCTTGAGCTCGTTACTCGGTGGTCACACCGCACTCCAAGTTAACTTGATTTAAGAACCAAGTTCGACTCACTCTCGTCAGAGAGACCACGACTGCCTAGGTGTTGCATAAAGCACCATATTTGTTCTCGTCATTGAAGAACCCCCCCCCCCTGGAAGAACGTGTGGACCCCCCAGCTGCCACCCTCGCCAAAACAACCGTGTAATCTCGCTCATCTACATCTGACCGGCGGCACGCGTCGAGAGTCAATAACATTCTTGAGGCCTTTTAAACTCCAGATGAGTCCGTAAGCCTAATTCTTATATTATTGTTGTGTGTAGAGAAATTAACCAAGTTTTGTGGGTAAACTAATTTAATTAATTCTTGTTTATAATAATATTTAGAGTATTGCTGTAGTTAATGTATAAAAGTTATGTATTCAATTGATAAAGGTAAAATATAAGCTTATTTTGGGATTAATGTTCGTTTCTCTTATATATACTTACGTGTTTCGGAACGGCTCTGTTCGTTAAGATATTCTTATAATATCAATATATTAGACACTTTTAGCACTCTTAGAATAGAACAAAAAGGGGGGGCATTCTACGACACTCAGTATACGACTGAAGAGGGTATGATAAACTACATACTGAAACTAGTCTCGTAATTTAAACTTTTGGCTCCTATACAGTGGTTTCACTATTATATACCATAACTCGCTATTGAGTTCATTTAATTATATATACACATATATATATATATATATATATATATATATATATATATATATATATATATATATTAGCAGCAGTCCCATGTATAAATAGAGGATTTCTTTAATTTAAGCACAAACCTGAAGGAAACGTTGTTTTTGTTGTGTCAATAAACGTTGTTGAAGTTTCCGTCGAACCTGGGCGGGAAAATAGAGAGAGTTATATTCGTCAAAATCACACAAGGTATTGTATGAGGATTTCTAAACAGCTATACGAGTTCGCAATATAAGCACCTCTTTTCTTTGGATGAAATGGGAATGGAGCCCTGAACATGGACAACCAACAAGGTCTTGTAAGGTAGTCTTTATCTTCTTTAACCTGTATCAGAATTCTAATCTCCTCACCTTTTTCCATTCTTAAACCATCCTTGAGTAGACCTTGGGGCCTTTGTTCGGTGGTAATTCTATAATTTTCCTCCATTTTGCTCAACTTTCTGTCTTCCTTACTTCAGTGAATGAGAAAGTTCACGTTATTTACCACAATTTCTTTTCGCAATGAAAAACGTGATATATTTTTTAATAAAAGAGTAAAACCAGTCCAAAAACTCGATCTCAAGCATGGAGCTTATAATTTTGAACCGTGGATCAAGGTAGGTCATCTTGTTTTGTTTTCTTATACATACGAGGGGCGGTCAATAAGTTTTGCAATTCGGAAATAAGGAAACGAGATATAAGGAAAAGTGTTTTATTATTTTTCAATATAACTACCCTCGACTTCAATGCACTTGCGCAACTTGTCCCTGAGGTTTCGAATTCCCGACAACCAGAAATCTCCCGACTGCTGTTCAATACACTCCTGGGCGGCGAGCTGGACATCTTCATCGTCCCCAAACCGGCGTCCACGCAGTGCAGCATTGAGTTGGCGGAATAAAAAGTAGTCGCTAGGGGCCAGATCTGGACTGTAGGGGGGGGTGGTTGAGCTCCTCGAATCCGCACTCGCACAGGGCAGCTTGTGCAACTCTGGCTTTGCGGACAGGGGAATTGTCGTGGAAGAGCATGACACCGCGTGTCAACTTGCCGCGCCGCTTCTGATGGATGCACTTCTTCAACCCAGCCAGTTCTTCGGCGTAATATTGGCCTGTGATGGTCCTTCCACGAGGCGAATAGTCCACCATCAACACTCCCTCAGAAACTCAGAAGATGGTGGCCATGATCTTCCCGGCTGAGGGTTGGGTCCGGAATCTGATGGGGGTCGGAGAGCCCCTGTGCTTCCTGGCCATGCTTTCTAGCTTGGTCCCGGGATCCCAGTGATGGACCCACGTTTCATCACCTGTCACTACGCGTGGCTCGAATCCCGCTGGGTCTTAGTTGTTTAGGAGCAGCAGCTCCTCCGAACTTTGATGACGTTGAAGTCGATCATGGGGCGTGAGGTTTCTAGGGACCCAACGGGCAGAGACCTTGGTCATGGCCAAATTGTCGTGGATGATGATGATAACACTTCTATGTGATATTCCAAGTTCTCGCTCGATTTCTTCGACCTTCACCCGTCGATTTTCGAGGATCCTCCTCTCCACACGGGCCACATTTTCCTCGTTGGTCACGTCTGATGGGCTTCCTGGATGGAGGTCATCTTCAAGGGACTCAGGACCATGGTGGAACTTCCTATTCCAGTGAGCAATGGCTGCATAGGAAGGGGCGGTGTTGGTGTGCACGCAACCATACGTTCATGGATCTCTTTTGCATTCTTGCCTTCCTTGAACGATGTAGGTGCATGCAGCTGCAGCTCCTCACTTGTCATAACTTGTACTAACACCCCCACAAACAGCCATCCCCCTTCCTCTATTTTGCCTTACCGATTCGCAAAACTTATTGACCGCCCCTCGTGTATATAGCATGTGGTATAAAAATTCCTTGGAAGTTCCTAGCTTAGGGAGATACTGGGTTTGATGGGGTAACGCTTTGGGCAAAATATAGTTACTGTGCCTGGTAGCTTAGCGGTAAAGCATCTGACCGGCAATCAGCAGACCCGGGTTCGAGTCCTGGCCAGGAATTCAAAACCTTTTTCTCCTGGCGTTATTTCTGTCTTCTTGGTAAAGGATCGCCTTCGCGGTGCCGCCTTCTGCTCCCTTTGATTCTGGATTCTTCTAATGTCCCTCTCTCTTGCCTTTAAAAACCTCCGGTTTCTTGTCTCATTTGCTCATTCGCGTCCAATTCTTATTTTCTTGTACTATATATATATATATATATATATATATATATATATATATATATATATATATATATATATATATATATAATATGCGATTAAGAAGGCAATTTTTTGGCTAACTAGCTGTTCATCGAACCCCTCTGAAGGAGCTCTTCTCACATACACGAGAAAATAACGAATAAAATAAGCTTTACTAAGACAGCCAAAAAACTGTCCTTCGATGGCCTAATTAATTGTTATCCCTGCTTGTCGAAGAGAGTGGAAAATTTGTCTAGACTTGATTAAAATTTATCTTTTTAATTACTCTAATACGGCTCTTGCACACTTTTATTATCCATTCGAATAGGACTTTTCTATTTCGTCCTCATTATGATCTGATGAGTATCACAAGTTGTATTTTCCTTCCTCTATTCCGTCGAGAATAGCCTCTTGATTGTTTCAGTATCAATGGAATTCGTTCAATTTTGTGGTGATTATTTCTAAATCTAATACTTCTTCATTAATTTATATTTCTTCGTCTAAGCTTACTTCATTTTCGGTAACTGTCTTCTTCTGAGCTTAGGGGTGGGTTTGGTTTCTCATTCAAGATGGCCTCCAGGATCTCATTGAGATCCCGTTCTTCTGTGGAATCACTCCTTTTATCTTTGGTGTGGTGACTAGGGATTTAATTTTTATATTTTTGGGGGTTTTTTTTTCTTTCTTTTTCTCGGGTGTTACCTTTTAGCAATTTCTTCGTTCTTTTCCTTTTGTTATGCCTTGTTCTTTTCATTTTAACTTCGTTTTTTCCTTTTTATCTAGTACTCTAAATACTTCGCAAGAGGAGGGGATGAGTGCCGAGAACCAAAGGTCCCTGCTGGTCCCATTTCTTCTAAGTACCTCGTTGTATTTCTCTCCAAAGGCCCCTTGTTTTCAGTGTTTTCGTATTATAGTACTGTAATCATATCTAAGCTCTCGTTGCTATTCATCGCTTACTGTTGTTGGAAACGTGTACTGCTGCTATGCACCTGGGGTTTTGCAGTTATACTTGAGTGCGTGCTATTTTTTTGTTCTCTATGGTTCTATCTTTTATAATTTCTTTCTTTTTGGAAAATTTCATTGCGACTGCTGAGTGTGGGCTACTGCTATTTATGCAGTTCTTGTTTTGTGGGGCAGGAGATCGCGAAGTGATCTGGTTCGCCGCACTCCGAACAGTGTTTTTTCCTCTTCTCATGACCCTCCAGTTTGTAGCACTCAATGAATGTCTTCACATGAACCAAGTCCACTTTTTCCATTTGGCGTGGATACTCCCTCAAACTGAAGGCAGGGAAGCCCTTCGTCTGAAAATGTGCTCAATAAAAAAAATCCAGATATGGGAGAGAGTACAAAGATGTTCTTAATATTATAAATTTAATTCTGAATGTGGTCAGGATTGCATATTCTGTACTGATGGGGAAATATTGTCGCGACGACTGATTTCTTGCTCATATCGCAATGGCCAGATTAAAAAGAGTAGAAACATCTGAATGAGTGGTTTACAAATAAACAGTAAACTGGTGAGATGAAGAACGTTTATCACGGTAAATATGTATATCAAGGAAAGAGAGAAAGAAGTTTAACTCCGATTCATATTCTAAATTAATGGACGGCTGAAAATTGTTAAGTTAGTTTATAAACTTTTTAAAATTTTCACCTTCTCATCATAGTAAAAAGATTCTATACATAAAGCCAAAGGTTTTATTTGCAAACTATGGGGTCATAGTGCTTTATTTAATCATATTTAGAATCAATTGAAAATTTCTACTCTTAGTCTCTATCTTCCCAAATTCTTATATAAATGAACTAATCTTGAATAAATCCCCCTCTTAATGAACTAGATGTGTATAAAATTCTAAGCAAATGACTCACAGTGCCCATTCATCATATTTAAGGTAGCCTACGACATTGTTTTAAGAACACAAATATTATGTACACACAAGTGAAGAGTCAAATGCTTAATATACATGACTGGAAGAAGTTGCAAGTAGTTGGGGCGGCCTTACTTAATTTACTACAAAACTTTAATTTCTCGAGAAGGATTTCCATTTCATCCATGCAGGTCATTAGATCATTATCCCCCCCAAGATAAAAATTCCGTGACTATTAGGAAGCTTCAGGTTTTGTATCGCTAACTCCCTCTTGGTCTTTGTTATTGTTTTTTCCTCATTTTGTATATAAGAAATGTAATATGTAAAATGTTCAATGTTATTGAACAGTTGATCGATGAAGGGTGATGATTCGTAACTAGTCCTGTACTAGATATAAGATCAAAAATTCGTTCTCATTTAACACCTTTCATATACATTGAACTATGAGTAAATGGTATATTTTAATTTGCATATCCTTAAAAAAGTTATTACGGCTTCAATATTTCAATTAGGTTCATTGAAATCCGATTCCGTAAATTGACTCCCCTTCGATTCATTTGGCTACATGATTTTGGGGTTAAGTGAGATAAATCCATTTTCGTAAATGTTTATTAGATTTTAGGGAGGATTGAAGCCATTTATTGCCGCCTTTAATTTGCAGTTTGCTTAGATTTTAATTAAATGCACATTCATATATGTATATGTTGAGTTCATCGAGATCCTATTAGTATGATCGTATATATATATATATATATATATATATATATATATATATATATATATATATATATATATATATATATTCTCATTCAAGCCGTATGATTGCCTTATTAATTCAAATTACGAATTCACTGTGCCGATTTTCAAACAGAATTTGGCATCTGAATGACTGTCATCCATGAATACCAATTTTGCGACACAGGTTGGAACGAAAGGCATTTGTGGATCTATTTAATCATAAGCATATCATTAATTGTTTTTAGAATTTGATTCAATATGTTAACAAGCTTATAAATTCCACGCTTGTAAAATCTTTTAGGTTCGAATGCAAAAGAATTAAACCAACTAGAGTTCAACCTCTTTTCTTGATGTTAACCTTAGACCATCAAAGATGTTCTGTGATCCCCTAAACAAGGGGTAATCGGAAGGAGCGAGGGAAGGAGAACATGGAAGGTCAGGCAATATTTCCTAACCAAGCTCCCCCAAGAACCCTCTGGTCATTCGAGCTGTGTAAGGATCGGCATTATCATGATAGAGAGTGACACCCATTATGTTTAAACGAAGAAGTTGATTGTAGTAAATATTGTCATTAATTGTTGCAATATTGTTTAATAGCGAGCAACCCGCGTTGTAGATTCGTGGTTGACAGTTCTTGCGAGACTATTTTTTTCAATCACTAAAACCTTTCGAATCTTTTTCAGTTGTAGTAGGACAGTCATAGTGGTTACATCTAATTGGTCTGCGAGTCCCCTAAAAGTTGTAGCAGGATTTGCTGTGAAACAGCTTCTAACTTTCATGAATCAATTACTTCTGGACGAGCTTCTTTTGGTCAGTCTTTTAGTTCGAAATCGTCACTTCTTGAATGGGAAAATCACGTACTGCAACTAGTTTTATTTATTTCATCATCCTCACAAGTCCTTTGAATGTATTTTACCACGGTATTTTCATTGACACCTTTTGAAACTAATAGAGTAAAACATGTCTGATATCATCTTTAGATAGGAGGAGATATTGGTAATAACGGAAGAAGATTATGAAGAATATATTCCTAATTTGACAATAAAAGGTATAAATTACTGATATTCAGCACCCCTAAACAATAAAAAGAGCACTAATTTAATATAAACTATCTAAAACTTTATTCTAGAAAATCGGACATTACTCTCGATCCAACCTGATAAAAAAGCAGCCAAGAAAAAGTTGGTCCTAGATTATAGTCACTTATAGTAGCTTAAATGCCTTGCCTACCATTACAATAGCTCTAAATAAATTTTAAAATATAAAAATAAATATGGGATTATAAAGTCTTGAAAGGTAGGCAAGGCTTTGCAGATCTTCTCTTTACTTTATATCTGAGGGGCGGGATATGGGGCAGTTTGCGGCCTAACCGATTTTTAAAAGTTAAGCGTTGATTGTTGCTGTTCTATGGTGTTTACTGCCCTTTGTAACCTTGTCTGATATGTTTTTATAAATTTCCATCCGTTTAAAAGATATATTATGAACATAAATTTGCCGGTGTTGCTAGCAGGATAATTCATAAGAGGCCTAATTTGTCTCCAAGTTTGATCACTTTGTCCCATGTATATTTTGCCTTTAGAGGTTATATTTCTACAAAGGATTGAAATTGTTCTTTTTCTAAGCAAAAGAATGTTTTTCTTGTATAGTAGCTCTATTCTATCAGAGTACCTTAGAATTCGCAGTGTGTTATGAGCTCAATTTATTAGACAAAAGTAAAGACAGACTGTAGAAAAGTAGGACAAACTTGATTATCTTTCATGTGTAAGTTTCGGATTTAAGAGCCTAATGTCTAACAACCTCCAAAACGTAAACTTACAACTATAACTAAAAATATTTACTCAGGTTTTATTAAATCATCTGATCCATTTATGTGAGTCATTCACAACTGATTCCTTATCAGCGTATTATTCTTTTATAGTCTTTATTTTCTATCAAACTGTGAAAGCAAATGAAAGGAAAAATGATTAAAATCTTTAGTTTACGGCGATCTTCACCAAAGAATTCTTTCTGCTATTGTCGAGATAAGGCCTGACCTTCAAATGAATCAATTTCTTCCTTTTACCCAGGTTTCGTCTTAAACAGAATTATTTACCTGACTTTCGAGCAAATTTCCGACCAGCCCACTACGAGAGGAAGAAAGAAAAAATACTCAGAAATCTGTTAAACAAGCAGAGAAATGGAAATTCAATAGGTCCTTGTTGTGAGACCTGTTGGAATATTAGATATGAAAAACAATGTAAAGAATGTGGCATTGGTTTGATTCACGCCTATTACCCCAAATTCAGTGTGGTCTCGTTAATAATCTTAGTACTTTCGAAAGCAAATTTTTCTTTGATTTAATTATGAGGCATTTTAATGACTATTATTATTTTCATAGGAGTTATTTGTGATCGTATTCTTTTAATTTATTCACATTCTTGTCTAGAATAGTTTGTTAGCACGATTTATCTCTTGTGAATCATTTTGTATGAATGAAATTTGATTGGCTTTTAGGGGATAACTCTAAGATTTCAATTTTGATTATTATCTACTTTAAGGAAAGTTTATTTGCATTACTTTCTATTTAGTTTTCTTTGACTTAGATATAAAAGAAATGGCTTAGATAGGTCTTAGATAGGAATGGTAAGATCGTAGATATGTACGAAGATACTTGAGTTGGTAGTCAAATACGATTTAGAAAACACAATTTCTAGAGTAGAAAGTGAAGAAAGTTGTATCAGATCATGGATAATGTCATTTAGAGAGAAACGTTGATGAAATTTCTACTGGCAAAATTCCAATTGAAAGATCCGGTCCAGGATTTTGAAAGTTGTGAATATTTAAGTCATGCTGCAATGGCTGTCGAAGGACTTGGATTTACAAGGTCAGCTGCTGAAAGCTATTTTTCAGGGAGACCACTAAACTCCAGCGGCTTATCAACCCAGAGAAATTCAAAGACTTTTTATTGAAAGTTCTAGCAAGGTGTAGTTTTCAGATGAAATTATTCTCCTAGAATTAAAGATTTGATGTGCCAAAGAAAGACGCTCGTCATATACTATTTGGTACTCTTCATTGTAGCTGTTGTTAAACCCCGTTAGTCAGTAACGTTGAGAAGAGGGGTCTAACTGATGAAAAGGGAAATGACAGTATGCAATTATTCCCAAATAATATAATGAGGAACGGCCAACGTTATATCGGCGTTCTTATCGAACATATAATGAGAAAATTTGCTCTTCAATGCAGTAGCCACTCTCACAGGGACAAGAAGTTACAAATGGAATGGATTAGCAATTACTCAGATCTCACTCCTATTTAAACCATTATGGTTGCAAGAAAAAGATCATACAGACTCCTAGCCTGGTCAAGGTAGAATGCTGAGAGATGACATTGCACTACATCACGAAGGCAAGTGATTCTAAGCCTGAAATTTTTCAGCTGATCCTCATGAACAATGAAATCAAAAGTTTGTAGTGATATTAGTACAAAGTAAGCTATTATTGATTTGGATAATTTTACTCCAAAATTAGAACAAGTAGAAAGACATTTTATGTTAGGTGGAAATACAATGAAATATATTGAAACCAGAAACGTGACGCGTATTTAGAAATTGATCATAACCAATGCGGCTGTAATTTGCACAAGGTAAAACGGTGGTTATAGTCGGGTTTAGTGATAACAGAAGGGGCCATGAGGATTATGAAGAATGAGATTTCTTACTTAGGGGCACAATCAAGAAAGCACATACTATGCACTAGTGCGAAGAATTATTGTCGTGGACGAGGATTCACTGAAAAAAAAACTATGTAAAAATATGATTTTTCGAGACCATTTAGTCTCTTCCATTGACATTCAAATGTCCTCGCCCTTTCTCTAAGCATTTGAACGAGTGGAACGTTGATAGAATCTTATGCGTTGGGAAGTAGTACCACAAAATACCACTCCGTTTCAATAGGCCGTAAGTTTGAGAGAATGCAAGATGTTATTGTTTATCTCTCACATACTACATCTGGTTATGAAGTTATAATAGAAGTACTTTTTATCCAAATATGAAAATTGATCTAAAAAAAATGTGAAAGTAGAATTCAGAATTATAGGTTTTATAAAAAATAAATTTCAGTACATTTTTTATGCTATGCCGAATATATGATATATAATATAGATATATAAAGAAAAATTTACTTCTCTCATGCATTTAAAGCAGAAGTGGACTGCGTGATTTCAGTAAGATGAAGAAAATATGAATAAATAGCATTTCAAAGAATGGCAGCTCCTTATTTCTTGCTGACTAGGTTGATTCGTGTTAGATTTTCTATAGAAAATCGAATATACGTTTGGGCAACCCAGGACTTACGTGTGCAGTTTTCTTCATCTTCTCCATTAAGGCAATCTTCGTCGCCATCACATCGCCACAAACCACGAATGCATCGCCCATTGTTGCATTGAAATTCATTCGATGAACAAGTGATAGCTGTTGAAAGTTAGCAATTGTATAATACGTCTTTATCTAAGAGTTGATGTCATGCTTCAGTACATAGGAGTTGGAAGAAAGGAAAGAATCACGTGTAAAGTTCAAAAGATAATGTGTCCTACCCTTGGCTAGTAGTGGCCAAAGATTCCGGGATCAAATCATTAACCCATATTACCTTACTGTTGGTTAAAGGTCTCAACAAGTAACCATTAAAGGCAACGGTTCAGCGCTGGAATCACCATATTACAGCTGCTTATCTACAACTAGGTCATGCTTTTTATCATTGTACGTATAAAGGAGCTGTATTTGGAATTGAGTCGGTCGAGTTTCGGTCGTTCCTGCGTGATGTCTGCCTTTGTCATCTCGAGGTTTGATAATTTTCACTATGAGGTCACTGTGTCGTAGTAAGACGGTCAGATGATAAATGAGGTTATGCAAATAAACCTAACTAAATAAACTAGTGTAAGAACCTAACGGATCATCTACATCTTTTAAAAACCTTTAAGACCAAAAAATATGTAAAAAGGCTAATTTAAAAATATATTCCATGAATGTAATGTAGTCTAAATACTTATTTCCACCCTTGTTTTGTCTTTTCACTAATGAAAAATAATATAATTTTTAGAATCAATTTTTCATTATATTTCTTTAACAACATATGAATCTGACCACGTTAGTTGTAGGAGTACCATTCATTTTAAAAGGTTGAATATATTTTAAATACGATAATTAAATCTGTCGTAAATATTTGTTTCATTTCACTGTAAACTGATTAAAACGAAAGGTGAAACAAGCTGGATTTTCTGTTATAGTATGAGAAGTAATTTGGAATGTGAAAGATCAGACCTTGTCAATTGTCTTGGAAATATCAACTCGAAAAATGAGAATTCCTTACAAATGTTCAGCTTTAACAAGAAAGATATTTTTTATTAAAGAATTTGTGACACTTTGACATGGTGAAAAAGACAAAGGAGAGTCATGGGCATTTCAACATCAAATGACCTTTTGATCTAGTCAGTTCCCTGAGATGAACCCTGAAAAACAAGTGTGAGAAATATTAGACGAGATTTACGGAAAATTCGAAACTATATAATCTAGGTTCAGAATTACTTAATTCCATACGCCAATTATGATCATAAATAACACAAGCTCTAATATCAAAACTTAATAAAAATATTCTTCGGCGATTTATAGTTCTAAAATCTACTAAAGGGAACTCCACAAAGTAGTAATGATGTTCTTTCATTGTCTAAAATGAATCCAACACACTGCAACAAACAGAAAACGGGAACATTTTTCTTCGGAAATATTACTTTCTAATTTTTGCGAATTCTCTTAGGCCAAATGTCCTAAAAGATGATTTAAATGAGGGCAAAGGGATGCTCGCTGCCTCAGTGTCCACGGTTCGAATCCTAGCCCTGTACGAAACTTTTGCGAATTAGGAAATAATATTTCCGAAGAAATATTTTCCCGTTTTCTGTTTATTGCAGTTTTTTGGATTGATTTTCATCATTCTTTCGCGCTCATGAAAGATTTATACATTGTCTAAAATGTATTTGATTTTTTACATTTATAAATAAAGCTATTTCAGGAATTAACTGGCACTTTATTTACTTCTTTTAGTCTCTATATTATATAACGCCGTACGCATGCCGGAGGCCAAACTTCGAGAGCTGTTGGCCGTACATGTCGCTTAAAGCGCCGTCACCTTCGATGACATA
This sequence comes from Ceratothoa steindachneri, assembly GCA_963969495.1. Classification (NCBI taxonomy): domain Eukaryota; kingdom Metazoa; phylum Arthropoda; class Malacostraca; order Isopoda; family Cymothoidae; genus Ceratothoa; species Ceratothoa steindachneri. The sequence continues at coordinate 150,940,993 of OZ018326.1, forward strand.
TTGAGGAGGCTGGTCTCACCATGCAAGTCTTTTCCTCCCTTCCCTTCTAAACTTTGGCGTGCGGAGGCAGGTCCTCTTTTGGAGGGCCCAGCTTCTCCAAATCACCGCGTCCAGCGTTAGGTAGGAGCACGGAAGCCAAAGCTCCGTTAGTGCTCTCCTAGTTTCAGGGGATGCACTTAGGAGTCAAAAAGAAGCTCTCACGCCCACATTTGTAGATTTGCTTCCTATAAGATTAACATCTCTCTGGACACTCCCCGCCGTTTTGACCTACTAGAAACGGTCACACTGGCGAGAAGGGAAGAGCTGGTGTTACCCGTCGTGACGTGTGAGCCCTTAGAGCCCCCAGCTATAACATAGAAGTAACTGGAGGGTTAGTTCTTGCCTAATGATTCCAAATGGGTGTGTAATTGACCGTATTCATAAAGCTGGAGGGGTTAGGAGCAGAGGGTGTCTTCTTAAACATAGGTGCATAGGTTTTCCAAGATTACGCGTGGGGGAATAGAACCAAATCTGTAGGTTCGCGACAAAAGTTTATTAACAGCTTGAAAGGCCATGATATTTTTCTCCAGGAGATACGCAATACATTACTTCGGGGAAGAAACGTGCGACTCTCTACAATTACTACACTTGGCCCTACACGCTAAGGATCTATCGTGTAAGGCAATGACATGAATGGATTTAGGCGGTAGCTATACCAAACGGCACGCACCAACTCAGGAAGCCTCTCACGCTCGAGCCTGACAAAAAATGTAGGTCTGGGTCACGAGCTCCATACAACCTCGTTTATCTTCACACCCATGAACTTGACTGCTTATTGTCGGGCATCCCTTCGATGATGTCTCCAAGGAGTTTTTTATGAGTTCGTCGAATAAACCACCCTTTTCACGATAGTCATGGTAGAGAGCAGTGCCCACTCCGCCGGTGATCCAATGAGTGTCTAGAGAGCACTAAAATTGCCACCTTGGAAGGGTCTGCCGCATTCAACAAAGCTCACGACCGATAAAAGGGTGAACATTCGGCTCTCTACTAGTCAACCTAGTCAATGCTATCTCTTGCTGCAGAAAATGGCCTTTGACCAATATGCTTCCATCAGTGGAACAAATGACTAGAAAGCGTTTGAAGGAATGGGGCTAGAAAATTCCAGGTAGTCTCTTAATGAGTGGCCCGAACGTCATCGATGCTCGGACTATCACAAAAGCAACGTTGAGCTTGGTATTGTTCTGGGTCTTCCAGACCAAGGGTGAACCGGGACTGGACGTACCGGTCTTGGCCTGCTCTCTTGCAGAAACGGCTGGTAACCTGTTCATCCACATAGCTGCCGAGAGAAGAAAGGAATCCCTAGTTCTCTTTGCCCTTCTCACGCTTTCATTTTTTAAGGTAAAATTAGGGGGGAACTCACTTCTCCCTATCCGCCAAAAAATACAAAGGATGGATATCCAAGCTTTAGCCATATCCTTTACCACGATGGAGAATCTTTTGGTCTGCAAGGGTGAATCAACCTGAGAAGGAGACCTTTCCTCTCCTTATTAGTCCTATGGGGTCCGTGACGCCTCAGCAGGAGCTTGCAAAGGGGCAGACTCAGGTTTAGTGTTATCTGGCGTCGAACACAACCTCACCCAGATGTAAGGCCCTTCCATCTTGGGAAGGGGAGCCTCTGGGATCATCTTTATGTCAGCAGCACCCTCCAAGAGGCCATTTCACACAAAGTGTCAGATATCCTCTCGTGCCATGTTTTTGGTGGGGCGCTGAGAGAGCAGAGAGGAACCCACCGTTAAAGAACAGTCACCATGAGACAACTCTAAACAAGAGAGTATGATGTAAACCCCAGAATTCCTATTTATTTGAGAGACGAAAACATCATTTGTGCTAGAAGGATCTTGGAGGCTCTGAGAAAATGCATGAGAGACCACTTCCACTTAGAGATGAAGCTGCCCGAGGGCAGCTCCAAAGTTGGCAAAGGAGAAACTGCTTTTCCTCATGAAGATTTTTTGGGAGGCGGGGGGGGGGGGGACATCAACCTGTCGGAGTTGTTTGTACTGTCGCGAAATACCACGTCTGCTCTAACACTAATATATGCCGAGTATTTAACAATAGAATTTAGTCCGATATTTTTCTAAGTTTCAAAGCTGCCAACAGACAGAAATTCCAAAAGTTTATTTGGACACGAGAATTTTGGGTGGTCTGACAGCTATAAAGGCACTTAATCCCACCCAACAAAAAGTTACGCCATTATTTAGCTAAGAACGATCGAAGAGTGATGATCAGCCCATTTTACACAGTTTTGGGTTAATGGGGCAAAACCGCTCTTCTCATTAATAGCGCACTACCCCCCTGACCACTCATCTCCGGGCCTAATGTGACTTTCGTGAGTTAAAAGGATTTATTTATTGAAATCTCAAAGCCTCTCTCCTGACAGACGCGAGGTACTAACAACTTTCCCAGGCCCCATCAGAGAGTTGATTTCAACCCACTGACGGGTGTTCCCTGAGTTGCTCTCGGTCAAGGAGAGAAGAGCTCATCCCCGTGCACGTTGTCAAATGATTTAGGATATAGTCGTATAAAAAGATAGTGCTTCGTCGTCCGATTATTCAAGTGAACCCCTTGAGGAAGGTTTCTTAATTAACATTCAGGCTGTAGTACGTGCAACTGCTCCATGGAGCAAGTGTAACGGTGTAGACAGGGTTCCTCCCTCATGGGACAATAGTTGCAAATCAATTATAAGCGAAGCGATTCTTGCGAACGCAAGCAAGAATTTTATTCAAAACAACTTATTTGGACTCGAGAGTTTTGTTCCTGCTACTCTGTGACGTAATGAGGTGCGTTGATGCGACTTATTCCATTTTATGAAAAAAAAAAATGATGCTGATGAAAAAAAAAACGATTATTAGATGACTTTATCCGCATATGTTGCGGAAGCGGCTATAATTAACTGATTAAAAAAAATGCCATAATTCCTTGAAGGAAGATCATATTGCATTGACGAGTCAACTTTCTCGGATGATAAAAAAAGAGATACGTAATATTACCGCAGGCAGTAGAGAGTAAAATTAATGGCCCGATTAGGCAAATTTGTATGTTTATTTTTCCACAAACCTGCATGTCAACAGATACATTATTATGTCACATAAGTTTGCATCCACTTAATAGGTACACTATGCACAAGGTAAAAAAATTATTTTACTCAGCTCTTATATTTTCTGATAATTATTCATATTTCCGTATAAGAAATTAGTAAATATCCAATCATTTCAAGATTTATCATCTCTGAGATTTGATTTGGTTCGTACTCAAGGTTTACAATAAGAGGTGGATAATTCGACAAATTGTTTGAGGCTGTGTTATGCTGTATAGTATTTTGTGAAACATAAAAAAACAACACAGGTTTCAAAGTAGACCTCAGCCTTATAGTATATAAACAGAATAAACATCTAATTATTAAAATTACCATAGCTCAAAGGAAATGAGGATGTAACTATCAACTGAGTATTATTAAACAGGGCAGCAAATCATATTCAGATTATATATGGTTATGATCACGGATCATTATTTGATTAATCAACGGATGGTCATTTCAACTTAACTCTAAATAACTCTGGAAAAAAACAATTTCGATTTGAAAGCTTTGAAGAAATATGATGCAACCACGAAAGAAAAGATTCCAGAATTGAATTAAACAAGGTCTGCTGACCAAAAAGTTGCGTTCTCTCACTTTTCTTATTTATGACCTTACAACTTTCAAAACTTTTAATAATTTCCTATCCAACCTTGGGAGGACATTGGCGATTCTATCATTAGAAAGAGAATTTAAAACGAAATAAGGGATGCTAATTTTGTTAGAACCTAGCCTAAAATAGAATAGCCTAGCTGTGCCGGACCTAACCTAGCCTATTATAACCTAGTATAATATAGCCTACTATATCCTACCTTAGCTTAGTATAGCCTAGCCTATCGTATTCTAGTAGAGCCTAGCCTATCGTATCCTAGTATAGCCTAGCCTAGCTTAGTATACCCTAGTCTGACCTAGCCTAGCTTAATATTCCCTAATCTAGCCTAGCATATTATAGTATAGCCTAACTTACCCTAGCCTAGTATAGCCTTGCCTAGTGTACCATTGCCGAGAGTAGCCTAGCTTATCCTAACCAGGTATGGCTTAGCATTGCATGGTAGAGCCTAGCCTAGCGTCGCATAGAGTAGCCTAGCCTAGTCTAGCGAAGCTAGAATAGGCTAGTATAGTCTCGCCATTATATTCTTGCATACGATAGGCTAGCCTAGCCTAGCTTAGTCTAGCATACTATAAGCTAGCTTGTTATAGCCTATCCTAGCACAACCACACCTAACATAATAGATCAAAGCGTATCATATTGTAGCCCAACCTACTATATCTTAGATTAATATAGCATACCATACCGTAGACCAGAATAACCTCGCATAGCTTAGCCTATTATAGCCTTGGTTAGCTATCCTATCGTAGCCTAACACAGTATTACTTACAATAGCAGAGCATAGCCCTCACTAGCATATTATACTTTAGCCTACACTAGCATAACATAGTAAAGCCCTGTCTAGCATAGTACAGCATAGCATAGCTTAGCCAAGCCTAGCATAGTATAACCTAACCTAGCCTAGCATTAACTATCCTAGGCAAGTATAGCCTATACTATCCTATTATAACCTAGGCAAGCATAGCTTGATATTATCTAACTTAACATACTATATGCTATCCTAGCATAGCATTTTATAGCCTAATTTAGCATAGTATATCTTACCCTTGTACATTATATCTTATCCTAGGCTATTATATGCTAGCATAATATAGCCTATTCTAAGCTTGGCTAGCAGGGTATAGCATATTATAGCCTAATCTAGTCTAGCAGAGTATTGGCCGAATAATTATAATGTTATGGCCAAAACCACGAAATTCCCAGGCTAACCTTTGAAAGACTTTGGTAATTATATCATTCGAATGAGAATGTAAAACAATAGCAGGATTTCAAATTTCGTTAGAATCGGCCTAATAGTTATGATGTTATTGCCAAAACAAAGTAATTCCCAGGATAACCTTCGGAAGACTTTGATAATTATATCATTCGAAAGAAAATATTAAACATCAGAAGGGTTTCAGATTTCGTTAGAATCGGCCGAATAGTTATGATGATATTGCCAAAACAAAATCATTCCCGGGCTCACTTTGGGAATATTTGGCAATTATAGCACTCGAAAGAGAATGTTAAATACCAGGAGTTTTTCGAATTTCAATAGAATCAGATTAATAGCTATGATTTTATTACAAAAACAATAAAAAACAAAACGGGGACCAACTGACTGACATAGTGAGATGTAGATTCGCTTGCGACTAGACTTGCACGCGACTAAAAAATAGGTTGTAAATCACCTACCTCGAGTATTGGAAGATGGAGTTGTGAGAGATGATTCCGTGGATGTTTCGGTTGAATCTGTGTAAAAAAAGAAGCTGGTCATTACTGGGGTACTATAGTTGCCTTGTAGTTGCCTTTCAGCTATACAGCGACGGACAAAATATTTATTACAGAACTACAAACGGGCAAAGACCCTATCATCAACTTGAGGCATTCGTATTGAGGTTATTCCAGGTTTGTGTTATTATATATGAAATTAAATTCTTGGCAATTAGAGTCCTCGATCTTATTTACTATCTTTTAATCGTTGTTTCTAGTGGGCAATCAGTTAGCAAGTTCAAATATTGAAACAGGGGTTATATTAGTTCCCTCATTTAGTATTTTAAACGCTTCAATAAGTTGACCAAACAGATTCCAATATTCGAGTGAGAGTAAATTGAGGTGTCTCAGTCTGTCTTCAGACAAGCTCTTTCTAATTTAAGGAATTAATTACGTCGCTCGTCAATGGACGCGCTCCCAAATACTTTCGCATATATAATGGCGACCAGAATTGTATCGAATACTACAAGTAAGGTCTTACAAGGGGGTTTATTATTAAGAAAAAATAAAGTTTTAATTCAAACGGAGAATGTCTAGATATGTATCCTACCTCCTCTTTTCCATTTGAAAATCAGTTTGTATTATTGGTGGAAATGAGCTTTTATACATATTGTAAGCTCATTTACACCAACCTTCTGTCTACACTTTTCCAGCCTGCCTTCTATCCATTTTAATAGGCTGCCTTCGATTCCGTTGTTTAGGTTTAGCAAAATCTTTTTTCCCCAACAGTGTCAATAATCTTTTAAAATTCGAATGAGTCTATGTACATCGATAACTTTATGTTGGTCACACATTATCATTACGTGAATGAATCAAGCGTCCGCCTCGAAAGTTGTGCTGTGATGCATTTATTTATTTATTGACCCCAAGAACTTCCATGGTTCTATCGTTGACAATGGACTCTATGAGTTTACCCAGGGAAAAATTACGAGAAGGGGGCAGAAAAATTCAATGTTCAGTCTCTGTTATTTTTATTTAAAATTGGTATTGCAGTTGCTTATTCGAACTCTTGAGGAATTATTCCATCATTAATTGATTTTTGAAAATTATTATACAAATGTGGTTTAATAATTCGCTTTTTAAATCATTATGGTGAAATAGAGATATTTTATCTAGAACCCGCGCTATGGAAACTTCCGTTTGTTAATATAAATGCTAATTTAGTTTTCATGTTTTTAAAATTATAAAATTAAAGCTAATTTATATTCATGACTTGTATAGTAGATAAATTGCTTGTATTTTTCATCGTCACAACATTTGAAAAAATTTCCATTAAATTTCTCTACTACCTGGTGAAGATCGAGACTAATGATTCTTTATCCTAGACGGGCCCGATTAATTCCCCAATTTGCTTCCTCTAATTTATAAATCTAAAAACCGTTTAGGCTCATATTTTGACACCGACTCTGGCGCCTTTTACCAGTTATTATTCTTCACTTGATAAGGTGACCATAATAAGGAAATTATTTTAGCTTCTCAAAAGCCTTGCTAGTTTAAGAAATATTATAAAATCGTTTACATTTCCTTATAAACATTTTAATCTCACTATTTATCCACATTATCCAATTCGATTTGTTATAATTTCTACGTTTATTTATCGAATTTCCTTATATATTGTAAAAAAAAACTCGCAGAAACTCTGGCCCCCTCATTGGCATGCTCTTCCCCTGCAATTCCCACATGTGCAGGAAATTCCACCATGTATCAACGTGTCACGCTGCATCTATGCTACCTTAGTCTTGGCCAAGGAATCAGAACCAGAGTGACTGCAAGTGTGCTCCATAAAGGCCGAATTTAATACTCGATGCGCTATGGAAACTTGGGGAGCAGAAGGGTTGCGACAAATAGTCAGAGGTGGAAGCCTCCAGTGTGGCGTCATGTGCAGAACCTAAGGTGTCACGGGTCGGAGAGCTACACCGAGCTCTTGATGGAGTTTACTAGCCCTAAGGTCAAATGTCTTGGGGTATGACTGGTGTCTCTCAGCGGCATAGTTACCAGAGATTTTTTTTTTTTAGGAGCCTATCTGACGACGGCCTACTTGGGCATAAGTCGCCGGAATCAAGACAGCCTAGCACTAGGCTACTTTAAAATACGAATATGAAGACGATAAAAAAGGAAGATCAAAACAATCAGGAAGCAATCTCCGGCGTCGGGGGTTGGGTCCCCATCCCCCCGGCACAGGAGCGCGCGACCTACAAAAAACAACAACAACAATAACAAAAAAAACTAGTTAAATACAAGGGAGAAGACGGCCTCCACCCAGAAGTCAACAAGTCCACCAGTGAATGTGCACGCACTCGTTCCGAGTACAAACGACAGGCGGTAGCGACCCCGTCCATCACGGTACCGGGACAGGTACCGGCACATTCGAAAAGAATGTGCCGACCATTCTGTGGGACGACGCAGTCGTCGCAATAGAGCGCAGGCAAGCGCTCCATCAAATAAAGATGCGTCACAACAGTGTGTCCAATTCGGAGACGAGAGAAAGCGACCTGAAGCCGTCGCGGCATTGGGGATTAGGATAATGGGAACAATTGCGGCGCAATGGCACGCAACTTTAAGTTCCCTTCGACCGTCTCCCATCTTCTTTGCCAGGCAGTCCGAAGAGCTGCCCGTATTCCGGCCATGTAGTCGGTGTGAGGAAGAGGGAAACGCTGGTCCAAGGGCAGAGTCTTCGTGGACTCTTTGGCGCCCCCACGGACGCGCTTATTCTCCGCAATTCCTACATGTCCAGGAACACAGCAGAAGATAATCTTGACAACTGCCTGGCTCGCTAAAACCGTGGCGTCACGGATATCACGAACCAGGGGATGCGGAGATTCCAATGCCCCGAGAGCACTCAGGGCGCTTTGTGAGTCGCTATAGATCACAATCCGGTCTCCGAACCGGGCACGTAGCGAAATCTCCTGTACCGAGTGGTGTATTGCCACCAGCTCGGCCGTGAAGACAGACTCAGCGCCTGGCAGAGCCCCGCTGACTTCAAACAAAGTGGATACGGCGTGGAAACCGACCCCCTCTTCAGACTTGGAGCCTTCCGTATACACTGGGACGGTTCCAGCGTGACACGAGGTGTGCTCCAAAAGTTTCGAACGCAATACTCCCGGCGCTGTACAAGCTTTGGGAGCAGAGGCGTGGCGACAAATAGACAAATGTGGTACCCTCCAAGGCGGGGTCCTGGGCAGAACCAAGGGCGCCACCAGCCCGAGAGTTACATCTAGCTCTCGAAGGAGTCTCCTGGCCCTAAACCCAAAGGGCTTAGGGTACAACTAACGTCGCTCGGTGGCATAGGAACCGTCGAGATCAGATGCGGATGCAGTGAGAGCTATTGGCGACTGAGTGAGGCGCCGGGCTCGCGCGTAAAAGCGAGTAATGCACTGCGCGCGGCGTAGAGCGAGTGGCATCTCCCCAGCATCGACCAACAGGCTCTCAATGGGAAAGTGCGGAAGGCACCGGTCGCAAAGCGAAAGCCGGTGTGGTGGATCGAGTCCAGCTTCGGCAATAAACGCTCGGCTGCGGATGCATAAAACTCGCATCTGTATTCGAGTTTCGAACGAAAAAACGATCGATAAAAAAGTAGGGCAGTAGCCCTATCAGCACCTCAAGCGCTGAACGTCACGGAACGGAGAATATCCATGGCGCTGGCACAAGAGACCCTAAGGCTGCGAATATGAGCCTTCCAGGTGAGGTGTCGGTCAAAGGCAAGACCAAGGAAATGGTGCGATTCCTCTACTTCCAGGCGTCCCCGATTAAGAAACAAGTCTGGGTCTGGGTGGAGGCGCATATGGCGGCAGAAGTGCACCACCTTAGTCTTGGCCAAAGAAAACCGAAACCTGTGCGCTTCGGCATAGCGAGAAACGCGGTTCAATGCCTGTTGGGATCGACGCTCCAGAGTTGGCATATGGGCCGTGCAAAAAGAGATTTAAAGGTCGTCCACGTAGAGCGTTGTGAGAACATCTTCCAGCAGCACCAAGGTGATGCCATTGATGCTCAGGGCTAAGAGTGTGACACTGAGGACACTTTCCTGCGGGACACCCTTTTTCTGATCCTTTGGGCCGGAGAGGGCTCCCCCTCACTCGTACTCGGAATCGACGATCTCAAAAAAATTCAGATATGAACATTGGGAGGCGTCACCTCGCCCCCAGCGTGTGAAGAGTCTCCATGATACCGTATCGCCATGCGGTATCATAGGCCTTCTTCAGATCGAAAAACACAGTGGTGTAGTGCTGTCTACGAAGGAAGGCCTCGCAGACGGCATTTTCCAGTCGGAGCAGAGCATCCGACGTGGAGTGGAACTTGCGGAAGCCGCACTGTGCAGGAAACAGATGGCCTCCGCTGTCCAGGAAAAAGGCTAATCTAACATTTACCAATTTCTCAATAAACTTGCAAACGCAAGAGGTTAGAGAGATTGGGTGAAACCGGCGGGAGTAGCGTGATCTCTTCCCGGTTTCCAAAACGCGAGCACAGTAGCAATTCGCCAGGAATCTGGGAGTAGACCCTCCACCCAGATCCTGTTGAACAAATCTGACAGAAAGGCCATGCCTCGCTCACGCAGGTGTCGAAGCATGGCGTACGGGACATCGTCCGGACCATGGGCCGTGTCCGCGCACGAAGCAAGAGCGGGGCGCAACTCACTCACAGTAAACCTGTCATTGAAGGGTTCTCCACCTCTGGAGGTAGAGTCCAGCCGGCGGCCTTCCGCGACATCACGACGTGCATTTAACGCTGGCGGAGCAGCATCCCGGCTAGAGAATGCGGAGAAAGCGGTCGTAGAGGATTCCGCCACGGACGCGGGGTCCGAGATTGCGGTCCCATTCTCCTGGAGAACGGGAAAGGGGTCCTGCGAGAACTTGCTCCGAATCCTTTTGACTCGCTTCCACATCTCTACAAGATGTGTCTCCCCGTTAACTCTAGACACGTATGCCCGTCAAGAAGAGCGGGGGGCGTGCTTTGAAATATACCGGAACCTTGCTTGAGCCCGATGAAATTCAGCGACAGTAAAATCATTCGGGCGGTGCTTATAGCGCATGTAGGCATAAGGCTTATGTTTAAGGGCCGTCTCACACTCTGCCGACCACCATGGGAATGGTCGGCGTGAAAAATGGCCAGAAGTTCTGGGAATAGTAGTTAGGCCCGCAGCGAAGAAGTTGCCGGAGAACTCAACGGCCTCATCTACCGAACTTATCTCCTTGACTGAGATAGAGAATTTAGTCATTTACTGAAATGCAGGCCACCGCACCCGCGCCAAGCACCACCGAGGTGTGCTCTCAGGCGGCAGTTGCCCTGAAAATACTATTTAAATGGGAAAGTGATCACTACCATCGAGGTCACCGACCGCTGCCCAATCAAAATCAGGCTGGGCATTCGAAGAGTACAAAGATAGATCAAGGCAAGAAAAGGAAGTGGTTCTTGGGCAGTGATGCGCAAACTCATCCACATTTAGGACACCTATCTCATGCTCTTCGATCAGATCGGCAAGGACTTGTCCCCTGGGATTTATTGAGTAATCTCCCCAAAGATGATGCCTCCTGTTCAGATCTCCAAGCAAGAGAAAGGGACTAAGCAACCGTGCCACGACGCGGCGAAAGTCCACCACGTCAAAGTCAGCTGACGGTGGAATGTACGCAGAAATGATAGTATACCTTCTTTCCAAGTGAAGCTGCAGCGCCATTGCCTGAAAGGAGGTATCTAAAGTGAAATGAAGAACGGAGACATCATGCCGGGTGTAAACCGCGCATCTCCCAGCCCGGCCATCCGGTGGTCGCAAGACCCTTATACACCGGGAGGGCGGGCAGGGGGCACGCGCTTAGTATGATCTCCTTCAGAAAAATGGCGAACGGGGAACAGGACGAGACGAGCCTCCGCAGCTCCTCCAAGTTGGCCCGAAGTACACGGGAATTTCTTTAAAGGAATATGCCCTCCAGGCCTAGCTCTTCGAACAGAAGACCCTCACAGGAATGGCCGTACGCTTCCTGGAGGCAGAACCCCGGGCGCCGATAGATGGACAAAGCGCTGAAGGCGCTGTCGCCTTCGAGGACTTATTGGGGAGGTTGGGCTCGCCATGCGAGTCTTTTCCTCCCTCCGCCTCCAAACCTTAGGTGGGCGTTGCGGCTTCGGAGGCAGGGGGCCCTCTTTTCGAGGAACCACCATCTCTGAGCCACTCAGTCCACCACTAGGCGTAGGCGAAGGAGCCGAAGCTCCTTTGTTGCTGTCTTCCTTTCGGGGGACAGCTTTAGGAACCCCGGAAGATGGCCTGGCGACCAACTTCAGGGGTGGTGCCTTCTCTGAGTCTAACGACTCGGTAGAGACGCGTAGCCCTTTCGCCTTACGGGAAACGGTCACACTGGAAGAAGAGAGGGGAGCCCTGGTTTTAGCCGGGGCAGGGTATGAACCCTTTTTCCTGCCAGCTTTACCAGGGAAGCACCCGGGTTGAGTAGAGCCTGCAGAAGGGCTCCGAATGGGCGCGGAAACAACTGTGCTCGTTGGCCTAGATGGGCCAGGAGCAGAGGGTGCTTTCTAACTATTGAGGTATAAGACGTCCCAGGCAGAGCCGGGCGCGCCAGAACCAAGTCCGTTGCCTCGCGGAATGAGAGTCGATCCTGGGCTTGAACGACCAGGATTTCTTTCTCAAGGAGATATGCACCACATTACTTCGAAGAAGTGGGGTGCGGCTCTCCGCATTGACACACTTGGCCACACACGATTTAGTTTTATCGTGTGTGGCCTTAGAGCAATTAACACAGAATTCGTGTGACACAGACTTTGCACGTCTACAAGAACGATTAGTATGGCCGAAGCGGTGATAGTAATAGCACCGCCACGGCAGTGGCACGAATGCCTTCACTAGGTAGTGGTACCAACTGGCACGCACGGACAAAGGGAGCTTGTCACAGTCTAACGTGACAAGGAGTGTAGGGGTGGGTCTCGAGGCCCCTCCCTGTTTCCTCATCACACGTTCGATCTTGACCACCCCATGGTCGGCCAGCTCTAAGGTGATGTCCTCTATGGAATAGTCAACGGGTTCCCTCGCATAAACTACTCCTTTCACAAAGTTCATGGTAGAGTGCGTCGTCACACTCACCGGGATGCCATGAAGTGTCTGAAGAGCATATATCTTGGCCGCCTCGGTGGGATTCGCCGCATTTGCCAGAAGGCTCCCGTCCGAGAAACGGGTCAACTTCGGCTCTCTACCAATTACACTAGCTAATGCTCTCCTCTGATGGATCATGTTGCCCTTGGCCAACATACTGCCATCAGTGGAGCGAATAACTAGGAAGCGGTTAAAGCCAGCTGGCTCGAAAACGCCAGGTAGCCTCTGAATGAGGGGCCCCGATGTTATCGAGGATCTGCCCTGCGCTCTTTTCGTCTTAGTTGGGGGCTCCGGACCCAGGGGGGGCGGGGGGCCGGATGTACCAATCTTGGCTTGATCGCTTGCCAAAGTGGCAGCAGACTCATCCTATCCCGCATCCCCCGCGGATGGAGCGGAGCCCAGAGTCTTTTTAGTCTTTTTTTTGTTCTTTTTCTTTTTTGAAGAGGAGGGCAGGGAATGCACCCGCTTCTCACCTCCGCCTTTAGGATCCCCTTGGCTAGATGGACCGGCCTTAGCCAGGTCCTTCTTCGAAATGGAGAAGGTCCTGGTGGTCGTAGGGAACCAGTTGGAGGAGATCCCTCCCCTATTTGTACTGCCTCGGAAAACCCAGCCATTTGAGAAGGACCTTGCATAGGGGCGGATTCGGGTTCGGTGCTTGGCGCCGAGCCCGGATTCCCCCCCATGGAAGGCCCTACCGTCTGAGGCTGGGTTGCCTAACGGACCATGTCTATCTCAGGGTGTCCTCCAGTTGGCCATCCCCCCTCCCCCAGGACATCGCAGGTCCCGTTGGTATCATTGTCTCTATTCAGGTGTGGGGAGGAAGAGGCCTTGACCCCGTCAAGGTTTAATATTCTGCTCAGCAGGTCTTTTGAGGAAAGCGACCGAAGGGGCCTGGCTTCTCTCTCCCCATTAAGGGGGTTTACCCTAGCGAGCCGCTTCAATGGGGAGCGGTTGGCTATGGGCTGCCTGCTGGCTTTCTTGGCAGTCCCCTTGGAAAGAAAAGGAGGCACTGCCGCTGGAAGCAGGGAGGTGCTCGAAAGCACCTCCAGAGAAGGGAGTGATGGAGAGTCTCTTACACCCGTAGGCTTATGAGAGGAGTAAGCCTCCTCTCCAGGTGAAGAAATATGGAGGGGCCCCTGTACAAGCACAGGGGGGGGAACCTCCATTTTTTCTGTGGAGCTGCCCGAGTGCGGCTCCGTCGATGTAACAGGGGAAGTTAAGGGTTGTTTTTTAAGTTGTTTATTATTGGGCATGGTGACCCTGTATTTTCTACGGGAAGCAATAGTTCATCACCCCTCGCAGTAGCCCGCACTTCAATGGGTGCGTACAGGCCTGGGAGAGCCAGGTGCCCCCATTCAGGACCCCTCTTCTAGCCTGGTGGCCTGGAAGTCCATCGGCATGGCGGCTCTACCTTAGACACGGAGTAAAATTGATCGTGTGTGAAGAGGAAATGAAAAGGGATGTGAGGAAGGTATGGGTGGGGATGAAGCAGGTTGTTAAAAAAAAACATCTTGGACCGGAGCTCAGGGGTTAGGGAACATTGTCGCCTTCCCCCTCAGCCCCGATTCGGGACGGTTGGCGGAGAAGAAGGTCAGCATCTACCCTGTGAAATTAGAGGCCGACCAGAGAATGTTGTGGGAGAGGTTGTATCAAAAGCGACGAAGTAGAGGAGAAATACAGGCTGTCTGAAAGAAGGAGAAGAGGCTAAGCTTAGTTACCGAGAGGTCGGCTGCGGATATAGTAAGGGCAGTTGGCAACTGAGGATGAAGGAGGGCTCACGCGTAGTGCTGCATAATCCACTATACACGGTGCAGAGCAAATAGCCTCTCTCAAGCATCAACAAGTGTCTTTCATTTGGGAAAGTAGAGAAAACACCGTAGCCGGTGGAGATCGTTGTGGTGGTTCGAGTCCACCTTCCGCAATACACGCTCAGCTTCTGATGCATAAGCCTCGTTAAAGAATCACCACGGCCTATTGCAGGGATATCTTGGCCATGAATCTCCTGGCTTGGCTGAGAAAGGTCAAAAAGAAAACAGAATAAGTCTTTCAGCAGAAACGTGTCCTAGCCAAAAGTCAAGACCGTCAAAGAGTGGTTGGGATCTAAAATGAGCTTCTTCCCAAAGAGATTTTTTGACCGCAGTTGCATTGCCTCACTCCCATTGACTACAGCGTGTGGCGTATGTCGAGGGCAAGGCTTGTATGGTCCTCGACAGAAACGACTATTAGCTGAATTCCTCCATCAAACGTGTGTGGCTCAGCATAAGGAACGACTTTGTTCGCAACATGTGTGCAGACTTCAGGTCTCTTCTGAAGAGCGTACTCGCCATCGAGGGGGGGCCATATTGACTAATATTACAATTTAAACACATATTTCTATGTTAAAGCAATAAAATGTCTAACTCTATCAAATCTATCATTTTGTCATTTGTCAACAGCGTCGAAACAAGTATAACAGGATTTTTTCAATACCCTTAAGAGTGTAGCAAAACGATCTTTCGGCAGCAGTGAGTTGATAACTTTGAAGCTCAGGGCAATGGTTGCCAGAGAGGGTTTCACCACTCGTAGTCGGATTCAAAGATTTCTTGTGGAGTGTTTCCATGATACCCTATCGCACTGCGGTATCATATAACTTTTCCAGATCGAACTGTTATTATAACTAGGAGGAGATAATGCCAGACTCCTAACTTATTGAAGGGAATGATGCTTAGAGATGATATTGAACTAATTCAGGATATCCTGTGATTCTAAGCACGAATAATTTCATCTGATCCTCATAAACAGAAGAGTGATGAGTTTTTTCATATTTGTACATATCTAAGGTATTCAATTGATTCATATTTTTAAAATTCTGCTCCAAACTTAAACGAGGTTCAAAGTTATTTTTTGTTAAGTATAAATAAATGAAACCAGAAACGCGACGTGCATTATGCAATTGGTCATAAGCAATGTGTGTTAAATTTGAACAAGGTAAATCATAACATAAGGGACCATGACAGTTATGCGGAAGCACGTTTTATACTTTTGGGGGATCAATCAAGTAGGCAACTTTGAAGGGGAATAATAAGCGATGGATACTATGAAATAGTACGAAGGAATTTTCTAGGTGACGACGATTCGTTGAAAGACACTATTGTATATAATCGTAATTAACAAAATGTTCTCTTAAGTCATATGAAAATAATTAAGATCAGATATATATATACATTTACAATACAAAAAATAGAAACAAACCATGAATTTATTGATGAATTATTGGTATTATTAAGAAAACTTAAATTCCTTAGGGAAAGCATCAGATGCCTAATAGAATTCCTTAATATGTCATTTTCCGAAGCTATTCAGTCATTTTAACTGACATTCTACTGTTCTTTCCTTTTATGGAAGCATTTGAACCAGTGGAAAGTAGCTGGAGTTTCCGGTAATAGGTAGTTTTACCACAAAATAACACTATACTTATATAGGCCTTAATTTTGTGAGAATATAAGATCTTATTATTTATGCTTCATGTGTAAAACTTCTCTGAAAAAGACTAGCAAAAAATTTTACAAAAGTTTTAGATCCAAATTAAAATAAAATTTGCGATAAAAGTATAAGGCCACCTAAATTTGTCCCTTTCAGATTTTCTTGATAAGTAAATCTTTCTACTTTGGATGCAAATTTCCATCTTCTCGCAAAGAACCCTCAAATCTGCAAGTCAGTTATCTGAACTTTTAGGATATATACGTCATCAGTGTATAGATTCTTATTGACCTATTTCTCGTATTTTCCTGCCTTCAAACGGAACATCTATAGTTCTAGATTTCTTTGAAAAGACGTCAATTTCTTTATTTTTCTATATTCCATTAACAAGCTTGAATTCTCTAAGATTACTCGAGTAATATGCATTGATTAAATTAATACTTTCAGTTTTGTTATATTATTTGAGAAGATGTAGACAAGCCTACAACACATAATACACAGGAAATTAATTTGTTTTTTTCCTGATATTATTTTCCATGCTGTCATCAATAATTAAATGCTCTTCTGTTCTCACAATGAAGCTTCAATTCTAAATGCTCTAAATTATCTTCTGAAGATGCATTGACATCATTTTTGCTCCAGAATTTTAACGGTAAGTTTAATTAAGAGTTAGGATGTAATCCTCATGTTAACATTGACGACACACACACTTCTAGAAAGGAGCAAACTAGTACGATATCATCAGAATAATTGGCGGTAAAATACAATGATAGGACACAATAATTTGTACACAGAAATCTTTAATATTTCTGAAATATTTTGTCCTTTCGCCTGCTATGAAACTAACATGGAATTCAATAAACATAGATTTAACAAGAAATACACATAAGATTTTTTATATATAAGAACAATTACTAATAAAAAAATTTAAAAGGTGACAACAGTATTCAAAGTCTCTAATAACATGCGAGAATATTTTATTAAACTAAATAAATCTTAAAAATTCAATGAAAATTGAAAATTCAAGAAACTTCCAGAAATGAAACTGATGTAAACTGCTGAATCGCAGCCCTTCATTCCTTGATAAAGAGTCCAAAAGGGGAAAGGTCATTTGCTTAGAGCAATGCCGACGGAGCCGCTATCACGATTAAGAAGGAAATCGATTAGAGAACCTGGGAGGGGTTGGATGAGGCATATAACTGCGCAAATTGAAATGACATTGACAAAGCTCATGGTTATTTGCCGATAAACAGCTGTAAGGACATCTTAAATAACAGAAACATGGTCATATACATGGGCCATTTCAATGTCCTCTGTCCAGCAAACGGATAAAGAAAGAGTAAAAGAGCATGAAAACATCTGGGAACTACTCGTAGGAGAGATCTGCCATCAACTAGGACCTGATTACCAAACTTAAAATAACCAGCAACCAAAAAAATTCTAGCAAATATAAGAAAAACATATCATATCGCAGACTGGGAGAAAGAGAGATGACTAGGCACATATACGCCAGAACCATTAAATGAACCATCATTAGAAGCAAAAGATTCAAAATGAGAAAAATAAGGTGCTTGATGCATTGGGCAGATGAACGAAATATCCCCAAAACCGGCTACAAGACGGTAAATACTTTTATCTGAAATGGTCCAAAAGAATAGAGAACTATTTGAACAGATAAGAAAAACGCCACAGAGGAGGAGCTAAACGTTGACGTGAGAAAGACAAAATGAGAATTGACAAGTAAAATAACGGGAAATCAAATTGAGAATTGAAAAGAAACCATCCAAAGGATCGATGATAATAGAGCAGGCAGGAGTTTAGATAAATTGTGTGGATACCGAATGGGTTACAGTTAGTAATGATGTTTTGGTGTGGATGGATTACAGCCGAAGAAACAGTGTATGGATTTTTGAGAAGATGTAGAAGAATGTAACTAGAAAAAAGGAAATTAATTTTTAAATTATCAGGAAAAAATTATTTTCTTATATTTATTTATAATCATAATTATCAATAATAAGTATGTAATAAAACTTTATATTTTACTTCTATTAAAAAAATACTTTTATTTCTATTTTTTAATTTATCATTTAATACTTTCAGGTATAATATTTTAAAAGTTATTTTTGGCGAATTTAATGGTTTATGACATTTATTATATTAACAATAATTTAAAAACAATGAAACACATGTATTTGTTCCATTATATATTGTACTGGGTTATATATGTTCCTCTGGTAGTTGTCGATCAACCAGTGATAGATAGTGAATAGAATAAAAATTCATAATAAGCGTGAAAATACAATTGAACACGATCAAACAATTAGGCCTAAAACATACTAGTGACGTGATGACACAAAGGCAACCTTTATAAACTATCCATAATAATTAATATTTACAAATGTGTAAAACTATAAAAAACAATGGTAGGCATTATGTAAACTTACCAATAATTGAAGAAATGAATGAATGACTCAATAGGCTGTTTCAAAATAGCAATGGCTGCATTGCTGCCCAATCTTTTAATATCGTACGTCTGGCACTAACTAACAGCTGATTGGACATTGGACATATAAAGTGAGGAATATAGTAGAAGAAATAGTAGGGAAATAGGGAAAAATAATAGGAAAGTGAAAATGAAAAGAAGTGCTGATCGATTGATTTTAATATCGAATACCGTATTTAGTATTCTAGAAAAAAATATGTAAAAACTAAGGTATAAAAGACTTGTCGCCACCCGAGCGATAGATGAAACATTTTCTTCAAGGGTTTTTATCGCATTTGGGGACAGGGCAACCCTTATATCCAGGGTTGGAATACACCCTAAGTTCATTCGTGATATTTCAATATTTTTTTATTTTCGTATTGTCTATTCGATGAGTTAATTTTAAGAAATCTGGAGTTGTGGGGGTGAAACATGCCAATAAAATAGGGATTAATGTTCTACAATATATTAATTTAAAAATTGATGAAAAGAGAAAAGTTTAAAATAATAACAAGAATTGAAGTCATCAGCAAGAACTCTATACGATCGAGGAGCAAGTAACATTATGTAACTCGTGAGCAAAATAAGCGAACCATTTTCCTTTATTAAAATATTTTCTAAAATAATATGAGTAGGTTAATGAAATTTCCTTGCTACATAAAGGATGGATTTAAGATATTTTATGAAGATTTATTATGATACAATCCTATATTCAAGAAATTATATTAAATAAAACAACAAAATAAAATATTGACACGTGCAAAATAAAAGAACTATTTTTCAGGAACATTCTTGAAATCACCTGGCAATATTTTGCTCAGGAGCCAGGAATTGTAACAACCTTCTTTGTTGTCGTGCCCACTCTGCAGAGATGCTATTACACGTGAAAGTAACTTCTGAAGTCCGTCAGACTATTGTCAGCTTCAAGATTTAGCGTGCACACTTTCTGCGATTTCAAGGAGTTGGTACGGTCCAAGAGTGTGATTTCGCGTGTTCTGAAGTTAAACTGAAAACAAAACCTATAACTCTCTTTTAAAATTCGGTCGAACCCGCTTAACTACCGGCTGAAAAGACAGAAATATTTGGCGCTTCTCTATGAAGGATACGTTCGAGCCTGAGGCAGGAATTTCTTGAAAAAATCAAGACCAATAGTGGAAAAGAAGCGAGCCGATTCACAGTGTTCCGTCGCCTCAATACATCTGGTTGAAAAGCTCGTTCTAGAGCAACCAACACCATCAATTAATAACAACCAGATATCTAGACTCGAATATGCTAAAGATTATATCGTTTGGAGGGGTTAAGATTGGGAAAGAATTTATTTCACCGAAGAAAGAAAATTTAATTTAGTTGGATCTGATGGCAGAAACTTTGTTAGACGCGCTGCAGGTGACAGACTGAACCTTAATTATGTCAAAAGGGCTGTCAAGCGTTAAGGACGGATCTTCATGTTATGTGGGTTTTCATCTGAATGAGTTGTTCTGTTAGTGTGAATAATTGAGACGGTAATGGCGAATGTGTATCTAAACCTTACAATAACATATACCTCCACTCCGAGCATCTCTGAAACAGCTAGTAGTATCTCTGAAGGACAACGCAACATGCCATTCTGCAAAGCGACTAAAATATTATTTCGAATAAAAGATATCGAAGTAACGAAGTGACCTGGTCAGAGCCCGGACCTGAACCAGGATAAAACCTCTTGAAGATCATTAGCGAAAAAGTTCATGACCAATGGGCTTCAAGTGTGACAGATTTATGGAAGAAAAGTGACCAGGAATGGAACAAAATAACAACAGAATTTGTCAAAAAATGGCCATAGCCGTAGGCATCGGTGCGCCTAAATATTAAAAAGCAACGGTTTTAACACCTCATATTAAATGTTTTAAGTTTCATCGATGTCAAATCTGGCAGCTTGTGCAACTCTGGCCTTGTGGACTTTGACGACGTTGAAGTCGATCATGGGGCATTAGGTTTCTAGAGACCCAACGGGCAGAGACCTTGGTCATGGCCAAATTGTCGTGGATGATGTTGATAACACTTCCATGTGATATTCCAAGTTCTCGCTCGATTTTCGAGGATTATCCTCTCCACACGGGCCACATTTTCCTCGTTAGTCACGTCTGACCGGCGTCCTGGACGGGGGTCAACTTCAAGGGACTCATGACCATGGCGGAACTCCCTATTCCAGCGAGCAATGGTTGCATAGGAAGGGGCGGTGTTGGTGTCGGTGTACACTGCAACCATGCGTTCATGGATCTCTTTTGCATTCTTGCCTTCTTTGGTAAAAAATTTGATCATTGCGTGGTGCTCAACCTTCTCCATTGTTGAAAAATCTTTGACTGACGATCTGCCATCAGCTTCTGTTTCTTAAATTGACGAGGCAAGAGCGTGCGGGTGTAGGTCTTGAATTGCCATAACTTGTCCTAACACCTTCACAAACAGCCATCCCCCTTTCTCTGTTTTGCCCTACCGATTCGCAAAACTTATTGACCGCCCCTCATATCTCAAATGCATGCCCCTATGTACTATAGAAATTTAATTCATCTACTCATCTTATCTTTGAAAATATTTTAATAGAGTAAATATTTCTCGTATTGTTCTCGGTAGTGTATGCATTGGTAAATAGCGGAATTATATGAATAGGAAAAATGTAATTATTTTATTATTATGACAAGCGCAATAAGAGATCGGTTACAAGCAGCTTTTGATTGGAATTCGATCTGTTCAGATGTTTAGGAATTTTTGGCTTCGAAACCAACCCAAGAGTGGTGGAAATGGGATTATTGCCGAGATAGATTAAACCAAGTTTGGAAAATCTAAATATTTTAGAGGTAGAGAATTTACCGTTCTTTGGGTATTTGGGGTAAGCAAACGAATAAAGAAAAGGAATTTGTTTTGACTGTAGAGGATGGACCGTACAGAAGATACAATAATACCTTTAAAACTTCAGTACATTTATCCCGATTCAGCAATTACGAGAGACAATTGGAAGGCTTTCGATCCTTTAAGTGATATTGGGATTACTTATTTAACAGCTCATCATTCTTTGATTTCGTTGATCCTTAAGTTGGAGCCCACAGTCAAAATAATGAGAGATTGCGGAAGGATGTCAAATTTTGGATATTACACGAGGCAATAAGAAGGATCAGAGAAGTAATACTTTGCCAGATATTCATTTATTCATGGCGTTCCACCTAATAAAAGGATGCTTAGATTTTTAAAAGCTATAGCTCCTTCATATCTTTGAGGAAATTAAAGGTGTTTCTTGCTTGAAAGATTATAAAAATAAATATTGTTTAGATAGGCAAGGTAAAAGTTAGGTTAAGTGAGGATAGGATAGGTAGGTAAAGGTGAAAAAAAGCATTATAATGGTAAATTTGATGTTTTTCTTAGAGCCTATTTTTATTGTCCATATAAAGAGAAGTAGGATAAAATTAGTACCTTAATTTTTTAGACTTCTATGCGACCTCAAAAAAAATATGAGGTAAAACTTAAATAAAACACAGAAAATTTTACTTTCAAACTAGACATGGGACCTTTAGAAAATAATTACCATATATATATATATATATATATATATATATATATATATATATATATATATATATATACACTAAAAAAACAACGAGTCGAGTAGAGATCCCCTAGAAACGCATCTACTAACCAAAGCCCAAGAAGAATTATTCCGATTTCCAACAACACTATGGCTAAAGTTTTCGAACTATTTTATTATGTTAGCCTCAATTCCGTAGTTTAGCTTTAGCAAAATCTTTTATGCAGAAGACTCTCAAAGATCTTTTAAAATTCGAACTTTATCTTAGTCACACGTTATTATCATTAGGAGAAAAAAAATAAAGTGTGGTCGAATTCTGTGGTGTTATGCACTTATTTATTTATTGACCTCAAGACCTTCTACGATCCTATCTCTGACAATGGACCCTATGAGTTTACCCAGGAAAAAATAAGAGAAAGTGGCAGAAAATATCTTGGATCAGTTTTTATTCATTTTTTGAATATTGTTGTTACATTTGCTTCTTTAAACTATTGAGGAACGATTCCTTCAATAATGGATTTTTATAAACAAAATCATAATGATTTTAATAATCATTAAGGTGAAATGGATATATTTTATCTCGAACTTGCGCTATGTTAATTTAATTTTCAGGTTTTTCCGAATATAAAGGTATAGACTTTTCATTACATATTATTCCCTGTATAGTAGATAAATTATTTGTATTTTTCATCATCACAACAATTTTAAAAATGTTCATTAAATTTCTCTACTACCTGGTGAGGATCGATATTAATAACTCTCTTTGCATCCTAGGGGGGTGGGGGGGCAATCATCCTCTGATGGCTTCCTCTTCTTTATATATTTAAAAAATCGCTTACTTAAGCTTATATTTTGACACCAACGCTCGCTATTTTTAGCTGCTTTTAATTTTCACTTCTTAATAAGATCGTAATTAAGGAATTATTTTTGCTTTTCATCAGTGTTATTAGTTTACGAAATTTTGCACAACGTTTACGTTCCCGTATAAACATTTTAATCTCACCATTTATCCAAACTTCCTCAAATGACCTATTAGAATCTCTACGTTTATTGATTGATGTTCCATTATACATTTATTTTAAAATTACAACGCTGACTGAGATTCAATGCATATTTGGTGGAAGTTTTAAAAGTACCCAATTTAATCCCACAGTAAAGTTTTTAAGCAAGCGCAAAAATGTAAAATTATAAATTTTAAAGTATGAATGAGCAAAAAACTCCCGTGGACATTTCGTGACATATTTAGATTGAATCTAATCTTGGTGTGATCGCTAATCCAAAGCGTCGTTTCGCCAACATGAGAGCAGTCACGGTCCAATAGGACGCAACTTTAAGTTCCCATTGGCCGTCTCTCATTCTTTGCCTTACTGATTCCAGTCAAACGCTGGTCTGGTCGCCGAATGGTCGTGGAATCTTTAGGGCCCCCAAATGTAGTGCTCATTACTCTTATTTAGTACATATCCATTAACCGAGAAGAAGATAACCTCGATGTCCACTCGGCCCGCGGCAACCGTGGCATCACCGACGGAAACAGGGGGAATGCAGCGTGCAGCTTCTAATCCACGGAAAGCACACTCAGGGCGCTTTGTGAGACGCTAAAGATCACAATCCGGTCTCTGACTGGGCATGATACGTTATCTCCCTTACCGAGCGTTGTAATGGAAACAACTCGGCCGTAAAGGCAGATGCAGCGCCTGGCAGAGCCCCTCTGAGTTCAGACATTGTGAATACGGCGTAGAATCCAAGCATCTTTGAGGACTTAGAGCCATTTGCATACAATGGTACCGATTCAGCGGTAGAAGGTGGTAGAAGAGCTGCACCTTTGTCTTGGCCAAGGAAAACCAAAACCTGTGAGTTTCGGCATATCAAGAGATGCGATTCAATCCTTGTTGTAGTCGACACTCCAGAGTTAGCAACTGGGCCGAAACTAAAGAGATCGAGAGGTCTTCCACGTAGGTAAAGCGTAGTAAAAAACTCTTCCGGCAGCATCGAGTTGATATCATTGATGTTCAGGGCAAAGTGCTTGCACCGAAGATAGTTTCCTATGGGACACACTATTCCATCTCCATTGTGACAGAAAGGGGGCGCCAGGCGTAAGCGGAATTGATGATCTGGCAAAACCTAAGACATACAGATTGAGAGGCGTTCCCTCGCCCACATGCTGGGAGAGTCTTTATTTTACTGTAATGCCATGCAGTAAAATAGACCTTATGCGGATCAAAAAAAAAGTGGCTTAGTGCTGTGTACGAAGGAATCCCTAGCTTACGTCATTTTCCAGTCAAAGCAGAGCAGCCGAATTGAAGCGGAAACTGTTGAACCGCCCTGTGTAGAAAAAAGATGGCCTCCGCTTTTCATATATAGGCCTATATTTTACAATTTCTCCATCATCTTTCACACGCAGAAGTTTAGAGAGATTAAGTGGAAACTGGCCAACTAAAGTGATTTCTCCCATGCTTACGAAATGCAAGCACCGTAGCCATTGGGCAGAAGTCAGGGAGCATACCCTCTGCCCAGATACTTTTAAACAAATCAAACTAAAAGACCATTCCTCGCTTACTTAGGTGTCGAAGCGTTTCATACGGGAAACAGCTCGGACCAGAGGCAGTGGACGCACACGAAGAGAGAGCAGAACGCATCTCACTTACTGTAAACCAGTCGGTGAAGAGTTCTCCGCTACTGCAGGTAAAGTCTAGTCGGCGGTCTTCACGACGTGCATTGAGTGATAGTGGAGCAAGATTCCAGGTGGAAAGCGATTGCAAACGACTCCGCCGGTCAGAGATATCGACCAGATTCATTTGCTCCGAATCCTTTTGAATCGCTTCGACACCTTTGTTAGAGAGGTCTCCGGCTCAATGAACAGGTGTATGCCCGCCAGGAAAAGGAGACATCGTGCTTCGAAATATTCCAGTACCAAACCATAGCTCGACGAAATTCCCTGTCATGAAATCATTCGGGCGGCGCTAAAGCACGTGTCATTATAAAGCTTCGGTTTAATGGCCGTCTCACAATAGGCCAACGACCACGGAAGCGGTCGGAGTGCAAAATGGCCAGATGTTGTAGGAAAATTAGTCAGTCCCACGGCGATGAGCTTGCCGGACAAGAACTCAACAGCCTCATCCACCAAACAAAAGTCCTCGAGTGAAACAAAGACATCAGTCCTTTCCTGAAATGTGGACCACCATGACTGCGCTAAGCACCAGCGGGGGGAAGGGGGACTCTCAAGCAGCTGCAGTTCAAAACCTCATCGTTGAATGGGAAGTGATCACTACCATGGAATTCATGGACTACCTAGAAGCCAAATTCAAGCTGTGCTTCCGGGGAGAACAGGGATAGATGAAGAGTGAAATATGAAGCGTTTCTCGTGCAGTAATGCATAAGCTAATCCACATTCAGCACACCTATTTCCAGCTCGGCTATCAGGTGGGTAAAGGTCTGACGCTTGAGATTGATTGAATAGTCTATCAAGAGAGGGTGTTTATGCTTCAAATCATCGAACAGTAGAAAGAGACTAGGCAAACGTGCCAAGATGTGGCGGAGGTCCCCCACCTTCGAAGATGGCTGACGGTTAAATGTACGCTATAATAACAGTATACCTCATATCCAGGTGCAGATGCACTACTGCTGCCTAAAAAAAGATATTTAAAACAAAAAGAAGAACAGAGACATCATGCCGGCTGCAAATTACGCATCCTCTGCCCTGCCCACATCCCTAGGTGGTGAGGTTGCAAAACACTAATAGCCCGGGAGGGTCTGCATAGTGCAAGCACACATCATGGTTTCTTAAAAAAAATACTTAACGCTGAACAAGAGGAGACGAACATCCGCAGATCCTCCCAGTTGGCCCATAGTACGCGGAAATTCCATTCAAAGAATATGCCCTCCAAGCATAGCTCGGTAGCGATGCGAGTGTCCTAGTCGAAAAGAATAGCCTCAGGGTAATAGCCGTAACCCCCGCGGTGGCAGAACTCTGGGCGCTGTTGGCCGGCAATGTGTTGAAGACTCTCTTGCCTTCAAGGACTTATCAGGGGAGGTTGGGTTCGCTATGCTAGTCTTTTCATGCCTCATTCTCGAAAGTTCAGGGGGCACAGCGAATTCGGAGGCGCGGATCCCTTCTTAGGAGGATCCGCCGTATCCGAGCGACTCAGTCCTGGACATAGGATAGAATGAACGCAGCCTACATCAGATTATTCACGAACACAAATGTTCCCTACACACAGGCAAAGAGTGTAATGCTTTATTATCACATTATAACCGACTACTCAGAGCTTCATTTATCAAAAAGCAGAATTTATTTAACCGCGGATAAGTGGTTGAAGCGAGAAGTAGATTTGCCGGCTTCATTTGAGTCTTTCCCAAATTTTAATCCCTCGAAAGGGAACTGCATCTTAACCCTGCGGATGATTAGATCGATTATCTATTCCTAGCTAAGAATCACTTATCCATGAAAAGATTCCAGTCAATCTTTGTAAATATTCCCTCCATGTGTTTTGTATATATCGCGCTATATTGATCTTTGTAATTGTTTCATTTCTCATTGTGTATATTGTTAAGTTAGACGATGGAACGTGATCATTGGAAACTACTTCTGTATTTGTTATATAAAACCAAAGAATGCGTTGTCTTAAAAACAGCTTTCATATACATTGAACTATCAATGTGTATACTAAGTTAGGATAAGGATTATGTTTTAATGCCAATTAAGTTGTTTGGTATAAGTATTTTATCTTGCCGAGTGAAGAAGGTCATAATATATTGGATTAATTCTATACGGCTCATTATCATCCTCTTCTCGTAATTCCGCCTCTTTTGTGTCAAGATATATTCATTAGGCCTCAAATTTTCTAAGTTAATTAAAATATTTTACGTAAATCTATATTAAACTTTGATTGGGGTTTGAAGCCATTGTCGTTTTTAATCAACAGTTCTCTTAGATCGGACATGCATGGGCTTGAGCTCATTGGGATCATACAAAACTATACTCGTATATGTATATATGAGTGGATGTGAAAGATTAGTGATTTTTGTATATATTTTAATTCGACCATTATAGTTGCCTTTGTGGGTTAAATTAGTAAACTATGTGCCGTTTTTCAACCAGAAATGGCATCTAAGGGAATCTTTGTCTTCCAAGAAGAGGGATTTTGTAACAGAGGCTTAATACTAATGCGTCCAAGAACAAATTTTGTCCTTGATTATAATCACGGAATCTTGGTTCGTGGTAGGTGAAGGAATAGGCCTTATATCATGAATATTCTCATGAAGAGATAGTCGTTGTCGAAATCTCCACTGACAAAATTCCATTTAAACGATCCAATGTTATATCGAGGTTCTTATCTAAAATGTAACTAATCAATTTGGTATTCAATGAAGTGGCCTCTCTTCAAGACAACGAATTAAAAATTGACTAAATCTGTAATTACTCATATCTCAATTCTATTAAGAACTGTTATGATACCTTGAAGAAGATAAAGCGGAGAGATGATATTGTACGATTTCCGGAGAGCCAGTCATTTTAAGCGCGAACGAATTCATTTATGCCTCATGAACAGAGGAGCCATGAGCTTGTTTTGATATTTGTACTAAGATGTTAAATATATATATATATATATATATATATATATATATATATATATATATATATATATATATATATATATAATAAAATTAATCAAACTTAATAGAGGTCTAAAATCTTTTTGTGTTAGATGTAAATAAAAAGCAACCATCAACGCGACGCGTATTTAAAAAATGACTAAAACGATGTTGCTTTTATTTTCTGAAGGTAAAAGCAGTGCTTTTAATCAGCCTCGTCATAAAAATGGTCCGTTAGAATCTATGCGGAAGAATTTTTCATACTTTAGATGCAACAATTAAGAACGTGTAGTTGGCTGTGGAGGAAAAAAGAGAGATACTATGTAATAGTACGACGAAGTATTCCAGGTGACTAGGATTAACTGAAAGACAGTGTTGTTATATAATCGTATTTGGCAAAATAGGAACGAACCATGAATTACTTGATTAAATATTGGTATTACTACAAATAATTCGAATTTCTGAGGGAAAAATTTAAACACCGAATCGAATTGATTAAAATATAATTTTTTTTAAACCATTCCGTCATTTCCATTGATATTCAACCGCCCTTGCCTTTTACCCAATGATCCATTGGAACGTATTAGGTAGTGGGAAGTATAACCATAAAATACCAACACACTTCCATAAGCATTAAATTTGTGAGAAAATAAGATTTTATATATTATCTCTCATGTGCGAATGTTGTCAAGAAAAGACTAGCAAAATCTTTTCCAAAAGTTTTAGATACAATTAAAAAAAATTGGGTTAAAAAGTATAAACAAAAATACAAAATGTGTGTCAGATGCGAGAAGACAAAGTTGAGAGCGGTCTGGGCACCATATATGATATACATATATATATATATATATATATATATATATATATATATATATATATATAATGAAAACTTTCCCTTCTCTCATAGATTTAAATCAGAGATGAACTGCGTGACTGCAGGAAGTGAAAGAAAATATGAAAAAATCGCCTCTCAAAGAATGGCAGCTCCTTATTTGGTAAATTTCTTGATTATGATTCAAATCATCTGATGACTAGTTTGATTCGAGGCAGATTTTCTATAGAAAATAGAATATACTTATGATGAACCCAGTACTTACGTGTGCAGTTTTCTTCATCTTCTCCATCAAAGCAATCTTCGTCGCCATCACATCTCCATGAGGCACGAAGGCATCGCCCATCGTTGCATTGAAATTCATTCGAGGAGCAGGTGACCACTGTTGAAATTTAGGAATTGTATAATCTGTCCTTATAAGAGAGTTGATGTCATGCCTTAGTACATAGGAGTTGGAAGAAAGGATATAATAATATGTAAAGTTGTGAGAGATAAGGTGGCGAAACCGTCGCTAGTAGAGGCCAAAAAACCCTAGATCAAATCATTCACCATCTTACCCATCTTGGGTAAAGTTCTTAACACAAGATTTGCGCACTTAAATTTTTCAATATTTCTGAAATATTTGTTGCTTTCTTTTGTTTATAAACCTAAAATGAAATTACATAAACATATATTTAATGAGAAATACAAATGATATATATTTTTTATAAAAACAATTGCTAATAAACAAGTTTTAACAGGAGATTAAAGTATTCAAGCTCTCTAATAACCTGCGAGAATATTGTTATTGAACTAAATAAATCTTATGAATTCGATGAAAATTTAAAATTCGAGAAAAGTATAGAAACACAATTGATGTAACCCGCTGATAAGAGTCCATATGAGAAAGGACGTTTGCTTAGAGCAATGCCGAAGGAGCCACTATCGCAATTAAGAATGGAATCGATTACAGAACATGTGAGGACTTAGAAAAAGCATATATCACTATTGAATTCAAAATGGAATTGACAAGCCTCATAATAGCTACCGGATATCAACTTTAAGAAGCAATTATTTGCTGATAAACAGTTTTCAGATATCTTCCATTAGAGAAACCTGCTGATATATGCACTCCTTGTCCATAACAATGTCCATTGAGCAGCAAACGGATACAGAACGAAAAACAGAGCAAGTAATCATCTGGAAACTCTACTCGCAATAGGCCTCTGCCATCGAGAAGGACCTGATTACACAACTTACGGGACAGCACCATCAAATCTTGACCTCTACCTAGGAAATAATTATCTCCTATTAAACTATTACATTGCAGTTGGAAGACAAACCATAAAATGACCACACAGCGACACTATTCACAATAATCAGATACAAATACAGATACGATGTAATCAGAATGAATAGCGGGAAAAATACACTGATTTGACACAGTAATTTGTACACAATTTTTTTTTAATATTTCTCAAATATTTGATCCTTTCGCCTGTTATAAAACTAACATGGAATTCAATAAACATAGATTTAACAAGAAATACACATAAGATTTTTTATATATAAGAACAATTACTAATAACAAAATTTAAAAGGTGACAACAGTATTCAAAGTCTCTAATAACATGCGAGAATATTTTATTAAACTAAATAAATCTTATAAATTCAATGAAAATTGAAAATTCAAGAAACTTCCAGAAACTAAACTGATGTAAACCGCTGAATCGCAGCCCTTCATTCTTTGATAAAGAGTCCAAAAGGGGAAAGGTCATTTGCTTAGAGCAATGCCGACGGAGACGCTATCCTGATCAAGGAGGAAATCGATTAGAGAACCTGTTCGTAGTTAGATGAGGCATATAACTGCGCAAATTGAAATGACATTGACAAAGCTCATGGTTATTTGCCGATAAACAGCTGTAAGGACACCTTAAATAACAGAAACATGGTCATATACATGGGCCATTTCAATGTCCTTTGTCCAGCAAACGGATAAAGAAAGAGTAAAAGAGAAGGAAAACATCTGGGAACTAATCGTAAGAGACATCTGCCATCAACTAGGACTTGATTACCCAACTTAGAATAACCAGCAACCAAAATATATCCAGGCAAATATAAGAAAAACACACCATATAGCAGACTGCGAGAAATAGAGGTGACTAGGCACATATACACCAGAACCAGTAAATGAACCATCATTAAAAGTAATAGATTCAAAATGAGAAAAACTAAGGTTCTCGATGCAAGCGGCACATAAACGAAATTTCCCCAAAACCGGCTACAAGACAGTAAATACCTTTACCTGAAATGGTCCAAAAGAATAGAGAACTATTCGAACAGATAAGAAAAACGACACAGAGATGGAGCTAAACGTTTACGTGAGAAGGACAAATGAGAATTGACAACTAAAATAACGAGAAGTCAAAGTTAGAATTGAAAAGAAACAATCCAAAGGATCGATAATAAGAGAGCAGTGGAAATCACATTGTGCAAAAGGAAGTTAATCTAGCATTTACCAATTTCTCCATCTATTTGCCGTGCAGAAGTTTAGATAAATTGTTAAGATACCGAATGGGTTATAGTTAGTTATGATGTTTTGGCTGTTCGTGAATTAACACCAAAGAAATAGTGCAGAGATTTTTGAGGAAGTGTAGAAGAATGTAATTAGATAAACTAAAATTAAATTTTAAATTATCAGAAAAAATTATTTTCTTATATTTATTTATAATCATAATTATCAATAATGAGTATGTAATAAAATTTTATATTTTACTTCTATTAAAAAAATACTTTTATTTCTATTTTTTAATTTATCATTTAATACTTTCAGGTCTAATATTTTAAAAATTATTTTGGGTGAATTTAATGGTTTATGACGTTTATTATATTATCAATAATTTAAAAACAATGAAATACATGTATTTGTTCCATTGTATATTGCACTGGGTTATATATGTTCCGCTGGTAGTTGTAGATCAACCAGTGATAGATAGTGAATAGAATAAATCTTCATAATAAACGTAAAAATACAATTGAACGATCAAACAATTAGGCCTAGAACATACTAGTCACACAATGACACAAAGTCAACCTTCCTAAACTATCCAAAATAATTAATATTTACTAATGTGTAAATATTATAAAGAACCAATAATTGAAGAAATGAATGAATGGCTCAATAGGCTGTTTCAAAATAGCAATGGCTTCATTGCTGCCAAATCTTTTAATATCGTACGGCTGGCAATGACTAACAGCTGATCGATTGATTTTAATATCGAATACCGTATTCAGTATTCTAGAAAAAATATGTAAAAATAAGGTAAAAAAGAGTTGTCGCCCCCTGGGCGATAGATGAAACATTTTCATCAAGAGTTTTTATCGCATTTGGCAACAGGGCAACCCTATATCCAGGGTTGTAATACACCCTACGACCGTTAGTGATGTTTCAATATTTTTTTTATTTTGGTATTGTCTATTCGATGAGTTGATTTAAAAAAATCGGGGGTTGTTGGGGTGGAATATCCCAATAGAAGGGGAATTAATGTTCTACAAACTAGTAATTTGAAAATTGATGAAAAAAGAAAAGATTTAAATAATTAGAAGAATTGAGGTCATCAACAAAAAGCCTATACGATCGAGAAGCAAGATGAGTAGGTTAATTAAATTTTCTTGGTATATAAAGGCATGCATTTAAGATATTTTATGAAGATTTACTATAATAAAACCTATATTCAAGAAATTATATTAAATAAACCAACAAAATAAAATATTGAACGTGGAAAATAAGAGAACTATTTTTCAGGAACATTCTTGAAATGACCTTAGATTAGTCTTCAGGACACGTTTAAAAGTAGCAAGGGAGGGAGAGGATCGGACTCAGCAGGAAGAGCATTCCAGAGTCTAAGAGCACAAACTGAGAAGGAACGGTCACCCATCGAGCAGAGGACAGAACGAGGAGTGTTCAGGATGGGAGCGAGGTTAGACCGGAGTGCCCGAGGAGTTTGACGACGGGAGAGGGCAGACGAGAGATAAGGTGGAGCCTCGAGGTTTAGGGTCTTTTGCGTGATGAGAAAAATTTTATAGTGGGTAGGGAAGCCAATAGGTAGCCAGTTTAGCTTGTGTACCAGAGGCATCGAAGGAGAGAAACGGGGGCGGCGAAGGAGGAGCCGCCAGCATAGTTTTGAACTAGTTGTAGGGGGCGAAGTGACGAAGAAGGGAGATTCACTAGAAGAGAATTGCAGTAGTCTTAGCATGAGATGACGAAGGCATGAATTGCAGTCTCAAGACTTCGTTGATCAAAATGGGATCGAACATGTGAGAAGTTGTGGAGGAAACCGAGGGAAGACTTACATATACGATGGATTTGCGGTTTAAACGAGAGTTGCTCGTCGAAAATAACACCAAAATTACTGACGGTATCAGAGAGGGAGACATTGGTTAAATATATGAAGAATCAGTGGGAGGACAGCATAGAGAATTTGGTAGAGGAGTTTGGGTAGAAAGAAGTCCTTAGTTGATCCAGATTTGTTAGAGTGTGACATCAGGGCTGTTGCTTCCTCAGAGGACGCTCGAATGAGGACGTTAAGCGGCAATGGTGTATGGTCGGGGAGAACAGCATGGGCCTGTGTTCAGACGACTGTGGTAGTACGGCGCGTAGATTAATAACTTTATGAGAAAATTTTTAGAAAGAGTAGAGGGGTTGATGGGGGGGGGAGAGGTGGGGGAAATATGGCTAGACGAGGAAAGACGAGATAGGAGACGAAAGATAGTCCTAGGGTCATTCTTGGTCTCAGACAAAAGTTTGCGTGAATGAGCCTCGTGCGCTGATTTTAATTTGGAAGAATAAGTCGAAGCAGCAAGGTGATAGGCAAGGGAGGGGGAGGTCGTTTCCTGCCCATGGGAGCGTGCTTTACGGAGGGCTCGTTCATGAGCACGTAAGGACCTCCTTGAACGAAGGAGTTCCATGGTGATCCAAGGGGCGCGGTGATGGCTGTTTGAAGAAGACGTGATATGGGGACGTGCACGTCAAGGTAGACGAGTAATTATTGGTGCAGAGAGTTTAAGGTTTGTTCAGATGAAGAGTAGTATCAATAGGAGGTAGGGCATTTTACACAGCTCATTTTCCCCAGGTATAGGCTAATGGCGCAAAACCGATCTACTCATTACTAGCGCACAACACCCAGGACCACTCAAGTCCTAGTCTATTGTGACTTTCGGGAGTTAAAAGAATTTGTTTATTGAAGTTGCAAAGCCGCTCTCCTGACAGACGCGAGGTACTAACAACTTCCCCGGGCCCCTTCAGATAGTTCATTTCAACCCACTGACGGGTGTTCCCTGAGCTGCTCTCGGTCAAGGAGAGGAACAGTTCATCCAAGTGCACTTTGTCAAATGATTTAGGATATAGTCGTATAAAAAGGTAGTGCCGCGTCGTCCGAGTGTTCAAGTGAACCCCTTGAGGAAGGTTTCCTAATGCACATTCAGGCTGTAGTATGTGCAACTGCTCCATGGAGCTAGTGTAACGGTGTACACATGGTTCCTCTTTCATGGGACAATAGTTGCAAATCAATTATAAGCGAAGCGATTCTGGCGAACGCAAGCAAGAATTTTATTCAAAATAACATATTTGGACTCGAGAGTTTTGTTCCTACTACTGTGTTACGTAATGAGGTGCGTTGCTACTAGCTATCCCATTTTATGAGAAATAGAGTGATGATGATGGAAAAAAAATCCCGATTATTAGATCGCTTTATCCGAAAATGTTACGGAAGTGGCTATAATTAACTCATTCAAAAAACATGCCATAATTCTTTAAAGAAAGATCATATTGCATTGTCGAGTCAACTTTCTCGGATGATAAAAAAGAGATACGTAATATTACCGCAGGCAGTAGAGAGGAAAAATTAATGGCCCGATTGGGCAAATTTGTATGTTTATTTTTCCACAAACCTGCATGTCAACAGATACATTATTATGTCACATGAGTTTGCATGCTCCTAAAAAGATCACTATGCACAAGTTAAAGAAATTATTTTGCTAAGCTCTTATATTTTCTGATAATTATTCATATTTCCGTATAAGAAATTAGTAAATATCCAATCATTTCAAGATTTATCATCTCTGAGATTTGATTTGGTTCGTACTCAAGGTTTACAATAAGAGGCGGATAATTCGACAAAACTCAAAGGAAATGAGGATGTAACTATCAACTGAGTATTATTAAACAGGGCAGCAAATCATATTCAGATTATATATGGTTATGATCACGGATCTTTATTTGATTAATCAACGGATGGTCATTTCAACCTAACTCTAAATAACTCTGGAAAAAAACAAAGTCGATTTGTAAGCTTCGAAGAAATATGCTGCAACCACGAAAGAAAAGATTCCAGAATCGAATCAAACAAGGTCTGCTGACCAAAAAGTGGCGAGCTCTCACTTTTCTTATTTATGACCTTACAAGCTTCAAAACTTTCAATAATTCCCGGACTAACCTTGGGAGGACATTGGCGATTCTATCATTATAAAAGAGTGTAAAACGTGATAAGGGTTTCAAATTTTGTTATAACCTAGCCTAAAATAGAATAGCCTAGCTGTGCCGTACATAACCTAGCTTAGCTGAGTATAATCTAGCTAGCCTAGTATAACCTAGAATTGTATAGCCTACTTTATCCTACCTTAGCTTAGTATAACCTAGCCTAGCCTATCGTATCCTAGTATAGCGTAGCCTAGCTTTGTAAATCCTAGTCTAACCTAGTCTAGCTTAATATTCCTTAGTCTAACGTAGCATATTATAGTATAGCCTAGATTTCCCTAGCCGAGTATAGCCTTGCCTAGCGTAGAATTGCCTAGTGTAGCCTAGCTTACTATAGCCTAGCTTACCCTAACCATGTATGCTTAGCATTGCATGGAAGAGCCTAGCCTAGCCTAGTCTAGCCAAGCTATAATAGGCAAGTATAGTCTAGCCACTATATCCATATATACGATACGCTAGCATAACTTAGTTTAGTCTAGCATACTATAGGCTAGGTTGTTATAGCCTATCCTAGCAAAACCACACCTCACCTAATAGATCCAAGCGCATAATATTATAGCCTAGCCTAGTATAGAATACCATACCGTAGACTAGAATAACCTTGCATAGCTTAGCCTATTAATAGCCTTGGTTCGCTATCCTATCGCAGCCTAACATAGTATTACTTACAAAAGCAGAGCATAGCCCTCCCTAGAATATTATACCTTAGCCTACACTAGTATAACATAGTATAGCCCTGTCTAACCTAGTACAGCTTAGCATAGCTTAGCCGAGCCTAGCATAGTATAACCTAGCTTAGCAATAACTATCCTAGAAAAGTATAGCCTATACTATCCTATTATACCCTAGGCAAGAATCGCTTATTATTATCTGCCTAAAATATTATATGCTATACTAGAATAGCATTATATAGCCTAAATTAGCATAGTATATCTTAACCATGTACATTATATCTTAGCATATGCTAATATAGCCTAGAATAATATGGCCTATTCTACGCTTGCCTAGCAGAGTATATATTATAACCTAGTCTAGTCTAGCAGAGTATCAGCCTAATAGTTATGATGTTATGGCAAAAACAAAGTAATCCCGGGCTAACCTTAGGAAGACTTTTGCAATTATAGCACTCGAAGGAGAATGTAAAACAACATATTTTTTTAAATTTCGTTAGAATCGGAGGAATACTTATGATGTTATTACAAAAACAATAAAAAGCAAAACGGGGACCAACCGAGTGACATAATGAGGGTTAGAGTCGATTGCGACTAGACTCACACGCGACTAAAAATACGTTGTAAATAGCCTACCTCGAGTATTGGAAGATGGAGTTGTAAGAGATGATTCCGTGGATTTTTCGGTTGAATCTGTGTAAAAAAGAAGCTGGTCATCATTGGGCTACTATAGTTACCTTGTAATATAATTTACTCCAAATGGAAGTTGTTTGGAAGATAAAGACTTCATATTGATACAAGTCCAGAACAAATTTCGGAGCATCACACTCCAATTTGAGCTATACAGCGACGGACAAATTATTGATTACAGAACTACAAACGGGCAAAGACCTTATCATCAACATGAGGCTTTCCTATTGAAGTTATTTCAGTTTTGTGTTATTATATATGAGATCAAATTCTTGGCCATTAGAGTCCTGAATTTTTTTACTATCTTGTAACCATTGTTTCTAGTCGACAATCGGTTATCAAGTTCAAATATTGAAACAGGGGTTATATTATTGGGTTGAGGAATAAGTTCTTGCGGTTTTAGCAAATTTATTCATTACCATTAACAATTTTAGAAAAACTTAATTTTTAATTGATAACAAACACTATGCAATTTAATCAATAATGTATTTTCCGTTGTTATTTACGACATCTTCCCAACGTTCAACTAGTTTTTCGATGGCTCTGCAATAAAAATCTCTGGATCTTGACTTGAAGAATTCGTCTAAGCAGGCTCTTAATTCCACATCAGTATTGAACAAAACGCCGCACAAATTGTTGGAGAGCGATCGAAACAGATGGAAATCCGATGGAGCCAAGTCTGGCGAATATGGAGGATGCGGCAAGATTTCCCCATTAAGCGTTTAGATGGCGTCATTTGTCATATTGACAATGTGAGGACGAGCATTGTCGTGTTGCAGAAGGATTCCATAACATCGATGAGGTCGCTTTTCTCGAATAGCTTCGGCGAGTCGATGTATTTGTTGAGCGTAGAGTTCTGCATTGACAATCTCGTTGGTCGTAATGAGCTAATAAAGAATGATGCCTTCACAATCCCACCACACACACAGCATCGTCCTTCGTGGATGAAGTCCTTGCTTTAATCGCGGGTGTTTTTTTTATTGGAGCTAAGCCATTGTTTTCGAAGGTTCATGTTGACATAAACACATCATTTTTCGTCGCAAGTGATGATGCGGTGAATAAATCTGTCCTTATATCCTCGAGTAGCCTTGTGACGAGCAAGCAAACCTGCGGCAATCGTGGTGCGTTGAAGTTTGTTGCTTTAGCTCAAAGCGTGCGGAACCCATGCACCCAGTTTTTGAAATTTCCCCATCAAATGAAGGTGATTCACTACAGTTTTCTGATCACACGCCAATTCTCTAGTCGATTGACGAGGATTTTCATCAAGAAGGTCGTTCAATCGATCTTCATCCAACGTAATGGGGTAACCAGAACGTTCTTCGTCATTAAAACTGAAATGACCCTTTTTGAAACGTGAAAACCACCATTGACCTGTCCTTTCTGATAAAGCATTTTCTCCGTACACAGCACAAATATCGCAACGAGCTTTGGTGCGTTTGCATTGTTCTTGTCTCGATTGAAAATGAATAACAACAAGTGTCGAAAATACGCCTTTCTTTTAAATTAACTCAACTTTTAAATAAACCGCAATGACTTATTACTCAACTTCAAGACGTAGCCTAAGCAAAAGCCTAATAGTCTACGCTGTTAAGATACGTAGCCTAACCTTTGCAAATCAACACAACATAAAAAAAAACGCAAGAACTTATTCCTCAACCTAATAGTTCCCTCATTTAGTATTTTAAACGCTTAAATAAGTTGAACAAGCAAATTCCAATATTCGAGTGATAGTAAATTGAGGTGTCTCAGTCTGTCTTCAGACAAGCTCTTTTTAATTTAAGGAATTAATTACGTCGCTCGTCAATGGACGCGCCCCCCAATTCTTTCGCATATATAATGGCGACTAGAATTGTATCGAATACTACAAATAAGGTCTTACTAGGGGGTTTATTATTAAAAAAAAAATAAAGTTTTAATTCAAACGGGTGTAAATGAGCTTATATACATAATGGACGCTCATTTACACCAACCTTCTGTCTACACTTTTCCAGCCTGCCTTCTATCCATTTTAATAGGCTGCCTCCGATTCCGTTGTTTAGATTAGCAAAATCTTTTATGCACAACAGTGTCAATAATCTTTTAAAATTCGAGAAAGTCTATGTACATCGATAACTTTATGTTGGTCACACATTATCATTACGTGAATGAATCAAGCGTCCGCCTCGAAAGTTGTGCTGTGATGCATTTATTTATTTATTGACCCCAAGAACTTCTAGGGTTCTATCTTTGACAATGAACTCTATAAGTTTATCTAGGAAAAAATTAAGAGTAGGGGGAAGAATAATTCAATGTTCAGTCTCTGTTAAACCTTTTATGTTAAATTGGTATTTCATTTGCTTATTCGAACTCTTGAGGAATTATTCCATCATTAATGGATTTTTGAAAATTATTATATCAATGTGCTTTAGTAATTCGCTTTTTAAATCATTATGGTGAAATAGAAAAATTTTATCTGGAACCTGCGCTATGGAAACTTCCGTTTGTTAATTTAAATGCTAATTTAGTTTTCATATTTTTAAAGATATAAAAGTAAAGTCTAATTTATATTCATGACTTGTTTAGTAGATAAATTGCTTGTATTTTTCATCGTCACAACATTTGAAAAAATTTCCATTAAATTTCTCTACTACCTGGTGAAGATCGAGACTAATGATTCAGCATCCGAGACGGGCCCGATTAAATCCCCAATTTACTTCCTCTAATTTATAAATCTACAAGGCAATGGCTTCACCACTCCCTCTTACTGGGCTAGCTTGCGCTTCGCTACTAAGATAAAAATTTAAAATCTAAAAAAAAGCAGCCATGGTTAAATTTTTAGAAATTTTCTGAACTTCGCCAATTATAATAATTTTAAAAAGGAACTCTACCTAAATTTCCCCCA
Organism: Ceratothoa steindachneri; assembly: GCA_963969495.1. Lineage (NCBI taxonomy): Eukaryota > Metazoa > Arthropoda > Malacostraca > Isopoda > Cymothoidae > Ceratothoa > Ceratothoa steindachneri. The sequence continues at coordinate 150,980,228 of OZ018326.1, forward strand.
TTTCAAAATACTACGTTGCTTAAATATAGTTATAGAAGAAGATATATAAAAATAAATTTTCTGAAGTTCATCATTTGTAATTCTTTGGGTTTTAAAAAATTTACAAAATTTCGATACTTACCCGTATGATAAGAAAATGTGAAATGCACTTTTATCAGATTTAGTGTAGCTTCACAATTATTTATAAATTTATTATATGCAAAAGGCTAAAATGTAAAATACATAAAAAAATAGGTTTTTGCTCAAATCTGCACTTCACATTTGTTTTCGAATACAGCCGTAATATTTATTTATGAACTTTGGTAAAAAAAAACATGAGTCATTACCAAACTAAGAGGAAATATTATTTAATAACTCAAAAAAAAATCCCCTTCTTAAATTATAGTTAGTGATGAAAAAATCGTTTAGGCTCATATTTTGACAGCGACTCTGGCGCCTTTTACCAGTTATTATTCTTCACTTGATAAGGTGACCATAATAAATAAATTTTTTTAGCTTCTCAAAAGCCTGGCTAGTTTAAGAAATATTATAAAATCGTTTACATTTCCTTATAAACATTTTAATCTCACTATTTATCCACATTACCCAAATCGATTTATTACAATCTCTACGTTTATTTATCGAAGTTCCATTATATATTGTAAAAAAAAACAACATTAAGATTGAATGCATATATTCCTACCATGAGTCGGTGTGAGGAACAGTCAAACGAAAGTCTGGTCACCCAGACCTCGCAGAAACTCTGGCGCCCTCATCGGCACGCTCTTTCCCCGCAATTCCCACATGTGCATGAATTGCCATCATGTATCAACGTGTCATGCTGCATCAATGCTACCTTACATTTGGCCAAGGAATCGGAACCAGAGTGACTGTAAGTGTGTTCCATACAGACCTACTTCAATACTCCCGGCGCTATGGAAACTTTGGGAGCCGAAGCGTGGCGACAAATTCCAGAGGCGGTAGCCTCCAGTGTGGCGTCATGTGCAGAACCAGCAGTGTCACGGCCCGGAGAGCTACACCAAGCTTTTGATGGAGTTTACTAGCCATAAGGTCAAATGGCCTGGGGTATGACTGGTGTCTCTCGGAGGCATAGTTACCGTAGAGATCGGCTGCGGATAAGGGTGGAGTAGGGCTCACGCGTAGTGCTGCATAATCCACTATACACAAGGCAGAGCATGTGGCCTCTCCTCAGCATCAACAAGTGTCTCTCCATGGGAAGGTGCAGAAAACACCAGTAGCCGGTGGAGAACAGTGTGTTGGTTCGAGTCTACCCTCCGCAATACACGCTCAGCTTCTGATGCATAAGCCTCGTTAAAGAATCACCACGGCCTATTGCAGGGATATCTTGGCCATGAATCTCCTGGCTTGACTGAGAAAGCTCACGAAGAAAATGGAATAAGTTTTTTAGCAAAAACGTGTTCCAGTCCAAAAGTCAAGATCGTCAAAGAGTGGTTGGGATGTAAAATGGGATTCTTGCCGAAGGAATTTTGGCTACCGCAGTCGCACTACCTCAATCCCACCGACTACAGCGTATGGCGCATGTCGAGGGCAAGTCGTGTAAGGTCCTCGATAGCAATGACTATTAGCTGAATTCCTCCACCAAACATGTGTAGCTCAGTATATGGAACGACTTTGTTCGCAACGTGTGTGCGGTATTCAGGTCTCTTCTGAAGATCGTACTTGCCACCGAGGGCGGCCACATTGACTAATATTACAATTTAAACACATATTTCTATGATAAAGCAATAAAACGTGTCTAACTCTACAAAATCTATCATTTTGTCGTTTGTTAACAGCGTCGAAACGAGTATAACAGGATTTTTGCAATACCTTTAAGAGCGTAATAAAAGGATCTTTCGGCAACACTGAGTCGATAACTTTGAAGCTCAGGGCAATGATTGCCAGAGAGGGATTCACCCACTCGTAGTCGGATTCAAAGATTTCTTGTGGAGTATTTCGATGATACCCTATCCACTGCGGTATCATATAACATTTCCAGATCGGAAAACACCGTTACGTAGTGCTGTCTACGAAGTTAGGCTTCGCAGACGGCATTTTCCAATTGAAGAATAACATCCGACATGGAGTGGAAATTACTGAGGCGCACTGAGCGGAGACACGTGGCCTCCACTGTCCGGGAATAAGGTTAATCTCCTTAACAATTTCTCCATCAACTTGCATACGCAGGAATTTCGACAGATTGGGTGGAAACCGGCGGGGGTATAGTAATCTCTTCCAAGTTTTCAAAAAGTGATCACAGTAGCCATTCGCCTGGATTCTGGGAGATTACCCTCTCGCCAGATCCTGCTGAAAAAATCTAACAGAAAGGCTATATTATACATAGTCCTGAGCAAAGGCGGTGTCTGCATCCAAGAAAGGGCAGAACGCAACTCACTCGATGTAAACCTGTCTGAAGGGTTCTCCGCCACTAAAGGTAGAGTCTAATCGGAGGTATTCACCGAAATGACGACGTGCTTTAAATGCTAGCGGAGCACCATCTCGGCTAGATAATGCGTAGAAAGCGGTCGGAAAGAACTACGCCACGGACGCGATGTAAAAGATTTCAGTCCTATTCTCCTGAAAAAGGAAGGAGAATCCAGCAAGAACTTGCCTCAATTCCTTTTGACTCTCTTTCACACCTAGCCATGAAAAGATTGCTGTCTCACTCTTTGTAAATACATATTCCCCATATGTTTTGCATCTCTCGCTCTATATTACTCTTTGATATTGTTTTATTTATCATTGTGTATTTCTTATAGTTACACGATGTAACGTCATGATTCAAAATAACTCCTGTATTTATTATATAAAATGAAAAAAGCCGTTGTCTCAAATACAGCTTTCATATACATTGACCTATCAATGTATATACTAAGATAGGATTTGGATTTTTTTAATACCTTTAAGTTGATTAGCATAATTAGTTTATTTTGCAGAGCAAAGAAGGTCATAATGTCGTTCGAACAGTCTATACGGTTTATTATCATCCTATTCAGTAAATTCCTTATCTTTTGATTCAGGTCATTAGGTTTCAAGCTTTCATGCTTAATTATGATCCTCTTTTCGTTAATCTTTATTAATTTATAACTGGAATTGAATCCATTGCCGTTTTTAATTAGCAGTTCACTTCGATCTGACATAAATTTACATGCACGGGCTTAAGCTCATTGAAATCTTATAAGAGTATATGTACTCATATATGAATATATTGGTCGAGGTGAAAGATAATTTATTTTTGTATATATTTTTCTTAATCTGTTATGGTTGCCTTTTTAGTTCTAAGTAAGAAATTACTGTGGCGAATTTTCAACCAGATTTGGCATCTAAGTGAGTCTTTGAAATACATGAAGAGTGATTTTTAGATACAGGCTAAATACAAATGCAGCTATGATAAAATTTTGGCCCTTGATTATAATGGCTAAATTTTGGTAAATGAAGACGCCTCAGATCATGAATACTCTCATGAAGAAAAGATAATTGACGAAACCTACACTGACAAAATTCCATTTGAAAGATCGTTTCCAAAATTCTGAAAGCTCTAACTATTCAAGCGATACTGCAATGGTGGCCGAAAGACTTTAGGGCTACAATATCGGTTTATGAAAGCTATCTTTTAGTCACAATGCTATGGTTAAGCGAGTTTCCACCCTAAATAAATTGAAAAAGTTGACATTGAAATGTGAGGAAGATATAATTTTCAGATGAAAAAGAGACGTTCGTCATATATTATTCAGAAAGACACAATCTAGCGGCTCTAATTATACATCATGAGTCAGGGATTTTGATGGAAAGCGAGTCTAAAAGTTGGAAAGGTAAGTACCAGTCTGTACTAATTTCCTGAGAATATGATGAAGATTTCGTCAACGTTATATCGACATTCTTATCGGACATATAACAAACCAGTTTGTTATTCAAAGAAGTTCCCCCTATTGCAAGACCAAGAGACTGAATCAGCAATCACCCACAACTGAATTTTATTAAGAACTGTTATTGTAACTATACGGAGATAAAGCCAGACTCCTAACCTAATGAAGGGAATGATACTTAGAGATGATATTGTACTAATTCGGGAGATCCAGTGATTCTAAGCACGAATAATTTCATCTGGTCCTCATGAACCGAAGAGCGATGAGTTTTTTTTAGATTTGTACATATCTAAGGTATTCAATTGATTCATATTTTTAAAATTCTGCTCCAAACTTAAACGAGGTTCAAAGTTATTTTTTGATAGGTATAAATAAATAAAACCAGAAACGCGACGTGTATTAGGCAATTGGTCATAACCAATGTGTGTTAAATTTGAACAAGGTAAATCATAACATGAGGGACCATGACAATTATGTGGAAGCATGTTTTATACTTTAGGGAGATCAATCAAGTAGGCAACTTTGAGGTAGAAGAATAAGCGATGGATACTATTCAATAGTACGAAGGAATTTTCTAGGTGACGATGACTCGTTGAAAGACACTATTGTTATATAATTGTATTTAACAAAATGTCCTCTTAAGTCATAGGAAAATAATTAAGATCAGACATATATACATTTACAATACAAAAAATAGAAACGAACCATGAATTTATTATTAATTATTGGTATTATTAAAAAAACGTGAATTCCTTAGTGAAAGCATAAGTGACTAATAGAATTCGTTAATATGTCATTTTTCGAAGCTATTCAGTCATTTTAACTGACATTCTGCTGTTCTTTCCTTTTATGGAAGCATTTGAACCAGTGGAAAGTAGCTGGAGTTTTCGGTAATAGGTAGTTTTACCACAAAATAACACTATACTTCTATAGGCCTTAATTTTGTGAGAATATAAGATTTTATTATTTATGCTTCATATGTAAAATTTCTCTGAAAAAGACTAGCACAAAATTTTACAAAAGTTTTAGATCCAAATTAAAATAAAATTTGCGATAAAAGTATAAGGCACAAATAGAATGTGTTTCGGATGTAAACAACAAGGTTAAGATCGGTTTACTAAACTCCTGCATTTATATCAACACTTTGCAAATGAATAATAGTTTTGTTACGCTCAGTTTCACACAAATTTAGGTCACCTAAATTTGTCACTTTCAGATTTTCTTGATATGTAAATTTTTCTACTTTAGTATGCAAATTTCCATCTTCCCGCAAAGAACCTTCAAATTTGCAAGTCAGTTATCTGAATTTTTAGGATATATTCGTCATCAGTGTGTAGATTCTTATTGACCTATTTCTTGTATTTTCCTGCCCTTCAACTCGAACATATATAGTTCTAGATTTCTTTGAGAAGACTTCAACTTCTTTAGGTTTCTGTATTCCATTAACAAGCCCTTTATTCTTTAATAAAAAGTCCAAAAGGAAAAGGACATTTGCTTAGAGCAATGCCGACGGAGCCGCTATCACGATTAAGAAGGACATCGATTAGAGAACCTGTGAGGAGATGGATGAGGCATACAACTGCGCAAATTGAAATGACATTCACAAACCTCATGATTATTTTCCGATAAACAGCTATAAAGTTATCTTCAATAACAGAAACATGGTCATATACATGGGCCATTTCAATGTCCTTTGTCCAGCAAACGGATAAAGAAAGAGTAAAAGAGCATGAAAACATCTGGGAACTACTTGTAAGAGAGATCTGCCATCAACTAGGACCTGATTACCCAACTTAGAATAACCAGCAGCCAAGATAAATCTCAGCAAATATAAGAAAAACACACCATATAGCAGATTGGGAGAAATAGAGCTGACTAGGCACATATACGCCAGAACCATTAAATAAACCATCATTAGAAGTAATAGATTCAAAATGAGAAAAAATAAGGTTCTCGATGCAAGCTACAGATGAACGAAATATCCCCAAAACCGGCTACAAGATGGTAAATACTTTTACCTGAAATGCCCGGCCCACACCCCTTGGTGGTAAAGTTGCAAAAAACTAATACCCCTGGAGGGTCGGCATGGTGCACACGCCCATCATGGTATCCTGAAAAAAAATAGCTAACGGTGAACAAGAAGAGAGGAACATCCGCAGATCCTCCCAGTTGGCTCGAATTCCGCAGATATTCCATTGAAGGAATATGTCCTCTAAGCATAGCTCGGTGACGATGCGAGGGCCCTACTCAAAGAGAGTAGCCTCAGGGTAATAGCCGTAACCATCCCGGTGGCAGAACTCCGGGCGCTGTTGGCTGGACAATGTTTGGAAGACGCTTTTGCTTTAAAGGACTTATCAGGTAGGTTGGGTTCGCTATGCTAGTCTTTTCATGCCTCATTCTCTAAAGTTCAGGGGGCACAGCGAATTCGGAGGCACGGATCCCTTCTTAGGAGGATCCGCCGTATCTGAGCGACTCAGTCCTGGACATAGGATAGAATGAACGCAGCCTACATCAGATTATTTACGAACACAAATGTTCCTTACGCACAGGCAAAGAGTGTAATGCTTTATTATCACATTATAACCGACTACTCAGAGCTAAATTTATCAAAAAGCAGAATTTATTTAACTGCGGATAAGTTGTTGAAGGGAGAAGTAGATTTGCCGGCTTCATTTGAGTCTTTCCCAAATTTTAATCCCTCGAAAGGGAACTGCATCTTAACCCTGCAGATGATTAGATCGATTATCTATTCCTAGCTAGGAATCTCATATCCATGAAAAGGTTCCAGACAATCTTGGTAAATATTCCCTCCATGTGTTTTGTATCTATCGCTCTATATTGATCTTTAAATTGTTTCATTTCTCATTGTGTTTATTTTTAGTTTAACGATGGAACGTGATCATTGGAAACTACTTCTGTATTTATTATATAAAACGAAAGAATCCGTTGTCTTAAAAACAGCTTCTATATACATTGAACTATCAATGTGTATACTAAGTTAGGATAAGGATTATGTTTTAATGCCATTTAAGTTGTTTGGTATATGTATTTTATTTTGCCGAGCGAAGAAGGTCATAATATATTAGATTAATTCTATACGGCTCATTATCATCCTCTTCTCGTAATTCCGCATCTTTTGTGTAAAGATATATTCATTAGGCCTCAAATTTTCTCGGTTAATTAAAATATCTTACGTAAATCTTTATTAAACTTTGATTGGGGTTTGAAGCCATTGTCGTTTTTAATTAACAGTTTCCTTAGATCGGACATGCATGGGTTTGAGCTCATTGGGATCATACAAAACTATACTCGTATATGTATATATGAGTGGATGTGAAAGATTATTGATTTTTGTATATATTTTAATTCGACCATTATGGTTGCTTTTTTGGGTTAAATTAGTAAACTATGTGCCGTTTTTCAACCAGAAATGGCATCTAAGGGAATCTTTGTTTTCCAAGAAGAGGGATTTTGTAACAGAGGCTTAATACTAATGCGTCCAAGAACAAATTTTGTCCTTGATTATAATCACGGAATCTTGGTTCGTGGTAGGTGAAGGAATAGGCCTTATATCATGAATATTCTCATGAAAAGATAGTCGTTGTCGAAATCTCCATTGACAAAATTCCATTTAAACGATCCAATGTTATATCGAGGTTCTTATCTAAAATGTAACTAATCAATTTGGTATTCAATGAAGTGGCCTCTCTTCAAGACAACGAATTAAAATTCGACTTAATCCGTAATTAATCATTTCTATTAAGAACTGTTATGATACCTTGAAGAAGATAAAGCGGAGAGATGATATTGTACGATTTCCGGAGAGCCAGTCATTTTATGCGCGAACGAATTCATTTATGCCTCATGAACAGAGGAGCCATGAGCTTGTTTTGATATTTGTACTGAGATGTTAAATATATATATATATATATATATATATATATATATATATATATATATATTGTAGAGGTATAATATGAAATTATATATATATATATATGCATATATATATATATATATATATATATATATATATATATATATATATATATTTATCTAGTCTAAGAAAACAATAACTAGAGACATCTGGGTTTAGCTTTGCCCCTTGATGTTCTCCGGTAATATAGGAGAACGGGCAAAAGAGTAAGTGATACGAGACTGGTGGTTGACCTCAGCTCAAAAAGGGTAGGCCCTTCGAGGGTGCACTTATAAACAACACACTCAAATGTGCAAACTGCCGATATCGTATTACCCCCTCTCCGAGCCACAAGACGCAAAAGTGCGGGAGACCAATCTGAGGTTCCACCTTGCGAGCCCCCCCCCCCCCCACTCCACCTCCCCACCCAACTCAGCAGGAGTAAGTTCGGTATATAACAGGTTGACCCGAGTAAACGGGGCTTTTTGTTCGTTCTCACCGAAGAGACAAGAAAGTCACCGGTTGACAGAAGATTTTTCGATTTCTACAAGAAGACTAAAAAATCACCGGTACAAAGATATTCATGTTAAGGAGAATTTGCTTTCCTTGTACAATACCAGATTGTACCAAGGAAGCTCGGCGCCGTTCGAGCCGCAAGATTAGTGAGTATCAACCGACACAGATTGAGGACTACAAATCTTATTCTATCTGAGTTTGACAACTCCAAACTAAATAGATTTCTCATCCAAAATCGAAATTATATAAGCGAGACCCAAATCGCTAGAAAAGAATATAAACATATCCCAAGAATAGAAACCTTTTCAAGGTCGTAAACGTACGAGAACCAACCCTCCTCATCGGCGTCTTTGTTTTGATTCTCTTCCGCCAACTCGAAATTCCTCGTGACGTCACCCGTCAACTCATCAGGCAAATTCACGAACGCCATCTAGCGATCAAACAACCAACTCCGAACAAAAATCCCCGAAAATATTCCTACTGGAAACTGATATTAATCTCCATTACCTTATGTAAGTAAAGAATAATCCTGTTATTTATGTCCCCGTGCATAAAAATTAGTTTAGCGGATGTCTGGCCAAAGACAAAGCTATTAACTTAAAAATTGTTCCCCCTTAAAATTTTATCTCCACTCGAGCCTCGAGAGCTAGCCCTGTAATCCCATTTTCTTTTTATACGTGTATTAGATCTGTGTGTTTTAATGTTATTTAGTGAGGTGAGTTATGTTTATTAAAGTCTTTTTTCTTTAGTAAATGCACTGTTTTAATTATCCCCGAACGAGTTGAAGTGGCAATATTTGATAGTCAAGAAAAAAACTCAGTTTATTCGTTCACTAGAATAAAAATAAAGATTGGCACTCTTAGAGCCCGATCCTTAAGCGATCACCGAGGCACGAACTTACGCCTCAATTTAAAGTTATTTGGTTTATTATAAAACAAATAAATATATATTAGCTCGGCATTCTACGACATATATATATATATATATATATATATATATATATATATATATATATATATATAAAAATCAAATTAATCAAACTTAAAAGAGGTCTAAAACTTTTTGTGTCAGATTATAATAAAAAGCCACCATCAACGCGACGCGTATTTAAAAAATGACTAAAACAATGTCGCTTTTATTTTCTGAAGGTAAAAGAAGTGCTTTTAATCGGCCTCGTCATAAAAATGGTCCGTTCGAATCTAAGCGGAAGGATTTTTCATATTTTAGATGCAACATTCAAGAACGTGTAGTTGGTCGTGGAAGAAAAAAGAGAGATACTATGTAATAGTACGAGGAGATATTCCAGGTGACGAGGATTAACTGAAAGACAGTGTTGTTAAATAATCTTATTTGGCAAAATAGGAACGAACCATGAATTACTTGGTTAAATATTGGTATTACTACAAAGAATTCGAATTTCTGAGGTAAAAATTAAAACACCGAATTGAGTTGATTAAAATATCATTTTTCTTAAACCATTCAGTCATTTCCATTGATTTTCAACCGCCCTTGCCTTTTATCCATTGGTCCATTGGAACGTATTAGGTAGTGGGAAGTATAACCATCAAATACCAGCACACCTACATAGTCCTTAAATTTGTTAGAAAATAAGATCTTATATATTATCTCTCATGTGCGAATGTTGTCAAGAAAAGACTAGCAAAATCTTTTCCAAAAGTTTTAGATACAATTAAAAAAAATTGGGTTAAAAAGTATAAACAAAAATACAAAATGTGTGTCAGATGTGATAAGACAAAGTTGAGAGCGGTTTGCAGAACGCCTGCAGATATATCAACCCTCTTCTGCGCAGGAAGAATAAATTGGTTACGCGAAGTTTTCACACGGCATAATTTATGAAATTACAAAATAAGTACTATATAAATTTTTCGGAATTTTTTATCGCAATATTAAATTAGATAAATAGAGGGAAAAAATTTGGTGCAAGTAGAATAGAGAATTAGAGGTTATATATAAATATTAAATTTCAGCATTTTTTAAGCTGAGCCCGATATATGATATATATATATATATATATATATATATATATATATATATATATATATATATATATATATATATATATATATATATATATATATATATATATATATATATATATATATATATATATATATATATATATATATATATATTAATGAAAACTTTCCCTTCTCTAATATATTTAAATCAGAGATGGATTGCGTGACTGCGGGAAGTGAAAGAAAATATGAAAAAATTCCATCTCAATGGTTGGTAACTCCTATTTCGTAAATTTCTTGATTATGATTCAAATGATCTGATGACTAGTTTAATTCGAGTTATATTTTCTATAGAAAATAGAATATACTTTTGATGAACCCAGTACTTACGTGTGCAGTTTTCTTCATCTTCTCCATCAAAGCAATCTTCGTCGCCATCACATCTCCATGAGGCACGAAGGCATCGCCCATTGTTGCATCGAAATTCATTGGAGGAGCAGGTGACAACTGTTGAAATTTAGGAATTGTATAATCCGTCTTTATAAGAGAGTTGATGTCATGCCTTAGTACATAGGAGTTGGAAGAAAGGATATAATAATCTGTAAAGTTGCGAGAGATAAGGTGGCGAAACCGTCGCTAGTAGAGGCCAAAAAACCCTAGATCAAATCATTCACCATCTTACCCATCTTGGGTAAAGTTCTTAACACAAGATTTGCGCACTTAAATTTTTCAATATTTCTGAAATATTTGTTGCTTTCTTTTGTTATAAACCTAACATAAAATTACATAAACACATATTTAATGAGAAATACAAATGATATATATTCTTTATAATAACAATTGCTAATAAACAACATTTAACAGGAGATTAAAGTATTCAACCTCTCTAATAACCTGCGAGAATATTGTTATTGAACTAAATAAATCTTATGAATTCGATGAAAATTTAAAATTCGAGAAAAGTATAGAAACTTAATTGATGTAACTTGCTGAATTTCAGCCCTTTATTCTCTCATAAGAGTCCATACGAGAAAGTACGTTTGCTTAGAGCAATGCCGAAGCAGCCACTATCGCAATTAAGAAAGGAATCGATTACAGAACATGTGAGGACTTAGAAAAAGCATATATCACTATGGAAATTAAAATGGAATTGACAAGCCTCATAATAGCTACCGGATATCAACTCTAAGAAGAAATTATTTGCCGATAAACAGCTTTCAGATATCTTTCATTAGAGAAACCTGCTGATATATGCACTTATTGGCCATAACAATATCCATTGACCAGCAAACGGATACAGAACGAAAAACAGAGCAAGTAATCATCTGGAAACTCTACTCGCAATAGGCCTCTGCCATCGAGAGGGACCTGATTACACAACTTACGGGACAGCACCATCAAATCTTGACCTCTACCTAGGCAATAATTATCTCCTATTAAACTATTACATTGCAGTTGGAAGACAAACCATAAAATGACCACACAGCGACACTACTCACAATAATCAGCTACTAAATACAGATACGATGTAATCAGAATAAATGGCGGGTAAAATACACTGATTTGACACAATAATTTGTACACAAATATTTTTAATATTTCTCAAATATTTGAGCCTTTCGACTATTATAAAACTAACATGAAATTCAATAAACATAGATTTAACAAGAAATACACATAAGATTTTTTATATATAAGAACAATTACTAATAACAAAATTTAAAAGGTGACAACAGTATTCAAAGTCTCTAATAACATGCGAGAATATTTTATTAAACTAAATAAATCTTATAAATTCAATGAAAATTTAAAATTCGAGAAACTTCCAGAAACGAAACTGATGTAAACTGCGGAATCGTAGCCCTTCATTCCTTGATAAAGAGACCAAAAGGAGAAAGGTCATTTGCTTAGAGCAATGCCGACGGAGACGCTATCCTGATCAAGGAGGAAATCGATTAGAGAACCTGTTCGTAGTTAGATGAGGCATACAACTGCGCAAATTGAAATGACATTGACAAAACTCATAATCATCTGCCGATAAACAGCTATAAAGACATCTTCAATAACAGAAACATGGTCATATACATGGGCCATTTCAATGTCCTTTGTCCAGCAAACTGATAAAGAAAGAGTAAAAGAGAATGAAAACATCTGGGAACTAATCGTAAGAGACATCTGCCATCAACTAGGACTTGATTACCCAACTTAGAATAACCAGCAACCAAAATAAATCCAAGCAAATATAAGAAAAACACACCATATAGCAGACTGAGAAAAATAGAGGTGACTAGGCACATATACACCAGAACCAGTAAATGAACCATCATTAGAAGTAATAGATTCAAAATGAGAAAAATAGGGTGCTCGATGCATGGGGCAGATGAACGAAATATCCCCAAAACTGGCTACAAGACGGTAAATACCTTTACCTGAAATGGTTCAAAAGAATAAAGAACTATTCGAACAGATAAGAAAAACGACACAGAGATGGAGCTAAACGTTTACGTGAGAAAGACAAAATGAGAATTGACAAGTAAAATAGCGAGGAATCAAAGTTAGAATTGAAAAGAAACAATCCAAAGGATCGATAATAAGAGAGCAGTGGAAATCACATTGTGCAAAAGGAAGTTAATCTAGCATTTACCAATTTCTCCATCTATTTGCCGTGCAGAAGTTTAGATAAATTGTGTGGATAGCGAATGGGTTATAGTTAGTTATGATGTTTTGGCTGTTCGTGAATTACCACCGAAGAAATAGTGCAGGGATTTTTGAGGAAGTGTAGAAGAATGTAATTAGATGAAACAAAATTAAATTTTAAATTATCAGAAAAAATTATTTTCTTATAATTATTTATAATCATAATTAGCAATAGTAAGTATGTAATAAAATTTTATATTTTACTTCTATTAAAATTTTTTTTTGCGAATTTAATGGTTTATGACATTTATTATATTAACATTAATTTAAAAACAATGAAACACATGTATTTGTTCCATTATATATTGTACTGGGTTATATATGTTCCTCTGGTAGTTGTCGATCAACCAGTGATAGATAGTGAATAGAATATAATTCATAATAAGCGTGAAAATACAATTGAACACGATCAAACAATTAGGCCTAGAACATACTAGTGACATGATGACACAAAGGCAACCTTTATAAAAAAACATAATAATTAATATTTACAAATGTGTAAAACTATATAAAACAATGGTAGGCATTATGTAAACTTACCAATAATTGAAGAATTGAATGAATGGCTCAATAGGCTGTTTCAAAATAGCAATGGCTGCATTGCTGCCAAATCTTTTAATATCGTACGTCTTGCATTGACTAACAGCTGATCGATTGATTTTAATATCGAATACCGTATAGAGTATTCTATAAAATATATGTAAAAAATAAGGTAAAAAAGACTTGTCGCCACCCGGGCGATAGATGAAACATTTTCTTCAAGAGTTTTTATCGCATTTGGCAACAGGGCAACCCTATATCCAGGGTTGTAATACACCCTATGACCATTAGTGATGTTTAAATATTTTTTTTTATTTTGGTATTGTCTATTCGATGAGTTGATTTAAAAAAATCGGGGGTTGTTGGAGTGGAATATCCAATAGAAGGGGAATTAATGTTCTACAAACTAGTAATTTGAAAAAGAAAATATTTAAAATAATAAGAAGAATTGAGGTCATCAACAAAAAGCCTATACGATCGAGAAGCAAGATGAGTAGGTTAATTAAATTTTCATGGTATATAAAGGCATGCATTTAAGATATTTTATGAAGATTTACTATGATACAAACCTATATTCAAGAAATTATATTAAATAAACCAACAAAATAAAATATTGACACGTGGAAAATAAGAGAACTATTTTTCAGGAACATTCTTGCAATCACCTCAGATTAGTCTTCAGGACACGTTTAAAAGTAGCGAGGGAGGGAGAGGATCGGAGTCAGCAGGAAGAGCATTCCAGAGTCTAAGAGCACAAACTGAGAAGGAACGGGCACCCATCGAGCAGAGGACAGAACGAGGAGTGTTCACGATGGGAGCGAGGTTAGACCGGAGTGCCCGAGGAGTTTGACGACAAGAGAGGGCAGACGAGAGATAAGGTGGAGCCTCGAGGTTTAGGGTCTTTTACGTGATGAGAAGAATTTTATAGTGGGTAGGGAAGCAAATAGGTAGCCAGTTTAGCTTCTGTAACAGAGGCATCGAAGGAGAGAAACAGGGGCGGCGAAGGAGGAGCCGCCAGCATAGTTTTGAACTAGTTGTAGGGGGCGAAGTGACGAAGAAGGGAGATTCACTAGAAGAGAATTGCAGTAGTCTTAGCATGAGATGACGAAGGCATCAATTGCAGTCTTAAGACTTCGTTGATCAAAATGGGATCGAACATGTGAGAAGTTGTGGAGGAAACCAAGGGAAGACTTACACATACGATGGATTTGCGGTTTAAACGAGAGTTGCTCGTCGAAAATAACACCAAAATTACTGACGGTATCAGAGAGGGCGACATTGGTTAAATATATGAAAAATCAGTTGGAGGACAGCATAGAGAATTTGGTAGAGGAGTTTGGGTAGAAAGACGTCCTTAGGTGATCCAGATTTGTTAGAGTGTGACATCAGGGCTGTTCCTCCCTTAGAGGACGCTCAAGTGAGGACGTTAAGTGGCAATGGTGTATGGTCGGGGAGAACAGCATGGGCCTGTGTTTAGACGACTGTGGTAGTACGGCGCGTAGGTTAATAACATTTATGAGAAAAATTTTAGAAAGAGTAGAGGGATTGATGGGGGGGGGGAGAGGTGGGGGAAATATGGCTAGACGAGGAAAGACGAGATAGGAGACGAAAGATAGTCCTAGGGTCATTCTTGGTCTCAGACAAAAATTTGCGTGAATGAGCCTCGTGCGCTGATTTTAATTTGGAAGAATAAGTCGAAGCAGCAAGGTGATAGGCAAGGGAGAGGGAGGTCGTTTCCTGCCCATGGGAGCGGGCTTTACGGAGGGCTCGTTCATGAGCACGTAAGGACCTCCTTGAACGAAGGAGTTCCATGGTGAACCAAGGGGCGCGGTGATGGCTGTTTGAAGAAGCGTGATATGGGGACGTGCACGGCAAGGTAGACGAGTAATTATTGGTGCAGAGAGTTTAAGGTTTGTTCAGATGAAGAGTAGTATCAATAGGAGGTAGGGCATTTTACACAGCTCATTTTACACAGGTATGGGCAAATGGGGCAAAACTGATCTTCTCCTTACTAGCGCACAACACCCAGGACCACTCAAGTCCTAGTATATTGTGACTTTCGGGAGTCAAAAGAATTTGTTAAGTGAAGTTGCAAAGCCTCTCTCCTGACAGACGCGAGGTACTAACAACTTCCCCGGGCCCCTTCAGATAGTTGATTTCACCCCACTGACGGGTGTTCCCTGAGCTGCTCTCGGTCAAGGAGAGGAACAGCTCATCCAAGTGCACTTTTTCAAATGATTTAGGATATAGTCGTATAAAAAGGTAGTGCCGCGTTGTACGAGTGTTCAAGTGAACCCCTTGAGGAAGGTTTCCTAATGCAGATTCAGGCTGTAGTATGTGCAACTGCTCCATGGAGCTAGTGTAACGGTGTAGACAGGGTTCCTCCCTCATGGGACAATAGTTGCAAATCAATTATAAGCGAAGCGATTCTGGCGAACGCAAGCAAGAATTTTATTCAAAATAACATATTTGGACTCGAGAGTTTTGTTCCTACTACTGTGTTACGTAATGAGGTGCGTTGCTAAGAGCTATCATATTTTATGATAAATAGATTGATGATGATGAAAAAAAAATCCCGATTATTAGATGGCTTTATCCGCAAATGTTACGGAAGTGGCTATAATTAACTCATTCAAAAAACATGCCATAATTCTTTGAAGAAAGATCATATTGCATTGACGAGTCAACTTTCTTGGATGATAAAAAAGAGATACGTAATGTTACCTCAGGCAGTAGAGAGCAAAATTAATGGCCCGATTGGGCAAATTTGTATGTTTATTTTTCCACAAACCTGCATGTCAACAGATACATTATTATGTCACATAAGTTTGCATCCACTTAAAAAGATTACTATGCACAAGGTAAAGAAATTATTTTGCTAAGCTCTTATATTTTCCGATAATTATTCATATTTCCGTAAAAGAAATTAGTAAATATCCAATCATTTCAAGATTTATCATCTCTGAGATTTGATTTGGTTGGTACTCAAGGTATACAATAAGAGGCGGATAATTCGACAAAATGTATGAGGCTGTGTTATGCTGTATAGTATTTTGTGGAAACATAAAAAACAACACAAGTTTCAAAGTAGACCTCAGCCTTATAGTATATAAACAGATTAAACATCTAATTATTAAAATTACCATATCTCAAAGGAAATGAGGATGTAACTATCAACTGAGTATTATTAAACAGGGCAGCAAATCATATTCAGATTATATATGGTTATGATCACGAATCATTATTTGATTAATCAACGGATGGTCATTTCAACTTAACTCTAAATAACTCTGGAAAAAAACAAAGTCGTTTTGTAAGCTTCGAAGAAATATGCTGCAACCACGAAAGAAAAGATTCCAGAATCGAATCAAACAAGGTCTGCTGACCAAAAAGTTGCGTTCTCTTACTTTTCTTATTTATGACCTTACCAGCTTCAAAACTTTCAATAATTCCCGGACTAACCTTGGAAGGACATTGGTGATTATATCATTATAAAAGAGTGTAAAACGACATAAGGGTTTCAAATTTTGTTAGAACCTAGCCTAATTAGGATAGCTTAGCTGTGCCGGACATAACCTAGCCTAGCTGAGTATAATCTAGCTAGCCTAGTATAACCTAGCATAGTATAGCCTACTTTATCCTACCTTTGCTTAGTATAACCTAGCCTAGCCTATCGTATCCTAGTATAGCCTAGCCCAGCTTTGTAAACCCTAGTCTAACCTAGTCTAGCTTAATATTCCTTAGTCTAACCTAGCATATTATAGTATAGCCTAGATTTCCCTAGCCTAGTATAGCCTTGCCTAGCGTAGCATTGCCTAGTGTAGCCTAGCTTACTATAGCTTAGCTTACTATAGCCTAGCTTACCCTAACCACGTATGGCTTAGCATTGCATGGAAGAGCCTAGACTAGCCTAGTATAGCCAAGCTATAATAGGCAAGTATAGTCTAGCCACTATATCCATAAATACGATACACTAGCATAACTTAGTTTAGTCTAGCATACTATAGGCTAGATTGTTATAGCCTATCCTAGCAAAACCACACCTCACCTAATAGATCCAAGCGCATAATATTATAGCCTAGCCTAGTATAGAATACCATACCGTAGACTAGAATAACCTTGCATAGCTTAGCCTATTAATAGCCTTGGTTCGCTATCCTATCGCAGCCTAACATAGTAATACTTACCATAGCAGAGCATAGCCCTCCCTAGAATATTATGCTTTAGCCTACACTAGCATAATATAGTATAGCCCTGTCTAACCTAGTACAGCTTAGCATAGCTTAGCCGAGCCTAGCATAGTATAACCTAGCCTAGCAATAACTATCCTAGAAAAGTATAGCCTATACTATCCTATTATACCCTAGGCAAGAATCGCTTATTATTATCTGCCTAAAATACTATATGCTATACTAGAATAGCATTTTATAGCCTAAATTAGCATAGTATATCTTAACTATGTACATTATATCTTAGCATAGGATATTATAGCCTACAATAATATAGCCTATTCTAGGCTTGGCTAGCAGAGTATATATTATAACCTAGTCTAGTCTAGCAGAGTATCAGCCTAATAGTTATGATGTTATGGCCAAAACAAAGTAATTCCCGGGCTAATCCTGGGAAAACCTTTGCAATTATAGCATTTGAAGGAGAATGTAAAACAACATATTTTTTCAAATTTCGTTAGAATCGGCGGAATACTTATGATGTTATTACAAAAACAATTAAAAGCAAAAGGGACCAACCGAGCGACATAGTGAGATGTAGATTCGCTTGCGAATAGACTCACACGCGACTAAAAATACGTTGTAAATAGCCTACCTCGAGTATTGGAAGATGGAGTTGTAAGAGATGATTCCGTGGATGTTTCGGTTGAATCTGTGTAAAAAAGAAACTGGTCATCACTGGGCTACTATAGTTGCCTTGTAATATAATTTACTCCAAATGGAAGTTGTTTGGAAGATAAAGACTTCATATTGATACAAGTCCAGAACCAATTTCGGAGCATCACATTTCAATTTGACCTATACAACGACATACAAAACTATACTCGTATATGTATATATGAGTGGATGTGAAAGATTAGTGATTCTTGTATATATTTTAATTCGACCATTATGGTTGCCTTTGTGGGTTAAATTAGTAAACTATGTGCCGTTTTTCAACCAGAAATGGCATCTAAGGGAATCTTTGTTTCCAAGAAGAGGGATTTTGTAATACAGGCTTTATACTAATGCGTCCAAGAACAAATTTTGTCCTTGATTATAATCACGGAATCTTGGTTCGTGGTAGGTGAAGGAAGTGGCCTTATATCATGAATATTCTCATGAAGAGATAATCGTTGAAGAAATATGCATTGTACCGAATCAATTTGGTATTCAATGAAGTGGCCTGTCTTCAACACAACGAATTAAAAATTGACTAAATCCGTAATTACTCATATCTCAATTCTATTAAGAACTGTTATGATACCTTGAAGAAGATAAAGCGGAGAGATGATATTGTACGATTTCCGGAGAGCCAGTCATTTTATGCGCGAACGAATTCATTTATGCCTCATGAACAGAGGAGCCATGAACTTGTTTTGATATTTGTACTAAGATGTTAAATATATATATATATATATATATATATATATATATATATATATATATATATATATATATATATATATATATATGATAAAATTAATCAAAATTAATAGAGGTCTAAAATCTTTTTGTGTCAGATTATAATAAAAAGCCACCATCAACGCGATGCGTATTTAAAAAATGACTAAAACAATGTCGCTTTTATTTTCTGAAGGTAAAAGCAGTGCTTTTAATCGGCCTCGTCATAAAAATGGTCCTTTCGGATCTATGCGGAAGAATTTTTTATACTTTAGATGCAACAATTAAGAACGTGTAGTTGGCTGTGGAAGAAAAAAGAGAGATACTATGTAATAGTACGAGGAAGTATTCCAGGTGACGAGGATTAACTGAAAGACAGTGTTGTTATATAATCGTATTTGGCAAAATAGGAACGAACCATGAATTACTTGATTAAATATTGGTATTACTACAAAGAATTCGAATTTCTGAGGTAAAAATTAAAACACCGAATTGAGTTGATTAAAATATCATTTTTCTTAAACCATTCAGTCATTTCCATTGATTTTCAACCGCCCTTGCCTTTTATCCATTGATCCATTGGAACGTATTAGGTAGTGGGAAGTATAACCATCAAATACCAGCACACCTACATAGTCCTTAAATTTGTTAGAAAATAAGATCTTATATATTATCTCTCATGTGCGAATGTTGTCAAGAAAAGACTAGCAAAATCTTTTCCAAAAGTTTTAGATACAATTAAAAAAAATTGGGTTAAAAAGTATAAACAAAAATACAAAATGTGTGTCAGATGTGATAAGACAAAGTTGAGAGCGGTTTGCAGAACGCCTGCAGATATATCAACCCTCTTCTGCACAGAAAGAATAAATTGGTTACGCGAAGTTTTCACACGGCATAATTTATGAAATTACAAAATAAGTACTATATAAATTTTTCGGAATTTTTTATCGCAATATTAAATTAGATAAATAGAGGGAAAAAATTTGGTGTAAGTAGAATAGAGAATTAGAGGTTATATAAATATTAAATTTCAGGATTTTTTAAGCTGAGCCTGATATATGATATATATATATATATATATATATATATATATATATATATATATATATATATATATATATATATATATATAATGAAAACTTTCCCTTCTCTCATAGATTTAAATCAGAGATGGACTGCGTGACTGCGGGAAGTGAAAGAAAATATGAAAAAATTCCATCTCAAAGGATGGTAACTCCTATTTCGTAAATTTCTTGATTATGATTCAAATGATCTGACGACTAGTTTGATTCGATGCAGATTTTCTATAGAAAATAGAATATACTTATGATGAACCCAGTACTTACGTGTGCAGTTTTCTTCATCTTCTCCATCAAAGCAATCTTCGTCGCCATCACATCTCCATGAGGCACGAAGGCAATGCCCATTGTTGCATTGAAATTCATTGGAGGAGCAGGTGACAACTGTTAAAATTTAGGAATTGTATAATCCGTCTTTATCTGAGAGTTGATGTCATGCCTTAGTACATAGGATTTGGAAGATAGGAAATAATGCGGGTATACAAGTTTATTTGAAAAAAAGCACAAGACAATATAGATCAATCTATATAATGTATCAGTAATAGTGATGAAAAGAGAAAATACATCGCTGAGAAGGAGAAGAATTTTAGTATAAGGCAAAGGTACAGATAGAGGGGTTCTCCTGGAGCATTTTACACAGGAGCTCAACTTTTTGTATTTTAATTATTAACACTTTAAATGTTACCCCATAATAGGGTTTAGTTTGTATAATCTAATTAATATTTTATATTTCAATGTTTGTTTTGTATTTGCTTATTAATTATTTAAACACTTAAGTTCACATTATTTTTGCCTATCGGTATCTATTAATTATTTAAACACTTAAGTTCACATTATTTTTGCCTATCGGTATCTATTACATTCGTTTATAATTATGTCTATATTTATCTAACCACTTTAGACTTGTCCACTACGTTATTATTCCACATTTACCTTTGCTATTTTCTATTTTTGACATTTGTTTTTAATGCACACTTTTTACTACTTAGTACTTAGCGTACTCTCACTTTTTAATTTGTTAACTTATCAATAATGTATTCACATTTAATTATTTGTTACTACTTAGTACTTAGTGTACTTTCACTTATTACTAATTGATTTGTTAACTTATTAATATTGTATTTACATTTAATCATTTGTTTTATTTTTGGCCACCACAACTTAGTTGCTTATGTTTTAGAATTGTACACTTTTTAAATCACATATAAATTAGTTGTATAAGTAACTATATTTATAATTATTTGCTTATGCACCGTTTTGACCTTATTATTATTTACATATTCACTTTGTGTATTAATTTACTTATTAAACCTATATTAATTTTAATCTTTCGACTTTCACTTTTAATGTTTGACACTTTATACTTATTCACTTTCTGTATTAATTTACGTATTAAATATATATTAGCTTTAATCTTTCGACACTCACTTTTTATTGTTTGACACTTTTTACACAATGTCCGACGTTTTCATTCCGCTTTTTATACGTTTGAAGGTCGCCGCGTTGACCGTGTGAAGGCTCGTGTCTGGAATGTAAATGGTTCCGCTACACATTAGACCTTCGATTTCTCTTGGGGACCAAGGTCCCTCGAAGGTCCATTTAAAGTCCCCGTTACGAATTCCATGCACTATTTTTAGTTGATTGCCTTTTTCAGGACGCCGGTTGATGCTACCGAAGATCTTCAGTTTAAGTTCCTCTCCGTCGAAGAAAAGCCCTTTTTCAAGGACTTCGGTTCTTTCGGTGAGAGGCACTCCTGGATAACTTTCGTCATCCTCTTAACAATCGTCGGTTTCCGTCCGTCCATCTTCTTCTTCTTTTGTTGTTGTTTTAACGTTTCTCTTCTTGCGTTTTGGCTTTTTTGGGCTGCTTCTGGGGGGAGTTGGGTTTTTATCCATTTCCTGGCTATCTTTTTCTTTATTTTTGGCGATCTCTGGTTGTTTTTTCCCTTCATCTTGTTTGGGCTTTTCCGCTGGTGTTACCGTTGGTGCATCCACAAACTTGATGTTAAGGACATCCTGAGATGCTGGGTTCGGGGGGAACCATAATTTCTTCTTTACTCCATTATGTTGGAGCATGGTATTTAGCTCCTCCGAAAAGCTTCCCGGGCGTGCAAGGTTCGCCAAGTGGGCGACGATGACCATAGTCATGATTTCCTTGCACTCCATAGGAAGGACCAGTTTCGGGGAAGCTCTTTCTGGCGAGATCGTCGGTGGTTGGGCAGAGGCTGCTGCGGCGTAAGACCCTGCGCTAGACTTTACCTCCTTTTCCAGTTTCAACTTTTGTCGTTTTTCTCGGATTTTTTCTTTGCGAAGGGGGCATCTCATGGCAAGAGCCCTGTGTTCCCCTCCGCAGTTCGCACATTTTTCCTTTTCTTCCTTGCATTCTCTCCAACCGTGGCCGGTTCGAGAGCATGCCGCGCAGGTTTGCTCTTTTGGGGGGCAGTCCCTCGTTGTATGGGATTCCAATGCGAGACATTTTTGGCAGTTTTCCAGAAGTATGTACTCTTCTGCCTCAATTTGTTCCGGAGCGATCCTTAGGTAGAATCCCAGCAGACCGTCTCTTCTAGCTTTCTGCGCCATTTCTCTGTTGGTAAATATTATCTTGATCAAGTTTTTCCCGATTTTCTCCACTTTGGAGATCTTGGCCCAGGACTGCTTGTCTAGCAGCTCGGCCTTAATTTCTTCAGTGGAATTGTCCAGGAAAAAGGGGTCAACTCGTTTTAGGATAATGGTGCGACTCACGAGTAACTCGTGGGGGACAATCGCCTCTAATCCAATTTCTTTAAGGGTGGCCCTTGCGTCCTCAGAGACAAGGACTTCCACGTCCTTGCATAATAATCTGTAAAGTTGCGAGAGATAATGTATCAAAACCTTCGCTAGTAGCGGCCAAAAAGCCCTATATCAAATGATCCACCAATCCTACCCATCTTGGGTAAAGGGCATGACATAAGACTTGCGCACTTATATTTTTCTATATTTCTGAAATATTTGTTGCTTTCTTCTGTTTATAAACCTAACATGAAATTACATAAACATATATTTAATAAGAAATACAAATGATATATATTCTTTATAATAACAATTGCTAATAAACAAGTTTTAACAGGAGATTAAAGTATTCAAGCTCTCTAATAACCTGCGAGAATATTGTTATTGAACTGAAGAATTCTTATAAATTCGATGAAAATTGAAACCTCGAGAAAATTATAGAAACACAAATAATGTGACCCGCTGATAAGAGTCCATATGAGAAAGGACGTTTGCTTAGAGCAATGCCGAAGGAGCCGCTATCGCGATTAAGAAACGCATCGGTTTCAGAACTCGTGTGGAATTAGTTAAAGCATATATCACTGTGGAAGTTAAAATGGAACTGACAACTCTCATAATAGTGACGGGATATCAACTCCAAGAAGGAATTATTTACCGATAAACAGCTTTATAGTTATCTTCGATTAGAGAAACCTGCTGATATATGCACACATTTACCATAACAATGTCCATTGACAAGCAAACGGTTACAGAACAAAAAACAGAGCATATAAACATCTGGAAACTCTACTCGCAAGAGACCTCTGCCATCGAGTAGGACCTGTTTGCCCAACTTACGGGACAACACCATCAAATTTTGATCTCAACCTAAGCAATAATTTTCTCCCATTAAACTATTACATTGCAGTTGGAAGACAAACCATAAAATAACCACACAGCGACACTACTCATAATAATCAGTTACCAATACAGATATCCGCGAATATAAGAAAAGCACACAGCATAGAGCATACTGGGAGAAATACAGGAGAAGACTAGACACAAATATTCTAGAACCAATAGATGAACCAACATTAGTAGAAATTGATTCAGAATGAGAAAGAATAAGGGGCTCGAGGCAAGCAGCAGATGAACAAGAGATTCCCCAAACCGGCTATAAGTCGGTAAATGCCTTTACCTGGATGCCTGAAATGGTCCGAACGAACCGAAAATAAGAGAAATATCCGAACAGAGAAATATAACTACACGCCGAGGGTGTTACAACACGAACTGGAAAATAAAAAACGAGCATTACCAAGTAAAATAACGAAAAAGCAGAATGAGAATGAAACAATCTGAATGATCGATAATAATGAAACAGCAAACAAATTTTGCAGGAAAGTGAACCAAAGAAAAGGAAAAGTAGGAAACAGAAAAATTATAATAAAAGAACTAAAAGTAAACGACCTAGAGAGTGAGGATCAGATTAAATTTATATTCAGGGAACATTGAAAGAGGATTTTCGACATAAGCGCGGAGTAGAATGAAGAGTTTGACACTAATTTCAGACAGCAAAAAGATAGATACTATTAATGAAGATATCAATAGAACGCACCCCACCACTTCGTCGATATAAAGTGAGACATCCTTAGCGGTATTGAGGCGAAGATCATCAAAGAACAATTCAAAGCAACAATATCGTTTTTTTTCTGCAGAAAGCATCAGGTAGATCTATACGCATCAGAAAGCGCCTGTGAACATTCTAGATGGAATCGCAAATGTATTAAATGCTTGCCCTCACACGAACGGCGAATTTCAGGCATTAGTGACGGCAAAAGAGAAAAGCAGGATAAACGGGTACGAAAGGAATGGAAAATCAGTACAGCGAGGAATAAACTTAGGATTATACCGATGTTCCGAAGGAACCACGAAGATCTAGGTAGAGAATAAGAGTTTAGCTACACGAGCTAAAGAAAGGTGCTAGGATTTGCGAACACCAAAATGGGATATAGTAAGTACATCATGGAAAGATACAACAGAGGAAAAGGTTTAACATGCAATTATAGACTCATCGATTGTGTACTCAGTTATCCCACTGTGCATTATCTCGAAATCAAATATCATAAAATTGCAAAGATTATAAAACCAAGCTAAATTGCTTATAACTAACACAAAGTCAACGCTACACTCAACCAAAACTGACCTTAAAAAACAAAGAGATACAAGAATAGATCACGGCATTGATGGGGAGATATCACAGCTCCTCTCCTGAACCTATACATTAAACATCAATCATGAAGGTGAATAAATCTATACATGAAAGAATTTCATGTACAAGATGTCCTAACTAACTTAACCCAAAATTCGAATTAGAACAACGAAATTAAAAACAAACCGAATTAATAAGAATTACCCGAATGTGAAAACCACTTGTATATTAATTTATTTAGAAAATTTTACCAGTTACTTAAAAAGTATACAATGCACGATATTGAGACTGAATGGAAAAAAAAAGTAAAGAGAAATCTAAGTTAACAATAGAAAGATAACACTGTGGTGCTCGTGTCATATAATAGGTAGGCTGCAGGCACCAAATTGCAGAATTTAATAGGCCCAGCAAAAACTCCCCAAATGGACGCTCGGTGGATTTATAAAATCAAAACAAATTGCCTTACATGTAAAAAACGGAAATTATATGTCTATTGTGAGAATAAGGAGGTAAAAATATTATGTTAATTTGTATATCTTAATTTATATAGAGAATAAGGAAATGAAAATACATATGGAATTTGTATACAAATATATGAAGGCTAGCGGTCACTAGAGTTGCGCGCGAGATCGCACAAAATACGAACGCGGAAAGAAGATATCATGTAGAACACCTGAGTCAATACGAAAGTCACGCATAAAAAAACATTCGCGTCTTGGGAAAGTGTTATTAGAAAACGGGAGGCTACAAAGCAGCTGAGCAAATACAGACTATGACCAAGAGAAATTTTAACACAGATCTGTAACTAGATATTCTTATAATTTGGAGAAAACTACTCGAAATATGTAAGTTTATCGTACACACACAGCTGTTTAGTAGCTTCACCCTTGGGGTACAAATGACCGAACCAGACCATGCCCTCCGTCTCCAAGGACAAGTCTAGGTCACGCCCGTTAGGAAACGAACACATAATATATGGTCAGGCATTTTTATTTCAAGAGACAGAGAGTTAGACGAAGAACCAGAGTCATAGAAAGAAAATCATTATTCGTTAACACCGTTTACTCCCTTGATAGCGTTACGGAACCCGTTTAATTCGCCTAAGCCCTGTCGGCTTCGAACTCAATATTTCACGTAGAATATAAAGCCATCTTATTGACCGCAAATTACTCGTGACGTGCAGCTTGCCCCTTTAATAGGCCAGTATAAGAATAAAATTATATATTTTTTGCTACGTCCTTTTCGAAGTCCTTCTTTACCCCGATTACGGGGATACCTTCGGTAGGCAGAGCTTAAATCATAACTCTCACGAAGAATTATTTAGTAGTCAGAAACAATTCGACGGAGGTATAAAGTAAGCCCAGTTTCCAAAGGTCTTCACCACCCGTCCTGTACAATAGCAACGAGGACTCTTCAATATACTCGCCATTGTGACTAACGACAAAGTTCCCACAAACCGGGTAACTTTTACCTCCACTCTTCCCATAAACTGGTAACGTTCACCGCCTATAACATAACGGTTTGAACGCAAAAAAACAACAAAATTATAAAACAAACACTGAATTTACAATAAAAGATATCCTATACTCAGGTACTAACTCGCTAAACTGAATATTTTCAAAACTACGGAAAGTGATTAGCATGGCTTCCATGCAACATAACATTCACTTGCTAACTTCCTACTGCTTTCCACTTCTCCCTAATTTTTGTTCTACTATCCTCTGACAACCCTATGATGGCTGGAGGGGGTAGGATGCTCAGCTAATCTCCTATCATCTCATCTAATTTCGCTAAACAAGACGGCTCTCATTCAGTGTGCTTGTTACGCAGTCCTCAAGAAGAGATCAGAGCCTGGCAAAGGATAGAAATATGACCTTACACGAGTGAAAATGGATGCAAATACTTCATCCAGGAGACTGATTGGAGATTGCTTCTGGTTTTAAAGGACAGGTTAGTGACTCTAAAGGGGATTTATCCTTATTTTCGCCATTTATGTGACTAAACTTCCACACCTTTTTAAATAACTAAAGCAGAATGCTAAGAACAGCACTGAGGTCAGAATCACTTAAAGTAGGCATAATAAACCCCGGACGGAATACCTATTAAGAAGGGGGAAGAAGTGGGTCCTTAGGGCCACGAATTCAAAATTTAGTGGGGAGCATCTAATAGAATTAGGCATATTTAGAGAGTTTAGTGAGGACGGCTTCTCAATAAGAAGGTAAATAGGTACCCATAGGCAGCTCAAAAGAATAAAAGAACTATCCTGATCACTCTCTGTTCAGCTTGTTCACGGAAGGACGAGGAAGACAAAAATTAATTGAGGATATAGCGGGAACACCTCCCTCACCAGGGAAGTAGGTAGGCTCGAATGCCTCTGAGTATCCTTAAGGACCATCGAAAATGGAAGCAAACCGAAAAATGCCACTTCTTTGAGACTATCTACGGATATCTCAAAGTTGTCCTTATTCGAATCATATACGTCTCAAATAGATACATTCTAATATTTCAGGCCGAGTGCGGTGCGTAGAGAAGCTTATCTCCAATGAAGGAATCTAAACGCTAAGAAAACTTGAACTACGCATAATTCAACCCCAAATAACTACAAATAAGAGCCTCATATGTCGAAAAATAATTATGTTGTTAGGTTCACACACCAAATAAGAAATCATAAGAGAAATAAAATTACATCTAAAAACCGATTTGTTTCAAGTGTGTAAAATGACGCCTCACACTACGAAACAATGTACAGAAACAAAACAAAGCTGTTCCAAATACTGACAGAGAGGGTACTTTGGGAAGAATTGTATCCAAGCAACGGAATAGAAATGTCTCAACTGTGGCGAGACAGAGACATAAAGAACAATGACAATGATTTTCCCTAAGAAGAAATAAACTATAACAACGAAAGAATTAGAAGAAAGGAAACAAATGGAACCCAAGAATAACGCAAGTTACGAAGGAGTAGTCATGGCCACAGTACAATAGATGAGAGAAACGACGACGCACTCACAATCCCGTGCAATCATCTATGGTACTTCTTACGTGCACATTGTACGCGTACGTAATCTACGTGAACAAAGGTAACACTTTCCCTGGGACTCTTAAATACCATGCTAGAAATGAATGGTATGAAAACAAGGTCTGCTAACCAAAGAGTCGCGTGCTCTCACTTAATCTGATTTATGACCTTACGACCTTTAAAACTTTTAATAATTCGTGGACTAACCTTAAGGAGACCAAGGCAACTCATCATTCGAAATAAAAGGTAAAGTAACATAAGGGATTCAAATTTTGTTAGAATCGGTTTAATAGTTATGATGTTATTACCAAAATAAAATAATTCTCGGGTCTAACCTTTGGAGGACTTTGGCTTTTATATCATTCGAAAGACAATGTAACATTGGGAGAACCTTGGCAATGATATCATTCGAAAGAGAATGTAAAACAACATAAGGTTTTCAAATTTCGTTAGAATCAGCCGAAGAGTTATTATGTTATTGCCAAAACAATACAATTCCCTGGATAACCTTTGGAGGACTTTGGTAATGATATAATTCGGAAGAGATTTTAAAACAACATATGGTTTTAAATATCGTTAGAATGGACTCAAGAGTTATGATTTTATTGCTAAAACAAAATAATTCCCGGGCTAACCTTGGGAGAACTTTGACAATTATATCATTCGAAAGAGAATGTAAAACAAAATAAGATTTTCAAATTTTTTGAGAATGAGCAGAATAGTTATGATGTTATTGCCAAAACAAAATCATTCCCAGGCTAACCTTAAGAGGACTTTGGCCATAATATATAATTGTAAAAAGAATCTTAAACAACATAAGGGTTTCAAATTTTGTTATAATTGGCCGAATAGGTTAGCAACAGGATGCCTTAACAGATAAGGTAGCGGTGACTTCAAACGCGAACTAGATGCATAGAGACTGACTTAACTCATATGTGATTGTTTTGTTGAAGGATGAGCTGCTTGGATGCTGCTCTAACGCATTTATGAATATTGGACTAAAGGATTATCAGTTCGAAGGCAGCTATACTCATATAATCGTGATGGTTTTTGTGCATAACGTGTTTACAGATTGAATTTGTGTTTTTAAACGTGTGATGTGTAATATTAATTTTATCAATAAGCCGATTGGGCTCAAATTTCTGGAGTGGAAAGCTTGCCCATGGTTTTAAGATGTTATATATGCTCGCTAGCACTGACTTAAGCGAGTAGGAATGCAATTATCGATTTTGTATGAATTAGCTTGATTAGGTTATGTTCAACATGGTCAAAGATAGAGAGAGAGAGAGAGAGAGAGAGAGAGAGAGAGAGAGAGAGAGAGAGAGAGCAGAAAACAAAAAATAGGCTCTGTTATGATTGAAATGAAGGAATCACTCTTGTATCCAAAGGGAAAAAGATCTCCTGATCAGCGGCACCCTCTGGTTGCGCCACTCTTCTCTCTGCCTGTCTCTGTCTCTGCCCCCGAACCCTCTCTCTCTTTTTCTATGTCTATCTAGTTGCCTCTTTGTCTTGCTTATTCGAACAATCACTCCATCGTGAGAGACAAACAGAATGAGGGAAGAGAAGAAGAGAATGATAAAGAGAAAATGAGAGAATGACATTTATTTAAATATGTATACGAGTATGTATATATATATATATATATATATATATATATATATATATATATATATATATATATATATATATATGCATGAAAGACTCGACGTATAGGTGAGAATGGATGGGGAGAAAGAAAAGTCCAGACACTGTACAGAGCTCAATAAAGAGCTCTGTGCAGTGTCTGGACTTTTCTTTCTCCCCATCCATTCTCACATATATATATATATATATATATATATATATATATATATATATATATATATGTGTGTGTGTGTGTGTGTGTGTGTGTGTGTAGGTTTGTGTTGTGTGTGTGTATGAGAGAGAGAGACTCCATCCGGATCTTGTTGTCATGTATGAATCAAGTGAAATCCCCTTCTCTACCTCCCTTCATGTACAGAATATGCAAATATCTAGTTTTGTTGATACGACTTTTTGAAATAATGTCTTGATTAAGATCAAAATATTTTCATTAAATTTACTATTTACTTATATCTTTCTTACAATAAATAACAGATGTGTATGAAAATTTGAAGAAACCTCTCTTACAAAATTTCACCTTGGTCATCAAGTCTGAATTTAGCTGAATTTTATCAAAACAAGAAATACTGTAACTAGAAAGTGGGTACTTGCCAGGGCAGTTCGTTTCATCCTCTCCTTCAGAACAATCGCTGTCGCTATCACACCGCCACGAAGCATTAATGCATCGCCCACTGTTGCATCGAAATTCATCGGATGAGCAAGTGACAGCTATTGAAAGGGAGCAACAACATCATCAACGGATTTCCCAAGAGTGAAGTAAGGATTTATTAAGACCACAGTAAATTTAAATCCATTTTATCCCCTAAAAGGAGCTGAACCCAATTATTTTCCGCACCAATTTTCCTCCAGAGTGATATGGTGTTATTTGATGTAACGTCTCATCTTTTCATGAATTATCCACGGGCAGAGCAACAATGCCAGCCTTCAGATAGACATCTCTATTCGCACCTTATCATACATAATATCCGATAATTAGTCTTTCTTCTGAACTTTCTCTCTGTACCACTCATCCGTTTAATCAAACTGCGTTTAAATTGATCTTCCAAGCCTTTTCACCTATTGAATCTTCTAATCGTTTATTCATTCAAATTTTTACTTCTATCGCTTATCTTACATGTCGATACCTTAACAGGACTCTCTTGATCAAGACCTTTAAATTATGTACTCATTTATTTCAAAGAGTCAAGGCGGAAGATATAAATAGATGGCACAATACCGAAACGAAAATTGAGATCTATTACATAATCTACATTGAATGAAAAAAGAACGTGGCAGAAGTGAATGTTTGAAAGTGACCAGTAAATGATTTTTCGAAAGAATTAAAAGAACAGGTTTAACATGAAATAATTTTCACCAAAAATGGGCCAACTTTCGACCTATCTGTAAAATATCGATAAGTAGTCAGTAAATGTAAGGTTACTCCGTACAAAGAATAAAACCAGTATGTACGAGGGGCGGTCAATAGGTTTTGCGAATCTGTAGGGCAAAACAAATGAAGGGGAATGGCTGTTTGTGGGGGTGTTAGGAAAAGTTTTGACAAGTCAGGACCTGCAGCCGCACGCTCCTGACTCGTCTATTTAAGAAGCAGTAGCTGATCGTAGATCGTCAGTCACAAATTTTTTAACAATGGAGAAGGTTGAGCACCGCGCAGTGATCAAATTTTTGACTAAGGAAGGCAAGAATGCAAAAGAGATCCATGAAGGCATGGTTGCAGTGTACACCTACACCGCCCCTTCCTATGCAACCATTCCTCGCTGAAATAAGGAGTTCCGCTATGGTCGTGAGTCCCTTGAAGATGAATCCCGTCAAGGACGGCCATCAGACGTGACCAACGAGGAAAATGTGGCCCGTGTGGAGAGGATGATCCTCGAAAATCGACGGGTGAAGGTCAAAGAAATCGAGCGAGAACTTAGAATATCACATGGAAGTATTATCAACATCATTCACGACAATTTGGCCATGACCAAGGTCTCTGCCTCGTTGGGTCCCTAGAAACCTCACGCCCTATGATCAACTTCAACGTCGTCAAAGTCCACAAGGCCAGAGTTGCTCAAGCTGCCCTGGGCGAGTGCGGATTCGAGGAGCTCAACCTTCCCCCCTACAGTCCAGATCTGGCCCCTAGCGACTACTTTTTATTTCACCTCCTCAAGACTGCACGGCGTGGACACTAGTTTTGGGACGATGAAGATGTCCAGCTCGCCGTCCAGGAGTGTATTGAACAGCAGTCGGGAGATTTCTGGTTGTCGGGAATTCGAAGCCTCAGGGACAAGTGGCGCAAGTGCATTGAAGTCGAGGGTAGTTATATTGAAAAATAATAAAACACTTTTCCTCATATCTCGTTTTCTTATATCCGAATTGCAAAACTTATTGACCGCCCCTCGTATAAAATATTTGCAGGATAAAATTTAAGACCTTGTAAAGTAGGCACGAACACGAGAAAGACAGAATTGGCAGCTCGAAATCTGGCGATCTAGATATACTCGTAATTTACTAGATTGTCTGTATTTTTTTATTTTTAGTTTTCTGCTATTCTTGTATGGTATGTATTAACATTTTTATTTTTTTTCGAACGCCGTTGTCTAACGCCTTTCCCATTTTGATACGAGTAAGTTTCACCTTGGTAGTGCACGGGGACGGTGATCTCTCTCTCTCTCTCTCTCTCTCTCTCTCTCTTAACCAGACCACCACATACGAGTAATATTCTAGGGGATTGCTGTCTGGTCAGTTAGGGGGCCACAAGGTGTTCGGATTGATGTGGTCAAAGAAATTGTCTGATAGCCAAGTCTATTTTTTTCACCTCGTGTTTCATGGTCTACAGTCCTGCTGCGAAACACACGACCTTTCAAAGGTCACTTTTCTGATTCGGGACACATAACTTCATCAAGGCGATTCATGTTGCACCCCACGAAGATAAACGGTGTCAGACGTGTCTCTCTCTACTGACTACCACATACATCATGATGTGACCTGGCAACTTGGTCTTCATAACTCGGTGCATCTTTAGGGGATCCAGTAAGCAAGCGATTGTTTAGTTCACCATCTAGTCCTGGCAGAAATTCTTCTCATCGGAGAAGAACCAAAGTATGCGAGGTGTGTCGGGAAGATTAGTTTGTTCACAAACTCCTCAACATATTAATTCTGCTTCTCCACCATCTTATGCGACAAAAGCTGCCCCTTACTCATCTTGTCTGAGTATTAGCGTGTGTACTCATGCATTAACTGCCTGATGAGAGACTCTGATACTTCGATGTCCCTAGCTATTTTGATTGATTCAGCTTTGTGAGAAGGTCCGCCATCATCCTGAACAATACAGTTATCATCCCCCAATTTTTCCTGAACAGTTGATAAAAGGTGATAATATGTCACTTATGAATTCATTGCAGTGTTATTAGCAAAATTGTTAGTTTTCAAATTCCTTTACATGTGAAGCAGACTCAGACTGAGCGAGTGTCATGATGCTTCTTCCCCGTGGGCACGATACAGGACTCGAGAAAACGAGGCTTCAGAGGGTCCAAACAAGCGTAGGGGTTTCCTCAGAGGATATCACTGTGTCCTAGACGTCAACAGTCCATTATTTATATTTCCTCCAAATGTGGAGCCTATTCTTGTTATTTTTATGAGATGAGGCTTCTTCGTAGGCCTTCTTGAATCGAGATATATGTCGAAAAGCCTCCGCCTCACTGCGCCAACGGAAGCATTCACAATTGCCTCTTTTCAATCGTTAGTATTACTCTGTTTTAAGTGCGCTCTTATGTGAAGTTAAACGAATGGATTTCAGCAAATTTGTTGTTTTCTAGGTTAGGTTAGTTTGTGTTGGGTTTATTTTGTGATTGTGAGGTTAGGTCAGTTGTTTAGGTTTTATTTGATGATTATAAGTAGTTTGACGTGTGATTAAGTTTCGGTTAGAAGGTTTGAATTTATTGGTTTTATTTGATTATTGTGGGTTGGTTTCTATGGTGCGAAGTTGGGTCAGATTATTTGGGTATGATGATAGTAGTACGTTTTGGATCAGCTTGGCTGAATTCTTTCGTTGCTTGCTATGTTATGATCATTAGGTTAGATTGTTTGGTTTTGTTAGCTTTGTATGATGTATATGATGTTTTTTATGATAATCTTTTGTTCTAACCTAGCCTACAACATTAACTCCGCCATAAAAAGGTACATAGGATGAATGCATTTCAATATCTCACACGAATTTCATTTCTACGCCTATGGCCGACAGATAGACAGACGCACATTCTCTCACTTCTCTCTCTCTCTCTTTCTCTCTCTCTCTCTCTCTTTCTCTCTCTCTCTCTCTCTCTCTCTCTCTCTATATATATATATATATATATATATATATATATATACATATTGCCTTACCAAAATAAAAGTCGTTCAATGTAATAATTATTTAATAAGCTATTGGACCTCCTCTCTATAGAATTATAGCTCTCATCCTATCTGGCATTGATTCTACTACAAGCTTTTGCATCTTCTGCAGCTTCATTTTTGGCCACAATTCCACCAGTCGGAGACCCAAATCTTGCAATGATTAAGGACTCGGCGATGAGGCACGCAGATCCCTTTCAAGCTCATCCCATAAATTCTCTATGAGATATAAATCTGGGGACTGCGGTTGCCACTTAATATGTGGAAATGATCCCTCATGCGGGGTGGACCAATCTTTAACGAAGTTAGAACGGTGGATGCGCGCGTTATCGTCCTGAAACATTCCATCGCCATTAGGAACAAAGCAGTCCATTGAGGGGATGAAATTGATCGTCTAAGATCTGCAAATATTCGCGGAACTTCAACTTATTTAGGCAGAGGGTTGCAGATCCATGTCTAGCTCCCGTAAAACAGCCCCAGATCATTACACTACCTCCAGATGCCTGCACGGAGGGGAAGATGCATAAGGTATCCAATGTCTCATGTGGTTCTCGCCATACTCTAATGCGCGCATCACTCTGGAAGAGGGTAAACCTAGATTCATCAGACCAAATAAGACGTTTCCAATCCTTTACATTCGAGTTTTATGTTTTTTGGCGAAATGAAGCCCTTCTTTTCGATTTGTTGCAGTCACAAGTGGTTTCCTGTTAAGGCGTAGCTGCATACATGCATTTTTATAAGTTCACGACGCATAATTCTCGTTGAAGTCGTTTTTGGACCTTCACAGAACATACTGGTTAACTGCTGTGTCAAGCAACGCCAATTTTTTTGACCAAACGCTTCAACGAGCGCCATTCTCTTTCGTCAAAAATGTGATGCCTACCACATTTGCTACGAAACGAACCGGCTTCGCCATCTTGTTTCCAGCGTGCAATTGTTCCCTGTATAGTCCTCATGAGTATACCTGTGCTGTTGATATATCACGTGTTGATTTGCCACATTCATGCGTCCTTTATCAAATGGTGTAATGTCTTTTCCACACGTCTTCATTCCTGCAGCTCCTGTAAAAATTAGGACAGTTATAAAATCTATACCAGGTGGTTGCTACGTCAGAGACACTACTGAATGTTGCCCTATATGTTTACTCTAAACTAAAGAATTATGAAACAAATTAGTGACAAAAAACATAAAATGTATCAAATCTCATATATATATGAATCCAGAAAACCACAAGAAACTCTCATTTGTCCTTTGAATTTCCTATTAATTTCTTAGTCTTTCATAGTCCGATCGACCTTGCGAAGCGTACCTTAACAAGCTTGTTTATTCGGAAGATTTTTTTGTCTTCTGCGTAGCCGAGTTGTCGAAGGGACGGTTTAATTGAGATCAAAGCAGTTGCTCGCTGCCACAGTGTGTACGGTTCGGATCCCACCACTATACGGAATTTTTGCAAATTAGGAACTAACATTTCCCAAAAAAAATTATCCTGTTTTTCTGTTTCTTGTGGTTTGCTGGATTCATTTCATCATTCTTTCGCGTTCATGAAACATTTATACATTGTATATTCACCGCGTGTTTAGCTCAAATCTCCTTTGTCCTTTGAATTCCCTATTAATTTCTCTCTCTTTCATAGTCCCGATCGACCTTGCGAAGCGTACCTTAAAAATCTTTTTTATTAGGAAGATTTTTTGTCTTCTGCGTAGCCGAGTTGTCTAAGGGACGGTTTAATTGAGATCAAAGCGGTTGCTCGCTGCCTCAGCGTGCACAGTTCGAATCCTACCCCTTTACGGATTTTTTGTCAATTAGGAAATGACATTTCCAAAGAAAAATTAACCTGTTTTTCTGTTTCTTGCGGTTTGCTGGATTCATTTCATCATTCTTTCGCCGCATTCACGAAAGATTTATACAATATATATATATATATATATATATATATATATATATATATATATATATATATGTGTGTGTGTGTGTGTGTGTGTGTGTGTGTGTGATTTGGGCAGTATATTTTCATTATGACAGGTTTTATTGAAAGCGACCGCTAGTCTCATGTTAATAATTTTCTTTTCATTTTTCTCGATTTTTCCTATGTTCGCCTATTCTTCATTGTTCAACCTGTGAGTAAACCTACCGAAGTTCATTAGAGAGTGATATTTATTAATTAAAAAAAGGCTGAAGCAATTTAATGCATATTAGTACATTATTTTATTATACTGACGGGTTTCGATAATACAAGTATCATCTTCAGAGTTAAAATGTGAAATTCATACATGTATTCCAGTTTATATGTTATAAAAAATGTGTTAACAAACTGACGAACGGAACTTAGACACGTGTAGGCGAACTAGCAGGTTCAGGTAGGGATTGGTCGAGGAAGTGTGAGTGGCCGGAGAGGGGGGAAGGTTAAGCTGCTTGTCAGAGGTCATTAGCGGCTAGAGGCAGCTGTCCTAAATGTACCCAGTGCTTCGATTTCCTTGTCTTGCAATTGGCAGGATTTCACGGGAGTTAGAAAACCAACCAAGTCTAAATATTCAATCAAACTCGCATGAAATCCTACATAGTTACTCAAAGACTAGTGTCATTCTATATTAATATGATAGTAGTCCTCCTTTGGACATTGTCGCCACGATCCTCACGCACGCGACATTCAATCCAAAACAGGATTGAATATTGCGTGAGGAAGTATCGTGGTGACAATGTCCAAAGGAGGATTACTTTATGAGGGTGTAATTTTATACACCCTTAGTTTATGTGGGTGTTCCTTTTTAAGAGAGTTGAAAAGTTAAAGAGTATTTTAAACTTGAAATTCTCAAATGACTATGAAAGCGTTTAAGAGAGGGTCTGAAGGGGGCAACAATACCCTTATAAAGAGTATGATTACTATTATCCGTGAGGGTTTTAGTTTCGTTATTATTATTTAATTTGAGATACAACCTCTCTGCCTAAAAATGCGCTTAATAAAAACGCAGGATACGAGAGAAAATACAAAAAATATTCTTAATATTCTAAATTTAATTCTGAATGTGTTCAGAACACACATTCTGTACTGATGGAGGAATTTTGTCATGTCGACTGATTTCTTTCTCATATCGCCATAGCCAGAATAAGTGAGTCTATGAGCAACTAAATGAGTGATTTTACGACGATAAACAGTAAACTGTAGAGGGCTGGAAACATTATGACTGTAAATAATCACATCAAGGAAGGGGAGAATGAAGTTTGAACCCGATTTATATTATAAATTAATGGAAGGATGAGGGTTATTATCTTGATTTAGAAAGTCATTAAAATTATCACTAATGTTATTTTGGGGAAACTTTTGGCCATAGTTTCTATTCAAAGTTTTCCACGAAGAGGCACAACTAACACAGAAAGAGAGTTTTCCCATGAAGAAGCTATACATTATTTAATTGAATGAACACATCATAATTGATAGTTATATTGATATTAAACAGAGGTAATTGTCTTTATAAAATAGGTATTTCATTGACAGCTACTATGGTAAAAGTGGAATCTACATCAATTAATAAAAGGCTGCGTTTACTAATATCAACCATGGCTGATATAATTTTTGTGGTAAACACGTTAGTACTTTTACTGTTCTTAAAATAGTGCTTAAATTTGAGGAATATATATATATATATATATATATATATATATATATATATATATATATATATATATATATATATTGCGTATGGGCTCAATGACGTATTGCATAAGATAAATATCTCACTTTTGCTCAACCAAAACTAAATGTAATTTAAAAGTTCAAAAATATCCACAAAATTATAGCTGTGAAATAGTTTACTCAAAGTAGCCGCTCTCAGTTTCAACCGCAGCTTCAAGACAGTTTGTCACTGTGTCACTAGGTCGATATTCGAGCACCTCTTTGCTCATGGCCACCAGTTTGTGCTTGATCTTGCAGACACAGCGGCTGGTCTCTTTTTCAACCGCACCCCGCACAAAGTAATCCATGTGATTTAAATCCGCTTAAATTAGGAATCCAGGAAGTGGCGTCGGGAAAGTCGTATAAATTCTCTGACAACTACTTCTCACCCCTTTCCGGAGATATGGCCTTACAGCTGCAACCTTTACCAGTTATGGTTTGACCACAGTCTGCAGCAGCTCCACATAACTGTCTGAATCGTGCCTAAGAACTTGTTCATAGATTTGTGGCGGCAAAACGTCATCGTAACTGAAGAATCCCTTAAGGACAATCATAGTTGAGGAATACTTGGAATCTATGATACATCACATGGATTGTAGGCGTGCTACCTGTCGCGACGGGTTCTGGAAGAATTTCTTGTCTTCAGAGTGAACCGGATCCTCCCCTGCTCAACTGAATGCTTCATAATTTTCAGGAGCTTCTTTCGCTTCGTCAGGCGGTTCTACTTGGCGTCAGGGGTCAGAATTCGTCCCTTGTGTGTCTTCTTACGAGTGCTAAAGAATGTCGCCAATCATGGTCACTTCGTGGTAGCAACTATAACACACATCTCTCTCGGTCCGTATTCCCTTGCTCTAGTCTTACATTACCTTCTTTTGCAGTTGTTTAATGAACCCTGGTACGCGGAATCAGTCAGAAGATAGAATGTGTCCCTTTTAGTTGGATACTGCTTCGTACTCTTCGTTGCAACTGCCCATGTCACGTTTAACAGTCTTTACGCTGCTCACAGGACATTGAGCAAAATTCCTAACTTCGGCATTTTGATACAGCTCATATCATCATGATACAGGTGAACTTTTCCAATATTTATTTGGCTTCCATTCATCCATGTCATATAAATCTTTTTTAAATAAATCTGCATATAAAGGCCAGCGACTATAAGATACTCGTTTAACTTTGTATCGATTTAACTAAAACGCACTGTTTATAGATTTTTTACAGATGAGTAACTCAATTTTTTTAAACACATTTGCTTTCAATCTATTCACTAGACCAATGTGGATTTTCTGTTGCTATTTATTCGGCGCGCAGAGCACTATTTATCAAGTTGTTAACTCTTCGAAGTAGTATTTTCCAAGTATAAATCTATTACTTGCCTGTGCTATGACGTCAAAAGCCTCGGAGGAAAAAGATTTTCATTTCACTGATTCAAGAAATACAAATAAGTTCAATGTAGAAGGTTAAGAATAGTAGACTAATTAAACGTGTTCAGTTTAAATCTTTCAAATAACCAAAAGTGAAAAAGGATATGCTAAGATGTGTCACTAGATTAAGCTTCTTATTTGGTTCTTTTCCGGTGGGAAATACAGAAAACAAAAGCTAACAACTTACTAAAACTAACTAAACGAACGCACAAATTTAAGCTAGCTAAAAAGCCAAATAAACAAGGTCTGCTGCCTAAAAAGTAGCGTGCCCTCACTTATTCTGATTTATGTACTTACGACTTTCAAAACTTTCAATAATTCCTGGAGTAACCTTGGGAGAACCTTGGTATAGCCACAGACTTTAGCATAGCATAGTAAAGCATAGCCTAGGCTAGCATAGTATTGTCCAGCATAGCATAGCCTAGTATAGCCTAAAAAAAAACATAACCTAAACTTGCTTAGTATAGCAGAGCATATCAGAGCAAAGCATAGCATAGCATAACCACCCTGTTTTAGCCTAGTATGGCCAAGCCTAGCCAAACATAGGATAGCCTAGCCTAAAATAGAATAGCCTAGCTTTGCCCTCCCTAACCTAGCCTAGCTTAGTATAATCTAATAGCCTAGTATAACCTAGCATATTATAGCCTACTTTATCATACCTTAGCTTAGTATAGTCTAGCCTATCGTATCCTAGTATAGCGTAGCCTAGCATAGTAGACCCTAGTCTAACCTAGCATTTCATAGTATAGCCTAGCTTAGCCTTGCCTAGTATAGCAGGGCCTAGTGTAGCATTGCCTGGTGTAGCCTAGCTTACTATACCCTACCCTAACCAGGTATGGTTTAGCATTGTGTGTCAGAGCCTAGCGTCGCCTAGACTAGCCTAGACTAGTATAGCCAAGCTAGAAGAGGCTACTTTAGCCTAGCCAATATATCCTTGCATACGGTAGCCTAGCATACTATAGGCTAGATTGGTATAGGCTATCCTAGAATAACCACATCTAACATAATATAGCCTAATATAGCCATAATATATCTTAGACTAGTATAGCATACCATAGACTAGAATAACTATGCATAGCTTAGCCATTATAGCCTTGGTTAGCTAGCCTATCGTAGCCTAACATAGTATTACATAGCATAGCAGAACATAGGCCACCCTAGCGTATTATACTTTAGCCTACCATAGCATAGCATAGTATAGCCCTATCTACCCTAGAATGGCTTATCATAGGTTAGCCTGGTATAGTATAACCTAGCCTAGCATTAACTATCCTAGACAAGTATAGCCTATATTATTCTATTATACCCTCTCAGCATACATTAGTATTGCCTAGCCTAGCAAACTATATGCTATCTTTGCATAGCATTTTATAGCCTAAATTAGCATAATATATCTTACCTTTGTACATTATATCTTAGCATAGATTAGCATAGTATAGCCTAGCATAATATAGCCCATTCTAGGATTGGCTAGCAAAGTATAGCATATTATAGCCTAGTCTGGTCTAGCAGAGTATCAGCCAAGTAGTTATAATGTTATTGGCAAAACAAAATATTTTTTGGGCTAACCTTGGGAAGATTTTGGCAATTGCACCATTCAAACGAGAATGTAAAACAAGTTACGGGTTTCAAATTTCGCTAGAATCGGCCAAATAGCTATTATGTTATTGCCAAAACAAAATAATTCTTCGGCTAACCTTGGGAGGACTTTGACAATTATAGCAATCGAAAGAGAATGTAAAACAACATAAAGTTTTCAAATTTGGTTAGAATCGGCCGAATAGTTATGATGTTATTAGACGAAAAAAATGCAAAACGGAAACCGACCGACATAGTGAGATGTAGAGTCACTCGCGACTAGACTCGCATGCGACTAAAAAGGCAACCAATCAATGCCTTCAGCTAACCGAACCATTACTTGGGTGGTTCAAAATAAACTATGAAATAAAAGATGGCTGGCAATCTATTTTTCGGTATAACATCATAATTAGAAATGCCTGCGCCGGTAGTGGTTATGCAGGCTGCGAGTTCCACCTCACTCAGAGAAATGCAGAGAGGGCAGAATAAAGCAGCCGGCTTATAGCTGGAGCACAAAGGATGGACCATATTCAGCAAAAAGAACTGCACGCAAAGCAGGTCTGAATCCAATGAATATGGAACTCCAAAGGCTAGGGAGAAAGACCCGGGACAAGATTGAAAAAGAGATACTCCCGAACTTGAACCTCGACCTAGATATTCCGACAGCAGTTAGGGGACGTGCTATCAGGCAAGCCCTATTCCCGAGCGGAAGAAGCTGCTCCCGAGAAAATCAAATTGGAAAATATACATAAACAAGAATAACAGAACCATCTAATTAAAATTGAAGAAAAAGAGGCGAAGTGCCCACAAATTAAACAAACAAAATAAGGAGCTGACATACTTTGTAATTCGATTTATCCATATTTTCTTTCACTTCCTGCAGTCACGCAGTCCACTTCTACTTCAAATGTAGGAGAGAAGTAAGGTTTTCTTTATATATCTATATTTTATATATCATATATAGGTTATATTTTTATATAAGGCCTATGGAAGTGTGTTGGTATTTTACGTTCGAATTCTTCAAATACTTCCACAACTTGAACTTGATGTAATAAGAAAGAAAATGTGTGGTAGGTATATAAAGATAAAAAGTGTTTGAGTTTGCCCTGATGTAGAGGGCATGTCAGGTTTTGGCTTTTGTCTTGTCTTCTCTTCCTCCCATTTGTTATTTTTGGCAAAATAAGAATTATAAATTATTTCAAAAACAAAGAAAATTATATATAGCAATCAAGAAACTTGAAAGGCTTGAATGCCGCGACGGAGGAAAGATAAATAATTTATTTATTTTAAAAAAAAGTAAAAAAAACAAGTCTAAATGTGTATATCTGTGAGAAGTATATATATATATATATATATATAGGTATGTAAAAAAAAAAAATTAAACTAAGGGCAAACTCAAACACTTTTTATCTTTATATACCTACCACACATTTTCTTTCTTATTACATCAAGTTCAAGTTGTGGAAGTATTTGAAGAATTCGAACGTAAAATACCAACACACTTCCATAGGCCTTATATAAAAATATAACCTATATATGATATATAATATAGATATATAAAGAAAACCTTACTTCTCTCCTACATTTGAAGTAGAAGTGGACTGCGTGACTGCAGTGTGGGGGAGCCAGTACTTACGTGGGCAGTTCTTTTCATCTTCTCCATCAAGACAATCATCGGTGCCATCGCAAGGCCATGAGGAAGGAATGCATCGCCCATTATTGCATTGAAATTCATTGGATGAACATGTGGCAACTGTTGAAAGTTAGCAATTATAAAATACGTCTTTTGTCTGAGAGTTGATGTAATGTTATAGTATATATGAGTTGTAAGAAAGGAAATTATCACTTATAAATTTCCGAGAGATAATATGCCAACCCCTAGCTAATAGAGGCAAAAAGAACTTGGATCAAATCATCAAACCCTCTTACCCTACTCTTGGGTAAAGGTCTCCACAAGTAACCATTAATGACCATGGTTCAGCGCTTGTGTTTACCACATTACAGTTCTCTACATACAACGAGCTCAACATCTTTGTTTGTCCATCAATAAAGGTGTCTTATATCCTCTCGTTGCTTGTATATGTTTCTTTCACATTCTATCCGTCTAATTTGCTAGAACACTCGTGCAATCAAGCGACTTTCATCTTCTTTCCTTTTAATTCACTTTCATATTTTCTTGATATGTAAATTTTTCCACTTTAGGATGCAAATTTCGATCTTCTCGCAAAAAAACTTCAAATTTGCATGTCAGTTATCTGAATTTTTATATTCCTGTTCACTGTTTTTTTTTTGTATTCCAAGGCCACATTTGACTTGTGTAAGTTGGCATGAATAACTTGCATTGATTTTAAGTTATATTACTTCAGAAGAATTAGACAAACCTACAACCCAACGAATTCAATTTATATTTCGTGGAAGTTTAAAAGTTTACAATTTCATCTCATTTTAAAATATTTAAACAAAGAACAAAATGTCAAAATTGCCTATTTTAAAGTAGGAATGAATTAAAAACTCTCACTAACATTTTTTGGCATATTTAGATTCAATCGAAAAATGGTGTGTTCGCTAATCCAAAACGTTTCGACAACATATATATATATATATATATATATATATATATATATATATATATATATATATATATATATATATATATATATATATATATATATAAATAACGCGAGAGAATGATGAAAATGAGTGCATTAAACCACATTTAAAGAGAAAACGGAATAATTTTTTCTTGCAGTAATATTTATTACCTTTTTTCGAGGCAGCGAGCATCGCTTTGATCACAGTTAAAAGCATGCCGTTAACTGTGATCAAAGTGGTGCTCGCTGCCTCAGTGTGCATGGATCGAATCGCTTCCCCGCACGGAATTTTTCGAAAAAGGGTAATAAATATTACTGCAAGGAAAATTATTCCGTT
Source organism: Ceratothoa steindachneri (assembly GCA_963969495.1). Lineage (NCBI taxonomy): Eukaryota > Metazoa > Arthropoda > Malacostraca > Isopoda > Cymothoidae > Ceratothoa > Ceratothoa steindachneri. The sequence goes on from OZ018326.1 coordinate 151,024,017, forward strand.
TTCTCTTTCAATGTGGTTTAATGCACTCATTTTCATCATTCTCTCGCGCTATTTATATATATATATATATATATATATATATATATATATATATATATATATATATATATATATATATATATATATATATATATACAACATGGAGAGGGCTCAACCCTCTCCATGTTGTAAAATTTGTGACTGACGATCTGCAATCAGCTACTGCTTCTTAAATAGATGAGGCAGAAGCGTGCGGCGGCTGTAGGTCCTGACTTGTCCTAACTTGTCCTAACACCATCGCAAAAAGCCATCCCTTTCCTCTGTTTTGCCCTAGCGATTCGCAAAACTTATTGACCACCCCTCGTGTATATATATATATATATATATATATATATATATATATATATATATATATATATATATATATATATATATATATATATATATATATATATATATATATATATATATATATATGTGTGTGTGTGTGTGTGTGTGTTATTAAAGTCAACAGCTGAGGCAGAGTTATTGATTTTGACTTGCAATTTCTTGATTTGCCTTACAATTCGCTTAACAGGATCTTCGAGGAGAGATAAAATACCTACAAAGGACATATTTTATTCCTAGAAGTCTTTCGACCGAAGTGGGTCATTTTCGGGGAAATATGGTAGTAATTCTTATAATTCGATGGTATACTCAATCTTTGAAAATATTGGGATAGTATTAGATAAAAGTGGGTGAAAATTTTAAAAAGGGAAGGGAGTATTTTGCCCTAGTAGGAGGGCATCGCAATCTTTTTATTTTTTAAATTTCCTTTTTGTCTTATTCATTGAATGTAGTGTTTTCTATGTTTTGTTTATTTTCGTGTTGCTTGCGTGTACTTCTTATTATTGGTGTTTCCATTGTTGTTTTACTAATTTTCTAGTCAAATTCTTGAGCATTCAAGCCTTTGATAGCTTTTGGCTCAGCAATTTACCTGTGTTGTTCTGATGATTTGTTTATGGTTACTCTATTTTTTGTTTCGTTTGAACTGTGTTGATTTTATAGGTACCTGTTAGGTGTATATTGCTGTAATGTTTTCTCGTGTACAGAGTTTAGTACTTGGTAACTGTTTACGACGTGTGACTTTCTCTGGCAGTCGGGCAGGAAGGTTCAGTCTGCCACCTGTTCCCTGTAATTCCTGAATGACATCATTTGTTAGAGTTAACCAGACCCTTCTTTCCAATTTCTGAGGGAGGATGTTAATAGGGTCCAGTTTTCTCCTTGTGTGGAGTTCCCTCTGTCGGCGTTGGTCCCGCCTTCTGACTATATTAATCAGTAGGGATGCAGAGTTCATTACTCGCTGCATTTTTCTCATTTAGGTCTTGTTTGCCGCTCGAGTCACTACTGTGGGGTAGATGAGCTTAGTCTGGACGTACATCTGGTATATCTTCCTAATGTTAGCCGAGCTAAGATCTCTAAACCTGTATAGCTTGGAGATTTCTTTCCTTGCCATGTTCCGCCTCTCCGTGTAGTGTCTAGATTATCCGTGGTCGGAGAACTTGAGGTCCATGACAGTGCCTTCGGCAGAGTAGCAGTATCTCCTCTCCTCGATGTTTATGGGGCACATCAACGTGCGGCTCAGTGGGACGATTTTAAACTTGTCCCTATTAGTTCTAATCTTCTAGCGTCTTTCGTATTAGTTAATGTTGTAGATTTCCGCTATAGTACGCGCCGCCTGATTCCTCGCTTTCTTCACCAGGCACGGGACGATCTGGGTGACGTCATCTGCGAATTGCAGATACATCGTTTCCTTGTGCACCGGTGTTTGTAGGTCGATGGTAAAGACCAAGTAAAGCAGTGGGCTCAGGCAACTCTGGAACAGCCGCCTTCAGTTCGAATTCCGGGCCTCTGTGTCCTTCGATCATGAGACATCCCCTTCTGTTTATGACAAAGTCACAAAGGATCCTTTCCAGGGTTGGGTCCAGCTGGAGGTTCAGGATCTTGTAATGAAGTCCTTTCGGCCAGACTTTATCAACTACCTTCTGTACCCCCCTCAACACAATGTCTACATAGTACCTATTCGCAGGGCAATAGGCGATTTTTTCTGTCAGGAGCGCTAGGGCTGTATCGGTGCCCCTTTTTTGGCGCAACCCATGTTGTTGGGGGTTATGCGCTCCTTACTCGCTCAGTTGAGTTTGTAGCCTACATATTTGCTAGGATCTTTTCAAAGATCTTGCCAAGCATCTCCAGAAGAGAGATCAGGCGATAGTTTGCCACCTGGTCTGGGGATATTTTCCTTTCGAGATGAAGATGATTTTAGCCATCTTGTACCCCTCCGGAAAGTAGCCTGTATTCAGGGCGGCATTCATGGTATTAACCAGTCCATAATGATCTGCCTCGGAGCATTCACGAGGTTGTTTTTCGTGATCCCAGACCAGCCTGGTGCCCTTTGCTTGAAGGACCTTATGGTGTTCATAGTCTCTTCGAAGGTTATTGGGCAGCCGTGGCCAATCATCTCTCTTTCTTGAGATACTTGCGGGTGGGGGTGGGTTCTATGTATCACTGTGCCAAGGTCCTCGAGCAGTTGGTCTTTGAATTCGTGGTCGAAGTCGTCGTTCTCCTCACGGTTTATAGCGAAAATCTTTTTCCAGTGCGTCCTGAATCTTTTTTTCGAGAGACTCTGGATCCTAAATGATTTCCTCTCCATCTTTTATTATTGTTCGGGCTTTGGTGGGCAGTCCCCTAAGTCTTCAGATTGTATTCCCAAAACTTACTGGACTGACCTCTATGTCCAGTCTACCTATGATGTCACTCCAGATTTCCTTCTGTTTCCCTGTGATTGTATTTTAGTTCCTCGCTTAGTTGTCTCATTCTGGCTGTCCTTTCCTGATTTGGGCCTGTCCTGCCTATTTCTTCGAGGACTTCCCTATGTTCCCAAGCGTCATACCTCATCTCGTTTGTCCACCTAGGTTGTGGGAGCATTTTATAGGAGATCCTGGGGACGCATCTTTCGTCAGCTTGGATGATGAGATTAGTGATGGTGTTTATCTCCTCGTCCACCTCTTCGAGATTGGCGTCTTCCAGGTCAACTGGTTGGTATTGGTTGAGTCTCTCTCTATATAGCTCCCAGTTAGCTTTCGCATAACTCTTCTTAAGTATGAAGGGCATGAGAATCGGTGCGAGCGAGATTGTTGTTAGGATCGGGATATGGTCGCTCGGTACTACAGGTCCGGGCTGGTTGCTGATGTTAAAGGGGAAGTTGCGGCTCGGCAATACTATGTCCCGTTTGGTTGCCGAACATTGCGTTAGGTAAGTCGGGAAATCCGGTCCTACTCTCTGGAGTCTATCTCTTTCGATGAGTAGTTCCAGGTTCCTCCACCTCTGGTTGGTGCGACCGTAACCAGAAGCTGTGCAACAGGCGTTTAGGTCTCCACCTAGCAATGCCATTTTTCCTCGCCCAAAGATGTTGAATAAATTGGGAATGGGCAGGTATTCTTGGTGGGACGGCTGAGAGGCCATTGCCACAGTTAGGCCTTCTACCAGGGTTGGGATTTCGACAGCCACAAATGATTCTTTTAAGTCTGGAAGTGTTTTTAATGTAATGTTTTTCCGGATCGCGATAGCTGCGCCATCGTATCTTTCTTGTGTGTTTTTTTGTGATCCCAGTGTAATTTGGTATTTTTATTGAGGTTGTTTCAGTGTTTACACCACGTTTGGATATAAGGATCAGGTCAGGATCCACGATCCGGAATATGTTTCCGTATTGGATGGATTTCCCTTCCCATCCGTTGGGGTTTAGTATGAGTATTTTTAGCTTGTTGTTAGTGTTTTCCATGCTTTATTTGTTTTGGGTTCTTGTGTCCTATGTGAGTGTAAGTGTTCTCCTTTACTTTTTGTCTCTTCTCTTTCTTCTATTTCGTATTTTTCTAAATTCTGTTTCACTTATGGTGAGGCAGGAGTCTGTATGTAATTTTATTTTTGCCGCCATGAGCACCTCATCTACTGTTGCCTCTTGCAACTGCGCGTCATAGGTCCATTTTAATTGTCCTGTTCTTACCCCTTAAACTATATCCCTAATAGTAAGGTTGGGTGGAAATGGGGTCTGTTTGGTCTTGTAGAAGCGCATATTAAGTTCTTCTCCATCTAATTTATTGGGTTGTTGGGGAGCCTTTCCCCTGCTAGTGCTTCTCGCTCTTGCTTTGTTTTGGGAGTGGACCTGCTCTTCTTCATCGTCTTCAGAGGAAGATGCAGAGTTTGTGATGTTACCTTCTGCTTGTTTGATTCTTCGTGCTGCTTTTTTCGCCTGCATTTCTCTTTCTCTTTTGGACTCTATCTTTGGGTCTCTACTCTTGATTCTGCGAGTGGCCTGGGGTCTCTCTTCAATCTCATTTACTTGTGCTCTAACTTCTGTTGGTGGGAGGGGTGTTGCTGGGGCTTCTTCCTCGAGTTCATATTGTAGTTGCGGGATGTCCCCCGATGGAGGGTTGTCCGTGAACCACATCTCTTCTAGACCATTTTTCTTGAGCAGGGTATTCAGCTCGGTCGCGAAGCATCCTGGGTTTATACTTTTGACAATATGGTAGAGTATATATTCATTTTCTCTCTATCGAATGGGTACAAAAATTGGACAATTATTGCACATAAAAATTTTAAAGGGAAAACTATATGTTACAAAAACGTATATAACGGTGAGATTTTTATATCTAGATTTTAGGTAAAGGAGGCAATGGCAAAGGGAAGTCGGGGAACGGAACATGAAAAAAAATTAGAAGGGAAAACTATGCGTTACAAGACCGTATATAATGGGGAGGGTGAGATTTTATATCTAAATTTTACGTAAACGGGGGGTGGGGGGGAAAGGATGAATGGGAAACGGGGAACGGGGAAACTATGCGCCATAAACGGAATTAAGTGTCAGTGCGTGCTTCTTCTAATGGCGCTTAACTCGGAGATGTCGAGATGTTAGGAGTACGGTCTCTGGCTGGAGCTACATGTTGATTGCCGGTTTCCTTGCTTGTATAATTACGGCTCCAGCCATTCTTAACCTTCGTTGATCTTTCAACCTAATGATTATCGAGGTGTTTTTAGTTAGCTCCTCGCGTTTCAAGACAGTTTCATGGGAGGGAACGTGCCTTTTTATTGCTCCATCTTGAAGGTGAGCTGTCAACCGCATTGAGAGGGTCGTGGAGGTTACGCCAATGTACTTAGAGTTGCGGTGTTTTTTTATTCATTTATGTGATCTTACATATTCTTGGGTTGCTGATTTTAAATATCTAGACCATTTTTTTCTCTCACGTAAGGATTTTGAATAAAATACAAATTAATGATAACAATAAATGTGCCTTTTTAATATATTGTTACTTATTTAAAATGAATGAGTAATCATGGAAAAACACGTTATTTTAGTTTTAAGAACATATTTATACCAAATCAACATGAAATAAATCAAAATTATCAACATCAAATCAAATGAATGTAAAATAAAACATGCTCTTATGGTTAGCCTACATACCGATTCAAAGGATGGTGTACCGCTGTGACTTCCGCTTGTGCTGTGCATCGGGACCATCACCTTTCAATGACCAGTAGTAATCCGCCATCATGCTGACATTCCATTTGCCCTGGTCTCGAGTTTCCATGGTGCAAATATCCTGATGGAAACGCTCTCCTTATTCCTCCACAATTCAGGAGAAAATAGTCAAGATGTGATGTGAGTGCAAAGTGTTCATCTTCACACCCATTCTAGCCCCAAGTTGCTGGAAACTTGAAATCAGATCTTGGATCATTTTTTCATATTCTGGGGCGCGGGTGTTCCCCAAGAAGTTATGGACAACCTGCTTAAAGGAAAACCAGGCATTCACCTCGACACCTGCTAATGCTTAATCAAATGCTAGTCTCTTATCAATTCCAGAATCTGAGGACCGACAAAGATTCCTGCCTTTAGCTTGCCTTTACTTACACGAGGAAACTTTGACTCTGGGTACATGAAAGCAACTCCATTCTTGTTCAAGGCATTCACAAAATCTCTCATAAACCTTAATTGGATGTGGAGTAGTGGTAGCAGAATTTTCCTTACGTCAATTAGTGGCATAGCTCTCACGTTGTGATTTCCGGGTAAAAAGCTGGTTATCAATGGCCATTTCTTTTTTTCATAGTGCTGGCTGTCAGCCGTGCTATCCTAGAGACACAAAAAACAGGGATACTTACAGTATCCCCCTTGAAGACCTAGTAGGAGCAATAATTTTTAAATCACCACAAATGAGAACATTGTGCTGATGGTACTTGATTGTAGTTATTAGTGTTTTTAAATTTTCGTAGGTTTCGGACATTTGGATACTATAGCCAATTGGCGCAGGTGCAGCTGTGTTGCCATTGTAGAGAAGAACAGCTTTTAAATTTCTGTTAAAAAATCAATGAAGAGCCTCCATTCATCTGCTTTCTACAGCATTCCCAATGTGTTCGATAAGGCCAGAACTATTTGAACAGAAAAATAAAGAGTCCATCTTCTTAAAGAACTTAATAAATTCCGCTTCACGATGACGGTACCAAGCGAATCTTGTTCCAAAAGCTAGAAGCCAATGTTCCTTCAGTCTAGAGCCAAGTAACTTTGCACTTTCTTTGGGAAGGTTAAGGTCTCGCACACTAGGTCGTTGAGCTCAGCTTGGTTGAAGAGTTTGAGATCGTCATTTGTTGGTGGTTCATAGCCTACTTTCATCTGAGTAGTATCACTAGTATCGGACCCTGATGAAATTTCCCATATCTCAGGTGGCATAGGCACAGGTGTATCATCTGAGTGTGGAAGAGACCCTATTGCTTAAGGAATATTTGGGACTATTATGCGATCTTTAGTCTTCTTGTTGAATCCAGCTACTTGAGTCCTACAAAAGTAGCAGTACATGGTGATTCTTCTGCTCTCGCCATACCATGGTACTACAATCATAGAGTTTTCCAATTGACCACTTTTGGAGCTTACTGATGCAACTCTTGCAAGCTTTGTGTGGGGCAAATGGCTTGTCTTGGTCTTCTAATCTGCAGCCAAAATAAGCTAAATAACACCGCTTTAACAAAGGAGTAATATTGCTCTAGGAATCTGAAGAGGGGAATTGCCCGCAGATATAGCAAAATATGTCTGCTGAATTTATACAGCCTCTAGACATATTCACAATCTAAAGATAAAGAAAAATATATTAGCAATATCAGAAATATATCTATAATATATATATATATATATATATATATATATATATATATATAGAAATATTATATAATGTAAACATAATATATATATATATATATATATATATATATATATATATATATATATATATATATATATATATATATATATATATTTATATAGAAATATTTCCTTATGCTATACAAAAAGATAAAAGTAACGTCTCCGTATAACTCGACAACGTGATGTGATTGAGATAAATAAAAAACAAAGTAAATCACCATTTTTCATATATATTTTGAAAAAGATGTCATACAGTCAATAAAAAAAATCATGCAGACCAGTGTTATTGATATGTTTTATTGTTTAGTCAAGGTTTCTTGGACATTCTGTTCACAAATTAGTTCGTTCATTATATGATTAAAAAGTGTTCGTTTATCAATCAAATAAGTAGATTTCATACCTTCTCAAGCGTTTCATTTAAAAAATTGGGAGTCAACCCATATGACCATTAGATTTTCTCTTATATGTTTTGAAATTGTTTAGAAAAAAAAATATCTTGTTCTTCTCTTTGCCCTGATAGCTTATAGACAAAGCTAAAATTTATTTGGTTAATATTTATTAAGAACGCGATAACCAAGATTTAAGACTTAAGATCTACTTACTGTATCTATATAGATATTTTTTATTATCACTACTAGCTCGTTTTTCTTTATAAAATAATGACTTTGCATTTTCATCTAGCCAAGTCACTTCTAAATAGCGTGGAACCCGCGAGGTTGAATTCTCCGATGAGATCTCTTCACTACTTTTGATCTAGGTCTCTTAAATCTACTAATATTAAACTTTTCTCCTGCAAATGATAGCTTCAATTCATCATTTTACCCTAGTATTACGTAATAGTTATTCCTTATAATTAACGAAAGTTTAGAAAGAAGTTTGGGATGTTTTAATTAATGGTGCCTCAACTAAATATTTTAAACAATCATTAGGTGTTTAAATAACCGGCTTTTTCTCAAATGCAAGAACTCTTATGTTGAAATAAGCGTTAGTTTCTATGCTTATGCGTATCGAATATCTATATAGGTAATCTGTTGAATTAGGCTTCATTTAATTTTTTTATTGCAACTTACTCAGTCAATTTCATATAATATTTATGTGGATATCCATTTAAACAAAAGTTACACACACTCTATGTACACGGTCTTTCCCACGATCGTTCCGACCGGAGTGACCATTGATTTTGCCTCGGTAATGTTATCTTCTTCATTCTAGAAAACAACATCTGTTCCCACAAAACTGTCATTTAACCATTTCGTTCTATGTGTTTATTAACGCCAACCTGCTAGAATGAATTCTATATAATTCCTTATCTCATCACCTATCTATAAAATTCCTTTGATAGACACTCTCTGCTCTCTCTCTCTCTCTCTCTCTCTCTCTCTCTCTCTCTCTCTCTCTCTCTCTCTCTTTCTCTCTCTCTTAACGATTTGAAACCCAACGCCTCAAGTTTGACCTCCTAGTCGTTATTAATCTTTGCGAACAGTCCTTAAACGGTTCGTGTTGCAGTAAGTGATTAAGATACCCCCACATAATATAGGACTAGTGTATGGTATAGAGTGGTGCACCACGACACTATGCAATAATAATCAAGATCGTACCCACTTTTCCAATACAAAAAATATAAAAGAACCATGAATTACTTGGTTAAATATTGGCATTACTAAAAAGAATTCGAATTTCTTAGGGAAAGATTAAGACACCTAATAGAATTCATTAAAATGTCATTTTTTATAGCATTCAGTCATTTTCACTGATATTTAACCGCCCTTGCCTTTTATTGGCGCATTTGATCCATTGGGAGGTATTAAGTACCTAGAAGTATTACCATAAAATACCAGTACACTTCCATAGGCCTTAATTTTATGAGAATATAAGCTCTTATTGTTTATCTCTCATGTGTAAAAGTGGTCTGGAAAAGACTACCTCAATATTTTCCAAAAGCTTTAGATCCAAATTAAAAAATATTGCGAAAAAGTATTAGGCAAAAACAGAATGTGTGTCGGATGCAAGAAAACAAGGTTGAAATCGGATTGCGGAACGCCTGCTGATATATCAACCCTCTTCTGCACATGAAGAATGGTTTGGTTACACTCACCTTTCACACTATTCTATGAAATTATAAAATAAGTACTCTATAAATGTCTATGAAATTTTATCGACATATGAAAATAGATCTAAAAAAAGAAAAACAATTGGTGAAAGTTGAACTCAGAATTATAGGTTTTAAAAAATTAAATCTCAGTACTTTTTTAGCCTGTACCGAATATATGATATACATATAATATAAATATATAATGAAAACTTTCACTTTTCTCATAGATTAGGGGCAAAGGCGGACTGCGTGATGACAGGAGGTGGAAGAAAGTAGGAATAATTTGCATCTCAAAAAATATCAGTTCCTTATTTCGTAAATTTTTTTATCATGATTCAAATGACCTGATGACTCGTTTGATTCGTTAGATTTTCTATAGAAAATAGAATATACGTTTGGGGAACCTAGTACTTACGTGTGCAGTTTTCTTCATCTTCTCCATTAAGGCAATCTTCGTCGCCATCACAACCCCACGAGGCAAGAATGCATCGCCCATTGTTGCATTGAAATTCGTTGGATGAGCAAGCGATAGCTGTTGAAAGTTAGCAAATGTATAATACGTCTTTATCTGAGAGTTGATGTCATGCTTCAGTACATCGGCGTTAGAAGAAAGTAAATTTTTCACCTGTAAAGTTTAAGAGAGATAACCTGCCAAACACCTGGCTTGAGTTTGCCATATTACAGCTGCCTACCTATAACGAGCTCGCATTTTTATGTATGTAGGTATTAATGAATTGAATAGAGAATTGACTCGGTCCAGTTTCAGGTGTTCCTATTTGATCTATGTTATTATCTTCTCGAGGTTCGATAATTTTAACCATGATGTAACAATGTCGTAGTAAGACGGTCAGATGAGGTTTTGCAAATAAACCTAACTAAATAAACTAGGTTAGAACCTATTGGATCATTCTACATCTGTTAAGAACATTAAAGAAAAAAAGAAGTTAAAAGAACATTCTGAAAGTTTCTTGAAATCATCTGGCAATATTTTGCTCAGTAGGTAGGAACAGTACAACCTTCTTTGGTTTCGTACTCATTGTGCAGAGATGCCACAAAACGTGAAAGTGACTTCTAAAGTCCGTCAAGTAATTGTTAGCTTAAAGAGATCGGGGAGGACTCCTTCTAGAGAGTTGGGAAGGTCCAGGAATGTGATATCGCGCGTTCTGAAGTTAAACGATGAAAACAAAACTTATAACTCTCTTTTAAAAGTCGGTGGAACCCGCTTAATCATCGGCCAAGAAGACAGAAATATTAGGAGTTTCTCTATGAAGGATCCCTTCGAGACCTCAGGAGGGATTAAACGAAAACGTAAGAAGAATAGTCGCAAAGAAGTGAACCATTTCACACTCTCAGGTCTCATCAATGTATCTGATTAAAAAGCCCTACTCCAGCAACCAAACCAATCCTTTTTAAGAATAACCAGAAGTCTAGACTCGAATATGCTAAAGATCATATTGTTTGGGGGGGGGGGAATATTGGAAGAGAATTCATTTCACCCACGAAAGTAAATTTAATTTAGTTTGATCTGATGGTAGAAACTTTGTTAGATGCGCTGCAGATGACAAACTTAACACTAAATGTAAAAAAGTCTGTCAGGCATGGAGGGCGCAGCATCATGTTATGGGGGTTTTCATCTGAATGAGTTGCTCTGCTAGTGTGAATAATTAAGACGGTAAATGCGAATGTGTACATAAACCTTACAATAATATGGTATACATTCGCTCTGCGCATCTCTGAAACAGTCAGCAGTATCTATGAAGGACAACACGCCTCATACCATACTGCAAAGCGACTAAAATATTACTTCGAACAAAAGATATCGAAGCAATGAAGTGGTCTGCTCAGAGCCTGGACATAAACCCAAGTTAGAACTTCTGGAAGATCATTAGAGAAAAAGTTCGTGACCATCAGCCTTCGACTTTGACGGGCGAAAGGACAAAATAAGGACGAAAATTGAGCAAGAATGGAATAAAATAATACCAGGCAATGGCTTCGCCACTCCCCACTCTGCTACTAAGATTAAAATTTAAAATCTAAAAAAAATCAGCCATGGTTAAATTTTTATAAATTTTCTGAACTTCGACAATTATAATATTCAAAAAGGTACTCTAAACTTAATTTTCCCCCCTTTCAAAATATTACGTTGCTAAAATATAGTTATAGAAGATATATAAAAATAAATTTTCTGAACTTTACCATTTGTATTTCTTTGGGTTTTAAAAAATTCCCAAAATTTCGATACTTATATTTATTTCTGAACTTCACCATTTTGTTTTTTGATATTATAAAAGAATTATTAAAAATAACTTGGATAAAAAAACTTAAGTCATAACCAAACTAAGATGAAATTATTATTCAAATACTCAAAAAAATCCCCTTCCTAAATTATTGAGTTAGTGAAGTGATTATGATGATGATGGCAAAGGTTTCAACACCTCATATTAAATTTTCTGAACTTTACCATTTGTATTTCTTTGGGTTTTAAAAAATTCCCAAAATTTCGATACTTATATTTATTTCTGAACTTCACCATTTTGTTTTTTGATATTATAAAAGAATTATTAAAAATAACTTGGATAAAAAAACTTAAGTCATAACCAAACTAAGATAAAATTATTATTCAAATACTCAAAAAAATCCCCTTCCTAAATTATTGAGTTAGTGAAGTGATTATGATGATGATGGCAAAGGTTTCAACACCTCATATTAAATGTTTTAAGTTTCATTATTGTCAAATCTTGCTTTGTTTTTAGTGTATTTGCTAAGTAAACAATTCTGTGAAGGATATTTCTCTTACTATATACGTGTCAGTATTTTATTTTGTTAGTTTGTTTAGTATTATTTCTTGAATATACAATTTAATATATCTAAAACACATGCCTTTATGTACCATGTAAATTTTATTTAAAGACTCATCATATTTTGGAAAATATTTTAATAGAGGAAAATCTATCTCTTATTTTGTTTGTAGTGTATGAATTTATAAATAGCGGAATTATATGAATAGGAAAAACGTAATTATTTTATTATTATGACAAACGCAATACGGGATCGGTTTCGAGGAGTTGTCGATTGGAAGTCGATCTGTTCAGATTTTGTGAATTTTAGGCTTCGAAAAGCAACCCAAGATTGGTAGAAATAGGATTATTGCCGAGATAGATGAAAGCAAGTTTGAAAAATCTAAATATATTAGAGGTAGGGGATTTACAGGTCTTTGGGTATTTATAGTAAACGAGTAAAGAAAAGGAATTTGTTTTGCCTGAACTAGACAGTTCATAGGATACATTAACACCTTTAATATGTCAATAATTACGAGCCACAAGTGTAAGGCTTTCGATGCATTAAGTGATATGGATATACTCATTTAACTCATTATTTTTAATTTTTTTTTAATTCTTCAGTTGCAAAACACAGTCAAAATAATGAGGGTCAATAAGAAGGGGTAGAATAATTAATACTTTGCCAGAAATTCATTTATTCATGGCGTTCCACCTAATAAAAAGATGCTTAGATTTTTAAAAGCTATAACCCGGTTATATCCTCTAAGAAATTAAAGGTGTTTCTTACTTTATTAATTATAAAAATAAATATTCGTTGTTTAGGTAAGATAAAATTAAGGTTAGGTAATGATAGCATAGGTAGGTAAAAGTGAAAAGTGCATTATGGTACATTGAATGTTTTGCTTAGAGCAAACCTATTTTTTGTCCACATAAACAGCGTTATGGTAGAATTAGTACATCAATTTTTTAGACTTTATGCATTTAAAAAATATATATGAGGTAGGATTTAATTAAAACACAGCAAATGTTTGCTTTCAAATACGACATGGGACCTTTAGCAAATAATAACCATATATATACTAAAAAAAACAAAGAGCCGAGTAGAGATCCCCTAGAAACGCATCTACTAACCAAAGCCCAAGACGAATTATTCCCATTTCCACCAACACTATGGCTAAAGTTTTCTATCTATTTTATTATGTTTGCCTCAATTCCGTAGTTTAGCTTTAGCAAAATCTTTTATGCAGAAGACTCTCAAAGATCTTTTAAAATTCGAACTTTATCTTAGTCACACGTTATTATCATTAGGAGAAAAAAATAAAGCGTGGTCGAATTCTGTGGTGTTATGCCCTTATTTATTTATTGACCTCAAGACCTTCTACGATCCTATCTCTGACAATGGACTCTATGAGTTTACCCAGGCAAAAATAAGAGAAAGTGGCAGAAAATATCTTGGATCAGTTTTTATTCATTTTTTTATTATTGTTGTTACATTTGCTTTGTTAAACTATTGAGGAACTATTCCCTCAATAATGGATTTTTATAAAAATATATACTAATGAGAGTTAATAATTCAGTTTTTTAATCTTTTATGGTGAAATTGATATATTTTATCAGAAACTGGCCCTTTGGAATATTCCATTTGTTAATATAAATAATTATTTAGTTTTCAGGATTTCAAAAGTATAGTCATTATCATCATTATTATCACTACCTCTATAAGTTAAGAAAGTGATTTTATTTAGTATTTGAATAACAATTTCATTTTAATTTGGTTATGACTTATGTTTTTTTATCAAAGTTATTTATAATAATTCTTTTATAATATTAAAAACAAAATGGTAAAGTTCAGAAAGAATTACAAATGGTGAAGTTCAGAAAATTTATTTCTATATTATCTTCTAAAACTATATTTTAGCAAAGTGATATTTTGAAAAGAGGGAAATTTAGTTAAGAGTTCCTTTTTAAAATTATTATAATTGGCGAAGTTAAGAAAATTTATAAAAATTTAACCATGGCTACTTTTTTAAGATTTTAAATTTTGATCTTAGTAGCGAAACGTAAGCTCCCCCCGTAGGAGAGAGTGGCGAAGCCATTGCCTGGTTGCCTTATACTTTTTTCCCAATTTTTTTATATTATTTAAAACTTTTGGAAAAGATTGTGCTGGCTTTTTTCCGCCACCTTTTACACGTGAGAGATAAATAATAAGGTCTTATATTTTCAAAGAGTTAAGGACTATGGAAGTTTGCAGTTATTTTGTGGTAATAGTTCCAATGCCTAAGACCAAAGTTACGTTCTTCTGGTTTAAATGCTTGCATAAAAGGCAAGGAAAGTGGAATGTCAGTGGAAATAACTGAATTTGTCTCTAAAAACGAATTGTCTCAAACCAAGAAATTTACCAGACAAATACTATAAGATAACTGAAACGATCCATAGTAGTTAATGGCTCATCAATTCACATCGTAAGGAAAAAAACTGAGGAGACTGATGAGTTGTTGTCCAAAGGAATTGTGACAGCGTCTAAAGATCACGCTCTAGCTCCTAAAAAAAACAAAAAATCCAAAGATAAAATTAAACCCCAATATTAGCAGTTCTACTGGCTATGAAAAACTTAACATAATGAATTCAAGTTTACAGGACAAGATTGTCGATCAAATCTAGGGTAATGAATACCCGATGAAGAAACAAAACAGTGACAAAGTGAGAAAATAGTGCTAAACTATAGCTCAGTGCCATAAGAGGAAAACAAAGTGAACACCACACGTGTAAAAAAATTTAATACGAAAGACAAAAACACTCACTACAAAAGAATAAACACGGAGAAAGTTACTCAGGCTAAAACACTAAAATATATTAACATAGGGGTATGAATGCTATAAAAACGCATGTTTGTAACAATAACTAAAGTTTAGACGGACGTGCCGTCAGGTTTAAAAAGATCGCAATGAAACAACATGAGTAAGTTGCGCCGAGTGACTAGATGGAAGAAAAACAGGAGTGAAATATAGGTAAATTAGGAACTCGTGGTTTGGATTCCACGTTAATCAGTATATCTAATGGAACTATTCCCTTTTTGTCTTCTAACCGCTTGTACTCAGAAAGAAGGTCAACTTAGTTCAATTTCTCTCTTACTGATTTTTGTCTTTTCATCCATTACAATTTTCTAATCCCTCGACTCATATGGTTGTGTTGGCCTCAAGGATACGCTGCTTCGAGCTGTCTTTATTACATATTGGGGAATTAAGATTAAGGACGAGCTGTTTTGACACTGTTGAGATCAAAGACCAGCTACTTGGAAATCCACTTAAATAATATGGTGAGGTTGATTAAAAAAGTAACTACTTTAAGAGTAGCGTTGAATTATATGTTGTAATTGGGCTCAAAAACGAATGCTTGAAGTAAAGGCAATCTTGACCCTGATCTTTGAGTTGGGGTCAAGGATTTACTGCTTGTAGACTCTCTTGACCTATGTGATGGAGTTAGGCAAGAGGCCGACTTGTTTTGGAACTGTCTTGTCTCAAGCAGGAACAATTTGGAGATTACTTTGAATCACATTATGATGGTCACTGTACTGGCTGCTTGGGATTCCCTTGATTCATATGTTTGAGTTAGCTTCAAGGACAAGCACCTCGGAGACTACATTGACTGGCATAGTTGTGTTTGGACTCATTTACAAGCTACTTGGAGCCTCACTACATTGAATCATATGGAGAGTTTTACCTCTAAACCGGGATTCTTTGAGAACCCCTTGACTCATATCATAGAGTTAGCTACCGAGAAGAGCTGCATATAGAAGAGGACGGGCTCAATGGTGAGCATTCTGGTGAAGTCCTTGACTCATATAGTAGAACTAAGCTCAGGAAATAACTGCTTAGAGAAAGCCATTACTCATATATTGATAAGGAGCTCAATATCGAGCGTCTCGGAGACCTTCTTGAATTTTCTGGTCGGATGGTTTCCTAACAAGCTAGTTGGAAAATAGCTTTCTCCTAGCTTGAGGTTGACAGTAAGGAAGAGCTATTTTAGGATTGCGTTTACTCATATGTTGATTTTAGACTCAAGGGCGAACTACGTTAAAATTGCCTTGACTCATGCTGTATAGTTAACATCAAGGATGTATTAACAGATAAGGTCAGGATGGTGACCTAAAGCACAAGCTTCTTAGGAACTGCCTTAGCTCATATGTGTAGTTTTGTTCAAGGATGAGCATATATTAATAGTGATCTAAAACATCAGCAGTTTGTAGGCGGCTAGACTCTTTAAATGTTGTTGAGTTTTGTGCATAAGGTGTTTACAGATTGACTTTGTGTGTTTAGGTGTTTGGGGCAATAAACTCGTAAACTATGTTGGTTGACTTTAGATTCGAGGATTTGGGGCGCAAAAGAACAGCTGACAAAACTCCGAATCTAAAGTCAACCAACATAGTTTACGAGTTTATCTGCCCCAATGAAGACTGCAAGCTTTATAATAACTCAAACTATATTGGCATGACAACCACCACCCTTTGGAGGCATTTAACCATGCAGCAGCAAAGCCAAGGGCCTAAAAATCATATGTAGAACGCCATAACATCAACCTAATAGAGATATTCTAGTTCTAAACACCACGATTAAAAGAAAAGAGGAAAATAGAGAAAGATGCTTACAATACGAACACACAAATTTACAGGTGAGATTTTATTTATGGTGCTGGTGCTAGAAGACATTTTTGATCAAAGGTCGGATGAGTGTTCTTCTTATCAAGGGATCAGTATTGAACTGACACCCATAGGATGAATTGATGTTGCAATTTCTTTGGGGAGAGCTGATTCAAAAAGGCGTTTATGAATGTAATCTCTCGAATTATAAATTACTTTTGTATTAGCAAAGTGAATTGCTACCCCGGCGTATATTTCATTGAGTTCCTTCACTCTCTTAGGAAATCTACTGCTTTCGACACTTTATATTTTATCGTAACTTTTACATGGGATTAAATAAACGCCAATTTCCTCCTCAATAGATCTTTATTCGGACAGATTACTACGTATGATATTTTCCTACTGAAAGGCAACATCAAAGATGTTGGACCCTGCTAGATTTTAAAAATTGATTAATTGAGGTGAATAAGGGAAAGTAATATAATTATTAAGCTTTTTTTCTAACAATAAGAGGCTGAATAAAAGGTAATTCTTGCTTAAAATGACATTTTTTATGAATTGAATTAGCTCTTATCAAGGAAGTTCCCAACTTCAATTTATACATTGATCAGTTCAATACTAATTCCTTGATAATCAGAACTCTCATCCTACTTCTGATCAAAGATGTCCTGCAACAGCCTTGAGATTATATCCTGACTTGGAAATTTGAATGTTCTTAGGCTGAGCATCTTTGTGTACTTATTAGTTGGCCAGAGACTGAAGAAGACGGATGTCTCTGTCGAAACCAGGTTTCGCAATAAATTGCCCAAAACACTGTGGATTCCTTCCTGCCTTTACGTTTTTCAAACCTCATAGGTCGAGGGTTTCTATCTGATATTCACTTTCCACCACTACTAATGCCTACACAATCATCGAAAATTCTCGATTCTGGAATAATACATCTGAAAGAGATACCCTTTGCAAACCGTGTAAAATGCAAGCCTAGAAACATTTCTTGTGAGATTCCCATAAAGGAACAACAACAACAAATTGATTATATATTCTTTTCATATTAGGATAATCTAAACAGTAAATGTGTTGCTTATAAATATACACGTATATATATATATATATATATATATATATATATATATATATATATATATATGTATATATATATATATATATAATATATATATATATATATATATATATATATATATATATATATATATATATATATATATATATATATATATATATATATCCCACGAGCGCGAGAGAGTGATGAAATAAATCCAACTTCACCGCAGGAAAGAGAAAAGGGAATAATTTTTCTTCGGAAATAGTTATTTCTTACTTCGGAAAAATCCGAGCTGGGGTGGGATTCAAACTGTGCACATTGAGACAGTGAGTAACCGCAGTTTAATTAAGATCAAAGCGGTTTCTCATTGCCTCAAAGTGCACGGTTCGAATCCCACCCCAGCTCGGATTTTTTCGAAGTAAGAAATAACTATTTCCGAGGAAAAATTATTCCGTTTTCTCTTTCCTGCGGTGAAGTTGGATTTATATATATATATATATATATATATATATATATATATATATATATATATATATATATATATATATATATATATATAAAGGGTGTCCAATAACAGATTTCAAATGTGAGTTAAGTTTAAGCGTTTAATGATGTTTTTCTTTTTCTTTCAGATTTAACAACTTCAGTCTTTGGCAATTTCAACCATGGAAAGATTAACAATCGAACAACGTGTTAAAGTTATGGAAACCTATTACAAAAATGGACGTTAAAACAGAAACGCATTTCGGGCACTTCGCGATTTTGGGGGTCAACATAATCGACCAACCGAGAGAGCAATTGGGAAAATTGTTCGTAAATTCAAACAAATGGGGTCGGTGGGAGATATGAAAACGCCATTGTGTGCTCGTTTACGACGTTCAGCTGAAAACATTGCTGTAGTGTGCGAGAATATGGCCGAAGATCCAGACACCTCTATTCGTCATCGCGCGCAGGAATTAAACCTTTCCGCAACAACGTTACATCGAATTTTGACAAAAGATTTGTCTCTACACGCTTATAAAATTCAATTGACACAAGAACTGAAGACTGCTGACCATTTGAACCGCCGTACATTCGTCAATTGGGTGCACAGGCAAAGACAAGCCGAGGATGATTTTTCGCAAAAAATCATCTTTAGTGATGAAGCCCATTTTCATCTTGGTGGATTCGTTAATAAGAAGAATTGTCGCATTTGAGCTGATGAAAATCCATGGAAGATTGTTGAAAAGCCACTGCATCCACAAAAGGTCACTGTTCGGTGTGCATTTTTTGCTAGCGTAATCATTGGGCCGTATTTATTCAAAAATGATGCCGGGAATTCTGTTATGGTGACAGGCGAGCGATACCGTGCCATGATAAACATTTTATTATGGCCTGAATTGAATTCTATAGATGCCGAAGATTTGTGGTTTCAACAGGACGGCGCCACATGCCACACAGCCAATGCAACAATGACTTTATTGAATGAAAGGTTCCCAGGTCGCATCATCTCTCGAAACAGCCTGGTCAATTGGCCACCACGATCATGTGACTTGACGCCTTTAGATTTCTCTCTTTGGGGTCATCTCAAAAGTAAGGTCTATGCCAACAAGCCAACAACAATTCAACAGCTGAATTATGAGATAATAAGGCATATTGGTGAGATCGAGGTGCAACTATGCAGAGACGTTATCAAAAACTTTGACCATCGAGTGGAGGTGTGCCGCCGATGCCTTGGCAGCACACCTCCATGACTCAAATCACCTGATCCAATAGTGAAATCAATAAATTTTCACCAATAACACTGTTTGATTTACTACAAACTTCAATTCGTCTTAATGGAACACCCGTTATAAGCGGGGCTATGATACAATGCTGCCAATTTTAAGACCACTCGAGATGGGCAAACTTATTTAAGGTCTTCACTTCTATATTTTGACGGTTTCATCCATGCGTAGACGTCGCCAATCACTGTGCCTGAGAATCATGGTTGTATTTCTAATTAGCAAATCTCGGAGGAGGGTCATTCGATACTTCACAGTGTAGCGTCTGATGGCTTCGACTTGCAGCTGCGCTGTTCTCAGCCGATCGACGATGGTCATGTTATCCAAATGTACAATAAATGCAATTCTCATAATCATTGACATGCAGGTATATTCCTACAAGAGATTAGACTTCTGCAAGTGACCCGTCGCTGGAAGGTAGGTATTCTTTAGGACGAGAGCGTGAGCCCGCCTTCCATTTGCCTGCTTCCTTTGCCGATCAATAAATCTCTCTATATATATATATATATATATATATATATATATATATATATATATATATATATATATATATAAGTTCAGTAAGGCTTAATAGCACGCGGGGTGGATGGTGTAAAAATCAGCTTATAACTGGCGAAAACCCGTAACCTCACGCGTGCAAGGAACAAGCTACGAGGGGCAGTCAATAAGTTTTGCGAATCGGTAGGACGAAACAGAGGAAGGGAGATGGCTGTTTGTGGGGTGTTAGGACAAGTTATGACAAGTCAGGACCTGCAGCCGCACGCTCCTGTCTTGTCAATTTAAGAAGCAGTAGCTGATCGCAGATCGTCAGTCACAAATTTTTCAACAATGGAGAAGGTTGAGCACCGCGTAGTGATCAAATCTTTGACCAAGGAAGGCAAGAATGCAAAAGAGATCCATGAACGCATGGTTAAAGTGTACACCGACACTGATCTTTCCTATGCAACCATTCCTCGCTGGAATTGGGAGTTCCGCCATGGTCGTGAGTCCCTTGAAGATGACCCCCGTCCAGGACGCCCGTTAGACGTGATCAACGAGGACAATATGGCCCGTGTGGAGAGGATGATTCTCCTAAATCGACGGGTGAAAGTCGAGGAAATTAAGCAAAAACTTAGAATATCACATGAAAGTATTATCAACATTATCCATGATAATTTGGGTCCCTAGAAACCTCATGCCCCATGATCGACTTCAACGTCGTCAAAGTCCAAAAGTCCAGAGTTGCACAAGCTTCCCTGCACGAGTGCGGATTCGAGGAGCTCAACCATCCCCCCTAAAGTCCAGATCTGACCCCTAGCGACGACTTTTTATTCCGCCAGGTCAAGGCTGCACTGCGTGGATGCCAGTTTGGGAACGATGAAGATGTCCAGCTCGCCGTCCAGGAGTGGATTGAACAGCAGTCGGGATATTTCTGGTTATCGGGAATTCGAAGCCTCAGGGACAAGTGTCGCAAGTGCTTTAAAGTCGAGGGTAGTTATATTGAAGAATAATAAAATACTTTTTCTCATATTTCGTTTCCTTATATCCGAATTGCAAAACTTATTGACCGCCCCTCGTATTGCCACTAAGCCCATTGGCTATATGTTAAATGCCCGAGTCTCGCGATTGTAAGGTAGCGGATTAGGTATGGGTATTAGTAAGAATTCCTTAATCGCTACCCTAGTCGTATGGGTGGTGCTATTAAAAAGGGTTGAGGAACTCCAGAGGAAATTGATAGTGGATTATGGAATTCTTACTATTTCAAAAGTCCTGTTACGCTTATTGCGACGCTCTCAACAAAGAACACAAGGATAGTTTTGCTGCAGTTAAACATGACCTTTAGTGGTTTAACATATAAATATGGGTTTGACTTATAATATTTATCAATGGAGCTGCCCTCAGCAGCAAGCCCATCTCCAGGCGAGACCTAAAGGACGGGCACATATTGTGGACGAAGTCCTTCAGCATGCTGGCTAACACGCTCTTGACGGATCACTTCAGCTCGTGGACGTTGGTGTGTCGGACCTTGCAGGCGTTGCCCTTGAAATGCACCCATACGCTGTAGTTGAGGCGATTTAAATCGAACGACCAGAAGTTTTTCTTCGAACAAACCACTCATGCATGGTCTTGTTGAAAAACCTAGTCCTCCTTCTTCGGTATCTTTCTCACCTAAGGAGGACTTTTGTGGCCAAGATGTCCCTATACTCGGCCGCGGTGAGCCTGTAACCTGCTGCGAACCACACCGGAAGCATCCTTTCGCAATTTGAAGCCACGACGCCGAGCATTATCAAGGAGGCCGAGTTCTTGCTCTTGGAAATGTAGCAGACCTCGGAGACATCTTGGACGAAGCTTACCACGCGTTCGTTCTGCCGGATCGATCTTGAAGTTTTTTTCATCAGAAAAATATGAGAATGCGATTGTCCTGAGTTTTCAAGTCATTGAGAAGGCGAGGACAGCGCTCCTAACATTGCTCTCGGATACAGTTGATGCGCAAAGGCCCTTTCCACGCACGTCAAGCTCTTTCCGTTCTCCTCTATGATGGCTTGGACACCAAAAGTTTTTCTTCGCAAGCTTGGTCATTTTCAGCTTTATAGCACTTTCGTATGCTTTACTCACAGTCAAACAGGTGACAACTTGATGTCTACCTGAACAAGGTAGATCTTTGAGTTCTTTCCCATATTGAGCCTCTCCGCGACACTGCGGACGATTATCTGGCTGTCGTTTAGCCGATTAGTAATGTCAGACTTGTTGTGGCCCGCTCGCACGCGCAGGTGAGCAGAGATCTCAACTCTTTTCACTTCTATTTCGTCACAACAGCAAACAATGGGAAAACGTTTTAATGACACGTGCTGGAAAAGTAAAACTTTAAGTTTGTTTGACGGAACTTTTTCTATCACACACGTAAACTTCTCAAAAGATAAAAAAAAAAACGGGGGTAACAAAACTTTTGAAAAAAAGTTATATACATATACATATATATTATAGGAAAAATCGCTATGTTATTTTAAAGGATTTAAAGAATTTTAAATCAATTAAGTCAGCTTTAAAAGAGACCCGTATAGGTTGAATTTATAAATAAGCAACTAACTTATTCTTTAAGCAAGAAATTCCTTACTTGTTGTATTATCTTCTGGTATTGCTGTTGTAGTCGTTTGTCTAGGCACAGCTGTGGAAATGAGAAGAAAACATTTAGTTATTTAATATACACGCTTTTAAAAATATTCAATCGCTGGCTTAGGTTCGGTTAGTATAGGCGCTCCCTCTCCAAATTTAATAGTTCTAGTCTTCTTTTCCTGATAATTAAATGAATTTAGGGTAGACACAAACTCAGGTTGATAGATTTGGAAAAGTTAAATTCTTTCCCAGGTATGTTTTGAGATGAATTAATTACCAAATTCCCTTGTAAGTTGCTATTGACTTATAAAATGGGATGAAAGATGATTTAAATATTTGAGAATAATATGTTAAAGTTTGATAAGAATGAAGTTCAAAAGAGGCTGAGTCAGATTCTAATGTGGTTCGTGTTTATTTCATTTTAAAATCTGTAATTGACTAGGAAGACCCTACAAAACCCATCCAAAGAGTGTCGGGATAAGATCGAAGGAACACACTTCCTTATCCCACGTTTGTAAAATGTACATCCGGCCGACCCCCACATTCAAGTAAGGGGCGAGAAGCCTAACTTCTTCCACGAATCTCCCAGGGTCAGCCAAAAGAAGAAAACACGGGTGCGTTGACCACTATATATTCTATAGGTTTGCTTCTAAGAAAGCTTATTTTCAGGTTGAGGATAAATCCCAAAGGAGACATGTAAACTTTCTTACTTAATTAAATACAACGTTTCGAGTACCTTACCAATCTTCTAGTCTATAAAATAGATTTAGAACAAGTTTAAAATTACGAAAATTATAATGCACACAAGGATTAGAAATAAATTATTTGGTTAATTGAAATTTTGACAAATCGTTTGAAAACTATTGAACCTTTAGATATGGATCAATTATGGGTACTTTAAATATGGATAAATATAACCCTAGTTGATGCAATTATTGGTTGACACAGATATTAGTCACTTAATGAAGCAGAAATAGTAATAAATTATTTAATTAATTGAAAATGTGAAAAAAACATTTGAAAACTGTTGACACTAAATATAGATGCTTTAAATATGGATAAATATAAAATACTAATTGGGGCAATTGATTGGTACACAAAAATATTAGTCAACTTTAGTGGACGGCAAAAGCGGAGAGACTGAGGAAAGATTATAGAAGGAACCGTTTAAAGATTGGTTGGTTGTGAACAATTTTGAGTGATTTATGAAATGAGAAGGGGGAAAGCGGTTGAATCAGGATTTAAACTGGGATTTAGTTGTTTTATAAATAATGATTCGAGAATGCGGAGGGAAGTGGAGTCCTTTGCATGTCCTATAATTTGAAAGTTTTTGTGGGAAATTTCTGTCTTATATTTAATTGAATGATCTCGAATGGGAGAAGTCTCTTTTGTGGTCAAGGTGAAGCCAGTGCGAGAGCTAATACGAAGATGAGAACAGACCCCAGCATCAAGTGAGCGAACAGTGCTGCTAATGTAAATCCCCTGGTGGCACCTGAGGCAAATGAATTTATAGACAACTGCACAGCTCATTTCAGGTGGGAGTCTGTCTTTAGTTCTAAAAAATTGTCCAATATGAAAGTTGTTAATGAAAACTATTTTAAAGTTGGTATGTGTGTAAAATCTTTTCGAAAGCTTATTAAGTTTTCGGCGTAAGGGTAGGTTGAGTGGGCCGATATCAGGGAGAAGACAATAGCGGACATCCTTGGGGACAGAGGAAATTGGTTGTGGAGGATGGTATATTTTATCAAAAAATTGACGGATACATTTTTATACAAGTGAGGGCTGGAAACCATTCCTTTGAAAATAACTCATAGACCAAAAGATGGGTAAGGTATCCGAAACGTTGTAGTTAATTAAATGAGAAATTTTACATGTCTCATTTTGGGATTTATCCTCAACCTATATATATATATATATATATATATATATATATATATATATATATATATATATGTAAACTGGTCAGTAATTAAACGGAAAGCACTGAATTTAGATATCAAAATATTTGGCGACAGTGTAATAAAAACAAACATTTCATGTCTGGAAAAGGGATTAAGACGAGACAGCTGTCGCCGCGTCAGGTCTTATAAAATTTATATCAAGAAAGCGTCAATTTTTAGACGCCATGGATCCATGACCAGGGGAAAAGGGATTAACGTCGGTCGGTCAAATAAATTCCACCCTGTGGGCAGAGCTAAAGACAGTGTGCCCTGGAGGCAGGAAGATGCCACGCCTTTCTCCCGCCCTACTTATACAAGAAAAATGGAGAACGCATCCTCATTCTTGATTTTAACTCTCGATCTCAGAGTCGTCCCGTTATTAATTATGTTTCGTTTAGCGTAGCGAAGCTCACGTCTTAACCGCCCAAGTGTTTTTCTCGTTACTCTTGCTTCCCTGACCGGTAGTAAGAAATTTCCCTTACCCTACTCTGTAAACGCGAGCTTCATTTTTACCTAGCTTGTTTGTTTTATTCGTTTGGAATTAAACCTTAATTTTCTCCATGATTCCTTTCAGTCCTTTCTCGATCACAAGCCTTCGGTAAGCACAACCAAGCTGATATATTATTCAAGTATCTCTTGGAGTCAGATACAAACTTATCGCCACCCCTTACTTCACCCCGTGAACAGTAGGGACCTCGCGAAATATCCGCGTCATTTTTAACCATAACTAGAACTGTTACCTTTACCGTCTGTACCATAAAGCGGCATCCCTGGACAGCCTTTCTCCTCCTACCATAAAGTGGTAACCCGTGATCGTCCCTATATGCCCTTCCTGCCTCAGCCTTAACTGGAAACCCCTACGTCTCTGCCAACAAACAGTTAACCGGCGTTCCTGTCACTTATAAAGGGCACCCCCTATAAACTGAACGCAGGTCATCACACAGAAAATGGACAAACAAAGAGTGGTACACGGACGAATGAATGGCTTATAGACGAAAGAGGGAAGGGGAAATCCATCGATCGAAATCTTTTTATAATAGTATATTAGAATGATGAATTGTAAAAACTTTTATTCCAATCTGTTTCACTCTGTATACTCGTGCATACAAATTTGCTCATGCTGTTCCTCTTAACAAAGTGTTCAGAATCTCTTCAATGGGCGCCACTACAGGAAGGGAGTTACTTTTTCGGCAAATGTAGCAGAAACATAAGAGTAACCCTCCTTCTTAGTCTCAAGCGAACCGAATTCTTTATTTCTCTATTTACTTACGCCCATTCACTTTCATTTAGGTTGAGTCGCGAACCAGCAGAAATCCGAGGGGCGGGAAAATCTCTCGGATTAGCGAAGGAAATCAGTTAAGGACCCCATCGGAATTAGTTATGTACGTGAATACGTACGTCAATAAACTTCCCATGCGCTGATTTGCGTGAGACGTGGTAACCTCTTGTGATTAACGAGCGCTCTTTACCGCAGCGAAACGTTTTTGGCAACTCTCGACGGAAATGGAGCCCGAGAATCGAGGCGTTAAAATCTAGTGTCTTATCTAGTCAGCCCCGCGAGCTACACAAGTTGTTTAGACATGTTGTGTGTCCCCGCCCCTCACCTAACTTGACCACTACCTGCAACAACCTCTTCTTCAAAGCTTTTCGGGTTGATAGGCCCTCGTTGGTTTCCGATTACTTTTCTTATAGAACTACATTACCTCTTGGTGGAATCATAGCTTTCGAGCCTCCTTCCTCCCATGAAATTACCAAATGACTTCGCCTCGTTATTCTCATCTTTACTTGCCTTATGTTTTTATTTACTAATGAGTGTCTCGATGATCATTTGGAACACCGATATATTAAAGTTTTAAAAAAAAATAATTGAGTGAAAACCAACGAGGACATCTCCACAAGAACATTTTACAGGAGAGGTTCGTATAAACAGTAATGAAGTTAAGGGATGTGAGAAAGGGTGAAGGAACAAGAAGGGAGTCGAAAATTTGAAGTCTTAAAGAAAAAGATGGAACGCAACTCTCTTGGTCGTGTAGAGTTTAGTCACAAAGGTTCAATTGGCTCAATTTCGGTCTCAGATTGTATTGATCCTTGTTTGAATGAATTTAAAAAAAATAAAAGAGTTTTGCTTAATCTCAACATACCTTCTCTCCAAGTTGTTGTGGCTGGTTTTGTTGTCGACCTTGATGTAGTCGATGAATGACCTGGTGGTGGTTAATAAGGCATCTTAAAATAATTCTTCCCACATATTTTATAAACAATAAATCAACCAATAATGAGAAGTAGAAAGCGAGTTACTAAAAACTTTATTAATGATCCACGGATCAGCAAAGATTCCAATTTTTCCAACCACAGGATTTCCCGTCATTTTAATAGAGGTTT
Organism: Ceratothoa steindachneri; assembly: GCA_963969495.1. Taxonomy (NCBI): domain Eukaryota; kingdom Metazoa; phylum Arthropoda; class Malacostraca; order Isopoda; family Cymothoidae; genus Ceratothoa; species Ceratothoa steindachneri. Next base: position 151,050,964 of record OZ018326.1, read on the forward strand.
CCATAGGAAGGAGGAAAAAAACAAAAGAAGGCTGAAAATGATTGGATATTCTGCAATAGCGAATTACATGGAACTTAAAAAACTAACTCTAGAAATCCTAAGTCATTCGGAAATATATTATCGTTGCTCAAATTTGAGATTTCAAAGTTAAAAAGTTCAAACCACCCAAATTTATGGGTCTTGCCATGAATGTAATCAGAAAATAATCAAAATGAGTTTGGAGGGAGATAGAAAATTTGGGATAAATATTCAAATGCAAATTTCCTTTGGCTGCGTGAAAAAAAGGTACCGAGATCACAACCTTGGTCCTAATTCAGCAACAGAGATTTAGATGTTTAAAAGAAAGCAAGAAATTATGGTTTTCTGAGGCCCAAGGAAGAATACCCCTAATGCTATAGGGTATTTGTCGTATAAGTAACCCTACCCCGAATGGTGCGTGTATGTGAAACATTAATCTTGAAGGTCAACAAAGCTCGCATAAAAGTCCACTAGACTAGGAAGCGCGCCCGCGAAGGTCTTATCCAACAAGCGCAATATGCAATGACTATAAATGACTATAATGGGAGGGAGAGGGGGGTCGCAGATATTTTTCCAGCCAGGCCGCCTATTCCGCGTCAATAGTTTGAAACAATTGGAGATAAGTAAAAGTGATGCGGAAAAGAGGGAAGTGTTAGTCAATGGTATTGTAAAATGAAGATTGCAGATGTTTGCTTTATTTGAGAAAAATATGAAAGAGAATGAAGAGTTAGTGTGGAATGTAGAACAAACAGATGTGGATCATGGTAATAGGAGTAAAGAGAGCATGGCAGTGCTTTTGCGTGAAGAGATCGATACTAACCCCGGCTTCGGCCGCCTCTATCATACAGGTTTATGCTCGGAGGAGTGAGGTCAGCGGTGGCCGAGTAGGGAGTAGAAGAGGACGAGAATAAATCGAGGTGGAAATGAAAAATAGCGGGAAGAGGTAGAAGTTTGTCAAACTTGACCTTTTTCCTTGGATAGTCGTGATATAAGAATACAATGGAATATCACGAGTATTTAGACCTACTGATTAGAGCGGAATATGAACCAATTGACCCCTTTTCTCTTTTCATTATATTTGTTGCTATAGTTGGGTATTTTCGTTCTATTATCCTAACGTCGGTAATTATTAAAGTCTTAGAAGCGATGATCTGAGACATGAGGGTAGCTCAGCTTGAGAGAAAATAACGTAATCTACAAAAATCAGCATAGTTCTATAAATGGTATTCGTATCTAACAAATCTCTTGGCATTCTTTTCACGAAATGATTTCCATCGACGATAATAACAGAGCAATAAACATAATTTACCTCGACTTTCAAAGACAGTTTTATGCAGTACGGCATAAAAAGCTCTTCCTTAAAATTAAAGCGCACGGAATAGAGGCAAAATTCTAAAATGGATAAAACACTGGCTCGCCGATCGTTCACAGCGAGTAAGCATAAATGGAATAAACTGGAACTGGGCTCCAGTAACCAGCAAGGTACTTCAGTTGTCTTTTCTTTGCCCATTATTGTTTATATATAATTAAATGACCTCGCTAACGGGTAAATTAATAGATTTTCTAAATTCGCGGACGAAACTAAGGTAAGAAATAGCGTTGAAACTAGATGGATTTTGTGGGACTGGAGCGAGATGTAAGCAATATTCGCGGGGGATCAGATAAATAGAAAATTAAGTCTAACATATGGAAATGCAAATTCATGGACTTAGGATGCAGTAAATCTGAAATTGAATTACCATATGAATGGCTAACATTTGGAATCCATAGACATGGAAAAGTATCTTTGAGTCGTAATTTTAGCGGACTTCAAAATATCCAAGCAATGCGTGGAAATAACTAAAAAAGTGAATCTAATGCTAGCACACATAGCACGCAATTTCTATTATAATTCTAGAGACATAATTTTATCCCTATAAAAATCATTAGTTCGACAGCATCTGGAGTACTCGGTTCAATTCTTGCCCCCGAACCTTATTAGCAATGATGTAAAAATGTTAGAAAGAGTCCAATGCAACACGACTAAATTGATACATTCAACTTAGGAATAGACCCTATGAATAAAACCTTTTATCTTGTAGGGGTGCGAAGATGTATAAGGTTTTTAAAATCTTAAAGTTTTTTTAAACATAAATTATATTCTATTATTTGATATGGATTATAAAGAGAATACTCATAAAATGGATATATATTAGTCAACAAGTGATTCAGTAATGGCATAGGACAAAAGAAATTACCTAGAACTACCTCAAACGTGGAAGAGCCTACTCAATCGAGTAGTGGAACATACTGTAAGTCGGTAAATATATTTAAAAATAGACTAGATGAGTATTCCTCGCGTTAAAATATAACTTATTCGAAGCTGACAGGAAAATCACCTTGCAAAATCACGAGAGATTAGATAAACTAGAAGCACTTGTTTCGAGACAAAAGATTTAAATTTGCGGTAGGCAAAATTGTCGTCGAAATCAATAGGACCTTGCAAAAAAAAAAATCAGTCACCAACCCAATACTCTGTCCAAATCCACCCTTGCCTTTACCTGTCTTACACCCCTTTTTTATCCTTGCCCTCTTTTTTAACTAAATCTTTTTGAGCTAATAGTTATCATGACAAGAAGATCAGGTCGAGAAGTAACTGAAATATCCATTGGTGATTAATATTAATATTTGATTAAACTTATTAAATTCTTTTAGTTCAAACTTAAATGCATTGAAGATTATTCAACAATATTATGTAGATGTCATAGTTTTCAAATTCAAATTAATTTCTTGGAAATTACTGGAAACAACAGAAGGTGTAAGTCAGGAAGCCTCAAAAAATGAAATGGGAAATGCGCAAAAGAAAGGATAAATGTATTATTCAATGGAATTTTTGCTTTTCAATTGGGAAAGTAGAACACACAGAAGAGGTTCTGAATAGAAGAGAGAACATATTTAATACATCGCAGGATCAATTCGGACAAGAGGATCAAATTACTCTCAGAATGGGGCCGAAGAAGGAAGCAAACATATCCTTACTTAGGTTAATATTTCTATTTACCGTAAGGCATATTTAATTTAAAAGATTTAAGCTCTTATAGTATGTATTAATTTATACAAACGTTGGAGAGAATGCTTATAATATGTCCTAAAGATACTTGTAATTAATGCTGACTTGTCAACCTTAACACTTTTCCTGGCAATCTTTGGCTATTAAATTTGAATTTGGAGGCAAGATGGTATTAAAATAGTTTGTGCCAAGATTGCAATAAAATGATCTTTGTTCCAAAATGGCAATGGAATGAAGTGGTTTCAATATTTAGTGAGATGCGATTAATGTCAAGATGACAATAAAATGGAGTTTCTCTCAAAATATTTGGGATGACAACATTATGATTTCCTGAATGAGGACAATTGGTTCCTGTGATGGCTGAGGGTGTAGGAGTAGAAAGCACAATTATCTGCAATTTTATCAATCTTCTACCTCTCTCTTTTAATCAATCTTTTAACAAGCGCTAAATATCACTTTTTAGAAGATATTGAGACATATATTTACCCTCGCAATTTAGCTCGTCTTCTCCTCCAATGCAATCCTCGTCATCATCACACCGCCAATCACTGAAGATACACTCACCATCGTTACAAGTAAACTCATCATCTAGGCAACTGCCTATAGAGCAAGAAGATTTATAATGAAGAGTAAGGTTTAAAATGGAAATAGTAGTTTTATCCCCGTATACACAATGGTAAATGCTATTAATAAATTTTGCCAATAGTTATTCAGAGTAAATATATGTAACAAATTTGAGCCCGTCATACTAAAATAAATCTACGCGTTTTGCTCTGCCATTATACAAGAATGATCGTTTTATACTGTTTCAAATTATCTTTATGAGGAGGTGGGGTGGAGGGGGAAGCGACAAAATAATTCGTTAAATTTAAGTTACGTCAAAGTTCCTTTCGCCAAATTCATGACTTTATTGTCCTTCCTGCACTCTTCCTCCACTTTCTCTATCAAAAATTCGCCATTATCCTGGCCACAGCATGTATTTTACGGTATCGAAACTGGTTCCGTGTGCAAATAATCTTCGTATCTAGCTTTGCTCGTTCAGAACTTTATTATCACTATAAATATCCTCTGATTTGGTTTTCCTTAACCTATCTCTTTACACTGAGCATCTCAATATTCACTTCTCTACATCTTGATCTCTCTTCACTTCCTCTGTTGGTGACGATCGACAAATGGACGTTAAAAAAATCTCACTTTATACAAAAGATTCACTCCCACGTACCAACCATAGCACAATCATGTAGCTTTTTTAGCACATTCCACCCCTAAATCCAATGGATTTTCTAAGAGTGTAATCAGTTTGTGCTCGCAATCTGCTTTAGCTATCTGCACACTTCACTTTCATTTGCAATACATCCTGATCCATAAAATAGTTGTAGAGATCTATTTCCATGAACTTCGACACTATAACTCCCAAACCCTATCACCTTACTCTTTCCTGCATTTCTTTTCAGCACCATCTAACAAATACACATTCAAACGCTTCCATAAACATTTAGAAATCCCTTTTATGCACACCTACTAACACCATGGCATCATAGTTGTGGTATACTAACACCATGGCATCATAGTTGTGGTATAAGCGTGGTGTACAATTTGATGGTTGAATGCAAATGATGCTACGAAACTATTCTTTTTCTTGTGACAATAAAATATATCAGGTCATCAGCAATGCCAACTTAGGTAGAACCTATCCCTCATCAATCTCCACACTTCCCTCACTAACTTCTCTTAGTACTTCATGTATCAAGATATTAAATAGCCATGACGATACTACACGTCCTTTCCTTACGCCTCGCCCCATATACAACCTGGCTCCCAGCTATCTTTTATACAAAATTACGTCTTACTCATAAACATAAGTATTTTTCACACCGTCAAAGCGTTCAACAATCAACAAAAAATAACGTAATAATGCACTTATATGACGCTTTTCAGAGCCATGAACCCTCGAAGACTCACAGCTCGGAAAAGCGGAAATCATACCTTAAATAAAAACCTCCTTACTTTTTATATAACTTCGATGTGTTGTAGTGTTTTTTCTAGATATATCTGAGGAAATGTAAAAAAAAAAATTAGTTATTTAAAATACCTATTTTTATATATTCAATAGCTAGCTTGCGAGATGATGCAACTCTCCGGGATTCGCGGGAGCTCTCCACCGCGGCGAATTGCTTTTGTCAGCTCTTGACAGAAACGAAGGTCAAATACTCAGGCATTGAAATCCAGGGCCTTATCAAGTCGTCCCCGCAGACTACACATTTTGTCTGAACAGGCTGTGTGTCTCTCCGATTTTCACTTTATTCATTGTCTACTTCAACCTACTTTCAAAAACTTTTCACAATGATGCGTCCTCGACGGTTTCGCCTAATAATTCTTATACAAACGCAGTAGCTCTTCGTGGACTCATAGTTCTAAAGTATCACTCCTCTCACAAATTTCCTCAATGTTCCTACGGGCTCTGGCTGGAAGAGGCTTCCAATTCCAATTTGAGCTAAGTATGCGATTGTCTCGCGAAACCCTAGCAAAGAGACTATTAGGAATCGACCTTTCTTCGTTATTTTCATCGTTATCTGGTTGTTTTATGTTTTTTTCAGTTGAGAACCACCACGATCAGTAGGGACTTCGGTGTATTGAAATTTGTATAAAAGTATTAAATAAACACCAACGAGTGCATCTTAGCTACAATCTTTTTAAAAGTGAGGTTGGTATCTATAGACAGTAGATAGTGAAGTTAATAGGTATGGAAAAGGCTGAGGCGCAGGAGCTGAGTCGAAAATTCGGATTCTTAGAAAATGAAAGAGAGAGCATCTCTCTGGTATGTGTTACTCAGCGAGGTACAATGAGCTTAATTTCGGTCTCGGAAATTATTGATCCCTGTTTAAGTGACTTTGCAATAAATGTGAGAAAGAATTTGGCTCTTTATCTCAACATACCTCCTCTCCAAGTTGTGGTGGTTGGATTCGAAGTTGACGATGATGTCGTCGATGAATCACCTGGGGGAAGTTGACAAAAATATTGAATATATTTTAAAACTTATCTATTTAAAAGAGGAAAATTCTTTGTTTTGTCACTATATTCTAATAGGGCGGGTCCTACTCTAGAATTTTATGAAAATGGCGATGAGGGGTATTCAAAGGATGAATATTGGTGAAAAGAACATACTTTTGGCAGAAAGGTTAAATTCTGATTGATCTAACCTACATCAATTTGAAGGTGAAATATTGTTAGTTCTGGGTCATTGACTATATTTTACTATTATTTTAGTTACGCATAAATGATCAAATTTACTGTTTTCTATCATCAATACATTTATGTTGTCTGAAAGATATTTGTATAATAAAATGTAAAAATGTAGTAGAGACATAAGAAGTAGGAAACCTATTAAAATTACCCTTAATTTAGTTTGGTCTAACTCCAAAATTGCAAGTAGCCAATACTCATTACTTAGTGGAAGGTAATATTCCAGTAGTGTTGTCAGTTCTGGTAAATATTTTAACTGGTAACTATTGATAGAGCATTTACATTTTATTTATATGCTAGTAAAGTCTGTGGATCATTTTAGAATAATATATAATTATTTGGTAGAGATTATTTCTTAATCTAATTCCCATCTTTTCATTTGCAGATATACCTGCGATTAGTGTGACAATGGCGAAAATCAAGACAAGGTCCAAATCAAGTTCTCATCTGATTAATTTTGGGGGGAAATGGGCAAGAGCTGAGGGTGTCTGGTTACCAACAATAAGAGATATTTTGAGGTACGGCATCTACCTCAAGGAGCAAAGGGAAGATAACTGGAGAAATTATGAAGTGGACCATCGGGTAAAAGACATGTATCAGGGCTTGATTAATCCCTTCAAACCACCTTTTGTAAATCAAAAGGTCACAATAATATCAAAGCTTGAGAAGGTGTGGAAAGAGGCAGTAAACGTTTCCCTTGGTAAAGGAAAAATTCAAGTAAAAGAGAGGTTCATTGCAAAACTAGTTAAGTTATTTGATATATTGACATGCAAATGTCAAATTTCCAGTTGGGGGAAGTTGGTTGTAATAGCTGTGAGACTGAAGCCCACATTAACTGCTGTTGTAGTAAAGAGAAAAAAAATACCCACTAGGGAACTAACCTTTATTAGAGGACAAAAGGAGAAGTTTGGAAGTAAAGGTACCTTTCAAATTGGAAGTCCTGATATTCCAGAGCATAATAGACAATTAAGAGTTTCAGAGAGGAAAGAAAACGAAAGGATAGCAGAAAGAAAGAGAAAAGGTAAGAAAGAAAGTGCTGTTTTAGCAGAAAAAGCAGCAAGAAAAGAAATCGAGCATTTTTTGGCAGAAGGTGAAGATCTGGAGGCAGAAAATTCTGATGTTGACAACAGTTTGGGTGATGAAGTAACTTTTGAAGCTGTCCAAGAGCCGGAATCTTCCACTAGGAATAGAAAGAAGTATGAGGAAATTCTAAATATTGCTCTTGCTAGTATAATATATGGTGTAGGTTTGAGACCAACTGCAGCTATAGCAACAACAGCTTTAATAGATGCTGGATTCATTACTGAGGAAGATACAAGTAAAGTAATTGATAAGAATAAAGTTAAGAGAGCAGATGTAAACCTAAGACAGATATTGAACATGAGTTTGAGGAAAACTTAAAGAAGGATGGGGGAATTTCTTGTGTTCTCTTTGATAGACGAATTGACGTGACAAATTTTATGATGAAGGCAGAGGGAAGTATAAAGATTCTTCCAGCAAAAACAAAAGAGAAGCATTGCACTGTCATCAGTGAGCCTGGGAGCAATTACCTCTTTCACTTTGTCCGAGAAAAGGCTACAAAAGAAGAATCACATGCAGAGAAGAGCGCTAAGGCTATGTTTGGATGGCTGAGTTAAAGGGGTTTGGATAAAAGCTCCACGAATGTAAACACAGGTGCAAATGCTGGAGTAATGCGAAAAATGGATCTCCATTTGGGCAGAAATCTTGTTTGGTTGGTATGTAACCTGCACACTGGGAAACTCTATCTCCGTCAGCTAATTATCAACCTGGATGGCCGAACAATATCTGACAACAGATATTCTGGACCAGTAGGAAAGCTCCTTGACTCTGTTACAGACTTGGATGTCAACCCAAATTTCACTTAAATATTTTTAGGTCCTCCTCTTACCAAGATACCTCAGAAAGTGGTGCAAGATCTTTTCACTGATCAACACTACGACTATAGAATTGTATCGGCAATCAGAGATGTAGTGCTTCCTAAAGGGCTTTCTCTATTGGTAATAGGACCAGTAAATTACAGTCGCTGATTGACCACAGCTAACAGACTTCTTCGGATGTGGGTGTCAAAGCATGAGCTCAAAGGAAATGCCTTTAAGAATCTACAACTGATTCTTGAGTTCATCATTGGTGTATATTACCCATGCTAGTTTAACGTTAAGATTAAGCACTCTTGGACCGAGGGACCTAGGCACATTATTTATCAACTTCACTGCCTAAGTCTCAGAGAAAGGAGGTGTTGGATAGTGTTTTGCCAACTGTTAAGAGATCAGCTTGGTATGCATAGAGTGAAGCCATCCTCTAAACCCTCATAAGCTCTGAAGATCAGGCGGAGAGAACATAAGGGGTGAAAAGAATCCATACCATCAGAGGAGAAGGGGACCCAAATACTCAACTGGGAGAATCTTTTATAAGGCTTAGAAGGACACTAGACATCAATTGTGAGGCTACCAGGATTGGAGATCTGATTAATTGTTCAGATGATGTCTGTGAGCCACCTCTCGCTTGCTCTTTAAGTACTTCTGAATTGAAAAAATTCATTGACTCTCCAATGAAAGTACCTGACTGACTTTGTCTCACAGAGAGCATTGAGAGGGTTGTAAGAATGGTGATTAAGGCTTCTTCCAAGTATTTCTCACATGAAAAGAGGGATGGAGGTATCAGGGCACAAGAGACAAGTAGACGTCTGATGTCCAGGAATGAGTCAAAGCAAGAGTTGTGTGATCTGGTGAAGTTTACCTTTTGAATATGACCCAAAGTGACCCATACAGCTATATGTCGAACTTTGCATACACATTTGTCACTCAATAAACATGTAAATTTGAGGTTACTTTGTGGTTGTATGTACTTGGATTAAATAAAAATAGGTTACATAAACTCGTGACGAAAGGGAAAACTTTCCTTTATTTAAATGGAAATTCATGTATGTAAGAGCAATTGTATAACAAAATAAAGTTCTTTTTCAAAATCTACACCGGAAAATCTATCATTTAAGCAACCCTAATTAAAGGATTTAATGAAAATATATTGTTTCCCCAAAGTATGACCCGCCATAATATTCTAACCTAAACTGTTAAATTTATAAAGTGAAAAATGTCTTGATCATAACTAGTTTTACAAGGAATTTAATAGTTATTTATTTTGTAATTACTGCAAAATTTAACGACAATATCAATAAATAATTGCAAATTGAATTCGCCAACAATTTTTGCAAACAGGTACACCGTACTTTCTCCGATTACACATCAGTTATATATCCAGTAACCAGCAAGGTACTTAAGTTGTCTTTTCTTTGCCCATTATTGATATAATATATTTAAACTACCTCGATTATAGGTAAATTAATAGATTTTCTAAATTCGCGGACGAAACTAAGGTAAGAAATAGCGTTGAAACTAGATGGATTTTGTGGGACTGGAGCGAGATGTAAACAATATTCGCGAGTGGGCAGATAAATAGAAAATTAAGTCTAACATATGGAAAGGCAAATTCATGGACTTAGGATGCAGTAAATCTGAAATTGAATTACCATATGAATGGCTAACATTTGGAATCCATAGACATGGAAAAGTATCTTTGAGTCGTAATTTTAGCGGACTTCAAAGTATCCAAGCAATGCGTGGAAATAACTAAAAAAGTGAATCTAATGCTAGCACACATAGCACGCAATTTCTATTATAATTCTAGAGACATAATTTTATCCCTATAAAAATCATTAGTTCGACAGCAGCTAGATTATTCGGTTCAATTCTAGTATCCGAACCTTCTTAGCAATGATGGGAAAATGTTAGAAAGAGTCCAATGCAAGACAACTAAATTGATACATGAACTGAGGAATAAACCCTATGAATAAAGCCTTTTATCTATTATCCCTATTAACCTATTATCTCTTGCGAGTAGTCGTTTATACAGGCAGCTGATACAGGTTTTTAAAATCTTAAAGTTTTCTTAAACATAAATTATATTCTATTATTTAATATGGATTATAAAGAGAATACTCATAAAATGGATATATATTAGTCAACAAGTGATTCAGTAATGGCATAGGACAAAAGAAATTACCTAGAACTACCTCAAACGTGGAAGAGCCTACTCAATCGAGTAGTGAAATATACTGTTAGTCGGTAAATATATTTAAAAATAGACTAGATGAGTATTCCTCGCGTTTAAATATAACTTATTCGAAGCTGACAGGAAAATCACCTTGCAAAATCCCGAGAGATTAGATAAACTAGAAGCACTTGTTTCAAACAAAAGATTTAAATTTGTGGTAGGCAAAATTGTCGTCGAAATCAATAGGACCTTGCAAAAAAAAATATAAGTCACCAACCCAATACTCTGTCCAAATTCACCCTTGCCTTTACCTGTCTTACACCCCTTTTTTATCCTTGTCCTCTTTTTTAACTAAACCTTTTTGAGCTAATAGTTATCGTGACAAGAAGATAAGGTCGGGATGTGACTGAAATATCCATTGGTGATTAATATTAATATTTGATTAAACTTATTATATTCTTTTATTTCAAACTTCAGTGCATTGAAAATTATTCAACAACAGTATGTAGATGTCATAGTTTTCAAATTCAAATTAATTTCTTGGAAATTACTCTGAAACAACAGAAGGTGTAAGTCAGGAAGCCTCAAAAAATGAAATGGGAAATGCGCAAAAGAAAGGATAAATGTATTATTCAATGGAATTTTTGCTTTTCAATTGGGAAAGTAGAACACACAGAAGAGGTTCTGAATAGAAGAGAGAACATATTTAATACATCGCAGGATCAATTCGGACAAGAGGATCAAATTACTTTCAGCATGGGGCCGAAGAAGGAAGCAAACATATTCTTACTTAAGTTAATATTTCTATTTACCGTAGGGCATATTTAATTTAAAAGATTTAAGCTCTTATAGTATGTATTAATTTATACAAACGTTGGAGAGAATGTTTATAATATGTCCTAAAGATACTTGTAATTATTGCTGACTTGTCAACCTGAACACTTTTCCCGTCAATCTTTAGCCATTAAATTTGAATTTGGAGGCAAGATGGTATTAAAATAGTTTGTGCCAAGATTGCAATAAAATGATCTTTGTTCCAAGATGGCAATGGAATGAAGTGGTTTCAATATTTAGTGAGATGCGATTAATGTCAAGATGACAATAAAATGGAGTTTCTCTCAAAATAGTTCGGGTGACAACATTATGACTTCCTGAATGAGGACAATTGGTACCTTAGATGGCTGAGGGTGTAGGAGTAGAAAGCACAATTATCTGCAATTTTATCAATCTTCTACCTCTCTCTTATAATCAATCTTTTAATAAGTGCTAAATATCACTTTTTAGAAGATATTGAGACATATATTTACCCTCGCAATTTAGCTCGTCTTCTCCTCCAATGCAATCCTCGTCATCATCACACCGCCAATCACTGAAGATACACTCACCATCGTTACAAGTAAACTCATCATCTAGGCAACTGCCTATAGAGCAAGAAGATTTATAATGAATAGTAAGGTTTAAAATGGAAATAGTAGTTTTATCCCCGTATACACAATGGTAAATGCTATTAATAAATCTTGCCAATAGTTATTCAGAGTAAATATGAGTAACAAATTTGAGCCCGTCATACTAAAATAAATCTAAGCGTCTCGCTCTGCCATTATACAAAAATGATCGTTTTATACTGTTTCAAATTATCCTTATAAGAGGGTGGTGTGGAGGGGGAAGCGACGAAATAATTCGTTAAACCTAGATCTCTCTTCTCTTTCCCTTCTTGGTGACGGTTGACAAATGGACGTTAAAAAAAATCTCACTTCATACGAGAGATTCACTCCCACGTACCAACCATAGCACAATCATGTAGCTTTGTTCGCACATTCCACCCCTAAATCCAATGGATTTTCTAAGACTGTAATCAGTTTGTGCTTCCAATCTTTTTAGCTATCTTCACACTTCACTTTCATTTGCAATACATCCTGGTCCATAAAATAGTTGTAGAGATCTATTTCGATGAACTTCAACACTATCGCTCCCAAATCCTATTCCCTTACTCTTTCCTGCATTTCTTTTCAGCACCATCTATCAAATACCCATTCAAACGCTTCCATAAACATTCAGAAATCCCTTTTCATGCACACCTACTAACACCATGGCATCATAGTTGTGGTATAAGCCTGGTGTACAATTTGATGGTTGAATGCAAATGATGCTACGAAACTATTCTTTTTCTTGTGACAATAAAATATATCAGGTCATCAGCAATGCCAACTTAGGTAGAACTTACCCCTCATCAATCTCCACACTTCCCTCACTAACTTCTCTTAGTACTTCATGTATCAAGATATTAAATAGCCATGACGATACTACACGTCCTTTCCTTACGCCTCGCCCCATATACAACCTGGCTCCCAGCCATCTTTCATCCAAAATCACTTCTTACTCATAAACATAAGTATTTTTCACACCGTCAAAGCGTTCAACAATGAAAAAAAAATAACGTAATAATGCACTTATATGACGCTTTTCAGAGCCATGAACCCTCGAAGACTCACAGCTCGGAAAAGCGGAAATCATACCTTAAATAAAAACCTCCTTACTTGTTATATAACTTCGATGTGTTGTAGTATTTTTTCTAGATATATCTGAGGAAATGTTTAAAAAAAATTAGTTATTTAAAATACCTATTTTTTTTATATTCAATAGCTAGCTTGCGAGATGATGCAACTCTCCGGGATTCGCGGGAGCTCTCCACCGCGGCGAATTGCTTTTGTCAGCTCTTGACAGAAATGAAGCCCAAATACTCAGGCATTGAAATCCAGTGCCTTATCTAGTCGGCCCCACAGACTACACATTTTGTCTGAACAGGCTGTGTGTCTCTCCGATTTTCACTTCATTCATTGTCTACTTCAACCTCTTTTCAAAAACTTTTCTCAATGATGCGTCCTCGATGGTTTTGCCTAATAATTCTTATACAAACGCAGTAGCTCTTCGTGGACTCATAGTTCTAAAGTATCACTCCTCTCACAAATTTCCTCAATATTCCTACGGGCTCTGGCTGGAAGAGGCTTCCGATTCCAATTTCAGCTAAGTATGCGATTGTCTCGCGAAATTCTAGCAAAGAGACTATTAGGAATCGACCTTTCTTCGTTATTCTCATCGTTATCTGGTTGTTTTATGTTTTTTTTCAGTTGAGAACCACCACGATCAGTAGGGACATTGGTGTATTTAAATTTGTATCTAAGTATTAAATAAACACCAACGAGTGCATCTTAGCCACAATCTTTATGAAAGAAAGGTTGGTATCTATAGTCAGTGAGGTAGTGAAGTTAAGGGGTATGAAAAAGGCTTAGGGTGCAGGACCTGAGGCGAAAATTTGGTTTCTTAGAAAATGAGAGGGAGCGCAACTCTCTTTTTAAGTGTTACGCAGCAAGATACAATCGGCTCAATTTTGGTTTAATTGACTTTGCAATAAATGTGAGAAAGAATTTGGCTTTTCATCTCAACATACCTCCTCTCCAAGTTGTTGTGGTTGGGTTCGGAGTTGATGCTGATGTCGATGAATCACCTGGAGGAGGTTGACAAAAAATCTTGATGTTATTTTAAAATTTATCTATTTAAAAGAGGAAAATTCTTTGTTTTGTCACTATATTCTAACCTAAACCGTCAAATTTCTAAAGCTAAAAATGTCTTGATCTTAACTAGATTTTCAAGGAATTTAATAGTTATTTATTTTGTAATTACTGCAACATTTAACGACAAATCAATACATAATCGCAAATTGTATTCGACAACATTTTTTGCAACTCGGTACACCATACTTTCTCTGATTACACATCAGTTATATGCCGTCATTTTGTCAAGAGGTGTTTATAAAGAAGCTAAACATATTCACTTAAAGTGCATAGATAGTCAGCGGAACCAAGCTGGTGGCTCGTCGTCCTTTGTTAAAAAGTGATGAGTAAGTTAGCAATATTTTTTTAAACAAATCAGCCAAAATACAGAAGCAGTAAGAGTAGTAGTAAACACTTTATTATTCATCTACTGATGAGGAGAGATGCGGGTTTGAGGGGAAATGTTAGTATGTTGAACTTCGTAGGAAAATCAAAACGAAATTTATTCCCGATATTTTTTAGCATCTATACAAAAGTCAAAATCTTCTCCAACTAAAAATAATATTAATATTTATTTAAATATTTGCAAATAAACGGGGGTTGTTGCTTGATTTGGTTCAGTGGAAACTGGTATCTCTATAATCGACGATAATATTTACAACATGGTTCAAGCAGACAATCCTCATTTCTTATGAGAAAAGCATACGCGAAATATTAAATGTTTACTCGCCATGGGCATGAGCAAACTTAATTTGATAATTATAAGACCAAATCATATTTACCACTAAAACAATTCCTCTCATCTTCCCCACTCCAACAGTCTTCATCGCCATCGCACCTCCTCAGAATAGATATACAGGTGTCATCTAAGCACTGATATTGTGCGGACGAGCAAACTGTAAGAGAAGTAAACTTTTGGAAAGGTTCTAAATTTGAGTGAGACCCTGATTATAATAACGTTTTTTACAGAGGAAGTCCGATAGGGTGATATATGGGTATATATATATTTATCGCAACTTGTACATGTTATATAATACACGACCTGTTCTCAATCAAATCTTTTTGCTGGTCAGATTACATAGTATGGTGTTTTCGTATTTAAAATCAGGATTAATGCAGTTTTATCCTACTAGAATTTTAAAATTAATTATTCGGGGAGAATATGGAAGGAAAATATACTTAATAAGCTACATTTAATTAGCATTAAATAGTGAAGAAAAGTTGACTGCATCTATAATGAGATTTTCTATAAACATAGGGGAGAGAGTTGTTCAATAAATGTTCTAGTGATTCTGTTAATTAATTAATTATATATATATATATATATATATATATATATATATATATATATATATATATATATATATATATATATATTTATTTATATATATATATATATATATATATATATATATATATATATATATATATATATATATATATATATATATATATATATATATATATATATATGCATATAAATATATATGCCATCCTATGTATTTTTTATCCAGCAAACCATTTTTATGTATTTGTGGATACCTTCTCTTAATAAAATTTTAACCATTTATATACAAAACGTCCTAACATGTATCGTTTATACAACTTCCCAATACTTATGAGGCGATTCATATCCAAACGTTTCATCAATCGTAATGTCTGAGAAACCGCTCAAGTCTACATTGGAGAATTCATTCACCCAAGTCTCGTTCAAAATTGAGAAAATATTGGAAAAAAGTATTTTCCTGGAGGGGGATACTATGTAAGATATTGGATAGACATGCTATGTTGCGCGTAGGGTAGCACTGAAAAGCTTAAACCATATGAATCATATTTTGTGAATAAGGAAATCTTTGAAGTGTTTAGATATCACATAACGAAAGATACATATGTTAGGGTCAATTATTTAGATGCTGATGTTTTATAAGACCTTGAATGGGTAGTTTACGAATTAGCACACCGTATCTTAACGAGAATCAGAAGTTATATGCGTAGGTGAGCTCACAATTTGCTTGGTTTCTCGCCACTTCATAATCTAAAATGCCAGTGTCGATTGTTAAGTTGTTAGCAAATAAAATTTCCAACAACCGTAAATACCACTGGCCAAACAATTATGTTATATTGTGCAGCTGTGCAGTTTCGGGATCATCTTCAATTGGCAACATGACAAAAGCAAGAAAATATAACTACTCGTACATATATATTTTGCTTCATTTATAAAAGTTCAAAAATATTTGTTAGTTAAATAAGTTAAAAATTAATTTTGACGATCAATTAAGTTAATTTAGTGTTCATTCAGATATACAAAATAAATTTATTTATCTTCGCTCTGACTGACGCATTCTAATAATTTTGTCCAATATTTCTTCTGAAAATATTATTATATTTGCGCATTTGGTTAACATTCCTGCAATGGATCACAGATTTAAAGCATATTTCGTTATTGAAAATTTTAGAAGAAATTCAAGGAATAAATTTAAATAATGCAAAATGATATCATTCAGAAACAAAAGCTCATAAGTGGTAATAGAGATATAAAGATGAAATTTTTTTTTAAAAAAGACTAGTAAATAAATCTCTGCATACATTCGAACATATTCGAAAAGGTTCTGTGCAAGTCTAAGGTGAACTTAAACGCGTTACCAGGGTAAGAATGAGAATAATACAGGGAAATTCCAGGCACAGCGATTATGAACAATTTCCTACACTTCCTCTGTTTTTGTTTAATTTGTGTTAATAGAAACAATAGAAAACAAATATTCTACTTCGGCGAGAGAGGATGCAGTTGTTGAAACAAAATTATAACAAAACAAATAAGAAGGAACAAAAGAGCTAATCAATCTAAATCCTTTAGGTTTAATCTCAGGATGAGAGGCTGATATCAGCAACAGACCAATACTTCCATTGAAATCAGATCTGGTCAAGAATAAATGTTTTAAGGATATATTTTTTAGCTATTTTTCATCACATATAATACTTTTCCTAATTATTCTCCATGAAAAAGAGAGAGACGGATGTAGTTGTCACTCGATTATCTATATTTCTATCCTTTCAAATTAAATTATTTCAAAACATAAATCCTATATGAGGCATGTGATTTGTGTGTAATAGCAAAGATAAAAACATCCGGAAGAAAAAATCAAAATGCCGGCCGCTACTTTTTGGAGATATCAAAAGAGGGAAAAATTATCCCGACTGCGGTCGACTGACAAATACGTTTAGAGTTACGAACTCACCTTTATTCTCCGTTGTCATTCGGACATCAGTCGTTGTCCTTGGCGATGTTGCGGCTGTAGAAATTTTTGAAATTTATTTAAATATATAATTTCACTTACAACTTACGGGCATGATGCTTTCTATTATAATAGCAAATTAAAACACGTGGTTCCATGCCTTTTACCCAATAAGCTTTCATTACCCATGTTTCGATCTTCGAACTTTTCAATCTATATTCTAATTCAATGCAAACGGATGTATGCAGCTTGCTCAACCTATCAATAACTTACATACAGAATACAGACGAAGCAGACCCTTACAGCCTCAGACAAGGAGCAGAGAAAGGCTATGGCAGTCAAGATACTGGAGAAGATTCAGGCAACCCCAACTTTCCTTAACCTCCTTTGAACATCAGAGTAGATGCAGAGAAAGCTCAGATTTCTGAGAATTCAGTTGTCGCTCTGATGGTGAGTGGCAACGACCTCTACCTCAGAAGGGGTAAGGTTGGCCTCAGTGGCAAGACCATCCAAACGGTGATGGGAGCCGTGGATGACATTGGGCTTAAAACCCAAAAACGTGTCGTGGTTAGGTTTGGACCTCAGATAAAGCTCACTTCCATCTTGAAGGAAAAGTAAACTCGAAGACAAATATCTTCTAAGGGACCTCCAGACCAAATAGTAAGCCGCCAAACCCCTACACTCCCCTAATTGCACGGTATGGACTGCAATCTCAGCTAGAGGCATCATTGGACTATTGTTCTTCGATGAATCTGACGCAACTGTAAAAGTCACCAAAGAACGATATGTTGAGGTCCTCAAAACCTTCAATAGGAAGCTGCAGACCCTGTTTCCGTCGCTTATGGGAAGGTTCTGATTCCAGCAAGATCGAGCAAGCAAGCTCTCACAACTCAAACCTGTCCCGAGATTGGCTGAAAGAGATCTTTGGTGGCCGTGTGATCAGTCTCAGACCTGAGTTTGGGTGGGCACATAAACAGCCCAGACCTTAGCCCCCAGATTTCCTTCTCCAGGGCTACCTTAAAGACAGAGTGTACGCAGGGAGACCTAGAACCATCATGGAACTCAAGTAAGCCATCAGGGAGAATTTCAGAGCCATTTAGTGGGTTGGTTTGTAAGGACGACATGGAAAACTTTGTGCTGTGCCTCAAGAAATGCACAGAGCTAAATAGAGGTCATTTCGAACACGTGCTTTAGAATAAAGAAGAAAAGTACAGAGACTCTCATGTTTTGATATGACGTTTTTAAATACAATAAACTAGTTATTATCAAAGTTTCATTCAATTCTTGCAGAAAATTAACAAATGAGTCCTATCGAAAGTTGGGCTCGTTTTAGGGGGGTCATCCTGTACATTACGGCCAAAGGGACCGGGCCCCACCAACAAAATAAATAAAAAATTAAAAGTATTCAAGATAAATTCCATATCCAAAGTTGCTAATGAATGCAAAGCTTGCATTGGGCGTATAAAGGAAATATTTCTTCAAAGCCTCTTTCAAACGAATGCCAAAGGGCCCACAACTTCAGGCCCGTTTAAGCCTATATATTATCTCTTTCTTGAAGCAACTCACCGGCCGCTTCATATCATCTTTTTTACAATGTGACTCAATAGCTCAAAATATGGGACAGGCAAGTCTGGCCCGAGACAGCTGACGATGAGTCGGTGACTCGTTACGTTTATGGCTACGCACACCAATTAAACTTGATCATTAATCAAATAATTTCTTTTAATAACAGGATCAACTTGTTTGTTTCAAGTTTAAATGAAATTGGTGCGTTTTTACTATTTCACCTAAGCGTAAAAGTAAGCTCGAGACATTCTGTACTGCTCAGGTTCCGAGAATATGTGAGACACGTTGGAATTTTAAATCTAGAATAGTTTTTGCAATACGTGAAAACAGAAAACAAATAATTGAGTGGGATGAGAAAAGCATTTGTGAATATATTGTAAGATGAAGAAGCTCTCAGGAATTTTGAAATGGCTATTATCCACCTGCGTGAAAATGTGTCCGAATATTCCAATAACAGTGACCAAACAAAACCAATAACAGAAATTTTAACATCCCAGCAAAGAAAAATGCGTAAAAGAGAAACATCTCATCCTTATTTTTCTTATTTGGAATCGTGTGCGGAAGAAGCGTGCAATAAAATTATAGATGAATTAAAAGCAAACTTCCAAACTTCAGATATGTTTTATTCATTTACCATAGTAAATCTGGGGGATTTTAAACTCTACAGAAACTCTTTTCCTACCGATCATATTGAGACAATTTCTGCGAATTTTTCAATGCTTAATAAAAATAAATTAAAATGTGAATTATCCGTTTTCTATGCAAACGATACTTTCGCTAAAAGCCAAACATTAGTACCTTACTGAAATACATAAATGAAAACAGCTTTAATGAAACATTGTCTGAAGTATCAAAATTGCTCGAAATTGTCCTCGTGACACCAATTTCAACTGCTGATTCAGAATGAATTCTGATGCCTCAGCAAAATGAAGCAAATAAAGACCTTTCTACGAAATACATATCGCAAGATAAGTTGAACAGACTCGTATGCCTATCCATTCATAAGGAATATATCTAAGCGAAATCGGAGATTACAACAGCAGAAAATTAATACCTTTGCTCAGATGAAAAACGGAAGAGCTGATGACTTATACAAATAAATAAAGGTAAGTATGTGAGGTTTATTTAAACATTTGAATTATAGTACTTAAATAGCTAGGGAGCTTATATACAAAAATTGTTGGTAGCTTAACTAAGTAATAATATCCTTTCCTGGACCCACCCTCATTGATACCCACAAGCCGTCACTGTATATATATATATATATATATATATATATATATATATATATATATATATATATATATATATATATATATATATATATATATATATATATATATATTTATATATATATATATATATATATATATATATATATATATATATATATATATATATATATATATATATATATATATATATATATATATATATATATATATATATATATATATATATATATATATATATATATATATATATATATATATATATATATACATCGAGGGTGAGGGGTTATAAGCGAGGGGGAAGAGGTCTTATCAAACATTAATTTAATATTTTTAGGGGGATTGCATGAAATATATGGATGGTGATTGGCTCTAAAGAGAAGAGACCATATCTATAAATAGAAAGGTGTCGTACCTTTCCTTCTCAACGGCGAATTTTATAGAAAGTATCAAACTTTTCAGAAGTGTTCAAATGTATCACATTTAGATGGATAGGCCACAATAAAACCACGTTATCAATGTATATGTAAAGAATTAAGAGGCTATCAATGGATAAAGTCAAGAAATCTACTTCAAAAAATTCTTATGTAAATTTTCTGAAAATTTCTCTAATCAGAACTTGTGGCGATAGTATTTCACATTGATATTAACTCTAATCTTTAATGCTATGAGAAATGAGATTAATAATTAATGTGATTAATTATAATGCACATATGTCCCTTTATGTACACATATCCACATTTTATCATGTAATTAATTACGATAGTGCCAGGTCCATGTCAAATTGTTTCAAAACTGTTTCGAGAAATCCTTTAGAGGCAGTCTGCATAAAGTTCATGGATAACTTTAATATATCGTCGGGTCTCTTCTCTTTAGACCAAATTACCATGCATGTGATCCATGTCCAAATGAAACCAATTTTCACTGAATATTCCTCTCCTCACCCCACTCGGCTTCTTTTTTGGTATGACCTCTGACCACTCACCCTTATAAACCCACTCCGATGTTTCTGCACTGACTTTCTGAAAAGGTATTTGACCATAAGGAAGAAAGAGCTAGGAATCTGATTTTTTTTTTTACGTGTTGCTTTTTATGCCTTCATATAATATATATATATATATATATATATATATATATATATATATATATATATATATATATATAATCTTTTTTTCAGTTTAGTGCAACCATGATCAGTAGGGACATCGGTATATTGAAATTTGAATAAAAGTATTGAATAAACACTAGAGAGGGTATTTTAGCCACATTAGTTTATAACAAAGGTTGGCATAGAGAGTATTGAAGTTAATAGATGTTCAATGGGTTCGTCATAAAGGTTCAATGGGTTCAATTCCGTTCTCAAAAATGATAGATCCTTGTTTTCATGACTTTACACAATAAATGTGAGAAAGAATTTGGCGCTTCATCTCAACCTACCTCCTCTCCAAGTTGTCGTGGTTGGTTTCGGAGTTGACGCTGATGTCGTCGATGAATCACCTGGAGGAAGTTGACAAAGAATCTTGAAGATATTTTAAAATTTATTTATTTAAAAGAGGAAGAATCTTTGTTTTTTCACTATATTCTAACCTAAGCTGTTAAAGTTATAAAGTTAAAATTGTCTTGATCATAACCAGTTTTAAAAGAAATTTAAAATATATTTACTTTTAATTTAGTGCAACATTTAACGAAAATATCAATGAATAATTGTAAATTATATTTGCAAACAATTTTTGCAACCCTGTACACCTTATTTTCTTCGATCACACATCAGGTTTACGTTGTAATTTTGTCAAGAGTACTTTATAAACAACCTTAACGCATTCACTTAAACTACACAGACGGTCAAGTAAGCCATGCTCATAGCTCATTAGGCTTAGTTAACAACTGCTTATCTATATATTAAAAAGATGCACACTCATGAAATCATGAGTAAGTCAGTTGAACCTCGATGGTAAATTAAAGGAATTTCATGCCAGATATTTTTACAGCTTCTATATTAAATTCAAAATATTTTCATTCTTGAAACCATATTAATACTTATTTCAATATTTTCAATCGATGGTCCCCAATAAACCGAGGTTCATGCTTGACTAGGTCCAAGGAAACTACTACCATTATAATCGAAGTTAATATTTACATGGTTCAAGCAGACAATCCTTTTTCATGCGATAAAAAGATACGTGTAATATTAAAGGTTTAGTCTCCATGGTCATAAACAATTTTACCATGATAATTACAATACCTAATCGTATTTACCATTTAAGCAATTGCTCTCATCTTCCCCAATTATACAGTCTTCATCGCCATCGCATCTCCATCCTAAAGGAATACAGGTGGCATCCGAGCACTGATATTGTGTGAACGAGCAAACTGTAAATGAAGTAAACTTTCGCAAAACGATCCGGAATAATCTACCAAAAAATTGATCCACCGATAAAGATCAGAGAATTCATTATATTCCATCCAAAACTTGCAATAAAGTATACATTAGCGAAAGCAGCAGATTCTCCAAGAGAATGAAAGAACACAAAAGCGACATGTGCCGTGGGAGCCTCTCTTCTAGTTTATTTCTCCATATGTTAATTGAAAACCATTCAATTGACATTGATAATTTACGAATAATTTATACTTCTCACAATAATATACATAGGCATCTAATAGAATCAGTTCTTATAGAGAAAATTCCAAACTTTAATATTTCCGATGATCAATTCAACACTAATCCCTAGATAAGCAAGAGATTTGTCCTTCCTCTAGTCAAAAGTCCCGCTGCTCCATATCATCCCCCCTAATTACATTCCAACTTGTAAGTTTGTTTGCTCCTAAGTTAAGCATCACTGTATTCATTAGTTTACCAACGATTAAAGACGTCGGAGGTCTCTGTCTAAACCTGATTTCGCAATAAATAGATCCTAACACTGTGCTTTCTTTCCTGCATATATATATATATATATATATATATATATATATATATATATATATATATATATATATATATATATATATATGCCACCGTAGGTTTTATTCCAGCCAGCAAAGAATATTTATGTATTTGTGAATGCTTTCACTCCATCTTGTATGCACCTTCCGAAGAAATACGTAACGATTCATATACAAACGGTTCATAAATCGTAATGTCTGAATCAGTGAGAAATTTTGTAGATTAATGCAAGAGTAAACGTTTAAAGCTACATTGTAGCATTCATTTAGGAATCAATATTGCATTGGTTAGATTAATTGATAATCCCCAAAGCTATATAGCACTCTTCCAAAATTAGGAGGACGTCGAAGCAGTGAAGACTCAAAAGTCAGTGGACGTTCTGAAAAAGATCGGCCTAGCTCCCCAAATCCCTCCCCAAATACTAACACATACAAGCGTTATATGTAGACAGACATCTGGACCCATGAGTCGGGACTCATGACAATGAAGAGTTAAAAAGAGAAGCTGAAACCAACCACAGCTGGGCTTCAGTAATAGAAGGCATCAAATTTAAAGAACATACCCATGTCTCTGAAGTGGTATTTAGAGATACATGTATGGCGAAAAAAACAGTGAGACAGGACTGTTGGTTTTCAATGTGAGGATCACGCACGATCAAATAGAGTGGGAGGAGTTCACAGAGATTCAGATCTGCTTCAGATGCTACCGCATGCATGACCACCCCCACAAGAGCATGTAAACAAGAAACCGAAAAATGTTCTGAATGCCGTGCGGATGAGCATAATTGGAGGAGCTGCAATAGCGAACAGAACAGGTTCCTTAATTGTGGTGGAGACCACCGGCCCCTCGAAATGACATGTCCCTTCAAAAAAAGCATAATAAAAAAGAAAAAGACAAGAAGAAGAAAAACACACGCCCAGGTTGCAAAAGCATACACGGCAGAAACAACCATGGACAGTACTTTGCTACATGTCAAAAACGAAAGCTCAACGCAGATAATGGCCTGTATTTATTACGCCCACATTGCAAACTTATCAAGCCCAGAGACGTTCAAGACGGAACTGAATATGATGCTAAAAACAACGGAATGCCTCAAATATGGTTCCTGACAATCCTCCATCAGAAGAAGTTCTGAAAGTTAAACTTGTTGAACCCACCCAGGCTCAACTACCAACTCAAGCAGGAATAAACGCCTCCAACATCAGGGATCCAAGAATTGCTGCATTAGGAAGCGAGAAAGAATGCGGAAGCAAACAAGAAACAAGAAAAACAATATCATAATGCAGAGGAGATGGAAACAGAGACAGAACAGGCACAAAAAATAGGAAAAAAATCAAAACGTGAGGCCAGGAACTAAAAGAGGTCCAACAACCAACAGAGGAAATGATCCCCGACGTCTACCCCGAGAAAAAAACAACAAACAAATGCAAAAAGGATGAATCTCAAACTTTTCATAACAGGGAACACTCTCTATCTCAAGGAGCACCATGCTGAGAGCATCACCGAGAGAATCATAAACGATTATATTAAATGGCAATACGAAGAACAAATGCCAGAGAATCAGGTTGAAGAGTCCCTTTATCAAGGAAAAATTAAGTATACACCAGAAATGTTCAATAATATCTCTCAGAGTGAGTTCAATAAAAAGAGAAACGGTAAATGTAGAACACTTCCTCACCAAGCCACAGGATCAAAACAAGACAGAAGAGAAGACTAAAATGATACAAACCAAGTTAAAACAAAACAACAAACAAACAGAAGACACATACTACAAAAAATGGAAACATCAAATGGAAACCTAAAACTAATGCACATGAATGTAAATTTATGGACAAAAAAATGTTCCGAGTATGGGAACATAATTCAGAACCTTGATCCGGATATTATGTATTTTAATATCCAAATACAGCATCAACACGAAAAACAAAGACATGAAAATCTTCAGATACTAAATTGACACAACAAGTCATACAGATGAGGCCTTTGACGGTGCGGCGATAGCAATCCGAAATGGCCTCATGCACAAACTTGTAGCTCCATTAGATTAGTCATACGTAGCAATAGAGGTCCAACTACCATAGGCCCCTAACTATTGCTACTGGGTACCAACCGCCAAGAATGGAGTACATTCCTACCCACAACTTCTTGGGGCTGTTTGCCTATAAGAAAGCGGTGATGTTCACTGGAGACTTAAACGCAAAATGCAGGGCCGCTGAGTACACCAGCACCAACGCAGCGGGACGAAATCTGGAACTTCTACTGGAGTGAAATGTAGCAGTGCGCATTGGACCAGAGTTCCCTACCTATTACTCAGCGAGGGGTGCCACTAAGCCTGACATAGTCTTAAAAAGCTTAAGTTTTCCCTACAACTATCACATCGCCCCCAGACCCGTGATACCCAAGCATTAACGATAAAATACCGATAAAGGAAAGGAAATCGTATGCGCGAGAAGTCTGGGAGGCCTACCATGCCGTTTGCCAGAACTATGTTCCAGCAAGCCTAGAGGTAACTGCACCAGAAGAAGTTAATGAGGAATTAAGCCACATAAGAACAAAACTATTGGAGGCAGATAGGAACACTATCCCAAAGATAAAATATAAAACACTATCAGCTCCAAAATGGACACCGGAAATGATTGCTATTCGAGAAGAACATAGAAACTTAGTGGACGCAATCAACAGATATGGACCAAAGAGGGACCTCTATCAGATGTCGCGTGAAACCAAAGAACACCTCCACCAGCTGATTATACAGCAGCAAGCAGACATTTTGGACCGACTCATTGAAGAACTCGATAAGGAAATGAACCCCAGAACGTACTGTCAAACAGTGAAGAGATACATAGGAAAGCTAGCAGACAAAAGAACGAACATCAAGAATCTGGAAGGTGAAGTGATCACTGAACCAGAAGAGATAGAAGTAGAATTTAGAGAATTCTGTCAAACATATTTAAAATTTACCATGGAGAAGAAGAAAATTTTGACACAGAGTTCGGTAACGGGATAATAGACCAGTTAAACGAAGTAATAGAACGGACATATCCGTTTAATAACGCTACAGCGGAAAGACCCATGGTGGGCCTCAGGAAAAAGATCTCCCTACAGGAGTTAAACGAAACGCTAAAAACTTTTAAGGATTAACTAATATCATGAACGTGGCCCTCAATACGGAACACTTTTCCGATGCCTGGAAACTATCAAAAATGATATTCATTCTTATGTCGGGGAAGTCCCCAATCTCCGTAGTAGACTACCGCCTGATTTCTTTACACTCGAATTTGGAGGGAAAATTTTCGAAAAAATTATCGCCAACAGAGTGCAATCCTACCTGGATGCCAATAATCTGCACAACTTTCAACAACACAGATTTAGAAGGAAGAGAGGTACGGACACAGCAATGGCGATGATAACAGAGGAAGTCGCCCAAATAGAAAAAGAGAAGAAGTACCCTGATCTAATATTGAGGGAGGTTAGGAAAGCATTTGATAAAGTGTGGCGTCGAGGACTACAGTTTAAGATCCTCCAACTACGACTCAATCCGAGATTGGAGAAAATAACCTGTGGTTACGTCATGGACCAGAACTCCAACGGAAAGAGGCCGTCCCTCAGGAAGGGGAGGTGTTTGAGTCTACTGCTCTACTCGATGTTCACTAGAGACCTTCCTAGTCCTAGGGTAGAGAAATCTTTGTATATCCAGTTCGCCGACGACGTGTCACAGATTGTGGTTCCCCATATAAAAATGAAAGGACAATGGCAAGGAGGACGGCATATGAAATAGAGAATTAAAATATATACCAATTCCTCTGTAAAATCGCAAATAACATTGTAGAGGTATAATAAGAGTTTAGTATATATATATATATATATATATATATATATATATATATATATATATATCTAAGCAAATAATTCCTAAAGACATCTGACTTTTGCTTTGCCCCTTCGATTTTCTCTAGTAACATGGGAGAACGGGCAAAAGGGTAAATGTTACGAGACTGATTCCTGACCTCAGCTCAAAAGGCAGGCCCTTCGAGGGTACACTTATAAACAACCCATTCAAAAGTGCAAACTGCCGATCTCGTATTACCCTCTCTCCGAGTCCCCCCTCCCACCCTCATCCACCTCCGCGGGAGTAATTTGTGTTTATAACAGGTTGACCCGAGTAAACGTGGCTTTTTGTTCGTTCTAACGGAAGAGACAAGTAAGTCACCGGTTGAGAGATTTTTAGAGAAGGAAACAGAAAAATCACCGGTAGCAGGTTTTCTGCAAGTTAATGGGAACTTTGCAGTCCTTGTACGAAACCAGATCGTACCAAGGAAACTCGGCGCCGCTCGAGCCCCCAAGAGATTGAATATCAAGCTAGCCAGTGTGAGGACTCTAAATCTTACTCTATCTGAGTTGGAAAAACCACAACTAGATAGAAAAAAATAAAAAGAAGACAACGATTTTATCTCGTCCGGAAGCAAAGTGGAAGGGCTAAGTTTTAGCTTGAAGTCGCCGCTACCCAAGATTCCTCGTTACGTCACCCGTCAACTCGCCAGGAAAGTCGTCGAGCACCATCTAGTAAACAAACAACCAACTCCGATAAAAAATCTCCGAGGATAATCTAACTGGGCGTGAGTATTTAATCTCCATTACCTTATGTGAGTAAAGATTAATCCTGTTGTTTATGTCCCCGTGCATAATAATTAGTTTATTTGATGTCTGGCCAAGGACCACGATATTAACTTAAAATTGATCCCTCCCGCCGTAAAATTATATCTCGAATCGAGCTTCGAGAGCTCACCCAGTAAGCCCAATTTCTCTTTGTTCAAGTGTATTAGATTAGTAATTTTTTAATGCTATTAAGTGAGATGGTTCATGTTGATTAAAGTCTAATTTTTCAGTAAGAGTACCGTTTTAATTATCCTCGAACGAGTTAAAGTGGCAATAATTGATAAAATCAAGAAAGAAACCCCTTTTATGTATTCACTAGAATTAAAATAAAGATTAGCACTCTTAGAGCCCAATCCTCAAGCGATCACCGAGGCACGAACCTACGCCTCAATTTAAAGTTATTTGGTTTATTAAAAATAAATAAAACAAATAAATATATATATATATATATATATATATATATATATATATATATATATATATATATATAAATATATATATATATATATATATTTATATATATATATATATATATATATATATATATATATAATATATATATATATATATATATATATATATATATATATATATATATATATATATATATATATATATATTAGCTCGGCTAAACTATGACAAACATGAACAAGTTTACTATTATTCCAATCAAAAGAAATAAAATAGTACCAATTTATGTAGGGTTGAGAGATATCCATACAAGAGAGCAGGCACAGTGCTAGGCTTAAAAATAAATGCCAGGGGATATAGAGACCAAATAAATAGCATAATTGCACGTACGAGTCAGGATATCAGAGAATTATATCGATTAAGAAACCTAAGAAGAAGCAATAAAAAGAAAATATACTCTGCCTACATCAGACCAAAAATACGGTATCCGCCCATGCCACTAGCGACCATTCCAAAGACTCGGATGATTAAATTGCAAATAGTGCCAAATAAATCACTTTTAATAATAAACAACGCTAGGAGAAGAGACAGAAAACGCCAACAGACACTACACAAAGAAACCAACATCAGCGCTATAAACAAAGACCTAGGTACCAGGGCCCTCAATATTTGGCGGAAGGTGGAGAGGAACTCTGACCCAGATTTCATCAACAATCACTTCGGAATTCCCGACCTACTACGAAACCAGGCTTGGAAAAGGTTTTCCAGCAGCAGAAGAGCTGCGCGGCGCAACCAAGATCCAATCTCCACATAAAAATACCTGATAAACAACACATCCTAAAGATACAAAAAGAAAATCGACAAAGTAACAAAACACGCATAAAAAAGGCTTGAAAGCTACAATTTACAAAGATACAAATGATTTGTTTATACAAACTAATAGACATAGAATTTAATCAAATAGTATATATATATATAAAACTCAGACTAACACAAATGTTAGGAAAACTTTAAAGGCTTCAAAGCTAAAATAACAAAGATAAAAGAAGAACAAATACACTAGCAAAAAGACACAGACAGAGATACCCTTTCCCCAGGGGCCTAACTATCTTCTCTATCCTTTATTCCCAAATTTTTCATCACTAAACCCTTCTACTAACTAATTATTTCTCTATCTAGTTAGTTTCTCCACTTTTTCTGTCCAATGTCCAACTCAGCCCTGTTTCTTTGAAAATTGAGAAAAATCTTGGAAAAAAGTATTTTCATGGAGGGGGATAGCAAGATATCGGACATACATGCTATGTTGCGCGTAGGGTAGCACTGAAAAGCTTAAATCATATAAATCATATTCTGTAAATAAGGAAATCTTTGAAATAATTTGATATCAAATGACAACCGATATGTTTGAGTCAATTATTTGGATGCTGATATTTATAAGACCTTGAATGGGCAGTTTACGAATAGGCACACCGTATCTTAACGGGAATCAGAAGTTATATGCCAAGTCAGGCCATCATTTGCTTGGTTTCTCGACACCTCATAATCTCCAAATTTCAGAGTAGATTGTTAAGTTGGTAGTAAATTAAATTTCGAACATCCCTCAATTCTAATAGGCAAAAGAATGAGGTTTAATTTGCAGTTCTCTGACGTCGAGATCTTCTCCAATCGGCAACGTGACAAAGGAAAGAAAATATACCTACATATATATTTTGCCTTATTTATAAAAGTTAAAAAAAAATTGGGGGGTAAACATCGGTTGATAACGAATTGTAAGTGATGGATTCCAGTCATTTTCTCCAATAAAAATATTCGAAAAAGCTCTGGTCAGGGCTAAAGTGAACTTGAACGCGTTACCAGGGAAAGAATGAGAATAATGCAGGAAGATTCTAGGGACAGCGATTTTGAACAATTTCCTCCAAGTACTTTGTTTTTGTTTAATTTGTGTTAATAGAAAAAATAGAAAACAAATATTCTACTTCGGTGAGAGAGGATGAGGTTGTTGGAACAAAATTATAACAAGAAAAGAGCTAATCAATCTAAATCCTTTAGGTTTAATCTCAGGATGAGAGGCTGATATCTAATAGATGGCACACCGATATACCATTGTACAGATCTGCAACAGACCAATACTTCCATTGAAATCAGATCTGGTCAAGAATATATGTTGTAAGGATATATTTTTTAATTATTTTTTCATTTCATATAATACTTTTCCTAATTATTCTCCATGAAAAAGAGAGAGACGGATGTAGTTGTCACTTGATTATCTATATTTCCATCCTTTCAAATTAAATTATTTAAAAAGATAAATGTATATGAGGCATGTGATTTGTGTGTAATAACAGAGATAAAAACATCCGGAAGAAAAAAGTAAAATGCCGGACGCTGCCTTTTGGAGATATCAAAAGAGGGAAAAATTACGAGTATCCCGACTGCGGTCGACTGACAAATACGTTTAGAGTTACGAACTTACCTTTATTCTCTGTTGTCATTTGGACATCAGTCGTTGTCCTTGACGATGTTATGGCTGTAGAAATTCCTGAAATATATTTGACTATAAAATTTCACCTACAAACATATGTTCTATTATAAAATCAAATTAAAAATACGTGGTTTAATGTTCATTACCCCATTTCCTTTCATGCCACAGGTTTTGATATTTGACTTTTTCAATCTATATTCTAATTCAAATGTTAGTGGATGTATGTATATCGCCCTACCTATCAATAACTCACAGGCATTTAACTTTTTTCCTATTTCAGATTAATTTATTTAGGCTCATAATTATTATTGTACATTTAACTACTAATTATATTAAACGAAGGACTGCACGGTCTTATGTACATTAATTAACATTCCGAAATCAAATTATGTTGGCAACTTTTTCCATTTATGTTATTCATATGCTGATAGTGAGCTCTGCATAATGGCAATCCTTTCATTAAATCCCGAAAAACTGATGGTCTTGAGAACAATAAGTTTTTTCGTCGCTACAAAAATACGAAAAATAACCTTATTTAATTCGTGTTCAGTCTATTCTTTGTTATCATAGCTGGGGAGGAAAAATGAAAATCGTCCTTCTCTGGAAGAGCGGTTGAAATAGCTTCCCTATTTTGTCCGTATCTAAAAAACTCATTTTCTTCCTCAAACTTTTAATTATTCACGTATTATATTCTTCAGAATTTTACCGGGTTGCGATACTAGTTTTCCTTTCCTTGAACTATTAACTACATCCATTGCATATCACGTCGCAAGTGATTTTCCATTATATATATATATATATATATATATATATATATGCCTTGAGAGCAAATATCACCAGACTAAAATTAATGACACGGAAACCCAAAGAAGAAAAATCAAAACTGAGTACAATCAGTTTCATTTTTATTTGCAAACACTTTAGGAACTCGCCGTGAATGATCACAGAACCATTGAGGGGGAGGGGTTATAACCGAGAGGCAGAAGTCTTATCAAAGAAGAATCCGAGTGTGTGAAGGAGTCGAACGTTAAGTGAATAGTTTTAGTTAGGGGTGAAGGCATGGATTATATGCATCGTGATTTACTCTAACTAGAAGAGACCCTAACTAAATACTAGAGAAGGGTGCCGTCCTTTTCCTTCCTTGCGTGAATTTTATAGAAGTGACCAAACTATTCAAGAGTATTAAAAAATTAGCCACATTTGAATGGATTGGCCAAGAGCAAACCACATTATCATCAATATATCTGAACCAAATTTATTGTGAAGAGACAATTTTTCATTGCCATCAGAACTTGTGGCGATAGTATTTTACATTAATATTAACTCTAATCATTAATGCTATGAGAAATGAGATTAATAATTAATGTGATTAATTATAATGCACATATGTCCCTTTATGTACACATATCCACATTTTATCATGTAATTAATTAGGATAGTGCCAGGTCCATGTCAAATTGTTTCAATACTGTTTCGAGAAATCCTTTAGAGGCAGTCTGCATAAAGTTCATGGATAACTTTAATATATCGTCGGGTCTCTTCTCTTTAGACCAAATCACCATGCATGTGATCCATGTCCAAATGAAACCAATTTTCACTGAATATTCCTCTCCTCACCCCACTCGGCTTCTTTTTTGGTATGACCTCTGACCACTCACCCTTATAAACCCACTCCGATGTTTCTGCACTGACTTTCTGAAAACATATTTGAGAATAAGGAAGAAAGCGCCAGGAATCTGATTTTTGTCCCCTTACATCTTATTTTTTTGTCTTCATATACATATTTTTATCAGTTGAGTTCAACAACGACCTGCAGGACGTCGGTGTATTGAAATTTGTACAAAAATATCGATTAAACACCAACAAGAGCATCTCATCCCCATGTTTTCAGAAGAGAAGTTGGTATAGAGAGTAGTAAGTTTAAAGGATGTGGAAAATAGTGAGGGCACAGGACCTGCTTCAAAAATTTGGGGTCTAAGAAAATGGGAGGGAACGCAACTCTCCTATACGAGTGAGGGTTGGTCATAAAGCTTTAATGGCTCAATTCCGTTCTCAAAAATTATAGATCCTTGTTTTGATGACTTTACACAATAAATGTGAGAGAGAATTTGGCGCTTCATCTCAACCTACCTCCTCTCCAAGTTCTCGTGGTTGGTTTCGGAGTTGACGCTGATGTCGTCGATGAATCACCTGGAGGAAGTTGACAAAGAATCTTGAAGATATTTTAAAATTTATTTATTTAAAAGAGGAAGATTCTTTGTTTTGTCACTATATTCCTACCTAAGCTGTTAAAGTTATGAAGTTAAAATTGTCTTGATCATAACCAGTTTTACGAGGAATTTAATAAATATTTTGTATTTAGTGCAACATTTAAATCAATAAATAATTGCAAATTATATTCGCAAACAATTTTGCAGCCCTAACACCTAATTTTCTTCGATCACATATCAGTTAAATGTTGTAATTATGTCAAGGGGCATTTGTAAAGAACCTTAGCATATAGACTTCAACTACACAGTCGGACGAGCCATGCCGATGGCTCATTAGCCTTTTTAATAGAATGCCGATCAATATATTAAAAACAAAGTAAAATTATGCACACTGAGCAAGTCAGCAATATTTTTTTTAAACAAATCAGCCATAATAGAAAAGCAAGTAAGAGGAGAGATATTCGACTCGAAGAAAATATTAGTTCATTGACCGTCGGTGGAAAATCAAAACGAATTTTATGCCCAATATATTTCCAGCTTCTCTATTAAAGTCAAAATATTCCCCTTCTTCCAATCATTTTTAATATTTATTTGAATATTTTCAAAGATTGGTTTCCAAAAAATTTAAGGTTCCTGATTGAGTGGGTCGAGCAGAAGCAGGTACCTCTCAAATCAACGTTAATCTGTGAGATATTTACATGAAAAACTTACGCCAAATATTGAAGGTTTAGGCACAATGAGCAAAAACAAGTACTTTATGATAATTACAAGAACAAATCATATTTACCACTTGAACAATTGCTCTCATCTTCCCCACGCCAACAGTCTTCATCACCATCGCACCTCCAACCTAGAGGTATACAGGTAGCATCCGAGCACCGATATTGTGTGGACGAGCAAACTGTAGGAGAGGTAAACTTTCGGAAATATCCTAAACTTGAATGCACCTTTGGTTAAAATAACTTTCATTACAGAGCAAGTCCGATAGGTGGATATATATATATATATATATATATATATATATATATATATTGTTCCAGCCAGCAAAATATTTTTAAGTTTCTCTGAATACCTTCACTTCCTGAAATTTTAACCCCCTATATACAAAACGTCCTAACACGTATAGAGTATACACCTTCCAAATAAATACGTGGCTGTTCATATGCAATGCATACGGTTCATCAATCGTAATGTCTGAATCATCGGTAAAAAATGTTTAACTGTTCATTGTTGCATTTATTCACTCCTCTCAGGTTGAAAATTGAGAAAATCTTGGAAAAAAACCCATTTCATGACGAGGGGGAGGGTACCAAGAGATCGTACACGCTACGTTGGGCAGAGGGTAGCACTGCAAAGCTTGAATCATATACAACGGTTGGAATAAGAAAATATTTGAAGTGATTTGATATCAAATGAGGCTAGATGATATGTTTGGGTTAATTATCTGGATGCTGATATTTTATTGACCTTGAATGGTAGTTTACGAAATACCACTCCGCATCTTAACGGGAATCATGTAGGAATCAAATGTTATATATGTAAGTGAGCCATAAATGTGCTTAGTTTCCGGACAGTTCATATTCTACAAATACCCGTGTCAAAGGTAAAGTTGTTTACAAATTAAAATTTCCAACATCCCTAAATACTAAAAGCCAAACGAATGAAGTTTCATGTACAGTTCTATAATTTAGGGATCAGCTCCAATTGGCAACATATCAAAAGAAAGGAAATATAAGTTAACTACATATAAATTTTTCTACATTTATAAATGTGAAAAAAATATTTTATTAGCAAAACAAAATGGATCTATTTATCTCCAATATGACTGAAGCATTCCAATCATTTCTCCAAAATTTCTTCTTTAGTAATTACCTCTTAAATTATGTATTTGTTATTGGAGGAAATAGAGATACAAAGATAAAGAAAATAAAAAGAAAACAGAGAACTATAGACTAGTAAATTTATTTGTTCTTACCTGAATGTTATCAACTAGTGAGATCATTTGGACTCATTCAAAAAAGTTATGGGCATGGCCATTGTTAAGTAGAGCCCGTTCCCAGAAAAATAATGAGAATAATAAAAGGTGAGCTAAAGACAGCGGTTATGACTAATTTTCTCCCATCCTTTCTTATTTGTTTAATTTGTGTTAATAGAAATAATAGAACACAAATATGCTCTCTCAGCGAGAGGTTAGAATCTAACAGATGACACACCGATATGTCATTGTACAGACGCCCAAAACAGCAAGATTATCATCAGCTTCAGATGTGGTGAAGAATAAATATTGGACAGTTAGTTTAAGGATATCTTTTTTAATCATTTTAAATCCCATATAATAGTTTTTTTAATTATATTCTCCTTTGAAAAGAGAAAGTAGGATGTAGTTGTCACCCGATTATCATGATTTCTATCCTTTCAAGTAAAATTATTTCAAAACATAATGTATATGATGCATGTGATTTGTGTGCAATAGCAGAGATAAAAACATGCGGATGAGAAAAGCAAAATACCGGACGCTACTTTTTGGAGATCTCAGAAGAGGGAAAAATTATCCGGAATGCGGTCGACTGACAAATATGTTTAGAGTTACGAACTCACCTTTATTCTCTGTTGTCATTCGGACATCAGTCGTTGTCCTTGACGATGTTGTGGCTGTAGAAATTTCTGAAATATATTTAAGTATATAATTTCACATCCCAACATACGGGCGTGATATGTAATATTATAATATCAAATTAAAAACTCGACGTTTTTGCTCATTACTCAATAAGCTTTTATGACCCAGGTTTTAATCTTCAAACTTTTCAATCTATATTCTAATTCAAATTCAAATGGATGTATGTAGATCGCTCTACGTATCAATAACTTCTTTGTTTCTATTCCACATCAATTTATTTAAACTCATAATTACTACTTTACATTTAACTTTTTACATCAAACGTCAGCAATTGTCGATTTTTTGTACATTAAAATTAGCATTGATGACTTCTATGCTGTCCAGAATCAAAATCTGTTTGCAATTTTTCTTATTTCTTTTATTCATATGCTGACAATGAGTTCTGAATAATGGCAATCATTTCATTAAATCCCTAAAAACTGACGGTTTTGAGAACAATTTGTTTTTTCATCGCTACAAAAATACTGAAAAAACCTTAATTAATTG
The DNA here is from genome assembly GCA_963969495.1 of Ceratothoa steindachneri. Lineage (NCBI taxonomy): Eukaryota > Metazoa > Arthropoda > Malacostraca > Isopoda > Cymothoidae > Ceratothoa > Ceratothoa steindachneri. Next base: position 151,086,790 of record OZ018326.1, read on the forward strand.
GTGATCAGATTATTCTTTGGCATCGCACTTGGCGAGGAAAGAAAAATATTCTCCCCTAGTCGCATGACTGCCATATAAATTAAATGATTTGATGGAGCGATTAGCTGTATGAAATTAGGGTATATATATATATACATATATATATATATATATATATATATATATATATATATATATATATATATATATATATATATATATATACATAGAGAGAGAGAAAGAAAGAAAGAAAGAGAAAGTGAGAGTTAGATATATAAATAGATAGATAGCTAGATAGATGGCATACAAACAAATGCCACGTGAGTATCAATGACACGAAAGCACAATAGGATAAAAAAACCCTTCTAATTTCGAGTGTTTTCGTCTTTATTTTCAAAACCTTCATGACCTTACAGGGGAATGATTACACAGGCATCGAGGGGAAGGGTTATAAGCGAGGGGGCAGAGGTCTTATCAAACAAGAAGCCGAGAGAGCGGAGGAGAGCAACATTCATTCTTTTGGGGGGGGGGAGGGGCACCGCCCTTTTCCTCCTCAACGGTGGGACCAAACTATTCAGTCGTGTTAAAAATGTATTCACATTTGGATACATTGGCCGCAAAGGAACCGCGTCATCAAAGTATCGGAGCTAAATTAAGGCGGTGTCTCTGGATAAAGAAGTTTACTTCAAAGAACTCCATGTAAATGTTTGCTCGGACAAGGGTAAGACAATTTGTCATTGCTCTCCGAACTTCTGGCCATAATATTTTCCATCGGAAGTAAATTCAATGATTAATGCAAAGGGATTTGAGATGAATGAAATAAGGTGCGTGATTATAAAGCACAAAGGGACCTTTATGTTCACGTATCCATTGTTTCAAGCAATCATTTAGAGTGAGGCTGCATAACTTTCATCGATAACTTTAAAATAACGCCGTCTTTCTTCTCTTTAGGCCCAATCACCATTGATATAATCCATGCTCCCCCCCTACTTAAAATATTCATTTAATATTCCGCTCCTTCCCCTAATCAGCTTCTTGTTTGGTATGACCTCTGCCCCATTATACTTATAAACCCACCCGATGTGTCTACATTTTTTTTGGCACAGCTCAATCTGGCTACACTTACTAGATCAAAAGTAGCTATTATCTGGCTACACCCTAATACCAGGCTAGATTTTACAAAAATGCAAAATACAAATAAAAAAGATAAACCCCGCCCCAAAAGAATTAAGACAAAGAAACAAGAAATAAAACAGACAAAATAAGCTAACAACCAAGAAGAACAAGGAAGCATGCTCCGCCATTGGGAAGGGAGAAAACCTCTCCCCCAGTGCAAGAACATGCCTCCTTCAACAAAGAGAATCAAATAAAATGGAGGAGGCCAGAATCCTCTGAAAAGTCAAATAGTCTGCAAGTCTGTGAATACGAACAAGTCTCAAGTACAAGGGACAATCAGTTGGGACCACGCTCGTCCCGATACCGGGACAGGTAACGGGCGCGAAGATCACCCAGACTGGGACATTCAACAAAAATGTGTCTAACAGACTGGGGGACAACGCAGTCGTCGCAGTAAGGTGTGAGGAAACGTGTCATTAAATGTCGGTGCGTCCCGCCACTATGCCCACGTAGAGCGTTGTGAGAACATTATCTGGTTGCACCGACCTGATACCGTTCATGCTCAGGGCAAACAGTGTGACACTGAGGACACCATCTCCTTGTTCAATGGGAATCGACCCTCTCGCAAAAACTCTGAGATAAATATTGGGAGATTATCCATGATAGCATATCGCCATGTGGTACTATAGACCTTCTCCAGATCGATCCAAAAAGACCGTGACGTGATGCTATCTACGAAGGTGGCCTTCACTGTCCAAGAAAAAGGCTAGTCTAACATTTAAAAATTTCTCCATCAACTTGCACACGCAGGAAGTTAGAGGAATCGAGCTAGCAAGGTACCATTCGCAAGGAGTCTCGAGGTATACCCTTAGTCCAGATCCTGTTGAATAAATCTAGCAAAAAGTCCATGTATTGCTCACCTAGGTGTTGAAGCATATCATACAAGATATCGTCTGGACCAGGGAAGTGTCTGAGCACTAAACGAGAGCGGAACGCAACTTACTCAATGAAAACATGGCATTCAAAGGTTCTCCACCTCTGGAGGTGAAGTCCATACGGCGGCCTTCACCATATCACCACGTGCAATGAATGCTGGTGGAGCAACATCCCGGTATGAGAATGCGGAGAAAGCGGCCACGAAAGAATCTGCCACGGTTTCCGAGGTTACGATTCATTCTCATGGAGAAAGGGAGGAGGCTCTTGCGAAAACTTGCCCCGAATAATATTGACTCGCTTCCACACCTCTGCTAGAGGGGTTTTCCCGTTAAGTAGAGACACGTATGCCCGTCAGGAAGAGCACGTGTGTGCTTCGAAACCTAACTGAACCTAGACCAAGCTCGACGACATTTACCGAAGATTAAATCGTTCGGGTAGCGCTAATAGCGCATGTAGGCATGACGCTTCTGTTTGAGAGCTCTCTCATACTTGGTTGACCAAAATGGAAGCGGTTGGCGTGCAAAGCGGCCAGGCTTTCTAGGAATACTAGCTAAGTCCACAGCGATAAAATTACCGGAAAGAAACTTCTCGACTGGGAGACTGAAATCAGTCATTTCCTGAGATGCAGACCACCGCGCCCGTGCAAAGCACAACCATGGGGTCTCTCAGGTGGCAGCGGTCCAGAAAATGATATTTGAATCGGAAAGTTATCCATAACTTGGATGTCATCAGCTACCTACCATCTTAAATCAGGCACTGCATCCGTAGATCACAGGGATAGATTAAGACAGGTAAATAAGGAGATTCTCTAGCAGTGATGCGTACACTCATCCACATTTTAAGACACCCAATATCCTGCTCATCGATCAGGTTGGCAATGACCTAACCCCAGTATGTGATCGAGTAGTCTCACCAGAAGGGATTTCTACAATTGAAAAATAAGCTGTAGAAAAGAGCTAAGCAACGATGCCACGTTGTTTCGGAATGCCTCTACGTCTAAGACGGCTGACCGTGGAATGAACTCATAAATAACAGAATACCTCCTATATAGGAGCAGCTGCACTGCTACTGCCTGGAAGAAGGTATTTAAAACAAAGAGAAGAACTGAGACATCATGCCAACTGTAAATGGCCCATCATTCTGCCTCTCCCCCCATCTTCTAATGGTGGGGTAGCGAAACCCTTATACCCCGGGAGGATGGACATGGGGCACGCCCCCAGCATGGTCTCCTTTAAAAAAATAGCTAACAGGAGCGGGAGGAGACGAGCCTCTGCAGCTCCTCCCATTTGACCTGAAATTCGCGGGAAATCCATTGAAGCAAAATGCTCCCCAGGCCTAGCTTGTAGGAGATGCGGGAGCCCTCTTCGAAGATAGACCCTCAAAAAAAATGGCAGTAGACTTCCTGGAGCCGGATCCCAAGGCGCTGAAGGCGCTGTCGCCTTCAAAAACTTATCAGAGGAGGTAGGGCTCACAGCCGTTTCGCCTTATGTAAACGGTCACGCTGGAGGAAAGGAGGGATGTCTGGTTTTAACCAAGGCCGGGTGTGATCCCTATGTGTTGCCAGCTCTATCAGTGGAGATCTTGGGGTATGTAAAGCCAGCAGGAAGGCTATGAATGGGCGAGGAGACTTTCTTTTTATAAAATTGAGGCCTTTTTCTTAGGTAACGCCGGGCACACTAGGACAAAGTCCTTAGCCTGTCGATATGAGATTTAAACCTAAGCCTGAACGGCTAGGAATTTCTTCTCCATGAGATACGCACCACATTGCTTAAAAGAAGCGGTTTGCGGCCCTCCGCAATTGACACATTTGGCCTTACACATTTGGACTTATTGTAGGCGACCTTGGAGCAACTTTCACAGACTTCGGATAAACTCGACTCCGTACGTCTACAGGAGTGAATCGTATGGCCAAAGCAATAGTAGCACCTTCGCGGCAGCGGCACGAATCCTTTCACACGGATCTCTATGCGCCTGTGGTCACCCGCTATTGCTTTCTATTATCACCATAATCACAGAAACAAGAAAAAATGTACCTGATGGAAAGTAGATACTATGACCTTCTCCTAGAAGTGGGGAGGTTAAAAGAAAAGTTTCCATAGGATTAGAAATTTAGAGTATGATCATTTACACATAATCTGTCCCGGTCGGCGTTGATGGGCTTTGCCAACCAGGCCCGGTCTTCAGGCGAAATTGTCCTGTAGCCAGCTTACACATAATAAACGAAGGTGAGTAGAGTCTACAGTCCAGCACAGTCCGTACCTAATACTCGATTAGGGCTCATAAGAGGACGAAAGTGCTCCGGGCAGCCATAATCTCTGGATAGGAGAGCGAGTGTGAAAAGGGGTTGGATGGTATGCAATAAGGAAGAGTAGAGATAGGAGGGTCCACTAACAAGTAGGGTGGGTGATCCCTATGGCTACTGGACCAAACACTGTACAGGTGGAAAGACTTTTCCTGGTGCAAAGTGAGGGGAGAAAACACTGAATGGAGAGCCGTTAGGATGATAATAAATAATACTTATAATTGATAATATTAAATAATATGTTAATAACTTACAATAATTAATTCTAATCATAAGTATTATAAATACTAAAATTAAAGGATATAAAAATCATACTAAATAATAATCATTTATAATACTAAGAATGATAATAATAATAAGGCCAATAATAAATAACTAATAATAATAAAACTAATAAAAGGGTAAAGTAGTGATGAGTGAGGGCGTGGAGAAACCGCACCAACCACTTCTCCTGGCACCATCATAGTGTTCAGATCAACCCACTGACAACCCAGTGAGTGTCGGGGCTTCCCTAGTGTTCACTCAGGGCGGCAGGACGTGCAACTCCTGCGGGCACCAGGGATAACAGGCTACAAAGGGTAGCCCCCTGCGAGCGATGTCTCTACACTGATTCCTCGAAGGGATTTTTGACAATAAAGAACAAAGGGTTGGGAAGTTGAGTTTCCTTTTTTAATGTTTTTTTGTGTATAATTATATATATATATATATATATATATATATATATATATATATATATATATATATATATATATATATTCGGGTAAAAATCATCATAGTTAACACGTGAATAGGTATAAATATTTGGTTGTACCACGTAAGGAAAAAGAAAGTACTAGCTCCAATCAATCTTTATTTTTTCCTATGTGGTCCAACCAAATGTATATATATATATATATATATATATATATATATATATATATATATATATATATATATATATCTCTCAAAGTAGCGCGAGAGAATGATGAAAAGGAATCCATTAAACCACATTGAAAGAGAAAACGGAATAATTTTTCCTTGCAGTAATATTTTTTATTACCTTTTTTCGAAAAAATCCGTGCAGGGAAGCGATTCGAACCAGGCACACTGAGGAAGCGAGCACGGCTTTGATCACAGTTAAAAGTATGCCGTTAGTGCAAATGTATATCTGCCACGCATTTAACTATTCCTCATTTATTCTTTGAATTCCCAATTAATTTTCTATTTCTTTTATAGTCTCCATTTGAGCTTGCAAAAGTGTTCCTTAAAAACTATTCTATTCAGAGAATTTTTTGGTTCTCTGTGTAGCATTGTGTACTAACGGCATACTTTTAACTGTGATTAAAGCCGTGCTCGCTACCTCAGTGTGCATGGATCGAATCGCTTTTCTGCACGGATTTTTTCAGATTCAACATATGAATAAAATAGGATCCACAAATTAGAAATACTGTTAAAATACATAGAAATAGAGCTGGACTTTTTTTTTAATAGTGACAGGAAAAAAAGTGAATATAGGAATTAGAATTAGAAGGCTAGATAGTAAATGTTTTAACGATAATGCTTAAGATTTTTACATCATAGAAACATTGAAAACGGCTTTTCACATTCAACTTTAAATTTTATTTTGGGATGATGTTAATCTGTTTCAAATATAAATCAGAAGTGTCTAAATAGTTTAATGGCTATATTAAAATTACATTATCTATATACTAAAATCTATACCATAAGAACTAGTGTTTGGTTTAATATAGGTGAGTAGTGTGGTTTCAAAGTGTTTCATGAAGAGGTTACAAAGAAGAGGGGATAAATGTTTGCAAATACTAAGGCCGCATTTCTGTCCAAAAGAGGCCCAGTTCACTGTTGAATAAATTAGCGACACAAAATTTAATTAGTTTGATAATCTTTTTTTGAGGAATGGAAGGTTAAATGTGAGGTTATTTAATACATTCACTATAACTTGGAGGGATTCATCAATAGGGTCATTAGTAGAAGAATTTCTATATCGAAATTCTGTGAAACCTTGTCAAAAGCTTGGCGATCGTGTAAGAAAATTATACCTTCTCACCTTCATCCAATTGTTTTCATACATAATTCATAAATTCTCTTAAGTTTGTGAAACATGATCTACTTTTTCTAAATTCATGTGCATCTCTAGATGCACAAAAATATCCTTTTTAGCTAACTTCTCAATAAGTAAGTAAATAATAAAAGCTAAACTTACTGGTCTAAACTTATTCGGGTCATTTTTACTTCCCTTTTTAAATATGGGCACTAGTTTTGCTATTTCCAAATCATTAAGCAGTTCTCCAAATTCTAGCGATCTAGTATATATTTCCTCCAAATTTGCTGCAATGATTTACGCACTTTCTCCATAGAGGCCTTTCTAGTATTTAATTATATTATGTCCGTTTATGATTTCACTATCTACATTAATTGTATTTAACACATCCTCCCCTGAACTATAACTATCATAAGTAACATTGTTCAGATTCTCTTCTGCAAATACTGAATCAAAATGATAATTATTACCTCAACCCTTTCCTAACAGATTACTTCATAATCCTTGTATACTTATTAGGCCCTATATTATTTCTGCTGGATTTGATATTGATTTTATAATAGCTAAAGATAAAGAATGTTCTTGAATCCGTTTTGATGTTCTGTGCAAAGTAATTTCTGATATTATTTTGCCTTTCTTAATAATTATTATTTATCTCATTCCTAGTCCACCTATAATGCTTTAGATTAATAACACTACCTCTTTTACTTTTAAGCAATTTTCCAAGCTATCGCCTGATTAGAGCATAATGGCTTCCTCTATCTCTTCCTAATGGCCTTTATTGCAATACACTACTAATAAACTATGAATAATATATTCTTAAAGGTAGTTCCATCTCTTAAGTATTTTTACCACTAAACTTTACATCCCATTCCATCCTATTCCGCATGTTTCCAAGTTTATCATGATCCCCTCTAGAAAATTTGGACCCTTAGCAGTGTCAGTTGATGTTGTACCTTCCTCCATTCTTAAATTGAAACAGCTAATGTGATGATCTCTACTTTCCAATGCTTCCATCACAATCAGTTTCTAAACCTAATGATCATTTTTTAAGTGCAAAATCTATTATTTTGGCGCCCATTGTTGGCTCATTAACGAATTGATCAAAGAAATTGTTCTAATAACATTTAATAAATTTACAACCTATTCTCTCCCTTTCTTTTATATTTTCCGAGTCACAGAGCGTAAATTAAAGTCGCCAAGAATAGCTACATCTGTTTTACATCCTTTACGTATTTTCTTTATCATTTAATTCATTAATATCATCAGTCTGTGCAGGTTAATAACAAACAAACAAACAATTTTTTAACACCTACAAGGAGCCATAGAAGCTCATATTTCTAGGACTAAGAGCATTGGAATGAGACAACTCAGCCCTCAAATGCCTAAAATACCATTTTAGCCTGATTCAAATGCTTACCTTATAACTATCAACAAGTTTCCCTCGTCTTAAATTTCCCTTACTACTACTAATACCTAGTTTCCATTTGTCAAGACCTAATCGCTCGATCATAATCCTTCCTTAAAACATCAAACCCATCCCTACCTAAATACATTCTATCCATCGCATATATTTATCTATTTCCATAAAATCTATCACACATATCAACAAATATCAGACCTTTCCTTCACACATACGTCTTACATAATCCTTCAGCCCAATCGCACGAGAGATCAATCCCAACCCAACATTCTTACTCAGAAGCACACCTGAAACTACCTTTTCATTCTACTCACATAATTCACATGCACCCACTTTCTTAACATCAATTACTACTACATGTGTTAATCATAACTTCATCCATTGCACAGTCAGACACTTGTCCCTCCTGTATGTTAAAGATATCGCATACTCCAGCACTTTACAAACAAACCTTCAATCCTTTACACCTACTTGCACTTAACTTCATATCCAAATAGTAAAACCCTGAGTTAGGCACCATAAGCACTTCTCTCTCCATATTTCTAACTCCATTTACTTAATTATATCTCTCTCCTATTCACATTCACACTCTAATTCATACTCACACTCAAATTATCAATCACATCGGTTTCTTCACTTTCTTTATCAGAACAGTCGCCAGATGGGCTCCCTAAAAATATTCTGTCACTGAACTGAATATATTAGTCAAGTTAATAGGTTTAACATTCCTCTGTCTCACAAATCTAACATACGATTACCATTCAAAACTATTAACATTCACCCAAAAATCACTATCATCTGCATCTTTTACTCCTGAAGCAAACGTAGGACTACCCCCCCCCCCCCCGCCCTCTAGCTAATTTAGGATTCCTTCCCTCATTCATTGTCATATTCCACTCTCTATCACTCTGCTCCTCATCATTCTCACTTATATCAACATAAACTGTAAGTAATATCTTCCTGGCCAAATTCTCTCTGATGCATTCTTTAAATCACGCTTCTGAGCTCACTACCATGTAGTTGAGAATGAATTCTCATTCATTACCAACCATACGACACATTAATAAAATCTTGCTTTCGTCAAAATACCACAGGTATCACACGAAACATCAAATCCAGCTATATTAGCAATTTAAGTTAACACCCAAAGACCTGAAAATTAATTATTTGCGTTTATTTTAGTTAAAATCTATTTAAACCTCATGAACTAAGAAACTAGTCCGAGCCTTCCAAAAGTAAACAACGGCACCGACGGAAGTTACTATGAGCTACCTAATTTGTCTAAATACCACGTGAAATAAGTAAAATACAAATATACTAATAGTATTAGTTCCAGTATTTAATTTTTTAATTTAATTCTCTTTCACTCGCTCCACTTTTAAAAAAAAAACAACTAAAATGGCAATTTAGGCTAACGTCAACAAACGCAGTGCTGAATGTAAACAAAAGCGCTTTTACGACGGACTCACTGAAAACCCCAAGTATATTAAAATTCCCTTGCTTTTTTTTTAGCACAAAATTCGCTCTTAACCATGTTCCAACTTAAATATATCATAACATACAATATTTTTTTTTATATAACAAAATATTTAGAAAATAATCCGTATTATTAACATAGCGCTAGGAGACACTACCGAACATGCTTCCGAATGTTACCATCAGAGCAATTCAATCTAAATGCCAGAAGATGAATTCCCAAACAGAAAAAATCTGCTTTATTGATTATTTTTATAAGTTTAACAGTGAGTAACCCACCTTCAATCACTTCTGTCCTTGTAGATCTCGGTGTTGTTGATCTCGATGCCGGCGAAGATGAAGGCGTAGAACCTGGTTTAAATAAAAATGTATTGTCCTTATGGTAGAGAATAATTTCGATCTTCTATGAAATGAAGCTAAAAGTTTAGTTCTTTTAGACATGACCCGACAGAGGATATTATTATAACTAAACTTTGCTTCCTTCTGCCATCCCATCTTGCATGTTCCTTCAGCCCAATCGCACGAGAGATCAATCCCAACCCAACATTCTTGCTAAGAAGCACACCTGAAACATTACCTTTTTATTCTACTCACATAATTCACATGCACAAACTTTCCTAACATCAATTGTTAACTACATGCATGTGTCATCACAATTTCATCCCTTGCACAGTTGAACACTTGCCCGTCCTGCATGTTAAAGATATCGCATACTCCAGCACTTTGCAAACAAACCTTCAATCCTTTCCACCTACTTGCACTTAACTTTATATCCAAATAGTAAAACCCTGAGTTAAGCACCATAAGCACTTCACTCTCCACACCTCTAACTCCATTTCCTTAACTCTCTCTCTCCTATTCACATTCACACTCTAATTCATACTCACATTCAAATTATCAATCAAATCGGTTTTTTCACTTTCTCTATCAGAACAGTCGCCAGATGGGCTCCCTAAAAAAAAATCTATGTCATTGAACTGAATATATTAGTCAAGTTAATAGGTTTATCCTTCCTCTGTCTCACAGGGATACCCGAAAGGATTATTAAAAGGACATCTACAAAAGCGAAGCTCGTCGCCTCTTAAGATATGGGACGTAGTGGTATAAGATAATATCTAGGAGCAGATTCCTACAATGAGAGGACTCTAAAGGTCAAACTTTAAATCACTTGAGAACTGCTAATGTGAGGTAGTGAATCAAAAGCTCTGACTTATTTTCAATTAAAGTACAAATGCATAAAAGCAGTGTCTCTTTAGCACATGAAATTGTTCTGGTTGCTACTCAAAAGGTTAAAGGCCATATTATTTTCCTATATGATTTCTCCAAAGGAATTCACCACAATGGGGTGGTTAGGTATAACTTGAGCAACCATACTAAGGTTGACATCTGACAGGTACATGACCTAAAGGTTTCAACACACAGATGGATCTGGAGCTATCTATCTTACACATTTTTTTACTTCTCCTATCTTCCCTACCTTTTTACAGATCTCTCTTACAGGCGGTCTTTCGGAGATGACCTATGATGGTGGGATCGCAAAACCCTCATACACCTGGTTTTAGCAGAGGCTCGGTGTGAGCACTTTGTACGCCAGCTCTAACAAAGGAGCGCCCTGAATAAGTAGAACCAGATGAAATGTTCCAAATAGGCGCGAAAACGACCATGCTCGTAAGCCTGGTGAGATCAGGAGTAGAGAGTGCCTTTTTTTAAAGTTGAGGAATAAAATGTCACTTGCAGCGCCGGTTATGCCTCACTCAGGTCCTTAGCCTAGCCAAATAAGAGACAAACCTTAGCTTGAACAGCCAGGATTTCCGTTCCTGGTTCCTAGGCACCACAATGCCTTGAAGAAGCGAGTTACAGCTCTTCACAATTGAGACACTTTCCCTTTCAAGTATGCAGTCTTGTAAACACATACAAAGACCTCGAGTGAACCCGAGTTTACACGTATAAAGGAACGATTAATTTGGCCAAAGCAGTGTTAGTAGTAGCACCTCGGTGGCAGTGGTGTGAATTCATTCACGTGGTAGCAAAACCAACCGGCACGCACCGAGTCAGGGAGCCTTTTAATGGTCGAACGTGATGAAGAATGTAGGGGTGGGTCTCGAGATACCCTCCATGTTTTCTTATCACACTTTCGAATTTGACTGCTGCATGGTCAGCCAGATTTAAGGTGATGTTATCCATGTAGTCCACAATTTCCATCGCGTAGACCACTCATTTCCCAAATATCATGGTAGTGTGGTGTTACACTTACTGGCGTGCCACTAAGTATCTCAATAGCAGCAATCATGGCTGCTCCCTATAGATCTGACGCATTCGCCAGAAGGCTCCCATCCAAGAGATGGGACATCTTCGGCTCTCTACCCATCTGGTTAGCTAATGCTCCACTCTGATCGACCATGTTGCCCTTAGCAAACTGCCATTGGTGGAGCAAAGAACCGGAAAGTGTTTGAAGTTAGCGGGCTCGAAAACCTCAAGTAGTCTCTCAATAAGAGAACTCAACATACTGTAATAGAGGCTCTGCTCAAACCAATAGCGACTTTGGTCTTGCTCTGGGATCCCCCTACCCCCGTTGTGGGCGTCTTCAGGCTGAACGCGCATATCTTGGCTTGATCAAGTGCGGAAACGTCAGGGGACCCTTTTCTCCCCCCCCCCCCGAGCCCCCGGTGACTAAGTTGAACCTTTACTCCTCTTCTTGCTTATTTTCTTTTGATGAAAGGAGCCCCTAGCCCTAATCAACCGCCCTCAGCAAAATTCTTCTTCTATACGGATGAGATCTTATCTGTCAGAGGGGAACTAACCAGAGGAGGAGATCCATCCTCTACTTGTGAGTCTTCGGGTGCCAGATCTTCATGAGGAGTAGCTTGCACAGGGGCGGTCTCAGTTTCAGTGTGTGGCACCGAACACGGGTTCGACCCCGTGAAAAATCTTGCCGTCTGAGGCTAAATCACATTCGAGTTATCTTCTTGCCGGCGAAAAGACCTCAATCGGGGGTGGGGGAAATGCAGTCACGCCAACCCCCGCAATGCCAAGATGCATGAATGCATGACTGCAGTGAGCATGACCCGTTGTTTTCTGCTTTCCCTTGCCTCTCAGGTTGGGTTAGACCTATACGGTCGGACTTAACAGGATCAGTCGAATTTTGGCAGCTTGCATACTCTCTTGGCACAGCTCCGATGAAGTAAAGGAGGGACTGCAATTTGTCTAAAGATAAGGTGGTCCATTGCCGAGTCCACAGAATGGGGTGAGGCGGAAACTCCCGCATTCGTAGGCCTAGGAGAGGAGTCAGCCTCCTTTCCACCGAATGTTGTTAGACTAACCCCTGATAGAGCACAGATGCGGGAAGCTGCCCGAGAGCAGCTCCAAAGATGACAAAGGTAAAACTCTTTTGCCACACGGCGATGGTGAGAGGGAAAACTCTCCACCGGTCAAATGGGTGACTTGTTTTTTTTTCCTCCTACCAGACACCTAGGTAGGTCGAGGCCGCGCTTGGAGGATGATCTCCATGCGCTTTTCCACTATTTTATGCTTTTAGTTGTCACCAATATCAGAATAACAAAAGAGAAAAGGGGCCTCATAGAAAGTGGATACTATGGGAGGTTAAGAGAAAATTCTCCATAGGAAAAGAAATTCCAGAATGTGATCATTTACACATAATCGGTCCAGCTCGGGCGTTGATGGACTTTGCCAACGCGGACAGCTATTTGAGCGAAATTGTCATGGAACTTTGACCATAGAGGATGCTGCAGGCTTAGCCACATTAAATGTGTACTGGAAGAAGGTGAGCAGAGTCGAAGGTCGAACACACCTCGTACCTAATACTCCCCCTAGCCAGCGGAGTTTCTGCCCTCGCAGCAGGGAGGGACCTCACGGTATACACTGTCACTCGATTAAGGCTCATAAGAGAACGTACGTGCCCCGGGCAGCCAGGTAAGAGGGTATGTAGTAAATAAAATAGAGATAGGCGAGTTCAAAAACAAGTGTGATCATCTTTCATTATCATACTATGTTGCTAGGTGATTAGTTCTAGGATGGCATGTAGTCCACCAAGTACTATGGCTACCTGACCAAACTCTAGGAAGGTGGAGACACTCTTGGTGCAAATTGCTGGGAAAAAACGTTTATTGGAGAGCCGTAATGATAATAATAAATAATACTTATATAAATAGTAGTATTAATAATAAATAATATTAATAACTTATAATAATAATTAATATTAATAACTTATATGACTAATAATTAATATATATCAAAATTAATAATCATAATAGATAATAATAATAATGATGATAAATAAAAATAGTATATCATAATAAATACTATTACTAATAAAAAAATCATACTTAATAATAATAAATAATAATAAGAATGATAATAACAATATTAATGGAAATAATAATAACTAATAATATACTAATAAAAAGTTAAAGTAGTGCCGAGGGTGGGCGAGGGAAAAGCGCCCCAGGAGCTTTCCTAAGCCCCATCATAGAGTTCAAGTCAACCCAGAGCCTCCCTAATTTCCACTCAGCCCGGAAGGACATGCCCCTCCTCCGAATACCAAGGTACCCATCCAGAAAGTGGGTACCCTCCCTAACTTTCTGAATGGAGGTCGCTATCTACTCCGAGAGCCTAAAACCCGATGGCTAATGAAGATACTAGCTGCGGGATGTGGTGGATTGTCGACTATCCTCAATCCTTCAAGTTAGCTCATGGGCTGGCTACGCCTGTCCCCTAAGTTTGGAGCTAAAGCGAAAAGACAAAGCCGCCATAATGGCGGGTCGAAATCCCAAGGCTTATCTTAGCTCACATCGGCAGGCTGATTATATGCAAAAGATCAGATTTTCGATGTTTATAACCCTATGGGAGCTTTTCTCTTCACCTCAAAAGGCATTGAGAGGTCATAGTATATACTTTTACTCTGTATTTTTCTTTTTTAGAACTATCTTGGCCACAAATGAAGGGAAAATAGTAGAGCGTTTGCAATCTAAAAGAGATTCACCTCAAAACGTGGCTTTTTACCATATTCTGAGCTGCCCTTGGGTAACTTAACCAAGAAAAGGAGGTGAGACCCCACCTATTATTTTGCAGGTGCCCCCACCAAGTCTCATACAGCGGATAAATTACATGGTAAATTCTCATTGTATAAAACCAACCGTGTAAATTGCGGCGAGCTACATTCTCTTTCCACAAAGCAATGTGGCTCGTATCTTTTTGAGAAATAGGTTTTGGGAGTTCAGGTTGCATATAGAATCTCTTTTCGAGAGGCCAAGGAATTTATCTTGCCGGGCTCTGTGAGAGCTGGGAATTCATGCGCCTCCCAGTCGAAGAAATCATCGTCTACTCCTGGTCTCTCGAGGTTACGAGCTGGTTAACCGGCGCCACATTGAGAACCGTTCTGCGGGTTTTACCTATCCTGGGCAACACTCTAGTAGAGCTGGCGGTAACATGTGTTCAAGGCCAACCCCGGTTAAAATCGAGCGTCACCCCCATGCGACCCAAACCCATTCGCAAAAGGCAAAGCGTCCACACGCCTATACCTAGCTCTTAGACTCACTGGAGGAAAATTCCCTGGAAAGTGGTCGTGATACCATCATTGGCCTCCTAAGACTGCCCCCAAAAGGAGGGTATCAACAAGGGTGATTCGGCCAAGGCTGGACGTGGCATTTTGGAATGACTTGGACCTCCAACGGACGGGGACCCCCGACCACAAATTTGCACTACCCGACAAAGTTTTCTACGCAGGAAGAGGACAAGGCTCGTACGCCGAGTCATTCCTACCCTAGTAAGCCTTCAAATGGATAAGCACCTTCGGCTTCTTCTACGGACAACAGGCCAGGGATTAATCCCTTCGAGAATGTTTCAGCCATTTCCGCGAGGGTCTTTACGTTATAGAGGGCCTCCCGACTTTCCTTCGAGCTAGGGCTGGAGGGCATTTTCCTCCAGTGTAATTGTGGTGGACTCCTGGTTTACCGGCAGAGGCTAGTCTCTTCCGGATCCCATTTAATTATTTGCCTCCTGCTTAATCCCCCGGGGTATAAGAGTTTTGCAGCTCCAACATCACAGGATGGGCGATAAACGGGTGAATGTGCGATTTACACACAAAATGATGTATATGTTCTCCTTCTGGCTTATATGACTCCTTTTAGGCAGTGTCAGTGCAGCTAGACATGGCTACGAGGTATACTTTTATTTTGGCGTTTATTCTCTCGTCAGCCGACTTCGATGCGGCGGTCTTCCACCGGACCGCAGGACGATTGAAAAGTCCTTGCCGGCCTAATTGAAGAGCTGGAGATCGGTGCCGTAAATGTGGACGAATTCACACTTAATTATCCGAAAGAAGTTTTATTTTCTTGTCAAATATTTTTCTCTTTGATATATTATCTCAGTAACTCTGGACGCACAGCATAATTTTGTTTGAGAAATGGATGATGACCTTCATAGAATGGATCACTTTCCCATACATATATCATTATCTAGCCTGATGCCAACCGAAAAACCGCTAAGGGTTTTTTAAATTGCTTTCATCAATAAATATGCAATTGATTGCTTCTTTAAAATTAAAGATCAAACACCTAAGGGCTACATACTGATGTTGCTTTCCTTTACTCACCCCCATGCTGTCCCTTGCTAAATAACTTGGAAGCACCCTACGCACTTTACAGGCACACTTTTACTCTCATGTGCCTACCAACTTAAAGACTGGAAAGTTATTGAGCAAGATGTCATCCCAAATACGAGAACACTCAATAAAATGTCAAATCATTCCATATCTGGACGATTTCCCGATTTTGGCATCGAATTCTGATATATATTAAAATGCTGATGCCCCAACTAAATTCTGATTCATTTCAACTTCTTACAAGCTCTTTTAACTAATTTACAATGAAAAAGGATTTCCCCTTAAGTTTTCTTACCACTCTATATTAATGACAGATATCGCAGAGGAAAGGTACGTTTGTCATACTTACTTTTTTGTATGTTCTTCCAAATTTTAAATTTGATTTTTATACTTATATTTGGTATTTTGGTGATCTCTTTTCATTTTCTTTGATTTTCAATTTGAATAAACTGCTTAAATCTAACGCCAATTTTCATTCCAATTTTTGTCATGACGTGCTGACCCAGCCTCGTAATTGGTTATATATATATATATATATATATATATATATATATATATATATATATATATATATTTACCTTACAAGCAGTGATGGGATTCAATAATTTTAAGAACAGATTCTTTCATTGCAGGTCTCACTAACAACAGGTTATCTTACTATCTATATCTAGCAGCAAACCATGCTACAGTCTATCAATTGAAACTATTAATTTTAGGTCTTTTCCCAACTTTAAGAAGATTGACAACCCCTCATTTAAGTTAACAACCGGTTGTCTTGTTTTTATGAAATTCCAAGAACAGGTTCTTACAAACACGTCCAAACCGGCTGAATCTCATTACTGCTTACATGTATCCAGATGATCCTAATATCCAAGGGATGTGTATAAGTGGATTAAAATAAAGTGCACTATTTTGAAATGAACAAACCAAACTTCAAGTGAAATATTTAAAATGAAATTATTTAAATTAGAAAGGGGAAAAGTATTCGTGAATATGTATTATTTAATTCCATAAGCATGTATATGTTTTTTAATTTTTTTATGACATGTGTTTTGCATGTTTGTGTCGGTATCTTTACCCATTCATTTTTTCATATGGTAATTAAATTAGGTGACTGGCTAGGTCACTCCAGCACCCTCACATTATTCTGAACAAATCAATCTCGAGTCAGTTTGCCAGTTTGCTTTGGTTCATTACATTGGAAGAACCAGTCAACTCCAAGTTTTAACTGTTGGACAAAGGTTAGAAACATTTCTTTCAAAATTATACGATTTTGAGCTGCATTCATTGATTGTGCCATCTACGAGGGGCGGTCAATAGGTTTTGGGAATCGGTAGGGCAAAACAAAAGAAGGGGGATGGCTGTTTGTAGGGGTGTTAGGACAAGTTATGTCAAGTCAGGACCTGCAGCCGCACGCTCTTGCCTCGTCTATTTAAGAAACAGTAACTGATCGCAGATCGTCAGTCACAATTTTTTTAGCAATGAAGAAGGTTGAGCACCGCGCAGTGATCAAATTTTTACCAAGAAATGCAATAATGCAAAAGATATCCATGAACGCATGGTTGCAGTGTACACCGACACCGCCCCTTCCTATGCAACCTTTGCTCGCGGAAATAGAGAGTTCCGCAATGGTCGTGAGTCTCTTGAAGATGACCCCCATCCAGGACTTCCGCCAGACGTGACTAACGAGGACAATGTGGCCCGTGTCGAGAGGATGATCTTCGAAAATCGACGAGTGAAGGTCGAAGAAAACGAGCGAGAACTTGGAATATCACATGGAAGTGTTATCAACATCATCCACGACAATTTGGCCATGACCAAGGTCTCTGGCCGTTGGGTCCCTAGAAACCTCACGCCCCATGATCAACTTCAACGTCGTCTAAGTCCACAAGGCCAGAGTTGCACAAGCTTCCCTGCGCGAGTGTGGATTCGAGGAGCTCAACCATCCCCCCTACAGTCCAGATCTGGCCCCTAGCGACTACTTTTTATTCCGTCAGTTCAAGGCTGCACTACGTGGATACCGGTTTAGGGACGATGAAGATGACCAGCTCGCCGTCCAGGAGTGGATTAAAAAGCAGTCGGGGAAGATTTCTGGTTGTCGGGAATTCGAAGCCTCAGGAACAACTGGCGCAAGTGCATTCAAGTCGAGGGTAGTTATATTGAAAAATAATAAAACACTTTTTGTCATACCTCGTTTCCTTATATCCGATTTGCAAAACTTATTGACCGCCCCTCATATTGCATGAAGTGCCCGAGTAACATAAACACTCCTATAACAATGATGCTCCCCCGGACGAATTTTACGTAGGGACGGTGTGTTTGGATCATAAAAATTTTTATTTTTCCCCCATACATAAAGAGTTGAATTCCTTCGAAACAATTTAATTTTTGTTTCACTTGACCATAACACACTACTCTAGAATTTTTTAGGTTTTTCCATATTCTTACGGGGAAAATTTAGGGTCGCATCTCTCTATTGTTTGCTTTTATAATTGAGTAGTAGTGTTTTTACTTGCGGCAAAGCGCCAGGTCAAGCCGTCGCTTTTTTAAAAGGAATAAAGTTCAATTGTACCCATTTAGAGCCACGAAGTGACTCATATGACCATGGAACATATGGTTATTTACCCTGAAGATTTCAAATCTGCCATCGGATTTGGCACTGGGTGGCGTCATCTAGTGCCAGAAGCCTCATTAATGCAATAACTATGTATCATCTTATCACAAAACCCCGCAGGTCATTGGAGGGACTTTCCCCTTTGTTCGTGGTTGTCGAGATTTCAGAGTATTGTGGCGCAGTTCCTTACTGATTGTTCGTTTCTATACCGAAGTCCCTGTACAAGCAGTTTCCCTTATCCCCTTACGTTTCGTCATAGAGTTCGCCTTAACTCTTCTAATAATCATTCTCGAAACTCTGGTTGAGGTTTTTCATAAAAGGACAGTTCTAGGAGTATTTGGTACAACAACACTCTTTTTTTCTATTACAAATTATGAGAAAAAATGGGTCTAAACGGAATATTTATCCTCTTGGATATATCTCAGTAACTAGAGACCTTAATGGAAAAGTCAACCATTTCACTCTTACATTCAATCGAGGGCTCCTTCCTTTTCTTTTTACGTTCTTAACGACATAACTTGTTGAAAACATTAGTGGAACATTGTGAACATAAGAAAAAGAGGATTTGTCCTAAAAGATCGTAATTACTATTTTAATATATAATAGTTCATATCTACGAATACCTATTTCCTTACCATATTGGAATAATTTAAGGTTGTAAGGTTACTAATAAACATTATTCATTTAGGCAGCATAACCTAGCGGTAAACGATTGGATAGATTTATAAGAACCGCTCCTGCATTTTTAAAACAAGAAAATGAATCCGAAAAGGGCTAATCAATAGCATATATGAGGCAGCTCTGTTCCCATCGGACAAATGAGTCCCACCTAGCATCCTCATCTATAGATCTATCCTATCTATTCTAAAAACTCTGCAGGGAGGACACTTCTATCACATGAGTAGTGAGCCTATTCCATCCATCTACCACTCGATTTGTAAACCAATTTCTACCACTCTCTCTCTCTCTCTCTCTCTCTCTCTCTCTTTCGCAAACATAATCCCGGTACCGGGATGAGTGGGGTCACTACCACCTTTCCCTCGTACTCGGAACGAGTGTGTGCACATTTACTGGTGGACTTTTTTTTCATATGGGGGGAGGCCAGCCTTCTCCCTTTTATTTAACTAGTTTTTTTGTTGTTGTTTTTTTTTTGGGGGGGGGGGTTCTTTATAGGTCGCACGTTCCTGCACCGGGGTTTGTTTGTTTTTTTGTGTTGTAGGATCTTATTTTAAAATAGCCTTGTACTAGGTAGTTTTTAATACGGCTACTAATGCCCAAGTAGGCAGCCGCCAGATGAGCTCTTAAAAAAAATAGAAATCGCGCAAACATAAACTTGTCCAGCTTAAAACCATTGCTGCGTGTCCTATCCTGTTCACTAAAATTTAGGACTTTACCTATATCTGCCTTATTATAACCTTTGACCCATTTAACGACTTTAATCAAGTCCCCCTCGAACTCTTCTCTTTTCTATCGTATGTAGGTTTAGTCTCCTATTTATCTTACCATAATGTAAGTTCCTCAAACTAGGAATCATCTTAGTCATCCTTCTTTCCACAGACTCCAGCAAACCAATATCCATCCTATAATTTGGTGACCCAAATTACACCGCATTTTCAAGATGAGGCCTAACTAATGCCAGGAAGAGTTTTAGAATGACATCAGCACTCCTATTACTTACACTCCTCCAAATAAACCTCAATACCCTATTCGCTCTATTCTTAGCACTTCGTCACTCTCTTTATGTCCGAGGTCGGAATTTACCACGACACTTACATAAGTCTCTTTCACATTCTAACCTTCCTAAAACTCTCCCATTTAGTGGGTTAAACCTATCTATACAAGGTAGACTACACTTGTTCATATTAAATTTCACTTGTCATTGCTCTTCCCATTGGAATAGTATAGTCAATTCATTTTGTAATACTTCAGCATCAAACTAAGGGCTTATAATCCTACCTAATTTAGTATCATTGGCAAACTTGCTCAGCTCGCTACTAATTCTTAATTCAAGATAATTAATATAAACAAAAAACAACAATGGCCCCTACACCGGCCCGTGAAGAACCCCTCTGGTAATATCCCCTCACTCAGGTTTAATCTTATCTAGTTGCTGTCTGGCACTAAGGTAGGACAAAATCCACTTAAAAATACCTTCATCGATCCAATGCACTTTAACTTTATGCAAAACTCGTAAGTGTGGAACCCTCTCAAAAGACTTAGTAAAAGCTTAATAAACGATATCGTAACTCTCATCTCATCAGCAGCATTGTCCCCCTTTCTATAAAAAGAGAGTAACTTAGTCAAGCACGATTTACCCCAAGTAAAGCCTTGTTAAAATTCATTAATCAACTTATGTTTATTCAAGTGATCTCTAATACATTTCACTATTACAAATTCCACCATTTTCTTCACCACTGATGTCGAACTCACTGGTTGGTAATTGAATATAATTGTTTTACCCCTCTTTTAAAATATAGGTATCACATTAGCTTTCTTCCATGCCGTTAATATAATGCTAGTCTCTATTTCTTTTCTAAAGAGGCATTCTAGGGGCTCACTTAACACATCTTTACATTTTTTCAAAATCCTAGGGAAAATCTCATCAGGGCCTGGTGCTTTATTAAATTCATTCTATTTCTTTTGAGGCTATCTCCTGTGTAATTAAATTCCCCTTTAATTTCTCATCATCATTACTCCTGAAGTTCAAGGTGTTCCCTTAGGTACAATTAGAATTTCCTAGAATGTAAATACTGAAAGAAAGTACTTATTCAACATCCTAGCCATTGCATCACTATCACTCATTAACTCTTCATCTGTATTATTACATGGGACTATCTAATCTCTAGTCTTAGTGCTTTATAATTAAAAGAGTCTTTAAGGATCTTTCTCTGCCCTATTTTCCACTTTAATTTAATAATTTCTCTTAGCTACCATAATGATCTCTTTAATGTACTGAGTCAGCTCATTGTAACTATGCCTTAATTAACCCTCACTGTTTTTTAATTTCCCTATAAACGCCGCCTTTTAATGTTAATATATTGCTTAATTGACATCACATTTCTTGAACTCTGCTCACTCGCTCGTACCCAAACAACCGTCTCCAGGTATCTCAGCCCAATATAGCTACTTTTCTAAATTCTGGGATTTTAACCTTATTTATTTAACTAAGAACCACGTTCCATTTTCACTTAATTCTAATTGCGCAATGGTTTCTTTTCCTAAATTTCCGCCCCAATCTCTGTATGGCTAATACTCTATTCCTTATTTGTTATAGCTAAATCCAATATATAATATTATCAGCCAAGGTGGGTTGGCTTATAACCTAAGAAAATTATCTTGCACCATATTCAAAGATCTATCAGGTTCCTGATTACGTACAAAAGCTTACCAGTCTATATTTCTGCAATTAAAATTACCCATTACGCACACGCTTACTTCTAAGTGCACGTTCTCTCTCTTACCATAAAAGAAAAGACGTTCCCTTACTAAAATTTGGTGGTTCATATAGTAATCCTATGACAAGTTTATCCTTCCCCTCTTTAACGTTCAGCTATCATGACTCTGTGTTTGTACGTTTTAATTATACTGTTTTCATTACACGATAGAATATCTCTATAAATAATCACCCCTCCTTTCCTCTTATTCTTATTTTGATGAAACATTATAACCCTCAATATGGACCTCGGGCCTTACATTCTTGTCTGCCAAATAAAGCCATGACTCTGTTATCGCAATAAAATAAAAATCCTCTACACTCGCCCTCTTAACAAATCCATTTTATTCCTCATCCTCCTACTATTTGTGTAGTATATTTCCAATGAGATGCTCTTTATGTTCTTATCATTTATACACTCTACCTTTCTTACTGTTCTGCTCATTTCCACGCCTGTTAGTTACTTGAATCCCCTCACCCTTACCTGCCTCCTCCTACTTACTCTGACAACCTATATTCCCTTCGACAGTCACTTATTACTTTCACACTCTTGTGATTCAACGGCAACCAATTCATTCAATACAAATCCCCCCCTTCCAAAAATTCACTCCATATATACAAAAACACTAGTTCCATACTATCACACAATAATCTCACTCTTTCAATTTACCCAACTGCGCGCGACATCAACTCACTGCCTACTCTAAGCATAGGTAAAATTCCTGACATTACACACCTCCTACTATTATCCGGAAACTTTTCTAACAAATGCCTATATCTAGATACTAGCATATGTGGGCGTGATAATGAAAAAAATGTATCACGATAACCGATAAATCGATAACAATAACCTTATCGGCGATAACCGATAATCGATAACTGGCGAAACATTTATCGCCCGATAAGGTAATAAGCGATAAATCGATAAATCCAAAATTATAATACAATATTGATTATTGACTATATATAGCGTTATTTTATAATACAATAATAAGAATATTTGAATACTGTTTCTTAGTTTCTTACCTGGTGAGGCTTTCCCTTATCTCCTCATAGGTTAAACCAAACTGGAACCAAAAACTGAAATTATCGATTATCGGTAGTTTGGAACCAAAAGTTTTGGCGATACCGATAAATCGATAACGTGGGGGTGGGGGGAAATATCGGATAACCGATAACCCAATATCGTTATCGCGATAATTTATCGCGATAACGCCCACCTATGGATACTAGCTCATCCAACCTAGTATTCCCTACCTTACATATAAAACAATAACTGCATTCCTTTCAGCTCCACCACCTATCCTTTCAATTCTCTTACTCACATCTACTACATGTGCACCTGACAAACAAACTCTCTTGCGCTTATTCTCACAAAATAAATCCTGTGTAAATACCTTAACTGTGAATCACCCAGCTCAATGTTTTTTTATGGGGGGAAGCCCATCTGGCGACTGCCTGCTTGGGCATAAGTCGCCGTACACGACACAGCCTAATACTCGGCTATATTAAGAAACAAATAACAATATGTAAATGACGCTAAAAAGGACAAGGGCTAAAAAAGATAATAACAACAAGAAAACAAAGCAAAAAATCAAGAAGGAGGCACGCTCCGGCTTCGGGGATAGCCTCCCCACCCTCACCCCCCCACTGGGCACCCACCAAAAGCACTTCAGGCACTACGTCTCCTTCACATGCACCTATAACCGCCTTCTCCTTCTCCTAGGTCTTCATATTTGGCCACCTAAATTTTGCAGTAGCTACTCGTGACAGAGATGGATCGAACCTATTAAATTTCATGGAGAAAAACTTTCTCACGCAGCTCCTTGAACAACCTACTCGTGGATGTAATATGCTAGTTATTGTCCTCATCTGCAATGAAGAACTTGTTAGAAACGTTAAAGTTTGTAAACCTATTTGAGAGAGTGATGACAATTCTATACGATTCAGAATTGTTAGTAGAGTATTTACCGACCGAAACTGCATAATGGTGTCCAAATTCAAGAGAGCGAATTTAGAAAATTTAGGCGGATATTACCAAATGTCTTTCCTACAAAAATCACATAAGAATGTAGTGTAGCCTTAATATGGGAAATATTTCTGACTTTAAAATTAAAGATCAGCAATGTGTACCAAGAGGTCAAAAGTGCGTACCTTCTCTGTGGCAGAAGTGGGGAAGCATTAAAGTCAATCAGCTAGTCAGAAGAAGGAATCTTGTGAACATGAAGTGGAGATCAGATCGAAGATTACCCTCGAGTGAGTGATTAAAATATTAATTCGCAAGGCAAAAAAAACTTGAATTTGAACTCTCCTTATATCAAAGAAACCCCCAAGGAGTTCTACCAGTACATTAAAAATAAAACTCCAGCAAAAGAATCAATTGGTCCCTCTAAGGATGCCAGTGGGAAATTATCTTCTGATCCTAAAGATCCAATGGAGATTCGGAATAACTATTTTGAAACAGTATTTATTGGTGAAGATTCCGAAACTATCCCAGTTGTCACCCTATTGGCTGACACGGAGTAAGTTACAACTCTAAGCAAGATATTGGTGAAGGTTGAAGATACAAGTGACTGCCTTAATAGAGTAAAAGTAAGAAAATCTCCAGGTTCAGACATGATTTATTTACGTCACTTAAGAGAACTAAAAGAAAAGATGGCAGAGCCTCTGGAAAATATATTCTATCAAAGAAGGCTTCGTTCCTGAGGACCTCAAACTTGAAAATAATACGCCCATCTTACAGAAAGCGAACAGCAATCACATATTAACTACATATACTATCGTGAACGACAACGTAGTTGAACATATAAATAGCCACAACCTTATCCGAAAAACGCAACATGGTTTTAAGAACTAGTCTGTCGGACCACCTTATTAGAGATCTATCATAAAATTATCAATGAGTACTATTCGAGTAGAAATATCGACTTGATCAATCTTGAATTTTAAAAGGAATTCGCTAAAGCTACACAAAAACATTAAGTGAAAATAATTGCTACGCACAGAATCGTTGGTCACATATTTGAGAGGATAAAAGCATTGCTAAGAAGAAGAAAACAGCAAAAATTCATCAGCAAATAGTAATCAGAGTGGCGATGATTTACTAACTGTGTACAAGAAGAGTATATACTGGGTCTATTCCTAGTATATATATATATATATATATATATATATATATATATATATATATGTGTGTGTGTGTGTGTGTCTGTGTGTGTGCGTGTGAGCACCTGCACGCCCAGACAGCCCCAAGGGAGCTGCAAGAATTTCGCGTGGTCAGATGACCCCGGCACTCTTATCAAGAATGGTCGGGCCACTCGTACCCAAGGAGCCGCCTCGAGAATGTGGCATGGCCGTGTGATCTGTGTTGGGTTTTCCTTCTCCCTCGTCGCATCACCTGATCGGCGCCAGGCATACGGCATCGAGGACTCTAGCGTGAGCCTGTGATTCTCGCCGAAAATATCCTCTCCCCCATGGCGC
Organism: Ceratothoa steindachneri; assembly: GCA_963969495.1. Taxonomy (NCBI): domain Eukaryota; kingdom Metazoa; phylum Arthropoda; class Malacostraca; order Isopoda; family Cymothoidae; genus Ceratothoa; species Ceratothoa steindachneri. The sequence continues at coordinate 151,112,206 of OZ018326.1, forward strand.
GCCAAGTCTAATGAGATCCCCGTTCCCCTTTGGTGGGCCTCTGGCGACCCGCTTCCACTGAGGCAGTATAAATACTTCGGGAAAAAGATTTAAGAAATTAGTACCATGCAGCTCCGTCTTGGTTAGCAGCCACGTACAGTCTTGTACGCCCTACTCCGCCCCTCAACATCTTCCAGCTACGAAGACGACGCGTCAACTCTCTAACTGGCATCGCTCGTACCTAAGGCCGAGTTCCCGCCCGACAGACTATAGACACGGACAGGCATCTATCACTCGGGTATCGACTTTGTTCTCGTCTTTAGTACTCCCTCGTTCATTACTCAGTGAGGTTAAAGAAGAAGGAATTTTGCAAGTGGAACTTTGCAGCGCCTCGCTTCTTCGTCCTCTCCAAAGCTTCCGTTCAATTAGGCTTTATGTGAGTCTCCCCATTACTTTTACTTTTCCCCTTTCCCTGGAAGCAATCACCGTACATCCTCTCTCGGACTCTCATCCACTTCGAGTCATTTGCACCCCCTTCCCATTTGGTACTCCGCGTCTCATCTTATTTATTGTCAGTTATTTACTTTTGTTAATAATATTTTCTTTGTATATAGTTAAGTTATTTTTCTACAATCAGTTTCTCTTAACCAATAAATTCTAGAAATTGATTATTTAAGCCAACTGCACTTAATTTTGATTAATTAACCGGCGTACATACTGGAGTTGATACCGCCCCTCCCCCCTCATTTCTGGCGTGCTCCCTTCCCGCGTAACCGCAGAGTCAATCCTCGGCTAGCATCGACGTTCGACTCTACAGCAAACATTATATAATTCTTTACCTTCCCTCTCAAGATGGAGCTTCCCAAGGAAGTGACATCACACTAATATAGGGTAATCACACGGCTAAATTTCCAATATGGACACAAATTCAAAAGGGATCGTCCTGGGTACTCTGCACAATAAAAGGCAAATAAAGGGGACTCGGGAAATGCTCGGTATTCCTATTACTGAACAACATCAAGTAAAAAAAAATAATAATCGTAATAATATAATAAGACAGACAAGAATAGTTATCAATAGTCGGGGTCAACATAGTCTCGATGACCAGGGGCTTACATGCAAGGATATTAAAAAAAGAGAAAGGTCCCACAATAGAAAAAAGGTACATACGAACAGGGAAACTCATAAAAAATATATACAAAATAAATAAGAAATAATGGCACTTATTCTTATAAAGCATTACACAAAACTACAAGAATTATTCAGGAATATCTACAAAGTAATCCATTTAACGTTGCAATTAATTAATAGTAAATTACTCCGGACACAAATCCAGGGGATGTCTGCTAAAGATGTCCGCCAGGCAATTCTCGGAACCCTTAATGTATACAATTTCGAATTTAAATTCTTGGAAAGAGAGGCTCCACCTCATGAGGCGGCCATTATTGTTCTTAACGTTCCGTAGGTAAGAGAGGGGTTTTTGGTCTGTCTCGATAATAAATACTATACCTAAGAGAAATATTTTGAACTTGTGGATGCTCATAACGATGGCCAGAGCTTTTCACTCGATTACCACAGTTTTTCTCGCGGGGAAGCAGTTTACGGCACGAAAACAGGATGGGGAAACTTTGATATTTGCCTTGATTTTGTCAGTTTGAGGAACCAATGAATCGTTCCTTATGTAGAAACCAAAATAGTAATAGTGCAAAAGGCGAAGGGTCACTTGTTGGTGCCAATTGTGAGGTGGTGTTCCCGGAGTAGGCACAGGGGAACATGAAGGGCAGCCAGATGGTGGTCCCATTCCTGGTTCGCCACGTAAATGTTGTCGAAGAAGAAAGTGACGTGGGAAAACCCACCTAATATTTCCTAATATTCACCTCATCATTCGGTTATAATTGCTACATGCCGTCACTAACCCAAAGCGGAGTCGCCGGAATTGCCTCAAGCCTTTGGCGGTGGGGAAAGCCGTGAACCTCTTTACATCTTTTCTCAAGGGAATCTGGTAGTAGGCTTTACACAGATCTAATTATGTAATGAATTTAGCCTTCTCGAACATGTGCAAATTCTGATCGATGAGGGGAATTGGTTCCGGGTCGAACACGGTGATGGAGTTTAACTTCCCGAAGTCGATACACATCTGGTAAGAATTGTCCGAGTTTTTCACCATGACGACCCGGAAGCAATACTCTGACTCCGAGGACTATATAATACCATCTTCAATAGCTTTTCTACCTCCTTATTGAACGCTTTTCTTAAGTGAATGGGGAGGGGTTACGGCTTCCAACTGGGCAGCACAACCAGGGTTATCCGAGATTACATCGGTGAATTGGGTGAGTAGCACTTGTAACTGGGTCTTCTGGGGGATTGGAAGCTGGGGGGTTGTACTCAACCCAATCGATAGGGAATCGGGGGTATCTGGCAAGACGTGAAGAGGATATCTGCGTCTTGTTCCATTCAGGCGACTTGTAACACAACGAAGGGGTCAAACGGGTAGTTGGACTCCAAGGCAGATTCTTTGTCCATGGCCACAAGTTGGTTGGCGAAAGCAAGTCCATGGTACTTTTTAAGCATGTTCACGTGGAAAAGCTTAGTGCCAGACATAGTTTGGATCAAGTAATCGACGGGGCCACGTCTCTCGATCACTGGAAAGGGGCGCTTCCATTGGTTCAAAAGTTTGTCGTTCTCCATGGCAAGTATTAAAAAGACTTCGTCATTGTGTTTAAATTTTCGTTCTTGGGACTTACAGTCAAAGTAGGTTTTATACTTGAACAAGTTTGTCTCACCGCTCTGATGCCTAATCTCTGCGCACTTTTCTAACCTCTGCCTCAGGTCTAGGAAGTAAGCGTAGGATGATTGAATCTCCTGGTTTAATTTCAAATTGGAGAAGAGCTCCTTTAAAATGCTGAAGGGCCCTCTAACATTACATCCATACAGAAGCTCAAATGGGGCATAATCTAAGGTGCGATGGGGACTTTCTCGCTATGCGAAAAGGGCTAGTGGCAAGAAATAGTGCCATTATTGGCGTTGTTTGGCGCACAGTTTCTTGAGGATGGATTTGAGGGCACCGTTGAGACTCTCACACATCCCGTTACCAGCTGGGTGAAAAGGGGTGGTAAAAAGGGATTTATCATCAGGAGCTTGTTGACGTACTCCATCAGTTGTAACGTGAATTGGCGGCCATGATAAGACAGGATTTCCTTGCATAATCCAACACGGGGTAAGATGGAGATTAGTGTTTGCGCGCAGGAGATGCTGTCTATATTCTTTAACGGCAGGGCCTCGAAGCTTCGGGTGGAAAAATCCACTAAAGTTAGCACGTGACTGTAACCTTCACCATCGGGGGTGTATCGGACCAATGAGATCAATTGCAACACGAGAAAAGGGCTCTGAGATTAGGGGTATTCTCTGCAACGGTGCGGGCTTAACAAGTACTTTGACGGCTGTCTTTTGGCAAATGTCGCAGGAGCTGCAGTAGCGAAGGATTTCTTCATGGGTGCCTGGCCAATAAAAATATCTGAAGATCATTTGAATGGTCTTCCTGTGGCTAAAATGGCCTGAAAATAGGTTGTCATGAGCAGTGGTTAAAATATGACCAACATTGGGAACGCGAAACACAAAATACTCGCGTCTGAGGTTTACCGTTTTCTGAGCACGCACGGTAAAGTAAGCCGTCCATAACTTGGTAGGAGATCACCTTGTCTCCTCGTGTGGCTTCTTGCTCTTTTGACTGGGCCTTAGCCACAGAAGTTGGATGGAATCACAGTTCTTCTGGTTCCTTGCGAAGTCTTCAGTTATGACCTCCTTGAATTCTGAAGAACGTGAGGTTTCTTTGAGCGAGGGCATCTTCGAATCTTTTACCACTTGCAAAGGGGTAACCAAGAATTGAGCCACTGAGCTAGGAAATACCCGTGGGCACTGGCCAATGAGGACGGAGCAGAATTTAATAGGAGCTTCCACTACTTCTGCCTAGCCAGTGAAGTCCACACAATCGATGTAGCACTTAGCAATGGGGAACCGATTGGTGCGCTCCGAGTAGTCATTCCTGACGGTGAATTTATTATGGGGGAGGATAAGATTCCGATGGTGTTGACGGAGGCGCAGACGTGACAGAGATCTGGTGTACCTGGTGAGAAAAGTTATTCCTGAACCGAGAGTTCTGGGGGCAGTTCGTTTTCACGTGGCCCTCCACACTACAGAAAAAACAAATGGTACGCCTCCTCGGGAAAGATGACGTAGAGGGGCCTGAAGAAATTGGTTTTACATCCCAGTGTTCGGACGAAAAGAGTGGTTTCGGCTTCGACGGCCCAGTTACCATGGCAAACTTGTTTGTTATTTTGAAGGATGAATTTTCCTTTGTTTGGCTTAGGTTTTGGGGAAAGAAGGGCCGTTTTCTTCACTTCTTTCGGATGAAGGTTGTGGCTTGCTAAATATATTTCGGCCTCTTTTGTGCAGGCCTTGAATGTAAGGCACCGCCTGTCTTTTACGAAAGATCTTATTTCAGCCGGAAGTACAGCCAACAATTGGTCTCTCACGAATTATTCATGCGGGATTATAGAAGCATCGATCCCAAACTTTAGGTGACGCTGGAGGGTGTATCCAAACTGACGGTAGGTTTGGCCTGGCTGAATGCGGGCATGTCTGAATTTGGATCGGTAAAAGTCTGGGGTCATGTTATATGCCGCCAGTAACTCCGATTTTAAGGCCGAATAATCAATTTTTGCCTCCAAGGAAAGTGATATGAATATGTCTCGGAGTTGGGAATTTAGCAAGGGCAACAATTGAGCCACTCAATCTGCCTCGATGTCCCAATGGTTGATTTCTAAGATTTTGTCGAAGTGGATTAAGAAGGTTCTAAAATCCTCGCCTTCCCTGAAAACCAGAAGCTTAACAGACGAGGTAGGAGAAGCTTTGGACATCGAGCTGACGGACAACGTCTCGTTCCTGGTGCTACTCATTTTAAGTTTATGGAAAAGGATTCTTTCCCTTTATTCCCGTTCTTCTCTTTCTCTTTTTCTTTGCCTTCTCTCTTCTCTTTTGGTCCTTTCCTCCTCTTGGATATAAGCTAGGAGGTCCTTGCCACTAAACCCAAGCGACTTTTCCTGCAACTTTAATGTGTTAAATAATGAGGACATTTATCGCGTTCGACCAACTTTCAGGAAAAGCACCACAAAAAAGGGGGAATTATTTAGACGCACAGCGGGAGTGCTGGTAGGCTTTGGCGGACCAACGATTCTTCACTTATAAAACAAACCACAGTAATAATTATTTTGCGAGGCGCGAATTCTTAATTATACTCAAAATATTCACTCCAGAATTAAGCAAGATTCCGTGTTGCCCAATACGCAACGAAGAAAACGGCAAACACATTACCAAAATAATAGAAATAAGAATAAATGCTTTACAAAACGGCAGACGTTTTATGATGCCTGAAAAGGGTTAAAGTTTCACACGGTCACATAATTCAATACAAAATACGCACAAAAAGAGAAAATTGGAAATTCGTAAGGTCTTTTCTACAATTTCTAAAACCAGAACCTTTAATATACAAAAAAAATCACCTTTTAGTAGGTGTCACAGGTCTAAAACAAATAAGATCAGATACTGCAGGTGACCCTAAAAAGCATGACACCAGAAATATATAATGTTTGTCGTAGAGTCAAACGTCGATGCTAGCCAAGTATTGACTCTGCGGTTAGTCGGAAAGGGAGCATGCCCGAAATTGGAAGGAGAGGCTGGGATATAGATCCCAGTAGTGCGCAGGTTAATTAATCAAAATCGAATGCGTTTGGCCTAAATAATTAATTCTTAGATATTCTGGGTTTAGGGAAACTGATTGTAGAAAAATAACTTTACTATATACAAAGAAAATATTATTAGCAAGAGTAAATAAATGACAATGAATAAGATGAGACCTGGGGTATCAAACAGGGGGGGAGGGGGACAAAGGACTCGACGGGGACGAGAGTCAGAGAGAGGATGTTCGGTGATTGCTTCCAGGGAAAGGAGGAGAGTGCAAATAATAAAAAGACACGTAAAGACTAATTTAACAGAGGTTTAGGAGACGACAAGGAAGCGGGGCGCTGCAAAGTTCTACTTGCAAAAATTCCTTCTTCTTTAACCTCGCTGAGTAATGAACGAGGGAGAACTCCAGACGAAAACAAAGTCGATGCCCGAGTGATAGATGCCTGTCCGTGTCTATAGTCTTTCGGGCGTGAACTCGGCCTTAAGTACGAGCGATGCCGGTGAGAGAGGTGACGCGTCGCCTTCGTCGCTGGTAGATGTTGGGAGGCGGAGTAGAGCGTACGAGACTTACGTGGCTGCTAACCAAGACGGAGCTGCATGGTAGTAATTTCTTAAATCTTTTTCCCGAAGTATTTATACTGCCTCAGCGGAAGTGGGTCGCCAGAGGCCCCCCAAAGGGGGACAGGGATCTCATTAGACTTGGCACGCCATGGGGAAGGGGATATTCTCGGCGAGCATCACAGGCTCGCACGAAAGTCCTTGACGTCTTATGTCTGGCGCCGATCAGGTGATGCGACGGGAGAGAAGGGGAACCCAACACGAATTACACCGCCGCGCGACATTCTGGAGACGGCTCCTTGGGTTCGACTGGCCCGACAATTCTTGATAAGAGCGCCGGGGTCATCCGCCCGCGCGAAATTCTTGACCCAAATCCTCGATTTTCCTATTGAATGGTACCGTTATTTTGAAGATACTATATGCCTTTGGCCTTCCTAAAAAGATATTCACAATTTCCTATGTAATCTTAATTTTCTATTCCCTTCTATTAAATTTACATTTGAAATTGAGGAAAATGGGAGTCTTCCTTTTCTTGACATTTTAATACATAGGACGCCGTCAGGTTTTAAATTTTCTGCTTTTCGCAAACCGTCTAACTCCAGTTCATATATTCCCTTCTATTCTTATCATAGTGGTAAAATAAAACGGTCTGTATTCACTTCTATGTTTCTGCGTGAATTACGCCTTGTTAGTCTAGAATTTTTGGATAAGGAATTGTCCAATATCTTTGAAATAGTTTAAAAAACTTTGTTATCCTCGTCAATTTTTGCATACTTCATTAAACTTTGCTAAGAGAACTTTTTATAGAACTGATAACCCAACGATTTTCAATTACAAAAAATTGTCTTATCTTGACATATTTTGAACCAATTTTTTGTCTCACCCGTATTTTCAAGCAACTTAATATCTCTGTAAATTTTAGATATGAATCTCCTTTATATAAAAAGTTAGTCCACAATAATACAAGGAAAAATTGTCGAGTATATTCCATCGAATGATCTATTTGTAATTTACCTTACTTCAGGCAAACTGGTAAATCTTTATCTACTAGAATTTACCAACATAAGTATAATATTAGAAGAGGTGAAATTAACAGCGCTTTATTTTTACATTTATCTGAAAATAACCACCCCACTGACTGGGATTCTGCCAAATTCCTTTATCATTCGGCTGATTTCACCAAAAATAATATTGTCGAGTGTTCCTTAATTGGCATCTTACCCAATATAAACATTTCCTTGGGCTTATTTAAACTTGACCCTGTTTTTAAAAACTTGTACTAAATGAAATAACTCCATAATGCAGCCTGTTGTCACTCTTTATTAGTGTAATATCATTCGTATTGCCTCCCCAATCATGTGCCTCTGTTGTGACTGTGGATTAACTCTTAGGCCTAAATGTTTTTTCTCTAATGATAATCCTTTAAAATGTTGTTTTTTTAACCCACATATTTCATTCATATACGAGTACACTGCCGTTGTTGTGTGTATATCGTTTTAGGGATGCATATATCTGTTATTAGTTGCCTATTGTTCTCTTTCTTGGTATTTTTCTGTCTTTTTTCTGTTTTTCCATTGGTCTCTATTATGTGATGGGCGTTACCTTCGTATCTTTGTACCCTATATAAGGTTGTCTTCTCCATTTGCATGCTATTCCTTGAAAATGAACTTGCAAATATAGTTCGAAAGTGCTTGGATTCATTTTTTCATTTTTCTGTGGTTAATTTTCATAATATATATATATATATATATATATATATATATATATATATATATATATATATATATATATATATATATATATATATATATAAAGAAACTCACAACTTGCGCGTGAGTCAAATTATGATAAATAACACTCACAAAGAAAATGGAAAACCATTTTGAGCACTTTCGTCTAAATTATAAAAGACCTCTTCATGGAATAACATAAGTCAGGACAGACAATGTCTTAAATAGTAAGGAGTGGGGGACTCAATACGGCTACCTGCATCAAAACCCTAACTAGGGGGTGCAAATTCTTTAAACACCTTAATTTGTGATTTAATATAATTAGATATGGATCTAGGCTAAGCAATCCAGGGCTAATATTAAAATTTGGGAAAGTATTAATAGAGATACACTCCCAAATATTTCTATAGTCAGGATCATACTATTAATTGGAATAGGGCTAAACTTATTATTAAATGTACAAACTACATTTCAAGAAATACTTTGGAATGTATCTCTATTAATACTTTCCTAATAATATTTTCCTGATTATATTTTTATATCCATCTTGTTAATGGTAGATTACCTTTCCTAAGTTTATCCTTCTTTTTTCACCAATCAAAGTGATTAATTTGTAAATGATGTCTGCATGAATGTGATTTAAATTGGGGAGAGTGTGAGAACGTATGGGATTTAAATTGCGGGAGAGAGAAGACGGGGACATGAATGAGATTAAAATTGCAAAGGTTGTCCCTATGAATGTGATTTAAATTAGGAATGGTGTAAGAACAAATGATATTTAAATTGCGGGAGGAGAGAGGGGGACATTAATGAGATTAAAATTTCAAATGATGTTGGCATGAATGTGATGTAAATGGGGAGGGTGTGAGAACGTATGAGATTCAAATTGAGGTAGGGGGAAAAGGGGGACATGAATGAGATTAAAATTGCAAAGGATGTCGTTATGAATGTGCTTTAAATTGGGGATGGTGTGAGCACCAATGTGATTCAAATTGTGGAAGGGGGAGGGGTTTGAACATGAGTCATATTTAAATTGTAGTGTGTTTTCACAAATGAGATTCAAATTGAGGATGATATCAGCACAAATGAGATTTGAATTAGGAGAATATAAATACGCATGAGTTTTAAATTGCTGGGGCTATAGGACGAGAGAGATTCAAATTACCAGGGTTGTTAGCACGAGAGAGATTTGAATTAGCAGGTATGTAAATACCTATAAGATTTGAATTAATCAAGGGCATGGGATTCAAATTACACGGGTTGTAATCAGGATTGAGTTTGTTCAAATTGCATGCAATGTCTGCGCAAATTTTATTCAAGTTGTGGTTGGAGGAGAGTAGCACAAATGGAATTCGAATTGTGGAAGATTTAAGTTCGAATGGGATTCAAATCCTAAGAGTGTAAATGGTAATGGGGTTAGAATTGTGGAGCTGGAGGTGTGAACACTAATGAGTTTAAAATTTTGGTGAATTCACGAGCTAGATTCAATTTTCGGGTGATGTCAGCACGAAACAGGTTAAAATTGGTGAGGAAGCAAGCGCAAATGAAATTCAAATGGAGGTGAGGGTAATCACGAGTGGGATTGAAATTGTGGGTGATGTAAGCATGAATGAGATTCAGGTGGCTTGAAGACAAAGTAAGACGAAATATCTGTAATGTTTATTTTTGCAGAATGTACATTAAGGAAAAATTACCTGAGTACAACGTTACATGTAATTTATCTAAGCTTGCTTCGTCGAACTTCTTCACCGTAATTCACATTTACAGTCCAAATTGAGTGCGTATTTTGATGAAATTGAAAACTTTTAGGAAAGATTCTTGTTGAATTATGTTCATCATGTTCAAATGTGCTCTGCACAAAATTGTAGTGTTCCATGTACAGGGTGTTCCAAAGTTTTAATTTGTTTTTCAATCCTTTATAGAACCCTTCAATAATGAATACAGAAGAGCGGATGTTTGTTGTGATAGCTCGTATCAGAAGTGCGAAATATAATGAAGTACGAGAAAAGTTTCAAGGAAAGTTTAGACAACCTGGACCTACAGACAACGCCGCAATCCGTTTACTTGTGAACAAATTTAAACCAACCAGATCCCCACATAATGAGAAAGGAAGAGGACGGAAAAAGATTGGCTCCAACACAACTGGTGAAATTCGACAATTGTTTAAAAAACAACCAAGCACTTCGGTGAGAAAGGCCAGTCAGAGATTTGATATGCGCAAGACAACAGTGGACAGTCTTACATTCCAAATTTATGAAAAAGCCTTATCACATTCAATTACTGCACTCTCTTAATGAAAAAGATTATCCAAATCAAGCAGTAAGGTGCAAAGAATTTGTGGATCAAATTGAAAATGAAAGCCTTTTTGATATCTTATTCAGTGATGAAGTGACTTTCCACACATTTGGTAAAGTTAATCGACACAATTGTCATATCTGGGAAAATGAAAGACCAAGTGGTTTCATGGAATGGAAAAGAGACCCCCCAAAGGTTAACGTGTGGCTCGGAAAAAACAAATTTAAAATTTATGGTCCATTCTGTTATCATGAAGCATCTGTGATAGGCAACATCTACCTTGATACACTCCAACAGTTTTTAGAACCACAACTTATTGACGATAGCATTGTTGATAGTGTCTTGTTTCAACAAGATGGTGTTCTCCAGATTTAACTCCCCTGGATTATTCAGGGTGGGGTTTTATCAAAGCAAAAGTGTATCAGCAAAATATTAGTAATTTAACTGAACTTAATGAACACATACTTTCAGCAGTGCTGGACATACGAGGGGCAGTCAATAAATTTTGCGAATCGGTAGGGCAAAACAGATGAAGGGGGATGGCTGTTTGTGGGGGTGTTAGGACAAGTTATGACAAGTCAGGACCTGTAGCTGCACGCTCCTGCCTCGTCTATTTAAGAAGCAGTAGCTGATCGCAGATCGTCAGTCACAAATTTTTCAACAATGGAGAAGGTTGAGCACCGCGCAGTGATCAAATCTTTGACCAAGGAAGGCAAGAATGCAAAAGAGATCCATGAACGCATGGTTGCAGTGTACACCGATACCGCCCCTTCCTATGCAACCATTGCTCGCTGGAATAGGGAGTTCCACCATGGTCGTAAGTCCCTTGAAAATGCCCCCCATCAGACGAGCCTAACGAGGACAATGTGGCCCGTGTGGAGAGGATGATCCTCGAAAATCGACGAATGAAGGTCGTAGAAATCGAGCGAGAACTTGGAATATCACATGGAAGTTTTATCAACATCATCCACGACAATTTGGCCATGACCAAGGTCTCTGTCCGTTGGGTCCCTAGAAACCTCACGCCCCATGATCGACTTCGTCAAAGTCCACAAGGCCAGAGTTGCACAAGCTGCCCTGAGCGAGTGCGGATTCGAGGAGCTCAACCATCCCCCCTACAGTCCAGATCTGACCACTAGCGACTACTTTTTATTCCGCCAGCTCAAGGTTGCACTGCGTGGACGCCGGTTTGGGGACGACGAAGATGTCCAGCTCGCCGTCCAGGAGTGGATTGAACAGCAATCGGGAGATTTCTGGTTTTCGGGAATTCGAAGCCTCAGGGACAAGTGGCGCAAGTGCATTGAAGTTGAGGGTAGTTATATTGAAAAATAATAAAACACTTTTCCTCATATCTCGTTTCCTTATATCCGAATTGCAAAACTTATTGACCGCCCCTTATAACTCCCGAAATCCTCTTCAATGTTTTTCTCAATGCTGAAGATCGATTTAAAATTTGCAGGGATACGGACGGAGCACATGTTGAATAATTTAAATAAAGTTTTTCTTTCCCTTTGATTTTGCTGAATTTCTTTTCTTTTTGTGATCACAATTGAGCCAAAAAATTAAACATAATTTTTTTTTCAGTTTAATATCAATTAAGAAATGATTGGAAAACAAATTAAAATTTCGGGACACCCTGTGCATGGAACACTACAATTTTGTGGAGAGCACAATTTGAACATGATGAACATAATTCAATAGGAAATATTCATAAAAGTTTTCAATTTCATCAAAATACACACTCAATTTTGCGACACCCGGTATTTTCTTTACTTCTTAAGTGGCCGGCAAGTGGGTACGCTGGGTCGTTTTTATAATTAGTCTTTTTCAAACAGTCGCTCGAGAATCTGCATCGAAAGACGCTCGATCTATTCCTGCGGGCACAATGTTGTTCGCTCATAACTAACAGTCATTCACGAGTGTGCGTAAACTGCCGGGCGCGCGAGGTGAAGTGTTTACTCATTGTAAATATATTATATGAGAGGGAGAGTGTAAAACTCTCCTGAATCTGTACTGACCACACAAATATTAATAATAATAAACAAGGTAAGATATTTTTGTGTAACAATATCAGAATTTGAAACAATATACCTCTGTATTTATTTGCGATAAGACTTTTTATCTCGGGCAACGCCAGTTATAGTAGTAAATATCGCCAACCTAAATCAGAGCAGTCAAATGTATCAAAGTTTAAAATGTCCTAGCCACTCCACGTTAATTTGAGGACATGCGAAGTGTGGTAAAACAGAGGTATTTGTAAATAATTTTTTTTATTTATCTGTAACCAGAGACATAATTGATCTAAAATTTAGAAGCTCTTTTCATCCATGATTATTCATTTTCCACTGCTTAGCATATAAGATAATGTGATTTAATCCGTTTATGTGCATGTATGTATGTATATCTTTATAATAATACATTTTGAACAAAAGAGGATTATGTTGGTAATATACATTTACTCTTATACATATCCATAGTATAATTATAAATATATATATATATATATATATATATATATATATATATATATATATATATATATATATATATGTATGTGTGTGTGTATTTAAAGGCCCAAGGAGATGAAAATTGGTAACACAACCCGGAAAAACACTTAGTAGAATATCATGTGAACCAATAAAAGCTTAAGAAGGAAAATGGGAGTTGAGGAGAACGGAAAGATAAGGCAAACTATTTTAACCGTTATATGAAAATAAATAAAGAAGTTAGATTTGAACCTGTATTATTAAGCGCTCATCGCTTATATGACCAAGACGCTGATCGCCTTTAAATACATCTATAAAATCAGGTTTCATGTGATTTTCAATTTATTACAAAATAAGCCTGTGCCCCCTCCTACTAAAACACTTGTCTTGTCTCTCACTGGATAAAAACCTACACTTCATTGTTCAAAAGGCTTCTTGAATCAACCTTTTTGGGGGTTGAGGATGGTAGCTCTGGCGATCAGCGTCTTGATCATATAAGCGATAAGCGCTTAATGACACAGGTTCAAATCCAACTTCTTTATTTATTTTCATATAACGGTTAAAATAGTTTGTCCTATCTTTCCGTTCTCTACATCTCCCATTTTCCTTCTTAAGCTTTTATTGGTTCACGTGATATTCTCCTAAGTGTTTTTCCGCGTTGTGTTACCAATTTTCATTTCCTTGGGCCTTTAAATACATTTACAAAATCATGTGTCATGTGATTTTCAATATATATATATATATATATATATATATATATATATATATATATATATATATATATATATATCAAGATAAGGAGTCATTCGACTTCATGTATTACTGATTATGTGATGTTTCAGCATTGATGATACTTAAGATTTTCCTATATACCTCAAGGTTGGGTTATATCTTGTTTGACAATAAAAATCTGCAGCAACTGAGATATCAGATTCGTATTGCCTTTCTTCAAATAGAGGTTGAAAAAGGAGTAATTTGCAACATTAATTAACGTAGGAAAATAACTATCAAATTAACAGTTAATGAATTGACTGATATCGTGAATGGCAAATGAATGATCTCTAAAACTCCTTAATTGAGTGTCTAGCTATGAATGTTAGGTAAGAAAAACTGCGTGGATAATTCTAGTTTAAATCCTTCTTTGGTGGATGGAATCGAGTATAATAATGTTAGTGAGATCCTGAATGGCAAGAAGAAGGCTTATTTCCTTCTAAACGTGTTCACCGTGAAGAAATGACTGTGATCATAAATCAGAAGGATATGACTTGCCCTTCGGTTCTGATGTGACGTGATGTAATGTCAAGAAGTGAAAGATGATAATTTAATGCGTCGAAAAGGTGGGCGGAGACTGAGATATTTGTCATGGATGGAGTATGTGTAATCTCTTCTGTGCGATTCTCCGTGATAGAGAAGTTTGCCTATTTCAATAGAATTATGAGGTTTTTAAATAAAAATTAAGAAAGCTGGGGATGGAGACCCACATGCAAAATTTGATCATCGTGTCTTTATCACAAACGATATTTACTTCATGTTGTTGTATGTCGATAGTTGCTAATGTAGACAAAAGACGACAATCCTTCTGTTTCTTGGCTCGTTGTGAACGAGAGAGAAGTGTTTATGAGCCTCATAATTGATAACACGATTTATCTTCAGAGATGTGAACCTTAACCATATATATATATATATATATATATATATATATATATATATATATATATATATATATATATATATATATATACAGGGTGACCCACCAAAAAAATTAGACCTTTTTTGAAAATTCAATATCTCAATAACCATTGTAGCTATGGACATGAAATAAAGGAGGTCATATTGAACCATTCATTAAAATTTAAATTTTGAACTTTTAAAGATTTAATTTATAATATAAAAACCTGTTTTTATATTATTACTTTATGGCTAATTTACTCTTTAAATAACGTTAAGACTATTTTTACAGCGAATAAGTATTTATAGTTAAAGCATTCATTTATCATTTTTTTTTATTTCATGTCCCTAGCTGCAATGTTGTTTGAGTAATAGCTTCTCAAAAACAGTCCATTCTTGGGGGTGTGCCACTCCTTATATATATATATATATATATATATATATATATATATATATATATATATATATATGTATGTATGTACTTCCAAGTACTTTCGAACTTTATTCAGTTCATTCTCAAGGATAACTACGAGAGAAAAAAATATAATAAGGGTAAATATAAGCTAGCAAAAGATAAAGGACCGCCTCTAAGACAAGAAATCCCCAATAAGGAAGTAGAAGAGGGATGGGTAAATTCACATTAAGATTTAGCTATAACAGACAGCAAGGTCAAACCGAGAGGCGACAAATAGTCAAGAACAGAGCGAAGAGGGTTAAAACGAACGATTAACGGATAAAGCGATACTCTAAAGAGGGGGATTTAAAAAGAGACAAGAAGTAAATTGAAACGAAGGGGAGAAGGATAAGGAGAGACGAAGAGAAAAAACATATATATATATATATATATATATATATATATATATAATTTGAATGCCAAATAGTAGTTACCTGCTTCACAGTCACTTTCGTCTTTTCCGTCGAGGCAGTCGACAATTCGATCGCACTTCCAGTGATTTGGTACACAAAATCCGTCACACATGAATTCTTTCACCTCGCAATTATCTTGAAGAGAAAGTTTTAGCAATTAAATAACATAGAAACTTGGTTGATCAAGCGCAAAATATGAAATTACCCTATCGAATTCAAAATCATAACCCGTCCTCCCCCGAAATCGAAATGCAATTTGAACGGCCACATGTCAGTTAAATTCATTCATTTAATTTGGATTAAAAATTAAATGAAAAAAAATTAATAATATTTCCTCAAAATACAGAATTCATATAATTCTCTTACCTTCATTTAAACTCGGATTTGCGACAGGCGACGCTGACAAAACTGAAAAACGATATCAAAGATCAAGGAATTTTTTTTTTTTATTAAATTAAATATCTTGATCTACTCTTTTGAAGGCTGCCATATTGCTTAATCTTAAAATTATGTATATTTATTATTAAACCGCTGCTAAGACTAATTTAAAATAGGAATATTTTAACTGGAGTGTGGTTGTGGTCCTCGAATTATTTGGCTATGGATAAGTTACCAAGATGTCTACAGTTTGACAACGTAAGTTTGATAAAGCGGAAGAAGAGTTCAAATTAAATAATATCTCACCTTAGGGCAAGCTGAACTCTAAAATTATTTTCTATACTTTCGGAACAATTTTTTAGTAGGAATATTTTTAATTCTTACGTTGTCACTTCGATGTTACTATATTGTCTGGCAAAATTTAGTACGAGTAGAAAAGCAAGATATCTAAGTTTGGGATGTCTTCGATGAAATATCCGTAAGGTACTTAATATAGTTATTAAATGGAGTTTTGTTTAAGTTTTCCTGGTGTAAGCAATTCTATAGAGTAGACGAACATTTCTTCAATTTCTTTAATTTCATCTGCTCACGCTTTCTCGCTACACCTCATTGTATGATGGTGGGCTAGTCAGTTTCCTTGACTACTCAAGTGATTTCTAATCCAGACCTCTTGTAATTCTTTTACCTCAACTTATCGTTGATGAATTTAACATCCCTCACCATACGCCTTCACATTTCCTACTTTCTGACAAATTTACCTTTACTGCATCTCTGATGTCTCCTCTTTCATTTATAATTGTGGATGGAACAATACTTAATCTAGTCGTCTCCTGCTTCCAAATGACGCACTCATGCAATTATTGGAAAGCGTGTAATGAGCTCTTCCTCTTCCAGTTCTGTTTCTCTTTCCTCCTTGCACCCAACCATTGCTCAACCCATGTCATACTGCCTCGTTATCATCGACTTTCTTACTTCTACTTTTAACAAATGACTGGAACTTGACTTGCCCCTTCTTCAACACGATGGTTCCACTCTTACAATAAACCTCAATGACTCCTTTTGCTTCTTCCTTTGATGTTTTGTCAGCCTCCTCTTACTCATCTGCTTTCGTCAACGGTGTTACCTTTAGTTCTCCATTGCTACAGATTTGTAGAGCAAAGCAGCACAGGCAAGCCTGCAAGAAGCGTCTCGGCGAAACATTTGCTTGTAGTAGACGAAGAAGGAAGAATTTGGGCGACTACTCCCTACCTTGTCTACACTTTTGCATCTCTTTCCCGCATCTATTTCCTTAAATATGTTCACGATATCCACACTCACCTTATCATCTCTAATAACAAAAACAAACCCCATCTCTGAGACAATCTCAGTCTCTTAATTAATCACTCTTGCTTATATCTTATTGTCTCCAAGATACCATGTATCGCACACCTCGCCTCATAAGGATTTTTCTTACCGCTACAACAAAAATACTCTCTCTCCGTCGCACCCTTAACTTTAAATAAAGTAACCGCCGTCATTCTCTGCCTCCTACTCCACCCTCTTACTCATTCCCTTCAAGTTTCTATCATCAGTTTCTCCAATTCTTCCAGTACGTTTCCATTGTATGTTTAATACCTCCTTCTCGATCGTGGTATTTTTAGACTTCGAACAAGTAGCTTATCGTGAAGCTCTAAAGAAACTCTACCTTCATACAAATGACTCTCCAATCTACTACCCAATATCTTAACACCCATTCCGTCTAAAGCCCTTGAACTAATATCAGAGCGAGATTCTTAATAACATTCCCTCCTCGATGATTTATTTAATCTTCCAATCTTACTTCGAGGCTAACCTCAGCACTGAATGCGTTCTCCTAAATGTAATTGAACGCCCAAGTCTCCCGGCTGATGATAGTCAAAGTCTCTCAATGTAGTACTTCTTGATCTCTCGGAAGTTTTTGATGACGTCGATCAAAATGTTCACCTTTATCTATTTTATTCATTCTTGTTTTTGTTTTTTGGACTAAGGTCAATGATTCAACTCAACTATCAACACTCCATTCAAGCTTTCTATGTCAGGAGTGATACGTCTAGGCAGGTAGATGTTAGTTCTGTTGTTCTGTAAGGCTTAGTTCTAAGGCCACTCTATCAAGGTTTATTATTTCATATCTTTGATGACAACAGGCAAGTCTACTTCCTTTTTTTCTCAGCCTCGTTTGCTGAAACTCTTAGTAAATTTCTATCTGCGAAAGAAATTATTGCTGAATGCTTTCAGAAAATGTACTTAAATTGAATCATGGAAGAACTAATGGGATGTATGTGGGATGATTATTCGATTATGGCTCGCTGTACAATCTTATTTCTTAACTTTTTTGACGCTCCTGGTCCTTTCTCTATCCTCTAAAGCTCATAGCATTACTTTTACTAAGTGTTTTCTCTTATTAATCCTTAATTTCATTAACGCTTTCTTTAACTCCCGCATTGTCTACTCTGACTTTCTTCTCGATGGATCACATGCTTTGACCTTTTGACCCCATTACACTTGTTTAACCTTTGCAGGTCAGTCTTCTTCTGCGCCAGTGACCTTTTTATCGGGAACCCTCCTTGGTCCAAGAATTTCACTGGATACGCATCTGATCTCTTTTTGTCTTTGACCCTGTCCATCTTATCTCCAAAATCGCTCCTCATAAGTGTTTTCTTCTCTGAAACAATTCCGGCCCCTATAATCACGTTATCTCTCTTTAATTCTCGTACTTCTTAGTCGCCTGTTGTATGCGTAATCGTACTTTCTCAATTTTTGCTTCTAGAATGTGGAATGATCTGCCTGCTGTTTTTCCTTCGTTCCCCTCCCTTAGAGCATTCTAGCATGCCCTTAAATCTCCCACCCCCCTTCGTTTAAGCCTTTTCTTAGTTAATTGACAATCGTTTTATAAAGATCTATAGTATTGAAGACTCTTTCGTCCTCTCGCCCTCACCGCGCCCCATGGTACTCGCTGGAACTACTAGGCTCAAGACAGTCTTTACGTGCCCATGAAAGAGATCTTCGTAAAGCTCGCTCCCGTGGGCAAGATACAACTGATCTTTTGCTTACTTACCGTCTTGTGACATCTCTCTACTTGGCTAGACTGAAAAATGCTCGTGAAGCCCATTCGCGTAAATTGCTAGCCGACAATAAGAATGACCCCCGTGCCGTTTTCCGCCTGCTCTCTTCTCTTACCTACTCAGATCAAGCCCCCACCCCCATCAGTCCCACCATCCTCTTGAAATTCTTCACTAGTAAGGTCATTAACCTTCGTGCCTTCCTCCTGCTATTGCCTGACCAGGCCTCTCACATTCTCCCTGATTCTCCCCCTCCTACTGGCTGCTCAACGTATTTCCTGGCGTGATCGCCGCTGAGCTGTCTGCCTTACTCTCGCGCTAAAAAAAATATGTCTCCCCTGGTGACTCGCTCCCCTTCAAGCTATTAATCAAAATATTGCCCGTCATACTCCCAATGCTCCTCCACCTGTTCAATATCTTCCTTGCCACTGGTGTTGTCCCTTCTTCCTTCAAATGTGCCCAAATCCGTCCGATCCTTAAAAAGCCGAAGCTTAACCCTTCCGACCCAGGTAGCTATCATTCGATCTCGCAACTTCCCTTCCCCTCTAAGGTCCTTGAGAGAGTAGTTGTTTCGCGCATAAATTCCCACATCGATGCCTGTAATATTGATGAGACCAACGAATCAGGTTTTAAAGTTGGGCACTCTACCGTAACCTCTCTTCTCAATGTTGCTGATTGCTTACGTAGAGCTACTGACCGGGATTGTGCCTCCATCCTCATTCTACTTGACCTCTCCTCTACCTTTGATACTATTGACCATTCCGTCTTGCTTGATCGCCTCCACTATTTCCTTGGCATTTCTGGCGTTGCTCTCGATTGGTTCCGCTTTTACCTTTCGTCTTGCACCCAATCCGTAGTGATTGATGATGTCTCCTCTGACCCCACTCCCATTCGCTTTGGTGTCCCTCAAGTCTTTGTCCTCGGCCCTCTCCTCTTTCGTATTTACTTATTCCCTCTTAGCTCCCTCCTATGTAATCTCGGTCTATCCTTCCATTTCTATGCTGATGACACTCAAATCTTTATTTCATCTTTTCCCTCGACCATTGCCCACTCAATCTGTGACCTCCTATCTGCCTATTCTTCCATCTCGGACTGTCTATCGGCTAACTTCCTCAAATTTAACCACTCTAAAACTGAAGTTCTTCTGGTTGGTACCCCCGCTCTAGTATACAAAGTTAAATCTCTCTTTCCCTCCCTCCCTCTGGGCGGAAACTCTTTCGCTTTCTCTAACTCTGTTAGAAATCTGGGCGTTGTGTTCGATGAGCATCTCTCCTTCACGTCGCACATCAATAATATTAGTAAATCTTCACTTTGTTTCCTCCGTAACTTCTCCCGCATTCGCTCTCACTTCGATCGCCAAAGTTTTGAGACTGCTGTCTACGCCTTCATTACCTCCCACCTTGATTACTGTAACTCTCTTCTTGTAAATCTACCACCTTTCTCTCTACGTCCCCTTCAGATAGTCTAGAACTACGCTACCCGACTACTCCTCTGTCGTTTTTGCTTCTCCCCTTCTAAGCCCCTGCTTCAGAAACTGCACTGGTTACCTGTCAGATATCGTTCTCATTTTAAGATTCTTCTCTTCACTTTCAAGGTCATTCACTCAAAGGCCTCAACCTACCTTTCCTCTGCTCTTTCCCAACGTCTCGCCCCTCGGGCCTTTCGGTCATATCATGCTCCTCTCCTGAATACTCCTCGCTCGTTCCTCTGATCAATGGGTGACCGCTCCTTCTCAGTCTGTGTCCCCAAGCTTTGGAATGCTCTTCCGGCGTAATTAGATCTGCTGCCTCACTTACCAGTTTCAAGCGACTCCTGAAAACGCATCTGTTCAAGATTTCCTACTCACTCACCTGATCTTAGCCCACAGCCGAACGAGCGCTCTGTGAAGGCCTCCGACCTTGAAGAGCGATTATAAGAAATTTATTATTATTATTATTATTCTACATCAATGTAGGCTTCCGATAGAACATGTTTTGGGGATCAGCAAACTCCAATTTGAACGATCTAAAATAATACATTTTTTTTTAATTCTTTTCTCAGTGAATCAGTAATTCTTCTTTTTTTTAATATTATGTAAAATAAGTTTAAAGAGGTCGTCGTCATAGTACTTCAATGCCGTATTGTTTTTTTTACCATGGTTCTTGTGGAAATTGTCCTGCATAAAACCAACATAGAAAGGAATACGGATAGCCTCAAGCTCAAAATCTAAGACCACACTAAACAACCCAATTTCAGGGCGTGAGATAGGAAGACCCGAATGATCATTAAACTTCCATGATTACCACCTCCACGACTACGCGCATTTAGACGGTCACTGGAGCCCCGATATATAAAACTACTAAGTTTAAATGTGTATATTTATTTAGGAAAGTCCCATCTGAGTTCTGAGGACTGGTTTTCTTTTCTAATTCAAAATTAACACGTTTAACATACTATTTTTCCCACTACATCGAAAAAAATAACCAAACTCGTTTGTCAATCATCTCATCACGTTTACTAACAAATTTCACAAATGAAAAATGTATTGTTAATGGTCAATCCTCTAAACTAAATAAGTGTTAGAGACGATATTCAACAATTCTATCAATCGTTATTTACCCATATAAACAATTTTTAAGTAAAAAGAGAAAATAACAGACTTATATTCGTAAGTATTTTATCGATATAAGAAAACAATCCCTTATACCGGATAGGCGGATACCTAATATTTCTGTTTCATACATCTAATATGCACACATATCCCTAGCATGGAGTAGAAACTAAGTTGGCAAGTAATGAATTACCACTCGCCTTCGGAATTCGTGTGACATGGTGAAAAACGAAGCAGGCAGCTTATCGGTTGTGGTGAACCGAATCTCTTTTAGGTTTGGGGATAACCGAGGGTATTAAGCTACCTGTTGACTGATCTTGGAGATCATGGTCTTGAATTTCTTCAGGATTGGGAAATATCTGTATTTTCCATTCTAAATGAATTCGCTTTATTTGTTCTTCTAAATATTTGTAAACCGACTTGACAAATTTTAAGAAAAGACTAATCGATCCTATTTTCCCTAAATATCCCATTGAAAAGACAGTGTACGAAACCAGGCAAATATTCTATCCTAAAGCATAAAAAATGACTTGATTTTGAGGGAAACTCGTCGTTTGATGCGTTGATAATTTTGCGGTTATATTTTTTAATGTAGACCAAAATTAAACGTCCCCTTATCTTTGGGGAATATAAAAAACTTGAGTTTAATGAATTTGATTTAGTTATAAAATAAATAGTTCAGGGCAGGCGCACGTGCTCTATTATTTTAAGCGTCCTATTAGCGTCATTAGGGCTGAAGAATAGCTTCACTATGAGAATAAAGCCTTAAGGTTTGGAACACGCCATAGATGGCTTGTATTTAGACTAATTGCCCCCATCTGTCCATTTCAAATGTTGAAGAGATCCAATGAGCAAATAATTAAATTCATATAAAGATCAGACTAACAATCTTTGGCAATTGCGATGTCATATGAGGCTTGGAGGTTTGGGGGGCCAGGAAAGCGCTGGGGGAGTATTAGTAGTGTCTTTCCTCTAACCAGCAGAAATTGCAATCCGTGGTTGTCTAAAGGGCAACGGCAAAAGAGCATTGAACACATAGAGGCTAAACACGAAGAGTCAGTTAAATATGGACGAAAACCGAAGATATTAACAGCTTTCTCTATAAAGAAGACTAGACGATGACACCACCAAAGATAGAGGGGTAAATGTTCTTAGTGGCAATAGTGATAGAACAAACGCAAGAGTGGAACCATGATCATTTTTACCATTGATTTGCAATCTATTGAAGCCATCTTTCTTAGTGGCCACCTATGATATAGCATCGAGTCAAAGGCATTAATGGTTACAAAATAGAACAGTCCGGCAGGATTGGCAAGATAACATTTCCTCCGCCGAAGATTTACATCTGATGTGTCTTACCTTCGTCGTTAAAATGTATTTGCACTTTTATTTCGATTCTTTCAACCATTTAAATTTGGAAATACTGAAACCTTGATTTTACAAAGCTAATTACAAACAAAAATTTACTCAGACTTGTTTTTTATATTAAACTTTGCAAACTCATTTTAAATTAAAATAATTATTTTAAATCGGGCAGAATATAAACTGGGAAGGAACTGAGTCTTTTATGGCTCAGAGAGCAGAGTAGAAGAGTAGTTTAACAAGGAAAAACTCCTTATCGAAATCATAGGAGAGCATCAATATTGTAGTTATAATGAATTCATAAGCCACTCCCCAAGTGTAGACGGGAAATGCATAAAACACCTATGGCCATTTTAGAAATTAGCTGAAAGTCTAAACAAACTTCCAAATGAGTTGCCGTTTCTAATTGTGCAAAATGTCTTTAATTTGAATCTCGGCGGAGGCGATGTTAAATACATTGTAGAATCATGGTCATTTATAATTTAAATTGCCCTGGGCGTATCCAAGAGAAATACATAGGGAGCACCGTGCGCTCCTTGAAGGACAGTGTCTGTTCGCATCTCGGCATTAGCTTTAGAACAGGTAATCCCCTTTGTAAACAAAGAAAATTCAGCATTTCTGCAACATAGCATCAGTTGTAAAACTGAGGTATTTATTATGAATTTTAAAATATTGTAATCTACTCAAAACCCTACGTCACTCGGGATTTTAGAATCGCTATATACCAAACAATACAATCCTTCTTTCAATAGCGACTTATCTTCTTTCCCACTGTCCATTACATAATCTCGAACCAACCAAGAATTTGCCTCGCACCGTAAACAAACTTACTTCGTTGCTATTTCTCTTTAAATTTATTTCTGCTTCGACTCTTCATTCTGAATGGTGAGCTTTTTTGCATGTGAATTAATTATTGTGTTCATTTAATCATTTTATTTTGGTTTCGTTTTTCGGTGGTTTTAATTTATAACTTAAACTTTAGTTTTCTTTATATCTTAACTTCATACCCTCTGGTTACAATTTCATTTTTGTATTATAGTACCCGAAGATAGGGGTATTTAGCCAGAAACGTCGTAATATATGAATCCTGTTTTACTAGTATTTATTTCCTCCTGAACTATATATATATATATATATATATATATATATATATATATATATATATATATATATATATATATATATATATATATATATATATATATATATATATATATATATATATATCTTTTGTGCTCTCCTTCCCTATGGTCGAATAGAGTTATCTTTATGAAAATTCCGCCGGTTTACCTTTAATGTCAATATGAGGAAATTGGAAAACGATGACAGTCCAAATTAGAGGGGCGCACGGATAATTTTTTTATGAAACATGCCATTATATTTTTGGAACGAAAACCTTGAGTTGCTAATTAACCTTTTTCAAGGTTGACCATAATTCCTTGGACAAATATAAATACATTGCATGGACGTAAAATAGTTGTTGGTAATTTATCCTACTCATCTTTCAAGTTCAAGGTCTCTACTTTGCTCGAATGATAGAAACCACTCAGCAGACGTATTTTCATCGACGTTCCTTCCCCACGGGCCGTTTTTCAGTCCATTCTTGACTGCTAATTGTTTCCTGTTGTTCATTCTTGATTCTCTGCTTCATATTTACAGAGGCATTTGCTGATTCTGAGAGAAAAATGCCCCTGATAGCATTGTGAAGCTGTTTGCTCGTATTTTCTTCCACATAGTAACGAAGAGTAAGACTAATAACTCGAAACTCGGTCATAGTTAATGTTGTTTAACAGAAACGTTTTTAGTATGATTCGATAATGCTTGAAGACAAATGAGGAACGTTAAAGAAGAGGACGTGTAATTAACCAGCGGGGCAGCAGGGCAACCAAAATGATCAAAATTGACTAATTTACCGAATCTCTTCCCTCTGCTTCTTGGGTTTTCGATTCCCCATTGACAATAATGTTAAGTATAGTCTACCGTTGTAGGGGCGGAATAAGGGTGGGAGCATATGCTGCTTCCCTTGAAGAGGAATTCAAGCCCCCGTCCCATAAATTGGTATGAATGGTAACAGGAGGAACTTTATAATCGCAAAGCAGAGGTGAATAGTCAAGTACCACACCACAGACTGATTTGATCGGATATCGGTGAAGTGGTCGCTTGCGAACTACGGAGAATTGTCCTTCTGGTCAAATTTAATATTTAAATTCATATTTTCATGGCAAAAAGATATACAACTTGTTTGCATTAAATTTTAAGTTATAAAACTTAAGTTTAGAACCTTCTGCCATGTGCCGACAATATTGCTATGTTTAGAATAATGTATCCAGGGAATAAAATTGTCCTACACTTTTGTATGTGGTAGTACATTGTAGTGGAAGTTTGACACTTTAATATGATGGGGCATATCAACATTATTAGGACTCTTAAAATCAAAACACACACACACACATATATATAATATAATATATATATATATATATATATATGTATATATATATATATATATATATATATATATATATATATATATATATATATGCTACCGGTTGGCCTAATCGAAGTACCGCTTCCGAGTTTAACGAAGTTAAGACACGCTGAGTGTGGTTAGTCTTAGGGTGGACTTCATTGCAGCTACCATACGCTGTAGACATCCATGGTTCAGACCCCACGTTAATTAGTAGGTCTCTACTGAGAAAGAAATGCATCTTAATTGAGTGTTTTACCATTCCTTGTCGACTCAATTTCTACTCCTTTGCCTTTCCTTCCTGTCTTGCTTGCTATTTCCAGAATAGATTCTTGTCAATAAAAGCGAAAGCACTCGGAATTTATCCTATAATTTCCCCCTTTTCTCAAACTCTTCTGCGTTTAGAATGCAACCTACAAGCTCCACCATCTAATTCGTGGCTCTGCCACTCAGATCTTGCTTCTCTGTTGATAACTCGGACCCAGATGTAATTGTAACTATCGTCCACCTAAACTCCTTTAGTCATTTTGTGACCCCCTTCCCTCCTTCCACAGATGATCTTTCATCAATCCTAACTTTATGATCATTCAATTTTTTAACCTTCTCATGTCTTTTATCATCCTTTTTTTACCCTACTATTATCATCTCTCCAGATGAGCTCTAAAGGAAAAAAAATATATATATATCATCATCTCTAGTTCTTTTACTATTATTATTTCCTCCTTTACAATACACTTCTGAACATCTGTATTTCATTATCAGAGTTCTTAATTACCACAATGAACAAGAACTTTGTTACTCTATTTAATATATTAATTGGTATATTAACAATGTGTATCCACTTTGTTCATTGCGTTCCAAGGGCGGAAAAAAATTAGCGATGAAATCACTTCTTCCTTTGAGAGAGAATTTCCCCAAGTTATCCTCCAATGAACGCTGAATTATAATGGGCTCCTAGTTATTTCCGGCGCGTGTTTTATTTTACACAGGAGTATAAATCTTGTGAGTCCGTAGATGAAAATGAAGAACAAGTGATAGAATTGTTCTTCCATTTGCTTTGTTTCGTAATCCATTATTTAAAATGGTGATCGTTTTATTCATAAAAGTAAGAGTTCTTTAGCCTTCCTTATCACTCAATCTTGATGTTTCCATTGTGTGTCTCTTCAATGGTAAATCTATCGAAAACACTAAACAGGTTCTTACAAACCCATAAATTCGAATTCAACAAGATCAGTTTTCTAAGCAAGCGGGGTGACAGAGTTCATGGAATCATTGGATCAACGCCAAATTTTATAAAATGCCATCTATTGTTATGTTATATCTATGTATAAAATTTTATTAAGTTCCATCTATAATATTTCGAGCAATCAAAAAGAAAACTAAAAAAAAAAGAGAAAACCACAAGCAAACAAGTGAAACGATCATATTTTTCCCCTGATACGGCTAACTTTCTGCATAGTTGTACAAAAATTATTTAATCAATTTTGTCACTCTTTTAAAACATGAAAATCGTAATTAATGAAGACCAAATATATCAGAAGTGGCAGCGGAGTTCTTCAAACGAGGAAAGATTTCCTACCTGCAAAGAGGCAACAAGGATTAAAGTAACCGAGAGCTCTCGCTAGCCGCCTTCGTGGATACGACGTTGTTCTTCCAGCGTCAAGACAAGGGTTCGATTACAGCGAACTTAGTCCACGGGTTAAGGAACTCCACAGGCATAATTACGGAATTACAAATCGCTACGGCGATATCTTTCCCTTCCCGTCTTCACAGTACAACATACCGAATTTATCCTCTGTTCCTTAATCTTTGCGTTGAAATACTAGTATCCCATAAAGTGGCACTCATATTCACGTACAAGGACGTGTAGTACTAGTCACACCCCATGGGGATCGCTGGTTGTTGTCTAAACACAAAACTACCTGACATCCCCCTCCTTCCCAACAACAACCGGCCCCTGATGCCTTCAAATTTGTCAGCGATTGTCATGCACATCTTTATGTTTTTTCTTTATCAGTTCGGGATAGCATCATCCACGATGAGAAGGATGGATGGCGAAACTTCCTACTACGATGAGAATCAGAAAATCTACCCACGAGTATGAATGATGAAATCAGGCTTATCATAGTCTTTGAGACTGCACTACTAACATCTCCTACTTAATAAAGTCAAGTTTGCTTATGGTGCTTGCATTTACTTCTATATTAGAAATTTTAATTCTACATTAAAATGCCATTGATAAAATAATCTAAGTAAAGTTACCTGAGAGAGACGAGACAAAGATAACACTGACGCAACACACCGACCAACTCATGCTTCCGATTACTTCGTGCCCACAACACTACAATTCCCGACTCACTGAACGTAGTTTTGTCGCTTCTTCATTCTCAAGGCATCTAAGACTTGTGGCGTCACTCCCCCCCCCCCTCCCCTTCCTGCCTCCTCGATGTTACGTGGTGGGTTGTGCCAGACCGCGAACTAGGATTCCGAACGCATCCTTTGTTCAACCGGTTTATTGGCGGCGAAAAATATGCACTCGGAGATACGCTGGAAGGCAAAGACGCCTGGAACAGCAAAGAGAGTCTTTGTTGCCTGGAAATAAAGCGTTCGGAAGATTGACGTTCTGACGGAAGATTAAAAATAGAAGAATTGCATTGAAAGGTTAAAGATAAAGATGACGAGATGTAAGGGAATGCGTCTGTAGTTTATGCATAAAGGAGTTTATAAGAAACCGAATGATTCCTGATCTATTAAATTGGACTTATTCTCGCGATTCGTATTCTGTGATTAATCAATTAAACATTTATTTCCTTCTTAAAATAAACAAAAAGTTTTAAACATAAGGAAATTAACGAGAAAATCATTTCGTGCTTATTTTAATGGTTTCCATTCGGTTTATTTCGTATCTTTAATTCATATTTTTTTTAGAAATATGTTAGCCACTGATTTTTAAGTTAATTACTTTTATATTATTATAACTTCTTACCTATTTTAGTTGCCTTTAATTTATGTTTTTTTCTTAATAATTAAGTCATAGTCTTTGTATCATTATTTTAGGCGCAATTTTTTATTTCTCCACATTAATATCATCAACATTACGCACCACACATTTTTTTCGAACTATCCTATCATATTCTTTCACACATTCACCCCTTTTGCTTTTCCTGATCCTGGTTATTTTTTGTTTTTTATGCCCACCCTCGAATTTCTGGATAATTCATATAT
The DNA here is from genome assembly GCA_963969495.1 of Ceratothoa steindachneri. Classification (NCBI taxonomy): domain Eukaryota; kingdom Metazoa; phylum Arthropoda; class Malacostraca; order Isopoda; family Cymothoidae; genus Ceratothoa; species Ceratothoa steindachneri. The sequence goes on from OZ018326.1 coordinate 151,140,630, forward strand.
ATATATATATATATATATATATATATATATATATATATGATTATAAACAATTATTTTTTTAATGTAGATAATGTTTTTTTATTGGGAAAATTAAAAAAATAGGTGCTTTTTTAGGAGGGGGGTATGTTAGGCTATTCAAATCGCATCATATTATATTTATTATATATCATGTTTAAGGTAATTTTCAAGTGGGGGGCTTCGCCCCATACCTTCCACTTAATTCGGGGAGAACCCCCCCACACACCTCGCAATTTAAAAAAAAACTCGTAGTATTCCTAATTCAAAGGCCTAACATTAGATTCGAATCAAAAGGCGATTGCTAAATGTCGTTAGGCCTCTAGTTTTTTTACCGCGTTCCCTGACATCAGACATATAAGCCTCACCTCCAAATGATATTTAAATTAATCCTACAAGAGGCTACCCCTTCTGCAGGGCCTGCATATTCAATCCAAGAGGCTACCCATTCTGTAGGGCCTGCACATTCAATCCAAGAGGCTACCCATCTGTAGAGCCTGCATATTCAATCCAAGAGACTACCCATTCTGTAGGGCCTGCACATTTAATCCAAGAGGCTACCCCTGCAGTAGGACCTGCTCATTCAATCCAAGAGGCTACCACTTCTGTAGGACCTGCACATTCAATCCAAGAGGCTACCACTTTAGTAGGGCCTGCTAATTCAATCCAAGAGGCTACCCCTTCAGTAAGGCCTGCTTATTCAATCCAAGAGGCTACCACTTTTGCAGGGTCTGGACATTCAATCCAAGAGGCTAAGTATTGGCGAATCTGATCTACGAGCCGGAGTGTGGTGCCCTAAATGTGGATTAATTCACGTATCATTTTAGGAGAACAGCTATATTTGGTTGCGTGATATATCTCTCTACACTACGAACGTACAGCTTGGTTTTTTGGCAATAGGTGGTCGATAACATTCATGGTAGTAATCCCTTTCCTATCCAAATATATTTTTATAGGCCACTGTTAGGAGAAAAACTACCTTGGTGGTACTTAGAGCGTTGAAACACTCCTGTATTTCACAAAATGACTGATTTCTCTATCTCATCCAGGACTTTAAGTCGGTTGATGGGGACGTTGAGTTCTTATCGCTGGCTTTCATTGCTGTAAGCCTGACTATCAGACCTTGATCACCTTGCTGTTTTCCACCAACTTCAGTTCCTTAGTTGTCGGCCTAGAGTGTAACGACCCTTTGAGAGAAGCGATATGTCTATATGCGCTAAAAGCGCCACTCGAACGAATTGCCCATGGATTCATTTCGACAAAAAAGGTCAGTTCTTTTATATTTCGAGGCAGACCGCCCTTATTGGTTAGCAAGCGTATTTTCATTTAAATGGAAGACCCTTGTTCCATAAGTGTGGAAGCGCCTCAAAAGAATTCGGGGGAAGTTATCGCATGACACACCTCTCGCGCTCTTGTAAGATGGGACAGCAATCTTACACCCACGTCCATGGCAGAGTCCTTCACCACTACTTATCTAGCCAGTAGGCTGCTACGCCATCATTTGCAGCACGTCTTGGGCTTGGTAAAGGCTGCTTCTCACTAGAATTTACCTCCAAAGTTTGGGAACTATTTAACGACCTGTTTACACTAGGCGAGGTTCTCTCCAGTCTTGCTTCCTGTGCGGATATTGCCCATGATCAAGACGTTATCCCATACACCATGTTCTGACACCTGGGTGACCGAGATATGGCGTTTTTGTTACCCTGCTTAACTTGATCTGGATGTTTCCCATCCAATACCAGTGAATTTTTTCGTGTACATGTTAATGTTCAATTTGGACAATTTGCGCTAATTTATTTGGGGTAGAGCGGAGTTCACCTGCCTCCTGTATAGTGCGGCTTCCACACGTTACACTCCATTTTGCTGCGCTCCTCCAGCTAATAAATGCTATATGCGAGGCATTCTTTCGTGGACAACACTTGCCAAAAGATTCTCTCGCTACGCTATACGTAGTCAACCTTACGATTTTTCTTGGTACAGCTTCAACAGCGTCGACTTCAACAGGTTCTCAACCGCATCTCTAGGTCGAAGCGCATAGGCGTGGGATCTTTTTTAGTCAAAGACTAAGTTGATGCACTTCTGTCGCCACCTTCTGCTTCATCCCGCCCAACCTGCTTCTAAATGGTCCTCGCCTGGATGTGGTATAGTCGCACCGTATCTTTTGTATTGTTTCTAATCAGAATCTCAACTAGGACGCCTATAATCACGGCCTTACCTATCATGTGCCCGTACTATGGACATTCTTCCATCGGTGACGTTCCGTAACATGGGTGTTGATAGGGCTAGTTCCTTACTTTTCTGCCGCTCTTTTGTTTCTTTTCAAGCTAGAATTTGGATGCGAGTTCTACTTGTTCGCACATGCGCGTGAATTACGAAATGTGGAGTCAATTTACAACTTTGGTCTCCTTTTGACGTCTTGTGCCTGCCGTACATCACGTTTAGAAGTCTTCCTTTTTTATTCTAGTAAACTGCCACTCACTTTACACAGAACACAATTTATTAAATTATTATACGTGCAATTCCAATGTCCCCTTCAGTCTCCTATGTTTATTATCTTATAGGTCGCCAATTTCGACGGTGCCCTAAACCTTTCGGGTTTAGAACAAAGCAATTATTTTGAGGGCCCGGTATAGCTTGGGTGGTATTGGTTTCTCTGGCTTTTCCCAGGACGCCAACGTGAAGCGTTTTTCTCTAGGAGTCTACTCCCAAAGCTTTAAAAGCGCCTGGGTTATTGCGATTTAATTTTCTTAGAGCATATGCCATGTAATGTCTGAGCCGTGCAATTTTACACGAATGGCTCCAAATTGGAAGAGGTGAGCGGGGTTTTCACTCCTTTTCCTTTTGTTTGAATCTGGGGGTTATTTCCGGTTGTTTTATTTAACTTCACTGCTAATTTGGACCCAATAGAGCATTCGACACGGGAGATTAGGCACTTACCTGGTTTGGACACCAAATTGTGATCTATAGAGAGACACAGAGCGCACTGGATTCCCTAGAGGTATTGCAATCTCAGCACCCTAATGTTTGCAGTATCCGTGATGCCACGGCTGCTTTAAGTCGAGAAGATGTCAAGATTATCTTTTCCTAGGTTTCTGGCCATGTAGGCATTGCAGAAAATGAGCACGCTGATAAGGGTGACAAACATTTTGCAAGTACTGGCCGACACGAACAAAGTTTTGCTCTCCCTCACACTTACTCCTTGCAGAAGTCAGATAAGTTCTTAGAGATACATGACAAACAAAATGAGAGACAGCCGACAGAGATCTCAATTTGTGTGCTATTACGCTGCGAGTGTTCTCGTTGACCTAGGCCCAATTTTACGGCGGCTTTAGGTCGTTTTATGTCGCCTCTGAAACTGGCATACTCGCAAGATCCAGCGTCATCTGGTGGAACGCTCCATTAAACTTTACTGCGACGAATTTTTGGTCCCTCAGACTACCTGACACATTATTGCCAATTGTTCCAGGTTGTGGTTCGTTCTGACTTGTTCCTTATACTCTGGACGGGTTCGTTCACATCTGATTGTGACATAGTTGAGTATGGAGAGAAAGAAGCCCCCTCCCCTCCTCCTTGGTATTTAGATTTAGGGTGCATGGTCCTCATTAGGGCCCCAAAGTGCCTTTTCTCTTTTGGCTTATTTTTTCTCATTGTTTTTTGTTTGTTTTCTTTTTTACTTTATTATTGTTTTTGTGCCTTATTGTATATTTTAATTTAACATTAAGATAGCCAGTTATTTTTTTGGATGGGATGTCATTAAATATTATGATCCATTGCAATTATTACGCTTTGGAATATTTCCTGTGACCATCTCTGAATACGAAGCCTTCTATGAGCAAAATCACCGTCTCGCATCCACTTTACACATTTGAATCTATTTCCGTAAGCAGCATGAAATTTCTGACTGATCTATTGAATCAAAATGTAATGGTAAGCGTTACCATCAAGATTTCTCTAAAAATAATGCTGCCAATTGATGAACCGTTGCCAAACAGAGAGAAAATTTATCCTTACAGATATTCTTTTTTGTACACATTATCTTGAGCCGGTTCATTAGTTTAGGCGTATGGGTGGACATTTTGTTAGTTCACTAGTCCATTTATATGAAATACGGTCTCCATCTCCTCTACCACTCTCAATAAATCTTTCTGGGTGCCTGATAAACCATCAGGCAAATTTTAAACGGCGCTATAATTCTCCCTCAAAGAGTTTGTTATTAATCACTATTTGTAAACAGCATAAAAGTCCATGTCTTTAACAGCACTTAGTAAAAATTATATTTGTGAAAGTCATGTACCATTTCTTCGGGAAGATGCCCTCGTGTTTTCTATGTCCGGCGAACAAATTCAATGCTTTCTTCGGTCCTTACTTTTTGAAAACTGCTTAAATGTTCTTTATTTAAAGTGGGGATAGTTCATTTTTTTATTTGGGGCACTTGACGAATAAAGTTTATTCACGACCAATTTTAAATTTATATGACCTGAAAAATTGAATCACACAGGAAGTCAGCATCTTTAGAGCCAAGCCATAATATGTTATCAATAGAAGGATTGGGTCGATGTGAAAAGGCTCCCAGATTTGGAAGGACAGGAATGACCATCATGTTTTATAAGGATCTGAATATTTTTACAATAAAAAATAAAGGAAATGTTATTATTTCAAATTGTTTCTTCTCTTATTAATATGATTTTTTATTAAGTAAATAGCAAAATTACTGTTGCTATTTAACAAAATTCCGCACAAATCAGCTTGAGATGACCGTCACTTTATTCATGCTACTTAAATGCTAAGAAGTGCAATTACGAACTCATTACTAGTGCAATGTGGTACTGTTATGTGCATCAAACAAAATAAAAATATATTCAAAAGACCTCAATTATTGAAGTTGTTACATTAAAATTTGGGTTCATTGTTTGTGACACTGTTCATCTATTCTGTGGAGAAGCTCAGATGATTGGCGTGAGACCAAATGTTAACAGACAAAAACATCGAAAAAAGTTACCGGAAAAAAAATGCAAATTAAAAGAAAAAGAAGAATTTAATTCTATTAATCTTCAGACACTATAAATCCCTACAGCCATGTTATGATGTGTATAAAGAGAAAATGATTTGATGGAGAAGTATAGAAGAAACAACAATTAAAACAAGAGCAAGCATCTAAGTCTTCGAGTTTGTTAAGGTGGAAACAAATGAAATCAGTAATGCTTGGGTTATTGTCCCGGTGCTTTACTTATTTCATAGTTACCATTTTATGAGTGAGAATGTGTAGAATAATGGATTAATAATTGCATGGTCATTAATTTGGTAATCGGAAACGTCATTTCTAAAGAAACGGACCTCTTCTGGAAGTTGGAGGGATTTGTAGGGAAAAGATTTATTCCCTACTTCACAAACGCACCGTCCTTTTGCATTGATATTAAAAGCATATACGAGAGGAGGAAGTTCTAAATTTTTCTAACGTTATATTTACAAAATTTACAATCTATGTATTTGCTCTCAATATCCTTATCCTTTTATTTAAATGCAAAACACTATGTAAACCCTCCAATGCTAGATTGTTTAACCTTATATTTACATTTGGTGCAATCACCGAATTGAAATTTCTCCCCTCACAATTAAACAACACCGGGATAGTCACCATTAAAAGTGTTTATTTTTGGATCGCGACTATCAAACCGAAAAAAGTAGAATTAATAGATTCAACTCAATATAGAATAAAGCGCTATTCCTCGAGCGTAGACAACCGAATGATACATAACAATAGAATAGAGGGCTTTCCGAAATCTTCCTTTCTCGTCCCATCGTAACTGAAAATGGGAAAGTGACAGTTCGTTCGTCTTAGCGAAATCCTTGAGCAATTATAATGGCGCATAGATTTGTGGCATAATTCATTCCACTTTCCTGACTTAGATGTGAATTAGGCTGCCAGTAACAACTTTTGCTTTAGTTAGCACTCCTTTTTTATTAGTTTATTTTTTGCGTATATTTTTTACCCTTTTCTGTACATCTTTCTTCCTATATTTTACATTCTTTTGTATATCATTTTATTATTATTTTTTAAATCTATTTTTCCAACCGTTCTCTTGCTAACGAATTACCTTGAATCACCAGAATGCTGCGGCTGACATTTGAAGTTTTACATACATTTCAAACCCAAATTCTCGTAAAAGGATCTAATACTATAGATCTTCTCCACAACTTTCACTTCTTCTATCTTCCACACTTGCTCCATATATCTCTACTTATAAGTGGATTAGCGTAGTGTACACGCTGATTTGGAGCAAAAGCCTGAGAGAGAACGACTTTATTGCTTTATGAGTAGAGAAGAAATATCTCAGCATCGGCCTCCATCCTTCAGCTATACAAAGATTGACAAAGGATCACCTTAACACATTCCTTTTGTACAAAATGAGAGAGAAAAATAAAATAACGTCAAACAAGAGGGAGAGCGACATGAGCAAATAAACATGGAGTCAATATTTATAAGATGAGCTGACTCCTCTTAATGTTCAGGTGATATCTATTTGGGATGTGATGAGCCACTTAACACGGGATTAAATTTGAAATTCGCTTTCCACTGATTAAAGTGTGAGAGAGAATAAAACAGTGCGGATTCAACTACATGTCGCTTAACCCACTCATTTGATATACATATATAAATATATATATGAATTCGTTTTTTTCCAAATCTACACTGTGGTTGGTTACACAAATATGTTGAAATATTGCATTAGACATGTTACCCGTGCACACAGAATATTTGTGCTCATAAATCATCTGAGATATGCTACGTCCAGTTTGCCCTATGTAATTTTTTTTAAAATCATTTTCTCTTCTCTCTCTCATTTTTTACAAAAGGAATGTTTATGATAATATTTTGTGAGGCTGATTCAATATTTTAGTAAAAACGGATGCCAGTAAAATGAACTGATCTGCCATGCATTTAAAATAAAACAAATCCCATTGAAAATTTATCTTTCAAACCAGATATCTGCTTGTATGTAATATTTATCTGAGCAGAACTCTGTGACCGTCACTCGTACAACAAGTGAAACTATGTACATAAAGTTGTGTTTATCCAGGTTTCTAGAAAAACGCATTACTTTATTTGAAATTATTTGTTTCCACAAACAATTCCAGTGAAAAAACATCCGCCATGTGACTTAATATTCATTTGATAAAAAATGTAAACAAGGGTGTCACACAACCATTTTATCTTATTCAAGTACCTTAAACTTCACAAATATTTTTTTGTTATTTCAAATACGAGTACATTTTCTTCTCTTAGATCCTGCAATCTTTCCATAGTATTTCACATGCTCAAGCAACTTACATTGCTTCAGAAACATTACGCCTGAATACTTGCTGTTTATCACATCCAGAAAACCTCTAAACTGTCTGCAATTTAGGTCAAATGTTCTGATTATGTCAGTAAGACGTACCACAAGATTAATCTCGATTCAATTTCAAAGCACCTTTGCAGAGATTTTTCTGGTAAATAATGAAATGGAATGGTAATAAAGTGCTCTCTCTCAAAGCTTTTGCCTATCGACTTATAAACTATATGAGAGATGACCTTGTCCGTTGTTGCTTAAAATTTTTAAAAAATCTTATATTATGTATTTTATAAAGCATAGAAGGGAAAGAAGGTAACAAAATAAATGCTCATATAGCAAACCGTTGAAGCAGAAAGTCTGGAAAAAATTTCGACCAGTACTATTAAACGGGCTCCGGGGGGCGTTATATGAGCTGGAAGAACGCGACATTAAATTACAGTAGGTCTGGCTTCAAAGGTGTATCAGAAAAAAGGATGGTAAGGTCGTGGATGAGGTTCGAGACTAAACTCAACCAACAGCAACACCCCAACGGAGGGCCAAGCAGACATAGGCCATATAAGATTCCTATGTCTGGCTCCGGCAGAGGAGGGCAGCGCCCAGCGGGCAGGAACGATAAAGGCAGGCCTTGATGGACCAAGAACCCGGCAGCCCGATGAAACCAGCCACGCCGAAACTGCATGTATCAATGCTTTTAGCCGCAGTGGATGCGTTACTGGCAAAGTGGGCGCGCGTGGCCGTCGTGCAGCCACGATCACCCGAAACAAATTCCTCAGCGAATAGCATTCGTCTCTGTTTTCTTTCCGCCCTTCTTTGTCTCCTAAGTCATATCCGGCACAAACATCAGCCGAGGAGACCGGATAACTTACAACGAAACCGATGCTCGGAGTCAAGCTGGAGCCGATGAAAATATGTTTTATAAATAATAATAATTCAGCCAACATTTCAAACTTGTGCCGAGTCAAACTCGGAGCAGGATGTTGCAGGTGTTGCTGTTTCTGCATAAATATTGATTCTGTTGAAATCTATGACAAATGGAAGGCCAAAATCATGTCAATTCAAAATAAATATTGATTGAATTTCAAGTGATACAATGAGGGAAATATAGTACGTTAAACACAACCTAAATAGCATTAATTTGATCATCAATGATTGGTTTAATATAAAGGTGATGCCGACAGGAGGAGCCATAACATTTTTTTTTAATTCTGCCCATAAGTGAACAAAACTAGAAGAATGGCGCGCATTTTCGGACTTAATATTTACATACTTACTCTGCTATAGTAAGTCAGGTACAACATGTACCAAAATGCTGCATCTAACATCTGTAGGATTGCCTCCGTTTTCTTTTACTTCCCATTAATCGAGAGTCTTCAAGAAAGCGGCATAATGCATCTTTATTAACTGATCGTTTTCATTACTCGTTTCTATGAGGGACAACAGCTACCGGCTTCTCGCAAGATGTGCACACACGTACATGACGCGCCAAGCAATCAGAGACACTTTTGACAAAGCTTAAAAGTGTTGCTGGGAGACGGAAAAGGGAACATCCTCGTTTTCGCGTGATAAAATTTTTCCTATCTACTTTTTGTTCCTCAAGGGAAAACTTTTCATGAGAGAGCATTTATCTCTAAGTACCGAACACACCAGTCTCCCCTAATTTGGGGAGATTATAACCTGTATGTCTAGATGCACGGTTGCAATTTCCTTCCCAGCCATTAACTGCATACATTCCGTTCAAGCGCCATGAAGACGCGAGGAGGAACGAGGCTCTTTTTATCTGAGACGCCTTCCCTCTCTCATCAAATCTAAGGTCAAGGTCAAAAGTTCACGCTCATTTCTCAAGGAGACGCAACGCATTAGGAAGCCTACTCTTACATTTCCCAATGGGTTTCAACCGTCGTATCTCTTATAAATTCCCCGAACTTAAATGATATTTAATTCTCTTCGTGCGTCACCAGTAAGTTTAACATACGAGAAAAGACATAATTATACACTGGTTAAAGGCCAAAATGGTTCACATATGGTATTATGCTCACACAACTAGTTTCATATTGCTGAAATTGAAACTGATATTTGTTTTGTTCTATCAACATGGGTTTAATAAAAAAAATCAACAGGTACAAATATTCACTATTCCGTCACTTGTTTCGTGCAACAGATATTAAATTCAAAACAGACTAGCTTGTCTCTTATGTGACTGTGCTTACATGACTAATTTCCCATTGTTTAGTATGATTTAGATGTTTTATTGCACTATAAGTTCTACTTTCTTAAACAATCAGTAAAATAGTAAATATGATGACATTAATTGTCTCACGCAAGATAACGATATTAAGCACGTCGCAAGATAAGCTCATAAGAAATTGTACCATAAAGAATAGGTTAAAATCCTTTATAATTGACAAAATTGAAGTTCTAAAAGTGCTTCTGAACTTTGCACTTTCGTTTGTACAACTCGCTCTCTTCTCGTTGCAGAGTTCAGCAATAGTTGCCCAGCATGTGAGGGCTGAATTGTCCCTGATATCTGCTCTCCATTATGGCAAGGTCTTGATGAAATCTTTCACCGTGTTCATCACTAATGTCTCCAAAGTTATCTGGGAAAAAATCAATATGAAATTGGACAAAATGCAATTTCAAGGACATCCTTGCTCCCAATGCATGATAATTCTGCAGCATGGATTTAAAGATTTCTTTGTAGTTGTGAGCACGATAGTTTTCAAGTAAAGCTTCGACACCTTGACAAATGATTCTGTAGGGGAATTGACCCACTCCTTCCTCTCTCAGTTGACACACGGGACGTTGACCGCAAAACATCCAGGCCGTGTAGGCACCTTGGGTCAATCTCGTAATCACAGCCACTCGCCCCTCATCCCTATGAAAATCAGAACGGTTAGAACTACAATATCTCCCCTAAGAGTGTATTCAATTACCTCAAGTGAGAAATTAGAGACACGTTTCTCTCAAGCTTGAAGTCCCAGCAGAACCAGAGATAAGACTTGCTGAGAAAAACCGTTGGAGTAAGAACTTTCCTGCGGCCCGCCCACAAGCCTTCCCCCTCCTACCCCTACCCCAGTGGGGTGATGGTATATATACAAAATACTTGAAAAAAAATAGAGAGAATACGTAAGTCAACAAGGCTACGAAGTCCCCGGCAAGAAAGGCCGGGCTACCAAGAGAAGGGACTAAGAAGCAGCTCATCATCGAGCTAGTTCCTGGTTACCAAACCGAACTTTAAGTTAACTTGTCCAAGTTTAACTTAGGCTCGTCAGAGAACTCCCCCATCCTATCCTGGTGTAGCACAATGCACCTAGATAGTCCTTGCCCTTGAGAAAAACCGAAACGAAGAAGAAAAAGCTCCTCCTCGAGCCCGTTTCCCGGTGGTCACACCGAACGTCAAGTTAACTAGGTTTAAGAACCAAATTTAACTTACTCTCGTCAGAGAGACCCCTCCTAGCCTGGTGCATCCTAAAGCACAGGGATAGCCCTCACCCTTGAAGAAGATCCCTGAGTCCACTCCCTCCATCACTCCCCTGAGTCAAAGTATCCAAGCCTTAGCGCATCGCTAGACAGTGCAAATTACTCCCCAGAGTAATCCGAAGAGGAGAAAGGAACATTCTTTCACTATCCCGTGGTGATATCCCTTCCTGCCGAAGTCGTGTGACTCCCCAGCTGCCACATTTGCCAAAGTCCTTTGTGGCTTTCAAGTTATTCGCCCGCAACCTCCATCTGGTCGGTCGGCACGTGTCTTCGAGACAATAACATTCCCGAGGTAAAGTAGCTCATTGAGTTCAAGGTCAGACTCACACCCGTTCCAAGGGGTATCCACAAAGGTATTTGTGGCCGGTAAAGGCCGTTAGCTTTTTTTTTTGTTCAATTGAAGTTAGTGGTGGGTTAACCATTACTATAATGTCAAGTAATTCAAGTTAGAAAGCCTTACTTAGAAATTATTGAAGTCCTTACTGTGTATTTAGTTCGTAGTATTTCTGTGGTTCATGTTTATTTTGTTTTTGTGTTTTAATTAAAGTTTAATTTATTTTACCAATTTTTTTTATTCTATCCTCGAATCGCTACATATGGCACAAAGAACCCTCCTGGTTTAAAGAAGTCAATAATCAATATAATAATAATCAAACATATATAGCACTCTTAGGGAGGTATAGCGTTAGTCAAGGACCCTTTATTTATAGTACGTAAACAACCCATACGTACCAACTCCTTCCATCACTTGGTCCTTCCTATACCACGAGAGATTCCCATGAGTTTTTATCTAGTGCGTTCAAGGCCTTGGTGAATTCGCTATCATGAACTAGCATGCGAATCTGTGGTCCATTCAAGACATCTGCATTCAACTTGGATTCGGAAACCACAGCACCTATTTTCTGACACAAGTATCAAAACCCAGCGCTAGATTGATCCATAGCCTTGATGATTTTTTTAGCCAAACCGAGCTTTAGATGCAGTGGAGTCAAAAATATCTGTTCTGGATCTAATTTGTGAACACATTCAAACCTTCCAGGCGCATCTCTTGGTCTTGTCGGCCATTCCTTTCTCACCTAGTGCTCTACATCAGTTCTGCTGTCCCACAAGCACAAAAGCACATGTGCTTTGTGTAGCCACTCTGAAGGCCCACTAGTAAACAGATGATTTTGAGATTCCCACATATCTTCCACTGGTGTTTTTCGTACTCTATAGCGGCTAACAAAATCTCCATTGTTTCATAGCTCTAAGCCATCTTTGCTGCATGTGCTATTGGGACACTAGGAAATCGATTGCCATTGTGTAAAATAATAGCTTTCAGAGAGTCTTCTCCAGAGTGAATAAACAGCTTTAAATCATCTAACTTGTATGGTCCAGACTTGCAGAATTGTTGCATGAGAGATACTGCGTCCTCACAGTAACAAAGGTTGTTTGCCATCTTGAAAAATGCAGACAATTCTCTATATTGGTAACGAGCTGTAGTCATACGCACTCCATCTTCGAGCAGGTTACGCTGCTTTAGTATGGATCCCAAAACTTCGCCCCTTTCTTTGGAAAAGTTTAGGTCCCTGATGAGATCATGAAGCGCTTCAGAGTAAAGAGTTTAGGCCTCATGTTTTCAGAGTCATCCTGGTGGTCGTCTTCTTTTGAGGTAGAATTAAAATCGAAATCACTCATCAATTCTTGTTCAGTTGGTGAATTTGGGACTGAGAGTTCAGCCCTCTGCGGAACTGGTTGGATTGCAGAAGCAATAATATTGGGGTACTGCACCTTGCCTCGTGTTTTGATGGTTATTCCCTTGATGTTTGTGAGGCAGAAGTATCATTGGTACAGCAAACAGCATTCCTGAGCTTCGCTTACCACACATCTACTCGCTCAGGTGGTTAACACAAGACTTACAGGCTATATGAGATGCCCATTTCTTGTTTTGGTCACCCAAAGGACATTTGAAGTAACTTTTGTAGTTCAGTCGAACAGCTTTAGCGATTGGTTTCTTGAGGCTACCAAGATTGAAGGCGCCACATATGTAACAAAAACGGTCAGCATCGTTCACGCACTTGCCGCGTTCCATGTTTTGTTAAGTTCAGAGTAATTAGAAATTAGGCAGTTGTAGATACGAATTATCATGAACTAGCAATCTGAAACAAACAAAAAAGCACAAATTAGAAAAAGATTATTAAGTGGAACTAATGAACATATAAATTAGTTTATGAATAACATGGTGCACCAAATATATAGATATGCTGGTTCTGGAAAACAGAGCCCGATACAGCTGTACGAATGTCATAATTGAATTCAGCACATACAATTACCCTAGTATCAGATTATTTTGATCCAGAACCATGTGATTTTTTTACCAGTGTTATTAATCTCATTTTAATTACGTCGTTTTAAAAGTCCAAAAATGGAAGGGACATATCGAGTCCAATAATAGCAATTTTTCTCATCATAATTACCGTTGAAGTGAAAAATTCTATCTTTTATGTGTAACATTTTTTTAATATATTCTTTTATTATAGTATAATAATCATTTATTGTGTATCTTATTAGAGCACAAAAAATACATCTCTTTCCTTCTAATACACCATATTAAAGATTATACATTCAACCTCCTTCAAATTTAGTCGGAGGAGTCAATGTTCTCGTTGGTTTCCTAGCTAAATCCAATCAAAGAAGGTGGGTCATACTGACCTCCAATTTAGCGTCAGTTTTGCCTACATGGTTTGTATCTTTTTTATTCTAACACAAAACCAACGGATCTTCAAAATCCATATCAGGTACCTAAGGAATTTGTGGGATACATTTTTCGTCATAGTGAGTTTCAAGATATGGCAGATTCGGTTCCTTAGTCTGACTTTTTCCGGCATAATGAGTTTCATGATATAACAGATTCGTTTTTTTAATCGGTCTTTTCGCCATCATGAGTTTTAAGATATGGCAGATTCGGTTTCTTTATTTGGACTTTTCTGTCATAGTAGTTTTTCAAGAGATGGCAGATTTAGTTTCTTTAGCCGGAAATTTCCGCCATAATTTGTTACGAAACAGCAAATTCCGTTTATTTAATCGGATTCTCCTCGGCATAATGAGCTTCAAGACATGGCATATTTGGTTTCTTTGGTTAGACTTTTCTGCCCTAATATTTGTTCAAGAGATGGCAGATTCGGTTTATTTAATCGGATTTCCCCTGGATTAATGACTTCAATACATGGCAGATTCGGTTTCTTTATTCGGTGTGTTAAAAGTAGCTAATGATGGTCATCATTTGAATGTGTTTTCTCTCCTTTAGATAATGGTGTTTTTATTCAGGATTGGAGGCTCGGCCCCACTTGATGGCCGTAACGTTGGCGAAGCCCACAGCAGAGGATATAGGCTCAAAGGTATTCTTCCTCCTTTTTACAAGCGGTCGGAGGGAGCAGCGATACCATCTCATCCTGGGGAATTATTAACAACAAAAATAACAACTTTCAGAACCCTTGTAATTTCGCCTTCATTGAAATATAGAAGAGAAGCAATAAATATATATGTTTTTCTCCGTGTAATGTGAGGATGTATGTATCTGAATTCCTCCCCTGTCCCATTTGGTACGATGAAAGGTGCAGGAATTTGTTTTCTCTCTCCTTCCCGAACACCCTGCGGTAACTTCTCTTGTCTGTATCTTCCACACATTAAAACTTACCCTAACTACACTTCTTTATAAACCTCATTTTAAAAACTGTTTGATCGAATTCTGTTAAGTAAAATTAAATTTTATTCTTGGGAGGGGCATTAGCTCCCTTTACCCTTAAGAACCATCCCTTTTGAAACTTAATACAAGTTAGTTATCACATTTGCATAAAAATGCTTTAATCATTCTTAAGGCTCATTTATTATATTTTCAAATCATATTTCAACGTATATCCTGTAACCGCAATCTCATAAAGTATGTTTAGTGCACATCAATGCTAGAAAACCAACCTGAAAGAAGCTTTCCCCCTCCTTTGCTCTATCACAAACAAAGCCATTCATCCTTTGTTTTTTTGCCCATTCATGGTCAGTGCTTCGTCACCGGGGCCAGTCTGGTATCAACCTGAGACTTACTTTCCTATATTCCATCACACTTCTATTTACATTCTTCTTATATGTTCTTACAACTTCAGAACACACAGTCACAACCTTGTTCATAAAATTCCTCACACATTACCTCGCCCATCCTTTTATCAACCAACCAAAGTTATGGCGTGATTAGAGCAATGAGTCGCCAAAACCAAGTTCACACTAATCTACCACGACTAGGGGGACGCTCCTCATCCACAACAACCAAGCGACTGTATTCAATAGACCACTCTAACAGACCTATGGGATGCAGTCTGTGGAAGAATGAGAGGGAGAAATAATCCCCAGCCCTCTGACTTTTCCAGTTTGCCGTTGATCCCTCTAAAGTCGTATGCCCTATATACTGTGAAAATTAGAACAATGAACAATGTTCATAGGCAGATTGTGTCTGCAGCCGACGTCCAGTACGTTATTCGTAACGTGTTAGTTAGTCGAGAGGGAATCGACTAAATTCTGGTCCAGAGAAGAATTGAGTGATTGTCGAAGAGCCGAGGAAGAGCTAGTCGTCACTCAGTGTTGTTTGTGGATATAGTTAGGCGCGCTTCAACCCTTCTCACCACGTCTTCGGATTTTAAGGATCGGAAAAATCATCCCCGATGCCCCCTCTGTTTGCCTCTTAAGGATAAGAAGCCACAACTTCAGTTTCCCAAAGTTGAATTGAGCGTCCCGTGAGACGCCCACAACTTCAAGGTCGAACTTATCTACCTGGTCCTGCTCGCCGCATATCAAGGTAAAAGGGATTTAATCCCCGATTCGTCACGCTCCTCCTACCTTTACCGCGTCGAACCTCAAGGATCTCCTTTGCTCTAGAACTTGCATAATTGTAAAATCATTACTTAATTAATTATCTCTCGGTTCAAACTGAATTGATAGCGTTAATCATCTTAGCAGTGAACCGGTTGTCAATATTTAATTACATTGCCATTTAACTTGCCATATATGTATAGGTAATCTTTAGTCCTATTAAAGTAAATTTTTGTAGCCGTGTTTGAATATTCCTTGGCCTAGTAACTGTGTATTTAAAGCACTCTTAGAACCATCCCCAGGTGAAGCCTTATTTTCGGTCTGCTAGTAGGCCAGTGTGCATATAACCGCGTACACCTGGTCATACCACGACACAGTCACTCGCTTGGCGTGGATGAAGGGCATCTTTCAGGTATACGCTAGTCTTTGTGAAGGTGTCTACTCATTGCTGTTCTAACTGTATAACATTACTGCCTACAGTGAAGTTTACCTTAGCATTATATTTTACTTATTTTCGATTTATCAGCTCTAATGTTCGTTACTATGTGGAAGAAAATAGGAGAAAACATTCCAACCACTGTTGCTAAAGTGAAAACTCACCCCATTAGATTTTTACCTCTAAGGTCAATGAAACGAGACCGCAGTTACAGGCGACTGATGAGCGTCAATTTTGAATGCGAATCTGGATGGACTCCGATTGCTCCGATAAGCCTCATCTCCAGGCACCGAGCGTCTCTTTGCAGATCTCTTACTTTCTTGCAAATTTATTTTTACTCAATCTACCCTATATTCTATGTCACTCAGACCATCTTTACCACTGTCCCCGCCAGTTACACTGTCAACGTTGTAATGGTTTAGTTATTATATGAGTTTTATTTCGGACAATGTAGTGAGTGGAAATGTGCGGCTCCTTTTGCATGGAG
Source organism: Ceratothoa steindachneri (assembly GCA_963969495.1). NCBI lineage: Eukaryota > Metazoa > Arthropoda > Malacostraca > Isopoda > Cymothoidae > Ceratothoa > Ceratothoa steindachneri. Next base: position 151,157,215 of record OZ018326.1, read on the forward strand.
TGTGTATCACACTTTATTGTAGGTCAACTTTGGCAAATATTTTAAATATTAAACATTGTACAAACGTGAAACTTGCTCCACTGAAATCTCCTAGGTAGGTACGTACGCAGTTAACATTTCAATTGCATTGATAAGATACATACAAAGTTATGTTGAGTTATGTATTTTGATGTGCTTTCAACTGTGTCACGCTTTATTGCAGGTGAACGAAAATGCCAACTTAAGTTAATGAAACCAAGTATTATCGTTAAATAACCATTTTATTGTAATAATGAAACACGCTACCGGAGAATAGCATCAAAATATATGAAACAAACACATTTAAATTGTTAGTACTGTACTTTATTTGTCTACGTAACTTCCTTGTTTAGAAATGACAGCTCATAAGTGATTGGCCTCTGATTCCCAAAGTTGTGATGTACGAAATTGTAACCTTGGCTAAATGCGAAGGAGCATTTTCATGCATAAAAATCAATCGCCATCGACGTAAGAGTGGCAGATCATATAAACATGCGGCAAAATGCTCCTCCAGAAACGCGTTATAGGAGTTGCTGGTGAGTTTGACACCTTTTGGAACTCGAAAAAGCGCGATAAGTTCATTTCCTATGACTCCATACCTCCTTGTTGACGCCAAATGTGATGTGGGCTAGAGGCTCCAAGAGGTACCCAAACTTTGGCCCATCCGTCGGGGCCATCCAGAGTAGCTCTGGCCTCCTCTGTGAAGAGGACATCTTGCAAATTGATCTTCACTTAATTCCGTGCCCAATCAATACGCTTCTCTTTGTGATTCTTGGTCAGGATGGGTCTATCTATTCTTACTTGTCTAGATATTTTTCGGATGTCACGCTGGAATAAACTTCTTCTCGTACCTTTATCTTGCCTTGGTTTGGTGATTGGGTTTTCCACATACGCCCTCAATGTTCCTGTATCCCGACCAAGTTCTTGGGCTAATTCTCCAACTGATAAGCCTTCTGCGAGACCTGCAACAATCCGCGACTTCTTTGTAGCTGTTAAACATCGTTTCCGGTGCATTTAAATTTAAAATACATTACTCAACATAACTTTGTATGTATCTTATCAATGCGATTGAAATGTTAACTGCGTACGTACCTACTTAGGTGATTTCAGTGTACCAAGTTTCACGATTGTATAATGTTTAATATTCAAAATATCAGCCAAAGATTTGACCTGTAATAAATCGTGCTACACAGTTTATAATTAAAAATATACCAATTCAAATATTTCCCATTTCTATAAAAATATTTTTGCCATGGAAAGAAAATGTAGAAATAAATGTTTTGTTATATATGTGGCAAAATAACACAACCTGATCAGCAACTTAAAATTACTGCATTTGTTTAATAATCTTACTGCCAATAGTTTATAATTAAATTAGATTTATTATTTATTTAAGAAATTTTAACGCTACTCACCTTTGGTTGGCTTTATCCAGGTGTAGAAAAGATAGTCGGAGATATCAGAGGTGGAAACGACGACTGGAGAGAAGGCACCAGTTACTCATGTCCACTAGAATGGGGAGGGTGCACAGCACCTCCAGGTTTCAGTTGTAGTTTGTTTATTGCCCGTGGTACGCCATCCTTTCCTTTTGAGGGTGGAAGGCTGATATTATATCGAGATAAACTTTGCTGGATATGGATGGTATCCTATCTGTCGAGGAATAGGCCAAGGGGTGGTTGGAGTTTTCCCGACTCTTATATATATATATATATATGTATATATACATATATATATATATATATATATATATATATATATATATATATATATATATATATATATATATATATATATTATCCCAAATGCGGAAAAGTCGTCGTACTACTCCTTATACTTCGTTCGGCCCCTGCCCTGAATGGGTTTATTGACTCAGAGTGCTTAGAGGTTGGCTACAGAGGGATTGGAATGAACTTTGAAGGCAAGCGACCCAAAGGAATTTAGATACAGAACAATATGAAAATAAAGTCTTAATGAACACTAAACAAAAAAAAATATATATATATATATATACAAATAATGTGCTTTGAAAGATAAATCAATAAGTGAATCTCGGATATTTCACATGGCTTGTAAATAACTATTCACTATGTAAATCCCTATACACTTGTAATGTTGGTAAGCTTCGCGGTAAAGTTGGGGAATGTGAAAGGGAAGGGTTACCTTGGAACCTGATGTTCGGGTGGCGCTGGTGAGTGAAGGTGGTGAGATAAGGGGTGGAGACAATGAGGTAGGTTCTCCAGGGACCGACCTGATCCCATAATTCTGTTACAGTTCTGCTGGAAGAAGGAGGTGACGGAAGCTTCTTGTTAAGGAGGGCCCCACGCTCGGCACTCCGAGGAATCTTGGGTGCCTCTGTGAGGGAAGGGGGGCGGGCGAAGTGACCTATCAATGCGTAGGGTCACGGATAGAAGCCGAGATGTAGTTTTCTGGCTTAGAGAACCAGAGTGAGACCGTTTATAGCTTCGGCTCTGAAAACGTGAGTACGAGCCTGGGTCCGCATTGACTTGCAGACCAACGGGGTAAGGAGCCTCCCTAACTAGGTCCGATCTCCTCTCTTAAGACTTGTTGCTTCTACGATTTACCACTACACCGAGATAGATGACAATTCCTGCCACGCCAGACGCTGTGCAACCTCTACTACTGAGGGTTAAAAGAATTCATCTTTTATACTCGAAACTCGGGAGAGGTTCACATGGCTCCGGAAGTAGATTTGATATCAAGCGCCCTTCTTTGGGTTAGAGTCTTGATTATCTCCTCCATTTCGTCCTTTGAAAACTTCCGGGAACCACCGGAAGCCAAGATGGGCTCCCATCTATCGATAATCATTCGAGGTAGGAACGCGGTGGTTAGCTAAAATGGTCGGCGGGTTCTTCCGGCGGGAGACCATCAGATATCGGACCGGAAGGGGAAGGTTTGATAACTGGCCCGCCTGGAATGGAGGTGGAGAAATGTGAGTGCATTATGCTATTATCCTACACTATCGGTTAGCGTCGTAGCCTGAAAAGTGAAGGGCGCTCGATCCCGTGAATGCAGAGCGTTCCTCAGGCTTATCTAAAATAGTGTGAAGGTGGCTACTAGTGAAGGATAAAGAGTATGTAAAAGGTAATAAATAGATAGATAAAAAGAGGCCAAATTTCCAAATTATAGGTAAATAACTTTGTTGGAATAAGTTTGCTTTGTTGAGGAAATGATCCAGAGTTTTATGATTCGACCAACATCAAGTCAGTAAAAAGCAGTTTCCTAGATGGCATCTGGATTAATTCTTACAACGTGATAACTGCGGACCCGATGGGAAGGAACGAGGGGAAAGTTCTATCAAGAAATTCCTTATGTGGAAGAAAGTTCTGAGAGGCGATCGGACCTTAACATTTGAGTACTGGTGGTATCTTTAAACCGTCACCTACCTCGCGAAATTCACAAACGAAAATAATTGCTAAAGGTTTTGAAAAAATTGATGTCGATTCTTTTAAGTAAAGTAAGTTGCGTCAATGGTTCGAGGCATCGTAAACGAGATCTCCCCACGGGATAATGACATGCATATAAAGATCAGAAAGACAATAGCTGGCAAGCTCGAAGGCCTTAGTGTCCGATCTTCGTTGGGCAGAGGAGGGGGATAGGTCAGATAGTAAATGTGTCTTGAGACCAACTGGAGCGTAGATATAAATGCCTTTGTAGGGGACACATGCACTCCACATAGGGAGGAAAGCGGGGTCAGATTGCTACCAGAGAAGATTCAAGTACTAAATCTGCACGGCTCCAGAACAGAGGTGTGTGTTGTGAAAACGGGAATGGAACGATAGCGGTGTTGTGACTTTTTATGTGTAAGATAATGCGTGAAGAGCTACCCACCTACCCACACAGCGTAAGTTTCAGCGTATCTGCCAATTGACAGTTAGCTCATGAAGTCGCTTTTGCTTTTAGCCGCGCTCAATGGTATCGAACCAGTGTCTCTACGTCATTTTTGGCTATTTAGAAACTGAGAATTTTAATAAAAAATATTTTTGGAAACCCCGTATTTGAAACCATTTTTATTTCTTAATTTAGAATAGTTGTATTATTTAGATTTACTTAAAACAAAAACTGAGCAGCAAAAACAAAAAATCCTAACGTAAGCCTGGGTAATGCAACATAGAAATTCATGATGATCTTAAAAAGAAGTTGGCAAACTATGGACCGCATGCTTTATGTGCCCCTTCATCCCTAAGCAAACAACCCCTTTTTTTGTAAAACAAATAATTAATGTATTCGGGATACGTAGAGTAACAAAACCAGTTTTGTGGTTACTTATAGAATTGAAAACCATAGCAAACTATTTCGGAAGCAGAATATTTAAAGAACTGAATACTTGGTGTTTGCTGTTATTATTATCTGTAGTTCGTTGCATTGATGCAAATTTCCCAGAATCTGTCATAACAACTAAGTGAGGTTCGAAAGTCATTCTCCTGATACTCACTAACTAGCAAAAGATGAGACCAGGCAATTCAAACCACAACACAAATGATTACGTTTATTAGAAGAATTGACGAAAATTTTGGAAATTCTTAGAAGAATTGATGTCAGTTAAGCCAATGAAGAACACACAACCGGCCACGATTTGTATGACAGCGATCACAACTGCTTTCAATTATCTGATTTACCTTTGACCATGTTGGCAAGCATTACAATTAATGGTGCACGCTTATTAACACGAAAATATCACGAACTTATAAATCTGCTTAATGATAGAGTGAAAGTTAGGTATTCCATTCACACTTTATTATCATTTCATTTCATTATTTACCCGGAAAGTCTCTGCAAAGATGATTTAGATTTTATTAAGAACTGACTAAATCCAACTTTGTGGATTTTCACTTGTTACAAACACAACTGTCCCAGAGGTGTGCTCAGATAACATACCAGCATATACGAGTATCTGGTTTAAAGGATCAACTTTGATTTAAATGTATGAAAGATCTGTTCAATTTACTGACTTAACCCATTCTCACTAAAATTTTGAAGGAGCGTAAAATGATATCTATTTAGAATTAATTCACCTCCTATCAGCCTGAAGGGAATTACAAGAACAGAAAACATTGAATTCTTTGAGTCTCCAATAGCGAGAAATTTGGTAATGAGAAAAAGGTTGCTGAAAAAAAATGTGTGTAATTTTTAATTCAGCCTATTTAAAAAGAGAAAATGTCCTAGGTTTTACGACACCAGTCTGCACTCATTTAAGATGGCTTTAGTTTTCATTGGGGACCTACTGGTTAACTTGGGAACTGAACCACGTGTATCTACATAGTGTGTATGTCTTTCGCGGTGAAGGCGATCCGAGTCGGAACTCCACCTGGCAACTAACCACAACCGATGTTGTTTAACTTCGCTAAAATTGGAAGCGGTGTTTCCATTCGGCTAAGCCGTAGCCCCTCAAACTCTCTTTGTAACGAGACTCTCCTGGACTCAGGAGGAATCACCAGGAACAGAGTAGCATTGAATCGAAATTGTGATTCATTAATCCGTGCACAAGTGAGCTCAGCTTCATGACAAGCCGGTTGGTTTGATCTGGTGGTCCTAGTTTTTTTTAAATAGCAGAGGGAGGGAGGAGCCAAGGACCAGATTTTTATTGACAAGGTTATTAACCTACAGTTCTTCCTCATCTCATCAGAATGGATAAAAGAACGGAAGATAAAGAAGACATAAGAATGTCTATTTTCTTCTGAGACGTCGAGCACAGTAAAGATGATTATCAAAGAGAAAAACAGAAGAAGACTATGGGCACTGCAACGGTAAAACTTCTGCCAGGAAGTGAAAATACCCGCAAATTATCACTAGTTATCGGTTTGTGATATTTTAAGAAAGGTTTTAGTTGACTCACGCATCACTATACATAGAGCAAATATGGACTCTGGAGTTATGGTTTAGCAGACGACAGCGAACAGATTCATTCACAAAAATGGGATAAAAATAGGCAATATGTCCATAAAAGTCACGTTGCCCCAATGCAAAGAAGGAACTTCATCGTAATAAGCTATAATTACAGAAGACATGATTGGCTGAAAGGTGGAGAAGTACTTTTTTCAAACACACCATCAAAGTAGCGCGTTGGGGAAGCAATAATTTAAAAAATCACTGACAGAAAAATGAAAAGGTAATCCAAATATTTCCAACTGTATTTCCCAGTACATTATCAAAGAATAGATATATAATTACAAACGTAGCCTTTTTCTTTTCCATGGGAAGCTTATTAGAGTCAATGGCTTGATGACGGTGCTTGCGAAGGAATGCCTTAATGCCCTTTCCTTGCGCGCTACTAACGATACAACGGGTGATCGGAAACCTCGAAAGATGACCGGGTGCCCGCAGAGCTGAGCAGTTTACAGTCCAGTTGTTAATTCGTCCGATCACCAGCCCTGTTGCCACTTCCTCCGTCGTTGGCAGGTGGTTACCGCTACCTGCGTTGTTACCGCCTCTCATGATGCCTTGAGGTGACTCATAAGGTCAGGAATTTCCTATGAGGCAATTAAGGATCCGGGCGTGAAGGGACTGCTGGGCATGGCTAAGGAAAATGAAATAGTATTTCCTGGGCCAGGATAACCAGTGATGTATTCCTGGGTTAGCCATCGATTCCTAGAGATAGGACGTCCTAAGGTGTTGCCATTGCCTCCAAATAATGTTCGATTGAGTCCGGGTCGCGATCCAATTGAAATAGTGGCGAGGGACGAGGACCCGGGGAAGGGGGCCCGGGTCAATGATAGCGATGTCCAGAAATCCGTCCTCCGCCACGTTGGTGAGTTCCGACACCGATACGACCGGCGGAGTGATGACCCCAGTGATAGTCACCATTGAAGCCCCGGGGGCACAACCGAGAGAATAAAGTGAACTGATGTTATTGTAACACAACCGCTGAAATGCAGCGGTTCAAAGAGATTATTCCACTCACAATTCGAACTTGAACAATCACTTGATAACAAGAACAATAATAGTTCACTATCGGTGCTAATTGACACTGAAACCGAGTCAATAGAATGGCAATCAATAGTCAACACTGGATAGTCAAGAGAATTGCAAGCAATAGTCAACACTAGATTGTCAATAGAATGGCAATCAATAGTCAACACTGGATAGTCAATAGAATGGCAAGCAATAGTCAACACTGGATTGTCAATAGAATGGCAAGCAATAGTCAACACTGGATAGTCAATAGAATGGCAAGCAATAGTCAACACTGGATTGTCAATACAATGGCAAGCAATAGTCAACACTGGATTGTCAATAGAATGGCAAGCAATAGTCAACACTGGATTGTCAATAGAATGGCAAGCAATAGTCAACACTAGATAGTCAATAGAATGGCAAGCAATAGTCAACACTGGATAGTCAATAGAATGGCAAGCAATAGTCAACACTGGATTGTCAATATAATGACAAGCAATAGTCAACACTGGATAGTCAATAGAATGGCAAGCAATAGTCAACACTGGATTGTCAATAGAATGGCAAGCAAAAATCAACGCTGGATTGTCAATAGAATGGCAAGCAAAAATCAACACTGGATTGTCAATAGAATGGCAAGCAATAGTCACCACTAGATAGTCAATAGAATGTCAAGCAATAGTCAACACTGGAGAGAGACCGATGAAATAGCGAAATTCGTCGAAGGTTGAAGATCCAATTCTAGACATAGCAGTAGTAGTAATAGTAGAAGTAATAATAGTAGTAGCAGTAGTAGTAGTATTAATAGTTGTAGTAGTATTGGTAGTAGTAGGGCTTGAGGAGATATTTGTTAAAGGTTACCGTGATCGAGGGGGGTGAGGGCCCGCGTGTCGGTCGAGTTATGGATTTATTAAAATTGTTTTGTTTGTTCATTTTTACACAAAACTAAAAAGTTGAACCAACGAGAGAAACACCGCGGGATAGTTGTTAAGTAGGGAATAGTAATGAAAGTGATAAAGATTAAGTAAAAGAAAGTGCGTGGAATATGAAAATATTAACCAGCGGATCAACCAGGGGGCTTTAAACCCACAAGGGAAGAATTCTCTAGATTTCAGCAACCACATTGGAGTGTAGTGTAAAGTCGGAGCAAACCTACCTCCTATGGATGCAAGAAATTAAACCTTTTTTTCTGTGGGGAAGAAATTAAGCCTTTTTTCTGTGTGGAAGAAATTAAACCGTTTTTTCTGTGTGGAAGAAATTAAGCCTTTTTTCTGTGTGGAAGAAATTAAACCTTTTTTTCTGTGTGGAAGAAATTAAGCCTTTTTTCTGTGTGGAAGAAATTAAACCTTTTTTTCTGTGTGGAAGAAATTAAACCTTTTTTCTGTGTAAAAGAAATTAAACCTTTTTTTCTGTGTGGAAGAAATTTAACATTTTTTCTGTGTGGAAGAAATTAAACCTTTTTTCTGTTTGGAAGAAATTAAACATTTTAGTTCTGTGTGAAAGAAATTAAACCTTTTTTTCTGTGGGGAAAAAATTAAACCTTTTTTTCTGTTTGGAAGAAATTAAACCTTTTTTTCTGTGTGGAAGAAATTAAACCTTTTTTTCTGTGTGGAAGAAATTAAACCTCTTTTCTGTGTGGGAGAAATTAAACGTTTTTTTTCTTTCAAACTTTGTAATGTGCTGAAATAAGGTCTTGAGGAGACTTGAATACTTTAAAGGAGTTTGAGAATTACTCTTAAATTGAGTATGCAAAACTATCACTGAAATTACTCATAATTAATCAAATAAATAAAATTTTACGGCAGTTAAACTGTTTGTATCTATATTTTGAACCAGGTAATGGCTTAGCCACTCTACCCCTACAGGGGGAGCTTGCGCTTCGCTGCTAAGATTAAAATTTATAATCTATAAAAAAGCAGCCATGGTTAAATTTTTTTTAATTTTCTGAACTTCGCCAATTATAAGAATTTCAAAAAGGAACTCTAAACTCAATTTCCCCCCCTTTCAAAAATCACGTTGCTAAAATATAGAGTTATAGAGAAGATATTATATAAAAATAAACTTTCTGAACTTCACCATTTGTAATTCTTTGGGTTTTAAAATTCGCAAAATTTCGATACTTATATTTATTTCTGAACTTCACCATTTTGTTTTTGATATTATAAAAGAATTATTAGAAATAACTTTGATAAAAAACATAAGTCATAACCAAACTAAGATGAAATTATTATTCAAATACTCAAATAAATCCCCTTCTTAAATTATAGAGTTAGTGATGATGATGATGATTATGATGATGATTAAACCAATGGCTAAAAGAACTTGGACCTAAAGGAAATCAAATGCTTTATATATTGCGAAATATTATTTAAAATAAGCCGAGTTAATCTATACTTCATAGATTTAGAAAGGCCTTTTACTCATTTGACTAAGCCAACGTGTTTGTGCAGTTTTGTAATCATTATTTTTTTGAGAAGCCCCGCCACCTGTTTGTGTAAGCTTGTACTCATTAGTTTTTGTTTGAGAAGCCAACTTACCTGTTTGTGTAAGCTTGTACTGATTAGTTTTGGTTTGAGAAGCCAACTTACCTGTTTGTGTAAGCTTGTACTGATTAGTTTTGGTTTGAGAAGCCCACTTAGCTGTTTGTGTAAACTTGTACTCATTAGTTTTTGGTTGAAAAGCCCACTCACCTGTTTGTGTAAGCTTGTACTCATTATTCTTTGTTTGGGAAACCCACTTACCTGTTTGTATAAGCTTCTACTCATTATTTTATTGTTTGAGAAGACCACTTACTATTCGTGTAAACTTGTACTCATTATTTTCTGCTGATATGCCCACTTACGTACTTGCGTAATTTTGCAGTACTTAGTTTCTGCTTGAAAAGCCTACTTACGTGATTGTGTAAGCTTGAACTCATTATTTGCAGTTTAAGATGATTACTTACGGGTTCTTGTAGGCATGTATCCCTTACTTCCTGCTTGGCAATCGTCCTTTGTTGTTTGGGTAATCTTGCGCTTCTTAGTTTCTTCTTGACAATCCTACCTACGGGTTCGTGTAAGCTTGAACTCCTTAGAGTCACCAGGTAAGGTCAACATCATTTCGGAGTTGCTGAAATATTCTGGAAATGCGATTGCGGACAAACTATCTTGTCTATTCATTCAATGTCTTCAACAAGACAAGATTATATAAATATGGTTGCATACTTATTTTATTTGCGCTTTGTAAATTTCCATTCAGGTAATATTTTACGTTGGATGAGAAAATTAATATACCAGGAGGAAAGAAGCCACCGAGACTCACTCACCTAAGCAACGAAAAAATATAACGCTTATTGAGCAGAAATTTAGAAAATAGTTCAAGATAAAAAAAAAACGGAACTTTTTTTTTTAAATCATATGATTTAAAAAAAAAAAAGTTTTGTTCTTTTTTTTGTCTTGAACTATTTTCTAAATTTCTACTCAATAAGCGTCATATTTTTTAGTTGTATAGGCCAGTGAGCCCCGGTTGCTTCTTTCTTGTATAAAGAATCTTAGATTAACATTCAGGACTGTCAACCTACATCTATAGAGGAGCCCGGCCTTGAGGAGATTGACGAGGAGCTCACCAAGCTAACGAAAACGCATATAAAAGCTGATAGCGAATGAATCTCTAACTCCGCATACAAGCCCATCTCCACGTAGAGGTGGAGGGACTCTATGAAGAACTTGTACAGTGAGATGCCAGAATTTGATCAAATATACATCAGCAGAGCATCAATAGATACCATCCAAAGAAGAAGATAAATATGAAAAGAAATTACCAAGCTAATTCTAGAACAACAGGGGAGTCGCTGGGATGAGGCAATCATAGAGCTCGACCAAGACGAAGGCTAGGAGGAGCTCCACCTAAGAAAAATGGAAATAGCAACGAAGAGGTAGATATTTAAATTGAAGTTGAAGATATCGAAGTAATCTTTAGAGAATAATAGGACAATATTGTCAGTAATTCTACAGATGAACAACTCCAACGAAATCCAAGGCTCTTTGTTATAAATATCGCTAATTTTAAAATGTACGCAAAAGCTATATAGAGTATATAAAAGATATACACTATATATATATATATATATATATATATATATATATATATATATATATATATATATATACTATATATAGTGTATATCAAAGATTTAGACTATATAGCAATTTCAATAATTAAGGCGTTCAAATTTATAATTATGACGTTATGACGAAAAATAGATTGGCAGCCAACTTGTAATTGACAGTTTGCTTTGAAACACCAAAAGAATGCTTGGGTTAAATGAGGGTTTAGGTTGGTTAGTTCTTTTTATTTAATTTTAGGTTAGGTTAATTTGGAGGATGGTTCGTTTAGTTTGTTTTTAGTAAGTTGTTAGGTTTTGTTTTTCCTGCTGGAAGGCACGAAACAAGAATCCTATTCTAGCGATACGCCGCGACATAGACTTTTTCCACTATTGGTAAGTTAAATTCACATCATCGCTGGTAATATGTATTTCGTGAATCGATGCAATGCAACTTTTTGCCCGAGGCTTATAATGTCATCGCATCAGCAAATAATAGCTTTATGTATTGGAAAGTATTATTTTTAAGTGCTAATGACTCGAAAAAGTGCTTTTTGCGCGGAATAAATAGCAGCAGACAATTCAGATCGGTCTGTAATGGTCGGAGTACGCAGTAGGTAGGCTTGTAGTAATCGGACTACGCAATAAGTAGGCTTCTACTTGCATTGATAATATATAGACTACTAGTCTCCCGCCTAGTACGCTAAGTGTCGCGCCGCTTGCCCTGTAATATTCCGTTATTAGAATAAAGTGTTTATTTCCGTATGTCCATTTTTGCTTTAAAACCTTCTGTAAGCCCAGCCAAGTAGAAAAGCACCTTAAAATCATTTATCTTTGGAGTCAGATAAATAATTCGCCCCAACGCCACTCTTCACCTATAAACTGGAACTCGTCGCCCTTATAATGTGGTGGTTACGGAAACCTCTTCCATTCACATACAATTGATTCACCGTCATCCGGACCTACATAAGTGGTAACTTTGTCGCCTATAATACCATTTACCTAACACCCCATAACTGGCGACCATTCATAACTGGTGATCCATCGTTTGACCGGACAGAGAAGGAATTAAGTGAAGAATGGACTCGTCAATCAATCGTCAGACAGGACAAGGTGAAGGGGATTTCGTCAAGCCACCCATTTTCAATGAAGCAGAAGTCTCAGGTTGGTTCCAAATTGTGGAAACCCAATTTTACATCTCCGGGATAAAGAAGGAGCAGACTCAGTTTTTTTTTCATATTTTGGCCTCATTACCTCACGATACTGTTAATCCTTTTCCGGCAGACATTATAGCAGGCCGAAACTGCCAGCGTTTAAAGGAGGAGGTAATTGGCCTATTCTAGAAGACCAAGATCGAGCTGTTTGAGAAGCTTATCGAATCCTCTCCGCTCACAAGCCGACTCTCCATTCAAGTAGGAGTGGGTGAAGAGCTTGTACTTCACAGGTTCATCCAATCATTGCCGCCCAATATCGCGTCGATAATCGCCACTCAGAAAGAATTAAGCCTAACATAATTAGGAAAACTTGCGGATGAAATTGTAACATTCAACCGAGCGCAGTGCCATAATATAAATACAAATAGTAAGTCGAGAGGACATGGTGCTGTTTCAAACGCATTTATGCCCACATAATAATACGAGTGCTAACTTTAGAGCTGATTGGGCAGGAAATGCGCGATCAGTGGCCGAGAGTAATTACAGTGTGCATAATCCATTGGGGCAGGGGGATTTGCGACCCTTCCATAAAGCCCCAAAACCTGTAGTTTGTCGCTCGCATATATATTTCAGCGAAAAGTCTAAATTCATCAAACTCTGGTGCAGGGATCTGTGTAAATGCAACCATCTTCCAGACCATCTTCGCCAGCACCGGTGGAGAACTAAGAGGGGTTGCCATAGTAAACGCAGCCGCAGGTGCACCGTCTATTTTCACCGTCGCGCTAAAGTATATAATACTAAATGTTAGTTCTTAATTGATAAATAATTCACCGTAACGCCATCCTTCAAGTATAAACTGGAACTCGTCGCGCCCTTATAAGGTGGTGGTTACGGAAACCTGTTTCATTCACATACAATTGATTCACCATCATCCGGACGTACAAAACTGGTAACCTTATAGGGTTTGGGTCAGTTATGGTATTCTCTTTCTTTAGTTTTGCAGGCTGGGTTTAAGTGATCATCAGCTTCCTTACGGGATGAAGGAAAAATATATATTTATATCTGGATTCTTTATTTCTGTATATTATAGCCGGAATAAGCTTTTAAAATGGTGAACAAAGAATATAGTTTTTCTTATTCAAACAACAGTAATTTTCTGATTCTGACTGATTTTTACTGATTCTGATTAAGTTAAAATGGGTGCATGTAAGGGAGGACGATAGGGTGTGTGGGTAGATAGAGAAAATAGACAAGCGGAGAAAAGAGAAATAAGTGTGGCAGGGTGCAAAGAGATGCCTAGAGCCCGGTGATCAGACCTATCACTTTTATTATTTTTTTGGTAGCGTGTATTCCTTGTTGTTTCTGTAGATTTTTAATAATTATAAATAATTATTTAGGCGTTCAAGACATTTGTCTTAATAATTTTTAGTTTAATTTTGTGTGTGTTATGCATTGCTTATTTGTTTGTGTTTTTTATTACATTTTAGGTGCGTGCTTATTGTTCTTGGTATCATTTGTATTCGTGTGTGTTTTCGTTTTTTTGTTTCTTCATCTTTAGTAGGGTTCTTGTCGTAATCGGGTTTTTTTCACAATCTCGGTTTAAAGTTGTCTTCATCGGTGGTTTATTGTCGTAGTTTTGAGTTTCTTATCTTGTTCGGTTGTCTTCTTCTTTAGGTTCAGGTTTTACATCTCATTATGCGTAGAACGGCACTTCGTCCCCACCAGCCACTCGGTTGGTGGAGCTTGGAAATCTGGCGCGACAGTCTGCTCTTCTGTTCTGGTTAATCATCTGAGTGATATCTTCACTCAGCTCCCGATTAACCAGATCCTGCATTTTCGGGTCCGTTCTTCTATTACTTTGTTGATGGGAATTATCCCCCGCCTCTCTGTGCAGATCTTCTTGCCGTCTTCTTTCTTGCCTGCGTGTACCCGTGATTAGGTACATGCATTTATTTTGCACTATTTGAAGTCGCCTCTTTTGTGTTTTTGAGACACATGAGGGGGCGGAGGCGGGATAAAGCAACGTAGAAATTACAATGGCATTGTAGATCTTCTTCTTGTTGCTTTCACGTAGTATTCTAAATGTATATAGAGTTCTGACAGCGGCTGAGGCTCGAGAAATTCTTTCTTCGACGTGCTTTTTGTACCCGGTAGAGGTGATTTTCATACCGAGTACATTGCATTCGTTGGTGTGAAGATATCGCGTATTCCCCACACGCACGTCTGCTCTTAGGGTGTGTCCAATGAGGACCACTTTGAACTTCTCTTGGTTTGTTCTTATCTTCCACTGAGCCTCGTAGTTGCTCAAGTTTGTGATTTCCATCGCTGTCATGCGAGCTTGCTACGGCGCATTCCTCCATGGAGATACGATTACCTGGCTGAAATCATCGGCATACTGAATATTGAGGGAAGAGGGGTACACAGGCGCTGGGACATCCGCAGGCTATATCGAGTAGAGGGTGGGGGACAGACCCCCCCCCCCCCCTGCGGGAGACCCGTAGTGAGCGGAAACTTTGGTCCGTCCCTGCACCCTAGACTGACATACGCCGCTCTCTCCATGACGTAGTCACAGAGAATTCTTTCTAAGTTTTCACTTAGACCCAGCCGTAAGATCTTATACTGCATGCCCCGCTGCCACACCTTATCAAACGCCTTTGATACATCCCGACAAACGATATCCACATAACTCCTGTCCCGTTTGGCTTGGAAAAGCTTTTCCGTTATGACATTGATTGCCATTTCCGTACTTTGCTTCTTTTTAACACCCGAATTGACATGGGTTGTAGAGGGAGTTTTCTTCCAGGTGAGACACCAGTCTCCCGTTGAGGATCTTCTCAAAGAGTTTCCCGCCAATTCCAGGAGAGAAATTGGGCGGTAGCTCTCTCTCAACGTTGGGTCCTTTCCATGCTTGGGCAAGAAGATCATCTTTGCCGTCTTATAAGCATCTGGAAAGTACCCTGTATTCAGACATGCGTTAAAAATACGTCCCTTCCTTCGATGATGTTAGCTGGTGTCTTTTCGAAGTTTACCTTCGTAAGCCCCGATTGGCCTGGTGCTTTTTGTCAGAACGAGCGGAGTGCGCCAAGGATCTCTTCTTTGGTGATCTAGGCGTCTCCGTCACGAAGTCTATCCACCTGGTAATGAGGATGCGTTCGGTCTTCCAGGTATAATCACTCTTTGAAAATTTTGGGATAGTAATAGATAAAAGATGGTGAAATGGGGGTAGGGTTGCCTTTGTTTTAGGAGCATCGCAGGCGTTTTTACTTTTTTGGTGTAACTTGTGTTTCCTTCTGTTTTGTTGTTGTATGTTGTATGTCTTAGTAATCGTATATCTTTAGTGTTCTTCTTATTGTTTGTCTTTATTTTGTTGAATTCTGAATGTAGTCGCGATTTCGAGCATTCGAGCCTTTGTTAGTGCTCTATGTTAGTTTTGCACTTCACGTTTGTGTTCTGCTTTCGTTGTTTTCCTTGTTTTCTTGTATGATTGGTGTCTGTCTTATAGTTTTGTATGTTGTGGTTTTGTGTTTATCTGTATATGTGTTCTATGTTCTCCTCAGAGCAGTGTTTGATGCTTGAGAATCGTCGATTTCGGGCGACCTTCCCGCGTAATCTGGCAGGGATGTTAATCCTGCCGCCAGTTCTTCTTAGTTCTAGGATAATATCATTGGCCATTGTAGACCAGACCTTTTTGGCCAGTTTTTGGGTAGCGATATTAATGGGCTCCAGACGTTGTCTACGGTGCAGTACCCTCTGCAGAATTTGCTCCCTTCTTCTGGTCTTGTTGATGCAGAGGGATGCGGAGTTCTGCACTCGCTGGAGCCTCTTCATGGTGGTCTTGTTGGCCGCTTGAGTCACTACTGCTCGGTAGGTGAGCTTAGCTCGGATGAACATCAGGTATAACTTCCTGATGTTCGCCGAGCTAAGATCACGGAAACTATATAGCTCGGGGATCTCTCTCTTTGCCATAATCTGCCTCTCCTTGTAGTGACTCGAGTATCCGTGGTCGGAGATCTTTAGGCCCAGCATGGTGTCTTCGGAGGCGTAGCTGTATCTCCTCCTATCTATTATAATGGGCCACGTTGACTCTCGGCTTAACGGGAGAATCTTGAATTTCTCCCTGTTTGTCCGGATCTTCCTTTTTTTCATATTAGTTGATGTTACAGATCTCTGCAACTGTGTTGATTGCCTGATCCCTCTCTTCCCTGACCCTACTCGGGACGATCTGTGTGACGTCATCTGCATATTGCAGATACAGCGTGGCCCAGTGTATAGGAGAAGGGAGGTCGATGGTGAAGACCAGGTTAAGCAAGGGACTCAGGCAGCTTCCCTGGGGAACGCCCGCTTTGAGTTCCAACTCAGGTTTTTTGTGCTCTTCTATCATGATACGCGCCCTTCTGTCCATAATAAAGTCACAAAGTATTCTTTCCAGTACCGGGTTTAGCTGGAGACCGAGTATTTTGTACTGTAGTCCACTGAGCCAAACCTTGTCGAAGGCCTTCTGCACGTCCCTCATCACGATATCAATATATTGACACTTTGATCGGCAGTGAGCGATCTTTTCGGTTAAGAGCGCCAGGGTCGTTTCCGTGCCCCTTTTAGGTCTGAACCCATGTTGTTGGGGGTTATGCGCCCCTAAGTCGTCGAGTTGATTTTGTAGCCTGTTGGCTATAATCTTCTCAAAGATCTTGCCGGAGAATTCTAGGAGAGAGATTGGGCGATAGTTGGCCACTTGCTCTGGGGGCTTGTTCCCCTTCGGGATAAAGATGATTTTAGCCACCTTATACCCGTCGGGGAAGAAACCTGTATTCAAGGAGGCATTTATGGTGTTTACCATGCCCTGAATAATTTGCCTTAGGGCATTTACCAAGTTGTTTTGGTGAGCCCAGACCAGCCGGGGGCCCTTTGCT
This sequence comes from Ceratothoa steindachneri, assembly GCA_963969495.1. Classification (NCBI taxonomy): domain Eukaryota; kingdom Metazoa; phylum Arthropoda; class Malacostraca; order Isopoda; family Cymothoidae; genus Ceratothoa; species Ceratothoa steindachneri. The sequence continues at coordinate 151,174,287 of OZ018326.1, forward strand.
TAAAGGACTTAATGGTGTTCAAAGTCTCTTCAACTGTGATCAGGCACACGTGGTCAACCATCTCTCTTTCACTAGATACTTAAGGCTGTGGGTGGGTCCTATGTAACATCGTTCCGAGGTCGTCGAGCAGTCGGTCTTCGAAGTCCTAGTCGAAATCGTCGTTTTCCTCAGGTGAGATTGCAAAGACCTGTTCCCAATGTCTTCTGAATCTCTCTTCGAGAGTGTCCGAATCTTCTATGATGATATCGCCATCCTTGATCTTTATTCCTGGCCTGGGAGACAATCCCTTAAGTCTTCGGACGCTGTTCCAAAAACTTACAGGATTTGTCTTCCGGTCTAGTTTGCCTATGATATCGTCCCAGATTTCTTTCTGCTTTTCGAGGATTATGTTTTTCATTGCCTCACTTAGCTGTCTCATTCGGGCTGCCCTTTCCCTGCTCGGGCCTGTCCTGCTGACTTTCTCATAAATGTTCCTGTGTTCCCTGGCGATATCCCTCATTTCATCTGTCCACCTAGGTTGCGGGAGCATTTTGTACGAGATTTTGGGTACGCATCTTTCGTCGGCTGAATGAGAAGAGTAGTGATCTTTTTGATCTCCTCATCAATTTCCTCGAGATCAGCGTCGCCCAGGTCAGCTGGTTGGTAGGTGCTGAGCATTTCTCTGTGCAACTCTCAGTTAGCTTTCGCGTAACTTTTCCTAAGTGCGACGGGCTTGAGAATAATCGCAAGCGAAATGGTGGTGATAATCGGGATATGATCGCTCGGGACCACAGGTCCTGGGGCATTGCCTATATTGAAGGGAAATTCTGGACTTGCCAGCACGATGTCCGGTTTTGTCGCCGTACACCGTGTTCAGAAAGTTGGAAAGTCTGGTCCAACTCTCTGGATCTTATTTCTTTCAAATAGTAGCTCCAGGTTTCGTCCCCTTGGATCGACTCGCCTGTAGCCGGAAGCACGGCAACAGGCGTTTAGATCTCCGCCTAACAATGCTAGCCTTTTGTGCCCAAAGAGGGTGTAAAAGTTGTTAATCGGCAGGTATTGTCTCTTGGGCGGCTGGTAGGCTGCCACCATCGTTAGACCTCCAACCAGGGTTGGGATTTCGACAGCCACGAATGATTCATCTAAGTCCGGAAGCGTTTTGAATTTTAAGTTTTTCTTTATAGCGATGGCGCAGCCATCGAATCTTGTTTGTGTGTGATTTTTCTGTATGACTGTGTAGTTGTGTATTTTTATAGTGTCAGTGTTTGTGTTGATTCCGTGTTCTGATATGAGAATGATTTCTGGGTCCTCTTTCCGGAAGATGTCCCAGGTGATGATGATGGTATATACACCCTTAGAAATATTTTGGATAGTAGTAGATAAAAGTAGGTGGAAAAAATTAAAAATTTAGGGTGGGGGGGGGGGGTGCCCTAGTAGGAGAGCATTGCAGACTTTTTATTTTTGGTTATCTCACTTTACTTATTCGTGTTATGTAATGTTTATTATGTATTGATTTATTTGTTTAGCAGGCGTGTTCTTCTTATTGTTCGAGTGTCAAATGTTGTCGTACTTATTTTTAGCAAATTACTTGAGCATTCAAGCCTTTTAAAGCTTTTGGCTCGGCAATTTACCTGTGTTGTTATTGTTTGTTTTTATGTATATCTTGTGTTTGTCTCGTTACGATAGTGTTGTATCTTGGGTATCTGTTAAGTGTATATTGCTTTAATGTTTTCCTGTGTACAATGTTTGGTGCTTGGGAACCGGCTACGTCATGTGCCATTCCCGCGGAGTCGTGCAGGGATACCCATTCTGCCACCTATTTCCCGTAATTCTGGTATGACATCATGTTTAAGTGTCAACCAGACCCTTTTCCCCAATTTCTTGTTAAATATGTTTATAGGGTCTAGTTTCCTTCTTGCATGGAGCTCCCTCTGACGGCGTTGGTCCCGCCTTCTGACCTTGTTGATCAGTAGGGATGCAAAGTTTTGCACTCTTTGCATTTTTCTCATTGAGATTTTGTTAGCCGCTTGAGTCACTACTGCGGGATAGATGAGCTTAGCCCGGACGTACATCAGGTATAAACTCCTGATGTTAGCCGAGCTAAGGTCCCTAAACCTGTATAGCTTGGAGATTTCTCTCTTCGCCAGGTTCCGCCTCTCCGTGTAGTGTCTCGCGTATCCGTGATCGGAGAAATTTAGGCCCAGGACAGTGCCTTCGGCGGAGTAGCCGTATCTCCTCCTTTCGATGATTATGGGGTCCGTCAACGTGCGACTTAGTGGGACAGTCTTAAATTTGTCCCTATTTGTTCTTATCTTCCAGCGTCTCTCGTCTGGTTGATGTTGTTTATTTCCGCTATTGTTCGCGCTGCCCGATCCCTTGCTTTCTTCACCGGGCACGGGACGATCTGGGTGAGGTCATCTGCGAATTGCAGATACATCGTGTCCCTATGCACCGGCGTTGGGAGGTCGATGGTAAAGATCAAGTAAAGCAGAGGGCTCAGGCAACTTTCCTGTGGAACGCCTGACTTTAGTTCGAAGTCGGGTTCTTTGTGTACTTTTATCATGATACATGCCCTTTTGTCCATGACAAAGTCACAGAGGATCCTTTCCAGGACTGAGTTTAGCTGGAGGTTAAGGATCTTGTATTGTAATCCTTCCAGCCAGACTTTATCGAAGGCCTTCTGCACATCCCTCAACACAATGTCTACATAGAACTTGTTCGCACGGCAATAGGCTATTTTTTTCTGTTAGGAGCACTAGGGCGGTCTCGGTGCCCCTTTTTTGGCGGAACCCATGTTGTTGGGGGTTGTGCGCTCCTAACTCACTCAGTTGAGCTTTTAGCCTGTTCGCTATGATCTTCTCGAAGATCTTGCTGAGCATCTCCAGAAGAGAGATTGGGTGAAAGTTTGCCACATGGTCCGGGGGCTTACCTCCTTTCGGGATGAAGATGATTTTAGCCATCTTGTACTCGTCAGGAAAGTAGCCTACATTCAGGGAAGCATTCATGGTGTTAACTAGTCCCTGAATGATTTGCCTCGGGGCATTCACGAGATTGCATCTCGTGATCCCAGACTAGCCTGGTGCCCTTTGCTTGAAGGACCTTATGGTCTTCATGGTCTCTTCAAAAGTTATCTGGCAACCGTGGCCAACCATCTTTCTATCCTGAGATACCTGCGGGTGGGGGTTGGTTCTATGAATCATTGTGCCGAGTTCGTCTAGTAGTTGGTCTTCAAAGTCCTGGTCGAAGTCGTCGTTTTCCTCAGAAGAAATAGCGAAAATCTTTTTCCAGTGCGTCCTGAATCTTCTTTCGAGAGACTCTGGATCCTCAATGAGTTCTTCTCCATTTTTTAACTTTATTCTGGCTTTGGTGGGCAATTCCCTAAGTCTTCGGACTGTATTCTAAAAACTCTGCGGAGTGCCCTTCCTGTCCAGCCTACTAATGATGTCATTCCGGGTTTCCTGTTGTTTTTCTTTAATAATGTGTTTAAGTTCCTCGCTTAGTTGCCTTATTCTGGCTTCCCTTTCCCTATTTGGGCTTGTCCTGCCTATTTCTTCGAGGATCTCCCTATGTTCCTGAGCGTTTTCCCTCATCTTGTTTGTCCACTTAGGTTGTAGGAGCATTTTATAGGAGATCCTGGGGACGCATCTCTCGTCGGCCTGTACGAGGAGATTGGTGATGGTGTTTATCTCCTCGTCCACCTCTTCGAGATTGGCATCTCCCAGGTCCGCTGATTGTTATTCGCCGAGTATATCTCTATATAACTCCCAGTTAGCTTTCGCATTACTCTTCCTAAGTGGCAATGGCATGAGAATTGGTGCCAGCGAGATAGTTGTTAGAATGGGGACATGGTCACTCGGTACCACAGGACCGGGCACGCTGCTGATGTTAAAGGGGAAGTTTCGGCTTGCCAATACTGCATCCCGTTTTGTTGCCCAATGTTGCGTTAGGTAAGTCGTGAAGTTTGGTCTTACTCTCTGGATTCTATCTCTCTCGATGAGCAGTTTCAGGTTCCTTCCCCTCTGGTTGGTGTGATTATAACCTGAAGCTGCCCAACAGGCATTTAGGTCACCACCCAGCAATGCCATTTTTCCTCTTCCAAAGATATTATATAGGTTAGGAAAGGGCAGGTATTTTCGTCGTGGGGGCTGTTAAGCCGCAGCCACGGTTAAGGCTCCAAATAGGGTTGGGATTTCAACAGCCACAAAGGACTCCTCTAAGTCTGGAAGTGTTTTAAATTTTATGTTTTTGCGGATCGCGATGGCAGCGCCATCGTATCTTTCTTGTGTGTGTTTTTTTTGTGATCACAGTGTAATTAGGAATTTTTATTGTGTTTGTGTCTGTGTTTACACCGTGTTCAGATATGAGGATCAGGTCGGGATCCACCATGCGGAAAATGTTTCTGTATAGGATGGATTTTCCTACCCAACCGTTAGTGTTGATTGTGAGTATTTTTAATTTGTTTTTAGTGTTTTCCATGTTGTTTGTCTTTTAGTGTTTTTGTTCTCTAAGTGTGTTTGTGTGTGTATTCCTTGTTTACTTTCTCACTCTTCTCTTCTCCCCATTCCTTTTTTTTACGAAATCTGCTTTACTTATGGTGAGGCAGGAGTCTATAAATCTTAATTTTTGATAGCATGAGGGCTTCATCAACTAATGCTTCCTGCAAGGGGGCGTCAAAGCTCCATTTCAACTGCCCAGTTTTAACCCCTTCCACTATCTCCCTGATGGTGGGATCTTCCGGAAATGGGGTTTGCTCAGTTTTGTAGAAGAGCATATTCAGCTCTTCACCATCTAAGCTCTTGGGAAATTGGGGAGCCTCTTCCCTGCTCGTGCTTCTTGCTCTCGATTTATTTTTGGGGAGCTGGGCCTGTTTCTCTTCCTCATCCTTCGAGGATGATGCGGAGCTTGTGAGGTTTCATTCTGCCTATTTGATCCTCCTCTCAGCCTTCTTTGCCTTCATTTTCCTCTTCCTTTGTGCTTCGATTCTAGGATCTCTGCTACTACTCGGTCTTTGGGGTGCTTGGGTTTTCTCCGTTGTTCCTGGTTGCTCTTTGTCTTCCGCTGGTGGAAAGGAAGTTACTGGGGCTTCCTCTTCGGGTTCGTACTGCAGTTGCAGTACATCCCCCGATGGAGGGTTGTCTGGGAACCAAAGTTCCTCCAGACCGTTCTTCTTGAGCATGGTATTCAGCTCAGTCAAGAAACAACCCGGGTTTGTCAGGTTTCTCACGTGAGCATACATTATGCACGTGAGGATCTTTGTTGATATCTTATTTCCGAACTTTAGATAAGTTTTGGGGGCTGGGGTATTTTCGGTTGGTCTACCAGGGGGGAGGGGGATTCTGGTTGCTTGAGCGTAGGAGGTGTTGTCTCTCCTTACGCCTTCCGCCTTTCTTTCTTCATTTTTCCTGCGAACAAGCTCCTTCTTTGGGGGGCATGACAGGTGACATTGGACATTAAACAAAATAAGAGATGAAATATAGGTAGAATTAGAAAGAGAATAGTAAGAGAGTAAAGTGGTTAAAGGGTGAGTTTAAAGAATAGAGGATGTGTAGGAGACAGAATAAAAAGATCCCTGGTGAAAGGGTAGCTCTGTCAATGTGTTAGATTTGTGTGTTTTGAGGTTGTTTTTCCATTGTTTAATAAACTATAAATTATGAATTTATAGTTTATTTAATTAAATTAATCGTAGTTAATTTAATTATTATTTTCGATCTTATTGATCGATTGATATTAGGCATTCAAGCCTTTATTTTTGGCGGGGTTTTATTGCCGCTGTGAATTTTGCAAAGTTTTTGAAAGGTTTTTTTATTATCATTTTTAAATGAGTTTAAAAGTGAATTTATTTCTAGCTTGCGTTTTTAAAGTGGTTTTTAATTAGGTTTTAATATGCTGAAGGAACCTGCGCATTACTTTGTATGTTTTTTCAGTTCTGTCAAGTGTATTTCAAAATCACGTCATTGTGTGTCTGTAACTTGCTACTTTTGAATGGTCTTATTTGTCGGTCTACTTCGATTTATAAGTGTGTACGAAAGAATTCAGGGGTCAAGCGGGCGCCAATGGCCTGCCATATCCTCTGAGCTCTCTCGTGGAGCGCCACGTTGATCGGAGATAATCCAACCGGGTCTTGGAGTTCCCTCTGTCGTTTGCGTTCTCTTCTTCGGGTGTTTGTAATAAGTAAAACCGCTTTGTTCTGGATGATTTGAAGTTTCGCAATGTGGGTCTTGGCGCTCGCGTTCAACGGCACCGGGGGGTACAAGAGTCTCGAGCAAATGCACGCATTAAATATCTTGAGTTTATTTGAGCGAGTTAGGTCAATGAACCTATAAAATTCCCTCAAATCTCTCTTGCTATTCGCGACTGTCCGCCCGATATGACTTTTGTATCCCCCTTTGGTGATTTTGAGCCCCAGAACCGTCCTTTCCGAGCAGTAGGGAAACATGGGAATTATTTTAAACTTTTGGGCATTGGTTGATATCTTCCATTTCCTCTCGTAAGAGTTGATGTTAGATATCTCCCTAGCCGTGTTTCTCGCCATAAATTCCCTGTGAACGTAAGCGGCGGTACAAATTTGCGATATATCGTCAGCAAACTGAACGTATATCGTACCTTCGGAGAGAGGTTGTGGTAAGTCACGTGTATAGATGTTGTATAACATGGGACTGAGACAGCCCCCTTGCGGGACCCCTGATTCGAGCTTGAATTCGGGGCCTTTGTGTTTTCCTATTTGTATATCTGCTCTCCTCTCCATTATGTAATCGAATAGAATCCTCTCAAGAATGGGGTTGAGGCCTACTTGCAGGATCTTAAATTGCAGGCCTCTCTTCCAAACCTTGTCAAAAGCTTTTTTTAACATCGCGGAGCACCAGGTCGGCATGCCTTTTGCTTGCCTTGATATTTGCAAGTTTTTCCGTAATAACGGCTAGTGCCGTGTCAGTCCCTCTTTTCTTTCTGAAGCCGTGTTGCTGCTCGTTATGCAAGTTGGCTTCGTCGAGAAAAGAGTTGACCCTATTTGCCAATATCTTCTCGAAGACTTTGCCAGCAAATTCTAAGAGAGATATCGGCCGGAAGCTGGCAGGGCAGTCCGGGGGCTTTCCCGATTTGGGAAGGAAGATCATCTTGGCCACTTTCCACTGATCGGGAAAATAGCCCGTGTTCAGAACGGCATTCATGATGTTAAGAAGCCCACTCAGAACATTAGGCGGGGGCTTTGATGAAATTCTCCCTGGTTAGCCCCGTGGTACCCGGTGCTCTTTGACAAAAGGATTTTAGTGCAACGGAGAGCTCTTGGGCAGTTATTTTAATCCCATAGCCCTCCATCACTCTTTCCTGCGACACACAATGATGAGGGGAGGTTTTATGTATTTGTGTGTTTAGCTGTTGGATTATGTCATTTTCGAAATTGATGTCATAATTGCCATTTTCTTCGGGGGTAATTTTAAAGATTGAAGACCAGAAAATCCTAAAAATTTCCTCAATCTCTTTAGTCTCGTCAATTTCTTTATCGTCATGTTTGAGTGTAATTTTCTTCTGTAGGGGTTGTCCTTTTAATCATTTATACGTCTGCCAAAATGTGCGTGAGTCTCTTTCTATGTCGAGTCCTTCAATCAGTCTGTCCCATACCTGTATTTGTTGGTCCGTAATTAGTGTCTGGAGTTCGTCTTTTATCTGTCTTATTCGTCTATGGGCATTGTGGTTAGGGCCTATCAGTGCTACTACATTGGACAGGTCCTTATATTCTTGGGCCAGGGCTTTCATGGAAGGGGTCCAAATAGGAGCTGGAAGGGTTTTATATTTGTTACGGGGAATGATATTTTTATCTGCTTTAATTAGGAGGTTGGTGATTTTATCCAGCTCTTCATCTATCTCTTCTAAATTGGCATCGAGTAAAGGGTCTGGGATATAATTTAGAAGGTAATTTTTGTAGCTTCCCCAATTCGCCTGCTTATAGCTTTTGCGTTGTGGGATAGCAACTTGAATGGGATTTACGCCAATGGTGATTTTATTAGCCTGGTGGTTTCTCGGAATAATGGGGCCTGGTTCAATGTATTAGTTGTACGGAAACCTGATACTGGATAAAACAATATCAGGTTTCGTTGCTTTATTTTCTGTAATGTATGTCGGGAATTCTGGTCCGATTCTAGTCACGTATTTTCTGTCAAGTAAGACTTCGATGTTTCTACCTGCATTGTTGTAGGAGGTATACCCTGATGCTGCACATCTTGCATTCAGATCTCCAGCAAAGATTACATTTTTCTTATGGCTGAAGACCTGTAGAAGGTTGTGCAAGGGTACATAGCCGCATCTTGGGGGTTGATACCCCATGGCCACGACCAGACCCCCCCAGGGTAGTGCCTACCTCAATGGCAAGGTAAGATTTATCTAAGTCGGGTTGTTTTTTGTATTTAAGTCTTTTTTTGACTGCTATTGCGCAGCCGTCATGCTGTTTCTGGCCTTAATTTTTGCTAATGATGTCGTATTGAAATATTTTTAATTCTTTTTGTGTGGTCATTCCGTGTTCGTTTATAAGTATAATGTCAGGGTCACTTTGTCGCAGAATGTTGCCATAGATGGAACATTTACCGTCCCACCCATCGACATTCATTTGTATGATGGTAACTCTGTTGGTCATTTTGAGTAATGTAGGTTCTTTTAGTGTGTGGGATTAAAGTAGACGTTTATTCGCAAACTACTTTAGCCCCATGTGGTGTACTGGGCGGGGTGCGCTCCCTGCCGTTTCTTTTCTTTCGAAATTCGGTGTCGGTTATCGTGTGAAAACAGTCCGTTTTCAGTTTTACCTTATTTTGTGCGAGGGCCTCCTCAACCTGTCGCTCCGGAACCTCGTCTAAGCATTCCCACTTGTATCGTCCGGTCCTAAGACCTTTCGATACTTCCCGGGAGTCAATCTCAGCTGGGAACGAAGCCGATTAAGGGGCGTACAATTTTAGGTTGAAGCCTCTAGAATGGTACTTGAGTTGGTGTTCCCTTTCCCGTGATGAGGAGGTAGACAGTGGGCCACGAGTTTTGGAGATTTTCCTCAACCTAGGAGACCTGATCTCCTTGGGTCGGACTGCCTCCTTTGTTAGTGTGGGGTGTGTGTATTTTTGTTTTTACAGGTGTGGAATTTTGGGGAGTGAGTGGCGCTTGTTTCTATGTTTGTGATTCCTTTGGTTTGTTAAGTCGAAGGGCACGTGAGATGGCTGTGTTTGGGGTTGGCACTTTTTGGCACTGTTCTTGGTACTGAGGAGCTACGGTTATACGCATAACCTCCTCTGAAGGGGGGTTATCGGGGAACCACATCTCCGCAAGCCCGTTCTTTACGAGCATGTGGTTGACTCTTGTCACAAAGGTACCAGGCGTGTAATGTTCGCTATGTGTGCATAATAAATGCAACACATAATCTTGGTGGAGTGCTCATTTTCAATGTGTAGATATGTTTTCTGGCTGTTCGACTCGGTGATGGCGGCTTTGGCAACTTTAGCGTAGGTTGAGTTTTCTTTGATCTCCGCCGTCTCACGTTTTAGTTTACTTTGATTGCTTATCTCCTGCATTTTAATTGGACATGCGATAGACATGGTCCGGTGCGGGCCTTCGCAATTCAAGCATTTGGTGGTGGTGTTCTTGCATTCGCGCCAAAAATGGTCGAGACCGGCGTAGATGGAGCATAACTTGAGGTCTTTGTTTTCAGGGCAGCTGGACGTGGTATGTTTGTTGTATTTGTATCACCTAAAGCACATCTGCAAATCAACAAACTCCTCACGTTCCATCTGTTCTTGGCAAACTATCACGTTAAAAAGAAGCAATCCGTTGTCCTTAGCCTTTTGAGCCATAGCCGTGACTTCAAATACAACCTTAAACACGTGCGTGTAAGTTTTAAATTTGATGACCTCAGCTACCTTTGCCCATTCGTGGTTCCTTTCGATTTCCAGTTTTATTGAGTCCGATGAGTGGCTCCCAACCCAGGGGTCGAGGCGCCTGCAGATCAAATTGCGGTGAGTCCTTATTTGTGGCGGTATGGTCGGTTTTAGATTTATTGTCTTCAGGCATTCAACAGCTTTCCTGGAGGTCAAGGCTTTGCAGTCGGCCTCTTTGGCGCAGATAGCTGAGTATCCATTATTAAGGTCATTGAGTCTAACAATGGCAATGCGTAGGTTCCATATACTTTTTGGAAAACTTTTTCACGGTCAAGTTTCAGGCCCTCCGGGAGGACCCGAAGAGTAATTCGCAAGGTTTCCCTCATCTCAAAAGCATCATATGATGCGTTATAGTATGTATGTGTAGATGTGTTCACTTAAGTTTTTATAGAAGGAAAGGGGGTGAGAGAAAAAAAAAGGGGGGCCAATGTCCAATAAAAATTTACTTTACCTTATAAAAAACTTCCGTCAGGCTAGCATGTGGGCCAGGGGAGGCTTCGGTCTCCGTTTCCACGAAGAAGTGAAGCTTTCTTCCGTAACCGTCTTCAACGAGGAAGGCCAGTGGTTCACTTATGAACGAACAAACGATCGAGCTACTATCAACAAGACGAGTCACTCTGTACACTTTCTCGCTAAAAATTCCCTTTATGTAAAAATCCGAAAAAAATGAAGTCAAATCGGGAGTCTGACTTGCTAAGGCAACCAGATCAGTCTGGGGCGTGACAGGTGAGACTTTGGACTTTGGATATAAGAAGTAGTGAAAAGAAAATACATACACACAAATATGATAGCCACTGCAATCATGTATGCATATATGTATGTAATAGTGGAAGATAAATAAGTAGGGATGGATTTCCCTGATTAAAGATTAGAGATAGGGGGAAGGGGAATTCCCGGGTGATAGGGAATCACAGGCATTTTTGTTAGAGGTTGTTGTTATACGTCTCTTTATTTTTACTCTAATATTGTTGTTGTTCTTCGTACTGTTTTTTTGCTTATCTTTGCTCTTTTGATGTTGTATTGCTGTTGAATAGCGTTTTTGTTTGTTTTTTGTTGTTGTTCTTTTTTGTTTGTTTTTTGTTGTTATTCGTTATTTACTTGTAGTATGTAGTAGTTATTGTAGCATTCAAGCCTTTGTAAGCTGATGCTGTAGTTTCAGCGTTTCTCTCGGTGTAGCTTAAGTGTCATTAGTGTTCTTCTTCTGTTCAGACTAGTGTGTTACGTTGTGTGGAGTAAATTGTTTTTACTTGTAGATTGCGTCTTCTTGTCTTTCCGTCTGTGCCTTACTGCTGACAAAGTCCAGTTTCCTTCTCTTAATGTCATGTAGCGGGAGGTCGATGTGTCTTTGTCTTATTTCGTCCGTCAGTAGTCTTGGGATTTTTTCCCAGATTTTTCGGGCCCTTCCTTGCAGCTCCATGTTGATCAGGGTCAACTGGGTGCCTTGGTTAAGGTCCCTCTGCCTCTTCCGTTCTATCCTTCTTGTGTTCGATATCAACAGTACAGCCTTATTCTGTATTCTTTGAAGGAGTCGCATTTGGTTCTTGGAACTAACATTGATAGGTACAGGTGGATACAGTAGTTTCGACCTTACGAGTGCGTTGTAGATTTTCTCTTTGTTTGCTGTGCTCAGGTTCCTGAACCTGAACAGCTTAGAAAGCTCTACCCGCGCGCGCGCTGCTGCCCGAGCAACATGGCTACCGTATCCCCTATAACTTATCTTTAGTCCAAGTACCATCCCGTCGTTGCTGTAAGGGATCTGGGCGTTTCGGTCTCGATATGCGCCCGTCTCTTACGGAATAATGGAATAACCTTGAACTTTTGGGAGTTCGTGGCAATCTTCCATCTTCTTTCGAACCTGTTGATATGGTCGATTTCCCTGGCGGTAATTTCCGCCATGAGATCGTGATTTTTGAATGAAGCAGACACAATCTGAGAGATGTCGTCCGCGAACTGAACATACAAGGTGTCCTCCCTGACCGGATCTGGTAGGTCGAGGGTATATATGTTGTAGAGGAGGGGGCTTAGGCACCCACCTTGCGGTACACCTGCAGTCAGTTCGAAGTCTGGTCCAGTATGATTGTAAATTTGCAAGTAAGCTCTTCTGTCTGTCACGTAGTCGCAAGTAATTTTTTCCAGTCTAGGGTTTAGTCCGAGTCTCAGTATTTGGATCTGCAGACCAGTTCTCCATACTTTGTCCACCGCCTTCTTCACATCTCTTAGCACCAGGTCAGCGTACCTTTTTTGGCTAGCAATCTTTGCCAGTTTTCCGTTGATGACTGCTAGCGCCGTATCGGTCCCTCTCCCTCTCCTAAATTCGTGTTGATATTGATTATGGAGGTTGTTTTCCTCCATAAAATTTTGGATACGGCTACCAAGGATCTTTTCGAAGACCTTGCCAGCCACTTCGAGGAGGGAGATTGGGCTGAGGTTTGCTGGTCTGTCAGGTGGTTTCCCGGCTTTTGGAATAAAGATCATTCTGGCGATCTTCCATTCGTCCGGGAAGTAGCCGACGTTCAGACACGTATTCATTAGATTGACCGGCCCCTCTAAGATGTAACAGGGGGCATTTAGCCAGTTGAGTCTGGTCAATCCTGTTTTTACTGGTGCTCTCTGCTTGAAGGAACGTAGTGTCGTCATGAGTTCTTGTGTCGTTACTCTTCTTCCGTAACCAGTCATTTCTCTGTCAGCTGTCGTGTTGTTAAAGGGGTATGTCCTGTGGATTACGGGCCTTAGTTCGTCATGAATTTCTTCTTCGAAGTCCCGGTCAAAGAGTTCGTTTTCTTTTGGAGTGTCGAAAACACATCCTTCCAGTAGCTTCTTAACTCCTCTTCCGTTTCTGTCTCGTCCATTTTTGTTCCATCATCCTTACTGAGGAAAATGGTTTTGTCTGGCGGCTTACCCTTCAGTCTGGAAAGCGAGTTCCAGAATGTTCGGGGGTCCGTCTCTTCGTCAAGTTTGTCGACCAGGTGAGACACCAGTCTCCCGTTATAAAGAGTAATTTCATGTAAACTTAACTCTATAACATTTCAACCAATCGGGCGCGAGGATAGATTTAAATGTTACTAACGCTTCAATCGTTTAAAAAAAAACACGGTCGAAGTCAGTTTTTTAGACTAGGACAAAAATCCTAATGATATCGCTAACAGGACAGGGAGGGAAATTGTTAATGTTAGCAAATTTGAAAGAAGAAATAAGATAAAATAAAATGTTCAAAAGTTCAGAGTGATACCAGTTGGCCGTCAAAAAACATCGGACGTGCTAGTGCAGGATGAGCTCTATGAGTACTCAAAAAAAGGCCAAGTTTTAGCTTGGAATTAACATCGAATAGGTACAGGACCCATTACCTACAAAAGATCGCCGTTGCTGCAAAAACACTACAGTCTCTCTATCGCTTTAGACATATCTCGCTGAGCAACAAAAGGAAACTATATCTGTTGTTGGTGAGACCACTTCTCTTGTACCCAGCTATACCCCTTAATACCCTGAGCAAAACAGTTATTAATAAAGCTCAAAATATCCAAAATAAGGCAATAAGATTTATTCCCAACGTGTCACTGCTTGACTACATTCTTACTAGATTACTACATGAAGTGACGGATATCGAGCCATTAAATATTACCCTAAATAGACGAGCACAAAACATTTGGCAGAAAGTCTATGATAATATTCCAGAAGAGGTGCTGAACCCGATTAGACTACCTGATTTAGAGATGCAGAACCTAAGGTTCAGGCAAGCTTTTAAAAGCAGCCAAATAATAGCTCGACAAGTAATCCAACCGATTTATTGAGAAACAAGCGGAAGATTAATCCTATTTCAATTCACATTGACAATTCCATATTAAACGATGGATAAAGAAAACCAAACTGATTTATTTTACGTAAATAATGATAACAAATTGATCATAAATGATCCTAAGTGGACAGTTAATTAGGAGAAATAAATAAAATAACTATTAACTTAAAGATCCGAAGTGGACAATACATAGGTAAATATAACAAAATAACAATAAATGAATAAATATAACGTAAGATCCGAAGCGGACACATTAATATAAGGAAAGTCAACCAACCATCAAGAGGCCTACAAGAATTCAAAGGCTTGAATGCTCCAATAAGAAACTAGTGATAATAACTAAGCTAATAAAGATATAAAAGACTGAGGTAGCCAGACAACCTGGCACAACTACTCTCTCTCTATTATACACCTCTTCTACCTATCCTCTCTACTCTTGCACATATTCTACTTTTTTCATCGTTGATCGTTGATCGTTTTAGACTAGGGACGTCGAAGAATTCTCGGAAAAATACAGCTTCGACAGCATCTCAGACCCGGCAAAAGAGGGAAAGTGTTAAGAAAAATTTCCCAAACGACTCCGAAAACTTCCAAAAGAGATTTAGTACTCATTTTTCATCACCACTCACCATCATACTAACTTCATCTTTCTTTCTAGCGGCCCCACTTAAGCAGATGACTGCCTAAGTCCCCGGCCCCGCCCCCTGCGGGAACGGCCGTCAGATGTGAGGGGGATTTGCCATTCACGTTTCGTCCCAACTATGCCTAGCAGTTGCATTGGCATAATTGGGGGCATTAGAGGAACCTGGTTTGAGGAGTAGCCCACAGTAGAGAACAATGTCAGAAATATTCTGGACAAGGGACAAACTGCAACCTTTGGTGCCCAATACGGCGAAGGCCCCTTCCAGGACCATAGAGGGACTTACAACCGTCTCTATGGTATGTTGGGGAGCGGTCGCGATTCAAAACCCTCGGGGGGGCAGCGTTGTCAATAAGTCCGCCATACAATCACACCACTGAGAGGATCCCACCCGGACTCATCTCATTCATCTTTCATCATCCACCCAAAGGCAAATTCCTTTTTACATCCAGGCGGCGTTTTTTTTACGAGGGGGGTGGGGCCCTCTTCTCCCAAAAAGTAAAAACCGAACATTTTTTTAAGGAAAAATAACCACAATTCCCCCATAAATTAAAACACATAAAAGAGAGTCTCGAATAAAGAAAAAGTCAATCTACCCAAGGAAAAGTGTGTGCCCCCTCTTCAAGGGGAGCCCACCCGGAATAATGGCGGCACAGGATGCACCAAGAGTCCTGCTTAGGTGTGTTAGCAGACAAGCAAAACCGGACAAGGGTACTGTATATAAGACCCTGTTCGGTAAGCTCAACGTGGGCGTGCTCAGATTGATTGACACTCCAGTCGGTTATGTCGCTGTGTGCGAAAATCAGAAGGATATTGAGACGCTCACGAAAGAAGAAGGGGTAAGGCATCTAATGGAGATAAACCTCCAACCAACCACGCCTCCCCAAATACAGGCGCACGGGAGCGTCGTGTGCAGAAGGCTGGACCCATTGGTAGGCCAGCACACAAATGAAGAGATCAAGGAGGAAGTAGAGAAGAACCAGAAGTGGGCAAAAGTGGCCAAGATCATTAAGTTCCGTAATAAAAGGGACAATTCGGAATACTCCCACGTTTTTGAGGTTGTCTTCACAGACACAGAGATGGCGTCGAAGGCCAAAGAGAGAGGTTTACTTCTCTTTAACGCCAAAATCAGTGGGGAGCAAGTCGAACGCGAGGAGTACATCCCCGTGCAGATCTGCTTTAACTGTTATCGCCTGGAGAGTCATACGACCAAAGATTGCAAGGAGCAGGAGGCAACCTGTTCCAAGTGCAGCCAAAAAGGACACGGCTGGCGCGAATAGCAGGCCAAGGAGGAAAAGTGTCCAAACTGTGGTCAAAGGCATGGGGCAATGGCGATGTCATGCCCGAAGAAGAAGGAGATCTTTCGGAAAAAGACAGAAGCAAAGAGGGCGGAAGGTATTAGGCGGGCAAACACCTCCTATGCCCAAGCAGCAAAAACCACCCCCTCAGCAAGCGCCTTGAACAGCCAGGCCCCAAGAACCTACGTCAAAGTAGATAAGGACGACAAGGACGACACAAAAATACTTACGTGCATCCTCTATGCACACGTAAGAAATCTGGCCAGCCCAGGCTGCTTCGCCAGGGAGGTCAACACTATGTTGAAGAACAATGGTCTTGCAGAAATGTGGTTCCCAGAGAACCCCTCTTCCGGGGATGTCCTTCAAGTTCAAATCGGAACTTAAAAAGAGGCGCCCGCGACACCCTTCCCACGGGAGACCGAGGAGAGAGAGGGTAACTCCAAAGAAATAAAAAAGAAGCCCACCCCACAGAGGTCCCCTAACAAAGACCTAAGACTAGCTGCAATGAAGAAGAGGGAAGAGAGTGCAAGGAGAGCAGCCAGACGTCTCAAGCAGGCGGAAGGAAATCTCCTAAGCTCTGCTTCGTCATCCGAGGACGAACGGGAGATCTCTCAACCCATTAAGAACAGGAGCAGGAGTAGGAATTTGAAGAAAGTTAGGGAATTTGATGGAGAAGACCTCAACATCAAATTCTTCAGAACAGAAGAAACTTCCTTTCCGAAAAGCCCCAAGGTAGGGGAAATCATTGAAGGAGTGAGGATGGGACTATTGAAATGGTCCTATGATTTCCCAGACCGTGAAGCGTGGTAGTAGCGGCGCTCATGGAGGCCAGGATAAAAATATATAGGGACTCCTGCCTCGCCGTAAGCGAAGCAGAGTTCAAAAGAATTCGGAACGGGAGAAATACACACAGCAAAAACCACTAATCGAGACAAAACCAACACACACATACACAACAGATCATAAACATGAAAAACACCAACAACACACTAAATATCTTAACAATTAATGTCAACGGATGGGTAGGGAAACACATTCCTTACGGAAACATCTTTCGTAAAGTGGATCCCGACCTAATCCTCATGACAGAACATGGCGTTAACACAAACATCAACAACATAAAAATACCCAATTACACAATCATCAGCAAAAACCATACACAAGAATGGTTCGATGGCGCTGCCATCGCGATCCGGTACAACCTTACATATAAAACACTTCCAGGTCTAGATGAATCATTCGTGGCAGTAGTAGTACCTACCCTAGTTGGAGACCTGACCGTAGCGGTGGCCTATCAACCACCGCGACGCGATTACCTGCCGATCCCTAATTTTTACTACCTCTTCGGGCGTGGAAAATTGACATTGCTTTGCGTTGTTCTTAATGCTAGATGCCGTGCATCAGGCTACGGAAGCACCGATCAAAGGGGAAGAAACCTGGAGATGGTACTCGTAAGAGACAGACCCCGATTTCCCGACCTTCATAACACAACGTTCAGCAACAAAGCCGGACATTGTGTTGACATCTAAAAACTTCCCCTTCAACATTGTCAATGAACCCGGGCCAGTGGTTCCGAGCCACCACATCCCGATTCTCACTACCATCTCGCTAGCGACAATACTCAAGCCCGTTACACTTAGGAAAAGTTACGCGAAAGCTGACTGAGAGCTATATAGAGAGATACTCAGTACATACCAACCAACTGATCTGAGAGACGCTAATCTCGAAGAAATTGATGAGGAGATCAACAAGATCACCGATCTCCTCATTCAAGCCGACGAGAGATGTGTTCCCAGAATCTCCTATAAAATGCTCCCACAACCGGAGTGGACGGACAAGATGAGAGAAATCGCCCGAGAACACAGAGCAATCTATGATGAGATCGGCAGGACAGGTACCAATAGGGAAAGGACGGCCAGAAAGAGACATCTAGGCATGGAAATGAAAGATATCATATTAGAAAAACAAATAACGATATGGAATGACATCATTCGGAGGCTGGACAGGGAGAGAGATCCCGTAAAATTCTGGAATAACATCCGGAGAATTAGGGGATTACCTCCCAGACCCAGAACCAAAATCAAGGAAGGAGACGACATCATAGAGGACCCAGAGTCTCTCGAAAGAAGATTTAGATCGCACTGGCAAACGATTTTCGCTATATCACCGGAGGAGAACGACGACTTCGACCAGGACTTCGAAGACCAACTGCTCGACGACCTCGGCACAATGATACATAGAACCCACCCCCATCCGCAAGTATCACAGAAAAGAGTGTTGGCTGACCACGGATGCCCGATAACTGTTGAAGAGACCTTAAACACCATAAGGTCCTTCAAGCAGAGGGCTCCAGGCTGGTCTGAGATTACATAAAATAACCTCGTAAATGCCACAAGGCAAATTATTCAGGGATTGGCAAACACGATGAATTCCGCCCTGAATACAGGCTACTTCCCGGATGGATACAAGATGGCCAAAATCATCTTTATCCCAAAGGGAAACAAGCCCCCAGACCAGGTGGCAAGCTATCGCCCCATCTCTCTTCTTGAGATGCTGGGTAAAATCTTTGAAAAGATTTTAGCGAACAGGCTACAAGCTCAAATGAGCGAGTTAGGAGCGCACAACCCACAACAACACGGGTTCCGCAAAAAAGGGGCCACAGACACCGCCCTGGCGCTCCTAACTGAGAAAGTAGCATACACCCAAGCGAACAGGTTCTATGTAGACATTGTGTTGAGGGACGTGCAAAAGGCCTTCGATAAAGTCTGGCTGGAAGGACTTCAATAGAAGATCCTGAACCTTCAGCTAGGCCCAGTCCTGGAAAAAATTCTCTGTGACCTTATCATGGACAGAAGATGGTGTCTCATGATTGAAGGGCACAGAGGCCCCGAATTCAAATTAAAGTCGGGCGTCCCTCAGGGAAGCTGTCTGAGTCCTCTGCTTCACTTGGTCTTCACCATCGACCTCCCAACTCCGGTGCACAGGGACACGATGTATCTGCAATACGCAGATGACGTCACACAAATTGTACCGTGCCCGGAGAGGAAAGCAAGGGCGTAGGCGGCCCGCACTATAGCACAAAATCAACAACATCAGCCGATTCGAGAGACGATGGAAAATCAGGACCAACAGGGACAAGTTAAAAATTGTCCCGTTGAACCGCGAGTTGACATGGCCCATCATCTTAAATGGGAGGAGGTACGGCTACTCCGCCAAAGGCACCGTCCTGGGCCTCAAAATCACCGACCATGGATACTCGAGACACCACACGGAGAGGCGGAACCTAGCGAAGAGAGAAATCTCCAAGCTCTACAGGTTTAGAGATCTTAGCTCGGCCAACATCAGAAAATTATATATGATGTATGTCCGGGCTATGCTGATCTACCCCGCAGTGGTGTCCCAAGCGGCTAATAAAACCTCGATGAAAAGGCTCCAACGTATCCAGAACACTGCCTGTCTGCTTATCAACAAAGTAAGAAGGCGTGACCGAGTCAGGCAAAGGACCTGCATTGGAGGAAATGCTTGGAGCCCATCAATGTCGTCACCCAGAAACTGGGCAAGAAGATCTGGTCCACTCTAACGGATGATGTCATTCCAGAACTCCAAGGAGCAGGTGGCAGGTTGAATATACCTGCGTGGCTACGGGTGAAAGCCTCACGCAGAAGCCGGTTCCCGAGCACAAAACTGTACACGAAATAATATCACTCCAATATACACATAAAAGCGTCAAAACACATCACATCTAGTCCCATACATTTACACACGAAAAATGAGACCACAGACAACACTAAAATAGCATTGTCGGCAAAATAGCTATTAAAGCCTTGAATGCTACAAACAACATTATTACACTAAAAGTAAAAGGACAGAGAAGTAGAAACAAAAGACAATAAGAAGAACACTACAAGCATATGAAGATAAAAACACACAAAATAACAACACAAATAAAGGAAAAATGAAACTATAAAAATAAAGTGACGCCCTCCCTACTAGGTCAAAATCCCCCCCCCCCCCATCTTTAATTTTTTTCACCTACTTTATCTTCCACTATACCATATCTCTTCGAAAATTGAGTACATCATCATCATTTTAGACTTTGAAAAAATCAACAAAAATTGAGCTCACAGAGAAGTTCACGGCCGGCAAAGGAGGAAAAGTCGAGGGTTAGGAACGTCAAGAACGCCATCGATTTTCCCCTTTTCTCCACGGGACTTCATGAACAAGATCTAATTTTGTACGGAGCTACGCATGTCCGACACAAGATATCTTACTGCGTACTGGGGAGTCTAACTTCCTGTTTACGAAAGAGAAATACTGCAAAGGGGGAAGTTTATCTTCCTATTTATAAGGTTCACCGTGTGAATCGTTTAAATTTCAAACAAATGTTTCCTAGGTTCATGTGTGAACCATTTAAATGTTCCAAACAAATGTTTACTAGGTTCAATCTTTGACCCCCACAGTACTACGGCCCGAGAAAACGGAGTGTTTAATACATAAATAATATCTACATCTTACAATTATAAACACACTTACACACATACATATATATATATATATATATATATATATATATATATATATATATATATATATATATATATATATATATATATATATATATATATATATATATATATACAAATATATTTTTTCATGGCTTGGTTTACTGTGAACCAAGTGTAGAATTTCCTAAGATTTCAAAATGCTCATCTTTGAGGTATTTTTGAATCATATTCGATTCCACACTATAGTTCCAGCATCACAGGAATTCATTGCAAGACCAAAGAGTACGTTTAATACATAAATAAAATCTAGGCCTCACAATTATAAACATACATATATAAACATATTTTAATATGCTATGACATACTTAAAAATAATGGTATGAGGGATTTCTCGCAAATTTTACGCGTCTACTGGAACGAGTATAAACGCTCGATTCACTACCATTATCCTGGGTATTTGGAACAGATTCCACGTAACTGTAATTTCTGCCATTACCCTCCGATGATACTTCCTCATTTTCTTGCGGGGTATCTAATTCTCAAGGATTATTTACAACGGGTTGATTATTTGATGGTCGCGAACTGTTTTTATTCCTCTCATTATGTACAATACAGCGTGTTTTGATGGTCATCCGGGAATTCTAATTTAAAAACTTTGTCGTCGCGTTCGACAATACGGAACGGGCATGCATAAGGTGCTTCATGTGGTTTCCGAACACGATCAGCACGGACCCACACATGCGTGGCATCCCTTAATTCCTTGGGTACAAACGTTTTGGGTACCGAGTGCAGGTGTCCTTCAGAGGTCTGTGCGAAATCTATCTGCGACATAGTCTTCGCTAGTTCAGAAATGAATTTAGAATCAGCTTTGTATAAGAAGAGGTGACCAAGGACTTTAGGCAGAGAAGGGTTGTCCTTGTGACTGCTGTAAAGGGTGAAAAACCTGAATCATTGGGCAAGGACCGGATGCCCAGAAGAACCTATTTGTTCGACGAAGAGGGGTCACCAGTTATAGGGTTTAGGTCAGTTATGGTATTGTCTTTCTTTAGTTTTGCAGGCAGTGTTTAAGTGATCATCAGCTTCCTTACGGGATGAAGGAAAAATATATATTTATATCTGGTTTTATATATAATGATATATTTATTGGGAAAAAGCACAAGTAGTTTTACATTAAATAAATAAATTCATAAAATGCAAAAAAATATATAGACAAAGTGTTGAAAAAATATTTAAAAAATTTAGCTGAGGAGGGGAAAGATTTAGTCGAAGGCAAAGATACCTAAAGAGGTTTCTCCTGGAGAAATGAACGCAGGAGCTCAGCTTTTTGTTATTTTACAATTTTAAGTTTTACCCATTAATAGGGTTTTAATACATACACTAATTTTACCCACTAGTTGGGTTTTAATATTTACACTAATTTTATAGTCTACTTAATTATCACTTTTAATTCACTTTATTTTTACATTGACTGATAGTCTTAATTTAATAATTTCCTATTTACATTTTCCGCTCTATTTTCACTCATTTAATTTATTTTAACACTTGTATATTTTGATTTGTATTCGATTGTTTACTTTTATTTCACTTTATTTTTATACTGATTGATATTCTTATAATTTCCTACTTACATTTTCCGCTATATTTTCACTCGCTTAGATTGTTTTGACACTTGAATATTTTATTTTCTATACGTTTGTTTATTAACTGTTACATTTATCTATTTGCTTATTTATCTATTTAACACGTTTAGTTAATTATTTACTTTGATTAATTATTTTCACTTTAACACTTTTTGCTCTATTATTTATTTATTTGCGCGCTTTACACTTTTTGACATTACTTACTTTTTAGTTTATTGCTGAGGTCATCATACCGCACTTTATGTTCTTGTAAGTTGACGAATTCACCGTGTGACGACTTGACTCCGTAATGAACATCGTGCCGCTGCATAGGAGGCTTTCCATTCCCCTTGGTGACCACGGCCCCTCAAAGGTCCACTTGTACTCACCGTTCCTAATGCCCTTTACTAAGTGGGTTTGCTTCATTTTTTCGGGTCTACATCCGGTAGTCCCGAAAATTTTTAGTTTAAGTTCCTTCCCGTCGAAGAAGTGTCCCTTTTCCAGGACATCAACTTTTTTGGTCAGTGGTACTCTGGGGTAAGACTGATCGTCTTCTGACTCCTCATCCAGACTCTCCTCTTCTATTTGTTTAGGGGGTTTGTTGCTCCTCTTCTTCTTTGATTTCTTTTCCTTCGGGGTGTTTTAAGCTTCTACGCTATCTTCTTTTATACGTTCTTGGCTCCCATTCTCTTCTTGAATGTTGGTTGATTCCTTTTCTTTTTTACTTGATTCGTCAGTATTCTCAGACTGCTTGTCATCAATGAATTTGATGTTCAGCACGTCATGAGATGCTGGGTTCGGTGGGAACCACATTTTCTTTTTTACACCATTGTGTTTCAACTTTGTGATGGCCAGGCAGATTTGGCAGTTTTTTATGTAAATATATTCCTCTGCCTCTATCTGCTCCGGAGCGACGCGAAGCTAGAAGCCCAGGAGGCCTTCCCTTAACGCTCTCTGAGCTATCTCGATGGTGGCGAAGGTGACTTTAATCAGGTTGTTTTCTATCTTGTCAACCCTGTCCACTCTTGCCCATGGTTGTTCGGCGTTTAGTTAGTTTTTGATCTCTATCGTGGAGTTCTCCACAAAGTAGGGATCCACTCTTTTAAAAATCATAGCACGCCTCACGAATAGTTCGTAGGAGACTACCGCTTTGAGCCCAATTTCGCTTAGGGGTTGCTTAGCCTCGTCTGAAACAAGGGTCTCAACCTCCTTGTTCTTCCAACAGACTGCTACCCACCCATTCGGTGTCTCGATGAGACGGATGAGCTCTATATTGATCTTGCCGATGCCCGTCTCAAATACTGATTGTCTGGTAGGTTTTGGTTTCCCCGCTATCAAACGGAGGGAGATCCGTTTGGTGTCCTAGGGGACGGGGGGACCCATGACTCCCTTCAGTCAGTGCTGCCCTTCCCCCTTATGTGCTTCACTTGCTTCTCGGGAAGGTGGAGAATTCCACTCCACAACTGCCAAAAATGAGCAGTATTGGTATTTTTTCTGTCCTCCGTGACGGTTTCCTCCTTTTCCAGGACCTTTTATTACCAAAAAATCTATTATAACAACAAAAAATACACGCAACCAATGAAACAATAAAAGTGATAAGTCTGATCACCAGACCCTAGGCATCTCTTTGCACCCTACCACACTTCTTTCTCTTTTCTCCACTTGTCTATTTTCTCTATCTTTCCACACACCCTATCGCCCTCCCCTCACATGCACCCCAACTTGGATTTAATAAGAATAAGTTCACGGCCGGCAAAGGAGGAAAAGTCGAGGATTAGGACTTCAAGAACGCCATCGATTTTCACCTTTTCTCCACGGGAATTCATGAACAAGATCTAATTTTGTACGGAGCTACGTATGGCCGAAACAAGATATCTTACTGCGTACAGGGGAGTCTAACTTCCTGTTTACGAAGGAGAAATACTGCAAAGGGGGAAGTTTATCTTCCTATTTATAAGGTTCAACGTGTGAACCGTTTAAATTTCAAACAAATGTTTCCTAGGTTCATGTGTGAACCGCTTAAATTTTCCCAACAAATGTTTACTAGGTTCGATCTTCGACCCCCACAACCTTGTCGTCTACAATACCATTTACCAAACACCCAATAACTGGCGACCGCTCAGGCCTATAGAATAGCTTTAAAGTAATTAAAAAAAACTAGTTGTTGTTAATCTCAAAATACTGTAAATTCAATATTAGCGAATAGGAGAATGGCGAAAATTGTATTTTTTTATGCATATGTGTATTTTTTTGTTAGTTTGAGAAAAATATGATGTGGCGGGAATTAGTCCAAAAATATAAAAGTTTTCCTTCATTTTGTCAAACCTAACAGAAAGTAAATTTTAAGGGTGCCTAAAGAAAAATCGAGTAAATTTGAGAAAAAAACAAGGCAAGAACAATCATATAAGAAATTAAATAAGTGTTCACTACCAACAAAAACTAAGAAATTGCTAAACATTTAGATCGGCGGCGCGAACAATGGGACTATTCGTATTTCGTCCGTGTTCCGATATGTTTCACACTTTTTTGAGTAAATTTAAGGGGACTGCTCGTAGGAGGTTAAACACTGCGGGGAGACCCCCCTACCATGATCCTGAGTTTCAATCAATTGGGTGGGTCTGTGGGGTACAGCCCCCCAGTATATAATCATAATTGTTTATAGAATAATGTTCTAACATTTACATAAGTGAATGATTTAACCAAATCATTTCTGCGACTTTAATCGTTTTGCAAATTATAATGGGGTTGGGGTCTGACGTCAGAAATGAATGAATTTAATTTTTTTTTTATTTTCACTTAATATCTTTTTATTATCCTCATTTGTAGTCATTTTTATTTGTCAATATACTTTTTCCCATTTTACAATTTTTACTACCTTTTTTATACATTTACGAGTAAATATACTTAGCTAGATCGTTTAAAGGAACTACTTTTTGTGGAGCCCTTTGGGTGGAGGAAAGACGACTTTTAGGCGGTCAACTCAGTTTGAATATGGCTTCCATATTTGAAATTTGCCCTTCGTCTATTGTTGAACTTTGTACTTTATTTTCGGATCGAGATAAATTGTTAACATTTTAAGACTGTCATAATTTACTTCAGATTAAAATCGATTGTGAGGTTTGTGGCCAGGCATTAGATATTAACGATAATTTTGAATTTAGATGTTCTAAAACTAAACGCGACTCAAGTGATCGCCATTATTTTAAGAAATCGGCATTGAATGGCACCTTTTTCTCAAAGTCCCGGCTCTCTGTAGAAACTATTCTGCAGATTATTTACTGGTTGCTAGTCAACCAATTAACATTAGAAGTTCTGTCCCATGAAATCAAGGTTACACCAAAAACTTTGATTGATTGGCGAGATGCGAGAAATTCAATCCCCAAATACGGAAGAAAAACCAACTAGTTCGACGCCTTCTCACAACCGCCATTTTCTGCAAAAGATTGCCTTTTACCTAAACGGGAAACAAAGAAAGATTCCACGCTTTCCTCATCGCTATTTCAGAAGTATTCCCACTGCAATAAGGTAAGTAAACACCGTTTTTCGTGTGGTTATTTTCGGGCATTTTTGTACAAAAATGGCGCCGGGTATATTTGAACTAACAAATAGCAAAGAAGGTAAGCTTGTGGCATCCAAAATGCAGGAGAGTTAGATCCAGCGAGGAACATCCAAAAATAGGCACTCGGTGGATCTATGAATTCCTAAAAATGGGTACTCGCATGAATTAATGATGTAATGTGCCAGGTATAATAGATAGTGAACCAAAGAAAATTAGAGAGAAATAATATATATCAAATTTTATACTTATTAAAGAAATATATGAAGCAAGTGGTCGCCAGAGTCTTACGCGGACACACACACACATACACGCTAATATACGCATAGGAAGCAGCTACCAGTCTAAAAGGTCTAGATGATATATAACAGGGACAAGCTGAACAAAGACATGGCAATATATGCTTTAAACAGTTAAAATTCCCAAAGGAGTGCAAAAGGAAGAGTTCTCTCTGATATGGTATAGGCACAAAACGTGATAAATATGTATGTAAATAGTTGCACATAACTCTGGTAGTTCCGCCCAAGAAAGCAGCTGACAAACATCCCCGATGGTCGGCTCCGCACTCCGTTCACATCATGTTAAAAATTGTCACGCCCCTTGGAGACGAGACGCTTATATAAAACACATACCCAGAAAAGGGGACCTGACAAAGACAGAGTCAGATAGTGCCAGAGAGAGAGAATCAGTCAAGTCGTCGGTTGACGGGCTATTGCCTTTGGTAGCGTAATGAATCCGTGCTTTTTTCCCTCGTTCTTAAATCCTACCGCCTTTAGACTCAACTGTATAGCCCTAAAACGGAAAACAAAAGAACTCTAAACGTGCCCGATTAGGCCCATTTCGGTAGACCCAAACTGAGAACAAAGCCTATTTTTTGCCACCTTCTTTTCGAAGTCCTTTTCTGTGCCCGCGATTACCGGGACAGCTTTGGGAACCCAGCCTAAATGCGTATTCCCCCTCGAGAAACTTAAGGAGTCAGAGCCGATTCGATTGGAGGAAAGAAGAAGCCCTAATACCTACAAGCCCTTGATACCCTTCACATCAATCTCTGTCAGACGCCATCACTCACGCACCACTACTATAAACGGGTGACCCTGAGAAGCGCAATAACATCAAGGCTCTTTAAACTGGTGACTCCTTCTTCCGAACAATGAAGGTGACAAGAAAGAAAGTGGACGCATAGGAACATGAACAAACTGGCCAGGAGGACCAGAGATCGCGAACTCCATCACCAGCAAGCCACCACAAAATACCTTAACCTCATAAGTGATAACCCTTTCGCTCGGACAAGAACAGGGATCGAGAGGACAAATGGAGTCTCATTACAAACAACGATCGCTTAGTAAGAAAGTTTCGCCAACCCCAAGCCTCCTAAAAAGGAGTAGGCCTGGCAAACTCCATCACCTTCGACATAATCGAAGCTAACATTAGGATGGTAAGAAGATCATCGCATTTAGACGCACCAGACATCAACAGGCAACACTGGAGCAGGATGAAGACGAATTCAAGCCATACGTTCGGGTACAGTTTTTAAAACTAGCTATTTAAACCCAGGACGCCGAGCATCATCACGGAGGCCGACTGCTTGGTCGTGAACACGTAACGGACCTCGGAGACAACCTGGCCGAAGCTTACCACGCGTTACTTTAACTTTTTGAAGGAAAAATTCAGAAAAAAATAGAATTCAATTGCCATTACTTTTCAAGTCATTTAGAAGTCGACGACAGTGCCCCCGAAGTTGTTATCGCATAAGATCGGTGAACAGAGGCCTTTCCACGCACCTAAAGCTCTTACTGCTCTCCTTTTTGGCGGTTTTATACACCATGGCCACTCAGATGTTCTTTTTATCGAGTGCGGCCATTTTGAGTTTCAGAACACTTAGGAAGGCCTTTCTCACAGCCAGATGGCTGAAAACTTGAGGTTTGCCTGAACAAAGTAATTTTTTGAGGTTGTCCGCGTTCCTTAGCCTCTTTGAGACTTAGTGGACGCTCATCCGACTGACGTTGAGCCGCTTGGCGATGTCGACGGTGATGTGACCCGCGCGCAAGAGAGCATAGATCTCGATTTTTTTTTACTTCCATCTCAATACATCTGCACACAATGGAAAAGACGTTTTAATGACATGTGCTAGAAAAGTAAAACTTTAAATTTGTGTGACCCAACTTTTTCTATCACACACGTAAACATCCCGAAAGATAAAAAAAGTCCGAGGGTAATAGAACTTTTCCAAAACGCTGTATAACTCGGAAGATTTCATTACTAAGGTGAAGTTATCAATAACCGACTTTATTAAATGTAAATTACTGTCCGTAGATGTTGATTCCCTATTCACAAAAATTCCCGTAGATGAACCCTTATCATTCCGAGAAAGAAAATTCTTAGAACTCAACCTTAACTTGCGTGTATCCAGTGATATTTTCAATAAACTAATAAATGTTGACTTTTGGTAAAGTATACATGTAAAGTATACATGTTGGCCTTTTATCTCCTGTCTAGCTCTGTCATTTTTCCTAATTACTGAGTTCGAAAGGTGACAGAAAAGAGTTGATAAGGGAAAACGCAAGACGAACTAAAATCATCAAAGCAAATACTAAAGAGAAGAAAGATAAGGCTGCCTTTGTTGAGAAAAGGGTATAGTAAAAAGGGTTATGGATAAATAAAAAAAGAAAATTACGTGCGGAGAGTTGCGAACAGCTTCCTACGACGCCGGATCAGCGTTGTCGAATGACTTATCAAATTCACCATCATGAATCTATAAAGACTCATTCAAGCGAAGCTTTTAAACCACCAGCTTGCACTTTGAGGCACGCTACAGACCCATATATCAAATTAAATATTATACATATAAATTCTAACGCATGGAAAATGATAATATAGCAAATGGGAAAAAGTTCTGGGAATTGGACTCATATGTCATTACAATCTCGGACCATGAATTACATCTAGCTACAGAAAGATTAAAAATATTTAACCTCAATGTATTAGCTACAAATCCAAAGGACGAAAGACAAACAAAGTTGCAATAATAATCATGACAGGAATAAAATAACTTGAATGGGACAAATAAACGAACCATATCTAGCGATAACATAACTATTCGAATAGTTCCCAGTTACACTAGCAGCAGGATGCCAACAACCACAACGAAAATATCTTCCAATGCACAATTTAATAGATATTTAAAAAAAAACACCAAACACTTCTACTAGGGTATCTTAACGCCCGCTGTTTAGAATCAGGATATATACTGAAAAATAAATGCGAAGAAAACATAGAGATGCTAATAAATAGAAATTTAGTCGAGAGAATCTGATCAACATTCCCTAACTACATTACTGGAAGACGTTCAACAAAATCAGCTATAATACTGAGTATCCTAGATATATCATACGAGGGGCGGTTAATAAGTTTTGCAATTTAGATATAAGGAAACGAGATATGAGAAAAAGTGTTTTATTATTTTTCAATATAACTACCCTCGACTTCAATGCACTTGCGCCACTTGTCCCTGAGGCTTCGAATTCCCGACAACTAGAAATCTCCTGACTGCTGTTCAATCCACTCCTGGACGGCGAGCTGGACATCTTCATCGTCCCCAAACCGGCGTCCACGCAGTGCAGCCTTGAGCTGGCGGAATAAAAAGTAGTCGCTAGGAGCCATATCTGGACTGTAGGGGGGATGGTTAAGCTCCTCGAATCAGCACTCGTGCAGGGCAGCTTGTGTAACTCTGGCCTTGTGGACTTTGACGACGTTGAAGTCGATCATGGGGCGTGCGGTCTCTAGGAACCCAATGGGCAGAGACCTTGGTCATGGCCAAATTGTCGTGGATGATGTTGATAACATTTCGATGTGATATTTCAAGTTCTCGTTCGATTTCTTCGACCTTCACCCATTGATTTTCGAGGATCATCCTCTCGACACGGGCCACATTGTACTCGTTGGTCACATCTGACGGGCGTCCTGGACGGGGGTCATCTTCAAGGGACTCACGACCATAGCGGAACTCCCTATTCCAGCGAGCAATGGTTGCGTAGGAAGGGGCGGTGTCGGTGTACACTGCAACCATACGTTCATGGATCTCTTTTGCTAGTCATTAAGAACATTTATCTCAACCACCCTTGCAAGAGGACACAAAAGATAAAATTGACAAAGAAATTACTCGTAAAACCAAAAAATAACACAAACGAACAAGGAAAACCTCACCTGGATAAAATATAACACACTAATACTCATAAGAAGAAAAATATAAATGAAAAAATAAGCAAGGAACGAAAGAAACTAGAACAGATCAGACACTACTGCAGACAACGCCAAATCAACCGGAAGATTGTACTTTGTTTAAAATTACCTTTTATCAAATAAATTTAGCGAAAAACATCAAAGAAACAATAAAATTATCTTTTATCAAACGAACGAATCAAAAAAGTGTATATTACAATCTAGAGAAGTATTCTGGCGTATCAGTAAAAGCATGAATTTCAAGACATGAGTTGAATTGACCAAATGAAGAATTCCTAAATTGACCTAGGATATCCAGGATTTAATTAAATTTGATAAGTCTTTATTTTTGTTCTTTTTGTAAATTAATAATTATTTGTCCTTGATTGGGTCAAATAGGCTAACCTGCTGCTGCTGGACCTTTAGTTCTGCTACCAGGACGGCAGACAGAGTCAGACTCTAAGGATTTGTTCCAATATAACGACTACCCTGATTTTCATTATTCTAGTTTAATATTGTTACTAATAGACCTAATTACCATATATATTTGTTTCTAGGAAGATGATTAAAATGACTCATATGAGAAAAATAGGTGCCAAGTTTGCCAACTGATTAATCCTCGGAAAAGGCTGATTGAGTGTTCTGGATGTGCAAGGTGGTTTCACCTGACATGTCCAACTGTTAACTTGACATAGGCTCAGGCAAGAGAGATATCTAGGTGGTTTTGTCTAGAATGCTGAGGTGTCCAGATATGAGCACCTGCTGCTTATCAGGCTGACTAATAGAGATAAAGTGTGGTGTCCTTTATCCCAAAAGGAGCCAGTATAGCGGCAGCTGATGCCCTCAGCAAATTAGTGAACAATTTCTTACAAAAAAGACCAATTTGGCTTGGTTCTGGTTGTTGTTTTTCCCTTATGGGGCTCTCTATCAACCATACAAGCACAATCCTTCAATGGATGGTCTATTTCTCACTTCTAGAATCAAGGATCAAATCACCTCCTATATGGAGGCACAGTTCCCAGCTGGTCTAGACCTACCAAGCAGAGACCAATTTAGAGTCAGAGGGAATAAGAAAAATAAAAAAAAAACACAGATGATGCTCTGAAGAGGAGGATATCTTCAAAGTTCGCAGAGTTTGACATTCAGGGAGCCTTTCAGGAGATTTTATCAGATGAAGGCATAGCTAAGTTTTCTGAGGAGATCCTGACCAAGCTTAGGGACAAAGATCCACCTACTCCAGATAACATAAATTTTCCTGAATTACCTGCAAACAATGCACCTCTCATAGTGACGTGTGATGAGGTAAAAAAATTGCTTTCCTCCGGGCTCATCTGGAGGACCTGATAGGTCAACTCAGGTGAATCTTAAGTCTTTTTTGGCTCGTGAAACTGCTTAAGCGGGAGTACAAATCTTGTCTTATTTGAAAGAAAATGAGTTTGTCTTGCAGGGTGAAGTGTCTGATGACCTGGCACATGTTTTTTTATATGGAATATCGTTTGTGCACTGGCTAATAGGGATTGGATGGGGGCGCCCCATTGCTATAGAGTGGACCTTCCGTCGCTTTGTGGCTAAGATAGGTATGCGACATGTGTCTCGGGCTTTGGGTACTCACCTGGGTCCAGTCCAACTGGCATTTGCTACTAAGGGAGATTGTGAGGCGCCTTCCCATTCAGCTCGGGAAGATTTGACTCGTTATTTAATTGCATTAATAAGGATGTTTTCTTTGCGGCTGCCTATGAGCAAATTCCTTTTTTAAGCAAAATTTTAAATCAAGCCTACTCCCGGCCAACCTCACACTTGTATGACGGTGTGGTTTTAAAGTAATCTCATTTATAGGGAAATTGAGAATTTTAAAATCGAGTCTCCGTTGCCTATTGTAATCATATCGGTCGTAAGCAAATCCTTTAACTCATCAAAGTTTTTTCTATTTTTGTATGTCTATCCTTTGGTGTGGTAATTTGCTTCTCCCATTATTATAATTCCATTTAGTTGTTACAGCGATTTGTACCTTCCTACAGTTTTCTAACTAGATTTATATTCTGTGCTCTATGATCTTCCCAACAGCTATATTCTAGCAAGCTTATCTAGTTCAGTGTCCTTGATTCTTTCTAGTAGGATCGCGTCTTCTTTTAGTAGCCTCGCTTTTTTTAGACTTTGTCTCGTTTTTTACTCAAGTTGCATATTTTTTTATAATTTATGCAATATTTATTTGTTTTTAAGAAAATTTGGAGCAGATAAGTTAATTAAATTATTTTAATTCCAACTCCACTTATTTTATTTTGTTCTCTTTCTCTTTGTTTGTCTCTTTCCTGTTTCGATCTATCTAATGTTTAATTGTTTAATTGTCCGCAAGGGGAAGGGTCAGGTGTAGTAAAAGCAACCATACTGTAGCTAACATTCTGTAGGATTGTGTACATTGCCGCTCCCAATGGCTGCAGGAGGAACTGCAACTAAATATCTGCCACACATTTTTACTTCCTTTCTCTTAACCCCATTATTTTTATATCTCTCCTTACCAACATTTTGTGGGATGTAGACTTGGATTGCTTTTAGAAAATACTTTTCTTTATATTTTATTTACTCTTTTCATTATCCTATCGAATATTCTTATAATTTACATATTAAAATTTGCCATATTATGATACGAGTATATATAAATCCTACGTCCCTCATGCGTCGCTTCTCCTTATAAATATTAAATTTCAGAGATTGCTCTTGGTTCCAAGCCCCAAGAATCCATGGATTCAGGAATAATTGGGCGTCAGAAGACAGCCGCCATTCTCCCAAAATAGCAAAGTATTCCTTGCCTCTTATTTCTTGTTCCCAACTTAGAGATCCACCGATGAATACCGAATGTCGGTCCGAGTGAAGAGAAGGGGAGTTGATTTCGAGCCCATTTGGTCATGCGAGTAACTTCATCTTCTCTACATCTCGAACCCCTTACGAGGATTCAGCTTCCAACCATTGAAGGCCACTTCTATTTTCAGAACATGTTTGCTGAAGTTTTTTAAATGAGTTTACCTCCCGTCATAAGCACACACACATACACACATGCATCTAACCATTCAAGGCCACTTCTATTTTCCGAACATGTTTGCTGAAGTTTTTTAAATAAGTTTACCTCTGGTTACATACACATACACACACACATACATACAAATACAAATTTCGAGTTAATTTACTTTCAATATCCTCCACCATCATTCTTAATACTTTATGATAGTTCTTTGACCTTCATATTCCATCTATTCTTTCCCTAACGGATTACATCCGTTATCATTTGTCCGCTCCCTAAAGAAAGGCCTTAATCCCCCGCCCTCTCACCCTGGTCCCTACTTCCCTCACTGGCTACGCATTCTCTTTGTGTCTTATATCTTAGGTCCTATATCTTCAACATATTTTCACTTCTTCTAACTTCTCCAGAAAACTGCCCTTGGTGCTAACCTTTTTTTATAAAATAAATAACGATTCCACCTTCCTCCCCTTGGCAGCCGGTTCGAATCCCTTGCCACCTTACTTCCCTGACCTATTGGCTACATCGTGTGATTTCTGCGCCCTTGCACCGGGTTCGAATCCGGATAGAGAGGACAAAAGCTACGCAATGCTCATCTACCACCAAGGGCATGTGCGTCGAGTCGGAATCATTAACGCAGTTAATTCTACCGCACACATAGCCAATCACCGTATCGCGGCAGTCTCCCTAGCTCTTCTTTCGCATATACAACATATCACTCTTTCGGCTACGGAACACCTCGAAAGGGGTTTTATATCCACACTTCCGCGATAGGAGAAGTGTGGATATCCGGCTCGCTGCTGGAAGGGAAAACCTCGCGCCTCCCTCCAAAGAAACCAGCCTTGGGTGCCGACGTGCTTGCCAACCAATGTCATTCTGAACTTTATGTGAATTGTATTATACGATCAGGAGGCCTCGTCCACAATTGACAGGGATTGGTGAGGTATTTAACTAAAATACTTAACATTTAATAACTTCCTGCCATCTAGTTAATAATTAATGTCTCCTCCCTACACCAAATCGGCCTTAAAAATTTTCATCCTCATCTTGGTGTGGAGCATTTTATACCCCTCTCGTTCAAATCTAACTTCCTCCACTTTTATAAAGCAATCCTATGGTGTTGTTCTAGCATGCCGCAAGGCCATTCACTTCAAAGTGCTGGCTGGATTCACCTCCAAGTTAAATGTTTTCAAAATATTCAACCCAACTCCTCTTTTGTTTGAAAGAACAAAAACAATTTACCCAAACTTTTACTCCTCAAGGTCTTGTTTAGCTCCATTGTAACAACAAAAGCGTCTAACGGAGGGAAAAGCGAAGAATAAAGAAAGAGAGAGAAGCAGTCGTCCTGTGTCATTTAAGTTGTACTTTAGGATAGCTCGACAGTGTATCTCGTATATATGACGCTTGAGTGAATGTAAGTATAAAGTTACATTTATTTAAGGCAGTTCAGTTTCAAAAGGATATAAAATCCTACTTCAATATGATCCTAAACACGTATTTATAGAGATGGAAAGACATTAATGAAGGAAGAGAAGATATGGGAGAAATATCAGTTTAATGAAGAATTAGGCCGTGTCCGAACCCTTATCCTCGAATGATGAGAAACAGGCGGGAAATTTCCGGGAAATATCGGTTTAAAATCATTGCAAATTATGAATCCTAGTTTGTCAATTGGATAAGATCTTACTGACACGCTCTCAGCTGCGCGTCGTAGAAGAAGCCTAAAAGCAGTCGCGCTACATTCGTAATATGGGTATATGGAAGGGGGGGCATTTATTATAAATATCATTTCTTATTTATCGAATCTTATTCTTCATCTTGCGATTTTCTATATTCGTATTATTTATTTCTTCTTGGTTGATGTGGCCCCTTGAAATATTCGTCTCCTATTTATCTGACTCTTTGGTATTCTTATTGGCTGAGATTCCTTCTTCTTTAATTTGGCTGGGTTAGTTGTTAATCTTCGATTTTCTTTTCTTGATGTATCTTCATATTAACTTGCATTTATCTTGATGTGATGATTCCTTCTTCTTTCTTGATCACGTGATGATTTCTTCTTAATTCTTGATGACGTGATGATTTCTTCTTGATTCTTGATAAGTTTGAGATGAGTTAGCCCTAGAAGTCGTTTTCCTTGAGTTCCGTTTTCTTCTGGAGGCGATACATTTATCTTGAGTCTTCCTTAAAGCGTTTTCCTTGATTTCCGTTTTCTTTGTGAATTTCCTCCGTAAAAATTGTGGACTTTGGAAGTTTCGATCGCGGATCTTTGAATTCAAATGCTAGCACTCTAGCCATCACGCTATGGCGAGTCCGTCTGGGTTGTTAATTTAATGGGCTATTTATATTATCGATTGGAAGGAATTTTTCTCTCTGATACATCTTCGCACCCCTACAAGTATTTAGGATGAGTGTGAGAGGCTGAATACTTCCATCAATACCCTTATATAAGGGGATTCAGCAACCCTCACCTGCATTGGAGAGGCATATTGATTGGGTCCGCTTTTGACCACGCATAGTCGCCGGTGCATTCATGCCCAACGCACTGGGGCATACCCCCTTATGGTAGTCAGAAATATAGTAATGTCTGATATTAAGATTCCAAAGTTCATATTATTTAACTATGGTTTAAATATTTCTAGTTGGACTACTTTTTTCCACGATCACATTTCTTATTAAGACAAAACTCCTGGTTGGAGGAATATTTGAAACTTCGCTTACGAAAACCATTTAGTTGTTCCACATTCTACAAGAAGTCGGTTTTAAGATTACTTGTGTAAACCAAATTGTGGTAGGCAAAATTCTAGTAGAAGCTATATTGGCTTCAAAAATTCTTTACAGTCGAGCATTAAAAGGAAATATGGCAAGTAATCATGAGACCATTGTCAAGGAAATGCAAGAAGAGCTTAGACATCAGCTTACACATACAGTCACAACTACATCTGTTCACTTTTAGAGAAAGTTATATAATGACGCAAGTTCAAAACATCAGCAAAAATAAGTTGAAGTGACGATAAAATCATAGCGATCTAATATATATTTCCGAAAGTCTGTTTATTTGTACATATATATATATATATATATATATATATATATATATATATATATATATATATATATATGGCCCATTAGAGCGGCCTTGAAGTCCAACAAAGGTCACCATTGTGGGTAACTTGACCCGGGTAGTAGCATAGACTACTCAGACTTGGCAAAAGTGGCGCCATCAGGTTGTTAAGTTAGATTCAAATTTTTACCCTTTTTAGGATTTCCTGGACAAGTAATCGCGACTATGAGTTACAATTAAAACATCAAAATTGCCCGTAGAAATATTAAGGTTTGCCAGACCAATTATGCAACTTCAATGTTTAAAAAATGCGATAATACCAATTATCAGCATGCCCAGGACACGAATAATCTAGATATTTAGTAAAGACTCGCGCCCATTTGCTTGAGATGCACTTTAAAGTCTGTGACTGCCACTCGCGTAATCACGTTTACCTGCTAACCCGCCGACCTACCTGCTTGATCGCACGGCCCCACTACTGTAATGTAAAAATCTTTTTCTGTTAGTCTTTTAAGATGCACTATTCCATTACTCACAATTAAAATAAACCTTATATTATATACATACCAACTTTTAATTGCGTAATTTAACTCAATCAAATAATTTAATTTTCTCAAGATAGATTTTTATGCCTGCATAACGCCGGGTATCTTTGCTAGTTGCCAATAAAACAAACCTTATCCAGTCGCATTAATTATTTTCGGACCAGGGTTGCCAATAAGAATTTTCCATTTCCCCCAGAGCCTGAATAAAAAATCCCCCAGATTATAAAAAAAATAGCATTTAGTGAAATAAATTCAATTATAACCGACTTTACTTACCAATGTGTAATCCAAATGCAATTCCTCGAGTCCTAAAATCATTGTTATATTACTTTCTTTCATACGTTTTATGTACATAACATTTGTTCCATTTTTTACAACACCTCATCTTCGGCAACTTCTAACCACTTCTTCATCCAGTTCTGTTTTCCCCTTATTCTTTAATTAAACCCTCACTATTTCCCTCGTTAGACTTCACTAATCTTACTACAGACATTAACGTGCTCTTCCAATCTTTTTCGAGGATCCTCACCTTCTGCCTTGATGTTCATGTCCCCTCCCCTTTCTCCCCAGCTCCTCTCGTAAACAGCTTGTAGTCGTTTGTATTATAAGGGTGATTGTCCTTTCTCAAAAGCTGCTCTTAGTATATGAAATAATAAGCTTGCTACTATACTTTTCCTACCACCACTCACTCGATGACTTTTTAAGCATATCTTGAAGATCCGCCGCTCTTTTTTTCAAGTAATTCTTTAGTTTTTAGCAAAGACCACTGTGGAAGTCAGTGCCCTTGAAGAGCGCAATGCAAAAATCATTCTTGCTATTAATATATGGAAGATATTCTATGATATTAGAGCATTTCACAACATTATTTATGTATTTTTATTTTTGTTCTGTGCCTTTGCCTTATGCCTTTCCAATGCATTATGTGAAAAGAAAGAACAGGAGAGGGACCACTGTGGAGGACCACAGGAGATCGAGTAGTAAAAGAGGAAAAGGCTCGGGGAAAAAAGTTTCGAGGGGAAGGAAGAGTTGAGAGATCGGTCGCTAGACACCGATATGTGGTGTTATTGTGTATGTTAGGTAGTGATTTGGGTTTGATTGAGGAAGCGTGAGGATGAGTGGTGGCAGGCGAGCCACGTGTTTGAGGAAATGTGCTGTTCATAATGTTATTATTTTATGTGGTGATAGGTGATGGCTGATGGTGGTGGGGGGCTGCGGGGTATATAAATGCCATCGCAGCATATTGTCTTTCGTGTATATGGATGTATGCGGAGTCTCTTCCGATTTTCCCCGACTGTCCTGTTAAGCGGGTGTGGTTGTATGTATTGAGTGGTATTAGTCTGTTGTTTTCATGTGCGTGTACAAACGAAAGCGACATGCGCGTTTCAGAGCAGAGCTCTGAATGCGCTGTGCTATTCTCTACCATATTTGACTCGTAGCTACTAGTGTGAGTGTTGAATATGTGAGGAGTGTCAGACTAGGGCTTTATATAAGTGTAGTTGTTGTTTTCGGCTGTAAGGATAGAACATGAACAGCTTACTGTTAATGATTCTAAATTTCGGTTGAAGGTTGTTTTGGTGCGTTGTGAACTTTAGGATCTTGTCAAATGTTGCTCTTAGAATTTTGAAGTGAGTTGTGAACGTGGGTCTTGTTGGGTCTGGGTGGTGTAGGTCTGGTGCGTGTGTATATTTGTATATTGTGCATGAAGTTATCGTGGGTGCCGTAGATTGCAACCTGTCTCTTCTGAGGCTTTGTAGCTATGACCCACTTGGCCTCATATTCTCTCTTCTTGTCCATAATTATTTGTGCATAGCACGCGGTTCTGTTTAAACCCTAGCCGCAGACGAGAATGGTTTCGTCGTTAGCGTAGGACAGTGTGTACGTATGTCTGCAGTTTTCGGGTGAGCGTGGGGTGTCATTAGTGTATATTATGTAGAGGGTGGGTGCCAGTACGCTACCCTTGGGTACGCCTGCGCATGGTGGGAATGGGTGTGATGTTGTTTTATGGTATTTTCTCGGACACTTTTGGTCATCTTTCTATTTTCACTCTGCTTATTGGAGTTATTAGAATACTGGGAGAGTGCCATATTTAATCCTCCAAGATTGCTTTATTGACCACAAATGGCATGTATAAATGTTACTGTGTGTGTTTGCGCCCACATTGCTGTATACACTTTTGGCTTTCATGAGGTTACCTCCATTCTATGGTCTTATCCTGGTATGAATTCGGCCATCGGGCCTTACAATGACAGTTATGGGAGATTTTTCTCAAGGACACTGCCGCTTATCACAGCCTCTTTTGATGTAATATTTCTTTAGTATTGCTTTGATCCGATGCAGAACTTTGGCCTTAGTAGCTGCAAGGAAATATTAATTTTCCGTTCTCTCTTCTATAGAGAGGACCAGCTGGTTTTGCAGGTACCTCCTTGTTTCTATAGAAAACCTCATTTTGTGTTTTCTACATCATTGATCTCTCAAGTCATCTTCATACACATTTATTCTCTTTATTATGTGAAGATAGGATCAGCTTAGGTACGAACACTGGTTCAATCTTAAAATGGGTGAGTGTTTTGATAGTGTATGTCTTCATGGGGATCTTGATACTTATCTCTCTGCCGGAAGTTTGAGTTAGTAATGTCCATCTTTTGTACTGGGAATGTCATTACAGTAATAGTGGAAGGCAGTTTTTGTTACCTTTGCCTTCATTTTGCTAACCTCGAACACTCCGGACCAGAGCAAACTTTCTTTTTCTACCTTAAGATGAAAGTTCCTCGTAGAACTTGCTTCTCTCTACTTAGGACGGTTAAAGTTATTTCACCCCTTTTACGATAGAGCTCAGTCGTTGTTTCACCTGTCGCTTGCATGGCTAGGACTTATGTAATGATAATTGTCACAAGGATAATTGCCACATAAGTTCCATACCGAAATTTAAACTAAAGGGTTTGTATGCTTTTATTAAGTCTATTGAGATAATCCTGAAGAAGTTCCATATGTTTCAATTAAATAATGAAACTAAAATCTAAATGTTGTGTTTTCCACTTTAAAAAATGGTTTAAACCCACCATTCTTCTGTAGAGTGCCTTCTAATGGAGTACTCGTTTCGGTTAGAGCTGCAATATTAATCTTTTTTTCAATATTTCCTTGGCCACGATGTTAATACAAAAACCGCTACGTCATCATTGTGTTGGTTCCATTTTCAGATATCGCTGAAAATATTGTTAAAAATGGAAGAAATCAAGTAAAAATTGTGTGGAAGATAGCAGTTTTGATCAATTAGAATGTTCATTTTCCTGGTCAAAAATGTTCCTCAGGACACTTTAAGTCTTGCCACATCATGGATTTTCCTCTTTCTTTCTCATTTTCACGCAAATAACTCGTGAAAGATTTAACTAAGAAAAAAATCAGTACTTTCTGGAAACATCTAATTGAGAGCATGTTTATTCATTGATTGATATATTTCATTTTATACATGCTAATTTTGTTAATTTCACTCATCAAAAAATCCTGATCTTGTTTAAGAGAATTCAGAGTAAAAAGAAAGCTATTAAAAAGAATGAGAAGTTGTTTTTTTCACTTAATTTTTTTTCAGATTTTTCACTCTCAACCATCACGTGAAATGAAGGCAGTACTAGGATCTATGCTATTAATCCAGTTCTCATTTTCTTTTGAAATGTAAGTGAAAATCGCCGTATTTACTTAAATTTCCTTTACCTTGATTCTGCCGTTTGATTCGAAAGAAATGATAATAATATAAAATATATGTATATATATATATATATATATATATATATATATATATATATATATATATATATATATATATATATATATATATATATATATATATATATATATATATATATATCGTTTGCGATTAGGTCATTTTATCATCAAATAACACTGTCCCGCGACTAAAAGATATGAGGAGAATCTTGTCCATCCAGGTTCATCCCCGGAAAGACAACTTAAAGCTCGCTTCTTACTAATATAATATTTATATCCAAATATTATACATTATGTGATCAATTTGTCTCTTTTCCTGTCCGATTTCTTTTAAACATCATCTCGATGTCTAATCACTCCTTCTTTAAGGCGGTCTTTGTACCTTTCCCACATCACTACAATCTCACATTATATTCTCTTTGCTTCTCTATTTCGTCAATTTTTAAAAAACTCACTACAACCTATGAACATTTTTGTTCTTAACCACATTCACACCTTTTCTTATTCTGTATATACAGTGTATTCATTTGTTTCTCAAACTAGCCAATGTTCGAACACCCAATATTCGTCTAAAATTGTCCATGTATGTTTATCGAACTTAAAAAAATCCTTTCCTTCCATACCATATATAGTCTAACAAAATTGCATTAATGTTAAGAAGAGAATACAACGTTCTTGCACATACCTCACGGAAATCCTTAGCATTCCCTTAAGATCTGGTCACTCCGGAGGATTTTCCTTCATTCATTGCGATGTTTTCGTAGACTCTTTAACAATGATGTTTCCCAAGCCACATGACGAATTTAATATCACCTAAACAATTAAAGTTTGGGTCCATCTCCAAGTTAAATTGTTTGGTCAAGATGTACGAATGCATTTTCCTATGAAGCACAATCACCAAGTCATCAGCATACACAAACAGACATAACCCATCTCGAGCTCCATGGTGAACTGGGTATAACCCCCATAAATGTGGGGCTTCACCTGAGAGCATTTAAGATCTGGGACAAAGTACACCAGCACCTCCCTCCCGAGTTTATACTCGAGCATATGGACTTTTATGAAATAGGACGCTCAACACCTTTCAAAAGCAGCACACTACTCATTCACGATGACGTAGACCCAAGGTTCACTTAGATTTTTCCACAATACCAAACAGAAACAAAGCCATACAATATCATTTCCCTAATTCGCAAAGTGCTAATTTTTTAAACTTCCCCCAAAACTTTAGCGCGATAAACTTGCCAAAATTTTTTTTAAAAAGTACAAAATAAACAAAATTATAAACAAATTCAAAATCTGGGTGTAAACAATCTAGATAAGAAGATACAAAGTCTTCACAAAAAGCAGTAGAGAGCAAAAAAAACCGCTTCCACAAAGGCTTGAATGCCTTCTATATATATACATATAACATGAAATATCTATCAAAACGCAAAGAAAGCCAGAGATGCCCTATCACCAGGTCACCAGGGACCTGTCTTTCATCCTACTTTTTATTTTCGCTTTTCTATAAATTTCCCCATTTTCCCCCATTATTTTCTACTACTAAAAACCCTCCACTTTATATGTCCAATGTCCATCTCCCTTAATTTGCCATCAATTTATTACCCCTATGCTTGGCTCTCACCGCAACAACTTCAGCACTTAATCCATAAAATAGTAAACAACAAAATGACAACAACCCCTTTTTTCTCAAAATCCCAATTAAAACAAACAATTTACTGCTACCAACTTTCAAATAAACACATGCCTTAGTTCAAAGATCAACTTTTCTACACCATTCAACAATTTTGCATCAACTCGATGCAGTTTTATAACTTGCCAGAATAATTCTTTATCTACACGACAATTCCTTGTCTTAGGATCAGAAATCTCGGTGAAAACCTTAAATCTCTTATCCCAGGTTTCTCAGCCAGTTGAGCCAACATAAATATTTTATCCACACAATTTGCTATAAACCTACATAGCTCACCCCTTATCACTCGCTTATGCAAAGCTTTTATCATATCACTCTTCCGTTTCATAACCTATTTATCACCCTTAACAACATCGCAACTACTATATCATTTATTAACTCCGTTCTCATTTCAATAAATATCTAACATCCCTAACAAGCTTTTGCATACTTATCGTTTTAATGAGCTGATATAGCACCTTGTCTATATTTAGGACCAATCATCTTCACATCACCTTTTTCATGCACCTCACATGATACAGCTCATCAAACTTTCTCGAAATCTAGTTTAAACTTCTTCGCTTAAAATTACGCCACATTTTTATCGTTCATATTGACATAGCTATTCTTCTAATGTCTCACTTTTCTCTCTTCTTTCCAAAATAGCATCTTGTTTTTAACTGGTTTCGTCCGCCTTTATTCAAAATGCATATTATAATTGGTGTGCTAAATGATTGATTGGCGATAATAAATGTACAGTAAAATGGAAGTTAGTGGCACACTAATGGAGCCTTAATTATGCTAAAAAGAATGTTAGGGAGAGGAAAATGAATGTATCGAAGGTGAAAAAATCAGTTTAAAGATGATTAGATAGAGGAAGAAAGCAGAAGTGCTTTTTAGTATAATTAAGGATCCATTAGTGTGCCACCAACTTCCATTTCACTGTACAATTATTACCGCCAATTCAGCATTTAGCACACCAATTATAATGTCTTTTTTCTGCCTACAATAGTCAGATTCACCCGCATTCATACTTTTAACTTCAAATTTAATTCTTTTTTCATAATATTTTATCGCACTATGAGAAGATCATGTTTACTCCTACGTCTGTTTTCTTCTTTATCTTCTTTGCTCAAGCCATATGGGTTAATAAGGATATTTAGGTTGAATGAACATGTTTTGCCACACACAGAAACCCACCACATCTAACAAGCTATCACTAAATATTCTCATTCTAGTCATATAGTATATACAAAAAGCATATTTTTCCCCCATATAACAATCATTCATCCATTTTTTCCTTCATATATCCTAGAATCATAATCCAATACCCATTGCTAACTCCACTGACCACTAGTTTTCAGGCATTACAGAACCCTTCCTTATAAGTTTTACTTCTCCCAATGCAGTGCCAATACACAACAACCACGTGAATTTGCCCCCCTACAAATATAAATTTTACAACCATAGGTCTCAAGTAACAATCTGCTTACCATAGCATTGAATTTTCCCGTCAACTAATAGATCAGTTCCCTCTGTTATTTTTACCATGGCAATCCGTATCTGATGAAACTTTATTCACTTCGCATCTTAATTCCTCTTCATTTTACTGTTTAATCTCACGAGCAGTTGCAATCTGCTCTTTTAAACCAAACCACTAACGCTACTCTCGTTCTTTGATTATAAATAACACAGGATTTACACTTCAGGACGGATAAAGCGAAATAACTGGATTGGTTCTGCGACACTTTGCTCATTCTCAGCATTCAGTAGAAATGTTTCCTCCAGAAATGCACCCCATTTCTGAGTTTACTCTCCTATCTTAGACATTCCTGAAGAGGGGCTGGATATTCCCCATGCCTCGTCTGATTACGACGCATTATGAGAAAATAAGTGAAGCTTTCTTTTTACTATACTATGTACAATATTTTTTATTCTAAATATCATTATGCCATCCCAACATATTTATTACAACCGGAATTTCCTAGAATCAGAGGTGAATCTGATTCGTAAGATATTTTTGACATCCTGATTCAGACTGAAAGTTAAAATTCTTTTTTTAGTTTCATTCCAATGATACATAGATAAAAGTGAAGTAAGCGATAGAAGAACTAATTCAGAAACCTCATTACTTTATTTTTTTTAAGTGTGTGAATGAACTTAAAAGAAAGCTGAATATACTTTTTCTTATAGGTTTTAAAATGATGAAACTTTCAATACTGTAGACCATTTGGTTAGTTAGTGGCTATTAGTTCATGAACACAAAATGGTAGAAGAGAGTTCTAAAAAGTC
Organism: Ceratothoa steindachneri; assembly: GCA_963969495.1. Classification (NCBI taxonomy): domain Eukaryota; kingdom Metazoa; phylum Arthropoda; class Malacostraca; order Isopoda; family Cymothoidae; genus Ceratothoa; species Ceratothoa steindachneri. The sequence goes on from OZ018326.1 coordinate 151,218,109, forward strand.
TTACATTATTTACTGTTAGGCTGACATAAACTGCATTAAATTCTCCAAAAATATACCCAGAAAATTTTAGAAATATATTTCGTTTGAGGTTTCGAAAGCTGAATGACAAGAATAGCAAAAAGGGTATAATAGATAACACATTTTATTTGTATTCTTTTAATGGAAGTTAGTTAAATTTCTATCTATTTTTCACTATTTAATTATTACCAGAATTGATTAATTATGCTACCTAATTACCTTTACAGAATTCAGCCGGAAACAAAGTCTCAACTTGAAGAATCAGATCAATTTCTGCCAGTCAGAAACTTGAAAAAGAGAGCTGATAGTAAGTATAAAAGATTTAGAGGATAATAATTCAAAATTCAAAATCAGAATGGCTATCAATAATAATTCCACGTCTCGAAGGTATAAATTGAAATAATTCCGTTTTCGTGCATTCTTAGAAATTCTTCTGTTCTTTATATATTTAATCTTCTTTGCATTATAAAAGAGTACATCACTTTAATAATTCAAACAAAATATTTTTTAAAATATCATAAATTAACTTTCGAATCAAATAAAAAATTGTGGGATAGAGATGAGAGTTAATATTAGTTGTACTGTACATACTACGGAAATATCTCAGAAGTTTGATCAGTGCACACAAATCGAAATTGAGAGTAAAACTCTTACGGGACTGTTTAGCCAAAAAAGTCCTACCACAATCATTTTGTTCCACAATGAGAAATAGGAATAAGGAAATACCTTTAACCAAACAAAAATTGACTGGCATTTCTTGAGAGCATTCGCATCGCTCAACGAGACTGGTTCTACGGTTTCAATTTCAACGTGAAAGTTTCCACGACATACAAGCAACTCTTGGTGATAACCATTTACCAGACACACTAAGGCACTAACAACTGACTCTCAACCGTTTTTACAAAAGGACTCACCATCGCCTTCGTAAAAAATCAGAAGGGTTACTTTAAAAGAGCCTCTGGAAAAATCCTCCAATCCAACGAGAGATGTTTTATATATTTCATCTTACAAATCTCGCCCGATTAAGAAACTATCCTGGGATATGATCTATCCCTCGGCTTAAAAAATTGTTATTCATTTTCAGTTAATCATCTCGTATCTATTAATAAATCTTGTGCAAGCAATCCCTCGGGTAGAGAATCTTAAGTTGCCTCGTAGCTGGTGCTTTATTTCACAGTGATAGTGAAAAATACTTAAATGTTTATAAATAGCATAATTCCAATAAAAATATTCTAATAACAAAATCAGATAAAACTAATCAAATCGTTCTATTAGACAAAACATCTTATACCAAAAGGTTGCAGGATTTACTCAGCGATGCATCCACTTATGAAAAATTATCTTCAAACCCATTTAATTAACAGAGTGTGACACTGAGGACACTTCCCTGTGAGACGCCCGATAGGGTGAAGATACTTATGCCCGCAAGAAAGAGAGACTTGCGTGCTTCAAAATATACCGGAACCTATCCCTAGCTCGACGAAACTCACCTTCGGTGAAATCGTTCTGTCGGCGCGTTATCGCATGTAGGCATATATCGCTTCTGTCTGAGCGAAGACTGTCTCACACTGGGCCGACCTCCAAAGTTGCAAAACGGCCTGACGTTTTAGGAGTAGTGGTTAGGCCCAAGGCGATGAGTTGCCAGAGAAGAACTTAACGGCCTCATCCCCCAACCTAAACTCCTCTAATGGGACAGACAAATCAGTTATTTCCTAAAATACGGACAAATGAGCCCGCTTCAAACACAACCGGGGGGGGCGGGTTATTTTACCGCTTAAAATCAGGTTTTGCATCCAAAGACCAGAGGGGGCCTACGAGGCAAGAAAGTGAAGCGGTTCTCGAGCAGTGATGCGTAAATCCATTCACATTTAAGACACCTATCAGAAGCTCCTCGAGCAGATCAGCAATGACCTTTTCCTGTCATTGACCGTGTAGTCCCCCCAGAAACATGTGCGGGATTGTAATGTGCAGCCAATGAAGAAAGGAATTTATCATTAAAATTTAATGCTTAAGAATGACTCTGGTCGAATGTGGGGTGTAATTAAAAACCAATATTGATTAGTGGTCGCAGATATATAAAAAGAGGGAGAGTTTGAGAAAGATTGACAGGAAATCGAGTACACATGTTAATAGAATTAGAATTCTGAAAGAGTCGTAAGATTATTTGTTGAGAGAAACTTGAGCATAATGCGGCGAGAACTATGTATTGATTGCATGAAGAGGAGAAAGTTTATGTAGGATCATTATGGCTAATTATACCACAGTAACAAACAATATGTTGAATGATATGTTTTATGTGAAAGATATGAGAAATATTAGTACGTGCCAATTTGACAACACGTAAGGATAATTTATGGAATGTGATGATGAGAAGCCTAGAAGACGGCATCAAGCCAGTATCAGAAGTAAAAGACTGTTGGATTAGAGAGAAAGAGAAGATTAAATAAGCCTACCTGATTGCAGGAGAGAGCAAGAGTACGTGTAAACATAGGAATAATATAAATGGAAAATAAGATTTAGAAAGTGACATTAAATAATAGGAAATTTGTTTGTGATCAATTACAACTGAAAAGTGTACCTTTCCAAAATGTGGATTGATGCTGTAAAACGTACAATGAAGAGGAAACAGGAGATGTACATTCAGGTTATTAACAATACAGATAAGCATAGGCATAAAAAGAACGATTCATATGAATCAATGGACTGAGGATGAAAAGCATTACATAACTACTCACATATTTAAACAGCAAAAAGAAGCATTTCGTTGGAAGATGAATGAGGATAAAGATAGGAATAGGAAGCCATTTTGGAAGGAAGAGAGAGAGATAATAAACCAAAGAAATAACAGAATAAAATTTATGAATAAAAATTGTATGTAGAATAAAAGTTTATGGGAGGAATATTTCGATGATTTGTGTAATATAGGAATTTGTAGGAGAATGAATTTCGAATTTTACTGTTATTAAGTGTGGAAATCGGGTACTGTTTCAGGTTATGGAAAAGAATAATATACAAGAGGTTGTTAGCAATGTTAAACTATGAAAGTATGTAGGTAGTCGTAGTGGATGAAAAAGTACTCGAGATACTTAAAAATCGCGAAAATTGTGTAATAAAGTGATTTTGATGCTTATGTTGAAGATGATTTCATTGTAGGTTAGCTAAGGAGTAGAAAATATCTCTGATAGTAGTGTCGTATAAAGGCAAAGTAAAGAAGGGTGAATGTAAGTATTATAAGTGAAATGTTATGTTTAGTGTTGTTGGTCATGTTTATAAAAACCTTTGATTGATCTATAAAAAATGATACAGAAAGAATGATAGGGCATGATCAAGGTTAGGTTGATTAGTAAGAATTGTTATAGATCAAATATTGTGGTGGTATTTGGCTCAGAATTCATAGGAGGAGAGTGGGAATTTGTACACCGGGTTTATGGTTCTCAAGAAAGCCTACGATTGCAAGTTCGAAGAATGTATGGTTTGGTTAGTAACCCTTTTGATTGTGTGACTGCTTTCTATATATGGAGTGAGACTGATATTCATGGTGATATGAAGCAAGAGAGTGTGTGGTGTTGTCGTGACTTATTAATATAGCTATTTATGTTGGTCTGAAAGAAGTGCAAGTGGAATGGAGGGAAAGGTAAGTAATGTTAATGGAAGATGTAACACAAAGCTGTTGTTCAGATTTTAGTGCATATGATAGAGATTGATTTGGATATATTGAATGATGCGTCTGATAGAGTGATGAAGAATTTGATGTTACATTAGAGTAGCGTTGATAATGTGATAATATATGCTAGTAGAGGTTTTGTCATACGCCTGTATTAGGCGACACAGCCCTCGTAAATACTTGATTGATGGTAACTCCTGGAAGAAAAGTAATATAACATTTTTTATAAAGTCAAAATTTTGAGCCACGATTTGAACCATATAGAATAGATACTCTTGGCTAATACCTCGCCCCTTACTTTGGAAACCACCATTATACACATTATACAGAGTGTGGTGATTATAATCGTACGGTTTGGGCCGAGTGGGATCATAATGATAAGAGTAACAACAAGGAGTAACAACAAGGAAAGAAGGTACCCTAGGAGACCTTACGGTCCATTCAAGGAGGGTACCTTTGGACTAGCAATCGAGCGGGCACAAGGCTGCTCAATTGTTTTGCGTCCCTAAACGGCCACTTTTCAAGACCTTGTCTAGTCTTGACTTGAACTGGTCAACAGATTCACTGTTGACAACTTCCACTGGAAGTGCGTTCCACATACCGCAGATACTGTAAGTGAAAAAATTTCCACACAGATTGCGGTTGTAACGCTTCAGTTCAAGTTTGAAGCCGTGATTGCGCGTTCTGTTCTCACTCAGTGTGAAAATATCCCGGTAGTCAACATTGTCGAACCCTCGAAGTATTTTGAAGACTTCGATGAGCTGACCACGCAGTCTACGGGTTTCCAGCGAGAACAGATCTAACTCCCTTAGTCTATCCTCATAACTTTTATGTCGGATAGAGGGAATCAGTTTGGTTGCCCTAGCTTGTACGCGTTCCAATCTCGCGATGTCCTTTCGCAATGAAGGACTCCAAAATTGTACGGCATACTCCAGGTGCGGTTGGACAAGTGAGTTGTACAGGCACAGCACAATCTCCTGGTTCCGATAACCAAACTGGCGCTTAATATAGCCTAGCATCCTTTGGGCTTTTTTCTCCGCCTCAATGCACTGTTTCGAGAACTTGAGGTCACTAGTGATTGTTACACCCAAGTCCTTCTCAGTGTCGGTGGATTCCATAGCAGTGCCCTTAAGGATATACTGAGATTGGGGGTTTATGTGGCCGATATGCATCACTTTGCATTTCCCCACATTAAAAGGCATTTGCCACGTGTTTCACCACTCCCCAATCTTCCCAAGGTCTTCCTGCAGGCGGGCAGTATTTCCATCCTCTGCAACGTTCATACCAAGCTTGGTATCGTCGGCAAATTTTGAAATCTTGGCAACCATGTCACCGTCCATGTCGTTGACGTAGATGATGAATAGTAGTGGTCCCATGACAGAACCTTGAGGCACCCCGCTAGTAACGGGCAACCACTCAGAAAACTGTCCATTCACCACCACCCGTTGCCGTCTGCCACTTAGCCAGTTCTCGATCCAGCCGGCTACCTTTCCGTCTATGCCCAGCGATCGCACTTTCCGGAGAAGGCGGCGGTGTGGTACCTTATCAAAGGCTTTCTGAAAGTCTAGGTACACCACATCCACTGCCTTGTCCCGATCGTGCTCACTGAACACGAAGTGGAAGAATTCCACAAGGTTCGTCAGGCATGACCGTTGCCTTCGGAAGCCGTGCTGGCAACTCCTCAGTAGCAGGTTGGACTCTAAATACGAGCTGATCATCATTGTTGCAAAGTGATGGAAAATGCATGAGAGTTTGCTAGAATGGTGGAGGAAGGAAAAAATAATAATGTGAGCAGTGTATATAAAAAAAAACTTGAGGTGGAATTGTTTCTAAATGGATGAATATAATAATGATAAATTGAATAAGAAGTATATAAGCTATAAAAACTATAACTATCAGAAAGGAACTGAGAATGTTCTATAGACATTAGTTTATATTATGTACATATGCCATGATATTGGTACGGAGTACAATATGCACATTTGTGAAAGATATAAAAAGATAGGCAAAAATCTATCTCAAGGGAATGTTGAAATATAGCTTTAAATTGATATTGAAAAGATCATTAGATGGTATTTTTATTACAAACGTGAATCAACGCAGAGAAATGAACGCTGCTCCTCAGTGAATTGAGAATAAATTATTAGGTTTTCATAAATTGATTGAATTTTAAAAAAAAAGTAAAGTAAAATAATTTAGAAAATACCAAGAGACATTCAATTCAGCAAAGTATGTTAGTTTTCACCATTATTAATCATGTTCTTTCATAACATAAAACTTTAGCATTCAGCTCAAATATGTCGGGTATGATTGCGTATTGTGATGAATGAAAATGACACTTTTTCGTTTGATCAATGGTGGCTGTTTTTATTCAACAGCTTCAATTATACTTTGCAATGGAAGAACATGTAGGTTAGGTTAGAGATAAAGTAATATTCGCACGTTGTACAAGTTGTCCTTTAGACAGTTCATGTGGCAGCCAAACGCCATTTCTGCAGACTTTACTGGTTTATAAGATATTTACCCACTGCTTCATGACTGGTATTTAAAATAATTGTCATTTTCTGATTGTCCTGTCCTAAAGTAGAATTCAGATGTGCCTTAAGAACATCTAGATCCAACATCGGAAGTTTCAGGCCAAAATCGTTTGAAGGCAAATATTTTTATCAACGCCAACTTTTCAGAATATTCATCACATTTCCATTCCCTTCTGTAATGTAATTTTCTTGTTTTCATGAAGCATCATAAGTCTCATATGCGTTTCAGTTGTCACTATCAGTAATGAAACGTTCTAAAAAGAATTTAACTTAAAAAAGGCCTTGAATTTATTACCTTAAAAATGGAATAGGCATTATTATAGTTATTCTTAAATAGTTTTCAGCAAATTATGAAAAATTTAAATAACTAAATAATATTTTTTAATGTATTCTATAAAGATATTAATTTTTCGACAACGTAATTGTACAGGGTGGAAACAGAGTTTAGACTAATATTTATTTAATTATTTTAAGAAAGCAATGTTATAATACATAATGCTTAGAGTAAAACGAAAACAAAAATTATATGATACAAGATGATTTAAATAATATTCAATGTGACCGCTTTTTGTGTTGATGCCACGACGAAGTCTATGTTTAACCTGAGTGCAAGTGGTACTAGGAGTTTTAGCTGATATTTTATCATATCATTTTCCAGTTTGCACTTCAGAAGTTTGAAAGTTTGATAGGATTTGGTACAAGTCTTCCGCTCGAGCATCGGACACATTACAAAGTTTACGAAGTTTAAATTCCATAAAATGGGAGGCCAAAGTTCCATTGGCCAAAACGCTTTAAAATCATAGCACCATTCTTGGCATTTTTATGCTGTGCATGAGGTTGCTTCATCTTGTTGAAGTGTTACAGTAGCATTTCCAATGATGGCATTCACCCAGGGGGCGAGTTCATCGTCTGATATTTTAAAAGAAACATGTTAATTGATCTTAATCCCCCCCCCCCTACTTCAATAAAGATGAGAGTTGTCGTTTTGCGCGTTGATGTTACGCCCTCCCACACCATCATGGAAGTTGGATTCTGTCTCCTCAATCATATCTGCTCTTTAACCGGAATATCATTTTTATTTTGTGCCCAAACACGATATTTCAGTGCTTTGTGGGTGGCCTGGAAAATGAATAAATTCTCATCCATCGATAGAACTGGAGAGTGTGCGTCATCAAGGTGCCACTGGAGGAGCTTAAAGAGGCGAAATTCTTAACGCTAACATAACAAACAAAAACATAAATTAACGAAGAGATAACCTACCAGTTAGCAAAATATGACTTAAAAGCCACGACGGAGGAACCAACTTAAGAGTTAGTAAAGTATTTAAACAAAAGGAAGAACGTGACAGTCAAGGGCGGTAAGAAAAACTATAGAAGGATGAGACGTAAAAAACTTAAAAGTAAATAAAGAGAGAAATGTTAGTGATGCCCTCAACACCAGGGCAAACTAGTGAAAAATTTCACACCTATGAAAACTTACCACACATTTCATCACTTCCATTAACTTAAACTTGAACTTGAGGAGCACCTTTGTTCTTTCAACGGTTTTTTTTTGTGATAGGGTTGGAGATCGGATATCCTTTAGCTATCTTTAATGGACGAAACTTTAGATCATCTTTGAGCAATTTTCTCATGGTCACATGTCTTACTTTGGCCTTCAAAGCAGTTTTCTGGATTTCGCCTGATCTTGTTCATCGTAATCTTGATGAGAGTTGGGGTCCTCGCTGATTGGGGCAAGGTGTTCCTCACTTTTGCAAGACAACCGCCTGTTTCTTCAAGTTGTTTGATTGCTTTGAAAGTCCAGATCTGATCATGGTGCGGTTCAACATTTTGAAAATATTCCCAGCTGTCTTCCTGTTTCAATACAGGTGCTCGATTACTTCACATTTTCTAGAGATATTTGTAAACGTGTTTTATTTATATAAATTTAAAATTTTATTCGCCAAATTCACGCAATTCTGAAACGACTTGGAAAGAATTAATTAATTAATCTTATGTAAAATGGCTTTTAAGCAGCACTCTATGTACACTTTGTGTTTCCATTGTGTTTAATTTTTTAAATAGTAAGTAATCTTTGTACAGGGAAATATATAGTAAAATTCATCCAAATTTTCTAAAAATATGAATGTCTTCAACACTAGTAAAATAGGAGGGTCATGTACTTACTGACAGCCAGTGACATATCTAGAGAAGGTAAAATTTGGGCCCATAATTTTGAAGCTAATTTTGCAAGGAACTTCTTTACTTACAGAATCCTGAATTACTAGATTATTTTCCAGCAAAGTTGATTAATAGAATTTCCGTAAATTTTAATTTAAGAACTCTCTTAGTGGATCTTTGAGGAGTTTAAATATTAATTAAATAAGTCTAGCTTTTATTTGACCAATTAGTCATTGTTGGAGTTACTATAATTATTTTGTGTTATCTTTTCAGCAAATGGGTATATATGCCCCCAACCATGCCAGAATGATGGGATTTGCATTCGAGACGGCACCTGCGCATGTCAACCTGGATTTACAGGAGAACAGTGTGAGAAAAATTGGGACTTTTGTATGGAATCGCCAATTAGTCCTGTTAACTCCATGGTATTTCTGAAGTAAGTAAAATATGATGATCATTCAAAGCATCTTGGGATAAAATATTGCCATGTGCAACTAAAATCAGGGATCCATTAGGAGATGTATTTAACTCTGTTGGCTTTAATGTGCCTCAAAATTGTATATTTTCTGGTCAATATAACAATGTTTAATAATCTGCACACTTCATAGAACACGGCTGGTTCGTGCTCCTCAGCCATGCCAAGTAAGTATATGAGATCGTTCCTATAGGTGACCTATGTAAAGGGAAATTGTTAATCATTTCTATGTGGACTGCATACCATCACTGTTTGTTTATTCACCTTGACATATAACTTTAGAAAACGTATCATTAACTGGATGACCTAAAAATTAAAAGCGGTCCATAGATTTTTTTTATATTTTCTATGTCCTCTCCGAAAACCTTTAAATGTCGTCTATTAGTCTTCTTCTTTTCAAATTTGCCTGAGGATTGTTGGTCTTTAGCTCGAAATTTTAAATGTGATTTTCTATTTTAGCCAAACGCACGGAAAAGTAATGTGCGTAAGCGGTTTCAAAATCGACGAGAAGAGAAACGAATATTCCATTGAATGTATCGCTAATTCCTGGGTTTATGACGGAAGGCCGCCCGAATTGGCCCCACAGTGCCTTCCTACTTGTAAGCCAGAGTGCCAAAATGGAGGAACTTGTTTCAACATTAATAGATGCATCTGCCCGATGCAATACGGTGGTGAATATTGCGAGAAGAGACTTTGTTTGAGTGAGAAGCCAACAATGAAACAAGCACTGGATGATCTCAAGTAAGTCATTAGAAGAAGGAAAATTTAGTTGAAATATATTAAATGACATTATTTTTATCGTTTGATTTTGACTTTGAATCGAATAAAACTTCTATTTCTAGCAATTCAATGAATAATTAGTATTATGTAGATTGTCAGATGGGAAGGCAGTTGTTGTTCCTTAGCATTATTTGGAATTCACCATTTTTAAGCAGGAAATCAAACTCTTTGTTACGTTCTCGATTGATTTTCAGAAATAATCTCCTGAAACTAAAGCGAATCTATCAATTTTGCATTAAAGTATTGCTTTCTTATTATATTTACATAAATAAAAGAGAATAGTGTACAAAAAAGTAGACAAACTTAAGTCAATTGACCTCTATAATAGCTATTATCTGTGACATACAAATAGGCAAATTCGTCTTCCTATTAACTTTACGTAGAATAATTGTTCTACTTGCTCTATTTAATGGTTGTTATAAGTTAGGAAGGATAGCCAAGATCAATGTAAGTTCGTGTGGTTATTTGCAGCGTCAACTCACTGTGCCCGAAAGGTTACACATTGGACAAGTCAAGAATTATTGTAGAAGTGATATGCCGAAATTCGGACTGGATCATCAAATACCGACAGAAACACTGCCAACCAGTTTGCCGAGACCTTTGTCAGAATAAAGGCAATTGCGTGGGACCGAACGTGTGTCTTTGTCCATTTGGATACAGCGGATATACATGTGAAAAGAAGCAATGTATTGAGAATCCACAAAATATTCGTTACGTAAATGTATTCCGCAACAGGTAAGTAGTTGGGGTTTTATTTCGAGATTTTTAAGAAAAGGTTCATAGAAACCAAAACAATTTTAGCTACATGAATTGACTTAGGTTCAAAATTAATTTAGTGCTGATATCATATTTGAGACAAAAAATATACATTAAAATATCTCTTAAGTGTTGTTTAAGATAAAATTAAACATGAGAGATCATACTTTAATGACATACTCTCTAAATTTGTTCAAATATATGTTTTAAGTTTATCAATGCAAATGGATAATCAATAAAGGTAGTTCTTCTACCTTCATAGTTAAAAGAAAAAACAATTATTAGTATCTTTATAAGTACAGTATTGTTCAAAATTATAGAATATAATACCAAAATCTACATACTTTAAAAATTATCTTTTAATTTAATTGTTCATCACATGAGTAATGAGGAATTTTTTCATCTTTATCATTATTTTAGATTTAGAAATCAAACAAGTCTTTGAATTTATATATATATTTACATAACTGTTTGTTAATTTATTAAGTAATATAGTTTCCCCCAGTTTCTAACAAGTCTCCATTTTTTTATTAACTTTATAATATCATCTTTGCAAAAATCGTTAGACTATATTTAAAAAAAAAGGTTCTTTAAGACTGTTTTGAACTTTTTTTTGCTGTCGACATCATAATTCTCTTCAGGTGATTCGCTACACTCCTAAAAGGATAGAAATATGATGGGACTAAGTCGTGAAGTGTGGATGATGACTTATTAAACACTCCTAAGAGGATAGTAATATGATGGGACTAAGTCGTGAAGTATGGAGGATGACTCATTAAACACTCCTAAGAGGATAGTAATATGATGGGACTAAGTCGTGAAGTATGGAGGATGACTCATTAAACACTCCTAAGAGGATAGTAATATCATGGGACTAAGTCGTGAAGTATGGAAGATGACTCATTAAACGCTCCTAAGAGAATAGTAATATCATGGGACTAAGTCGTGAAGTATGGAAGATGACTCATTAAACGCTCCTAAGAGAATAGTAATATCATGGGACTAAGTCGTGAAGTATGGAAGATGACTCATTAAACGCTCCTAAGAGAATATTAATATCATGGGACTAAGTCGTGAAGTATGGAGGATGACTCATTAAACACTCCTAAGAGGATAGTAATATCATAGGACTAAGTCGTGAAGTATGGATGATGACTCATTAAACACTCCTAAGAGGATAGTAATATGATGGGACTAAGTCGTGAAGTATGGAAGATGACTCATTAAACACTCCTAAGAGGATAGTAATATGATGGGACTAAGTCGTGAAGTATGGAAGATGACTCATTAAACGCTCCTAAGAGGATAGTAATATGATGGGACTAAGTCGTGAAGTATGGAGGATGACTCATTAAACACTCCTAAGAGGATAGTAGTATGATGGGACTAAGTCGTGAAGTATGGAGGATAACTCATTAAACACTCCTAAAAGGATAGAAATATGATGGGACTAAGTCGTGAAGTATGGAGGATGACTCATTAAACACTCCTAAGAAGATAGTAATATAATGGGACTAAGTCGTGTAAGTATGGAGGATTACTCATTAGTATCCGATAGAACTTGTTAAGCTTTTGTCTGGTATCTCGCGATATGAGGTGACACTCTTTTTCTCTTGATTAATGCTGACCATTTTTCTTCAAGCTCTAAAGGGTAAACTCCTTTTGGGGGATAGTCAGATTTGGGTTAAGAAATTGAAAATGGATTATGTCATTCTTGTCTTCACCAAACGCAAAAGAGAATCTTAGTGGAAATGACCCTTGTTTTGGGTAGGGTATTATTAGTTGTTCCTCTTCCTTAAATCTTTGTCTAGAACATTTAATATTTTTGCACAGGGGGTTTCAGGTGAATTGCTACAAATTGCACACCGGAAAAGGAAATAAGTTGTGTACCAAAGGAAGCAATATATTCTTATGATAATTCACATAAAATTAAAACGATATATGTATATATTTGCGAATTCATTCAAAATGTCTAACATCTGCCTTCAGACCTTCTTCAGGCGAGGACTGAACTGGTTTTATGCTCTGGTTAGGGAGTCCTTTTCAATGGATGACATTACTTTCACAATGACGGGCCTTCTGAACAGCATAAAAATCTAAAATATCTAGCATGTCGCATTCAGGCATTTGTGGGAACTAGGCGGCAACAAGTCTGGAGACGAGTGGTACGAGACGTTGTTGAATAACCAAGCTTCTGTCTCCCTTTCCTTGTGTGCGGCAGCAGAGGCCTTTCAGTGGGGCTACTTCTACATCCTAGTCTTGACTCCCGCCTCCAACAACTCAAGATAAACGTTCGTAATGACTTTAAGGCCCTGGAGAAATAAGCGAGGAGGCATAACGTAGCCCTTGCTGCTGATCACGTCCAGGTCCATCAAAAGGGCGGATAGTTTGCTGAGCATGACCGTAGGTACTTCATCTTTATTCTCAGTCTCGTCACGCTGCCATTTCATATTCTAGACGAGCTTTCTCGGCTAGGTAAACAAATTCGCAATGTCCTTCTAGCTTCTTCCGCCAGGAGGGCCGCGTGTAAGAGTTCCGTTTCTTGACTTCAGCTGGCATTCTCGGAAAAAAACGCGTATGCTGGTAACTTCATAAAAGCTAAAGTCTTATTGATTGTGTCCAAGGTCAAATAACTACATTGGTGAGGTCATTAACCCTTAGGAATTCTTTCAACTTCGTATCGATTTACTTGAAACGGATTATACATAAACCACTTTTTTCGTCTCGTGTAACAATCCTACTAAAATGGTTCACTTTTTAGTCAAGAAAGGAGAGATAAACAAATGTTTATTCTTGTTGCAAGTTTACTTTTAACAGGTTGTGAGGAATCCATTATTCCAATCTCAAAGCCATGTCTATCTCCTTTAAGTGCCAAAACACATTGGAATGACTTCAATGTATTTATTCAGCCAATTTTCCATCAGTTACAATTAAACTTTCTTCCACTGTTATATTTACAAGATCCTGATAAAATTTCACTGGTCGTCCTGAACGGGCTTTATCATGGAGATTAACGGTTACTGATCGAAAATTCTAAAATCATCTTTTGCACTGGTTCACGTTACTTTTTCCTTCACCATAATAATGGACACAAACTTTCAGCAGTTAACTTAGCATTGTGGTCTTTTCTAAACTCCCAATGCATATCTTTACGAATGTGCTCTTTTGACACTTCCATAATATTCATCTTTTAACGATAAGACATTAAATTAACGATAATATTACAAAAGTAATAGTTAAGTAAACGAGAACCTGTTTAAGTCGAAATTTAAGCCTTGGGTTAGGCCTTGCATAAGCATCAAGTTTAGTAGACTAGTCTTGTATAAAAACAATCCTATTTTCGATTATTTCTATCCCTAAAATAATGATAAACATGAAAAAATACCTGATCACTTATAGAATAATCTGATATATGAGAATTATACACAGTATTCTTGGAGATTTGTCTCTAATAGTGTCCAGGTTTCATTTGTAGAACAGCGAATAAAAAGTATGATGAAAGTAATGAGTATTTGAAGAAATGATTCATTTGAAACTAAACAAAGATAAGTGTAAATGAAGCCATAACCAGAAAACAACAAAATTATTTCATAGACGATTGAACAAAATATTTATAAGTATTATACAAGCCCTTATTCTCGATGACTTCAGGACTTCTTGAACATTCGTCGATTTCCGAGCTATAACCTTCACACCGAGTATCTTCCATACGATTCGATCGAGCTTAAATCAGGTTTCTGCGGAGGCCAGTTCATAACGTCGATATTTTTAGCATCCAAAAACTGCTTCACCCTCTTCATTGTGTAGCGGGAAGCATTGTTTTGCATGAAAGCAGGCTCACTTCCTCTAGTTGTTCGGAGAAAGAATCACATGTTACCGAAGCAGAATCCTGCTTACCGTAGAGTTTACTCACTTGCATAAATGGTAAACAGACAGACTCCACCGCTTGCAACAAGCTCTTAACCATAACCATGCCACGATAACTATGCCAACCTTTTTTCTTCTTTTTTTTTTGTCCACGTAGTATTCAACTTTTCATTTGAGCAATGCCTAACACGCTGCTTTTCATCCGATCCAAGGAAATTAAATATGTTTTCGTCTTTGAAAAACACTCTTTCTCCCTTTTCAGCATTCCATGGGACATGCTCAGTAGTTAAGGGCAATCTAGCCGCTTTATTCTTTTTTACTTACGAGTGGTTTCTTCGCATAGGGGCAGCAATGATTCACAACTCTCTTAATCGACGTGAGGTAGTCTGCCGTGAGACATTCAGGTTCATGGTCTTTGCAACTTGACAGGAAATAATCTTTGCTGTTTCAAGTCAATCTTTCATCGAAATGCGTTGCATCGTGCAGTCTTTTCGTCACTTCGTAGGTCTCGGTATCCTCATGGAGCTTTATTATGCAGGAAATTACATTTTATGACCAATTAAAATGCCTAGAAATATCAGACAGTGTTCTTCATTAATTCCCCACTGGACATCCTGCTTTATGAAGGATTTTTCAACCTTAATTCATTTCGAGATAATTAAGATGAGTAATACTACCAGTAGCAGTCTAAAAATTTTAACTGGAACCGGAAATTTATAAGTTGTCGTTCTTTAATTTTGCACGCTTCTTTAAATACACATTCTTTTTCCTCATAATTTCTTTTATTCGCTGTTCTATGAAACGAAAACTTGAAAACATTCCTAGGCAAATTTCAAAGAAATTTTGTGCAATTTCCATTAAGATTAAATGAGTATTTTCATGAAAACGGAGATATGGGTATTTTGTTCTCTAGTTTTAGGTGGTAGTGTATTTGCCTAGAAAATAGTTTTTAACCCACCAAAAATGCTTATCAATCTAGGGAATATATTTATTAGGCATTTAATATTAATATCGCAAATAATAGAGAACTACAACTCCGCAGCTTAAATTTGGCAACAATGTCCTGCAAAGATGGTTACAAATTTATAACCGGCGATACCACGATGGAGATCGAATGTGAGAATGGAAAATGGCTTTTTCCATATTCAGGTCCACAATGTTTGCCGGTTTGTACAAAGCCGTGCGTAAATGGTGGCAGGTGTGTGGCTCCTGATATTTGCAAGTGTTCAGAAGGATTTACCGGGAAGTATTGTGAAAAACGTGAGTAAACTTTGCTTCAAAGTCTTGCGGAAGTTCGTGGTTTTTTTTAAGTGCCAATTTAGCGCCTGCCGGATTCACAAATAAAATGTCCATTTCCCTTCAAGTACGGCCTCAACTACGTTTCCATTCCCCTTCAATTACTGACTCGACCAGGTTGTAATTCCCTTCCATTACTGCTTCAACCACTCTTTCAAACAAGTTTGCATTCTCCTTCAATTACTGACTCAATCCCATTTATATTCCAGTTCAATTACTGCGTCCAATTTTTGCCTCTACCACGTGTCCATTTCCCTTTAATTACTGCCTAACCACGTTTCCAGATCCTTTAAATTACTGGACTAACCAGTATCCACTTCTCTCTAATTACTGCCTCAAACACATTTCCTTTCCACTTCAATTACTCTCTCAAGCATATTTTTCTTCCTCTTCAATTACTGCATCAACCACTTTTCCATTCCTCTTCAATTACTTCTACACACACGACTCTATTCCCCTTCAATTACTGCATCAACCACCTATCCATTCCTTTTCAATTACTTCTACACACACGACTCTATTCCCCTCCAATTAACATTACTCCTAAATTCCCATTTATGAAATCAGTGAAATAAATGGTCGATTAATTCTCATTCAAGCCAATTATTTACTAATATTTTTTTCGTGACGACGATCTAATAAAAGTTTTTAATAATTATTCGCCTTTAATTGAACAAAATATTATTTTTGTTGTTTAACATTAAGGGATTGAGAAAACTTCAAGAGATCAGTACACTAAAGACTCATTTCATGAATTCAATATACCCCAAATCTCCCCTTAAATTTATGTATGTATTTCGATCGTGTATGTAACGAGAAAACATTTAACCAAAAAGTGTGTGAATTTTCACCTTACTGTATAAATCCGATAAGAAATTAAGGCGATGCAAAATTTCTAGAAATCAGCATTTTGTAAAGGATTATAATAATTTACGTAATAAATAGAGAAAATCTTTTTATTGTAAGATTATGAAG
Source organism: Ceratothoa steindachneri (assembly GCA_963969495.1). Taxonomy (NCBI): domain Eukaryota; kingdom Metazoa; phylum Arthropoda; class Malacostraca; order Isopoda; family Cymothoidae; genus Ceratothoa; species Ceratothoa steindachneri. The sequence continues at coordinate 151,234,636 of OZ018326.1, forward strand.
GCAGCAGAATTTCATTTCAAAAGTCGACGCTGAGAAGATCTCATTTTTGATAAAGGAGGAAAAGTCAGAGGCAAGGGAGGTTTAAAACGCCAAGTTTTTGTTGCCTCATCAACCTTACGGGGAGAATTCATTTAGGAATTTTATACCGGCACTAAGAAGATTTGATGTCGTGCTAACCCCCCCCCCCCTCCCACTACGGAGTCGCGAAGCTGAAATGAACTGATCTGCCACTCATCTAGTCTCGCCACAACTATGTCGGTCCACTTTGATAGACATAATTGGGGACGTAAAGGAAAGCAGGTTTGAGGATTAGCCCACTGTGGAACTCTACGGAAGAGACCGCCCGGTTACGAGGCGATGCTGAAAGCTTTGGGGAAGAGTTCGCTCTAATCTCTAAGGGTAGCTTCCGGCCAAGACCACAGGGGGACACACAACCGTCCCTGTGTAAGTTGGAAACAGCATCGATATCCAAACCCCAGATGGGGCGGCACCCCGGGTGGTGGTAGTTGATTCTAACACCACCCATCATCAAGTCCGCCACTCATCACCCATCTGAGGGGCCTCGCCCGGGTCCACCCTCCATCATTCATCCCCCCCATTTGGCAGTTCAGTTCACGTAAGCTTAGTGATGAAGTGGTGGGAGACTCCAACTACCCCAATAAATAATCCGAGAAGAGAAGGAGCACCAATCTGAGGAAATTCCAATCACCCACATCGAGAGCGGACGGAGACAATCAATTATCTGGACTGAAGGGCCACTCTTGTGAAGAGATGGCCCAGGACCACACGACCAGGATTCCTCTGCGGGTTGTCGACGGACAGCCCAAGCCCAGCAGAGAGTCCACTTTTGAGGCCGTGTACGGAGCTCTGGGCATAGCCATGGTTAGGCTGCTAGATATCCCCTCCGGTTATATCGCCATCTGCGAGAAGGAAAAGGATATCGAGGAAATAACCAAGGAAAGGGCAGTAGAAGCGCTGCGTGCCATTGGACTGCAGCCAGCAGTACCCCCCCCCCAGATTCTGGCCCATAGGAGCGTGGTATGTCGTCGGATCGACCCGTGGATTGGCCAGCATACCGCGGAGGAGATCCGCGAAGAGATAGAGTTACGGCAAGCCTGGGCTAAGGTAGCCGAGGTAATCAAGTTTTTGAACAGAAGGGATGGAGGTGAATACACACATGTGTTCAAGGTGGTCTTCGCGGAGACTACCATGGCACATAAGGCCAAGGAACAAGGACTGCTAATGTTCAATGCTAAGATCAGCGGCGAACAGGTGGAAAAGGGAGAGTACACCCCAGTGTATAAGCTGTGGGCAAGGTCATAGGACTATGGCCATGTCATGCCCCGCCAAAAAGGAGATAATGAGAAAAAAGCAGGAAGCAAAGAAGAACGAGGAGACACGTAGAGCGAATACGTCCTACGCCCAGGCAGCTAAGGCGGCAATCTCTGAGGTAGACGCCAAGAAGACGTATCTAAAAATCGAAAACGAGGGCTCCACCAAAATAATGACGTGCATCCTTCATGCACACGTCATGAACTTGGCTCGCCCGGGCACATTTGCAACGGTTCTGAACCAAATGTTAGCAAAGAATGGTATGGAACAAATGTGGTTCCCGGACAACCCCCCCTCAGGGGACGTACTGCATCTGCAGATGACCCCGAAGGAGCAGAATTCTGCAATTACAACACTCACAGATACAGTCAAGAAACCAAATAAGAAAGCACGGAAAGTAGCAGTTGAGGCGACAACTCCTGCTCCCACCCATGGCAAACAAGAATCGGCTAAAAATAACAACTCCGATAATAGCAGTTCTTCGGAATCCTCAGATTCCTCAGACACTGATACACCCAAACCCCAGGATAAGAAAGAACAGAAGAAGAGAGTGAAGAAGATAAGGGCGAACTATATTAACCTAAGGATATACGCCTGTGAGCAATTCCCCTTCCCGGAGGAGATGGAAACCAGGAGCATATTCCAGGGCATAAGGTCTAAGATCTACAAATGGGAATATGACTCAGAGGTAGATCCCGAAACAGTGGAGGAGGCCCTGCTCGCGCAAAATGTGTTTCTACATCACAGCACATGCGAGCAGATCTCAAACGCTGAGTTTAGGAAGAAGAGAAACGGGAGAAAAAAGAACATTTTCTTTTATAACTATGTTAACCTATATATTATTTTCAAAAAAGGCTAAATTTAGAGGTAGGAATGTTGTAGAGCCAATTTGAATCCTCTAATCTAACCTAAAACCACTTTTCCTTAAATTTTCCCCACCATTATTTGCAACACCATTTTATTTTCTCCATAGGTTATCTTGTCACAGTCAGTGGGGCGAGTTGCATCTTCCCATTCGAGTACAAAGGACAAAGGTTTATCAGCTGCACCATGGCTGATCGTACCTTTCCCTGGTGTGCGACGAAAGTCAACAACGACGGGGCCGTGGTCACCGTAGAAATGTGTTACGCAGACCTGGGTATGAATCGAAGGGGGTGCATCTTGGTTCCTCCTTCCTTCTATTGAAGATAAGCCGCAGGAGTCCTAAATATGTATTTCTTGCTTTTTATTTGATTTATATAAAGAAAACATAAACATAAAATGAAACCAAGTTCAAATAAGAGAATAAAAGAACTTGTTTTACCGGTATTACCGGTATTTGATTAAAGGCTCCCAGTAATACACTGCACCATTTCGATTTAAATGTTAGCTAAATACCCAAGTGGAGACGGAAATACACCTAAGAGGCTCCTGGCTATTGGAAACATCACGATACGCTGTCTCCTTTTTCTACAGTGGCTAAATGGTACCGCTTGCCCGTCATATGTGTGTGACTGCTGGTGAGAATGCCGGTGGGTACAGATTTTTGATCTTTCGCAAGATCTTTCAGCAGACCTTACGGAACTTTAATATAAAAATCAACATCACTTATAACAATAAATTCTCATCGCTTTCAGGATGGACGAAACTCTTAGAAACGAAAAATGGCGGTGCTTGTTTCCCCCCATTTCAATCAGAAACAGAGAAGTATTTTGACTGCATCCAGGAGAAGGATTCTCAAGAGAGTTCTTCGTGGTGTTTAGCGGATTCATCAAGGCTGCAAATGCTGAACCTGCAAAACATGACTGAACCAATAACTACACAGTTTTGTCAGTCAGAATCAGGTTAGATTGAAAACGATTCATTGATTTATCTCTTAATCTATCCTATAGCCATTCAAGTGGAAAAACTTAATAAAAGAGTGGAAAAGGAAAGGCAGGTAGCATTATTACTTATGCTACACACCTAATTACCTCCATGTCTAGAATAATATATTTGTGAGCTTTCAACTAGCTCACACATTCCTTGTTTTTTTAGTTTCCTCCCCAATACGCAGGTAATGCGAAAGGGCAAATATTCACGCAAGAGCAGTCGCCAGATTGACGCTTAAAAATGTAAATAAAATAAAATATTCACCCAATATTCCAAATGATACATCACAATAAAGCTCTTTGGGTAACGATGGGGTAGGAAATTACCTAAAACTGCTTCCTTAATAAGAATTCTTTTCATTTAACTGTTATAAAAGTTAAACATTTTTTGACGAAATTTAGTTGAACCTCTTTAGGAATTGATGGATATATCACTTATGTGGTCAGCTCGTCTCTACAAAAGTTTATGTCTAATTTTCCTCCACGTCCCATTTTATAACAAAAGCGGATTTAGTTCCAGGCCATTAATAAATCGGAGTATCCTTTTCTGCTACTCAGCAAATTCGAAATCAAATGACAAGATGCCACCAAAATCTTATAGAGGTTAAGGACTCTAATGAACATGTAGCGTCTGATTTCCTGTTATACTCCAGATGTTTCAATAATTATATTAATAATATTACAAAAGATTTAGGAATTTATGTTCGTTCTCTTAACTACATCCACTAAAAATTGCAATGTTCTCTTTTACAAAAATGAAAATTCTTATGAAAACACTCCCTTCTACTAACACAAAATGGGCAGAACAAAAATCGACTTAAAATGGAAACCAAAACAACTTATCAATATATGATACAATATTAAATACAAATATGTCATTTGAAAAATAACGCAACTTATTTCCTCTTCGTCCTTGAATTGAAAAGAATCGTCTGCCTTAGAAGAAGTTATATTTCTAAATAATGGCGAGAAGTGTCCGAATTCGCCAAGTAGTGAAGTTGTCTCCCGACCTTGTCTAGAGAGCGAGAACGGAGAACTTTCTTTCTGTCAGGACATATATGATAAATCAAATGGACAGAAATTCTGTTTGCAGGATTATGGTAAGTATTTGCGTTTATTTCAGCATCTGCTTCTTGTTTTATGAATTAATGAGGCAATTAAAAAATCTTTTCCTATATCATTTCGTCCAGTTTATATCCCTTGAAAGCCTTTCAAGTTTCTTTTATCCAGAATCTGTCATCTGCTCGATACTATTCGTCCCTGAAAGAGTCGTTAAGTGAATCGAGAAATCAGATCAATACTTTAGATTTTATTTTTCTAAATTAAAGAAATTTTCACTAAAAAAATACAAATGTGGTTCTCTTGAGGAAAATCGCATAGATTATTATTTAATGGATATTTTCATTAGGAAATATAATTTGACATTTTTAATTAATAAAAAATAAATGTAATAACTATAATACATAACTGTATAGATTTTCATGTACTGTACATGAAACAAGCTCATCCTCTTTATCGATTTGTCTTTTTCTATCATATAGTCAAGAATAGAACCGTAAATCTGGATATTATAAATTAAATTCCGCCTCAAGGGTGGAAGAAATTCGATGTAACGAACAAGGGGAAGAGCTGCGTGCTCCCATTTTCCATCAATAGTGGGTTGACGGTGAACCACTGCGTCTCGCTGTATGGTGAACCGGTCTGGTGCGCCACAATGGTTGATACTAAAGGATTGGTTCTCGAGAAGGAAGAATGTATCTCCAGCCAGGGGAATTATGCAGGTAAAATTATATCTTGAACCCTGGACAATCAATTAATCAAATTTTTAATCTCTCTACAAAAAATCTAGCTCATTATTTTTATTTTTTATTTAAAGTTTATCCTTATTTATCTACAGGGTGTATCATTCAAAGAACTTTGTTCGTTATCGAAAGCTTCAGTCTTAGGATCAAACATGAAATTCTCACTGTTCTTTCATTTACCTAGCTTATTTATGCTTACTCAGTTGATACCTTGTATGGTTTTAAATATGGCGATTACTATTATCAAGTTAAGTCTTTTGTAGATGTATTCTCACTGACGCTATCATGTTTAGCAAAGTAATTTACTATTTATACACTATTATTATGCTTCTTCCTTCTTTATCTCGAATCTAAATGTAATCATGTTTTTCCTTTTGTTTTTTTTTCTTCTTGGTGAGTTTCTATCTTCTTCTCCAATCTCGAATGGCCTTAATCCTAGTTAGGGAAGCCATCACCTTCAGTAATTTTAAACACAGTATGAATCGAAATGGTCCCGACAAAGAAAACTACATTTTTTCTCTTATCAAAGACAAAAATTTGGTTGCTTTTGCAGGATACGAGTATGGAAGCGTCGGGCATAGAATGATGCTCTACGCTTCGTCTGAATCAAACCCGAACGAAATTAAAATAGGTAAGGAAGAGGATTCTTGAGGTGTGCTTTATTCATTCAGCCTATCTAAAACAATTACAAAATTAACATTAAGCCTGAAACTGGTGTAACTATATGGTCTCTAAATCAAGAATGGGTGGAAGGAGGTTAAAGTAAGTTGAAAGCAAATTAGTGATAGGTAAATAGAAAGAAGAAGAATAATTCTCCAAAACTAGATGAAAGTTGGGATATTAATGCCCGTGGTGTGGTTTTTAAAGAAGTGCTATGTTTTAACTGCCAAGGGTATATCTTATATGAGAGTAATACGGAAGAGGCAGATTGTGACAATCAGACCACTTGTAATTGCTTAAGCTTTGAGAGAGGAATGCGACTGCCCTTTGAATGGGAGTTTCTAATACCTTTTTCTTTTGGAGTAATTTTATAGTGTATGCTTGGCGAGAAGGGCAAGCGATCGGTTTAAAAGCTTCGCATGAATAAGTCATTTTTTAGAGACTCAAGATGGCGCAGTCGATATGCCGCTCCACATCGCTGGTCGAGCGAGGTAGAAAGCCATACGCAACTCGCCTTTCTTTACTTACATTCTTTAATTTTTTCATCGACCCTTTTCTACTTCCCTTAATCAACAATAGTATGAAATGCAAAAGAATGATCGAGAGTAAAAGCAAGGCAAGTGTACAATTTTGAAGTGATGTTGGCTGCGAAAAGAGTCGATAAAATAAGTAACAATGGGTAAGAAATATATATGTATGTAATGAGGTAGTGCTTGAATGAGTTTGTGATTAACAATCTTGTGAGGTAATAAAAGCATGTAAGATGAATGGATGAAAAAGGACTGATTTAAGGAGAAAATATATGACTGAGCGTCATGGTGTGGGAAGGGTTCAAATGCTGCCAAAAATTAGGATTAATTATGCAAGTGAAGGAGGGTGTGAGAAAGAAAGTGGTAATAATGAACAAGTGGGTGGTATCGTTTATGATAGGTGTATTTTGAGGGAGTGGTTCAGTCCTTCTTTCTATGGAGAAACCCTCACTAAACGAGAGGCTACACTACATAACACCCATCGGTCTAAAAGGCAAATGGAGAGGAGAGTTTTGAGCATCCATGTGTTGAAAGGGAATTTGAGGACACGATTAGTTATCTTGATAGGCGTCGTTAACACATTTTTGAAAATCTGTCATAGTTAATAGTTCAAATTTTAGCCAACAAATCGAAAGAGAGTGACCGAATAATTTATATCTTCCAACACATATTATTACAATACATGTCATTTGACCAATCTTATATTTCAACATAAACAATGGAATTTTGACCTTTTTAGTAAATACACTCTTAATAATCTCGTATACCAATTAATGCTCACTATTTTTTTAATATTTACTACTGTTTACCTAGAAATAACTTGTTTTTTATTTTCGTCGTTTGTTAAGATAAACTATTTAATATTTACGTGGGCATGTCTACTTCTTTTAATTCTACATAAGTAGATTTATTTTTATTTAAATGCGAGTGAATCTACTTGATTTGTTTATCATTTTCTTTTTCAGTTTTTTATATTTCCAAGATCTTTCAAAATTTTAGCCGAGAAAGCCTAACTTGTTTTAGCTTTTATTTTTATTGTGCTATTCTGTTTGATCGGGATTCGGATATTTCTTTAAATCGACACAGGTATTGTAGATTCAGCTTTAGATGGACCTTAATCAATATAAGGATGTTGTTTATTATTCAATTTATTCATCCAATATGGAATAGATAATGATAATTATTTCCTTCATTCTGCTAAACCTAGTTCCATGCATTCCTTATTACATCATATTAAAATGCCTCCACCAACATAGAATTTCAGCTTCTGCAATCTACACTCATGGGCAAAAGTTTTGAAACTCAAATATTTTTTTATATAAAAAATTAATAGGAGCAATCAAACGTTGCATTTTTTTAATGTGCTTGTATCACACATTGAAGGTTAAATATAGAAAAAAATTAGAAAACATGAACCCATTTTATCAATAAGTACAGTCAATTGATACGCAGTGGTGGGCGCGATAACGAAAAAATCTATCACGATAACCGATAACGATAACCTTATCAGCGATAACCGATAATCGATAACTGGCGATAAATTTACGACCGATAAGGTGATAACCGATAAATCCAAAAGATGGTTGACGATAGCCAACCATCTTCTTGTACTTCACCCACTTGCCAAGGAATGGCCAGGGGGATTGAGGTTCAGCCTCAGTGAGCTCAGAGTCAATAGACTCCGCTGAGTCTCTTTGGCCTGATGCGGGCACAGTCTCTTGCCACACCATCACTAATTCAATACTATGAAATAGCAAAGCACTGCACTACTAAATTACAATTAAAAATAGGATCAGTTTAGACTAGGGGCGTAACTTCGTAATGTTCAAAACGTTAATAAACAGATATTAAAGAATAGCATCGAATATTACATGCATTCATATACACGTGCACAAAAAAATAGAACGGAAGAAGCACGGGAACATAGGGAAAAAAATCTTCAAAGAACGCGTAAAACCGGTAACGCGCAGGAGCAACACCTCGTGACCCCTCGTCCGACTGTTGGTAAAAGATTGAAGCTGAGCGAACATTTTGAGAAGACGTCAAGACCGGCCGCCCCGCACTCCGTTCAGTATACGTTCGGTTCCCAGCTCGGACCTACCTATTTCTGCCTCCAAGACACGCGCGGCTCGCCCCTGTGCTAAACTGGAACCAAAAACTGAAATTATCGATTACCGCAAGTTTGGAACCAAAAGCATCAGCGATAGCGATGAATCGATAACGCGGAAATAAAAAATATCGGATAACAGATAACCCGATATCGTTATCGCGATAACGCCCACCTATGTTGATACACAAAGTCAATATTTACAATGATCCGACTTATTTTTAAGGACTGCTGCAATTCGTTTTGGAATAATGGAGACCAATATTTTTATTATATCTTCCCTGATATTGCTCGATTTTTGTTCAATAAGCACCGGCAACTGATAACAATTCGATGGCTTCTGTTTCTCAACCGGGAGTTTTATTATCGCCCACATATTCTATATTGGGATCAAATATAGCGAATTCCTGGGCTAAGGTCTCAAAAAGTCGATGTTATTTTCATCGAAAAACTTTTTTGTTTTGCTTTGTGACAAGGTGCGCCAGCATACTTAAAATTACAGATATCATCCTACAATTGGTCCTGAGGTGTTTAGAAGACGTGCTTATGGAGCACATTTTGCTATCATTTTGAGTTCATGGCAGTCTTCTTAGGTAGAAGTGTTAATGATCCAGTTCCCTTAGATGAGAAGCAGCCATAGAGAAGCAGCTCCCATTCTCTCCTCCTAACGAGAGATCTTCCAGAAGCTCAAAAAAGTGTAGGAGAGGAAGAGTTTCATTGGAGAATATCACTTTGCCCCAGTCTCCGATAGTTCATTCTTCACATTTCCTACAAATGAAGCTTGTCCTTAAGATTTTTCTCTATGAAATGAGCCTTCTGTGTAGCCCTTCTTGACTTGAGACCTTTGTCAAAAAATCTGCCTCACCTTTTTTATCTGAGCGTTGACACCTGTTTCTTTCCAATCGTGAGCAAGCTTCGCACTGGAAGCAAGCTAATCCTTGGGCTGGGAACGTATAAGGAGTCGATCATGGCATACATTTGACGCTCTGAGAAAAACTATTAGAGGAGGAGACTTAATTCCGCCCTCCCCCCCCCCCTCCTCCTTCCCCTACACCCAGTGGGGTGGCGAAGTATATATGCGAATAACGGCAGTAGAACGGAAAAGATCGAGTTTGCGATCGAGACAGCGAAGTCCGGCGAAGTGCCCGGCAACTCTACGAAAGGAACACAGAAGAAGCTCATGCTAAGCCAGTTCATGGTGGTCACACCGAACGATAAGTTAGCTTGTATTGAGAAACAAGCCTAACTATCTCTCGTCAGAGAAACCCCCTATCCTGGTGTACAACAAAACCTAGAGATAGTCCTCGCCATTAAGGAATACCCCAAAGTAAACTCCCTTAAGCACTCCCATTCGTCAAAGGAGTCACGCGTTTGCTCATCGCTCATCAGTGTGAATTATTCCTAGATTAATCAGAAGAGTAGAAGAAGCATACTTTCCCGGTCCCTTTGGGGAAATCGTCTTACCAAGACAACATGCTTAACGCCATCCGACGCCCGCACCGAATTCATCTCTGGCTTTAAAGCTATCCTGGCGTCAGACAAACATCTGGAGTGGCAGTAAAGAAGCCCACGCGCCTGCCCGAAAACAATATTCTTGAGACTAATAAAAATTGAGACCAAGGTCAGTCTCAAACCCGATTCTCGTGGGGTTTTTAAAGGTAAATAAATTCCATTATCTGTTATTTTGAAGATCAATTAGCGTTCAATATTAAAGTGAGCTTTGGATCAACCATTACTGTATATTCAACTGTGTAATTTAGTAAGCCTCACTTAAACTTGTTTAATCCAAAACTGTGTATTTTGTTTGTTAGATTTCAATTTTTGTTCATGTTGCAATTAAATGTCTATTTTCTTAGAAGCATTTAATTCAATCCTCAAAACGCTGAGCATGGCACTAGAAACCATCAAAGATTAAAAATTACGTAATAATAATAATCAAATATAGCACTCTTAGAGAAAACTTAATGACAGAGTTTTTGAAGTATGTAACAAACCTATACGTACTTACACCATCACTTGGTCCTTGCAATACCACGACAGATTTTAATTAAACAGCTTCATTCATTTAACCTATATTTGTCATCATTATACCCTTTCGATTGAACAGCAAAGTTCTAGGGACCAAAACTCGCCTCCTACAGAAACACGACCAGAGTGCTATTTTCGATTCAGAGAAGGAAGGCAATTTTTTTTCTATTTTTGAAATGATTATTTTTTTTTTAAATCCGCAATAATTTAAATTTTTGAATAATTATTTATTTAACATAAATTTTAAAATCAATGAAAAAAGTAAAAAATATATTAGTCTTAAAACTTTTAGTTATGATTTTACTACCCTTCTCCTTTTTCTTTCATGCTTTTGCCATCGATTCCTCTCTTTCTGACCTTTATGTGTTCATAAATTGCTACCTTATATGCCTCATGCAATCCCATTTCTTCGACATCTTGGTCATTAATTCCTTTTGTGATATCCGCTAATCCCTGATGATCCTTCTCTCTCACATCAGCCCATACCTACATACCCAGCAGGCCATTTATCTTTTCCATCATTATCTCTCTCTCATTCATACCAATTTCACTTCACTCTCACGTCTTTGACTGACTGTTTATGTTGCATTTTCCATGCAATTTCGATATCCAGCTCCTTATTCACTTTACCTATGCGTTCTTCCATTGATCTCCATTGAGCCAGTTCTTGCCTTAAACAACAGCTGACTCCATAAAGCTTCATCGTAGAAGTTCTCTTCTTCAGGTTTTCTTTCACCGCTATAAATCCACAGAGTCCTCTTCCCCTAATCCCTTCCCCTAATTCTCTATGTGCATCCTCCTTTATTCTCCCCTATATTCTATCACCCGTTGCCTGGTTCCCGACCATTTCCAAAAGTTCCTAGTGTTTCCCTATTTTCTCAATCTTCCTCTTCCATTCCGGTCTTATGTTCATTCTTTATACCCATTCTACCCACTTCGTGCCATTGAAGCTTTTCAACTACACTAAGAAAAGCATTTTCATCTTTGAAATCTTCTCATAACATCTGCTCCATTAAGCCTCTTATTTCAATGCTTCCGCCCCTACATACCCATTTGCAACCTAACACATTATAGCCAGCTTATTCTGGATTTCTACACCCCATCCGATTCCCTATTGCTCACTTTACAAACTCCATGTCCTTATAGATTCCATGGAATCGCCACTCCCTTTCAGAGCTCTCTGTCAATTCTAACTAAACATTTTCCTGCTTTGTCATCATAACCCCTCTTAATATTCAAAAACATTCTAAGCATCTCTAACTCCTTCCTTGATTTGTGCTTGTCAAACACATCGACCATTCATACCTTCACCAAAGAGCTTTTACTTACTCATAATAAATTTTGCCTTTCATTCATCCCTATAATCTGCCGCGCCATTTAACATTACTTGCAGATCTTCTTCATTTTCACTCATTATCTTGATATATCATCTGCAAATCCTAAACTTATTGATATTTCTTTCAACTTGCACCACTTCTCGTCTTGTGCATTTTAATATTTTACTAATTCATCAGTGAAAGACTAAAAAGCTGTTGAGAGATGGGGCATCTCTGTCTCACCCCCACATCATTTAGCATCCATTGAGTTTCCAGCCCTTTCAGACTCATTTTTACTTTATTTCTTCGATATAAAGGCTTAATCACATTCAGAATATTTATACCCTTATCTTCTTCGTTCATTCTCATCCATAACTTGCCTCTATTTACTCTATTAAATGCTTTTGTTATGTCTATGAAGCATACATATAAATGATTTTGTTTTTCTTTCTGCATAAATCTATGATCTATTTCAGCAGAATTCCATTATTTACTGATTTCTTACCCTTTGTTCATCCCCAATTATACCTTCTCTATCATCCTCCCCTTTGTAAAGTATCTCTAATTATTATTACAAATATTTCGTAAACTATATTCACAATTACAACTGCCTGATAGTTTCTAACATCCATTCCATCTTTTCCTCCACCCTTATATATAATAGGGAACTCTAATCTTCATCCATTCTTCTCGCACCCAAACATTCTCTAACATATCGTTGAAAAAATCTTTCAGGACTAACTTCTTTATCTCACCTCCGTTCTTTATAAATTCTCCTATCATTAAATCTTTATCCATTGCTTTTCCACTTTTATTTTCTTCACAGCCTTCTCTATGTCCATATATGTAGCTTCCATTTGCAATATTTTCTTGTCGGATCATTTCTTCCACGTTCCTATCCTCGTCCTGAATCATATTTACCTGTATATTTTCTGGTAATATTTCATTCCAATATTCTTCGATCAGGGTACTTATATCATCTACCTTATGTATCTCCCTGTCCTCTCTCCACAATATAACCATGCCGATTGTATCCTTTCCTTTAATTGACTCCTCATAAACTTTCATTGTCATTCTCTCTCTCTCTTTAAGTTTCGTCCAGCATTTTACCATTTTATCCTCTTCTTTGCATTTTGCTATCTTTAATAACTTTTCACATTCTTCTTCTGTTCCTTATATACTGCACTTTCATTATTTATTAAGTCATTCACTGTTCATTGTTATTTTCAGTTATGCTTTTTAACAGTTTCCTCCTTCTCCGGCTCAAGTACTTTCTCTTTCTGATTTCTCTTCCACCATGCATCTCAAAAATGTTAGATTGCAGTTTAGTTGAATGTTAAGCTTTCAGTGATCACGTTTCATTGCTCGAGTTTGTTACACTTGCATTAACGAGCGAATTTCATCTTTCCACACTCTATGACGGGTTCTTCTTAAAGTTCTTAGATATAAATTCTCCCAATTTAATATTTTGTGTCAATCTCTTGTTTTTACTGGCGGTGTCTTCTCCATTTGTGTTTTAGCGTTTTATTTTCTTTTACTATATCCACCACCCATATTTGTGTTCTGATTCAAGTATTTCTTTTGGTCTTATTGTTATTACTAACAAGTATAAGTATATGCCCCTTGAGATGGTTGCAGCTTATATTTCATATGTGGAACTTATATACATTGGTTAAATGCCTTGTCTCTAGTGCAGATGAAACTTATTCCTGCCACAATTTTAGGCTAATTTTCCTCTTGTAGGATTTATTTTTCCATGCTTGCTTCAAGAGTTGCTAATCTGTCCTAATTATATCTCATTGTAACTTTCCTAAAAGGGAATTTCAGTTTTAATTGCTCTAATCTCTACAAAACCTTGTTCATTAATTGTGTCTACGGAAGTTCATTTTCAGTCCTAAATGTGAGTCTGAATTATAATGGTCCTCACTCTAATTCTTGGGATTTGAGAAAAATAATACTATATCGTCGGAAATCGAATATGGCTAAGGTATATCCCATTGGTGTTAACACTATTTTTCCCAAACAAAAGGTCATGAAAATTTTATTAAGCACTAGACCTGGGTAAGCAGTTTTTCGGTGACCAAGGGCAGCATATTTATCGACGTTGCTAATTTCATTTGTTCTGTAGTGCGCTTCGAATAAAATATGTTTGCTAAATGGAAGAGTAAGTCATACTCAATGAAACGCACGTCAAGACGTCTTTCTTATTCATTAGTTTGCTAGCTACATTAAATAACTCCATTTTCTTAGCATCACAAATTTCTGAAAAACTAGGAAAATTTGAGAACTAGAGTAAAGACAGATGCGATATTATCTTTTAAATCTCTGTTTTAATTTTTAACAAAACAAGAAGGAAATTGAAAGAACTACATTTTAATGGCTTTTTTATCAAGCACAAAGAGTGTAGTAAGATATGTCTTAAACAAATGACTAACAATAAAACTTGAATGCAAACAGCTACAGGAAGAGCTAAACTTTTAGAGGTACCTATAGTTTACATAGATGATCATCTAGACCAGTGATTTTAACGTGATTTGTACATACCACCGGTTGGAGCTGGGAAACCCTTTTATAGGGCATTAGCGTGGGATCCATAATATATTTTGGACAATGAGCATCCATCTATTTTTCTATATTTTTTTTCTAAATGTCAACTTGTTTCATTAGTTGATTTAGCTCAGTCACTACAGTGAATATTTTGTTCAAATAAAAGGTACCATTATGTGGCTATGTGACGAGAATGAAAGAAAATACACTAACAAGGCTACACTAGCAAGAGAATTTTTTATTGATTTATTTGGTTGAATGTGGCTTTAGTGGGGTTGACGATTTGCTCCGAGCTAAAAGAAACTCACTTGAAATTACAAAACGTCGTGATTTACGACTGAAGTTAAAATTGTCTCCTCGAATCAGACACAAGTTTTCACTAAAGTGGTTCGCATATTCTTTGGTAGTTAATAAATATGTTAGTTAGATGCATCTCTACTCAATAATTAAGAATACAATATTAAAAATAGTTATATTTTTTACTTGGTTTTTAAACCACTGGTGGGCATACTTTTTCTGGAGAGTTATAGTGAGACCTGGGAGGAGAGAGGTTGGAAACACTGATCCAGACTCTTCAACAATTATTGAACCAAACTCAATACGAAATACATTCGTAACCTATGTAAATGCCTTTGATTTCGTAAAACCCAATCGATTTCTCAAAGCACTGCTGTAAGGAATTATCAAAATCTGCATATAAACAGGGCCAGCCCCCCAAAATGCGCCCCAAATTTAGATAGTCCTCATTTCTAAATTTTAGGCCAGGATTAAATGAATCTTTGGTGATAACTAGTTTATTGTGTTTAAAAACATCATATCCAAACACGAGAGTCTTCGGACCTTTCTTCTTTATTCTAGAATACGTGTTCGAGATGACCTCCATTTAGCTCAGTGCATTTCCGGAGGTGCAGCACAAAGTTGTCCATGACCTCCTTACAAACCGACCAACTAATGACTCTAATTTCTTCCCTGATGGCTTCCTTGAGTTCCATGATGGTCCTGGATCTTCCTTGGTGCACGTTGTCTTTAAGGTAGCCCCAGAGAAAGAAATCAGGGGGGCTAAAGTCTGGGCTGTGAGGTGTCCACTCAAAATTAGTCTTGATACTGATCACACGGCCACCAAAGTTCTCTGTTCCATCTTGCTGGAATCAGAACTTCCCCATAAGCGACGGCAACAGGGTCTGCAGCTCCCTCTTGAAGGTTTTGAGGGCCTCAATATACCGCTCTACGGTGGCTGCCACAGTCGCGCCAAATTCCTTGAAGAAGAATGGTCCGATGATCCCTCTGGCTGAGATTGCAGTCCATACCGTGCACTTAGGGGAGTATAGGGGCTTGGTGGCTACCTCATTTGGTCTGGAGGTCCCCCAGAAGACATTTGTTTTTGAGTTTATCTTTCCTTCAAGATGGAAGTGAGCTTCAGCTGAGGTTAAAAGAAGGTTAAGGAAAGTTGGGGTATCCTGAATCTTCGCCTGTATCTTAGCTGCCATAGCCTTTCTCTGTTCCTTGTCTGATACTGTAAGGATCTGCTTCGTCTTTATTCTGAAAGTCTCACGAGATATACCGAGAGACTGACTCGGCTTGCGCACAAAGCGTTTTGGGCTCTGCTGAACTGACTCTCTCACGCTCTCGACCATCTCAGCTGTACGCTTCCTGGTGCGTCCTGAATGGCTTGAACGGTTGACACTGGCTGCATTGAGGTTCTCCGCTGTCCCATACTTCTCTAAGTTGTCTACGCAGTCCGGAATTCTGCTCATGGAGGAGGCTTTTTCACATTCGAACTGATGCACGAAAGTGTCCTGCACTTTCTTGAACGAGCCTGTCTTGTAGTAATGTTTACGCAGTATATTCTTTACTGAAGCTCCCATTGATATCTAGTTGTGCTTACAGGCGTTGCTTCTGCCATGTCCTGCAAAGTAAGGGTGATTAGTAAATGGATGAAGGATATATCACAAAAAGTCTTTGCATGCCTGTTTTACGGGAGTCACCCTGTACTACCACCCTTCAAGATTTATAGTAGCAAAACATCTTAATTTAGGATGCACTTAATCACTAGAACAATACAATTCAAAAAGTAGTAAATTATTTAATAAACGAAAACCTATCTTTTCACAACTGTTTAGAGCATTGGTTGAGATTTCGATTAATTTTACCTGGAAACAAAAGGGACTTTTAATTAAACAGAGAAATTGAAGTCACTTTTGTTTTGCTAATGCTGTATTATTCTCCTTAAATCCCTAAGAAGTAGTGTTACTAATAACAGATATATTGCAAATTATTCGTATAACTAGACTAAGAATGAGTTCATAATGACTAAAATAATGATTGGTAGGTTTAGGAAGAGAGACCAACGCGATTAAAATAGTACTGGCTTTCCTGCTCGACATTGCATTGGCCACGCCTGGTGGTCGTTTCTCATCATCGTCTAAGCAAGTGGATGTATCAAATATACCTGCTCGTCGTGGATGAGAAGCGTCTGCCAGACGTGCCCGATGAAGTCTCTAGGCCGCAAACCATTGCTATTTAACCCACCATTTATGACTGCACCATTGCATTTAATTTAAAAAAGAGATATCAAATAGAATTGATACGCAAATTTTAGTACGGGTTCAAGACTACGTCTTCTGCGGTAAGTTACTGGTTGTAAGGTCATAAAGTAAACAAATTTACATCTCCAGAAGCAACACACCTCTTCCTTAAGTATCCCTAGAGTTATGACTTCCCAAAGTAAAACATACATAGTGAAGACAAGAACTACACTTAAGATGAAAAGAACTCGAACAGGTATAGAACAATACATTTTAGGAAAACCTCGCAAAGACCCTAAAATAAATATTAGATAAAATCAAAGACATGGTTGGCAGATATATAAGCAGAATACAATTTCTTAAATTAAAATGGTCCTAAAAGAAGATGAAGGAAAGAATTCTAAACTTGTCGTTTTGTATGAAAAGGGACGAGGAAGGTGACCAAGTAGAAGCTAGGATGATGAAATTTGCTCAATGACTGGATTAGAAATAGACGCTTTGAGTGCAAGACTTTCATTAGAGGAAACATTTCTAGTGGTTTTTGCTCAGTAATATTTTGAAACGGCTTACACTACTTTCAGTACAGATATTTCTTTTAACATTTAATAATTAAGTAATCCACCGATTGCCTTAAAATAAAATTGATTAATTGTGCGAGAACCAAATTCATAGTTCTGATGTATCTTTTAGGAAGCTCCTCGATCGTGGACTCAGCCGGAGGAAGACGATGTGTTTTTCCTTTCTGGCACAATAACACACTTCACTACAAGTGCAGTAGTAGCAAATCTTCAGTTCCTTGGTGTGCCACAAAGGTCAATGGGTGGAAAATCGTCGAAAGCGACTTCTGCCTGCCAGATCTCGGTAAGCCATTATTTTTTATCGTGGCAAAAATATCTAAGTTATTCAAGACCACCTCAATTATCCAAGAATCCAAGAACCAAGAAGGCGGCTTTTTTCAATTTTACGGGGTGGATGGGGGAGTTTTTTTTGGAAGTATTATTGTGCATGGCAGGCCCAAATATTTGCTGTATCTGCCCATATCGTTATTATTCAACTGCAAACATTGGATTATAAAATTTACGAAACGAGGGTTCCTAATAGACTGCCCAATTCATACATGGTTGCGACCATAGTTAGTAACCCTTAAAATAAAACCAAAATAAAACCAGGATCAAGACTTTAATCGATAATTTTAAAGGATTTCTTTCGCATATATGTATGTACGAGTAGATATAGAATTAGTTTTGACATTCTCAGGACAATTGCTATTCCTTTTTCTCATCCCTTCAAAACAGAATCAGCATAAGGCCCGACCCGAATTTTTTAATGCTACTGCAGTCAATGCAGATTTGATGAGCTATTGTTAGTCCCTAATAATAATGCCATCAGGTGAAAAGGGTAAATAAACAAAATCTACTCTAGACTCAAAATTAGGTAAACTATAGTAAAGAAACGAAATAAGAAAACCGAAAATTCGGAGTGAATATTTTCACACTTATTTCGCAGGAAAATCTACCTTAGCGTCAAAAGCTAGAGAACAAAATGCCAAAATCTATGGATGGAGTGGTGAAAAAATTACAAGGGGGATGTGAGATAGGGGTATAGATGTAATGAAGCCTAGTGAGGAAAAAGGGATAACTATGATGGTATTTGCTGATGATCTGATAGTAATAGATAAGATTAAGTTTTGGAAAATTTGATTGAAGCATTTAGTCGGTTATGTGTGAAGGGTGGGGGCTGGAGATAAATGTATAAACGACTAAGATAATAGTACTTGCAAGTGCGTATGGGGGCGGAGAATTATATCGGTGTGTTAGTTGTAGGCCTTGAGCCAGCAAGTTCCTAGGATATATCAATAGTGTTAGAAGTACGGATGAGGCAGACGGCAATAACAAAGTATTGAATAGCAAGTGAGTCTCAGCGGTATTAATAGCAATAGTGTATGCAAAGAATGAGCTTGGGATGTACTCAATCTGGAAGCGACACATTGGCATTAAAAACGAGAGAAGATTAAGGAAAGAAATCATAATTTTAACACCTTTATACAAAAATCAACTGATAAGACAACCAGACAGAAGGTGGATATTTGAAATTTGCTTAATTGCAGCAGAATCGTAGTAAACTCAAACGCTGGACTCACAAAAACTAAGACTTTTCTGGCTGGCGAGTTTTTTTTAAGAGGTGGAATGAGACATGTTAATGATCAGTCAAGAATTTATTAGAGCCAACTACCGAGTATTAAATACATTTTACACAATGATCTTGAGTAATCAGTGATTTTTAAGTTTGTTGAAAGAGCTCATAATTAATATATATTGTATGAATGTTTTTCTTATTGCAGTATGTGATCATTTTGATTTTTATTTCCTTCGTACACACCATGCAAATCCCCAGTTTCTTTACAAAGAAGAAAATTTAAAGATTTCTGCTTTAGAAAATATAAATTTCTTTATTTGTTCATTGGCTTAGTCCTCTATAAATAAAACTACAGCATACGACTCATAACTCTCTCTTGTCACTGACATGTCCCTTGACATTTAGAATTGATGCTTTGCTGAGGCCTGTGAATTTCTAAGTGCTTCATCTATGAGTGTGTTGTTGAAGTTGCAGAGATTGGAACACTTGTATTCATTAACTTCTGTAGGACATCAGTGCTATAGGGAAGATGATTCGAACATGATATTAGATTTTTTTCTATTTAAACACTCCATTTTTTATAAGAATAGTGTGAATTTTTTCATAAAAGTATTGTCTTAATATGAAATGGTTCCACATATACGATTGAATACATCGCATTGTTTAAACTGTGAAATTTTCTACCTGCATTTCCACTTTGATTCACCAGTATCAAGCTAGAACATAGTGTTAGAGTGGAAAATAATCTCAACGCTCTCTCTAACAGTAATATTTAAGAAAGTGCAGATGTGCGATTGATCTATTTCTGGATAGAATTCTAGGGGAACAATTTTTAACAGATTTTAAATGATGTAGCTTTTATTCCCAAAGTAAAGTGTAAATTTTAATCATACCAAAATTATACCCCCCTAGGTATTCTTGGAGATCCCATTTAATCGAATTTTTACATACCTATGTTTCAGATTCCTACAATGAAGAGATCTTGAAAGCCGAGTACGGAATAAGAGGTAAACAAATGTTCATTTAGTTGCAAATGTATTCCAAAAGCAGTAATGGAAATGGTTTATCAATAGAGTTAAAAATATTGTCGTATGCTAATTTAACAAGTTGGTAGGATTCTAAGATGCACTCTGTAAAAATTTGTATAGTTACCAGCAACGAGTCCGACAAAAAGTGTTTCAAATTGGTACATTATGTACCTCTTCTCTGTACAAACTTTATTCTGAAAGCATCCAAGTTCATCCTGGCTCCATTATTTTGTCCCTGTTTAGGTTTACTGTAACATTTTTAATCCTCACTCCTTTGTATTCTGCCTTTTGTTCTATCTTTTTTTTCCTCGCATTTTGCCTACATTGAAATAAATTCAATTATAGGTTAAGGAAGCAATAAATAGATAGAGGAAGCAAAGAAATAAGTGAAAGTGTGATACATTTTTGAAAATTATCAAGATCTTAGTATCAATTTTTGCCTTCCAGGTTTCAAAAACGACGAATACATGAGAGAAGCATTAGGTAAGCCTGAAATATTTCTGCAATATTTACTTCGTTAACGACCCGAAGTAAATAAGATTGTAAGAAGTAGAAATAATAATATTTGGGGTTAATATTAAAATTTTCCTCTGTCTATTCCTGGATCCGAAATTAGAAGGGTTAATATTTATTTTTCATTTATTCCTTTTCTATGCTTAAATTTTGTTCTCACGTTTCTTCTGGTTATTTTATATGATATTTGAAGGAAGATACTTTGTTTATTGAGTTAAAATATTCCAACATCAAACCACTAACGAATAATTATTATTTTCAGAAAAAGTAAAGAGTTTGAACGAAAAGCTTCTTGGTACGTAATTTACGTTATTTTTAAATGAAAAAATAGTAGTATTACTGTTGCTAGTTGTTATCATTTAAACAGTTATACATGTGATAGAACAAAACCTTAGGTTTCTGTTCATCGTTTTTTAAAACTTAAGCTCCGTGAATAGTGAAATAAATACTATATAACATTTCTATATTCAGCACTTCTATAGAATATAGGCTACAGAATCAGCCCAATTATCTTGACCTGAGACATCTCTTTTGCAGTGTATCCGAAGCTTCTGGGCTATCAGCGATTTCTCGGTAAGGAACGAATTCATTTACGCACATTATAGTGTAAATAAAAAGACTTTGATGATTTTTGGAGGGTAAGGCTTCAGTAAAACATGAAATTGCAAACATGCTTGGATAACTTTCATTTTTATATGATAGAAAGTCTGTAATTTGAGCTCACGTAACAAGAAAAACTCAAGCCTTTACACTCGGGAGGTGAATAAGGGCAGAATATTTAGGACTGTCAGGAATTATGATGCAAGGAAAAAATTATTGTTTCCTACCAACACGAAAAGTTGCTCCATCCAGTGCATTATTGATACTTAAAGGTTGTTCATTAGAAGAGAAAACATGAGAGATGTAACTTATGAGAGAGAAAGTAGGTCAAGCATTCGTCTCTGTATTGAAGTGTCTGTCACAACATTATCTTCTCATTAGAGAAGAAAGACAAATAAACCGGGTTGTTACCAAATAAATTGTAATGGACGCACCTATGTTGAATGGTTACTACTAGAAGAATGGTTAGTCTCCTTAGATCTACATCTGCTCTGCCGCTTCTCTCCCATGCCTGTCAAGTGCCTGTGCCTAATAAAGTGAACTAACCGACTCCCGCCGCCTTGATTAATTCACAATCAAAGCTATAGCGACTACATATCATGGCTGCTTACTTTCCAGTTTAACTAAAAAAGGTAACATTTAGCGTGTGACTACGAGTGGGTTGAATGCATCCCATCTACTATGACGGCAGAAGTGAAGCCTAAAAATAGCCAAATGAAACATTTCTTTTAAAGCTGTGATAATAAGCTATGAGATACATTCAGTTGTTAATATGGATAAGGAAAGTTTCCAAAACACGTCCAATTCACAATCGGTTATGTATGTACTTAGTTTAGTCACATAAATGTCTACATTATTTGCGCACAGGTTGGAATTTTCCCGAAGGAGACCTTATCTATTTGGTTTTATACTTCGCATCCGTCTTTGATATTATTTTTCTATTTTAGATCCTTTCGTTCTACATGGGTGGGGCATTGCTCTTCTGTTTCACATATATATACAACCTTTGTAAAATTTTTTCGTTTTTCCTTGATAATGAACTCAACAAATTCGAAAGTACTTGGAATCTGCATTTCTCATATATATATATATATATATATATATATATATATATATATATATATATATACATGTCGGAATGATTCTTATATACGAATTATGTAAAGAAAATAACCATATTGCCTAATTTTTAAATTTTAAGGGTGCAGCATTTAATTAAATAACAAACTTATTTTCTTTTCAGCAATGTTAATGGGAGAACGTATCTACAACAAACCTCCACACCAGGGACCAACCCTCAAATGTAAACAACTAAAATATAAACCTCAAAGTAGCAACAAAGGCATTTTCATGTTTTTCCTCATTCCTTTTTTTCCATTAAAGATTCTAATAAAAAAACAAGTAAAACCTTTATTCCTTCTTTTATTTTAATGCAAATTATTTTACATTCACAACTTTACCCACTTTTCTCACATTTCTCTGTTTGCCACTACCAGGTGGAAAATGTAAAACGGTGCTTGGCCATCTATTTTGGGGATTGATGCGGTTCTTTACCGCCGTCATTTTTATTCAATATAACTTTTTTTTTATAAAGTTTTGGCGCGCATCATTTGAGAAAATGTCCTTAGCAATGGTTCCTCCAAAACGAAAAATGAAACTGTTTTAAACTTAATAGAGTTTACTTTTTCAGATGTTGACTCTGATGAACGATTTGCAGGTGAGTAAAAGATTTAATTACTTGAACCTGGCCACAATTATGCCTTCTTCAGCTTCCGATTTCCAGGAAGTGAAATTCCTGGACTTTTGATAAGTCTCCAATTAATCACGAAATTGGATAAATTAGAATAATTTAATTTTCTTCTTGAATATCTTGAATAGGATAAATCCAATAATAAACTAATCATACAGTTTGCCTTTTTTATATCGTATAGGACGTAAGATTCTCTTGGCAGTGGCAATAAGTCCACTTAATTTGCCTTTTCCTCAAGGAGTTTGAGAAGAAGAAAGAGGGAGGAGGTGCTTTAGTTGATTATATTGCTTCGGATTCAAAGATTATCCATTTTTTTCCTTTGAACAACAATTTTCAATGGCCTTTTTTTCATACGCGTTTGTCTTCAGTCAAACTTGTCTAGATTAAGATGAGAGTATGGAGCCTGATTAAGGTCGTTGTAAATACAGCATTATCATCAATTTTGAAATAGGTATTAAAGACATGATTAAAAAATACTTAATCTTCTCTTTTCAGAAGTAATAAAGAAATACGATTTCCGTGAGTATGTTTTAAGTTTGTTAATTTGATATTTAAGAAGCAAAACGAGGCTACTCTCCAATAGAAATAAAAAGGCCGCTTAGGAAAGAGGAGAAAAACAAATAAAGAGGAAGAGCAGACACATCTAGTGATAATGATATTACTTAAGAGAGATTCTTATAACTAATCTATTCAGCTCTTAAAGAGGTTATCAAGATAAGGCACCGACAGCCTTAGGAAAGAAATTTGCGTAAAGAACAAAGGCTCACAAAAGTACAAAAATGGAGATTAGATTTACTTTTAGGACAATTTTGTTGAATTGAGAAATGGAAAACATTTATGCCTACAAAACTTTCTTTCTCTTTCAGCGAGTGAAGCTGACCTGAAAGACAAAGGTAGATATGCAGATCAAAAGCCTTGTAATGATCCTCCACCGCTATCTCTCTATTTTTCTTTCTCTCTCCCTCTGTAAATTGTGCCTAAGCCTTGGATTCTACTCTCCATACCGGCTCTTTTACCCTGAGCATCTTTGAATTTTAGGGAAAAAAGCCTCTACAAGTCTTCGAGCGTATTCTATATGTTCAGCTTCATTTCTGAGTGGAATAATTTTGATACTCTATTCAACACCGAGGTCAATGCCATTTTCATATCACATCAAACATTCATCTTTTAAAATATAATTCTTCTTTATTCTTGTATTCCCTTTACCTAACACAATTTGGTCTAAAGATTTGCCCCTAATTCCACTAATCCTTGTGTTTGTCTATTTCGAAAAAATATTCACTAAAAAGCGGCAATAGTTTATTAAATGTTAAATCAAATTTGTTACCTATTCCCTTAAACTCTTAAACTTGTTAACTTTAACAAATGAAAGCTGTATGTGGCCCAACTGAAAGAAAACTCTTTCATATATGTAGGAATCACTGAAATGCTTGGACTATTTGGAAGAAGATGTTGCCAGCAGGACAAAAATCAGCAAGTAAAAGTGGGTATGTAATACTAAGATCTTAATCTTTATTATGTGCCTTTTTATGGTCCAATATCTGTTATAAATGCATTTTATTTATACAAAGGGGCCCTAACGCATCTAATATTTATCTTCCAAATTTAGATTTTCATCGAGCGCAGCTTAGAGAAGAAACTGGTTAGTATAAGAAGAATTTATATCAAATTTAAATTCCATTACCTATATATTACTTCTTTGAATATCTATGAATTAAGGAATTTAGCCTATTATCTCTTCCCTTAATTTGAATGATACTGCTTTCCCGTTATTTGAGATGCCAAAAGCTTGGGGAATCAGCTTAAAAAAATGTTCTGTTCAACTGTTAAAGTGCCTTTAAATAACAAATATAAACTTAAATATGTATTCGTATGTAATTATAATTTATATGAAAGGTCAGGGTTTCAGATATCAATATAGCTAGCGCCTAAAGGGAACTACTGTCATACGATATCGATAATTAATCCTCACAAGAAAGTAAATTGTGAAAAATAATCTAATAATTGAAGAAATATTTGTAAGATAATTTTACATGGATCTCTTGACTTATGAAGACGATATAATGGAAAGACAACAAATAGCAAAATGGAAAATACCATAAAAATAGACGCGGTGTTATTTATTACATTACACTATCCAAATAGCAAAATCTCTTTGCCTGCAAGAAGACTTTCCTCTTTGCCTGCAATTATTTAATCATTGACACATTCGTGGAAACTATATCAGGAATTAAATGGTATTTCAAAAAATGAAGACATATTTCCTCAAATATAAAGTTGTTATAGCCATGGAAAAGGAAGCATTTAGTCTTCACGACCAGATTGTATGTTTTATTAGCTGTGGCTATTTTCTTTTTCAGATGTTTTCCTGAGAAAAAGGAATATATCACTACCTGACGAAATATTGGAGGCTTATGGTGAGTATTCGCTTAGAAAAATGTGATCTAACCATTTCACATTTCCACTTATCATTCACCCTTCACCCTCACCATACATAGACACGTTCATATATGATAAATTATAAGGGAAAACATTCAGTTGAATGAATTCACTAAATGAAATACAAATCATTTGTACTCAAGGGGGTATAGAGGAAAAAAGAGGTAATTTTAATTTCGATTACCCCTTTTCGTTTCGTGATTTTATTTTGGGGCGTCACCATTTGCTTTTCTACCAATTACTAAGAGTTGTTTCGTTTGTTTGAGCGATTCGTAGATTTTAATTATTTTCCAATGATTTTTATTATATGTTTAACCGTTAGTTGTATTTTAATAGGATTGTTGAGTATAGTAGATGTGAACATTTTCTCTGAATTTTGCAGCTCGTCGCATTTTCGTCTTTTGTCTAAAATTCTGTTCATAACCTTATATTATTGATAGATGACCAAGATCATTGTTGTTAACAGGAAGTTGCAAATTGTAAAATAGTTTCTGATATATTATTCTTGCAATTTTATAATGACGATCCTCTACCATGATCATAAAGTTCATTAAACTTTTTTGCTAATGTAAATTGGTAGATATCAACTTTAGTTCAGGTTTCAAGTTTGAGTGAGTTCGTTTTCTTGGTTATACTTTTTTCTTGCTACTGAGCAATATGTGGTTGCTACCCCTTATTGCCTCCCGCTGCTAAGTGAAGCACTTGCTCATCTTTCTGATTTTTTCTCGGTCACATTCAATTTATTTCGAATTTTTAGTATAATTGTGAAGGGAATTTACTTGAGCGATTCTGCGTTGAATTTTCTGAACCTTTCCTGTTGACATTGTAATCTGTTGACTCAGATATATATATATATATATATTAGTCTAGAATTTCAATTTACTTGTTGTTAATTGTGATGTCTATCATGTTGTCATTCTGGTTGGTTTGTCATGACTTTTATTTTTTCAAGATATATTTTTAGGTTGAATCTTTTGCTTTCAAAGTCAAGTTCTTGAAGTATTGTTTGACTCTCTTCTAGGTTATCACCTATGAGTACAATATCATCTGCGAATCTCAGCTATGAGTACAATATCATCTGCGAATCCCAGGTGATTGAGGTCATCCCCATCGATATTAATGCTTTTGTTTTGCTCGTTTAGCCTCCTGAAGATTTCTTCTAGACGCCATGCGAATAATTCCTGAGAGATAATATCTCTATCTTACACCTTTCTGAATGTGGTAGATGTTTGATAGTTTGCACGCCAAACACAACTGGTAGCCAACCACAACCGCGGCCAAAAGTTTTCAGTTACCTGGGAAATTTTAGGAAATTACATAAGTACAGGGTAGTCAAGTTTTTATTTATATATGAATATAACAGCGACATAAGTAGGAATAAATTATATATGTCCCAAGCAATCATAAAAAAATGGAAAAAGTACAAAATATGTAACGAGATGTCACATCTGCAACATATAACACATAATCACATGAAACTGTGAAAATTACAGCAAAACCAAACGGATACAGGAATTGCAGTAGCCTATCGAGAGTCCTTTTAAGTGATGAGACCATTTATTATTAAAAGAATGTTCTACTCGAGGGGGCGAAACTTGAGAGCAGTGATGATGGCACACTCTTCGGTGATGACTGTCTTCATTTCTTCGTTGTAGGCTGCCTGACTACGTCTTATCACCTCTTTGAGTTCCTGCCAGAGGTTTTCGAGTGGATTCATATCCGGATCCGGAGACTGAGGAGTCAGTCCATCATCGTGATATTGTTTACCCGGAACCACTGTATTGTGGACGCAGACTTAAGAAGACATGGGGAATTATCCGACTGGAAAATAACTTTGCTGAGATTTCTTGAAAAATCTCTGGCTGAGGGCAGCATGTAATCTCTCAGGATATATCCGTCCTTCTCTTAATTCATGGTCCCATCGCAATAAATGAGACACCCCACTCCTGAACTTGACACGCCTCCCCCATCTCATTTCAGTTTGGCCACCATGATTTACTATTGTTACTATACAGTCTCGATTACCTTGCTCTCTTTGCCTCCTGTGATCAAGAACAAATGAAACGTGTACTCGTCGGACCATAAGACACGTCCAAACTGACCTATGACCCAGTTTCGGAAAGCACGTGCTCAAGCTAGTCGACGTCGCTTCTGCTGAAGGTTTATCAATAGCGTCAATCCTTGTGAAAGCAGTCTGCCACAGACTATTCTGACTTATACATTAACCTGCCTGCCATCTATCCATTTAGGTTGCAGGTGGACTGCGGTTTTCTTACAAACCTGCAGTCTCATGCGACGCAAAGACCTGTCATCACGTTGCGTACTGGTTCTAGGTCGTCCAGATGGTCACACTTTTGTCGCGTCCTTTTTTTAAGAACTACTATTATTCAATAGAACTAATAAATAAGCGCATCTCTAAATTCATGAATAGCGAATATTCACACATCCCTCTTTAATACAATGTTCCAAAAGATTCTAAATATTTTATGGGCCCACTTAACCCTGAATTCTAAAGAAAAATTTATAAATTTTCGCACTAACTTTCAATTTGCATTTGTCACTAAATTTAAAATAGGAAGTTTCTTTAGTATCCAGTAAGATATACCCCCCTTCCCTTTGAAATGTGCGATTGTGTTATATATAAATTTATTTTTCCTTGGGGTCTCCAAGGAATTTATATAGGTAGCACGTTTCGCCCTTGGGAGGGGGGAGGGCGCAGATTTTCCTCACATATGGGCATTAGTCTCCGTACTGGTAAATCTCTTAATTTTAAAGAAAATTCCCGTATTAGAGCTCCTATTGTTCACTGTGAAGTTTACATGAATATTAATAGCTTTAAAATAATTGGTCGCGAGTGCAATGAAAATTGTTTAAGAATCCTCGATTCCCTTCACATTAAAACTCTACCCCTACTCTTAATTGTGATACTTTAGCTGTTCCTCTACTAATTATCTAACTCTACAACCAACACAAACATTTCTCTATCCCCGTCACCTATTTCTCCTCACTTCATTTTTCTTTGGAGTCAGAACTATAACCCTGAGTCTTTTTCACAGTTCAAATTTGTAATATTTTTATTTAAAAGTGTTTAATATCTTAATTTATTATATGTATACTTCTACTCTCATTTTAAACATTTATTTCCACAATTTTACTCAAATTCTTCTTAATTTGTCTATCTCATATGTATTTTATAGAACTCGAAGATGAGCATTGGGTTGAAACGTAGTTCATGAACATTAAATTGGGATGAACATCTCCACATTTTGTCCTCTCCTTTTTTGTCAAATTCTATATATATATATATATATATATATATATATAACGTTATTTATAACAATCGTTTAGTCTTTCTTGTGTCGGTTCTTCTTGCAACGTGTCGCGTCTACTCCCACATCTCCTTATCCTGATTTTCTTTTCAATCTCGAGATCAAGGCTTCGAGGTTGTCTTAAATAAACAAAATTCATATGTGCTCTTAAATTTGATTGTCCACTCTAGTGGCTATTTTTCCATCGAAATTATTGTTCATTTTTATCTTCTCTGTAAAGGTCATATTCAGGCAGACTGTGAGAATGGATTTTTTTTATATATAGTATTATCATACAGCTAAAAGAAAATTATATATATCCTTTTAATTATGATTCGTATTTATATCCCTTCCACTCTCAAGAAAATCTCCTCACCTACTATGTATTACAGTCTGGGGTATTTGGGTCTCTCTACCTTAATGTAGTGACTAAGTTTAGTCTAAAGGACGATTTTTTTATCACATATAGATATAAGAGTAAGTCTATTGAGGTCTTGCTTTTTCTTCTTCCCGTAGTGATCTTTTGTGATCCTGTATACATATAAGAGTAAGTTAATGGAAGTCTTGCTTTCTTTCTTCCTGTAGTGATCTTAGAACTAAATGGATCTTTGCTGTCTAAAAAACATTTTTCATAGTTTTACTAATGCCATTCAGAAATTTAGGTCGCATTTATTAGTTCATTACTACAATTAACTAAAAACTATATGATAATCATATGTACTCTATTTATTACGGATACTATCATGTTCCATTGGTAATTGCACCAGCGTTTGTATTATTCCGTTGATTAGGACTTAGGTAAATAATGTATATCAAGTGGCTAAAACCAAATAAATCACCGTCAGTGACGAGGTCCAGTACCACTTGAGTGGATTTGTCAATAAACAGAACTGCCGGATTTGGGGAAACGAAAATCTTCGAATAATGCAAGAGGCGTGAAATGCATCCACTGAAAGCGACTGTTTGATGTGGTTTGGAGGCACGTGGAGTGCTTAGACCGGTTTTTTTTTAATATGACGAGGGGTATTCAGTTACCATTAATTGAGAACGTTACCGAGATATGATATTCACTCAGTTATTGCCGAACTGAGAAGATACAGAGATTGACAACCTCTTGTTCCAGCAGGCTGGATCGACCTGCCATACTTTGGGCCAAACGATTGCATCACTCTACAAAAGGTTCCCGCAACGAGTGATATCCTTGCATGGTAACCAGAAATGGCGACTAAGGTCCTGCGATCTTGCTACTTGTAATTATTTCTTATGGGGGTATGTGAAATCACAGGTATATGCCAACAAACCACGCACAATTCCTGAACTCAAGGCTGATATCAGGCGTGTGATTGGAGGCATCGAGCCACATATCTCTGAGTGTTATCGGAAATTTCGAGGAGCGCATAACTGTGTGCAGACTCAGTGCAGGTGGACATGTGGCCGACATTGTGTTCCATACCTTAACGGGAGACATAACTCATTAGATATATGCAGAATATAACCATGTTAATAAAAAATCCTTTTAATTAATCACCTTTCAATTCGACGCCCTATATGGAACACCATATATTTAATTCTTTCCTATATGCTTAATAGAGAATAATAACACTCGTTGTACCACTCCTTAGATCATTCATTTCCTTTATGTATTTAAAAAATTCTATACATATGGAAGTTACTTCAACCAACTTATTGCCTCTTGAGGTAGACATGATAACTTGTTGGATCAGTGTGTAGAGAAAAAGGATACATCTTACATAACATTACTACACCTCGCTAATACATTGATCTTATGTAATTTGCTGGTTTTAACAAACTTGAACGTCACACTTTCCACAGTATTCGTCTTGAGAGATTTGCTTGAGTCCGACGGGATGGTCGCAAACGGGATTATAAAACCAGCGCCGACGTCCACTAATGTTGTAGACTCGAGTATTACCTATACCACTACGATGGATATCTTGGGTGAGTATGAATTTACCTAGCATTTTTTTGCTCCCTGTGATTCGAATGCCTGAAATATAGTCAGGATTATGATGAAAATACAATGTCCCTCATGCAAATTAATGTAAAATTTCCTATACTTCTGAGGAATTTATTATGAAGATACTTTCATAACGTAGTAATCATAGAAATATAATGCTTAAAGCTGTGCGGTAATGTGGCTACAAAGACTCGCATGCTTATTAAAAAATATAATGCTATTTCATAAATATTAAGTAGTCAGAGCCATTATTTTATTTTTTGCATTTGCATGTACATACAATATCCTGCTATGAATTAATTACAAATAGCTAAGCGTAGGTATATGAATAATAGTTAACACAAAAGATTCTTTATTCGAGACGGAGCAATAACATTTTAATTCCTCCCCCATGCTACCATCAATACATATAATTTTATGTTTCTTTTGCCATATAGAGAATACTACAATGCCATATAATTTAAATATCTCTCAAGAAATCGGCGTAAACTCCGAAGGATTTGTGAGGCCTCACCGGCTTGGAGGTATGCTATCATTTAAGTTGCCCTAGTTCTAATGTACTGTCTATTAACTTATGTTAAGAATGATAGACTTTGTTAAATGAAACGTATTTTGTTATTTTAATTTAATTGATTTGTTAGTTAATAGCGTTCTTGAGCTCTTAGGAAATCATTCGAACCAAACTTCTGCATAAAGCATCTTTATTCTTTGCATTGGTAGAAAATGTGTTTAGTTTTTAGTAATTCTTCGATACATTTTCATTGTGAAAACTTTGTATTTCTCATTTTTATCAGATTACTTTATACCAACCTCGCAGTCTGGAGAACTGTGTCAACCTTTCCTTCTCAATGGGTTTTGGTATGGTTATGGAGGCTGTATAAGACAAGAGAGTGGTCAATATATTTGTGCAGTAATGACCAATCACAAAGGAGAAGGAGTACGCTTTGAAAGGTGTCGAATACAAAAGGGTATGCAATGAATATCTTGTCTTTCATATTATTTTCTTTGTTCGCATTTTTGTAGTTCTATAATAGTACTAAATTTTCTAAAAAAAAAAATACAAATTTTCTTTGCACGACATAAAAAATTTAACACCTTACTTATTTAAAAAAATGATAATAATCATAAATTTATTGTTTACAAATTTAAGTTCGAAGCATTTATTATGTAACTATATTCGGAATCATCCTGCAAAATCCAAGGATATTATTAAAATAAGGACAAACAACCAATTAACAGAGCAAAAATTTTTTAACTACTTACCCATGGATGTGACAAACAGTATATTAGGTTGAAAAAAAAGCTACAGTATTACTGTTTAAAATTATATAATAAAAAGAGGCAATGGTTAAAGATCGCTTGGTGGCAGGTGAGTGGATTTTCTGATGTGTCTTTTATTGCCTTTTTTGCTTGAGTTCCCTTCACTTGTTTACCGATGGAACGGTTTCTATCCTAAGGATCCACAGCTTACAAGAGTCGTGATATTTATGTACGATTATTTTTATTCATTCTTCCTTACACTGCATGTTCTTTTTTTCCCCTTGTCTTCTTATTATTAAGGAGATAAGTCCTTCCAAAGAGTTTCTTAAATTTTGAGGTTGATAGATGAGCTTTTCAAGTTTCCCTTAATTCCCTGTTATTCTGTTTTTCTTTTTTCTTGATTTATGCAAGTTTGTTGACCTTTTTTTCTTATAACTTGGATATTTTAATGTCCATTGTTCTATTTTATTATTTCTTTTCTTCATTATATTTAGGTTTTCGTGTTTGCATCTCTGCTTTATTAATGTTCATTGAAAAAGATTTTTCTATAAGAAAAATTTCTTTAAGATTAAAATAATAATTTAACAAACTAAAATATTTAAGCCATATTAAAATATAAGTTAAAAGTAAATGAGTAAATTTAAATGAATAAAGTAAGATATAAATAAATGTGAGGGAAAGAGTTTACATCGTCAATGTTAATTACAAAGAGTTACAAGGAAAGAAAGTACCCTAGGAGACTTTACAGTCCATTCAAAGAGGGTACCTTTGGACTAGCAATCGAGCAGGCACATGGCTGCTCATTTGTTATGCGTCCCTAAACGGCCACTTTTGGAGACTTTGTCTAGTCTTGACTTGAACTGGTCAACAGATTCACTGTTGACAACTTCCAATGGAAGTGCGTTCCACTTACCGCAGATACTGTAGTTGAAAAAATTTCCACACAGATTGCGGTTATAACGCTTCAGTTCAAGTTTGAAGCCGTGGTTGCGCGTTCTGTTCTCACTGAGTGTGAAAATATCCCGGTAGTCAACACTGTCAAACCCATGAAGTATTTTGAAAACTTCGATCAGCTGACCACGCAGTCTACGGGTTTCCAGCGAGAAGAGATCTAATTCCCTTAGTCTATCCTCATAACTTTTATGTCGGATAGAGAGAATCAGTTTGGTTGCCCTAGCTTGTACGCGTTCCAATCTTGCGATGTCCTTTCGAAACGAAGGACTCCAAAATTGTACGGCATACTCCAGGTGCGGCCGAACGAGGGAGTTGTACTAACAAAGTACTATATCCTTGTTACGGTATCCAAACTGGCGCTTTATGTAGCCTAACATCATTTGGGCTTTCTTCTCTGCCTCGATGCACTGTTTCGAAAACTTAAGGTCGCTAGTGATAGTTACACCCAAGTCCTTCTCAGTGTCACTCGATTCAAGAGCAGTGCCCTTAAACATATAGTGAAGTTGGGGGTTTCTGTGGCTGATATGCATTACTTTGCATTTCCCCACGTTAAAAGGCATTTGCCACGTGTCCGACCACTCCACAATCTTCCCAAGATCTTCCTGCAGGCGTGCAGTATTTCCATCCTTTGCAACGTTCATAACAAGCTTGGTATCGTCGGCAAATTTGAAAATTTTGGCAACCATGTCACCGTCCATGTCGTTGACGTAGATCATGAATAATAGTGGTCTCAGTACAGAACCTTGAGGCACCCCACTAGTAACGGGAACCCACTCAGAAGCCTGTTCATTCACCACCACCCGTTGCCGTCTTCCACTTAGCCAGTTCTCGATCCAGCCGGCTACTTTTCGTAAATGCCCAGCGCTCGCACTTTCCATGGAAGGCGGCGGTTTGGTACCTTATCAAAGGCTTTCTGTAAGTCTAAGTACACCACATCCACCGCCTTGTCCCGATCGTGCTCATGGAACACGAAGTGGAAGAATTCCACAAAGTTCGTCAGGCATGACCGTTGCCTTCGGAAGCCGTGCTGGAAACTCCTCAGTAGCAGGTTTAACTCTAAATACGACGCCACTTTGTCCACCATGATGCTTTCCATGAGTTTACCGAATCGAAGTCAGACTGATAGGTCGGTAGTTTGACGGATGGCTGGGGTCTCCTTTCTTGAAGATCGGAGTCACCTCCGCCTCACGCCAGTCTCTAGGAACGCATCCGGTCCGGATTGACATGTTAAAGATAGCGCACAGATGTCGTGATACTTCATCGCACACTTCCTTCAACACCTTGGCTAGAAACCCGTCCGGTCCAGGGGACTTATTCGTCTTTAGGTCAGCGATCTTTTTCTTTATTTCTCCTTTGGCGAAGTCCATTGCCTCCAGCTTTTTCCCTGAGTAGGAATCCGTAGACTGGGGGATGGGACCACACTCTTTAGTAAACACTGAAGAGAATTAGTTGTTGAGGAGGTTAGCATCTGAGTGAGTTAATGCACCCCCCTCATCCACTAAGGGCCCAATCCTACGATGGATTGGTTTACGGCTATTTACATAGCCGAAGAACTCCTTGGGATTCTCCTTGCAGAGTCTCGCCACTCGTAGTTCCTCAGTACGCTTAGCCGCCCTTATGCTTGACTTCACTCTCCTGGCTAGCCTCCGGTACTCGTCAAAGGCACCCGAGATCTTCGATCGCCGGTATGCATTTCTCTTTTCCCTAAGCAGTTGGCCGATTTCTCGATTAAACCACTTTGGTTGAACAGAAGACTGACGGAGGCATTTCAGAGGAATGCAACTTGATTGAAGACTCATGAACTTATTTTTGAAATTGTTCCACGAATCCTCAACCTCTTCGCATCCTGCTAGCCTTACATCAGTCAGCCCAGCACGAAGGCTTTCAAAGTCTGCTCTTCTCAAGTCAAGTTTCCTTGATTGACTGGCAACAGACCTTACCTTCGGGATCTTGACGGTAAATCTAACTAGCTGGTGATCACTGCCACTGAGCTCTTCGCCAACAGAGACATCCTCAACGATATCATCCTCAGAGGTGAAGACCAAGTCGAGGATATTGTCTCCTCTCGTCGGTTCTCTGACCCATTGAGTGAGGAACTCGTTGAGGCGAACTCCAGGAGTAGCGCGCTCTCGCCACAGGCTGCTTTGGTTTCCCAGACAACTTGTCTGTTGAAGTCGCCCATAACGATGCACACTCTGCCTTGAACAAGCTCACCCAGCAGCTGATACAGTTCCCTGTCCTTTTCAACGGGTTGGGAAGGGGGTCTGTAAAGCAGCAGGGTCCTATATCTGACAGGACCTATCTCTAGGTCAACGCCTAGGAGCTCCTGATCGGATATAATGTTGGAGTTCGTAGATTTGATTGTATCCTTGACATACAACATTATAACGCCACCCTCTCTGTCTAGCCTATCTTTGTGGAAGAGTTGGTAGCCAGGAACCGTGAATTCGCCTTCAAAGCCTCGGTTTGAGGTTTTTATCCCCGATTCTGTTATGGCTACCATTTCGGGTTCTTCCGTCGCTACGAGGCCACGGAGCTCAGGAAACTTGTTCCTGATTGACCTCGCATTGAACAGAAGAACTTTCAGGGAGTCCCCGACTGTAGAACTCCCTACGCTCTTCCGTTTCCTGGCTTGTTTGTTGGCGAGGCACCCCTCTTTGCGACCTCTGAGAAGGTCGTTCCTGGAGTGACACGGGCGTACTGGCGTACGTCTGCCCTCACTCTTGGCCGGATACTCCTTTCGGTCCTCTCTACGACATCCTGGATGATGTTCGACAGAAAGGCCTTTCCTTTAAAGGAAAGATGTACCCCATCCCTTTGGTAGAGATGATTTCTACCATAAAAGGGGCGGTACGGGTCCACAAAAAAGACCCCCTCTGCCGTGCACAAATCTGCCAGGCACCGGTTTAAAGAGACATTCATCGAGTGAGGGGTCCGTGTTGAACCTCTCCTCGGGAGCATGCCGACTACCACACGCTTGCGGGTTTTCAGCCCACAGTCGTCCACGGCACCCATGACCGTGTGGAGGATTTTATCTGTAGGGCCTACCCTACCTCCTCTCAGGTAGAGGTGGCAGGTTGGTGAATTATTAAGTTATTTACAGAAAGATATTAATTAATTGCCTTTACCATTTTAGGGGGCTGATAGGTGATATAGTCTCTCTAGTATTAGAATACCCGAGTCTTTGAATCTCTCCCTCAACATTCAAAACAGTGTTCATAGAAACTTCCAACTTTTCTCAATAGATCAAATTCCAATAACTTCCTTACATTTTTTTTAGCTTTTCTCATTATAGGGGAATTATTGGAAGTATTTGTTTGTTTGTTTTTAGTCGCGTGTACGCACCTCAATAAGTTACTATGTCGGTCGGTCGGTCGGTCGGTAACCATTTTACTTTTTAATGAGTTTTTTTGGGCAATAACACCGTAACTATTCTGCGGATTCAAACGAAGTTTGTAACTCTTATGTTGGTTTACATTCTATTTCCAATGATATAAATAGCAAGGATTTCCCAAGGTTAGTCCGGGAATTATTGAAAGTTTTGAAGGTGGTAAGGTCATATGGTCATGGGTCATAAGTCAGAAGAATTGATACCACGCGACTTAGGTATGTGTACTTTGTTCTTCTTAATACGCGGGAACCCATAGGACCATAGGCACAAAAGTATATATAAATCGGATAATGTTTCCAGGAATAAATGAAAGTGAACAAGATGTTAATTTTAAGAAAAACTGATGTTAAAACGCATTTTCCCCTCACAATCTTCCCTGAGTGCTTTGTATAGTTCCATTTGACAAGGATATTATAACTTGAAGATTTCTCGAGACATATGTGTATAAATTAGCATTTAACGGAAGCAACAAGATTGTAGTCTCCGAAAAGTTACTATGCACTGGAATTATATACTCTCGCCAGGATTACAGTCGTCAGAGACTCTCACTCACTACCAGGCACTCAAGCTCCCAAGCACCGTGGTGCAGAGAAAGAGTAGAATGTGTTAAAACAGTTCGAATACATATTCGTGTCAGAAGGGGGTGCGGGTGTAGGGTATGACTGTGGTAAAGTACCATATCGCATATAATCAGAAGAGCTGTCCTGATTTCTGACATTTAGTTAGAGTGATGAAATGCAAAACGGCTGTATGGTCGCTAAATCTGTGCAAACAGCCTGCCCACCTCTCCAGTGCTATCTATTCCTGCAAGCCATAGATTTTCCAGGAAACTAGCAGAAAATAAGCCCAACATCTTTCCAAATCACAGAATCATGGCCTGACTAACACTAAGAACTAGTGGATGCGGAGTTTCCAATGTTTAGATTACTTATCGCGCGCTGTGAGTAACTATGAAATCAAATAAATCTTTGAACTGGGCGTAGTGCATAACCTTCATTACCGAGCAGTGTATTCCAACAGCATATCCGTGAAGACATATAGCGCACAGAATAGCCAAACAGGCTTCAAACAGGATGGTGATAACATGCAACCCAGTCCTCCATCGGACTTAGAGCGATCCCTATATATGTATGTACCAACATTGCTCTAATGCAACACTATATGTGATCCAAGAAATATGAATGCGATATTCACATTGTTGTAGAAGCTTTGAGACCTGAGGCGTGGCGACAAACAGTCAAAAGTGGTTTCCTCGATTGTTGCATTTTTTGCAGCAGCATCAGCACCCCCGTCTTTAGAGTTAAACAAAACTCTCGAAAGAGTTGTTTATGCCCTAAATACCAAAGGCTTTGGGCATGATTGATATTTATCATCGACTTACGCAACGTTGAGATTGGAATAGAACGAAATGAGGTCAGGATAAACGGCGACCCCTCGCGTACCAGCACATAGTCCTCTCTACAAGAATTATAGTGAGTAGCATATCCCCTGCCTCAAAAATGAGGTTCTCTATAGGGGATGTGCTGAAATAACTGATCAGTAGACCTACTGATGCCGAGTAATGAAACTGGTATACTTAGTAGAGCTTTGACCGTACAAAAAAGCGGCAGAACATTCAGTGGCTAACCATATCAGGACCTTATGCGTTTAACACCACAGGGTGAAGTATTCGCAAGGCACTGGTGAAATAGAGCGTAAGACTGTGAATGGGTGCATCCTAAGTAAGGCATCAGTTAGAAACAAGGCCAAGTAAAATGTTCAGAGGCTGTCTGATTCGACATTTAATTATAGGCAATTGTACCGCGCTAAATGAGATCGAAGGTTTGTCTAGGGGACCGTAGTTAGGATAACATTTGGTAGCATCAAAGTGCTACTGTTGAAATTCAAGGCAAATTACGTGACACTAACGGCGCTTTCATTCGATACGCCCTTCTATTACCCTTCTGGCCTGGAGAAAGCTCCTCGTAACCCTGCGCAGAAAGACTATGTCATACGAACTCGGACAGAGTGAGAGGCATCCCTTGCCCCCATAGAAGGGAGGATCTACATGATACCTTATCGCCACGCGGTTTCATGTGCCTTCTCCTGATCAAAAAGTAACATGAGGTAATTCTGTCCACAAAAGAGGGCTTCGTAGCAGTATCCAGCCGCAGAATTGTATCCGACATGGTATGAAACTTAAGGAAGCTTAAATTTGCTGGGAACAGTTTACCATCCAATTAGCCGAAATAAAACGTAAATTCTATGGGTGGACATGCACACCAAGTATATTGAGAAGGAGCTGCATGGTTCCGAAGGTGGGCGTTGGAAATCCAGGGGTAGCGTCACCGCCACCTTACTGGGTTTTTCCTCCTTTAAGTCTAGTGACTGTGGAAGCGCAATGTATATACGTTTAATTCGAAGTAGTAGTACTGTGAATGGGGTGGCCTTGGCTTTCAGCAGTACCGTTGTCAGTAAAGCTTGCCGAAATATTTCTGATTAACGCGCAAGCTACCGTACTTGTAAGCCTGAAAGGACCAGAAGTGGGTGCTTCTACATTAGAGGCGTGTCTAGTTGCCTGGAAGGCTAGAGGCTCTTTTTGGAAAATAAGAATGACATTTCTTTAATAAATCAGGGAAAAAATACACCATAACTTACTCATTTGACTGTACACAAGACAATGTTTGCGTGTATAGCCTTGGAACAAGTAAGAAAAATTTGTGTTTGTCCCATCTTAGCAAGTCAAAAATTCTTATACTTATGGTAGAAGTGGTGAAGTAGTAACATCGTGGTAATGGCGCCAATGCTTTCACGCGGTATAGATATCTTCCCGCACGCACTGAATATAAGGAACACTGTAGGGGTAGATTTCAAGACTCCCCCTCCCATGTTTCATCACCACACGCTCAAACTTTACCAGCTCCGGATTAGAAAACAATTATGTTATGTCTTCTTTTGAAAGAATCAGTAATTTACTTGCATAGTGTGATTCTTTGGCAAAGTTCATGGTAGAGTGTGATGTCCCCGGCAAAGGTTTTTCATCAAACTTCCGAAGAGCACTCCTTTCAATTCTTAGGAAACGGCAGGTGTGTCCGTCAGAAACCCTTGCTTTAGCAGTCGTGCTAACATGATGAAATGTTTGAACTGGCGGGATCAAAGGTGCCTTTAGTCTCTCAATGTGAACGCCGACGTGCCCGTGGCTCTACTTATATTCGTCTCATTTAGGATGAATAGTAGTATTTCAGAGTGGGCGTTGGTCTCCTCCTCTCCTTCATCTGAGGGTGCTCCGAGGGCCTACGCAATAGCCTTGGTCTGGTCTCTCATCTCAGAAGTGAGCTAAGATTAACTTTGTCATCTCGAGGAAATTTCTCTTCTGAAGATTTTCCCATAAAGATGTGGACCGTCGTAATCATCTTCTATGTGCACTGGAAGCAGAGAAGACAGTCGCCATCTCAGTGCAAGCTCTATCTCATTCATCTATCTATCATCGGGCTTTTGGCACTAGCAAGGAGTTGGGACATCGTAGTGTACGCTACCACTCGATTTTGTTCAAATACAATGGCGGAAGGGCACGCAGCTACCCAAAACTCTCTAAATAACAAGAGAAAAATGAGGAAGCTGTGGAGTCTACTTGGTAGTAAAGAAGAATAGGGATAAGCGGGTCCACTAAGAAGTAGGGTGGGTGATCACCTGCATACCTATTACTAACCTAGGTAGGATATATTAAAAAAAAGAGGAGGCCTAGAAATATAACAGCAATATAGCTAGGTTTGAATGTAGTGCTATCGATACCATCACTAAGATTTTACAGGTGCTGGGGGTAGGAAGGCACAAGTTCTTCCTAATACCACTCTGTTAGCGCTGGCATACCCAGAAGTCAGAGGGGAGGATAAGACTTTTTAAGAAGTGCAAATTAGGACCCAGGAGAAAACCTCCTTTACAGTGATGTGGTAGGAAGAACACAAGCTGCCCAAATGACAAGTGCGTTATGGTTGCCCATGCTACAGCTCTCACCCCTAGGAGCACTGTAGCTGGGAAGTCGTACCGCTTTTCCAGATGCCAAGCGTGACATTATATTCAGGTCCCTCTTATGTGGACAACACCCAGAAATAGTTAGAGGAAACTGTATGCTATAAAAAGGACTAAAATAAAACAAATCTTAGCCATTGAAATTCATTGTTTAATTGGGGTCCAACTCTTAGTATATTGCGTCCAACCATAGTCGTGGTATCTAAACCCTACTGGTGCCTGTTTTTCGTTGTTTCTTATAATTTTTAGGAATATTACTCTGAGTGTTTTTTATATCTATGATTTTTTAGCAAATATATTATTTTCTTATGT
This sequence comes from Ceratothoa steindachneri, assembly GCA_963969495.1. NCBI lineage: Eukaryota > Metazoa > Arthropoda > Malacostraca > Isopoda > Cymothoidae > Ceratothoa > Ceratothoa steindachneri. The sequence continues at coordinate 151,275,010 of OZ018326.1, forward strand.
TTTAAGTAAGACGCTAAACTGAAAATTTGAGAAAACTGTCCCATTGTTTAGATTCATTTGTTATTTAATATTAATTTATTTTAAGATATGAACAAGTATTCCATGTTAAGAATAGCTAACCTAAAATTATTGATGTCAAAAATAGCAAACCTAATATTATTGATGTTTAAAATAGCGAACCTAAAATTAGTGATGTCAAAAATAGCGAACCTAAAATTATTGATATAAAAAATAGCCAACCTAAAATCACTGTGTCAAAAATATCGAACCTAAAATTATTGATGTCAAAAATAGCGAACCTAAAATTATTGATGACAAAAATAGCGAACCTAAAATTATTGATGTGAAAAATAGCGAACCTAAAATTATTGATGTAAAAAATAGCGAACCTAAAATTATTGATATAAAAAATAGCTAAACTAAAATCACTGTGTCAAAAATATCGAACCTAAAATTATTGATGTCAAAAATAGCGAACCTAAAATTATTGATGTGAAAAATAGCGAACCCAATTTAATATCGTAGTAAGGAAAAAGTTAAACATAGAAAAAAAACGTCGTTAATTGCTAAGATTTTAGCAATTAAACATTATTTTACAAAGCTTCGGGATAATTTAGGTTAGGTATCGTAAGCTAACTTAACCGAAGGTCACACTTGCCGACTTGTTTTTATTCCAATTTTATTCCTCCAGCACATAATATAAATTCATTACCTTAATTGAAGTCTTCATTTGGTAAAGACAAAAAATTCCTATGGAGGTTATGATCTTAAAGCGTTTTCAAATTTTGTTTTGGCATTTCCGAACAAACCCATCCAGTCTTTTTTTGCATTTGGACCAATCTATTCTTCCAAATAGAGTGTAGCGTGTGAGAAGTTGAGGTGAGTGGCTTAAATGCTTTGCTTAAATCAGTTTTTTGGGGGACTCAGGATGGCCGAGTGGTTTAGGACTCTCGCTAACGGCTGTCCAGCGCCCCTCTCCTCCACTAACCTTATCTACAAGAGGAAGGGCGACAGTTTGAAAGTATCATCACCTAAATTTTATCATGTCAAGAAAGCGAACCCAAAATTACTCATCAAGAATAATATACCGAAAGGTATTAGGTTCGCTATTTTTTTACATAATCTCAAGTATTTAGTATAGGATTATCTTTTTATATTCTTTTATTTCATTATTCGAGTGTCTTATTTTGTTTTATTCTATTTTTCCAGAGAATCCTGGTTTCTGGCCCCCTTTTGCTCAAAATCCCACAACTTATCGTAAGTATACATCTGTGGGAGACTGATCCAAAAATGCCTCTGCAAATTAATTTTAAATCTCATCCCTCAGGCACTTTTAAAATTGAATATAATTAATGTATTCATGAGTTACATAAAGAAAATTTCAATGGTATTTGCTTCCAAAATACCTCACAGCAATCAAAACGTCGTCTTCCTTTATATTATCCATAGCGGAGCAGTTGATATTTATGAGTCCTTCGATCATTGTGTTTTTTCGTTGTTTGTATTTTACATGTTAATTAGTTTAGGCTAAAAATATGCTAGGTAAATATAGTTCATTACGTAAATAATCTAATCCCTTCTTGCCCTAGACTAATTAACATATGAAGTACGAGCACCTAAAAATCACATTCGGAGACTAGACCAATCAAATCAACCGATCAGAGATACATTAAAATATGCGCAGCATCGTTAAATACGTTAAGCAAACTTCAGCACAGCGTCCATAGGGTAGTAAAAAGGGCGTAAACCCGATAGCGTTATCTACACGCCATAAAAGGAGAAACAATTTACCTGCAGCCTCGCGAAAAAATGGTAAGTTCATAAATCCCCCCCCCCTCCCCCGACCCCTCCTGGAAAGGATATCAGGTATAGCTTAAGTAATCTTGCTCCAACTGACATCTATATGATTGTGTTCCATCCTGAACACAACACCATCAGTTTGCCCTCTGTCTATTTCTCCTGACAAACTTTCTACGTGATACCCCTTCGTTGCTATCGTACTTTCAATTCGAGGAAAGAAAATGTATTCTAAAGGGTAACTATTCTATTTATTATTACCTAAAAATTCTATCCACGATCAATTACTTTTTTTCCACCCTAGGCATTGGTGGACCTAACTTTCAGCCATTGATTAATGTGCTGTGTGGATAAGGTTAAGAATTTCTATTATTTGTCTAAACAAGGTCAATACTCTTATGTTCATTGGTAACCTTAAACCTGTTGGTAGCAGTGGATCGAAAATGAGTGTAATTGATCGAATTGACAGAGTCGCAAATGAAAATTAATAAAGAAATCGGACAATAAAGTAGGGGTAATACAAAGAAGATATATAAGAGAAGTGAATTTATTTATTCGAAGAGGTGAATAGGCATTAAGTATTATTTGAAAACTCAAAATGACAAAAAATAAGCAAAATGCAAAAGATGGATAAAGAAAACGAACTGTCCAAGAATAAATATTAGTAGTATTAAAATATTTGTCAAATCAGATCCCTAACATAAATATTGGTTGGAATAGTTGAATATGTTAATATCTGGTTAAAAGAGCAATGGTTTGCCGCCTCGATACTGTAGCTGGAACGCCTTGGGACGCTCCTCACCCACTTCCAGCAAGTAAATGTATCACATAGACCAATTTAACATACACTTACAAGCCACAGAGTTTGAGCGTCCCAAGTGCCACATATGGGATAGAGGCGAGAAACCATTGCTACTTTTATTGCATTCCATAGCCGCTTCATTGCAGCCTCACGCTGATATCCCCATGCACAACTTTCAAAGATTATTATATTCATAGGAATCCCTTCAAGAAATATTTCCATGTCCTTTTAATTTTAAAGCCGAGAGAAATATCATGGCGACAACAGCCTCCGAATTATGTTTCTTTCCCTTCAAACTGAATGGAAATTGGCATGAGTCGTGCATCCAGAGTGGAAATTCACCGTATGGTCGGTGCGCAATAAGTGTTGACGAGAACTGGAAGCCGTCGGAGCTGCAAGACTGTGATCCATTTGAAGGTATTAATTTCAATCTCACTAATTGAATAATGTCTGCAGTTCAAAATGAGATTAATAAGATATTTTTTTAGTTATTAATAAACTGATATTTTTATGTATTTTGGAGCCAGAAATTTATTTTTATTCTAGGCACATCGAACAGTCTGAGTAAAGCTTCTTGGATTTCTTCAATATCGGAAAGCAGCTCAGGGGACGCGGGAATTAATTCCACTCATTCGCCAATGCGAGGTAAAATGAGTCCATTCGAGAATGGATTTATATCACAAATTTAAAATTTCGTCTTTATTCACTCGCGATAGGGGCACACCTTCATAGTTTAGCTGGGTTAGGTCTCTCGCTTCGTACCCGACCTCTATCGACCCAAGTTTCTAGTTACTTATGTCATTTTTTTCCATCAGTTTTATTTCTCAAACAAATATCTCCCAATAATGGTTTGATTTTAACAGAAAAACTAAAAACCCAAAGACATCGAATACCTCTGTCACTATCAGAAAATACCCTATCTCAAGATATCTACAAAACGAAATAAGTGATATAGAATCCGTATCTGGATTTGGATCCGCCTCAATAAATAATAATCTCTTCCCTTAGCTCAAGTTCCACCCATCCCAAAATTTTAATCAACTTTGTCAATAACCTTTAGAGATATACCCAAACAAATAACGGTGATCCCATAACTTCCGCTAAACTATTTTGTCACAGGTAATAAAATGGATTCCAAGACACTTTCTTATCCTTTATCTCTATAATAAAACATTAAAATCCGAAGAAAACATCTTCAATGGGGTGCCATGGCATTAGTACTTATGCCCGGAATGTGCTGCCATAGATGAATTTTTTTCGGTTATTCAAACTCGATGGAAGGCAAAGAATCCCTTAGACAGGTTGTAAAGAGATCTGCAGAGTAGCAAAAATAGACGATTTTTTTTTCTATTCTTACGGGTCCTATCTAGCGACTGCCTACTAGGGCAAAAGTCGCCGCAATCACTCTACAGCCTAATACTAGGCTAGGTTAAAAAAAAAGTATAAGCATGCTAAATAAAAATAACAAAGATAAAAAAACAGAAACAAAGTCTAAAAAACAAGCAAAAAGGAACAAAAACAAGATAAGAAAAAAGGCAACAAGAAGGAAGCGCGCTTCGGCGGCGGGTTAGCCCACTTTTCCCCGCAGGAACATGCGACCTACAACAAAGAGTGTCAAATAAAATAGAGGAGGCCAACCTCCTCCAAAAAGTCACATATGTAGACACAATTCTGAAGATAGAAGAAGTGAAAATGTGTGGAATATAATTATATAACCGCAGCTCCTCCTCGACATTTGCACCTGAAGGGAACGCGATCTTCCAAATGTCACATGCAGCACAATAGCCCATACTAAACAATATCCCCCATAGCGGGGATAAAGGCTAGCATGTTTAATTTTATTAATCAAAGCCTTTTTCACACAGGAAGACTTTTAATGATGACAGGGAAAGAAATGACTTTCCTCAGCGATGGAGGTTAGTGTAAAATGAGTTGGAAAAAATATTTCTCAAATTTGTAGCCCAAATCCTTTCAAATATTGGCAGAAAACATCTCTTCATTACAGAGTCGCCAACCACTTTATCTCCTGAACACTTTGAGCAATCGAACAGTTCATTGATTGAGAAGATTAGTTTTGATCTATCACGAAATGGTAAGAGTGAATTTCGTTGATATTTGTTTATTTTAATCAACTTATTTGTTGCTAAAACCCCCATCATCATCATTTATCTTTATAAGGAAAGATTAAGAAATGGGGCACTGCCGAATTTTTTGAAGACTTTCAAAATCGATGCCTTGTTGATTTTTTTCTATTTTGTATTTTTTTATCCTCTTCCGTTCCTCAAAGGGGTGGATATTGTAGGGGAGCAATACCCCTCTTACGACTGAAGCCTGGACTAGCAGCACGCCCTCCAAACACCGGTGCCCCATGACAAAGTGATGCTCTTTCAGCTCATTTTTAGAACCTCTTTTAAATCTCCAAATATCCTTTTCGCCTCTGCTTAGACCCAGCGTATGGTGAAAGAGGACGTTAAACATTTTACCAAAAAAATCCTCTTCTAGTTAAACGGGCGACGATAATTTGAGCAAACCTTTCCCAGTTTACCTTTCAATGTATCCCAAGTCTTAGAGATTAGTTTCTAGGTACGTGTTATACGAAGCTTAAAATATTTTATTATTTCAAACATTTCACAGAGATTTTTAATAAGACGAGGAAAAAAAACAGCATTCAGATACAAAATCTTGTATAAAACAGCCCCAGGAACACCCTAATCCAAGGGTAAGGTTTCGATCTTGGTTGAATTTCTAAACCGTCTCCATGATAAAGTTAGAATATAGATAACTTGATCGCATTACGGCTCTCTTTTTTTTATTGCACAAAGCACAAAATATTTGGTCAAATATCATAATGTTTAAATTATTCAATTACAAATTGTATGTAATGTGAAGAGGCTCAGAATTCATCATATTCCACACAAGAAGTATCTTCAATTCACGTTTCCAAGACTAGGGAAATTTTCCTATATTGTGATAATATTAATTAAAATTAAAAACAAAAGTATTTCGTATATAATTAAATTATATTAAAACTATTGTGAGCTTTTCTCCTATTTGAGATTGTCATACCTTTTCCTCCCGCCTTGACTATTGCCACTCCCTTCTCTCTCGATCACCAACTTCAGCTACTCGATCTCTTCAACTGATTCGAAACCTCCGAGCTCCTTGGTGTTCTTCTTCTCCTGGGTCATTTCTCCTACGCGATTTCCCTGGTTCGTCACCTGCACTGGCTCATCATTCAATATAAGACAACCCCTAAGGTCCTTCTTCTTAATTACCAAAGCTATAATGCCGCAGCTCCCCCCTACCTGTCCTACGTACGGATCCTATCCCAGCCCTCCAGAAGTCTGTGCTGCTGGAGGTGATCGTGCTTTCTCTTTATTTTTAAGTAAAATTTGGAATCAGTTGCCCCCTCTGATATGTTCAGCTCCCTACCCTGGGGTCTTCATGCGTGCCTTGAACACCCACCTCTTCTCTCTAGCTTTTCTTTCGTTGAATAATGGACGCTCCCTGAAGGTCTTTAACCTTGAAATATAAATCAAACTGCTTCCAATCGTTATATTTTATCATGAATTATTTAAAGTATTATTCTTGTATTAAGCAGCTTATCTTAAATTGCACTATTTAATTTTAGTATTTTATAAAAACTAGAAATTTTAACCCTTTACTATCTTAGTTTCTTAGTGCCGATGATGAGGCTAGCTCCACGAAACGTTCAAACCCCGATAAATAAAGATGATTCTATCAATAGCGGGCTTGGTTTTCACCTTCATATTGAAACTCCGATTTAGACGATACTCAACAGTCCATGATATATATATATATATATATATATATATATATATATATATATATATATATATATATATATATATATATATATATATATATATATATATATATTAAGTATGTGGGTCTGTACAATTATAGGAATAAAAAAAATCCCGTTCTAACCCTACCCCATCTCTCCCCTCTTCTCTCTCTTCTCCACTCTGCCCCACTCTCTCTCATCTCTCCCCTCACTCTTCCCCTTCTCTCCACTCTCCCCCTTTTTCCCCCATCTCTCTTCCCACCCTTTCTCTCGCCCATCCTCCTTCTCTCTTCCCCCCATCCCCCCTCTCTCTACCCCCTCTCTCCATACAAAAGGCCATCCAAACCAAGAGAAAAAATATCCTCCCCCCGTTTCCCCCTTAACCCCTTCTCTCCCTACTCTACCCCATCTTCCTCAATTTCTCCTCCTATTTCTCCCCCTATCTCCTTCCCTCTCTACCCCCTTTCTCTTTCCGTCTCCCCTCCCCTTCTCCCCCACTCTCATCCCCCCTTCTCCCTTCCTCTCTCACAGAATACCCTTAAATCCATCAGGGTCAGCATTGCCATTTACATTCAGAAGAAATTTCCCAATCTGTGTAAGTTTTGCAATGTAAATTAAAAGAATCGTAAGGTGAGATTCTACTAGTGGCATGGTTGCAATTAGGGGAACCTTGTTTTTCTCATGGTCAACTCTTTGAACTGATTGCTTTAGAGTTGGAAGAAAAACTAGTAATATTGTGTACCAAGAAGTTCTGTAGCGTTGATGAATAAGATTAAGTTTAGTTAATGGAATGATAATATTGTTTGTGAAGAATAAAAGAGAAAGATATCAAATCCATCTTACTTTATTTCCGAACGCACATTTTAACCGAGCAATGACAGGTATTTATGCTAGTATACAGGGTGCGTAAGGTATTTAAGGATAGATTTATACTTACACAAAAAAATGACTCTTAGAAACAGATAATAATGTCTCTTTTGCTTAAAAAGTTGTGAGGATAAGAATAAACATTGTTTTTTAATTTTATTCAATAAAGTCTCCTTCAGCTTCGATGAAGGGTTTTATACTGTAGAAGTATTTCCTGAGTGATGTCTTCCAGTTCGAGGAGGAAGAAAGAGTTTCACGCTGGACCTGAAGTAGAACGAACAGTTGTCTAATAATGCCACTATATGAACCACACCATATATATATATATATATATATATATATATATATATATATATATATATATTTATATAGTGTGTGTGTTTTCAAGGTTTTCTGGATTTACTTTCACAGTATCATTTAGCATTTATCTGATTAAGCAATGTTTGCCTACGCACGAACGACTTTTATGAACAGACAATTCGCCAATTGTATGAAAATTTTCCTACCCTTGGCGTTAATTATTTTAACAACAATTTTATATTGAATTATGCAACCAAAATGCTTTCAAAACTAGCTAAAAACCTTTATATTTTAAAAAGCCTCCGAACACTTCATTTGCTACATACTTTGAAAGAGCAAATATTTCGAGAGGATTGGCTCAGAGCCATCATGAAATGACAAAATATACTTTTATTTTAAAAGGTCTCTTTGCTTAGACCAAATCTTATCACCATAACTACTCTCCTCAACAAAACATGATACATCATCGTTCATACATGTGGAAGCTTCCATTTCTTAAACTCCTAACTTTCCCCTGGAAAATTGTTTTACGTTGAAGTTGGGTAGACCGCAGGTTAGAACATTAGATATGAAGGTACAAGGGCACATCGAAACAGTATCTAATTGCTTTTTGTGGGTATGAAGGTATTTACCTTAGAATTCATATTAAATATTACCGTATGTATGGAGTATTAATACATACCCAAACATTTAAATTCCTCACCAAGTATTAAGTTTTGAATTATGCAACCAAAATGCTTTCAAAACTAGCTAAAAACCTTTATATTTTAAAAAGCCTCCGAACACTTCATTTGCTACATACTTTGAAAGAGCAAATATTTCGAGAGGATTGGCTCAGAGCCATCATGAAATGACAAAATATACTTTTATTTTAAAAGGTCTCTTTGCTTAGACCAAATCTTATCACCATAACTACTCTCCTCAACAAAACATGATACATCATCTTTCATACATGTGGAAGCTTCCATTTCTTAAACTCCTAACTTTCCCCTGGAAAATTGTTTTACGTTGAAGTTGGGTAGACCGCAGGTTAGAACATTAGATATGAAGGTACAAGGGCACATCGAAACAGTATCTAATTGCTTTTTGTGGGTATGAAGGTATTTACCTTAGAATTCATATTAAATATTACCGTATGTATGGAGTATTAATACATACCCAAACATTTAAATTCCTCACCAAGTATTAAGTTTTGGTCCAGCTTAACATGTGCATGATGGTAAAATGTATACACATCAGGGGGAAAAGTTCTAATGAATTAAGCTCTAGAAAATTGAACCTACCCCTGTTCCAGATAAAATGACACACCTGAAGAAAGATAAATCATACTTCACCCTAAAAGGAGAAAAGTGTTTGTTCCCCTTCAATTACAAGGGTTTTTACTACGATGAATGTATAACGGTAGATGAAGTTGAGCCTTGGTGTCCAACAGAGATTAGTACAGATGGGATGCCATTGTTTGGAGACTACTGTCAAGGTGAGTACGAAAAATGCATGTTACCCTATGTTTGACAGATTGAAGCATCTTGAAATTGGTGTTTGCAGTAAAAAGGAAGATAAAGTAGTTTTTTAAGTCACAATAAAGAAAGAGTTTATTAATTAGTACCATGGTAATCAGCTTCCATATTTCACTCATGGCACCCTTGATTAAATAAACTTTGATTATCCTTTAATTAAAAATAAAAATATTTCTTTTTAATAAAAATTTATATTAAGGACGCAAAATGAGAATCTCTCAGTTTCAAAAATTACAGAATAGGAGTCTATAGCAGACTTCTATAGAGCTATGAATGATTTTTAGACACTACATAGATGTAGCTGGAAACATGTTATTACTGTTGGGTTACTTTCCACATCTTCAGAAGCAGCTATGTGCCATTGTGATTTTTTTACATTAATCCAGCGACATAGCTACCACACTTCTCACAACTTTAAATAAGTTTCAAGTAGAATAGCAATAGGCTTTTAAGAATCCAATCGATTTTAATCCTTTTAATTATCAACTTTAAATTTCTTTTCTTTATCAACAGCGGGAAATGAAGCGACTAATAAGCCTCATGACATCACGTTTTCAGTTGATGGTTTTCTCTGTCAGTTTCCATTCGAATTTCAAGATCGAATTTATGACCAATGCATTGAGTCTGAACACATCCGTCCGTGGTGCAAAGTATACAGACATTATGGCGATGACGAAGGTTCACCTGCGGAATGCAGAACCAGAGAAGGTAAGATTCGACTAAGTGTCGAAAAATCTCCTGCTCCATTGGTACAGTGGCGGATCCAGAATAAAAATTGGGCGGGGGGGGGGGGGTAATCTGAATTCCTCCCTCTGAGTAGTGGAAAAAGGGCATTTATCATTAATAGCACAGTCCTGCATTTGAAAAAAAATTATGTTCCTCAGGATTTCTTTGTGGTTTCTTAATGAATAAAAACCTCCTGAGCTCAAAAATGAATGTATTTTTGTTCAATCAGGTCAGATTTTCTCAGTACAGCGTACACCATTTTCATTGAAATATCTCATTTTTCCTGAAATCTTTTTTTCAAAAACCTTTCTTTATCTAATAATGCATTATTATTGTTATATCATAGAAACAGGAATAAACGTATGTAAACTATAATCCTTTTAATAAAACAAAAAAATAAAGAATGCAACATAATAAAGAAAATAATTCTAATTTCCAAGAAATGACGCCCTTGACGATTTTCGTTTGTGCCTCTCATCTGCTGCATCACGCTTCAAACACCAACAGTAGTCAATAAGCATGTATACGTCCCATTTACCCTAGTACTTGAATTCCATTGTTTTTATGTCGTGGTGGAATCTTTCCCCCTTTTCTTTACTGTAATTCCCGCAGTTGTCAGGAAAATAATCCAGAAGGGATTGTAAAAAGTGTATCTTTATCTATCTACATTCGATCCCCCAATTGTTTGAGACTTGTTAAGAGCTGATTGACCATGGAAACATATTCTTGGTTTCTTTTATTGCCTATAAAATTGTTAACTAGAGCTTTGAAAGCTTTCAAGGCATCTTTTTCAATGTCCGTCATTGATGTCTCAAACTGCTGATCTCTCATCAAGTTCCTAATCAAAAATTCCCGCATGGAACTTAGCGTCACTGATTTGTGGAAATTTTTGAAGAATAAATTTAAAAGCTTGGCCTTCTTTATTAAGGGTTTTGGCATAATTTTTCATTATGCCAAGCTTTAAATGCAGTGTAGGAACCAGTATTTTGCGAGGAGGCACGAAAGGTTCAACTATCACATTGTTTGATCCAATTCTAAATGCTTCTCGTGGAAACAGGGATGCTTCGTGGAGCCTGTTTGCATCCCAAGTATAAGAGACACTACCTGAAAAGAAATTTGGCGGGAAATGTAAATTCAAAGTGTAATATTTCTAAAAGAAAATTCAAAGTAATATTTCTTAAAACAATGAGAATATGAATATGTACTGAAAAATCCTGTATGCCGATGCATTAAATAATTGTATTGGAACTAATTGGATATATGTACATCTTATTTTGAGTTTATTAAGTGATGTTGTATGCCTTTTCAATTAGGATAAGTTCCCCATTAACCCAAAAGGATGCATTAACTTATAGGGACACACTTCAACAAAAAACTATAACTCAAATATGACTCATGATTTCCAGATTTGCATTCTTGTAAAATGTAAGTTGATTAAAAGGTGTATAGAAGTATTAACAATTAAAAATGAAAATGTCATTATCAAAGAGTTTATAAATGCCAAGTGTCAAATGATCTTACCTTCAAGTCACCACATATCCTCCAGTTTTGATTAAAGTAATTTATTGCATCCAGCAATTTTTTCATATTTTCATAACTTTCAGTAAGTTGGATCGAATGGCCTATAGGAACAGAAGCTATCTTGTTACCAATATTCAGTAACACAGCTTTTAAACTTCTACTGGAGGAATCTATGAAAAGTCTCCATTCTATAGGTTGTAGGAAATTCCAAGGGCCTCAGCAAGTCCTTTAATATTGGAGCAGTATACTAAAGAGCTGGAAGAATGCTGCAAAAAATAACTTTAAAACTCTTGTTCTCTATTTCTGTACCAAAAGAAATGTTGTTTCTTTAGCGAGAAGATTACTTTCACGAAATCGAGAGCTAAAAAGTTGTGCATTCTCTGTTGAAAGTCCCAGATCACTGGTCAGGTCATTTAACTGAACTTGAGTGAATGGTCTTGCGACCATATTATGTGTGGAAACCTGATAAGACTCAGATGTGTCTTAATCTTGATCAACTTCCATATTAATCTCTTCATGGACCTCTATATGTTCAGGGGGAGAAGGTATAGGAATTCCTGGACGATGGGGCAGGGGTTTGATGGCAGAAGGAACATCTGGATATACCACACTATGCTTATTCTTCTTATTTATACCTGTGGAAAATATAATTGCATATTACATAAAGGAATTGATTTGGAGTTGCAGATAGTACATAAATGTTTAGTAAAAGATATGTTCATGTGGAAGTAAACTATGTTAGTTTTTAATTTTATGCTAAGTCTATGCATAATAATGACATTTTCAGGAGCCAGTATAATACAGAAAGCTTAAATACTTGATACAATGCTCATCTTTAAGATTTGTCATGCAAAAATAGCAGTCCGTAGTGTGGTCCTTGCCATCTCTCCACACCATGGGAACACCAAAAGAGAGACACTTCTGTTCGCCCTGACTCCAGCGTCTTAAACTTATGTAGCATCCCTTGAAGCAGATATGTGGTGCAAAACTTATATCTTGATCTTGTAGCCTTACTCCAAAATATGCACGATATAAAGATTTAATTACAAGAGAGATTGTACTTTGCTGCTCGGAAAAAGTCACTTTGCCACAAACATAGCCAAATCTGTCGGAGCTATTCTTACATTTTCTGTTCATTTTTAACTCAACCACTATTATTATTATTATTATTCTTATTATTATAATGCTAAGCAATTTCTAACCTGCAAAAATATAAGCTTATTAACATAATTACTTAAAATGTCCCCAAGTTTACTGCGAATTCAGTAGTACAAAAACTATTGAAATTTTCATGTATTATAGGACATGTATAAACTATAAAATTATTATCACCCCATCTATCGCAAAAACCAGACCTGATAGAGATAAACGGATGCCAGATTTGGATTTAGGAGGTTAATTTTATTAAGAAACGCTAAAGAAAATCTAAGGTACATTTTTGACGCAGACCAGTGTAATTAATAGTTATATTACACAACATTGATAATAAATAAATAACCTCATCTCATAAATGAGTGAGCACTAACTCTCTCAGATCCGGATTTTTCCCCACACATCAGAAAATTCTGAATTTTAGTTTTTGGACGTCGGCTAAAGTATAATCCTGAATTTAATAATATTTTTTTGAGATTTTCCTCTATTTTAAGCGTATCACATATAATGCACGCAAGCGCAACGGTTTAAAAAACTGTTTTTATATATATTATTATATGTCTTTCTGAATAGCCGAATGGCTTAAACGAGAAATATAAATATAAGCGGGTCTGAAATTTGGGGGGGAGCTTCAGCCCCCTAGCCTCCCCCCTGGATCCGCGCCTGCTTTGATATGAGTTATAGCTAAAATTCACTTCTGGTATCTCTTCACATACCTAAGTTTAAACCTACACTATGAGCGTAGTGACCTGAGGCATGTGACGGTGAGAAATGGCCCCGAACTGTAATAGATTGTTGCCAAATTAAAGTTCCCATTACCTCCGGCTAACATAAATCTTACAAACTTCTATCTATAGAATATCATCATCATCACCACTAACTCTATAATTTGAGAAGGGGATTTTTTTTGAGTATTTGAATAATAATTTCATCTTAGTTTGGTTATGACTTATGTTTTTTATCTAAGTTCAGAAATAAATATAAGTATCGAAATTTTGTGAAATTTTTAAAACCCAAAGAGTTACAAATAGTGAAGTTCAGAAAATTTATAAAAATTTAACCATGGCTGCTTTTTTTTTAGATTTTAAATTTTAATCTTAGCGAAGCGCAAGCTCCCCCCCGTAGGGGGAAGTGGCGAAGCCATTACCTAGTCAGATATATTTTAATTAAACGGTCGAACTGTCATGGAAAATATGTTCATCTTATTTGATGGTAATTAATCTTATTTTCTAACTCCTCATGTCTCAAAAATATGGTAAATCTCTTATTCATCTCAATCTTTGAGGTAAGAAAATAATATTGATATCTAGGGTTTAAAAATATATTTATTTACAATAAAAAATTTGATAAGTGCGCCATTTTGTCCGTGTTAGCTACAGTTTCTCGAAAGTTTGGCGATTGTTGGGGTTTTTTGAGGAGTTTAGTTTTTAGTTAAATAACAGTGGGACCTTCAAGTGGCATAAATAAAAAAAATTTCGAGTAAATATTCTTTTTAACACAAATATGCACAGCAATTTAAAAATGTGTTTTTCCTATGCAGCTTTATATGTACTTTTCAGATCTGACACACGTTTTTCCTGGAAATGAATACTTTGCCCATAATCGACCAAAGGTCCATAATAGGAAAAGTATGTCTTTCCAGCCAAAACGAGTTTAAGATCTGCAAACTACACATTTAACTGCATAAGAAAAACAGATTATCAAAATCATTAGAAAGATCCAGAACCAGACCAGATCTGTTAATTTAAGAAGACGATAGCGCCGCCTACTTTAGACTATTTCCGCTAAAAATTAACATTTTGTTGGTAATTACGAAATGGGAGGGCTTGGCTCCCATAACTCGTACTTAAGAAAAACTTGTATATTCATAATCCAAAAGCCTACCATTAGATTTGTATAGGTACATTAAAGCCCCCCTCCCTTATGAGGAGAAGCGTGGGAAAGGTAGCCGGCGAAAATGCTTACCATGTGTGATCTCCCCGCCGCTGTGGGCAGTTGGAGCTAACATCTGTTTGAAGGCGACCACCTAAGGTCCTTAAACGACGCTCTAACGATCGAATTACCTACGAGACCCATAAACCCGTGGTTATGGGAAAAAAAGCGGTGCGAGTCAGAAGGCACGCCAAGTAGCGGTGCGGTTGCGAGCCTATAATTTGCGAGCTGACTTGGGCACCCCTGTGCCACCTCAGGAATTCTCGCAATCCCCAGATGCTAACTCACCATTCGCTACCCCCCCCCTTTGCCTCTGTGGCCTAGTCACTTCCCCCTTTAGATGGGGCGGCAATCCGCCTATAAATAAGCCCCGCAAAGAAAGACAAGAAGATTATCAGAATTTCGATACGCCAGAGGAGGATTAGTTCGTGAAGATCGATCCATCGGCCAGACAAGAAGATTATTAGTAGTCGATTCGCCAGAAGAAAGATTAGTTCGTGAAGATCGATCTTTCAGCCAGACAAGAAGATTAGAAGTCAATACGCCAGAAGAAAGGTTAGTTCGTGAAGATCGATCCTTCAGCCATACTAGACTATTTCCGTGAGAAACGATAGGATCAGATTGAGAAAATCGATCCCCCCTTTCAGGGCCGTATTAACCTAAATAGTCAAGTTTTATATCGGTGCCATACCGAAGAAGCCTTTTCAGTCTGCAAAGAAGTCCGACTGAAGAAAAGCAAAGCCACTCACACTCGAGCGACTCTCACATCTCAAGCTCCGTAAGAGTGAAAGGAGAAGAACCCTGCCCCAACGAGCTCCCGTTCTTTAATTACGTTGAAGAATCAGCCCCCGTCACAGGCGACGAAAATTCAAGCAGCGGCCTCAACACTTCAAAGCGAGAGATAAGTCCTCCAGCGACATCCGGCAATCCCTAATACCTACCTGTAAGTTAACAATAACATTTATATCTCTATTGCGATAGTAGAAGTTTAGTACGTCCCACGTTTTAAAGGAGAGTAGAAACCATTGTTCTTGAACCTAGGTCATATGTGTTTGTAGACGAGAGTACGTTAATTTAATGTTTAACGCTAATCAAATAGAGTCGCGATAAAAAAATACTAATCGGCAATTGGTATGTTTACGGGAAGCCTATTTGTTTATGTTTTGTCATTGAAAGATCTTTGAGGCCAAAGATAGAAATGTGTTTACTGTTGGTGTGTAATATTTAAGTTTTTAATTTAAAATACATGTTTATTTTGGTAGATTCTGGTGTTTCCTCTTATCTTTATGTGTTTAAAAATAGCTCTTCCTTAAGAACTAAACCACTAAATTAGCACTCTTAGAACAAAGCCTACTTCATCATAGAAGTAACGCACGCCCCTTAAAGCATACCAATACTAAAAGGGTGCCAAAAAGTATAGTGATCCAAACCAAGGGTCATTTTACGACATATTATAAAAGTGGTGTCAGGTCTAGAGGTTTTATATTAGAAAGAACCCAGCAGTGTCTATTTAAGGAAGAGCTAACACATAAAAGGAACACCAAGAATGATAGAATATTTGACGAGTGGAAAATTGGTAAAGTTAGAGGTGGATACCATCTAAAGGTAATTGTTAGGCCAAGTGGTAAGTTTCGGTGGTGGAGTAGGTCAGGCTTGATTAAAAACAAGGTAGATGACTGACATAAGCGCGATGGCATTGTTTGACCTTTATCGGAAGCAAGGTCAAAGCCTCGGACTGGAAGGAACCAAGCTGAACTCGTTTATTCAGGAGAAAGAGAGAAACGAAAGAGAAGAAAGAAGAGAGGAACGTAAAATGAAAATGGAAGCTGATGAAAGAAGAGAAAAGGCGAAAATGGAAGCTGATGAAAGAAGAGAAAAGACGAAAATGGAAGCTGATGAAAGAGAGAAGATGAGGGCCCACGAAAGAGCTCTTAGAAAAGACGAGTTAGAGGTGCAGTCAGTGTCATCCAGAACAGGAGTGTCACCAGCGGCCAGCATGAAACTCCCGGAGTACAGGGACGATGAAGATTTATGCTCATATCTCTCCCATTTTGAGAAAATATTTGAAGTCAATAATTGAGACCTAGAAGAAGATGGGGTCGCCAGTCTGTTACCGCTACTCAATCGTAGGATGAGAGAGATATTCGTATCTTTACCCTCAGAAGCGACTGTGGACTATTCCACTCTCAAAGCCGAACTTCTCTCAGCAACAAACCTTAACCCGGAAGAATATAGGATGAAGTTCAGGCAGTCTCGTATAAGACCTGGACAAACATACAAACATTTTGGCTTTGAGCTTCGTCGAAGCCTACAGTTCTGGATGGAGTCAGAAGGGGGAGAGAACGAAGTCACTGCGGTCGTCGACTTTATGCTTAGAGATCAGTTACTAAGTACACTACCCCAGGAAATCCGTGCATTCGTTAAGGACCGAAAAGCTTCTACCTTCAACGAGTGTCTGGACGAGGCTGACCTCCACGCGGTAAATCATCGGTTATATCCTAGGGAGTACAAGAAAGAGAAGGCTCCCTCCCCACAGAACTCCCGACTGAGGGAGACCTCGAGACAACAGGTGCAAAACCTGACTGCCGCGATCCAAGTAGGACAAGCTGATTCGTCCTACGTCCCCGCGCCAACATCCGAAGGGCCCCAGCAACAGGTAAACTTTCTATTCAACAAAACTTCGCCAGGCGGCCTACAATTTGAAGAGGGCACTGTTAATGGGTGCCAAGTATCCACTTTAGTCAGAGACACCGGATGTACGTGCATAGTGGTATCCGACAAGTTGTTGCCCCCAGTAAACCCTAACCATAAGAAATTCGCAATCGTCCACGACTTTTTAGGACGCGACAATTGATTCCCCGTCGTGAGATGTCATATACAATGCAGATATTTCACCGGTTGGACGGACGTGGTAGTAGGCCTGATTAAGTTCTGCGCAGTACTAATCGGACAAAACCCCCTAATTCTACAGCAAGAAGTGGCCCAACAAGTAGTCACCCGGGCACAAGAAGCCCAGAGGAAAGAGCAACCTGCTAAGTTGACCCCGAGGATTACCCTCGAAAACAATGGGTTCAAATTGACTTCCTTCGCCAGTGCTCAGAAGGAATGCCCCACTCTTAAACCTCTATGGGAGAAAGCTATTAAAGGTGAAATTCTCTAAGTGAAAGGAAAGAAGCCTATCCAGTATATCGTAGAAGACTCACTTCTCTACCGTACTAGCAGCTAGGAGGATAAGGAGAACAAGAAAGCACTGTGTGTACCTCAAGAATACACGCAAAGAATTTTGAATACCGCGCATGATGGAATATTAGCCGGACACTTTGGGCACAACAAAACGGCGCAGCAGATATTCCGACACTTTTATTGGCCTCAGGCCGCCAGAGAAATTGTGGCCTATTGCCGATCATGCAACGTGTGTCAGAAGGATTCCTCCAGAGGACGGGTACCTCCCGCTCCCTTACAAAAGGTGCCCGTTATTACCGAACCATTCTTTCGAGTGGCTATTGATTTGGTGGGACCAATTCACCCCCTTCAAGTGGAGAACACTCCTACATCCTCACCCTAGTGGATTGTGCCATCTGGTTCCCAGATGCCGTGGCCCTACGGAAGATTGACACTATTTCCTGCGCGGAAGCATTAATTTCAATTTTTGCACGAGTAGGCCTGCCTAAAGAAATTCTATCGGATAGAGGGCGCCAATTCACCTCAGAATTGATGGAGTATTTTAATAAACTACTGTTAGTCAAGCCAATTTTTACGAGTCCATTTCATCCATCCGCTAAAGGAATCTGCGAGAAATTAAACGGGACTCTCAAAAATATATTGAAGAAGTTGAGTCAAAACAACCTTACACAGTGGCACAGATACCTGCCTACAGCCCTTTTCGCCTGCCGAGAAATACCTCATCGGACGTTGGGATTCTCGCCCTTTGAGCTATTATACGGGAGAAATGTGCGAGGTCCTATGAGTATTCTTAAGGAATTATTTTCCAACGCGAAGCTCGACCAAGAAATCAAATCGTCTTACGCCTACGTGATGGATATGCGAGCGCCTAGAATACTGCTCTGGCTTAGCTCGAGAGAACGCCGAGAAAAATTTAGCCAAATACCGGGACTACTTCGATATGAAAGCAAAGGCTTGAAAATTAAAGGCAGGAGATGAAGTCTTATTATTACTCCCGACCGAAAATAATAAGTTACGGGCCCAGTGGAAGGGACCGTTCGAAGTAATCGAGGCACAGGGTCCAGTCGATTACTTGATAGATACCCCAACAGGGCGAAGAACCTATCACATAAACATGCTAAAAAAATATCACCACCACGCGTGCATAAAGAATATTACCCTTCTAGACGAAGAAGAACCGATGGATGCCGTTTACCCGGGTACGCGCCTGCAAGTCATACACACCGTGTGTGTAAAACAAGACGAGGAATACGAACTTCCCTCGCTCTCACCTACCCCGGAAGACCCTCGGGTGGATTTAAAGATAAATCCCCACTTAGAGATTCAACAAAAAGCGGAAATGTTGAACTTGCTCATGGAATTCCCAGAAGTCATTTCTGAAAACCCCGGATGTGCCAAGGATTTTATTCATGAAATAAAACTAAAAACTAATTCAGTGGTTCGGAGCAAACCATATCCTTTACCGATCCACCTACGAGAAGCTTTCAATAAGGAAGTCCGGAATTTACTAAAATTGGGAATTTTAGAGCCATCGGAGTCCGATTATTGCTCCCCCATAGTAATGGTTAAGAAACCTGATCAATCATTTCAGATGTGCGTGGACTTCCGAAAATTGAATTCAGTGACCGTTTTCGACGCCGAGCCCATCCCACTAATAGATCAAAATCTCCATTTATTTGAAGACGCTAAATTCATCACCGAATTGGATTTGTGTAAAGCGTACTATCAAATACCTCTCGCTAAGGAGTACAAAAAACTGACGGCGTTTGCGACCGAGAGAGGTCTGTTACAGTTTACCAGGCTACCCTTCGGACTACTTACAGCCGGTAGCAATTATAATAGGATGATGAGGCGAATTATCGCTGGACTAAGTGACGTGTCGTTTTTCTTCGACAACGTGTACGTAGCTACCCGTACATGGGAGTCACACTTACACGCCTTACGCTCATTGCTGGAGAAATTGAAGGAGCAAGGTCTAACCGCTGGGCCGACCAAGTGTTATTTTGCCTACGAATCCATTGACTACCTGGGATTCAAAATAGGACAAAAACACTTGACTACCCAGCAAGAAAAAGTGGACGCCATAGTCAAGATGCCCCGGCCGAAAACAAAGAAACAACTCCGATCGTTTATGGGAGCGGCCTCGTTCTATAGGTGTTTTGTACCACACTTCGCTTCCATTGCGGCCCCACTTAATGATTTGTTAAAAAAGAGAGCGTCAGACCCTGTCACGTGGAACCCCCATGCAATAACTCAGTTGGAGGTTCTAAGAGGAAAACTCGTAACTGCGCCCATTTTTCGCTTACCAAATCCCAACAAGATCTTCGGCCTTCGCACGGACGCTAGTAAGGACGGGTTAGGCGGAGTATTGCTTCAATACGAAGATGACGAAACAGCCTATCCCATAGCTTATGTCAGTAGGAAACTGTTGAGTAGAGAAAAAGCCTACGCTACTATCGAAATCGAAGCTTTGGCCATAATATAGGCCATAGGTAAATTCAAATATTATCTAATAGGGCGCGAGTTTAAGTTGGAATGCGACCATAAACCGTTGTCATACTTAAGTAAAAATAAGAGTAAGAATGGAAGAATCCTGAGATGGAGTTTACTCTTGATGGAGTACCAGTACTCCATTCACTATATAAAAGGGTCCAACAATTGTATGGCCGACTCGTTAAGTCGGAACCCTGTCGACGATTAAGGAGCAGCCCAACTATTGTATTATAGCAAAGTTAAGTGTAAATCAGTAGAATTGTAAGTAAGTAGGGGCGAGTAACCCCCTAGTGGTAGGTAAGAAGATCCTAAGTTGGCACAGTAATATAGGAATTAATGTAAGGTCAGGTAAAATGTTATCGAGGCATTCCCGGGTTAACTAGAATTTATTGTATAATATAATGTTCCGTAAGTTACCCATGTATATTATTGTAAGCGTCGGATTGGAACCCCCCCCCCTCCCGTTATTTTCTTAAAGAGGGAGGTAAATGTGGAGAAATGGCTACATTAAGCATCCTGGAGGAGTATAGGTACATTAAAGCCCCCCTCCCTTATGAGGAGAAGCGTGGGAAAGGTAGCCGGCGAAAATGCTTACCATGTGTGATCTCCCCGCCGCTGTGGGCAGTTGGAGCTAACATCTGTTTGAAGGCGACCACCTAAGGTCCTTAAACGACGCTCTAACGATCGAATTACCTACGAGACCCATAAACCCGTGGTTATGGGGAAAAAAGTGGTGTGAGTCAGAAGGCACGCCAAGTAGCGGTGCGGTTGCGAGCCTATAATTTGCGAGCTGACTTGGGCACCCCTGTGCCACCTCAGGAATTCTCGCACTCCCCAGATGCTAACTCACCATTCGCTCCCTCCCCCTTTGCCTCTGTGGCCTGGTCACTTCCCCCTTTAGATGGGGTGGCAATCCGCCTATAAATAAGCCCCGCAAAGAAAGACAAGAAGATTATCAGAAGTCGATACACCAGAGGAGGATTAGTTCGTGAAGATCGATCCATCGGCCAGACAAGAAGATTATTAGTAGTCGATTCGCCAGAAGAAAGATTAGTTCGTGAAGATCGATCTTTCAGCCAGACAAGAAGATTAGAAGTCGATACGCCAGAAGAAAGGTTAGTTCGTGAAGATCGATCCTTCAGCCATACTAGACTATTTCCGTGAAAAACGATAGGATCAGATTGAGAAAATCGATCCCCCCTTTCAGGGCCGTATTAACCTAAATAGTCAAGTTTTATATCGGTGCCATACCGAAGAAGCCTTTTCAGTCTGCAAAGAAGTCCGACTGAAGAAAAGCAAAGCCACTCACACTCGAGCGACTCTCACATCTCAAGCTCCGTAAGAGTGAGAGGAGAAGAACCCTGCCCCAACGAGCTCCCGTTCTTTAATTACGTTGAAGAATCAGCCCCCGTCACAGGCGACGAAAATTCAAGCAGCGGCCTCAACACTTCAAAGCGAGAGATAAGTCCTCCAGCGACATCCGGCAATCCCTAATACCTACCTGTAAGTTAACAATAACATTTATATCTCTATTGCGATAGTAGAAGTTTAGTACGTCCCACGTTTTAAAGGAGAGTAGAAACCATTGTTCTTGAACCTAGGTCATATGTGTTTGTAGACGAGAGTACGTTAATTTAATGTTTAACGCTAATCAAATAGAGTCGCGATAAAAAAATACTAATCGGCAATTGGTATGTTTACGGGAAGCCTATTTGTTTATGTTTTGTCATTGAAAGATCTTTGAGGCCAAAGATAGAAATGTGTTTACTGTTGGTGTGTAATATTTAAGTTTTTAATTTAAAATACATGTTTATTTTGGTAGATTCTGGTGTTTCCTCTTATCCTTATGTGTTTAAAAATAGCTCTTCCTTAAGAACTAAACCACTAAATTAGCACTCTTAGAACAAAGCCTACTTCATCATAGAAGTAACGCACGCCCCTTAAAGCATACCGATACTAAAAGGGTGCCAAAAAGTATAGTGATCCAAACCAAGGGTCATTTTACGACACGCAGATCGCCTCCAGATAAAAAAAAAAGCCAGGTCCGGGGGAACTAGTCAGGCCAAAAGTTGAAGGAACGAGGGCAAAAATGACCCAGGAAGATTCAAATTTAGCAAAGTAAAAATATATATTTTCAAAAAGTGAATAACTACGTTAGTATTAAGTTCCAGAAGCTAAAAATAACGTCGGTGAGCATCATTTTTATAATTAAAAACGTTTATGTCTTTGAAAATTACAAAATCGTATTTGTGTAAAGACGCATCATATCCAAAATTAGTTCTAAATTTCTCAAATGTTATTATAAATAGTTAGGACGCAATAAATCTAAAATGGGAGAGTGCAGTTATATTTAATTTTCCCTCACTAATTGTTTTGACCACATCTCATCGGGTGTACTTTTAACCATTTGACCTCCAGGCTCAATCATGCATTGCTACTTGTAAGATAAAATTGTGAGATTCGTATATCGGAGAAAGCGTTAATTATTTTTCTCCTACTTTCTTACCAATCTGTATTAGACTCGAATTTTCTTATATGTGTCCTGTCTTTTTTAAAGCTATCGTAATTGCCTTGACCCGGGACAAGGTTGGCGGGACTGTCTTTTAACAGAGGATTGCTACATAATAGAAGTTCCCGTTTATTTCCTTGGTTTACTTTATGCACCTCGTGGAAAATTACTACCTTGGCAAAATTTTATCGGACACCTTAGGTTATGATCAGTAAATCTAAGAGGCATAGAATACCGAGTTTCCCATGGAGAAGAGTAGCGTTAAGTTTGATCTACTGGAGAAACTATGAGAGTTGATAATGAAACAACTACACAAGAATTCCAGCTTTATGAAAAAGTTCATTACATCTCTATATACAAGGACATAACTTTATGACTTCTTTATTTTGTCTAAGGACCACACAAGGAAATTGCTGGAGGGTAGCAAATATCCCTAAGAGCTTACTGGGTCTAAGAGAAAGTGGCCTGTAACAGGTTATTCACCTTGGATCGTGGGTGAGACAATCACAAGACAGAAAACTCTTTGTGCCTGGTTAAGACTGATCAAGATTATGACGACGTACTCGGGAAAGCAAGGGGAGCATTTCCATAAAGACATACTAGATTCTAACCAATGATACCACAATCAATATCACCAGAACATGCTAGAATATAACATTCAGTGTTTCTTTGTGAAAGAGTATAAAATCTTAACTCTTAAAAATTAAGTCACTTCATAATCCTCTATGATATTTTGTCTAAATTTAATAGATTAATAGTGTTTGATCATTCGTTAATTTATATTTTTGTAATCTTAATTGAAGTATGAAAATACAATTTCTTTTTATTCTAATTAGTTGCACGATAGAAATTTACATACTAGCGATAAGCAAGCAACTTGCAAATAAACCTTTTTAACAATGAGCCTTAATTATGGTGCCAGGCTTAAGTCATGAAAAGTCCACCTTCCAAATTTTCCATGTATCTAGAGTCAATAGCTTAAGGGTTTGTAAAAATATAATAATAATAATAATACCCCCTATTTTATTTCATTTCAGATGTGATACTTAAAGGTACGATGGAAAAAGCTTTATTTTCATTACATTGTCTCTATCTGATCTTAAATAAGGTACAGTAAATACAATACTTTCAAGAGTTTGACATGACGCCTAAGCCTCTATCAAGTAAACGGGTAGAAACTGACGACACCATACCATTTCTTGATGTAGAAATGAGTCGGGATTCTAAGTCAATGAACAAGAATAATATACATACATATTATCTATCAAAGTTAAATCCCAAAAGAATAACTATTTTTTTTAGTTTATTTATGTGGTACTTTGAATCGAAGTCATTGTTTATCAATTTCAGCTGAACCACCCCTTACCAGAGATGTGTACACCATTCGTGGCAGGAAATGTATCTTTCCCTTTCGATACCATGAAAACGTACATCTAGAGTGTATATCGGATGAGAGCCTTGACGGAGCTTGGTGCGCCATTCAAGTTGACCTCGAGGGTCATGTCAGGGAGAAGGAGACATGCGCCACAAGTAACGGAGTAACGTATCTTGTTTGTTTCCACCTATTCTTCAACATAACACTAGACAGAAGTAAAATGGATATTGGTAGGGAGCGCCCCCCCCTAGAAAAAACAAAAACATTAACCTTAAATGTTCTATCGATAATTTCGACAAAGTGAATTCTGTATTGGATTGACAATTCAGGGATAAGCTTTGAAGTTAATCTGGTCAATCCGTGAATCAGTTTTCGAACCCGAACACAATCAAAGCAGGAGTACTGTAAGCAGTGGTGCTCCGGGATAGGCTTATAGCATCTATTTTGTTTACTTCTTTTAAATGAGAAAGAATGGAAGTGGGTCAGATGAAGGACAAAGTGGAAATAGAGGAAGGATAAGAATATTGAAAAAAGATTGAAAAGGAATGATATATCAAACCTTGTCAAGTCTGCGCTGCGGCAGGAAGGGCGCGTTATAAACCTCAAGGAGGGGGGCACAAACAGAAAAACGGAATGGAGTTCTCTTGAAAAGCTGCTAGAGCGAGGAGCCCTCGCTGGCCTAGTGGATACGGCGTTGGATTGCTAGCGTCCAGGCACGAGTTTGATCCCAGGGCGCGCGGAAGGAATTTTCAGAGGCGTCACGAGCTGGCAGGTAATTATTACTCCGTAGTCGTCCTCACTCGCATAGCTATTCGCAACACCACTATCATTCCTTTCCCGGCTTAACATCGCAGCATACCCACTCGCTCCTGTGTTTCGGGACATGCCGATGGAGTATACTCTATGTGTGTACCCATATCCTCATACTAATACTAGTGTCTCCTATGTGGCTACTCATATCCATATGTACCTGACGTGGAACTCCCCCCCCCCTCCCGATTCACAAATGGGTTTCACGATCGTTGTTTGTTGTCAAAAACACAATACCACTCGGAAAACTCCCCCTCACCAGAACGGCCCTTGGACGTTTAGGACTTGCCATCAATTGTCATTCTGATCCTTATATGTATTTCATTATGCGGTCTGGTAATCTCTTCCATTATGAAAGGGACGGATGACGCAAGTAAGTGGTTGGGGTGGTCAGAGTCCAGCATTTGATCTTGCTTGCTGGGTAATTGTTAACATTTTTCTGCCCTCCTGCATACACTACCAATATTTATGGGTAGGGAGCTTGATTCTAAAGCAGAATAACACTAAAAGTAGTGTGAACCTTTCTTAATTTAACCCAAATCTCAAGTACTATATACTACTAGCAATATCCATGAGGTATGAGTTATAATTTTCTCGTTACTTGCATCTGAGGTGAATAAATTATATAAATATCTGTTTGTTTTTCTGTAATAAAAGAAGAATTGGCTTGAAAGATCCTTAAACGTTTCTGATTTCAAATTTTCAAGCCAAAATCGATGAAGCAAATGTTTACAAAAATCTATTCGGGGAAACTGAATATTCCAGTATCAGAAAAGAAAACTTCAAGAGTCTCGGTGTTTATCCGATGCTGAGATTTTCAAACAAATTTTCTCCATAAAGTTAGTAGGTTCAACCATACTTTTCACTGCTTTATACATCTTCAAATTATAATTACGTGCAGAAATTGATGTGGTTTTGTATTTATTGTATCTAATTGTGAATTGCAAAGATTAGCTAAGTTGTTTATCCAATTTTCAACACCGAATTACAAATATGAGATAGAAAAGTATGTTAACTTTAACGGCCTATGTGGGCTTGTGGAATCACAATTTCAAGCCGCTTTGACTCTTAATATACATTGAATTAAGAGTTATTATATTTTTTATATATAGTCCAATTCGGGCATTAAGGGGTTAAGGAGTGTTATAATGGGGCAATTAGAAGCGGAATAATCCAGCACCATCAAACACTTTTCATATATATTTTTATTACTGAAAATTAGCAAGCGAAAATTAAAGAAGACATAAAATAATTTTGATAGGGATTTCATATTACCAATCTGCACTCTAAGATAGATCTATTTGTCTGTTTACAGAACCTACTGATTAACGTAGGATCCGAACCACGGGTATTTATAGCGTATGGCAGGAGCCGTGAAGTCAACGAGAATCTGATCCATCCAGAGACTTACCACACCCTATGTGACTTATGTTTGCAATAATTAGGAGTGGAGTTTCAACTCGGCCACGCCGTAGCCCCCAAAGGGGGCAATAAAGGTATATAGCCCGACTACCTTAACGAGGAGACTACTAGGAATGATTGAGACTAGAAAAGAGCTCAACTGTCCATAACCTTTCCAATTTCCTAAATTGGACCCAGGCGAGATGGTGCGCAATCATCCAGATGTCAGCTCCTGCATGGTTCCCAAACCTTATAAAATTCTTCTTTCCTTCCTCTCTCCCTCGTCCTCGTTCTGACCCTCCCTGCCTCCCTCCCTCCTCATGGGGGCCTGCTTCATGGTTCTATATTTTATTCTTGATGTCCTAGTCATGGTAGAGTGGTATGTTCTCATTATTCTACCATTGATGTCCTAGTCAGGTAGAGTGGTATGTACTTAATATTTTACTCTCGATGTCCTAGTCATGGTAGAGTGGTACGAGTATGTACTCAATATTTTACTCTCGATGTCCTAGTCATGGTAGAGTGGTACGAGTATGTACTCAATATTTTACTCTCGATGTCCTAGTCATGGTAGAGTGGTACGAGTATGTACTCAATATTTTACTCTCGATGTCCTAGTCATGGTAGAGTGGTACGAGTATGTACTCAATATTTTACTCTTGATGTCCTAGTCATGGTAGAATGGTATGTACTCAATACTTTACTCTTGATGTCCTAGTCATGGTAGAGTGGTATGTACTCAATATTTTACTCTTGATGTCCTAGTCATGGTAGAGTGGTATGTACTCAATATTTTACTCTTGATGTCCTAGTCATGGTAGAGTGGTATGTACTCAATATTTTACTCTTGATGTCCTAGTCATGGTAGAGTGGTATGTACTCAATATTTTACTTCATATTTTACTCGATATTTAACCCATTTTATTAATAGATACATTCAATTAATGCGAAAAGTCAATATTGCACAATGATGCGCTTTGTTCTTCAGGACGGCTTTAATTTGTGTTGGGATGCTGGAGACCAAATTAACGATGATATCTTGACTGATATTCATCCATTTTTTGTTCAATCAGCCCCGTAACTGATGATAATTTAGAATGGCTTCTGTTTATTAGCCGTCAGTTTAATGATCCCGCACAAATTCTCTATTGTTTTCAAAGCTGGCAAATTCCAGGCGCAATAGTCAAAAGTTCCATGTTATTGACAGCCAAGAACTTTTCATTACTTTTGCTTTGTGACAACGTTTCATCTTTGCTAAAAATACAGTATATTATCCCCCAATTAGTCCTGAACTCTTAGGAAAAGGTGCTGAAGAGCACATATTGGTATCATTTTAAGTTCATGAAAATGTTCTTGGGCCAAATCCTTCGCGCTCCGGTTCCTTTAATATGAGAAGCATCCCTTGATATTGAGAATGTCCAGATGCTTCCCCATGGGCACGACACAGGACTAGTGAAAGCGCTCCCCTTTTCTTCTCCTAACGAAGGATTTTTTCAGAAGCTCCAAACAAGTGGAGTGGAGCTTCATGAGAAAATATCACTTTGACCCAGTCTTCAACATTTCATTCTTTATATTTTGGGGGCCAAAAATGGAACCTATCGGTAAGGTTCTTCTTAGTAAGATGAGGCTTGTTCGCAGCCATTCTCGACTTGAGATCATTATATAAAATTCTTCACCGCATTGTCGGCGCTGAAGCGTCCACCACTGCCTCTTTTTAATTGTGAGCAAGCTTGGTATTGGAGGCAACTCGATCCTTGAGCTAGGACCTTACCAGAAGGTGATTGGGGCATTCATTATAGAATTTGGGTATCCAGAAGAGTCATTTACATGATTTTAACTAGTCTTTTTAAAGTTACTAATGATCTTAAATGTTATTCTTCTTGATGTAATGCCTTTAGCAATTATCTCCTTGAATTTTAGGGCACTTTGTTGCAGAGCAACAATAGTTGTACGCTTTTCTTTGGGAAGAACCATTTCTGGAATTGAAAAAGATTTAAAATTTTATTGAAAAAAAATATTACTAAATAAATAATAATTACACAATATCATTCATTTAACCAAGATTTGTCATCATATTACCATTTCGATCTAATAGCAAAGCTCCTGGAACTGAAACTCAGCTCCTTCAAGAACGGGATCAGAGCGCGATTTTGGATTCAACGAGGAGATGTACTGTTTATTCATATTTACTTTAAATTAACTTTTTAATAAACCTGCAAAAATTTAAATATTACAATAATTATTCCTATCACTTCAATTTTAAAAAGGATGTAAATATAAAATATATATTAGTGTCAAAACCTTTAGCCATGACAGTACATTCAGAGATAACAGTGATGCTGCGTGGAGACGTTGGCGAAGTAGTGACGTCAATGCTTGCTCTGAATGTGTCGCTATACTAATAACCCTTAATTTCCCGCCAATATAGTGCCAGTGCCTTTGAATGTAGCCTCCATTAGCCGCCACTTCTGGTTGAAAACCTTTGCTACTTTAATATTTTCTCTCCTTCCTTATACGGCCCCTCCCATTTATTTCTATTTATTTCATATTTTTCGAATGATTCCTCTCATTTCTTCACGCGGCGAATAATTCTTACTCAAATTTTCTGCGTACTGAGTAGAATAGGATAATTTGGGAGTTCGTTTTCTTTCATTTTCATTCGATTATTTTGCGTATTGTTTCTGTTTTCACCCTTACTTGTACTGAGGGGGCCCATATTTTCTTCCAACTACATTAGTATATTTACTTAATAATTCTTAATAGAAAATTCCTCAACCCTAGGAAATCTAGAGGTAAACAGACCTTTTTACAATGGTCTCTCTTTTTTTAGGAAAATATATTAATATGAGAGAGATTAAAAATGAATAGAAGGAATTTGTTTCGGAGAAAATTCTGCACTAGGGTCTTAGTAACCTTAAATATTTCCTGAATGACATTTGAGGGTTAAAGGATAGGCACGGAGGGAATATGATTCTATTCCATTATTATTTTCCCCCCAAGACCATTAATATCAAATTAGAATAATTTTCAGAGAAACTTCAAAGACCTACGCCGTGTTTTTAGTGGTAAAAAACAGTACTAAAGGTGTGTTAAGGCATTCAAGTCGTCATTTACGGTTTCGGTTAGGCGTGGAGAGCGCTTAATGTAAGATACTAGCACTCTGAGTACGGCTCTATTTGCAGCGATAAAAATTTAAAAATAACTGCTTTCCGCGCCGAAACGAAGCCGTAAATGATGACTAAAGTGCCTAAAAACACCATTAGTACTGTTTTTTCCTTTTAAAAATACAGTAGTTGGTTGCTGGAAACCGTTATCAAGCAATATCACGGGTTGTCATTATGCCATAGCCCTTCCGCTCGCTTCGCTCGCGCCTCAAAAACAAGTAGTACACAATTTTAAAGCCTAGTAAAACTAAATACGCAAAATGCAAACGACAACATCATCACGAAGGCTTGACAAACTGGTTTTGGCGCTAAATCATCGCTGTTATAAGTGCCTGCATCCAGATTTGCCAATGTGTGAATTAGGTTTGAATTTAATGTTGCCAATGTGTAAAATTCATGGTTTCTGGACACATTTGGAGAAGGTAAGGCGGACTTATTTTAATTTCAATATTAACCCCATCAATGTGTAGTATCTAAAAAATATGTACTTTCCGCGCCAAAACGCAACCATATCTAAAGTCTGGAATTCCTAAAAAGACCATTAGCACTTTTTTAATGCTAAAAATACGGTGTAGGTTTTCTGAAGTTTGACCAAATTCTTAAACGAAACTAACTTTTATTTCTATTGCAGATGGAAAATTAGCATGACAATTTTGAAGGCGGCATATCGGCCGCTACTTTATTCGTCCAATTCCTAAGAAGAAATGTATATTATCTAAACAATTTCGCTCTTAACTTAGAATTATTTAGATAAGTATTTATCCAATTTATAATTGTTTAAGTTCATATTTAAGCATTTTCACATCTCCTAATCTACTTAACCATGAAATAGATAAAACATGAGAAAATTTATATTTACGTGAATAAATTTATCCATGATTTAAATGTTATCTACTCAAAACCTGCCTATCGCATTTAAACTATTCGAGTGATTATGTGAATGATACAGCCTAAAATTATGAAATATTTGGCAATGGAAGACAAATCAAACTAATCTGTTTCCACTCGTCCCTTTGAAGTCGTCATTAGGTATATGTATTGTAAGTTAGGCGTCTTTTGCATTGCCAAAGGAGGTCGAAGGGTGAGTTCTGAACCATAATTGTGTCGATAGATTTTAGATTTATAGAGGCTACAATTACAATATTTCCTTTCAAAAAATAAAATTTGTTTAAGACTAGTAGGTACAATCGATTATAGTTTAGGTAGAGACAAAGCGTTTACAAAGTAATATAAAAGAATTTTATATGTGCTTAGTGGAAAATTGATATCGTCTTTTACGGGAGCTTGACTCTAAGATATCCAAAGTAGGTTCATTTACAGGCGATGATATTCAGACGACTATCTGCTTAATTTGAGTGTTCTTTTATTAAGAAAGTTTGAAAACATATTCAAACGGAGAAATTACTGATTTTAGTCAATTTGAATTGAATATATTCGAGTTTTAGTGTAGCTTGTATCACAAACATAGGAGAATATAGTTTTGTAATGTATCCAAGAAGACTTCTAGGAGGTAGCTGCGGTGTTTAAGATCTTGTAGGTAAAAGTGATAACCTTGAAGGTGATTCTGGACTAAATAGGTATCCAATACATTTCAAGGAGCAGGGGGTTTATCCGAAGAATCTTCCTTGGAAGAAAGAAACATAGGCTGCAATTTTTCTTATAATTAACTAATACACATGACGATCATATATCACGTGTCTTAAAAGGAAACTATGGAGACACAAGTTTAATAAAAAGAGCAAAGAATCTATATTTAGCTATATCCGAAGGATTATCTATCAGTAATACCTCAGGTTTCTCACAAGAGAGTTTCAGAAGGTTCTCCGAGAGAAATTACATTGAGCAATAATGGTGTAACAGATAAAAGATTTTTAAGTATCAGTAAATGAGTTTGGGAAGAATGAGAAGTAGAGTTGCGTGTCATAAGCATAGATATTGATTGTTTTTACCTTCAAATATAGAAACAACCTATTTAGAATGCAAGGCGTAATAAAATTTGATAGAGATACTAGAGTTTAAAATTTTGATCTAACTAAAAACGAAATTAGTATTTATATTAATAAAATGAAAACTTCCAAAGCGATGGGTTCCGATAAAACCTATCGAAATTACATTATAGAAAAACTAGGCAATAGGGGAGCTTGCGCTTCGCTACTAAAATTAAAATTTAAAATCTAAAAAAAAGCAGTAATGGTTAAATTTTTATAAAATTTTCTGAACGTCACCAATTATAATAATTTTAAGAAGGAACTCTAATCTAAATTTCCCCCCTTTCAAAATATCACGTTGCTAAAATATAGTTATAGAAGAAGATATATAAAAATAAATTTTCTGAAGTTCACCATTTGTAATTTTTGGGGTTTTAAAAAAAATCACAAAATTTCGATACTTATATTTATTTTTTTATATTATAAAAAAATTATTAAAAATAACTTTGATAAAAAAAACATATCATAACCAAACTAAGATGAAATTATTATTTAAATACTAATAAAAATCCCCTTCTTTAATTATACAGTTAGTGAAGTGATTAGATAGGGGACTGTTAAAACACATGTGTATAATTTCCAAAGAATCTTTTAGCGAAAATATAATTCATAGGTTCAAAGAGTCAAAAGTAGAATCAACTCCTGGAAACTTTCGGCCCATTTCCTTTACTTCTTTTGTGAATCCAAGGTCAGAGATAGGATCGTCTATAAGAGAATCTGTTAGTAAAAATCTTAATAATTAAACCACAGCATTGCTTTCGATGCGGATACTCATGCTTAACAAATTTGCTCGATGTTTTTTAAAATCTTTGACAAGGTCCAGATGAAAGAGTTGATAAAGCTAAAAATACAAAGAATAGCAAAACTAAAATGGAATATTAGAGAGGAGCAGAAAACGTAGGCAGAGAGGTGTTGTCAAAGGAAAGAGTCATCTTAGTAACTCTCCTCTGAACTGAGTTTAGCATATTAACATCCTCCCTATGACGGGGGGCATCATGCCTGAATACAGTATTCTAGATAACACCTGGTAGGGAAAATAAACAAATTCAAAATAACCTCTTTGCTTTTATAGCTAACATTCTATTAATATATATCGGTACCTTTGTATTACCCAATAAAAAGGAAGAGTAGAACCAAACAAGGCACCTCACAAATTGAGCAGCCCGTTGGCCCTATGAAATCTTAAAATGGGCACACAAACCAAATACTAAATAATATGCCATTTGTTAATAATCATTGTATTAATGCAAAGCAAATTGTATACTTGAGAATAATGCAAAACCGCTAGTTAATAAAATAATCAATGTATTAATGCAATAATAATAATAATAATAATAATAAGTCTATTGTAATGCGCTTTTCAAGGCCTGAGGCCTTCCCAAAGCGCACGTTCTGCTGAGATGAGAATGGAAATTCAATGGAAATTCAAGAGGGGAGAGAAGGCAATACTGAAAAGATGCGTTTTCAGGAGACGCTTAAATGTGGCAAGAGAGGGAGAAGACCTGATTTCAGCAGGAAGAGCATTCCACAACTAAGGGGCGCAGATTGAGAAGGAACAGTCCCTCATTGAGCAGAGGGATGAACGAGGAATATTCAAAAGAGGTGCATGTGATGACCGAAGGGCCCGAGGGACATGGCGTGGCAAGAGGGCAGAAGAGAGGTAAGACGGGGCCTTGTTGTTTAGGGCCTTAAATGTGAAGAGAGGTATCTTGACGTGAGTACGGGATCTAACAGGGAGCCAGTGCAGTTCATGCAGCAAGGGTTTCGAGGGAGAGAAGCGAGGGCGACGGAGGAGAAGCCGGTCGGCATAGTTCTGTACAAGTTAAAGGGGGCGGAGAGAGGAGGATGGCATATTCACAAGCAGTGAGTTACAGTAGTCAAGGCGTGAGGTGATGAAGGCATGAACAGCAGTCTCAAGAATTTGGAGATAAAAGTGAGAGCGTATGCGAGAGAAGTTACGAAGGAAACATAAAGAGGATTTGCTGACATTGCGGATATGAGACTTAAAGGAGAGATGCTCATCAAAAACCACACCCAGATTTCTAACGCAGTCAGATAAAATGATAGTATTACCACCCAGAGTAAGCGAGGGAAAGATAGATTTAGATTTTTTGACATGAGCAGGGGTGCCGACGAGGAGGACCTCAGTTTTGGAGTGATTAAGCCTGAGGAAGTTGATAGAGAGCCAGTCAGAAATGGAAGAGTAGGTAGCCAGGAGGTCAGTGATAGAGTAGGCAAGAGACGTGGGAGATGAGAAAACGAAAATTTGAGTGTCATCAGCATATAGGTCGAAGGATAGACCGAGATTACGGAGAAGGGAACTAACAGGGAGAAGGTAGATACGAAATAGTAGAGGACCAAGGACAGAGCCTTGTGGCACTCCAAAGCGAATGGGGGTAGAGTCGGATGGAACGTCGTCAATCACAACGGATTGGGTACGAGACGAGAGGTAAGAGCGGAACCAGTCAAGCATGGTGCCTAATATGCCGAGAAAAGAGTGGAGACGATCAAGTAGGACGGTATGGTCGATAGTATTGAAGGCAGAGGAGAGGTCGAGTAGAACGAGAATGGAGACACAACCCCTGTCCGCGGCTCTTCGTAAGCAATCGGACACATTGAGAAGGGCGGTTTCTGTGGAGTGACCTGACTTGAAACCAGATTGATAGGTTTCATCAATGTTACAGGCCACCATGTGACTGTTAATGCGTGAAGCAACCCCTCTCTCCAGAACCTTAGAGAGGAAAGGAAGTTGCGAAATCGGGCGATAATTAGAAGGTTCAGTGGAGTTCAGTTGAGGCTTTTTAAGAATCGGACGGATGTTGGCACGTTTGAAGGAAGAGGGAACAAGACCAGTTGCAAGTGAAGTGTTGAACAGGTGAAGAAGCGTTGGGAGGATAGGAGGCAGAATTTTACATAACAGTTTAGGCGGAAAAATGTCCTTTGGGGAGCCCGATTTCTTAGAACGCGAGAGCAGGGCTGTAAGCTCCAACGCGGTCACAGCGGGGAAAACGATAAGCGGCTGAGGCGAGAAGTCAGGGAGAATGGCAGGAGCCGAGACAGAAGGCTGAGGGAGGGAGGCACGGAGGTTAGTGACCTTATCTGCGAAGAAATTCGAGAGAGTAGCAGGGCTAATGGGTTGGGAGACCTTGGCTGGGGAAGTAAGACGGGAGAGCAGACGGAAGACGGTACGGGGATCATTCCTATTATCAGTAAGCAGATTACGTGAGTAGGCTTCACGAGCAGATTTTAATTTCGCCACGTCGGAAGCTGTCGCAAGGCGGAACGCCAGCGAGAGATGGGTCGTGTCTTACCGCTAATAAATAGTTAATGTATTAATACAAAGCAAACTGTATACTTGTAAATAATGCAAAACCAATAGGCAAGGAAATCGCTGTGCTCTAATGATAAACACACAAATATTCATACATTAGAAAGCAGGTGCAAGCCAACTGTTTTGCCCGTGCTGTGATATGGGAGAGAATTGGAACAGCTGTTCATAAGAGTAATAAATCTGATAGAGAAGAAGTGAGGCACATGGTCTTTTAACATGTATCCTTGGAAGAGGAGCACCCCATAACTGGTGACAAGGCATACTTAATATTTAGGCTGGAGAATGTCCTTCTAACTGGCTGATACTAATAATGATGAATGAATAATTGTCATAAGAATATTCCAACCCATTCTATTTATACTACCTCCAATTAAGGGGGCGTGACTTCTTTTCTCTTAAGCTGGACGCGGGACGGAGCTTCTAGAGTGTAAAGTATGTTCGTGGATGAACTCAATGGGGAGATCGAAAGGTCATGCCCCTTCCACTTCGTCGAGGAAAGAAGTAAAAACAACGACGGAATAGACGCAATCGTTACATCTGAGGAATTAAAAGAAACGATAAAGAACTTTCAACAGAGAACCCCAGGCAGATCGGGACTCACCAGATTAAATTACCTTGAAGCACCCCCGATCATACTGGAGAGAGTGAGAAACGTCTCCAATCCATGCTTGAACACGGGATACTTTCCTGATGAACTGAAAGTGGCGAGGATGATATTCATATCCAAGGCGGGAAGACCCCCAGATCCAGTAGATAACTACTATTAAATATTATCGGTAAGGTATTGGAAAAAATAATTAATAACAGACTGTCCAAATTCCTCGATGATAATGGCCGGAGAAACAGCTGCCAATTTTGCTTCAGGAAAAACAAAAGCACTGAGGTGGCCCTTGGAGTCATCCTTGAAAAGTTAATAAAAGCAAAGAGATGAAAAAATGAGCGTAGACATCGTATGCCTGGACGTGTCCAAGGCATTCGAAAAAGTACGGCAAAGGGTATGCAACGCAAGATACTCAGAAAGGATTTTATATGATTATTTAATGAAGATACGTGCTTATGTGGAAATAGGACGACATCAGGGAGAAATATTCGAGCTCACTGCGGTTTTGCCCCAATGCGGATGTCTGAGTACGTCTCTTGATTCAATCTACACAGCAGATATACCACTACCAAGAAATGAGAGCTGTTTGAACATCCAATTTGCTGATGACGTCACCAAGATCATAGTTTACCCCTACAGGAACGGACCAATGCAAGCTAGGATGACTGCAGAAGATATAAGAAGCATTAATAGATACGAAGAAAAATGGAAAATTAAAACCAATAGGGATAAATTTAAAATGGTACCCGTGTACAGAAGGTGCATCTCAGATGTATATGTAGAAGGACAGCGCTACAGATACGACAAAAAGTGTAAGGTTATAAAAATCACATAACTGAGAGGGTAAATCGAGGGAAAAGAGCACCCGGCATTACTGTACAAGTTTGTTAACCTAAGTGTGAAAATCAAGAGGAAAATTCATCAAGCCATAGTACAATCCGCGATTATTTATCCAACTATAGCGATGTACACGAGAAGTAACCAATTAAGACTTCAAATGGTTAAAAACAAAGCAATATACTGAATAACAAACACTAGAAGAGGAGAAAGAAGAAGACTACGAGACCTGCACAAGGAGGCAAAGATAAAGCCACTTAGCAGAATAATTGCAAAAAGAGCGAGGAGAGTCATAGAAAAGAGACAGAATGAAGTAGAAGTTGAATTAACCAACCAAATTACCTAAAGAGAAGGATAGTAGAAAGAGGAGAAGAAGACGAAGAATAAATCTGCACCTAGAGAAAGAGAATAATACTCGACGACTACTAAGAATAATTAAATAACCAAAGCATCACCAGAGAATAGCATATAGTCAATTATAACTAGGATAGGAATACGAAAGAATAGATAGAGAGATAGAAACCACCAGTTTTTAGTAAGAATAATTACTAATAATGGTTTGAACGCCTCATAAATACAAACGCTACTTAGGCATATTAAAAATAGATACATATACAAAAAAAAATACAGCAATGAGGGATACGTACATAAATGCAAATTTTCTAACTTTATCACACTAGCTATAACTATCTATAATGGACAGAGATAAGCCTGACCTCCAGGCAAACTAGCATCTCTTTGCAAACCTCTCACTTCCTTTAGCCTTTAACATCTATTCTTTTTACTATCACGTTCACACACTGGACTCACAGCAGATACGTGGGACAGGGGTCACAATAAACTAAAAAGTTATAGTTAAAGACAAGTGACACATCGTGGCTCGTATTCCATGTTAAGCTGTATGTCCCATGACTAACTAAGTCCACTTTTGTCTCCTACTATTTTCTTCGCTGTCCTATCTTAAAACTTTGTTCTTTCTCTCACTATCACTCCTATTCGCCGTACTCACAGTGCTTGGGGTCTACAAACGGAGTACCGGAACTCCCTTCTCCATCCTTGGCCGGTCCATGAGGGCCAAAGGGGGCGGAGAGGGAATAACTTTTCTTTGTCTCCCATTTCTCTTTCTATTTTATTTCATTTCCAAATTTTTAAGCGCTCAATCAGAGCTCGGATCCAGCTACGCTACCGAATTTGTATTTTCGGTAAAGGGAGTCAAGGGTTGGGAAAGTGATCTGGATGGCGTGAACTCTTCCCGACGACGTCTTACAAGGAGAATAACAGAAGCTCTAAGTAACATCGACTCAACAATATCGCTCTCTGTGATCCCCACGATTTGTGCTCCAAAAAGGTCCATCACATTGGACCTTTACCTCACTACCTGGCATAGGAGGCAACGGTTTCGGAAAGTTCCTTCACCGACCGAGTACACTGGGATTTTCGTTCCTTTATTTACAAGAGAAAAATACTGCACACTGGGGAGTTTAACTTTCCATTTACAAAAGAGAGAATATTACAAAGCCGGAAGTCTATCTTCCCATTTACGAAAGAGAATAATACAAAGCGGGAAGTATATCTGTAGCGACCGGCGTGTACGTCCAAAATAGGACACACGCGAGAGTCGCTACACACATAAAGTACAGAGAGAGAGAAAAAAGTAAAGTTAGCGCCGTTTACGAGAATGTCACACGGTAGTAAACGGAGCACAGTTATCTCTGTTAGAGTTGGTCGAAGCAATCTTAGGCAAACATTATAATTAAGGCAGAATCCAGAATAAGCCGGATAGATATCACTATTAAAGAAATAGAAACCAGATTAGGAAGCTGTCTCCATGGCAACATGCCACCGCCCACAGAGACTTTGACCCAATAGTGGAGTGCCTCCCTTGTCAATATGTTCGTTAGTAGCCAATCAAAAGTCAGGTTATGTTAATACCGACCAATCAACAGGCCGGTACATAAGAGGAAGGTGTGACTAAGTTGGACGAGGAACTTGTAGGGCGTGGCTTAAATTGAATATATAACTGTGTGAAGCCAGAACAAAGAGAATTAGAATTACTGTTTTATATAGCAATATATCGCGTTATATATCGTTCAGTCCGATCTCTCTGATTCGCGTAATTCATCTTTGTATATAGTCGTGTACATAAGGTGTAACTCTTAAAGGCTCTATTCGTCCGGCTTCCTTCAGACTTTGCCCGCACTTGACCTCGAACTTAATTTATGTCATAACTTAGAACTTAAAACTTAATTAAAAAACTTTTGTAAAGTGCAGTAAGATCTAGTTCAATAATAATTCTATTTTTGCTTTGTTTGGTGACTTCAATATCCTGACGTTCCTCAATCTTCCTGCTTCAAAGCCTTATTAATCGAGAAAACAGCCGTTGCGCATTTTCCTCGTTAATCGCAATTCCTCGCGATTACATAACTCTCGAAATACCGGTGTTCTACCCTGGTGTGGTCTATCCCCATCCTCCGGGCTATTTGACCCCGTCGCTAGAATAAGACCGCCCCTCGACTTAGGGCACCCCATAGCAATCAACAAAATAACTCTCGTGGGAAATAAGGAATGGCAACGCAAACTAACCGGAGCATCTCTACCAACCGCAGTCCTTGCCAAAAGATTACGCGATAACTCGGTAATCTATCACCATTACTGGCAACCAGCGTCCCCCTTCCAAAGCTCTTGGGCTGTCATGACGATTACCTTCAATGTTCCCAATAATTAGGGACGACCTTCAAGAACCTCCCCCCCTCCCTATATCTTCTTATTTATAAGGTTCATTGTGTGGACCGTTTAAATTTTTCATTCGAATGTTTTACTTGGTTCGACCCACACTGGTTCCACAGGGTGATCATTTGTGAAGTTCCTCGTTGATCCTACTTCACCTTGCAATTGGGGCGTCGCACCATGGTAACCCTCTGATAACATTTTCCATCATTTAGTGGTACTCTGCTTCCTAAACTTGTACCAATCTAAATGAAACATAATACCGTTAAACACGCACAATCAGAAAAGGTAATACTTCAGATTCGGGGCGCACGGTAGGTGGCACTGTTAGTCGGCTACAATTTTGGGCTACAATATGTTTCTTATGACGTCAGACGGTAGCTTCAGATGTAACCAATCACGGCGTTATTATTTTTTGTTGTTTGGAGGATTTGTAACTTTTAGTCTGTATTAATTACTAAATATCTGCGCCTCTGCTCGTTTATAGTTTTTTTCTAAGTTAGGTAAGGTTTCTTGATATCTTTTATTGTTTTTTGTTTTGTTTTCATATTTTTTGTTTGCCTTGAACGATAACAGCTTCTTACTGGCAACGTCGTAGCTTATAAATAGAACCCGTTTTGCAAATGTTTTTCTTTCGTTATTGTGTTTTCGTGTTCTTCATGTGTTTCTTCGTTATTCGAATTCGGCTTTATTTTGTATAATCGCGAAAACCTTTAGATTATTTTGTGGCGCATAAACTATTCACGAAACCTATAAAAGTAAGTATTGTTTGTTATTAGGTTATGTTTTTCTGCCAGTAAAAAGCTGTTGGGGGGGAAAACCCCCCAGTAAATTCAAGGGGACTGCTCGTGGGGGAGATATCATTGCGGAGGAGCCACCCTGTGATGATCCTGAGTTTCAATCAATTGGGGGGTCTGGGGGGCACAGCTCCCCAGTATATACTCATATACAAAAAATATAACTCCGTAATTGTTCACATCTGACGCTATCGTCAGACGTCATAAGAGATATATCGTAGCCCAAAATTGTAGCCTATAAACAGCGCCACCTACCGTGCGCCCCGAAACTGAAGTGTTACCTCATAAAATAATCCGAATTAAAAACACAAGATAAAACAAAACAAATAGAAATAAAATCTGGATAAACCTATTTTACGATTTACCCTATGTTACATTATAAGTCTCCCTCCGAAGCACCATTTTCAAATTCACCCCTCTCGCCCTAATACCTCAGATTTGCCTTGAATAAAAAATAATTGAGTTTCAGTTATTAACTTACCCACGATCCTTTGGTCCTGTGATTCAAGAATGTATTTCTAATCGCTTTAATCATATGAAATACTTTATTCAATCTTCACTTCTTTTTTATTATTCTTGAAATTATTATGTAGTTAGCCTTAAAATTGGTTTTCTATAAATAATCTATTTTAGTGGTACTAATGTAAATAAAATATTGCCAGAATTTGACCAATATTTTTCTGAATTATTACAGGAAGGATTTTCCTCCTTCGAATTTAGAGGACCATGACAACGATGGAGTATAATGCAGAATATTTGATACATTAGTCCAATACCAAAAGCAGGCTATCAAAACTGTACTAATCTATAGAATTCCGTTTGTTTTTTGCAAATATAACAATTTGAAGGAGGAAGGGATATGGTACTTACATTTTTATAAATTAAAAAAAGTAATATCAAACTCAAAAACAGGCCATCTTCGGCACGCCGTATTAAATAAATACGAACGAACGCAACTTAAGCTTGCTTAAGTCCTCCCAAGTGGGCATTTCAAGGGAAACGGTGAGGAAAAGAGGTGGGTGTTCAAGTCACGCTTGAAAGCCCTAGATCAAGGAGATGACCTTATCGGAGAAGGCAGCTCATTCCACACTCTATGGAAGAAGTACAGAGAAAGCTGGATCACCTTCAGCAGCAAAGGCAACGACGAGGTCCAATCAGTAGGGTGGCAGAGCCCGAGCGCCGAGATTAGGCGGGTTGGGATAGAGTCATTGCGGATGGAGCTGAGTCATTTAAGGTTTTTTAAGTAAGAAAGAGGACCTTGGATGTGTCTTGGTACTGAATGAAGGTCCAGTGAAAATACCGCAGCAGGGGAGTCGCGCGAAAGAACACCAAGGGGCTGCAAAGTTTCGAATCAGATGAGGATGTCGAAGAGCGGAAGCCGCCGATTTAGAGAGAAGGCAGTAGCAGTAGGCAAGGTGGGAGGCTACCAATCATTTAGAAAATTGATGAAATTAATAAAAAAATTAATCATCATGCAGCCATAGGTATAAAACAAACATAGGCTAGTTTTGTTGGATGCCAAAGACAGCCCTCACACTTCGTGAATTCATCAAAATTAAGGATTGGAATAACAAAAATTAGAAGATACAGTCCTGTGCTTCTCAAGTGGCGGTTTATAGCTAGGTACCTATCAACTAGCCACCGGATCTTAATCTATAATCTTCCAGCGTTTTAATTCCACCTCTATATGATAGGAACTTTTTACAAGGCCCAACAAGTAGAAAGTACGGACGTGTCTTAAACCTCATCTCATTTATTGTAGGCTTCGTAGTATGAAACATCCAATTGTGTCTTAAAAAAAGTAGTGTCCGATTTGTACTTAAAATGAGCCAAATGCCGCACAGTCAGAATACACAAAACCCCACTTTAAAGTCACAAATTGGAGAGGTAAGAATTTGTCATTGCAATCCAAATACTTCTATATTTACCGGAACAACGCAAGTACTGGCTATGTTTTTGGTAGCAAACGTCGTAGTGATATTTTCCTTCCTGTCACATGAGTTAGTGGACGTGGCCGACCCCTTGTTTCCGTCTTCGGTACGCAGCAATGAGGTAGCGCCTCGCTACATCTGAAACCTGAAGGAATAGTCGACACTACCAACCCTAGCGTGTACACTGCAAGGGTGTTTTCAAGTATATAAAACATGGACCATCATAATACAACTGACATTTGCGGGGTTGGGTGCCCTTCTTGCGTTAAGAAACGCCGGGAGAAATGATATTGTAAGTTTCTCACATCATTTGTTCCGAGTTTATTAAGAGAATTCTATTAACTCATAATAGCTATCTAAAGCTAAAACTCCACCAAACTGACCTTTGTAACACGTCAAAGACCTCACTCTATTCTAATAAAAACAATAAAACCAAACGCATTTACCTAGTTTATGGTAACTCGGTAATTCAATTATTTTTTAGATTATATTATAAGAGGTGGGAGGTAAGGTTTCAGTGATAGGAAAAGGCAAGGCAAGTTTTGGTAGCAGAAATCGGAGGCTCTATTACTGTTCCAATTTTTTTTTAAAGTTCTGTTACATTCAAGGGGTTTTATCTTTCTAAAGGTTTAGATATGTGATAGAAAATATTTCCTTCATACAACCTTAAATTTTATTTTTCCAGTGCTTGTCATTAAAACGTATTTTGTATTATGGGTGTGTCGAGATGGCCTTTACTCACCGACCGTATCCGAGAAAAACGTCGGGAGCGTTGTCACCGACTTTATGAGTCATGGCAATCGAATAATCATTTTTGCTGGTGCAAAAACATTGATGGTCAATCCGGTCATGAACAAAGAGTGGTAAGTTTCTGCCACGATGTCTGCCTCTGTGATGATGTTCAGGGTCATGACTTTGAATGGCGAGAAGATGCCACCGGCGTGATCCGCAGCTGGTGACAGGCTTACCAGGGTCGATTACAGCGACATCTTGGATAGACAACTCCTGCAAAGAGTGAGAAAGATCGCGGATAAGGCAGGTTACGTCTTTCAGTATAATGGTTCACCGTGCCAGATGGCAAAGACCGTGCAAGACTGGTTGGGGTCGAAGGAATTTCGGTCACCGCAGTTGACCGACCTCAATCACCCTCGACATCACAGCGTGTAGGCGCATGCCGAAGAAAAGGCTTGCAAGGTCCGCCACAGCAAGTTGATGGCCTGAAGTCTTCCTTAAACCACGTGTGAGCCAACATGAGGAAGAATTTCGTCTACAACGTGTGCGTGGCCTTCAAGTCTCACCTGGAGTGCGTGCTCGCAGCCAGGGGTGGCCACATTGATTAATAATACAATTTAAACATATTTTACAAGTTATAACAATAAACATGTGTCTAATTCCATCAAAACTTCTATTGTGTCCTCTGT
This sequence comes from Ceratothoa steindachneri, assembly GCA_963969495.1. Classification (NCBI taxonomy): domain Eukaryota; kingdom Metazoa; phylum Arthropoda; class Malacostraca; order Isopoda; family Cymothoidae; genus Ceratothoa; species Ceratothoa steindachneri. The sequence goes on from OZ018326.1 coordinate 151,318,000, forward strand.
TAAGAACGTCGTAACGAGTGTAACGGGACTTTTGTAATACCCATAATCAAGGTACCGAACGAAGCCTGCAGGGTACAAAATCCTCCAAATGTCAGCTGCAGAAAGGTTTCCCATGCTACTCATGACATCCACTTGTGTGTCCATGAAAGGATAGAAGGAAAAAAGGTGGAAGGAATGCAGACAAGCTAAAAACCACCCAAATAAGAAACCCTAATTGAAAATTCAGCCTAGTACCAGGCGACCTTAAAACTCCCATCAAAAAACAAACACCAAATAAAAAAGCAACAAATAAAATAAAAACCACACAACAAACAAAATAACGCAAATAAACAAAAAAAACAAGAAAAAGAAAGAAACAGGCTACACCGTCGGGAAAAGACCCCACTCTCCATTTCCGCAGGAGCATGCAACCAACACCAAAGAGAATCAAATAAAATGGAGGAGGCCAGCCTCCTTCAAAAAGTTTAAAATTCCACAGGTCCGTGTGCACGAATCCGTCTCGAGTACAAGTGACAAGCTGTAGCTAACCTGCTCGCCCTGATACCAGGACAGGTAACATGGGAGAAGATTACCAAGACTGGGACATTCAACAAGAATGTGCCGAAAAGTCGGAGAGATAACGTAGTCTTTACAGTATAGGCAGGCGAGCGTTTCATCAAATGGTGGTGCGTTCCGCATGTGTGTCCGATTCGGAGACGACAGAAAGCGACCTGAAGCCAACGTAGTATTGGGAGTTAGCTCCAAGGGAATAGTCACGGCACGATGGCATGCGAGTTTAATTTCTCTTCAGCCCTCTCCTATCTTTTTTTTGTGACGAAGCTGACCTAATTCCTACCATGTATTCAGTGTGTGGAGAATAAAAACACTGGTCTGGTCACCCAGGTTTAACGGACTCTTTGGCACCCTCATCGGCGATCTCATTCCCCGCAATTCACAGTTCTCCAGCAACTCAGTAGAAGATAATGTTGATATCCACCCAGCTCGCATCGACCGTCGCGTCACCGATGCCACGAATAAGGGGTACAGTGGAAATTACACTTCCCCGACAGCAGTCAGGGCACTTTGTGAGTCGCTGATAATCTCATCCCAGTCTTCGAACTGGGCACAACACGTTATCTCCCGTACCGAGATCTGTATTGCAACCAGCTCAGCCTTTGAAGATGGAAACATCCATTTGTAGAGTGTCGCTGACTTCAAAGAGAGAAGATACGGCGTAGAAGCCGACCCTCTCCCGGTACTTAGAGCCATTCGTGTACATTGACAGAGATTCAGCGTGACTTAAAGTGTGCTCCACTTAGCTCGAGCCCAATACTTCCGCCGCTCTGGAAGCTTTGGGATCAGAGACGTGGCGACAATACTGAAACGTGATATCATCCTAGGGTGGCATTCTGGACAGCATAGATATTGCATTTGAATATAATTAATACAAACAAACTCATATATAAGGCTTTAAAATACTATTAACAATAAATCACAATTGTTATTTTAAAGTAACCCAAGACAAAGGCATAGTTTACAGCATCTAGTGAAAAAATTATATGGATTTTGAAATGAAGCTGAGAAAAGTGATTTTAGTTTTCTGATCAAACTATTTTGGCAACCAAAGTATTTTCATTCAATATTGCATGTATAATGACATATGGTATAAACTAGTAATGCACATTCCGTAACGAAATGGAAAATAGGAAAGAAGAGAAAGCAAATTTTATAAACACAAGGACAAAAGTAGGGAAATGTAGGAAAGAAAAGTTTAAAATAGCTAACCTTTGAACTTTTGGTACTTCTCTTGAGGAATCCTTTAGATTCTCAGGGCTCCTTAAAAATTGGAATTGTCATTTTATATAAATTGATCGCATGCATAATCTCAAAGTTCAACCAGGAGTTGAGTAAACCCTCATAGAAGTTCTAAAGAAATAATGAGCAAAGTTTGGAGGGTGGCTCAAATAGACCAACGCTACAGATTTTGACTTGTGAGATCTTGCGTTGTCAAAATGAAAAATAACTGCTCTCGCTTCACCAAAGATACCATTTTTAGTTGAAAATTCTATTAATTGGCCTAAACTATCAACAATAAAAGAATGGTCTACAATTGTTGGTTGTGGCCCTAATGACAGCCAATCTTATAGTAAGCATGGCCAGTCATGATGCGCCAGATGGTTAAGCAACCTCTTTTCGAAGAAGTCATGCAACATTTCCAGTATAAAAAAGAGGTTTCCATAAAAGATTGCAAAATTGTCTGATATATTTGAAGGATGAATTTGACTGCCAGTTATGAGTTAATTGGGTTGGCAATTTACCTATTCTTGCAGTCTTTACCAAATTACCTGAAGTAGAAGCAACCATTTCTTAAGTTGAACAAAAGTAAGTAACATTGAGGACAATTAGTCGCTTGCTGTGGTTCGCAATTTGAGTCAACGTTGCAGTGGCTACCATATCTTGTTGCAAATCATGGTTGGAGCCCTATTCCAAATATAAGTCCCTAATAATAATGAACTAGACTGTGTGAATCGGTTACATTGACTAGAAAAGCAACTGGAAGAGTTGCGTATATTTAATATGATGCATTGTACATCTTTCAATCCTTTAGTATTTCAACGGGATCAAAATATATGGATGCGTTGAAAAGATTATTTTGATCAAGTAAAGATATTCCACTCCAAGTTCATCTACCGAAGATATTCTACCCCATTCTAACTACTTCTGAGGGAATATTTTCAGTGGATCCGATTATTTTGTAGAGTATTTCCTGTATTTGGTCTCTTAAGTATTCTAAAGTGTAGTGTCCTACCATCCTATGTTGATTTAGGAAATATTACTAGTAGAATTGGTTTTGATCTCGAAAATAAATAGGGTAAATCGAATGAATGTCCTGTCTCTCCTCTCTTGTTACTTGCTATTCCTATTTTTATTTTTTCCTAGCAAACCGGATTCCTCCAATTTATTAGCTTCATGTTTCTTTTTTCAAAACAGCCAAATATATTCATCTCCATAGCACGAAAACAAAATAAATTGAAAGAATGAGCATTACATCCGTCAAAAGCGAAGCCATTCAGAGAATCCTTCTCGACCACATCCTTTGGAAGGACTTCAATAATGGCGAAGCGGAATGTCATTTACGCTTCGAAGCCCCGAACAGGACGATGAAACGTGAAAATAAGCCCCCTTGTGGACGACAGATAAAGATATTAAAAGAATTTTTATACATAAAGATGTTGATCAAGAAGAAATTACTCTTTAGGAATGCTGCTCGTTTTCAAAGATCGCGTTTTCGTCGTCGCCATGTGGCAGACCTTGTTTTTGGTAATGCTGCGATATCTGGCTATCATCTATGTGATTATGGCAAAATAAATGTAAGCTTGTGCAGCCAAACGAACACCTATTTAGCCATTGGTGAAAGGGGTTGATGCAAGACAGACAAGTTTAAATAAATGAAAGAAGTAAAAATTAAAACGCACGCAATGCAGAAATATACCTCGCAAATCCTTCATATTTTGCCAGGAACAATGATAATTCAATTCTCGAGGTCGAGAATAAATTTAGATATGACTATAAAGGAACAGTATTTAGGATTCAGTACCATATTACCAGTTGATTGGCTCTGCTAGAGGGAAAGGTGCTTTCACTTAGACAACAGAAAGGGGGGAAACCGATGAAAAGACATAAAAAACAGTTGACCTTAAAACAGAATTAGTAAATTACCCAAACCCCCAAATCTAAGCTAAGGCCGTCTAATTAAATTTATTCTAATTCGCACACACTCCAACACCTAATGTACGAACCAAATGTTTTCATGTACAATTATAAGAAAATACTTAGAGCCGAATTAAAGTTTCAAATATTATAGTAGTTCTTGTAAAAAAGATATGGATGTGGACATAAAATGGACAGCAAATTATCACTGAGAGAAATCCAATAATCAAATATTTATTTATTTTTATTTTCCAAACGACAAGTAATAAAACACTAAGCTCCTCCTTCATCCTGCTAGAATACGGATTAACTCTGATGTAACTTCCAATATCTGTCCTTTGATATTTCTGAACGCATTAATACGAGTCGAGATTTCCCCAACATTCGAACTCAACATGACCAACCGTCTTGGTTTGAGCGAAGTCATTTTATTGCTAAGTCATTTTATTGCTAGTCTCAATGAAAGCCTTTTGAAAGGATCTCTCCCAATCGTATATTCTTTTATACGCTGCGCAAATATGTATTAACGTAAATAGATGTATGTAAATTATTCATTTCTAACTTACTGAAAGTATCTGATCTTTCAATGATTGGGTGTATTCAGAGTTTAAAACCTCATTGAGCAAAAAGCAACAGTAACTTCAGCTCATTCTTTTGCCCTACCAACTTTACTTCCTTTAAGAAAAAGATTTCTTGTCAACGTTATTTATACCGAGTTAATCGAAGTTCCCACTGCTGAGCCTCTATAACTCTCGATCCATTATTTCCCTGCTATTATTAATAGTAATATTTTGTAATTTTTCGTCCTTTTTGTTAAAATAAAATTCCGAATGCAACAATATTCTATGAACATTTGTTAATTCAGGCTAATGTCTTATCATAAATACTGATTAGGCGCTGATCATTTCTCTTGCCTTTTCATAGCCAGGAAGATTCATGTTGGCTTGGTACGGGTGGTGTTCGCCTTTGCCGGTCTGGTCCCTCCCTGGTTCCCTAAATACTCATAATGTTTGGATATTAAGCCATTCAAAGTTTGTAAGGAGAGACCTGCAAAAAGGTGGCGAAATTAAAAAAAGCGCAAATGATGTGGAAAACATACAATCTCACATATCCCAGCGTTTCCTGACGCAAGAAAGGGACCCAACCCCGCAAATGTCAGTTCTATTATGATGGTCCATGTTTTATATTTTTGAACACACTTTTGCACTGTACACACTAGGGTTAGTAGTGTCTGCTATTTCTTCAGGTTTCAGGTGTAGCGAGGCGCTACCTCATTGCTGCGTACCAAAGACGGAAAAAAGGGGTCAGCCACGTCCACTAACTCATGTGACAGGAAAGAGAAGATCACTAGGACGTTGGTTCTGGCGGATGTGTTCTTCTGGACTTCAAAGGAAAGCTACTAAAACGGTGGCCAGTGGTTGGGTTGTTCCGGTATATATAGAAGTATTTGGATTGCAATGACAAATTCTCACCTCTCCAATTTGTGACTTTGGAGTGGGGCTTTGTGTGTTCAGGCTATGCGTCATTTGGCTCTTTTTAAGTACAAAATAGACAGTACTTACTTTTTGTTAGACACAATTAGATGTTTCATATTCCGAAGCCTACAATAAAAGAGATGAGGTTTAAGACATATCTGTACTTTCTACATTTGTTGCCCCGTACAAAACTGCTATCATATAGAGGTGGAATAAAAAACACTGGAAGATTATACATTCAGATCCGGTGGTTAGTTGATAGGTAACTAACTACAAACCGCTACTTGAGAAGCACAGGAGTGTATCTTCTAAACTTTGATATTTCAACCCTTACTTTTGATGAATTCGCAAAGTGTGAGGGCTCTCTTTGGCTTCCAACAAATCTAGCCCATGTTTGCTTTACACTTATGGCTGCATGATGATTAATTTTCCATTAATTTCATTAATTTTCTAAATGATTGGTGTTGCTACAATCGTTTCATCAGATAAAAAAAAATGTTGCATTAATTATTCACTAGACAAGAAAGTCGTAACTTTTATCTTTCTGGTTAGCAAAGATGATTTTGGAGCATGTTTAGTGGCTCTTCATAACTTTGTATTTGTTCTTAAAAGGATTCATTTATAGTCCAAAGTAACAATTCTCTTCAAAAGATCTTCTATATAACTATTTCAATTCGCAGTTATTTAGTTTATTTGAATCAGTTCTAGATCTTTCATCATTACGGGGGAGTTTTATGTACTTTATCTTAACTATGAAGTGGTAACTCAACTATTTGGCCAGCTTTTACTTCTTCACTATGGCTCATAGTGTTGTTCCATTAGTTTATGCAGCAGCCCAGACGCCGATCATTACTCAAGTGGAGAACAAATGGTGAGCTATAATTATATAAAGTTTTATAATATACAAAACCTACAACATTAATTGTATCATTTTAATTTATCACCATTCGCTAATTTAAAATAGATTCCTTTAATTTAGGTTATATAAATAACTATAATTATGTGTTTTTAAACCAATAAAGAATGAAATTATCAATGGTTGCTCTCAGCTATCGACTGCTATTATTTTAATAATGAACTATTATTCTTTTATCTCCCTTACAAATGAAATATAATGCCAACATCGCTAACCTATGTAAGCATGCTTATTATTTCATTTTCAAATGTGATGGTGTCGAATATACAGTAAAAGAAAATATCATATGTAACCCCTTCATGATCATACCTATTTTCCCCATGGAATAGACAATTACAGTATATGCAACGTAGCTATGAGATACAGACAAAATAGGAGCAATATAATTAGGTAACAATTTTTCCTTATTCTATAATATACTTCGTTCTTACGAGTATAACAATGGAGACAAAAGTGTCTCAAGAGATTAAAAGTTAATCCCCTGATATATACTGCTCATGAACATATGTACACCCTCGGGAAGTTGCTCACAGACAATCGATTTTCTCCCGCCAAATTCCTCCAAATTTCTTTTGTCCACTCAGTTATCAGTGGAGACGTCACCTAGAAATCAGTGACATGCAGTCAATGGAAGCAAGGGATTTTTTTATTTATTTTTTTTTTTAAAGGGGCTATCTGGCGACTGTCCACTTGGGCATAAGTCACCGCAAACAAACAGCCTAGTTCTAGGCTACTTTAAAATAAAAATTTTAACAGAAACAATAAAAAAGGATAACAATCAGGGAGCAAGCTCCGGCGTCGGGGGAGGTCCCCCTCCGCCCCCGCGCAGGAGCTTGTGACCTACAAAAAAAACAACAAAAACAACTAGTTAAATAAAAGGGAGAAGGCCGGCCTCCCCCCAAAAGTCTATCAGTCCACCAGTTATGGTGCACGTACTCGTCCCGAGTACAAGGGACAGGCGGTAGCGATCCCGCCCATTCCGGTACCGGGACAGGTAACGTGCTGGAAGCAAGGGAAGCAATGCTTCTCCTATTTAAGAAGAAAATAAAAAGAAATTACACTCCAACAATTAATATGACAGCAGAATCAATTTTATTCTTACATTTATGCTGTCTATGCTTGCATACGCCTTACGGTACCGTTCACTTTCAATCGAGTTGGCGTTAGAGCCTGATGAGACCGACTGTGATTAAAGAAATGCATCCTTTTCGTCGAGATTTCTACTCTCTTTTTTCTCTTAATTTCAATAATAGTTCTGCTTTTTGGTCCTTTGCTTTTCTTATCAAAAATATAGTCATTAGAGTTTTATGATCTTTATCTAGATATTTCAACACCGTGTTAGAATTAAGAAAAATAAACTATTTGTATAAGAAAAGGAAGCAAATTTAGTTTTGCTGTCATCAGTTTGCACCTGGCAACTCTGGCGGGTTGCCAGAATCTAAGAAAAAGTAACAAAATGTCTAAGAGACATTGACCTAACTATTATTATGCTCTGAAGCTTAAAATTTTTTTAGGTATTATTTGAATAATGGTTCTGAGAAAGAAAGCAGCTAAATAGCAAAAACTCTAGTATGGTTAAGCTCTTATATCTTAAGCAAGGGGCGGGCAACATCCGGCCCGCGAAGGCCTAGCATCTTCTGGCCTACCACCTCGCTCGGCATTAATATTGCAATCCGGCCCATGACCCCCCACCCCCACAAAGAAAAATCTGACAAATAAATTCCGCATTGCTGCTTGTGGCCCTGACGACGTGGACCTGGACACTTGCGTTAACGTCGTCGCCTCTCTGCGAGAAGAATTTGCCTCCCGCTTCACAGGAGTCAGGCCGCTGGCTGCAGACTTTAGGCTTTTCACCGCCCCTTTTGACTTCCCCGTGGACGACACCCCTGTCCCTTTGCAGATGGAGTTAGGGGAGCTGCAGTGCAATGATGAACTGAAGGCAAAGTTCTGCTGTCCTTCTTCCGCGACCTCGTCCTCCCTTCTAGCAAATTTCCAAAATACATTGCGCATGTTCAACGCATCGTGGCCATGTTTGGCAGCACCTACTGTTGCGAACAGCTCTTCTCCAAAATGAAGTATACGAAGTCTCACCTTTACTCCCAACTCTCGGACCGCCACCTCAATGAATTCTCCTGTTGTCTACCTCATCCATCGAGCCGGACATTGAAATAATTCTTCATGGCAAGCAGCAGCAGCCGTCTCACTGATTTGTATGTTTTTCAATCAAATTATTGTATAATGTATTTTAGTATTTATATGTATATGGTCACTTTAAGGATTTCGTTTGTCACTCCGGCCAGCGGCCTGCTCCCAAAAGTCTCATATGGCCCTCACTCTGAAAAGGTTGCCCGCCCCTGTCTCAAGCGTTTTGTTAATATTTACGTGATTCTGGCGGCCTTACCATAGTCACCTTCGTATTTTTGAGATCAGTAGCCATGAGGTAGTGCTTAGCTAACTGTGGCGTATTATTTATTCATATTTTTTTTAAGTGATAACTCCCTTTTGAGCAAAATGGATGCAAATGAAGTTGGAAGAAAATGCGGTTTCATAATTGGGTAAATTATTAAAAAGAAAGTTCAGTGCGATGACCTATAATGAAAGAGAAACTATTATTATAACAGGTAGGCCTACGCCAATACTAGATCTGTCATCCAAAACAGTTTTGCACTCGCATATACAATGTAGGCCAATATGATAGAAAATCCTGGCTAGCTAGTTGGGCATGCTTACAGAAGCTATTTTATAATTTAAATAGAGTTTTAAAAAAATAACAGTTAAAAAAATTAACATTTAAATAAAGTGAGTAGCTTATAATTTTATAGTTATTTCTAATGAACAACATATTTACTTCAATTAACATATTTATTTTTGTAAAACTTGCATTGCTTCCTCATCTTCAAAAGTCACCGCACGCCACTGCTAGAAATCCCAATTTTCTGCCTGCTAACTTAATGAAATGTGGAATGGTCTATGGTAGCATTCGTTTCTTGATTGGTTGGCTACCTTGAAACCATGCTTAGAAGTTAACAGGAAGGAAAGTCATTCTAATTGCCTGCGGCGCTTTGTGATAATGGTTATTGCATTGATGGTTTCCTATGGTTCAAATCACTTACAAGTGCTTTTGAATGGCTAAATGACTATATGTCTCATGGTCATATGGGTCATTTCATGGCTATAAACGGGTACAAATGAACCTTCCTCCTTTTGAAAAAAATCGATGCCTAGATAGGCGCTTGGCCGCAGGTAAAGCAAGAGGGAAAGTCTCTCCAATGAGCTGAGGCGTTTTGTGATAAGATGATAAATGGCTATTGTATTAATGAGGATTCTGGCAATAGATGGCGTTACCCAGCGCCAAATCCGATGGCAGATTTGAAATCTTCTGGGTGAATAACACTATGTCCCATGGTCATATGGATCATTTCATGGCTCTAAATGGGTACAATTGAACTTTACTCCTTTGAAAATTGAACTTTACTCTTCTTGAAAAAAAAGCGACGCATAGACCTGGCACTTCGCCGCAGGTTAAAATAGGTTGCATAAAATACAAGTGTAGGAAATGAGACTAACATACCTTAATATCGAATTCTCTTTTAGTTAAACGTTTAGTTAGAATAAATTGTTATTATTTAGCACGGGAAAACGACAGTATTTGAAAAAATGAATCTCAAGAACAGTCCTGCTGTTCTTCAAGTCATAAATTTCGACATTAATTGTTTTCCATAAAATTTTTACCGATGATAATAATAATAGCAGTTTTTTTTACACATCAGACTTCAATTCCATAGGCATTGTTAATGAGATGAAAATGTTTTAAGTGAAAAAAATAAAGTTGACTGGTGTAACCAACAAAGGAATTAATACTCGGTGAAAAGGAATTAGGGGATATGTTTCTTTCTCCTCCGATTTGATTCTAATAATGCCTCAAAACGAGTTAGCCTTGCTTCAACTAACTCAATGGTGGGGATGGGGAAAGATTCTCTCTCAGATCCACAAGCCACCTCAGATGGAGGAACTTTTGTGAAGTAAGATTGAGGTTGGGGCTGCTATTCGTTCAATCCAAAGTCAATCTCTGGAGCAGTCAGCACTGTATTCGTCTTCTCTACGTCAGGACGAGCCACTCTGTAGAGCGTGTTTTGCTGCGGGCAGCGCCAGTCCCCCGCCCCCTAAATAGCGCGCTGTCACCTGTCCCACTTGCAAAGGAAGCTCATAAGCCTCGTGTATCCAGTTTGTAGCCCATTAAGTACAGCTACTACTTTCAAGTCCGCACAAATTCGCCACTCATGTTGCTTGTAACTTATGCGGTCTAGAATAAAAGCAAGGTTCTCAATATGTCTCCCTTAAAATGACTGAGTGAGCAACTGGAACCGAATGCATGGTGTTCCCAATGTTCAACAGAACCGCTTTTATGCTGAAAAGGGGATGCATCTATGAATAATCTCCACTCATTTGGTTCATAGGTCAGCTCAAGGGCATTGAATAGTCCTCTGATATCATTACAATAAGTCAAGTTGTTTTCAAAAGTGAAGAATTGCTGTAGATCGCTTCCTAAATATTGGAATTCGAGCATGTTCATCCAACAGATTCCATTGTTGCAGGCGTGAAGCTAGGAGTTCACTCATTGAGTTCCGTTTGGGTGATGAGGTGTGGTTTCTTGTCAGATTTAAGCTGTGTCAAATATAGTGTATCTTGAGATTCTGAATTGTCTGTGTTGCTCATGTCATCGATGGGTAGCTCAGAGGGAGGCTGTGGTACAGGAATAGCACTTGAATGTCGAACTGAGCAAATAGCAAACTGAAAATCTGGATACATGATAGATTTCTTGCCTTTTCTGTTGCGACCTGCAGTGAAATAAATTAAAATCAGACTAAATTGGATATTACTGGCTGTGATCACTTGCATAAATATTGGAAGTACAACATAGTATGTATTTTGATTTTTTTAATCGATACATCTCTTGAAAATATATTAAAAACCAGGAAAGAAAACACATTCAATACCCACCTTTAATATTTGTTAAGCAGAATTAGCAATCCGTTGAATGGTCTTTTGACTCTTTCTAGACCATTGGTAGGCTAAACATGAGGCCAGGCCCTTTGCCCTTCACCCAGTCAGAAAGGAAACATGTACACCTGACACAACATTTTAGTATGTGCAAAATAGTATAAATAGTAACAGCAACGCATATTAAATAAAAAAAGAGTAAAAATAGGAAACATTTATAGTAAGTTACAAAATTTTCAAGCGTTACGTAAGAGTTACTACGGATTTGGACCCATATAGCTAAAAAATATTGAATATACTTTCATAAATTTCCTAGGTTAGGTTGACAAATACCTTAGAAATACTCCGTTAAAATTATATCAAAATCCGTTTATAACTTTTAGAGTTGTCAGTTTCGGCCCAGACTTGTTTGCATTTAATCCCTACGGAACCATCAGTGTATTTAACGTAAGTAAGATGGTAATTTACGAGAAACTGGAGGGTCGCAGAAAGAGACAGATGTTATATTCGTGATATACCCCCAAAATACCCCTAGAAAAGGTTATTTTCATTTTCGTGTGTTTTTTTTCATTGTTGTACAGTGTAATCAATATGACCACCCTCGGAGGCGAGTACGTGCTCCAGGTGAGACCCTAGGGCCGCGCACACGTTACGGACTTACGCTCGTCGACGTCACTGTGGTGGACGTTGCAAAGTTTGCTCTCTACATTCGCCCACACGCTGTATTCGATAGGATTAAGGATGGACGACTGTAGTGGCCAAAATTCCTTCCACAAGAATTTCATGTTCCACCCCAATCACTCTTTCCGCCCTTCTCTTGGACGACCCTTTAACACTGTGGCCACATAGATGTTCTTCTTCTTCTCGAGCGCAGTCATTTTGAGCTTCAGAGCACTTTTGAAGGCCTTTCTCACATCCAAACGGTTGACAACTTGAGGTCTGCCGGAACGAGGTCAATCTTTGAAGTCTTCCCCATTCTTGAATCTCGACGTGTCTCTGTTGACGGTCATCCGGCTGAGTTTGAGACGCTGGGCGATGTTGGACTGGTTGTGGCTTCTCGATTCTTTGCACTTCCATCCCCACACACTTACACACAAAGGAAAAAACCTTTTAATGGCACATGAAGGAAAAGTAAATCTGTATCTTTTATTTGCTTTAATCTTTTCTATCGCACACATACACCCTTCAAAGGATCAAAACCCAGTGTAACAGAATTTTTGCAAAACCCTCTAATGTTGACGTTGAGTTTTTAGCCAATATTTGCTGGCACTTGTCTCTATTCATTCTTCTATCAGTTATATGAAAGGCACCAGTCCAATTATAAGAGAAACGGACCCACACAATATTGTTATCACCACTTACATGCTTTACTGTATAGAAGATGTTCATTGTGAGGGTATGGAACGTACATACTCGCATGTCGCCAGACAATCGTGGGAACGAAAGAAATTTGTCATTTGAGTTGACCTTCGTCTCTTCTCTCTCTCTCCCCCACCCTTCCCCAACATGCGACAGGAAGTCTGACGAAAGAAGGCCTATCTCACAGAGAAGCCTAAATTCTATTTGCCTTCTTTATGATACTATGTAGATTGTCCAGAAGGCGCTGCGATAAGCGAATTGTCGTGAATGCAATCTCTCTCTTGATTTCACACAGTCCGCGGTATAAATGACAACGCCGTTCATCCCTCTAGAGCAGTGTCCCAAACTTACTCGCGTAACCCTCATGTTGAACGAGAGTCGTTGCCGTAACGTATCGACTGCCAACGCGCCGCTGAGTTAACTTGGTCGCTGTCTCAAAGTGTTTCTGAGGCAAATCTCGCCCCGCAGAGTCTGTGACTAGAAGAATACGCTCTGTTGCTCAACGTAACTTGAGAAAGAAAAAGAACATCCAAATAGTTACTGGAAGTTACTATTTGTTAGTGTCACATCCAGTTAGGAGTGAACTAACCGGAACTGCAGTCTGCAGCCCTGAACCCGTCGTCTTATCCCTCCTTTCCCCGAGAACTCGTGTTAACGCTACCCGAACCACCCCGTCTGGACCTGAGTAGTCGTCTCTCCAATCCATCACAATTAATGGTAATCTGTAAACTCAGTGTCCCTCTATTCTTAAATTACCTATTTAATTAACAGTGATTGATACTCCCATTGAGTCATTATAAATCTAGACGCTTAACGTCAGTGTTTAATATTTAATCCTTATTTACCTAAATGCACGTTTAACTATTGCTTCTAATTATTATTATTGTGTAAAGTAAAGTTTATTTTTGTACGTGTGTTTATTTGTGGCTCCTCCTTTTTGGCGTACCCTTGGCAAAACTTTAATTAAGAATCCCTTCGGCTAATTTATTCAACCTGTATTATGCACTCTTAGAATTTCACAATCACAAACCTCACCCCAGTAACACGTGGGACTTTTATAGTGTGAATCCTGGCCGTGGCACAACTCGCCTCTAACCCGCCTTTGCACGTTCAGTAGGAATTAAAGCCTATATATATATATATATTATATATATATATATATATATATATATATATATATATATATATATATATATATATATATATATATGATCGTAGATTGAGTCATAGGGTCAATACCATCGACTTAAACAAAAGCGGTGTGTCCAGATCAAGGACTAGAATAATTATTGGACCAGACTGTGAGCAATTCTACGACATATATAAAAGTGGTGTCAGCTTTAAGGGGTCAGATTTTTGAGAAAGCGAACTTGCCAACGACCAAGGAAGCCCAAATAAACTAACGTAAATTTTAATAATTATAGTCTATTTCCCGAAGGAATATAAATAATAACCATTAATAATCCTTCCCAAATAGCAAAAACAAAGCTAGGAAAATATTCGCTATTTTGGGGGTTAGTTATTAGATTGTATCAGGTAGGAACAATCGCAGCTTCTAATTCTCTTACGAGGTGCGTAAGTTCTTTTGTGAGTCACCAGTTGTGTCAGCAAGAGCAACAATGGCTTCACAATCGTTCGAAGTTTTCATCAAGCAAGGACAAACTCTCGGTCTCACAGGACAGGAACTAAAGGAATTCGTCCAAAGCGAACAGCGAGAGGAAAGAGCACGTGAAATGGAAGTAAGAAAAGAAGCGTTAGAATTGGAAGACAGGAGAAGAAAAGAAGTGTTAGAAATGGAAGAAAGAAAAGAAGAATTGGAAGAAAGGAGAAGAAAAGAAGCGATAGAATTTGAAGAAAGAGAAAGTATTTGAAAACATGAAAGGGAATTAAGCAGAGACCAAGTTGAAGTCAGTTCTGTTGGATCCCGTGATCATCAACCACAGGACCCCGCTATGAAACTTCCCCAATATAAAGACGAAGAAGATTTGTGCTCATACTTAACACATTTTCAAAAGATTTTCGAGGTAAACGGATGGGCCATAGAATCCGAAGGAGTCAGTAGATTGCTTCCATTGCTTAGTCGGCGCTTAAGTGAAATTTTCATCTCGTTACCACATGAAGCTACAATAGACTATAGCACCTTGAAGGCCGAATTGCTATCCGCCTTCAACTTGAACCCTCAGTTCTACCGCGCTAAGTTTAGATCGGCTAAAATCTAGCCCGGTCAAACTTACCGACATTTTGAATATATCCTGAAGAGAAACCTCCAGTTATGGCTAGAATCCTCCAAAGTTGAATCGGAGTATGAGGCCCTGATTGACTTTATGTTAAAAGACCAGCTATTATCCACCCTCCCCCAGGAGATCCGAGCATTCGTGCAAGACTGCCGAGCGTCTACCTTTCAAGAATGCATCGAGGAAGCTGATCTCCATGCGACAAATCATCGCCTATACCCACAGGATACCCGGGAGAATAGTCCCCCGTCCCCGAAGAATAAATTTAGTCAATGGAAGTCCCAACAAAGAAAACCCCCTCCATTGATAAGGACCACAGCCCCGTTCAGGCCAAAGAATAAGCCTTTTGTAGCCCACGAAGACAGAAAACCCCCAGTCTTCAATACCCCCTACAATAACCAGCACCAGAATAAGCAGGTTTTATGCTACTCCTGCGGTTCCCCTGGCCATTATAAGTCCCAATGTGTACAGAATTCCAGCCTACGTCCCACCCAGAGCCAACAAGTTCACCAAGTAACCGCCCATAGAGTTTAATTTTGGTTTCATCAGAGCACCCCAAAATTTCTGAGGTGCCCCTCCTTTCCTTCATGTCCTAGGTACATGCTTATTTCGCTTATAGGGGTGATTCACCACTGCATCTGTGGAAAAACTTGTAGCGATATTTTCCTCGGAGCTCCACTGCGGACAAGGCTTGCAGTGAACATGGAGGTCTTACATTTTTCAGGAATCTAACCTACCGTGCTGAAAGGAACTTTTAAGGGTTACAAATACTTTTTTAAGTTTTTCCTTCTATGTAATGCTCAATTACCTTGCTTTTCGAATCAGTTGAGACCTCTCTAGTTTTAACCTTGATGGCACAAAATTGCAGTAAGATGATCAGATGCTAAATCTGGTTGTGAAAATAACATCTACGAATAAGAAAACTTTTGTTGGAACCTTTCGTATCATTAGAATATTCTACAGTAAGAAAAATGTAAATAAGCTAATTTAAAAATATTTTTCATTAATATCTAATTACTTATTTCCACTCTTATTTTGTGTTTTTTAAAAATATATTATAATATACTCATTATTATCACATATTTACATTTTCTTGTGCTAATACATATTAAAATGCGGTATTTGTAGGAAGATCATTCATTTTTAAAGGTTGGAATATATATTAAATAAATTATTTATGTGTCTAAATATTTGCTTCACCGCACTGTATAATTAATTACAATATTGGATGAAAATAATAATTTGCCTTATTAAAAAATGATACGTGGTACGCTAAAATGAATGTTTATTTGAAATTTGTATCAGCAATAGATGTAAAATCTAAGAAAAAATGTTCAATTTTGTCCACCTGTGTGATGCTTAAATTATTAAATTTTGAAATGTATCTAATGAAACGCCATCTCGAAATTCATCATACACTCAGCAAGTCCAGTATTTTCAGTTAGCATTACCAAAGCTTTCGAAATTAATAAAAATTAACAAAACAATTACAAATATTTTCCCAACCTAACTTTTCAATCTCGGAACAAGTGATTCTTACAGTATGAAAACGACATTATGACGATAGATAAAATACTCTTTTGATTCACCGAAGAACACTTCTCCTCCTTAAATTTTGCATTCATTCACTGGTAGGATTTCAAAGTGAAGAACACAGAGCCTTACTAGAGTGAACACCTTACTTTGTGTGGGGTGTTATTGTCGCTGGCCCTTATGGAATCCATTGGATTCGACTCTTAATTATTTTGTAAAACATCCACTTTTTATCCCTTATAACATCACAATTTGAAAAACAGGGACTGAGCTTGTCGAGAATGAAGAATGATGCAAGTGTTGGCGCCTCTTCTTTGATTGTGATGTCAGATCACGGGGAATCCTTTAGCCAAACTTAGGGTCCATGCAAATTTTTAGCAAAAGTCAAAGTTCTGTATAAGATGATGAATTAAGATCTTGCCACATTTTTAACACTTGCATTGCATGGTTATTTTTCTCAAGAGCTGCTGTCAGATTTCCCATATCAAGGGAAACAGGACGTCCATAGAGAGGTGAATATTTCAACCTGAGGTCCCATTTTCGAATCTCTTAGAACCATCGTTATCACTTTCGGTCTTTCAAAACATTATTGCCATCTACTTCATAACATGTTCATAGCAATGGGAGCAGGGTTTTATTTTGTTAACTTCTACAGCATCATGTGTCATATGTGCTTTACGATAACCTCTATATTTATAAGGTGTCATTTAATCAGCACCTAATGCAGAGCTTATTGCACACTAGCTATCGTTGCTATGAAGCTTCCTCTTAACCGTGGTGCAGAAACGTCACAACCACGAATTTAGACAGTGACACATCTAAAAACTATGATTAAAAAAGACAACTTTTGCACTGACTTGATCTACTAATAAATGAAAACATTTTCAATTTTCCCGGAAAATTAAAAACATTCCATATAATAATTTTACTGTAAAATAAATTTTTAATGTTGTCGCTTCTTTTAAGGTTGTTACGAACTTGTTTTGACGCTTCAGCATAAAGATTGCTTTACGAAAAGCAACCCTCATGCAGTATGATTTTTAGTTTCGCAGATATTTATAATTTAATTTTATTTATTTTGAGTGTTAGTAACATTTGCACACATTTTATTTATGTTTATTCAATAAAGTTTTAGAACTTTTGGATTGATATCGCAAAGAAAATATAACAGCTCCTTTCTATAACGGCTTATACGAGTAAACGTAAAAAGATTTCCTTTGAAAGTTCTTTTTTGGATGAAATTAGTGGAAAACGTGTTTCTTATTTCTAGAAATTTGGCAAAAGTCTATAAATAATATAACCTTGAACGCCCCTATTTAACCAAGCATAAATAATGCGACAAAGGGAAAGAAATTTAGACAAGCTGTAATATTTAAAACAATCTTTACGCAAACAACAATTATTTTCCTTAAAGTGTATTAATGAAAATTCGCTCAAAGAACCAAGTCATTTATGCATTGTGCGAACGAATTGCAAAGAAACAGAAACCGCACATTGATGTAAAATTTGTTAAAGAGTGTCTCGTTGTTGTCGCAAACATTCTGAATCCACAAAAAAAATAAAATGAGAATATTAATTTATTACGGAGGAAATTTTAATTGATATGGAAGAATTGATTCCTGACATTCAGGAACCTTTAAAAAGCAGCAATAGAATTTGGGTTTGATTCTATAGTTCTAGATTAGACTAGACAACAGATATAGTTAAGACACTCAAATTAGATCTTCCTGAAACAAAATCAGTAATAGATGACTTCGATCTGCCCAATGAAAATTTTAGGGGTATAATCAAGGATGGTAAGTCATCTATGGTAGGATATCAAATTGGATTGGTTCTCATAATATAAAAGGAAATGGAAAGCTTAAATAAAAGTAGCAACAAAGTGTATTAACACAATATGAAATGAAGTCTCAAAAAATAGAGTATATAAATAACGTTTGAAGGACTTTGACTTTGAATAAAATGTATTTGTGAGTTTCATTGGCTAAGATAAGGGCGCATCCTCTAACCTTTTAGTAACTCAGGAATGAAATGTAATTCTTCATGGCTATAAAAGAAATTACCAAGTGGAAGTAGATGCTAAGAAGTGGCTAAGGTGATTTAGCAGTTTTGGTTGATATCATGAGTGATTTAACTGTTTAAAATAAGAATTTTCACCTCTTCGCCTTTCTAATATCAGGCGATTCAAAATAATGTTGCAATTGTTCTAAACTCAACTAAAAGTATATTGTATGGTGCATATTTTAAAAAAAATTAGAGAAAAGAAACGAGAATCGCCCTTAATACATAGACGCTAAAGAGTGTTAATTTTTTTTTTTATTTGTTTCAAAAGAGTATTAGATACTCGTATATACAAATTCATTAAGATATGTGGAACTCTATGTGATGGGACGTCAGATGAAGCTCCTAACTACTTGCAACCCAAGTTAATTAATTTAAAATGTTATCCCAATTAAAATCTAAATTCAATAACTTTGTAGTGTTTGATATTTATGAAGCCTGTTTATGTACAATAAAAAAAATCTCTTTTGAGGAATAAAGAGTTGAAAATTGGTCATATTTCTATCTCTTACCTATGTAAACAATTTTCCTCCACTTAGAAATTTGGCCATGAATCATTTGAACTCTAGATTTAATGATGATAATCTTGCACATCAATAGTTAAAGTAATTATTATTAACTCTTCTTAAAAGTAATTACTATAAATATTATAACCACATTATTAATTTTTTCCAGTTTTGTGTCATTATTTTGGAAATAAATTTTGTGCTATCGCAGTGCAAAGTATTATGCTTGTTAGCTTGAAACCGTTATTTCTAGTGGTCGCTCAATTATCTAGCTCAAATATTGAGTCATAATTTATATTAGTGAACATGTTTACGATTTGAAATACTTGAGTAAGTTTTTTTTCGTAGATGTGGATTTTCCTGTGAAAGTAAATTGGGTGCCTCGGGCTTTCTTCATCCGCTTTGTTTCAAACAGCTCAGGAATTAATTTCTTCGCTGGACGTGTTAGAATATCATAATGTTCTTCCGTATTTATCGAGAAAAGAATTGCGCATCATTGTTCAAATGAGATCTCACAAGTGCATTACATAAATTTAATTAATTACTTTAAATTTAAATGCAAAATATCTCGGTATTTATCTGACAATCTGATTTCCATTTTATGAAATTTTAGATGACTGGAGATTAAGACACCGAATTTCTTTCCGTGCTGAATCTGTTTAATATTTGACTTCCCATTTTGTAATCTCTTTGTGAATTACCATGACTTATATGCATTACCTTACTCTTCTCTACAATGAATTGCTTTTGCCATCGTTTCAACAATTTTATTACTCTTTTATTACTTTTATTACTCTTTTTTAACGATTTCGGTCACATGGTATTTTGCCCTCTTCCGTAGTTTCATGCCGTCAGCAAATTTTAAGGCATTACATAATAAATACATGTCAAGATCGATCATATATACGAACGGTGCTACTGACTTGTTCGCTTTATAACCTCTTTGCAGAGGCAACACTTCTCTACTTACGGTCTTCTAACCAGTGTTGAATTCATTTTAGTACGCTCTTACTCTATATTCCGTGCACTTTTAGCTTTGCCACGTCTTTTATGTGTCACGACGTCAAAGGTTGATTTAAAATCGAGATAAACTACATCTAAAGCTTTATATTTGTTAAATGTTTTGTTGATCAGTTCGTGGAAAAGAAATTAAGGAAATTAAATAAGCATGAACATCTGCGTCACTTATTCAGTAATTTAGATACTTCACAATCATCTCTAACAATGAACTCCATGTGTTTACCAACGGCCAGAGAAAGAAAAATCAGCCAAAAATTTCCAGGATCCGTCTTCAAGTTTTTGCCGAGAATTAGCATTACATTTGCTTCTTTGAATAGAGGGGTTTTAACAGTTAGATATTAGTTCTTTAAGGCGGATAGGATCCATTATAACGGCACCACATTGGGCCGAATTTTAGTTTCTTATTATGAAATATAATTTTATTTTCCTTTATGGTAATAGTTGGAAGGGTAATGTGTTCATTGGACTTTATTAAAGCTTCTATTTGGTGCAAGTTATTTGTACCTTCGACGTTAGAAACATTTACGGAATGTTCATTTCATGTCTTCACCATGTTATCAGTTCGTCAATAAGGACAGTCGGAACCATGTATATTCTTCAATTAGCCTACAGTTATTTACATAACTATAAAATCCTTAGGGCGTTTTTTGACAAAGACTGTAGTTTTTTTTCTTATTTTATTTTTGTTTTTTTTTCTTTACATTTAACAAAGGCAGACAATGAATTTCTGTTTCGCTTCTTCAGTATGGCTGATGTTTTAATTTTATACAATCGCTTTATGTTCACTATGCAACTTTTATTATTCC
Source organism: Ceratothoa steindachneri (assembly GCA_963969495.1). Classification (NCBI taxonomy): domain Eukaryota; kingdom Metazoa; phylum Arthropoda; class Malacostraca; order Isopoda; family Cymothoidae; genus Ceratothoa; species Ceratothoa steindachneri. The sequence continues at coordinate 151,338,601 of OZ018326.1, forward strand.
TCCTCCTTATTTATCCACGACACTTGATTTGATTGACTAAAAAATTGATTTGGTTAATAGTGCACTATTTGGTTAATTTATAATGAAAATTTAACCCTGAAGATCAGTAAACATTTCCTAGACGCTTTCAAAGTTTAAAATTTCACCCTAATTTAATAGTCTTAAGGAGGCGAGGCTGTGTTTTTATCGTTGGCGAAGCGCCAGGTCTAGGAGTCGCTTTTTTTCAAAAAGAGTAAAGTTCAATTGTACCCATTTAGAGCCATGAAATGACCCATATGACCATGGAACCTATGGTCATTCACCCTGGAGATCTCAAATCTGCCACCGGATTTGGCGCTGAATGGCGCCATCTAGTGGCAGAAGCATCATTTATCCATTCAAATGCACTTGTAAGTGATTTGAACCATGGGAAACCATCAATGCAATAACCATTTATCATCTTATCACAAAACGTCACAGGTCATTGGAGGGACTTTGCGTCTTGCTAAACTCTAGCCTGTATGGCAAGGAAGAAAAGTAGAAGAGTGGTCACCATTTTCAAGTGGATATGGAATGAACAACCCACCTTAAGGCAATTTTGGAGTCAGATCATTCCACTTAAAATTTACGAAGCATGCAACTGCCTCCCTTCACTCTAACCTTGGACCTCAGGACATGCTCACAGAAGGCGAGGTCCCACCTAATTGTGGTAAGGTTGGAGGGGTCTACAGTACATGCTGTAGGATCCAAAGTTTTCTCCCTTAATTTCCCAAGCTGGGAGCTATTAAAAACAAAAACAGAAGCAGCGACAAAATAATCAAAATTATATGATTTAAAGTGCAGAATGAGATGAGAGTTCGCTTGAATATTTTTAGCAATATTTTGATGGAATCGAATTGTGTTCTTATGGCTGTTCCCGAGTGTTTCGTGAACGTATTTTTTAATACTAACTAAACTTAAGTAATAAAAATGATATCTAGATTTTTTTTCTGTGCGACTTGTTTCATGTTTATTTTAATGCGGGAAGATATCGGTGAACGACAAATCGCAACCAGACCGGACCACGACTCCAACAGTTTATACCCGCTTATAATAACCTGTATGAACGGAGTATAAGAAACAACGCTTGTATGCCAAATTTAAACAAATGTGCATGCAACGAAGTTCTTTGAGACAGTATATGCTTGGTCTATCAAATTTTACCTGCCTGGTTAGAAGTAACAAAGAGCCAGACGGCTCCTATGCGTCAGTCGGAATCGGTTCCTTGGTCTCCATCAGCCCTGTTGTCCGGCAGTTTCTGCAGTTACATGTTCCAGTAATATTTATTATTTACGTAATTAATCAATGTCTCACTCAGAAAAGGTATCCTGAATCTGATCATGTGAAAAACTAAAAATGTTTAATAATTTGAAGATTCATTCGTTTGCACAACATTTTAGGGACTTACATTTCGCCCATGGTTGTTAAAAGGTTTTCCACTGCTTTTCCCGGGAGCCAAAGAGAATTATATTAAAAATTACTCTTTGCATCACTTTTAGTATAATTAATACGAGTATATATGTATGATTTGATTACAGTTATTCATAGATGTGTTAAATTTAATGCTATTAGAAAAATGGAATAATCTTAAAATTTAAATTTTATTATATTAACCCTGGCATATGAAGGATTAAAATAACATAATAATATGATGGAAAATGACACCAGGTGTCGAAAGTTTTAAGTTATCTAACCTTGAAAACAAAATAAATATTAGATAAAAGACAGTTTTTTAGAGCCAAACCAGTTTTCCCCTTCCTTTTCAGCCGCATAAAAATGCCCAAGAAGAACAAAGCTCCCTTAATAATAATAGGGAATAACCTCATTCTTCCTCTCATACTCTTATAAAAAATTATTTCCTCTTAAATCACAGCAAATATTTCCTAAATTCTGTTTCTCAGATTATGTTTTGACACTTGGTCAACTTATCTTTTCCTTAAACCTTTTTGACTTTATTTAGAATGATGAAGTCAAACTTGTCTTTTCCGTCAACTTTTTGACTTGATTTAGAATGATAAAATCATATTATTTTAATTTTGAGTGGTTGGATAATTAACTTTAATTAGTAGGTTTTGTTATTTAACGCCTATTAATAGAAAAAGTAAGATCGAGGTGGTTTCTTTTTACAATCCGAGCAGGTGCGATATTCCTCATATTTGGACGAATATTACATTCATTAAATTTGAACATTACGTTCGTTTAGTTACCCTATTGAGAGCATTTTTCATGATTTACGATTGGAACATTGCCTTTTAAATTTGGGGTTCGTTAAAAGTATATCTTACTATTTCGTAAGGTTGAGTTTCTTAAGAAATGCATTTATTTTTATTGCTTACACTGCGACTCAAAACTTATTGCAATTAAAATAATTTCATATTTAATAGAATTTTATTTATTCTAGATTAGCTTTGTTTTTTACTTAAAAGTTTTTCAATTCAGATTTTTTTATAATACTCTCAAATAGGGTGCGAGCAAAGATAACAGAAAGAAATGATGATGATAGTAAGAGAACTAATAAATCACACAAAAGCGCGCTCTAAATAAAAACAATAGGAAAAGATCATAGAGCAATCAAGAGATTTGACATCGATGCAAATGTGACCCGAAAAACGAACAAGTTTCAGTAGGAACAAAAGAAATAAGTTACAGAAAAGTGAGAAAAATAAGGAGGACAGCATTCGAGAACCCTCATTCCACAAGTAGGAATAATTTTGAAGATGCTGGCCTGAGGAATGTGTATAAAAACTTCAAAACAAAGTGCTTAATACCATGGCTGATCAGAGAAAAAAGGTTTCTCTCTCGCTCTCATCTGAGTGTTTCTATCAGTCGAAAACGAATGTTGATAGACTTAGAAGAAGGCCATAAGGACAAATGAAGCCAGAGCTACTTTAGATTGTCCAGATAGCTTGCAGAAAAGTTGGCTTCTCCGCACCGAATCCCCACAATTGCGTTTGAAATAACAAAAAGCAAGAGAAAGATAATGCTATAGGTAAGTATTATTAAAGATGTGATAATAGCTCATTCTACTGTCGCTAAAGGATGTAAATTTAATTCAAAGATCTATTGCAACTTCTTAAAAGACGCATTGATGCCATGGTTTAAAATTCAGCCGTATGAGTTGCGTAACAATGCAATTTTTCAACAAGGCAATGTACCTCCTAGTCATACTTCTCGCTCTACCAAAACATGGATCGAAGTTAAAGGTTTTGCTGGTGATAAATGAATTAATTCCCCCCCACCCCCACCCTTACCTTCTGAGTCCTGAATTAGATCCGATTTGAGGATTCGTGGTTGGTGATAAAGCGCAAAGTTTAAGAAAATGGACGTCACATTACCGGCAAAGACGACTTTTTATAGGTATTTTAGCAGTTTGCTCTGCAATTTCTTCAAATGAAAGAATCATATAAATTATTAAGAAGAATGGAGGTTACATAGGTTATTAAATACGTTTCAGTTGTTTTAGGATAGTAAAAATTATTTATATTTTTTTCTTGTTTCTTAAGTAATATACGAATATTTATACAATGCATTATTATATATTGAGTTTGGTTAATTGTTACTTGTTTTTCCTAAAAAAATATTCCTGCAAACACTTTTGCGTCGTTCAAAACAACCAAATATTTAGTTTTCCAACATTCTTAACTGTAAAATAAGAATCTTCATTATTTCAATCTATTTATGTTCCCTTCCAAGGAATTCAGATGGGTAAACAATTAACTACGATTTGAGATATTAAAAATAAACAAAAATTATCATTTTGCAAACACTTTTGAGTCACGCTATATTATTCAGAGCTTATTAATATTTAACATATTTTTTTAAAAATTTCCTATTTATCGCTATCTACATTGGGAGCAAAGGAGACAATTCTTCAAAGTCATTTTGTTCCCAATTAGAAATATTTCACTACCCCCCCCCCCCTCCTTTCTTTGATTTTCTTTCATTTACTCCCCTTTGGGATGTCCAAATACTTCGTAACGAACACTATGAATCGCAAGGTTTCATTAAACACTTAGAACTAGGATTGGTCTCCTAATTGTTCTATGGCACGCAGGAATCGTGAATTCGCAACACCAGCGAATATCATAGATCATCCCAATAAGTACACACGAGACCCCAAGTTTCCATACTAGAGAAGATGCTGCACCCATAGAACTGTTTTATTAGGTCATACTATAAATCAAGTAAAAAGTTTAGACCCCAACTTCTAAATTAAAATGACAGAAACAAAAACAATTTTCATAAAAAAAAACGATGTGAATCAAAAGGCGAATCTTCTTTATTCATAGCGTGACTGATTTTCAAATAATGCTTATGAGAAGCTACATATGTACTCAGAATTCTTTTCAATATATATATATATATATATATATATATATATATATATATATATATATATATATATAGTTAATAGCCAAAGATAAGGAAAACTGGTATCACAACCCGGTAAGATCAAGATTTCTAGAAACGGAGAAAATAGGGAAACTATTTAACTTCTAAATGAAACTGAATACAGAAGTTGGATTCGAACCTGTGTCCACAAGCGCTGTTCGCTACCACGGGAGAACCACGACGCTCATCGATGAGGATGGTGGCTCAGTCGATGAGCGTCACCGTTCTGATAACGAGGAGCGCTTGAGAACACAGGGTCGAAATAACTCCTTTATTCACCTTCATATGGCGGTTAAAATAGCTTCACTATTTTCTCTATTTATAAAACTTCCATTTTGTTTTGTTTTTTTAATTTTAATACTTCACGTAATCGATTCCTCAGAGTTTTATGGGTGGTAATACCATTTTTCCTTTTCTTGCGCTATCATTGTTATTTGATTTTATCCTTTATATATATATATATATATATATATATATATATATATATATATATATATATATATATATATATATCAAGAACTATTTGATATAGAGCAATCATAATTATGCGGTTAAGAAGGCAATTCTTTGGTTAACTAGCTCTTCATCGAAGCCCTCGGCAGAAGTACTTCTTACATACACGAGAAGATAATTAATGCATAAAATAAGCTTTTTCTAAGACAACCAAAAAATTGTCTTTCAATTTTCCTTTTAATTGTCATCCCTATTTGTCAAAGAGAATGGAAAATTTGTTTTATCCACTGTAGCTCCGCCTTGTAAAATCGAGAATTATTTGCAATAGCGCAATCATAATTATGCGGTTAAGAAGGAAACTTTTCGGCGTTTTTTTTAGAAAAGCTTATTTTATGCGTTATAGTCTCATGTATGGAGAAGAGCTCCTTCAGAGCGTTTCGATGAAAAACTATTTAGCCAATAAATTGCCTTCTTAACTGCATAATTATGATTGCGTTATTAAAAATAATTCTTGATTTTACGAGGCGGGGGCTAGAGTGGATAAAACGAATTTGCCATTCTGTTCGACAAGCAGGGATAACAATTAAAGAGGCCGATCGAAAGACAGTTTGTTTGAATGTCTTAGAAAATACTTATTTTATGCGTTATCTTCTCGTGTATGTGAAAATAGCTCCTTCCCAGTTCTTCGATGAAGAGCTAGTTAGCCAAAAAAAATGCCTTCTTAACCGCATATATATATAGCGAGAGGGTTTGGTTGTTGGTTGATACTTTGATTTGATTGTGGCAGGGTCACCAGTTCCAGGTTGGAATAACAACATTCCACCTCTGCCACATGATTCGAGTTCGTTCTTGAAGATTTCCGACCAAATAAGTTCATATTTAGATTTTTATAAACGACTTAATAAAAATTTCCTTATTTTGGAATTTGAGATTTTCATGATGAATGCCTGGAGCTTGGTGAATCCTATCCGCTGAAGTGGGTAGAATGGATTCAAAACGATGAAGACGCAGTGTGTGCTCGACTGTCTTTAATGTGGATCTAATGCCATCCGCATAATGTCTTTTGTTTATATGTATGTGTAGATAAGAGAGAGAGAGAGAGAGAGAGAGAGAGAGAGAGAGAGAGAGCGCGCAAGATCGTGTGAACTTTACACAGACTCGAGGGAGAGATACGGGAATTAAAAAACAAAATTATGGAGTTAGAGGTTAAGGGCCAATAAATACTGGTTGAAGAGGAGATGAATGAACAAATAGGGCTCAGATGTCCGCTAGTTGAGACACCTGACTGAGGCAATGAACGAGTTCAAGAGTGCGTACAACTTTTGTGTACATGAATCAATATATATATATTTGTGAAAATTTATTGATTTCACTATTGGATCATGTTATTTGAGTCATGGCAATTATGTGTGAAAAATAATATCACCTAAATATCCGCCAAGGCTTCGGCGGCACACCTCCACTCGATTGTCAAAATTTTGATGACGTCTCTGCATAGTTGCTCCTCGATCTCACCAATATGCCTTATTATCTCATCCTTCAGCTGTTGAATTGTTGTTGGCTTGTTGGCATAAACCTTATTTTTGAGATGACCCCCAAAGAAAGAAATCTAAATGCGTCAAGTCACACGATCGTGGTGGCCAATTGACTTCGCTGTTTCGAGAGATGATGCGACCTGGGAACTTCTCATTTAATAAAGCCATTGTTGCATTGGCTGTGTGGCATGTGGTGCCATCCTGTTGAAACCACAAATCTTCGATATCAATAGAATTCAATTCAGTCCATAAAAAGTTGTTTATCATGGCAAGGTATCGCTCGCCTATCACTGTAACAGAATTCCAGGCATGATTTTCGGAGAAATACGGCCCAATGATTCCGCTAGCAAAAAATGCACACCAAACGGTGACCTTTTGTGGATGCAGTGGCTTTTCAACAATCTTCCTGGGATTTTCATCAGCCCGAATGCAACAATTCTGCTTATTAAAGAATCCACCAAGATGAAAATGGGCTCCATCACAAAAGATGATTTTTTGCCAAAAATCATCATCGGCTTGTCTTTGCTCGTGCACCCAATTGACGAATGTACGGCGCTTCAAATGGTCAGCACTCTTCAGTTCTTGTGTCAATTGAATTTTATAAGCGTGTAGAGACAAATCTTTGGTCAAAATTCGATGTAACGTTGTTGTGGAGAGGTTCAATTCCTGCGCGCTATGACGAATAGAGATGCCTGGATCTTCGCCACATTCTCGCGCACTGGAGCAATGTTTTCAACTGAACGGCGTAAACAAGCACGCAATGGCGTTTTCATATTTGCCATCGACCCCGTTTGTTTGAATTTACGAACAATTTTCCCAATTGCACTCTCGGTTGGTCAATTATGTTGACCCCCAAAATCGCGAAGTGCCCGAAATGCGTTTCTGTTTGAACGTCCATTCTCGTAATAGGCTTCAATAACGTTAACACGTTGTTCGATTGTTAATCTTTCGATGGTTTTAATTTCCAAAGACTGAAGTTGTTAAATCTGAAATAAAAAGAAAAAAATCATTAGACGCTTAAACTTAACTCACATTTAAAATCGGTTCAAGTTACTGGAACACCCTTTATATATATATATATATATATATATATATATATATATATATATATATATATATATATATATATATATATATATATATATTTAAAACAGTAAATTAAAAGGTGAGGGGGAGATTCTTCAGTTGGCGACACTAATGGGAAAGTTCTTCATATGAGCTTTTATTAGTCTCGTTATATTTAAAATTTAATAAAAGAAAGTGTAATTTTAAAAACCTACATTCAATTGAAAATCGGCGTTAAGTAAAAAGTCAATAGGAATAATTATATTGAAAATAAAAGAATTCAGTTAAAGATCAACAGATTTTAGGTTGATTTCAAAGTAAATTAAATATTTGGAGGAAAAATAGTGGAAATCAAAGGTGGAAAAATACACTATAAATGAACTCTAGAAAATAACAAAGTTAAAAATGCGGATAGTGAAAGGACTAATATCACAGGAATAACGGTTTTGTGTGTGCCAACGCTAAGAAACAATCAGACCCAAAGGAAAGAGAGATTAATTTAATAATTTTTCAATATGTAAATATAACTTGCTAGTAAGGTTTCGTTATTACTCAGTTTCTATCTTCATATCCGAATCGAATGGACTAGTGGACAAATTGTGTATCTGACGTTGCATTCCACTACAATTGAATTCTGGCTAAGCGGTTCCTAGTGAACCAGAAGGCATACGGAAGACCCGTATTTTGCCAGCACCAATTAGACTTCGTTAGCTTAACTCTCAACAATTAAGCTTTCTGCGTTCAGAATGACAATATTGGTCTTGAATGGGAATTTCTGCTGCTTTGTTATATATATATATATATATATATATATATATATATATATATATATATATATATATATATATATATATATATATATATATATATATATAAATATATATTTGTATTTATATATATATATTTATATATATATATATATATATATATATATATATATATATATATATATATATATATATATATATATAATGTATAAAGGCAGCGTATTCATTTTTGAGAGAAAGAAATGCTAAAATTGAAATCGATATAAAAATGTGTCTCTCTAAATTAACCCCTTTTCGTATAGCCAAATTGTCTGGAAGCCCATTTTTATCCCTTTAAATTACCCAATTCCGTCTGTTTGAAGGGGAACCGCGAGAAACGAAGAGAAAACTAATAAATGCGGGAAATCTCTTAAAAAGGGCGAAACGTGTCTACAGAATGGTCACAACTCTCCTATTATCTAATTATCCTTAACACAGGAGGTCTGTATGCGGGACCCCTCTAATAGGAACCTTATAATCTGTTTTTAATAAGAGAGAGGAAAATCATCTTAAGCCTAGTCCTTTTTTGGAGTAATAAATATACTATTTGTGCCTACAAGGCTAGTTCAAAGACAATCTTGGGGGTTTTGATATGACTTTCATTCTTCTTCCTGAAATTCAGGAAAAAATTCTTTAACAATCAGAACATCATCATTTTCCTCTTCCCATTTTTCTTCTTCTTCTACTTCCTTACTCACTTCCAATTCTGCTTCTGATAGGACGCGAATTTAGTTCGCTGCATAAATGGTATTGAATTCTCTATTCTCTTTTGTATTTTAATTGGGTCTACTACTGGCAAACCGATTCCTAAAGAACTTATCAACTTTCTTAATAAATATCTCGTTACTAACTGTCTGGGAGAGAGATTCTTGTTTGTTTTAAGTTCAAGTTTTGACAAAAAGACTTGTGCTTTCGAAAGATTTTCACCATTGGCCAAAAGTAGAAAGCATCCCTCATAGAATTATATATTTAACATATTTGTTGTGGTACAACCACTCTATACCATATACCACTCCTATATTATGTGGGGGAAGGGGGTGACTTAATCACCTACTGCAACGCGAACTGTTGAAGGACTGTTCGCAGTTATTAATGACCGACTAGGAGGTCACACTTGAGGCGTTGGGTTTCAAATACTTAATAATCAGACAGAGGGCATAAATGGTTGGCGAGATTTACTTGAATAGGCCCAGAGTATCGTTCAAGGTTAGTTAAAGATGAACTAACAAAAATATAATTTTATTTTCAAAGATTAAAATAAGAATAATAATAGACAAAAGGGAATTATTTAAATTGAGATATTCTTTTGATAATTATTATGAGGAGGGATTCTCAAATGGAATTAATTGATTAATGTAACTAGGCTCAGATCAAAAGGGGGAACTTGATAATACTAATAATGGAGGGAGTTTCAGTCTTACGGGTGAATAACTTCGAGGAAGGTCCTTCTTGCGATGAGGCGATTGGGGTGCGATCCGATGAGTCACGTGGGGCACGATCCGAGGGAGCACGATCCGAATGAGGCAGGTGAGGGCACGATCCGAACCAACTTTCCGATTAAGATGGCCAAACTTCAAAGATGACGTTCGAGGGGAAATGTGGGAATTCTCGTAATTCCACTGAAAGAGGAATCTTCTTTTCCTCAAAGGTAATCGGTGGATATTTTCTTCGGTTTGATTAAACGAAGGGAGACTGTTGCGCAAATTCAAAGTCTTGCCGTTCACAGATGCTACCAATTGACTTGGGTAGAACCATGGCTGAAGAAGTCCGCTGTCTGACGAACGCTCACGGGACGAGACGATAATAACGGCCTTGAGGTGCTGGCTGGACTTCTCGAACTACAGAATAATAGCCCGAGTATTTATATGCTCCTTTCTCCAAAGGAGAAAGGAGTCACAGGCTCCATACATCTTACTCCGGAGGCGGAGTCGATTCATTATTTAGCAGCCTGTGGCAAAACAGAGTGGTTCTTTTACACCTCGTCACCGGGAGGGAAAGGCTTGGAACGAGTTCGCAGGATTGGAAACTATTTTCCCAACGTGCTCAGGAGTCGAAAATTCGAGAATGTTCGAACAGGAAATGACGTTGTCCATGGTGCGATACCATAGTACGTGGTATCCGATAAATTGGAGGGGGGGGGGGTCAGAGGTTGTTCTTTTACACCCCCTCCCTTCCATACAATGGAACATTTCTGAGAGAGAGAGGGAAGAACAAGGGACATCGAAAATTTGGATAGGAGGAATTATTATTAAGGCGTCAGCCTGATAAAAAGAGGGGGACCTGACCTGTATTCGAAAGGCTTACAAAAAGACTGATATTGACCTGAGCAAAAATTCATGTAAATGGGTCGACTAAAAAAATTTCATTTAAATTAAGGAACAAAATTAGAACTTTGTCAAAAGGGTAGTGGAACAACAACACACACACAAAAAAAACAAACACTATATTAAATAAGTACCTACAGGGACCATATATATATGTACAGAGTTAAAAATAATAATGTATACATGATTAGCTGACGGGTTTACCTGCGACCTATAATTTAGTGCATTAGCCAGCATTGTCGGCTAATGGATTCCGGCTAAGATTATCAGCTATACAATTTTCGGTACCACGTATATACCAAACTTTAAACTGATATTGTTGGAGTATCAAAAGCCATCGCATTATACGTCCGTTCTTGCTCTTAGTATTTCGGAGGTACGACGAAGGACGATGGTCAATCTCGACAATAAATTCTTTCCCTATTAAATACATGCTAAACTTGGTAATACTCCATACTATAGCTAAAGCTTCCCGTTCTATTACCGAGTAATTACCTTCACGGGGCAGTAGCTTTCGGCTCGTATAAGCCAATGGGTGGCTTTCACCTTCGTCGAAGTATTGGAGCAGCACGCATCCAATTCATTCACCACTCGAATCCGTCCGGATGCCGAAGGTTTTAGAGGGATTAAGGAGCCTCAAAATGGGAGCAGAGGCTAGCTTGTCATTGAGCACCTGGAATCTGGTATTAGCTTCGGTATTCCGTGTAAAGGGATCTGGGGATCTCTTCTGAAGGAGGGCACTTAAAGGGGCGGAAATAGACGCGATGTTATGGATAAATCTACGGTAAAAGGAGGCCGATACCATGAATAACCTCAGCTGTTTCTTTGTGCGGGAAAGGGGCATCTCGACAATGGCCTTGACCTTTTCGTCCTGGGTGCACATCTGATTTTTCGAGAGAATAGGCTCTTGAGTAGTAGGGACGATGTTATGCTCAAATTGATTGGAGCAACCGGGGGTTTCGGGGATGACATCTTCAAATCCATTTTGCATCTGCTGCAGCTGACTCATTGAAGAGGCGCTAGCCTGGGGAAGACATCCAGCACAGGGGATGATGATTCCGGGGGTCCCGGTAAAGATAAGATAGGGTAATCACCATCTTGTTCAATTCATACTACTTGCACGACATTGAGGGGTCAGTGGTATACACCGCGCTTAAGGGGAACTGACTCAGGAAAACAGGGAGCGAAGTCTACCAAAATGAGGACATAACTGTGTCCTTCACTTGACGGGGGATGAATAGGGCCAATAACATCCATGACCACACGAGGAAAGGGTTCCGAGAAGATCGGGCTTTTCTGAAGGGGGCTGGCTTGACGCGCCCTTTTGCAGATGTCCTTTGGCAGGCATCGCATGATTTGAAGTACTCTGCAATTTCTCCGGTCGCACCTGTCCAATAAAAATACTTATAAACCCTTTGAGAGGTTTTATTATTACTATAATGACTGGAGAATAAACTATCGTGAGAAATCTGGAGGACTTGTGGGGTGTAAGAGCGGGGAACACACAAGGTGTGTGTTTCAGGTTCGGCACCGTCGGAACATTTACGATGTAACAGCTCATCCTTGACAAGGTATGAGATGCTTTTTCCAACACGGTAACACTCTTGCTTCTGAGTCCTGGCTTTCTCCCAAAGAAGCAGGAGAGTTGCGCACCACTTCTGGGCGCTGGCAAAATCCTCGTTCCGGAGGGTCTCGATCTCCAGATCGACGGGGTTTTCTAAAGGAATGGGTTACAGGGAAGCCTTGGCAGCCTGGGCAGGGTTACTACGGGTTGTGCTAACGGGTTACTTGTAACCTGGGGTCTCTGACTAATCAGTACAGAGTAAAACTTGATTAGGGCTGCTATCACTTCGACCTAACTAGTTAAATACTCATATTTGATGTGGCATTTTACAATAGGGAAACGATTCGCTCGGCCGAGATAATTATGGACCACAGCTAACTTTTGGTGGTCAGGACCGACTGATGGAAGTAAATTCTCGGATACCACGATGCATGCGCCCTCAGTATCACGTACAATGGTGGACACATGGCATCCGTTCACGGCTCCAATTTCATATTTTCAAACCACGGATGGGGGGGGTCTTATTAAAGAGAAAATTTACGTGGTGACCGGAGTTTTTGGTCGACGAAAGAGACGTAGTGGTATCTTGAATAGACGGGGGAAGAGCAAGAGTTGCCCTAACTTGGTGTACCTGATGGGAGGACACGCTTCTAAATTGAAAATTTTAAGGGCAGTTCGTGTGTACATGACTTTCTATTCCGCACTTGAAACAGATTATCTGCCTTTGGGGGAATAACGACGCGGGGGTAGTGGTAATTATGGGCTTAATTTCTCTTGGTTCCGAAGTAGGGAGGTTTTTGGGTTTCGAGGGGGCCTTGTTTTTTCACGAATTTAGGGGTATTTCTTGGAGGGTGCCTGCAATTATTAATCTTAAACTTGAGAGGAGACGGGGGAGGCTTCTTATAAACCTTGGTATACAAATTATGGCTAGTTGCATAAACATCAGTCTCTTCTAGGCATTCCTTGAACGTAGAGCAGTGCTTGTCTTTAATGAAGGCACGGACTTCGGAGGTCAGGGAAGCTAAGAATAGATATTTTAGGATGAAGTCCAGAAGGCAATCGTACTCTTAGGGGACTTTACATGCATCTAACCGAAATTGGGTGTTTCTGGAGGGTATACCCAAAATGGCGAAAGGTCTAACCGGGGCTGATTTTTTCGTGGCGAAAACGGGCCGATAGAAGTCTGGGTCCATATTTACGGCAGCTAAGAGTTCAGACTTAAGGGTAGATAGTCTACAGTGGACTTTGATGGAAGGGCAATGAATATGTATCCCAACTGAGTTTAGGAGGGGGAGCAATTTGGCGAAACCATCTACCTCGATGTCCCAATTGTTAATTTTGAAAATCTTCTCGAAATGCATAAGATATGATCCAAAATCTTCTCCTTCTTTAAAGACGGGTAATCTTACTAACGGGGACTGTGGAGTTTCGGTCCGGGAGTTAATTAACATTGACTGCAATTGATTACGGCTTAATTCGAGTTCATGGTGCCTTATTCTCTCACGCTCCTCCATCTCTCGTTGTTCTTTTTATCTTCTCTCTTCAGCTTCTCTTAGTTTTTTCTCTCCTAAGATTCTCTTAGTTCTTGTTCCTTTGCTTTTATCTCTTCTCTTTCATTTCTCTCTTCTTCCTGAATATAAGTTAAAAATTCTCGCCCCGACAGGCCCAATGACTCTCCTTGACTCTTGAAACGTTCAAACGAAGAAGACAACTTGTTGGTTTACTAGGGGAAATGGAACATGCGAACGGGGCTATTGACGTTACGAAATTACTCGGCAATATACGAGAAGCCTAACTTTTCTCCAAAATAAATATTCAAAAATTATCACACTAAAAGAACACTAAAACTCTTCCTACACGGTTAGTACGGGTTAATCTTTCTAATCCGGCTGGAGATTAACTAAAATATTCCGGTAAATGGAATACACAAACACAAAGAACGGGTCCCGATTAATAATCTAAATTTTAAATACTTAATAGATTAAGTTCCACTGATCTAGAACTAACTTAAACATACTTCAGCCAAAATAGAAAAATAAAACAAACTTCAATAATGAGAGGGAACTACTAAAACTCAAAGGGGATGTAAATCAACTAAACTGATTTACTATTTAATAGACCTCACACACTTGACACCAGTTTTTATAATATAAAAGTAATATATATATATATATATATATATATATATATATATATATATATATATATATATATATATATATATATATATATATGAAGTAATTTGTTGGCGAGATTTACTTGAATAGGACGAGAGTATCGTTCACGGTCCTAATGAGGCAGGTGGGGCATGATCTGAATAAGGCAGATGGGGCACGATCCGAACCAGCCTTCCGATGAAGATAGCAAAACTTCAAAGATGACGTTCGATGGGGAATGTGGGAATTCTCGTAATTCCACTAAAAAAGGAATCTTCTTTTCCTCAAAGGTAATCGGTGGAGATTTTCTTCCGTTGGATTAAACGAAGGGAGACTGTTGCGCAAATTCAAAGGCTTGCCGTTCACACAAGCTACCAATTGACTTGGGTAGAATCATGGCTGAAGAAGTCTGCTGTCTGACGAACGCTCACGTGACGAGACGATAGGACAGCCTTGAGGTGTGGGCTGGACTCCTCGAACTACATAATAGCCCGAGTACTTGTATGCCCGATTCTGAAGGGAAAAGGGGAATTTGGAGAAAGGAGTCACAAGCTCCAGACATCTTAATCCGGAAGCGGAGTGGATTCATCATTTAAAAAGCAAGGGGCGAGACAGAGCAGCTCTTTCACACCTCGTAACCAGGGTCGGTTGGGGGAAGGAGGCTTGAGACAAGTTTGCAGGATTGGGAACTATTTTCCAACGTGCTCAGGAGTCGAAAATTCGAGAATGTTCGAACAAGAAATTACTTCCTCCATGGCACGATACCATAGCACTTGGTCTCCGTGCTTTCGGAAGATTTCCACCCTTGGCCAAAAGTAGAAAGCATCCCTCATAGAATTATATATTTAACATATTTAATCAAACCTTTTGCACTTTAACCTATTATTCATAAATATATATCATCATAATATTTTATAGTTTTCTAATATGTTTTTACATTTTGCTAATTTTTTTTAATTACTTAGTATTTTACTTAGTATTTTAGGTGCAATTAATGAAATGGTATTCTTTCTAAAATCAGAATTTAACCAATATTTCTTATGTTTTGGTTTAAATTTATAACTATTCTGTATTCAATATCGTTCTAAATAAATGATACGAATAAAACTATAGAACTTACAAAAGCACTGATAGCACAAATCCAACTTCTCCATAGCCAAGAATTATCGCAATTAGAAATTGCTTAAAAAATAAAATTTTAAAAATATGCTATCTAAACCATTATAAAATGATATCAAGAGATTAAGACTTTGTATTAACGAAGGAAAATGGTAGAAAACGTCTTACCACACCTAAAGAAGACCTCTTTCTTCACTACAGAATTTCATAGAAACATCTTCTGAACTTGCTGGGAAGTTCAATGAAGCTTTAAGTTCAAAAATATATCACCCAAAACAGAAGAAAAATCCATGGATATCTGAAGTCAACGGACTAAAGTATCTTCAGGGGACTAAAGATCAAAGTGGACACATGAACACTGATACCAAGTTATCTGGTCAGATGAAAGTAATTATTAGGTATGTATAAGAAGCTGTTATATTATTGTTTTACATGTAATTTATGTAATTTCATTTAAATATATCTTCGAAGGAATTGTAGATTTTCATCATTTCTGAGCTACTTTTGTGAGCTGACGATTTGGAAAGGCATTTCACCCTGATTATTTGGTACCAACTCTTAAGTATGGAGGTGGTTCTATCATATCTTCATCAGAAGGGCAGATGGTTTTCTGCCAAGGAATAATGAGCTCCACAACTATACCATCATGTTGTCGCAAATTTTAGAGCCATCCATCGAGAAATTGCATCTCGCAACACCAATAAATGAAGTTGTATTGCAGCAGGACAATGCCCTAATGCTCCATTCTATACATCCAACTACTCCAAAAATTAGTTTGGACAAATAAGGAGCACCAGAATGGAGTCGCCACAACAGAGCCCAGAATTAAGCTCACCGGACAAAATATTTGTACTTTTAACCATAGTAAGGGCCTATTACACGCCACTTTGCTCCATATCTTCATGCCATGGAGTTCCCTGTGTAATGTTCTTTCTGAAATGGGTGGTGAAGGACTAGAATTGACGTTTTGTAGCAATTCTTGCCTGGAAGCAAATCAATTTGTAATTACAAGCCTGGAGATTCTACGAAGGTTCCTGACTGTCAACACCTTTTTCCGTCCGCAATTCTGGCAAGAGTTTTTCGCATTTTGAGACTTGTGCCATTGCTTGTAAATTAGAATGACCGTACTCGTTGAAGCACTTCCAAATTCTGCCACCTCCTTCACATGATAACCTTTGGCGCGGCCAAATGCAATCACACCTTTTTGCCATTCCATGACGTCGCCTTTCCGGCCCATTTTAAGTAGAGCTGATTTGCTATCTACAGACCTTCACACCGGCCGCAACACAAACAAAGCCTTACTAACGTTACGACGTAAAATAAGTTACGCCTCTCGGCTCTCGGCTGCTTAAGGTTCGTGCACGTATCAGATTTTGAATTATGTTTTTTCTCCTTAGGTGACTAATTTCTTGTCCGGTGGGCTTAAATCCAATATGGTACTTGTGGGGAAGGCTTAGAAAAGCAACAAGAAGTACCACCAGAACAAATGTAACAGAACTGTATGGAAATTTTAAGCTGAGGGAGAAAAGATGGCGTCAGAAATTTGTAAACATCTGGTAGAAATCTACGCCACGAAGAATTATGGATGCAATTATAAAAATTGAAAATAAATAAATATAAATACTAATTTCACTTACCAAACATATATATTTCCATTATATGAATGATTTCAAAGCGTACTTTATATATATATATAGTACCGTCCAAAACTAGGGAACGAATGTTCGAAACTACGTGTTCTTAAACAAGGTCTGCTGACCAAAGTCGCATGCTCTCATTTATCCTGATTTATGACCTTACGACCATCAATACTTTTAATAATTCCCGGACTAACATTGGCAGAACCTTGGTAATTATATCATTCAAAAGAGAATGTAAAACAACATAAGGGTTTCAAATTTCATTAGAATCTGCCGAATAGTTATTATGTTATTACCCCCCCAAAAAAGCAGAACGGAGACCTTCGGACTGACCGACCAACCGACATAGTGAGATATAAAGTCGCACGCGAGTAAAAAATCTTATTTTCCATGGAAATTG
Source organism: Ceratothoa steindachneri (assembly GCA_963969495.1). Lineage (NCBI taxonomy): Eukaryota > Metazoa > Arthropoda > Malacostraca > Isopoda > Cymothoidae > Ceratothoa > Ceratothoa steindachneri. The sequence continues at coordinate 151,356,073 of OZ018326.1, forward strand.
CACAAAATATTCTTTGATTTTTTATATAATAGAATCCAATTTTAATTTCAAAATAAAAGATAAATTCTTAATGCGTACTTGAAAAGAGGAAGCGTCCAAAACCAGAGAATATTAACATATATCTTTCAAATTAAAAGTAAAAAAAAGAACACAGGGCTTTAATTTTGTACTTACATTTCATCTAAGCTTTAGTCATATACCCAACGTCCTACAACGTTTTTATGTTTGGCTACACTACCAAAAGTGCATTGTCGAGTAATACAGATGGTGTAACTCATTTATTAGGATGGTGAGACGTGTTAATGTCGAAAATTCCTTCAGAAAATAAGTTGTCCAGTATAAGAGTGAAGGAAGGACACTGTGATATTTCCAGGGATTTTAATCGGTCAAGAAGTGTGATTTCACGCATAATAAAGCTCCATGAAAATGCCGGGATCTATGAAGCGAAGAATATATGGGTCCATCTCAAAAAATCTCTCTTTAGAAAGATTGCACGATGCAACGAATGCTGGTGAAGGACCAACTTGAGACAATAGTGATGTAGAAGGATACCTTCTTTTTACCCCTGCTTCGCAACGCTTTTCACGCTGCAGGAAGCCACGTGGCTAGACAGACCTCATGTTTCCGAGAGTCATATGACGAAACAAGGTCAGATGTGCCCCCACCCCCCCATTGTACCATCCAGGCGATTGTGGAGAACATCCCCCACGCGGAAATTCCAGCAGTTTCCCACGCGGAGATAGAGAGAGGGGGTAAAAGAACTGTTTGTCGCCGACAGTTGGTGCCTCGAGCTGCCCCCTGGGAATTCCAAAAAGTGGGGGTTTTTTCTCCATCTCACACTTGAGGAGACTAAATATTTAATCCTTTTTCCGACCTGGCAAGAGCAGTAAAGACAAGGATTGCTCGCAGAAGACATCACTCGTCCCAAGTCGATGTGTACCCAGTCGAAGTCTGGACACTCTCTTCAAACGGATGCCTCTGCCCCCGCTGTCTTCGGAAGCAGCTGCTCCGGATTACTCATTCGAGCCCTGTCGAAGTTACTCTGAGGTAGCCATACCTCTCCCGAGAATCACCAAGGATTCAATCTTTTCCTTCGAGAACCAGCTAAAGTTATCACTTACGGCTTCACAGCCCTGGAAGTAAGGTGCCGAACATACCCTTCCTTCCCACTCTTCTCCTGGCGAGGATCCCTCCTTTGAGAACGCCGACAAGATCGTCTCGCCTAGCCCTTACTTTTCCCTCAAGTCTCCTGTGAAGTCGCCGTTGCCCTCCGACCCGGAAGCCCCTTTTCCCATTTTACCTAGTGAGCCCATTTGTATCTGAGCAGATAGCTCTAAACTAATAAGTGAATTTATATTTTCCCAATGGTAACGCCAAATCTTTAGCCAATCATTAATTTTCACTTATATCATATTTGATCATTTTAATTTATAAATAAAATTTATATTGACTTATTTTTATCTTCAATTAACCTTAACGTCACTCTCAGCCTCGTTATTCAAATCTCGCCAACCTCGAACTCGACCTGATTTGTTAAGTAAATTGACCCCTGTGCATCAATGTAGCGTTCATATCTTTAATAACCTGAGTTCTTCCTCTTAATGCTAATAATAGCTGTTATTTCATTCCAACTTGCCAAAAACAGGAACATGAATGTATCTCTCCCGAATGTGACTTATAGCACCTCCACCCTGCTAAAAGAATACCCTCATAAGTAAAAAGAATAAAGCAGCTAGATTATCCTTTACTACTGAGCGTGACCTGTTGAGTGCTAAAGAGTGAGAAAGAGTGTTTTACAACAGCGGCGAAAGCGAATTTATTTTTTTAGGGTCGGAGGCAAAGCATCCTGTAAAGCGTCCTACAAATGAAAGATTGAATCCAAAATATATAAAAGAGACGGTTATTATTTTTTTTATGTGTGACAGCTTTATGGTGTGGGTAATCTTTCTAAATGCGGAATTCTGTCTGCTTATTCGTCCAAGTAAACGCTGCGATATATAAGAATTGGCTTCAGGAACATGTGACCCCAACCTCTCTTCGGGCATGGGAAGCACAGAAGCCGTTTTTCACTCAGAACAATGTTCCGTGCCACATAACCACGATGGTGAAACAGTTTATTAGAAAATTATATTGTTTTCTAGTTATGGCTGCACTTAGGCTTATCGTTTTCTAGTTCTGGATGTATCCTTTTTCAAATAGAATTACTTTCTTCATCCCATTTTTACTTAGACACTAAAGACAAATTCTAAAGAAAATTATGTGCGATTTGTATAAATTAAACGTGTATTTTTTAAAAAAATGTATACATATTTTGGTATTTTACTATTTAGTTTTGAACGGTAGTGTATAATTATCGTGTTAATATATTGTAATCAAATATATTATAAATATTTAACTAATTTTAGTTTAAATAGATTAGAAAATTAATCAAAGTAAATTGTCTAGTTGTACTCTAAGGATTTAGGTGACAAGAAGCGTTTAGGCTGTAATCAGAGGATAAAACGTCTCTTCTACTCATTTCTATGTAGTTTAAAAGAACAGGAAAGCTTACTGCATACATCATGTCGGCTCTAAATTTTAAATCCGTAAAATGCAGCTAGATTTTAAAAGATTAAATTTACTTTTAAACCGACGATAATTAAAATTGAATTCGACGAGACTTTAGAGTCTCTAAGGTCGATATAAAAGAAATAAGAAAGTACATAAGTAAATTCAGTGACAATTCAGGCGACAAGGTAAATTTTGGATGCAAAAATGGAAGCAGAAACACCTCCACTACGTAAATAAAGGAGCCGCTTTTAATTAATCTATGATAAGGAAACAAGCTCATATTTTAGCTAAAAAAGGTTTTAGGGTTTTTAACACCGAGTTATATTTTTTTATCTAAGATTCGATGTTTTCTAAAAGCTTGAGAGTGGGATTTTTACGCAGGAAAATCCACCCACCTCCTTTATTATTTGAATTTGCATCTTGGCTAATCATAACAAACACTTTTCTACACTTATATTGGTGTTTGTTTCTGCTTACATTTAAGACAACCGCATTTTTTTTCTCACATTAATTGTCAGGAAATCAGGCAGGTTTTAAATAGCGCAACATCAGGAATGGATGGATAATTCCAAACTGAATGTTGAAATGTTATTGATGCATTGGCTAAAATACAAAATCAAACGGAGAACGATTTTGATATGAGACTTTATAGTAATAAATCAAGAAAATGAACTCAGGACCCGATTTCCATGTAAATAAAAAAATAATATGGAATAGAAAACATGATATACTAAATTGATAAATTAGAATTACTGAATAAAGATTCAACAATGCTACAATCATGCTCAAAAGTGTTGAGGTTACAATATTTTTTAATATAAGAAAATTTATACAATTAATTTAACGTTACATTCTTTTATTAAGTTTGCATCATAATTTAAAGGAGAATTATACACAAATTTAGAGACCAAAACCATGTTATTAATTAAAGCAGTTCTTCAGGAATGCTTTAATTGGTTTTGACATAATAGAGAACAAATTTGTGATTAGATTTTAATTGATATTCCTGAATTCTTTTCCTATGTACCCGCAATTTCTTACAAGTGGGTGGCATCTGTTTGATCATCGCCAACAAATTTTCTATTATGTTAAATCGGGCGAATTCCCGGGCCAAGTTCGAAGTTATTTTCAGCCAAGAACTTTGCTATTGCTTTTGCTTTGTGACAAATTGCGTCTAATGCTGAAAAATACAGTTATCATTTCCAAATTTGTCCTGAACTGTTGCAAAAAGTGCTTATAAAGCACGTTTTGGTACTATTCTGAGTTCATCTTAGTGTTATTGGAGAAAATTTTAAGTTTACAGATCTCTTAGATTAGAAGCAGTCCCAGACATGGACAGTTTCCAGATGCTTCACTGTGGGCACGATACAGAATTCGTCATAACGCTCCCCTTTCTCAAGTCAACAAGGCCTGCGAATAATCCTCATCTCACCAAGAAGAAGCTTATGGATATAATCCACTTTTATAGAAAATATAAAAACTGGACTGTTGAAGACTGGAGTAAAGGAATATGATTTGATGAAGTTCCCTTCAGCTTGTTTGGAGCTTTAGAATATCTCTCTTTAAGAGGAGAAAAGTGAAGCGATTTCATGAGTCATGTGTCGTGCCAACGGTAAAGCATCTGGACACTCTCCTTGTCTGGGGCTGCTTCTCAACTAAGAGAACTTTAAACTAACAATTTTGCCCAATAACCCTGCCACGAATTCAAAATGGTACCAAAACGTGTTTCATCAGCAACTTTTCCCAATTATTGAAGACCAGATAAGGATGAAAACTATATTTTTAAGCATGGTGGCGCACCTTGCCTCAAATCAAAAGCAATCACAATATTCTTGGCATAAAATAACATCAAATTTCGGGGTCATTTGCCCGGAAATTACGCAGATATGAACCCAGTAGAAAATTTGTGGAGGGTGATCAAACTTCGGTTAATAAACAGAAGCCATCCAATTGTGAGCTCTTATGGGAAGCTTATTGATAAAAAATGGAATAACATCAGTCAAGATATCTTCACAAATTTGGTCTCCAGCATACCAAAACGAATTGAAGCCGTCATGAAGAACAAGGGACATCATTGTGAATATTGACTGCGCACATCAATTAACTGTATTAACAAAATGGGTTTGGTGTCTAAATTTTTATATATTTCACTTTCAAATTATCATAAAAAACACCTTGAAACAAAATGTTAAGTTTCATTATTTATATTAATTTTCATATATGAAAAATAGAGTAGTCTCAAAACTTATGGCCATGAGTGTAACTCTTGTGGGAGGAAAATACCACACAAATCGAAATTGTTCATCGACATCGTGCCCTAAAAGAATACACAAATGGGAAAACAAATGGTACTACAATAATCGGTATTATTTTTAGAAGTCGGGAAAAATAGACTTTGAAAGTAAATTTAACTAAGGAGAGTGACAAGAGACATTTTGAAGTAGAAGGGTTAAATTTAAAAATTACTAGGCAGAATTTCAGGAGCCTTCCCTCTTTTTACGTAATAATAATAATTGGTCGATTGATAAATAAAAGTGTCTTAAAAGCCAAACTGAATTGAATTTACAAAAGTGCTCAGTTTAGGAAACAAATTAACTGAATTTAACTCTTTAATTTCTACCAAAAAAACTGACTTAATCTCCATAACATTTGGCTGGACACTGATAATATGGTATTGGCGAGTTTGGTATATGTGGTTATAAATGTATAATAGAGACCATATGCTGATAACGTAAGTCGGGATGCAGCTGTACTTGAAAGAACAAAATCTGCCTGCTGACCAATGTCGCGTGCTCTCACTTATTCTGATTTATAACCTTACGACCTTCAAAGCTTTCAATAATTTTCTAAGTAACGTTGGTAAGACCTTGGCAATTATATCATTGGAAAGAGAATGTAAAACAACATAAGGGTTTCAAATTTCGTTAGAATCAGCCGAATAGTTACAATGTTATTAACAAAAAAAGCAAAACGGGTACCGTCAGACCGACCGACCAACCGACATAGTGATATCAGAGTCGCACGTGACTAAACAATTAAATTCACTAATGACAGAGGTAGAATGAAATATGTAGGAAGTGTTTGTGTATGTGTGTGTGAGGGGGGAGATTAAATTTAAAGCTAAAAACACCGAGGCGTCATCTGCCGAAAGTTTGTAATGAGAGCTCTGTAAAAATTGGTGAAACTGGAGACTGTAAAAACGTGTGCAAAACATATAGACGCAGCTCCTCTGCAGTCATTGCAGTTGGGACGGGACGTGATCGTCTAGATGTCATCAATGGCAAGCTGTCCAAAGGTACACTGTTACCTCATTGAAGAGAGAGTTGCGTCTGTCAACATCAAAATTAATATTGCACCTATTTCTGACCAACAGTTGAATTCTAAAAAGATTATAACAGAAAATCAAAGACCACACAAGTGACTAAAAGATATTTTTAATTTAATCCTAACTCTGGAATAGTAGTTGGTGGAGAGCGTTCAAGTAGCTGAGCAACTGTAGTCAAGCGAGTATAAATTAGTAAAATTCTGAATAAATGGAAGCAAATGCGAGCACTCAATTAATACCTCTTTTGCTGAACTAAAATTTCTATATGTTTTACTACGATTTTCTGAGGGCAAGTAACTGAGGTAATTCAGTTCATTATAGTGCGGTCCAAAATATGTATTCAGAAGTAAAACGAGTTGTGCTCACCGTATAGTCAGAGTTATTAAGGCAAGTGTAAATAAAGCAGCGCAAATCAAAGATAGACCCTGGGATTAATAGGAAACTCAAGAACTGCATTCGGTAACGAACAGATACTGCCAAATTTTAGGCAATGGGGGCTCAGAATTTTGCTTTGCTCGGATTTTCCACATACTCCATTCTTCTTTAGGCTGGCCTTTAGTGGATCTATAGCCTTAGTTTGCCCCAGTCCTCCGAAGGCTTATTGCAGTATTCACGAGTATATTCTAAGTATGTGGAGTTAAGACAGTTCTTTAACAGGCCCGCCTTTCCGAAACTCCGCTGTTAAGACTTTTGCGTGGGTGCACCGCGTTCGATGCTGCTATTAACCAAAATCCTATCTTCACTCAGACCTTTTTTAATATATTTATAGTCGCCATCGACGCGTCCGTGAGGTTTCTCACATACGGGTCGATGATTGGCGGTATAAGTCATGAAAAGACTGTGTTAGTTAATTAGTTAATGGCGCCTCAAGTCGTTTTCAATTGTGGAGAATGTCTCTCAACCGTAGACTAAAAATATATAAAGAAGAGAAATATAATCACTGGCAAACCATTGCGTAAGGAGACCCGTCCTCTTTGGAAGAAGGGAAAAGGGAGAGAGGAAGTACTGTGTTTTACTAAAAGATGAGACTCTACAGTTGCACAGTTGGTCTTTGCGGATGTAAAGATCCTTCCAGAGGCTACCGGAGACAGAAGAGTGATATGTTTTGGCTATGAGGAGATGATCCAGGCTCCATGCTTCGTGCAAGGCGCTCCTGTAAATTTATGCTTTCAAGGGTACAGAACCTCCCAGAAGATGCTCTAACTTTCTCTAGGCATTTTTGTGTCACGATGCCATGTTTGATAAATTTCATCACTCGGTGATAAACATTTGCTGAGCTCTTTTAAACTAGTTTTCCAATAATTAAAGAATTTTGGAAGCATTTTAGGTTTAAAAATTCATAGTTTGAGCATACGAAGTCTTTTCAGACGTACTATACAAGTGCGATGAAATTATCTTAACTAAATAAAAAAAGTTCTGTTGTTCCTTGTTAACTTAAGGATTGTACAAAATAGTTTCCAGGATGTTCTGCGCCAAACGTTCCTTTTCATACACCCATGAGTCTATTCCAACCAAAACTGGTTTAAACATCTTTTGTATCAATGTAGCTTTGCTAAAATTATCGTCATTATTTGGCTTGCCTTTGTGCTGGGAAAGTACTTTTTTTGAACCGAAGTGAGAGAAAAAATAAAGTTTTAATACAAACATCAGTCAATTCTCGGATCATTGTGATGGGTACCGAAAGCGTTGCGTCAGATTAGCTTATTCAAAACCCAACCTTTCACTGATTTTTTAAGCAAGATTTAGACGGATGAAGAGAAGATTTCGAAGTAAATTGTAGCAAAGGGTGAGACTTTCATTGATAGTACGAACAAGAGAGAAAAATTCAATCGAAACAGAGGCTACCAAGAGGATCAGCTGGTCGAAATCAAAGCCGAGATTTTGGCGTAGAATATTATAGCGAAATTTTGGTTGGATTCTGAAGAGATATTTTTGTTAGACTTTCTCAAAGCTGCTTAATAAGACTTCTTTTTTAAAACGTTGAACATTACATTAGTGGAAAAGCCAAGAACTCCACATCATTGATTGCTCTTTGATCACGATAACTAACAGTTGTTTATTCACTGGTTTGCAGGGCTACTTTGTCAAAATTTTAATGAAGATTCTGGTTGTATCACCCATTCATTAGCCTGGTTTTGCTGTTTTGCATTTCTTTTTATCGCCTATAAAATAAAACCACAAATTAGCCAAATTGAAAGTGTTCACTGATAAAAAACACAGCGGATTCGATGGGTTGACTTTCGCAGTGTTCAGCAGTTTTTCTAAAGGGGTATAAAAAATGTAAACATTGACTACAGAAGTCTATTGACGTAGAGAAAGTATATGTTGAAAATGACTATCTAAAATTACTATCTTTTCTTTGTATAATGAAAATTAATTTCATTTCTTTGTACAACTTTGTTAAATATTTGGCAAATATGTTTAATGGTAGTTAACCACCAAATATACAATCTGTGTGAAATTCTCTTCTTAATGGGATAATTCTGTGCTACTCAGAAACTTCCATTTAAACTTTTTTCTAATATTTTCTATTTCATCTAATAAGAAAAAACACCACTTTTGTTATAAATAAAAGTCTATGTAGGATCTTAATGAGGTCATTCGTTAAACGCTGAAAGTTTGCTTGACTCTCGTCTCTACATATACTCTTTAAAAAATCTTTCCTTCCTCTTTTTCATTCTTCTCATCACTCAAATTTTCTTTTTGAAATACATTTAATAGAAATAAACAATTTCAGACTATCAAAAACATTTATATACACTCTGAAGCAAGTCGTGAATGAGATAAAGTAAAATAAGAAAGAGTACATTTATTTACATGTGCTTCCTGAGGTATCGAACTCAAAGAATAAATCAGATTTCACATTTTTAAATCCTTTTAATATCTTTAAACTTGTTACAGTTTCCCCTTCACTCTACCTTTATTCAGTGACTGCAAATTAAGTACCATCAATTACTGATCATTTGACCTTTGTCACAATCATTGAACCATCTTAGGTACGCGGAGCGGTGCCCTTTCAAACATTTCTACTTCCTTTCGCAGATGAGGAAAGGAGAGAGTTGTCCACTTAAAATGACCACTCTACGAATTTTTGAGTGCTATATATGAAATATGCCAGAACTCTTATTCATTTGTATAAAATATATTAATCTAAGTTGTCATTATACTCTGTATCAGCGAAATAAATACATATATTTGCAATAGAGGCACTGTCTTAGTATAATATCTAATATTTTAATTCAAATATTGCATAAAAGTTAGAACCCACATTTTTTCATGTGGATATATTGAATGACGAGAAAAAAGGTCGTCAATTATTTTAAGTCCAATTTAAATATGATCATATTTAGTTCCACGTCTATGAATTTAAGGATAACGTTCTGAACAAAACTCTTTATCCCCAAAAGAACCATATAAACTGGTATATCCTAAATTGTAGTTCTTCATACCTAGATTCTTCAAAATTAGCTGAACATTACTAGTATGATTCTTCCAAAAACACTGTTAGGAAAACCCCTTTAGTGTTAATTCTTTAAATGGTCACGATTAAATCGTTCCTTTATAGCGTTTCTCCCACATCAAACCTTTCTCGCGAATGGATTTTGTGGCCAAATGGTCTTCCTTCTCAATTATTCGATCCAAAATCTTCAAAACGTGACTTTTTTGCGTCGGTTTGTGACTCGAGGTCGTAAAAAGTGCCATTTCTGAGAGAGGATGATTAGCTATCCGCCTTTCAGGGAAAGCCGTTTTGGCGCCAGGATCACTCTCGTCAGTGATCGCGACTCAATTTTACGACAACTGGGAAATAAATCCCTACTCAATGACGTGTGCCCTTCAGATTAGGATTCCGATGAGCCACGCCAAAAGCTCAATTTCAGGAATTTTACGGTTTAATGATTGCTCTCAAAATTTCCTCTTCAATCTGTTTGGATTCAGAACACTTGGGAAAGCATAATCCAAGGTAAATATATAAAATGTGCACCGTAACCAATTGGACGGTTATTATTTATTGTAGTACACCACTACTTCAATTATGGTATAGATCAAGTAATCTCTATATTTACTGTGAGGGTAAATATGCAGTCAGTTATAGTTCCCCTAGTTTCGATTTTTTGTACCTACCCTCAAAAATAGCTGGCAAGATATTTAAACTGAAGAGATATAAGCAATGAAACCCTCACAAAATTTTGGGCTCAAAAAATTCCAAAAGGATTTTGGGCTTGACAAGGAAAGATGTATCCTTGTACTACTTTTCATACTTCCCAAATTCTCCTCTTTTTTTAAAGGAAACAAAAACCTAAAAGGTTGAAATTTAAGAGTAGTTTTATTTATAGCCCCAAAAGGGTGAAACAAAAAATTGTGAAAGTTTTTCGAATATGGAGGATACACTTTGGATCGAGGTACTATTTACTGATTTAAATTTTTTTTATCATAAATAGATCTATGATTTGTGCCGCTCAAGTTCCAGTTTGTATCTTCCTATGAATTTTCTCTACATCTCCCTACCCACATGCCCTGGTTTTCTTTTAATTATTACCCCATCAATAGACCGGGGAACATCTCTAATATTAGATGAGTTTAAATATCGATTGCTTCGTTTTTACAACTGCGTTTGTTTCTTTACTTTATTACAACAAGTTCAAATATGCTCAAGCCTGTGTTTTATCAACCTTTTATTTAAATTAATTAAATACTGAATCGTATGCAAAGAGTCAACCGGGAAAATATGTTCTATGCTTACCAATGTTATAGTAACAAGACAGGAAAGAATAATGAGACATTTACAATTACAATATTAATTATTGGCTTATATGTACTATTTTTATAAATATTTTCCTGTTTTATTTATTATTCGATAAGCTCTGTGTTGTGGCTTTTTTAATATGGGAGGTTAGGAAATTTTACGTTAATCTTTCTCTTCATTCAATTTTATAGTCCTCTAGATTCCTTCGGGTTTTCTTTCTTTTAGTTCCGTTATTCGCATTTCGAGAATGAAATGTACAAGGTTTGTAGTTTGATTTATCAATATCTACTCTTTATCATCATTATCATCATCACTAACTCTATAATTTAAGAAGGGGATATCTTAAGTTGAGTATTTGAATAATAATTTCATCTTAGTTTGGTTATGACTTATGTTTTTTTATCAAAGTTATTTTTAATAATTCTTTTATAATATCAAAAATAAAGTTCAGAAATAAATATAAGTATCGAAATTTGGTGAAATTTTTAAAACCCCAAAATTTAAAAATGGTGAAGTTCAGAAAATTAAATTTTTTATATATCTTCTTATATAACTCTAAACTTAAGCAACGTGATATTTTGAATGGGGGAAATTTAGTTTAGAGTTCCCTTTTAAAATTATTATAATTGGCGAAGTTCAGAAAAATTATAAAAATTTAACCATGGCTGCTTTTTTTAAGATTTTAAGTTTTAATCTTAGTAGTGAAACGCAAGCTTCCCCCATAAGGAAGGGGGAGGGGCGAAGCCATTGCCTGGTAATAGATATTTTTTCTTAGTTTGGTTATGACATTGCTATATCTTAAGTTTTTATTCAACTTATTTCAAAGAGTTCCGTTACAGTTTGAAAAAACAAAATGGTGAAGTTTGGAATAAATAAATATGATTATCGAATGTTTTGATTTTTTTTTTAAACAAAACGAGTTACAATTGATTAAGTTCCCAAAAAAATTTTTTAAATTAACCATGGCTGCTTTTATAATATATTTTGGGGTATATTTGATATCGAGCTTATTTATAAAATAGATTTTCAATTTTAATCTTTATCAGTAAGAAATAACTACTAGCCCCAAAAGCAAGTAGAGCAAAATGAAGAGTCGAGGAGAAGCTCCTTTTGTCCCTAACAATATATTTTAAGAACGCGAGATTTTGGATGGATTGAATAATAATAATATTTTTTCTTTTAGTTTGTATATATAAACTAAAACGAATTAAAAATAGTGAAGTTCAGAAATTTTATTAATCCTAAGATATGGCTGTTTTTATTTTTTTTCGTACATTTGAATCTTTTAACGAACTTTTTCTACAATGGATTTTTTATTTTAATCTTTATCAGGAAGAAATAGCTAGCAATAAAGATTTAGACGGTGAAAAATGAGGTCTGAGGATTATTTTTTTCGTATTTCAAAATAATTCAGATTTTTTCAAAAATATTTTGGACTGAAAAAATAAGGATGGAGCTGAACAAAAGACCAATAGTAGATTATTAGGAGACAAGACATGTTTTTTCGTATATAAATGCTTTTATCCAAGTTAATTCTTAGTGTTTATTTATAGAACGAAAAATTAGAGCTGTCATGGATCAAAGAGAGAGAGAGATAGAGACAGAAAGAGAGAGAGAGAGAGAGAGAAAGAGAGAGAGAGAGCGAGGAAGATACACGCCGCCTCACCCTTCAATGGATATACAGAGACAACAGACACCTGGGCGACCCTTTTTGTCTGCGTAAATGGGGGTGCGAAATTAAGAGACGCCGTAAGACGCCGCGGTGACCTGAAATGCCACCATCAAAGAAAGTTATGAAAAGTTTGAGAATCCTAAAGCTCCCATCTGAAGTCGGACAAAGTCTCGCCTCACCGGCTTAGGAACCTTCCCACGCTCGCGCAAAAAGCCGATGCGTCTGCCCCTGGAACCCTCTCCCTCGGACGGGGGGGGAAAACCCCATTCGACCCCACTATAAATCCTCCAGCGCCAGAGTTGGAAGTGAGTATCCGCCGCCTGCCCTGCTCTGCCAGTATCCGCCGCCCACTCAGCCCCATCAGTTTCCGCTCCCCGCCCGGCACCGTCAGTATCCGCCGCCCACCTTGCTCCATGAGTATCCTTTGCCTGCCCCCCATCGGTACCCGCTATTCGCGTGCCGTTGGACTCTGCACAACTCTCGCAGATCCCCTCAAGCTTCCGGTATTCTCATTATTTCACGTAAGTCTACCTCGTAGCCGCTTCCACCCGCTCCTCGAACGCAGAGCGCTCAGTCTCGATTCGTCTTTTACTCGAAATCAAGATCTAAGTTCATCCCGTAATAGTTATTGTCAAGAGACTATTATTTGAACTTTGCGTTAAGGCAAGGATTACTCCCTCAGGCCAAATCTTTGAGGTAACAGCAACGCGCAACTCTCCTGTGCAAGTGATCTCTACTCTCTCTAATCTACATTCGGTTAATTTGCACTCTGTTTATATTTTAAATCTCCCACGCACTCGAAACGCAGAAAGGGCTAGCTTTACCCTATTCTACGACATCTATATTAAACTTGTGCCAGGTGTGAGGTTAATCTTAGTCAATCAATTGATTGAAATTTGATCAATCTATTGGTTAACCTTGGTTAAATTTTTAATTGTTGGCTAATCTTGGTTCCGGTTCTGAAGTTTAAAAGGTGAGAAATACCCATTGCATACCTATTTGCGAAGTGTATTTGTTTCCGTTGCCATTTATTTGGGGGGTGAATTGATTGTCGAGTGACCGTGTTTAGTTATTAATTTTATTCCCCCCCGGAATTTAATTGTTGTCCTTCAAGGCCTCATCTTGTGCCGTAAGTGGAAGGTATAGAAAAATAGTATTATTCTTCTTATTGCTGTGCTAGGAGGGCTGTAACTCTCGTCTCAATTAGAGTTAAATCTCGACCATAAAAGCTCTCTAGCAAATGTTTGGCACCCCTCATCCTTATTGTTCATCTTTTCCTTTGTTAGCAAAACCATTTGCACTCCCGATAGTTGGTAAAGGAACCCCTTTATTCCGCCATATTTATTGTCATGCATTAATTTATTTTTTGTTGTTGTGCCCATCGCGTAAACCAGCAGCATGTCGCCGTTTAAAATTTTCAAGGCCCAAGGTGAGTCACTTGGACTCAGTAGCAAAGATCTGGTGGCGTGCATCCAGCAAGAAGAAAGAAGAGAAAGATCCGAAAAAGAGAAAAGGAATGAGAAGAAAGAGGGATAAATCGCTCTTTACAAATTGGGGGTGAGCAGAGCGAGGAACGAGATGCTCTCCATAAACTCCCCAAGTTCTAGACTAGACGCACCGCAGTCTGCGAACATAAAACTTTCCGTCTTTAAAGAAGGCGAAGAATCCAAGTCTTATCTTGCCCACTTTGAAATGATCTTCGAGCTGAACCAGTGGGACATCGAGAAGGAGGCCGTAGCACAATTATTGCCCCTGTTGAGCTCTCAACTCAAGGATATTTTTATCTCCCTCCAATCAGAGGCAACAACTGATTACTCATCGTTAAAAGCCGAGTTGTTCGCCGCTTACAACATGACCTCAGATTTCAATCGAGCTAAATTTAGCATCTGTCGTATTCAACCTAACCACACCTTCCGACAGTTCGGCTACTTCATACAGCGTCATTTTAATTTGGGGATTTATGCGTCCAAGGTGCCTAATGAATACGAAGCCCTGGTCGATTTCGTCCTCAAGGACCAATTTATTGTGGCGCTTCCTTTGGAAATCAGATCCTTCGTGAAGGACCGGAGGTGCAGTACTCCAAAGGAATGCATCGATGAGGCAGACGTCTACGCGGCTAACCACAACTGCTATCCGAAGGAAGGGAAGAAATCAGAACCCCTATTTCCTAAATCCAAAACCAACACGAACTAATTTGTTCCTAATAATGGGAATAAGTTCGTAAAGTTGACTGGGCCTTTCAAACTCAAACCTCTCTTCTCGTGGACCACCGTGATGTTAAGCCCTTTTCTCCCACCTTTCCTGCTTCGTCGTTCCCCAGGAAGACCATCGTGTGCTATTGTTGTGGAGTTCCTGGCCACGTGAGGTCCCAACTGCCCATAAAACTCGCAGTTTAGAAGCACCCCTCCTTCTCACCAGGTACACCAGGTCAGTGCCACTTCTACGCCTCCACCGTCGCAAAATGAAGCCCTTTCTTTTTCAAACCTGCCCAATACTGCTGGCCACCCTCGTCCGTGATACAGGGTGCACGTGCAATGTTGTATCCGATTCACTACTGCCCCCCCCGTGCCACCGGACCACGATAAGTTTGTCGTAGTGCATGATTACTTGGGGCGCTCCAATAAATTTTCCATTGCTCACTGCTACATTGAGTGCGCGCCTTTTACTGGTTGGGCTGAAGTCGTGGCAGCTCCCATCAAGTTTTGTTCTGTCCTAATTGATCAGTCTAGCTTGGACTCTTCTGTCCCTGTGGCTCAACCCGATAATAACCGTTCCCGCGCGAACAAGGAACTGAAACCCCCTACACCTCTGGAACCCCCGTGTGCTCCCGAATTCCAGAGTGCGATGACCCATGACATTGCCAAAATCCAGAGAGAATGTGGCTCACTTCGACAATTGTGGTCAAGGGCCCAGAACAAAACATGCGAATCCTTTAGAGAGAATAAGGTGCTTTCCTTCCCTATCAAGGAAGACCTCCTCTATCGAGTGTGTACCGAGAAAAACGACACCCAATCCTGCAAACGGCCTACGATAGCCTATTTGGTGGTCACTTTAGTCACACAGAGACCGCTCAGAGGATCTTCGAATATTTTTATTGGCCTGGACCGAAGAAATTCTGTAATATTGTCCTTCGTGCGGCATTTGAAAAAAGACGACAATAAAAGGACGAGTCAGACCTGCGCATTTGCAGAAGGGACCACTAATCTCTAAACCCTTCTCCCGAGTAGCTCTCGAACTAATCGGACTGATACATCCCCAGTCGAGCAAAGGCCATAGTTACGTTTAAACGCTGGTCGACTTTGCTACTCGATAGTATCTCCTGCGCCGAAGCCTTTACTTCCATTTTTTCCCGTATGGGCCTGCCCAAAGTAATCCTCTTGAAACGTAGTAAATAATTATTGATGATCAAGCACTTTTTTACCATTTCTTTTCACTCGCGTGGGAATGGATGTGCAAAAGGCTAAATGGACTCCTCAAGGCCATTCTCAGGAAGTTGTGGGCAGATCAGCCCAATGAATGGCACCGCTTCCTTCCGGTAGCCCTCTTTGCCTAAAGTCAAATTTCCCATCTTACATTAGGATTCGCCCCCTTTGAACTTTTATATGGTAGAAAGGTCAAAAGCCCCCTGAGTATCCTAAAAGAACTTTATTCCAATCAGAAATTGAATCAAAATATCCAAACTTCTTACACATATCTACTGGATTTAAGAAGGAGGCTGGAAAAGTGCGCCAAAATTGCATCTCAGAACGCCGACGTCAATTTTGACACGTAAAAGACATACTTCGATTGCAAGTCCAAAGAAAGGAAATTTAACCCCGGAGAAGAAGTTTTGCTTCTCCTCCCCACGGAGAAAAAAAAGTTTGTTGAGCCAGTGGAAGGGCCCCTACCACATAGTCAAGAAGCGTGGCTCCGTCATTTAGTTTATTGAAACCCCCTCGGGAAGAAAGCTTTTCCATATTAATATGCTCAAGCGGTACCACCGGCGTGCGAGCATCAACCAGATAGTTGCAATTGACGAAGAATCCTCCATGGAATCTGGCTACACCCTGGAACCCTTTTAAGTAATCCAAGTCACCTGCGTGGAGCAAGACAAGGAATACCCGTTGCATGTCTAGCCCGACTTTAATAATTCCCCGCCTGCGAAAATTAAGATATGCGATGAGCTACCATCTCTTCAAAAGGATCAACTACAAGCGCTCCTTAGTCGTTTTGATGACTTCATTACTAAGATCCCCGGTTGCGCTACCCACTTTAAGCACAATATCCAGCTAACCATCCTATCACCTATCCGTTCCAAACCATACCCTCTGCCTATACACCTCCTGGAAGCATTCAATAACAAAGTGGATAAACTTCGAACCTTCGTAGTGGAGCTATTGTTCCACGGTTGTCATGGTGAAGAAGGCCGATGGTTCTTATCCAGGACAGGATTTAGATTCGATGAGGCCCTAAGCTAATTGAGATAATAGGGATCTTTATATGTCCAGATATCCTATGTGGACAACAAATTGTCGCTGTTTGTTTGTGTTTAATATGCTATATGGTAATTTTTGGACCTAGTAGATATCTAAAGATATTTGCATTTGACAAAATATGTATTTTATCAAAGTAATTGTTGAACTTAAATACATTTAAGAAGTATATTAATAGTGAAATAATTATTGACCTCCTACTAAAAATTATTTTGGATTCCTAACAAAATTAATAATGCAAACCCTTTCGTAAAAAAACAAAGGTTCTTTTAGAAACACAATTTACAGAGGCTTATAATTTAGTCTCTAGAAACTTGCTATATGAATTAAGTATATGATGCATCTACCGAATACCCATTAAATTGTATCATTTTATTTCAGATTTATTCTATACTGTGTATACAAACAGAACACAAATATGATCTACGCTAAAATACTTTCTTTCTTGCCTTTGCCAGAGCAAAGTCACTGATGATATCATCAAATGATAAACTGCGTAGTTTGTCACTTTCTATGCAGCAGAGACTGGGGGAACGTAATTTATCTTGAGTCATTGTTCTTCTCAATTCATTTTTTATCCTCTTCAGCTGAGAAAAGGATCTTGCTCCAGATTAATTTGCAATCATCATACTAAAGAACATTCTCAAAATTGCTTCTAAATTAGGAAAGGTACACCCCGTTTTTTTCTTTATTTTTTCGGGGGGGCCCAAGAAATTTGAAACAAAATACGTAATCGGCAAAACTGTTGCAATATCTAGGGTCCAAGAAAGTGGGAGCCCTAAGCTATAGCTTTGTTAACTTATACGTAAATCCAACATTGTTCTTATCGAATGTGCATCGACTTTGGAAAGCTAAAGTCGGTTACCGTATTCGATGACGAACCAATCCCATAGATCAGAACCT
Organism: Ceratothoa steindachneri; assembly: GCA_963969495.1. Lineage (NCBI taxonomy): Eukaryota > Metazoa > Arthropoda > Malacostraca > Isopoda > Cymothoidae > Ceratothoa > Ceratothoa steindachneri. The sequence goes on from OZ018326.1 coordinate 151,373,739, forward strand.
CCATCTTTTTAAGAAGGCCAATTCATCTCCGAGTTGGATTTATGCAAGGCCTATTATCAGATCTTCCTAAGGAAGGAAGTGAAGAACTTTACTGCTTTCCCCACTGAAAAGGGCCTTATGCAGTTCCGACGGCTTTCTTTTGGTCTGGTGACGGCTTGCAGAAATTATAACCGGATGATGAGGATGATTTTAGAAGGCTTACCCAACGTCCCTTTCTATTTCGATAATGTTTATGTGGCCACCCAAGATTGGGATCAACACTTGACCACCCTTCAAGCCCTTCTGTATTGACTCCGGCAATAGAATTTGATAATTGGTCCCGACAAGTGCCACTTCGCTTTTGGCACTATCGATTACTTCGGCTTCCATATCGGGAATAATCGATGCATCGTTCTATCGTCGCTTCATACCCAACTTTGCAACTTTCTCAGCCCCCTTCTGCAAGCTATTAAAAATGAAGGCCCCTGAACGCCTCGAGTGGACGCCAGTTTCAACTCACAGCTTCAACAAACTCAAGGAGAACCTGGCATCCGCCCCTATCTTCCGCTTCCTTAACTCGGACAAACTATTTGGAATTCGCACTGACGTGAGTAATGACCGTATAGGATGTGTCCTCCTCCAGTATGAGAATGACGGCGAAAGTTTCCCCATCGCTTACGCAAGCAGAAAATTACTCGCGAGTGAGAAATATTATGCAGTAATTGAGAGAGAAGCCCTCGCTATCATTTTGGGAATTTCTAAATTTATTTATATATATATATATATATATATATATATATATATATATATATATATATATATATATATATATATATATATATATTTCGTTGTTTATCTGTATACAATGAACTCCTTTTATACCCTTAATTTGTTGTTTTTGATTTGTATAATCGTAGGATAACTCACCCTCAGGCCAGTGAGCCCCACTTAATGGCATCGTATAGAAAAAATATCCTTTTGCAACCATGCCATAGCACTATATAACCTTGTGTATCTGTATGGTACAAGCTACTAGCTCCACTATTTTGTACTTTGGCTCCACTTTGAAAATTTGTCAGGTATTCTAAACTTTATCTGCTATTGTCATGCGACTTTAAATTATATTACTCCCCGACTCGTCATTCTCCAATGTCACTTCTTCATATGAAGTTCCATCTGGGGATGGAAGAGTGTCAGAGATCAGAGAGAGAGAGAGAGGAAGATAAACGCCGCCTTGCCCTTCAATCAAAAGAGAGACAACAGACACCTGGGCGACCCTTTTTGTCTGCGTTAATGGGGGTGCGAAATTAAGAGACGCCGTAAGACGCCGCGGTGACCTGAAATGCCGCCATCACAGAAAGTTGACATAAGTTTGAGAGCACAAAAGCTCCCATCTGAAGTCGGACAAAGTTTCGTCTCACCGGCATACGAGACTATTCTCGTATGCCGATGCGTCTGACCCTGGAACCCTCCCATTCGGACGGAGTGGAAAAAAAAAACATTCAACCCCATTATAAATTCTCCGGCGCTAGAGTTGGAAGTGAGTATCCGCCGCCCGCCCTACCCCTTCCGTATCCTATGCCTGCCCCCCCAACCCCATTCGTCTGTACCCGCTATTCGCGTCCCGTTGGACTCTGCACAATTCTCGCAAAACCCCTTAAGCTCCCGGTATTCACGTTAATTCACGTAAGTCTACCTCGTACCTGCTTCCACCCGCTCCTCGATCGTAGCGCGCTCAGTCTCGATTTGTGTTTTACTTGAAAGCAAGATCTAAGTTCATCCTGTAATAGTCATTGTTAAGAAACTATTATTTGAACTTTGCGCTAAGTAAAGGATTTCTCCTTCGGACCAAATCTTCGAGGTAACAGTAACGCGCAACTCTCCTGTGTAAGTGCTCTTCCTAGCCCCCCCTCCCTCAGTGTAAACCTTCGAGTGACCTTTGGTCAATATTCGTTTGTTTGTACGGTGACCGTCCTCACCAAGTCTCCCCCCATTCCTTTTTAGCCACTAAGACCCGTATACATCTAAGTGTATATATCTTGTTTTAAAACTCCTTTTTAACCTTGTAATATAATATTAATTTGTATATTAGTAAAGTTATTTTTGTACCCGTTTTTCTGTTATCCCGGAGCATCCAAGATAGTCGACTGTGGGCAAACCTACATTCGGTTAATTTGCACTCTGCTTATATTATAAATCTCTTACGTACTCGAAACGGAGAAAGTGTTAGTTTGAGCCTATTCTACGACAAGAGCGCAGGAATGATTTTTGGAAAGTGAAAGCTTTTATTAAAGTTATTGCTAAAAGCTGATTTAGAGTTAGAAAAACAGACCTTAGGGTTGTATTTTTAATATACTTGTAGCTTTTATCTAAGTAATTACTAAGAAGCATCATATTTTCTCACCTTATTCTTTTTACTCACTGAATCTAAGAATAAAAAAATTATAAATCTTGTTCCTAGAATGAGTTAAAATTAAGGCATAGCGGGTTTGGGGGATTGTATTTTTAGTATATAAAAGAAAATTAGATGCAAGAAAAGCTAAAGATTGTTTTTACGGTATATGAAAAGAATTCAGCTAAAATAAATTCTTGAATTTAAGCCTATAAACGAAGTATGGATATTAAAAAATACATCACGAAAAAATTATTAGGGAATATGCAATGGAAATATTTGAATTTTTCTTAGACCAAAACCCAGTTGTTAGATCAAGATAGACTGTAGGGCACAAATCGAAGGTCGGCCTGCGAAGTGCCATGCTCCTCCTGTAAAAAGAAGTGGTGAAGCCGCTCCTCTTGTATTGTTCTATAATAAAAACCTCCAAATATGAGAATGCTTTCGAGAATTAATAGTAAAACTTAAATTATATAGATTGGAAAGTTTATATTTTGACTTAAGCTCCATTTATTTCAAAACACTTTTCCAGCCAGTTTCAAACTTTCTGACACTTTCGCGTAGAAATCAATCCTTTGATTTGAGTTAGGTTTTGCAGGGGGGTTTTTCTTCTGCAAATGATAAAAAATGAAACGTATGTGTTTTATTTTTTTTTCAAATTCACATCAAAAGAAAGTCAGGGAATGTCAAATGAGAGTTGTTATGATTACGACAGCAATTTCAAGCGAAAGTCTCGCACTTTTGACCGTGCGAGTCGTGTCGAATAAGATGGAGCCATGTCATGTTAGGAAAAAAAAACTGTCATGAAGCTTTCCCTAGCTATTTTTTCTAATTTCATCATGTAATTTTGAAAAAATACATTCGTAATATGATGAATTAATTGACTTATAAATATTAAGTAATTGATGATAAATAACTATATATCAAATTAAAATTTTCATATTTAACTAGTAATGAAAATTGTTTAGACAAATACCCATATTATTACTAGGGCCAAACACGGATAAGTTGTTAATATAACTTTTTAAAGGGTCAACTAAAAGGAATTGAATTGAATTTACAGAGATTCGTATCGAAAGAACCTTATGAAGGCTTCTAATTACCTGGCTATAGATATTTTCATCGGATAAGTACTGAGGAAAAGCCGGAAGCGTTATTTTATCCTTAACATCGAAATAGTGACGATGTTAGCTATCAGTTCGTGATAAATAGTAATGAATAAATTTTTCGATTGTCTATAGATTACAAAGCTAACGAAAGAGTGTGATATTATTCTCCTTTGAAATATTTTTGACCTTAATTCGACAAGAATTAATGATTATAAACGGGAACTTCAATTTTTCTATTATCCGAACGTAGATTTTTTTAAAATCAAGTGATGAAATATGAAAGGACTCGAATTCTAAGAATTATTATACCGATAATTTCCTGAATCAAAAAGCAGAAGAACTGACTCTAACAAAATATCGTGGTAATATAAAGAAGTTAGTAGACTTTATACACATCGGCAAACACTTGGGAACAGCGATCACAACATAATTCTTTTCAAAGTAAATATTTTATAAATGTTCGAGAGAGCTTTCAATTTATTCTGGACTTTTAATTTTCTAATTTTTTAGCAATTTCCCGCCCATTTAGAACTTAAATTTGAATGAAGTTTTAAAGGATGAAAACGCTCAGGAAATGTATGAGTAATGTCAACCTTAATTAACGAAATACTGGGCTATAAATCTAGATATCTACACCCAAGGAAAATTTGCACTTGGTGAGGCAAATTAAAGTGCAAACGATTAGTTAAATTTACAGAAAAACAAATCTTTACCTTACAAACTTCTTCCCCAGAGGATTTAACCAAATTTCATTAAGAGTATGAGTTTTCTTCTCGTTTAAAACAGCTAGCGAGCACAGATTACTTAGAAGCAAGAAAATATAGTTCTAAAACTAAATAAAGCTAAACTAATGCCAAAAAAGACAAATTGTACTAAATTGATACCCAAGTTTAAATAAATACTTTACAAATAACATTTTTCTCTTTTTTTAATGGTAAATTATTAAGTCTAGTCCTGACTAGTTAATGTGAAAGAATAGGAGAAATTGAGATGGAGAGAAAATGTCCAAGGTGATGTTGAGTATAATCTGAATAAGGTACAAGGAGAGCAGAAGAAGTACTCAAGAAAGGAAGGTTTCAAGGCTGTTACGAGAGGGCTCAATGGACGTTACGTATCAGTTCAGGGGGGCAAGTACTAGAAAAGTGTTACGGAAGGATTTAATGGGTTTATGGAATGGCTCAAAAAGTGTTCAAGGAGACTTCCATGGTAGCTCAAGGAGGTTGTCAACATGTGTTTATGGAGTAGTGTAGAGGGGATGGGGGGGGAGGCAGAGAAGTTGCATGGAGGAAAGATGATGAAAATATAATAAGGGACTCGGAGAGAAAGACATGATAAACTCCGTTTCATACTAATTCCCTTTGCATCGAGAAAATGGGAGCTGGTCCACAGCCAACCAGAAAAAGATTGCCTATAAGGAGAAGGGCAACAAATCACTAAAATAGACAAAATAACAACTAGAAGATAAGAAATGAGAACACTTAAACATAAAACAACAAAATATGAATAAAAAAGATAAAATAACACTTAAAGACTAACAGACAACAAATAAAAACATTGAAGGAACCACAAAGAAACAAAACCACCACAAACAAAAACAATTATTGAAAATACTAAAAGGTTCTATCGGGAATCATACGATAATAATTAATAGACATACACCAGAACACATCTCAATAAATGAGGAGGAAGTCCAGCCAGCAAGGGTGGACAAAATCTTTGATGTACTTAAGAGCCTTAAAACGGTAACCGCCTGAGACGATGGGATACAATTGACCGGTGGAGTCTTTCTGACCTATTTTAAAGTGCATTTAATAAAGGTTTAAGAAAAATTAGAAATATAATAACAAGGACAACCTTTTCGTCCTACTTTAGTTTTAAAATGTGACAGAGAATACTTAAGGAATAGATAGGGTTATTAGATAATAAAAGTTATTAAAAGACACTGCTTTCAATTCCTGAGGGCCAGGCATCGTTCCTCGCAAGGTAGGTGAATTTTCAGGGAACCGCTGTAAAGTCCCTACTTGACAAGGACCGATGCCGATCCGTCGAAACATGAAGCAAAGAAATCCTCAGGGTTCTCTTTGGAGAGAGAGAGAGAGGCTACACGATCTTCTTCGTTCCGCTTAGCCATACGCACTAGTGCCTTTACCCTTCTACAATGAGTCACGTAAGCTTCATGATACCCTGCATTTTGACTCCTCTTCCATTCCCTGTGCACTGTCTTTCTACCTTTAATAGTGATGACGATTTCTTGAGTAAACCACCTCGGCTGAATGCTGGCTAGTCTCACAGACTTCATGGGAACGAATTGAGCCTGACGTTCCATAAAACAATTCTTGAAGTTGTTCCATTTTGGAGTTCGTCCCGTCCTCGTTAGATGGTTGTATATGGCCAAGTACCGTCCTAAATCCATCGAAATCTGCACGTATGAGATCCAACTTACGTGCTCGTTCATTCGTACCTTGCGTACACCGAACCTGACCCTGTTGAGGTCACTGCCACCCAAGCACTCATCCACTGACATGTCAAAGAGGAGGTCATCTTTGGGGGTAAATACTATATCCAGAACGTTACCCCCTCGCGTAGGCTCGAAGACCCACGGAGTCAAAAAGTTGTTGTCAGCAAAGTCAAAAAGCCAAGATGCCTCTCCGTTTCCCGTTAAGTCACTCTAGTCGACTCAGCAGTTGAAGTCACCTATCAGCAGCGACGAAAGACCGTCTAAAAGATCGGACAGTTTTGGGGACAGGTCCAAATCTATCTCCAGTGTCCGATGGGGAGGTCGGTATACCACTAAGACTCTGTACGTTGTATCATCGACTTAATACCGACTCCTAACACCTTATGCCCCGGAACAGGTCTGCACTCAACGGGAGAGAGATGGTCCCGTACATACACAAGAACTCTTCGTGGTCAGCGCGATCCTTATGGGAAGTGGCGTATAGTCCAAACTCGCCTATGAAGTTCCTAGTGTCTGCACGGATCCACGACTCCGTGATGGCCTCTATGTCAAGTTTTTCGGATGACATCAGTACTTTAAGCTCGCAGAGCTTGTGCTTATCGAGCGGATTCTATTCTTAGATAAATGTCTTTGAGTACTTTTCTGGTTGTCGCCTTTTAACTGAATATACATATTTATATAAACATAAACTAATTGTAAATGAAATATTTAATAATTGAAATTATTTTCATTATTTTTATAGTTCATTTTCTTCTGTCTCTGAATAATTTCATATACGTATGCTCTCTCTTTCTCTGTCGAGGGTTCGAGCGACTCTGGAACCCTCATTCCCCCCCACAGGAGGAGATGGGGTAGCGTATAGCAACAGTCGATCGAGAAAGCGGGCTCAACTATGGAGCACATATTATGTTAAAGTACAAGTAATAACAGTGCAGAGATGAAAATGGGAATCTTAGGTACGAGTGTATTGTGGTGGCATTTAAGACATTGTAAGAAGCGGGACCTTGAAGACGAACTAGGATCAGATGAGTTGCAGTGCAATTCTTGGAGCAGGGGACTAGTACGAAAGAACTTCCTCCCGCGAAGAGCGTTAGGTGCATTTCTGTGAAAAAGTTGAAGGGATAGAAGAATGGATGCGTGAGATAAAGTGAGAAGGAGTTACAGTAATCAAAGCTGGATGTAACGAAAGCTTTGATGGAAGAAACAGGAAGGAATTATAAACATTGATGAAATTAGCTTTGGTAGAGATAGCTGGCAATCCTGTGACTCACAGCTTTTAAACTCTGTGAGAAAAGGTAACATGGGAATCACCAATGTTAAGAAGTGAGTTACATCTCAAACCAAACAATCAATTACTCCCATCACACTAATGGTAAAATCAGAAGAAATCGGGGTTTCAAGGTAAATCATTTGCGAGTGAATTATATACTGCATTCAGACGAACCAGAAAGCGAAGCATCTATGCTATAAATCATTGTCTTAAATTTGGGTGGAATAATCTTGAACTTAATTCTCAACTAAAAATCAGTACTTTGAACTTAACCTAACCAAAACGGGCATCTCCGCCAAACTTATACTTATTAAATAGTTACATTAACGCAGTTGAGTGCGATTCTTAGCTGGATGATGCGTGATTTCCATCGTCTGAACCATGTGGAGAAGTGATTTTCTTGGTATTAGCGCGACCAATCTCGGCGTGCGGAGCGTAAATTATTCCACTTCGTAATGAAATCGGTCGACCTCACTCAGTTATGCGGATTTAGTACATAGGAATTTAGTTAGTATGGCAATTAGTACCCATTACCATCCTGCATCGAGCACACCTCGATGCAGTACGCAATTCATCCACGTCAAGTAATTGATACAGTTCTTTTTAGGAATATTAGATTGGTTTATTGGATCGTCACCTATTTGGTGTGGATAAAAAAACTCCCCTAAGTAAAGCTACACACCCTCACTTCGTACAGTGCAGCTTTTCTTACTATTTTAAATAGTTATCTAGACAAGTAGTTCTTGTTACAATGGAAATGGTTACCATAATGCCAGCCATGGGGGTTTTCTCGAAAATTACAAGTTCTTTAATATCGAGGACAGGTTACTAACAATGGTACTACCCCCCAGGAAATCATAAGAGTTCTAAGAGGCAAAATTATTGTAATACTTTTGAATAACATCAAAATAAGTCCGCTAAACCCTAATTTATATGGAAGACGTCAGTAATAATAAGCTCCCTGACCAAGATGGAGGGGGCACTTAAGTTATAACGCGCATTATGTATTTAGCGCGTGCGTAAAAGTCATAAAACGCAAATTTTCAGCGCCAATTTTGCCAGCATTAGTTACTAAATAACATAGAATCTATTCTTTATGCGATAAAAGGGGTATTGAGAAAAATCTTAATAGCGAGTATTGAAATGTCGAAAATATTGATATAAATAAATTGTAAATAAATTAGGGTCGAATTGGGAACAATAGCATTTTATTTCATATATTTACGAAGCAATTGTGAATTCTTTGTATTATTACCTTGTTAATTTTTCTTCTTCATTTTTTATTGAGTTTATATTGGGCCAAACCTACATTCATGGCCAATGGTTTTGAAATTACTATATCATCTTCATCACTCACTCTATAATTTAAGAAGGGGATTTTTTTCAGTATTTGAATAATAATTTCATCTTAGTTTGGTTATGACTTATGTTTTTTTATCAAAGTTATTTCTAATAATTATTTCATATCAAAAAAACAAAATGATGAAGTTCAGAAATAAATATAAGTATCGAAATTTTGCTAATTTTTAAAACTCAAAGAATTACAAATGGTGAAGTTCATAAAATGTATTTTTATATATCTTCTTCTATAACTATATTTTAGCAACGTGATATTTTAAAAGGGGGAAAATTTAGTTTAGAGTTCACTTTTTAAATTAATATAATTGGCGAAGTTCAGAAAAGTTATACAAATTAAACCATGACTGGGTTTTTTTTAGATTTTAAATTTTAATTTTAGTAGCGAAGCGAAAGCTCCCCCCGTAAGAGGGAGTGGCGAAGCCATTGCCAAACTTACAGTCATGGTCAATGGTTATTAGATTACTATATTTTTCATATAAGAAAATTAATAGAACTAATTAAACGTGCACTTTGTTTTAGTATGTTTTTTATCATAATTTGAAGGTGAAATATACAAAAGTTTAGATTCCAAACCAATTTTATTTTTAATAGTCACTTAATGCGCGCAATCTTTATTTACAATGATGACCTTTGTCTACTTCAATTCGTTTTAGCAATATTGCTCCATTTATGCTCAATAAGCACTCGGAACTGCTCAAATACCCCCAAATACTGTATCGATCTGATGTTTTTTGAGCCAAGAACCTTTGCATTGTAAGCTACCATGCTTACAATTAGAGTTATGAGCCCCAAATTGGTCCTGAACTGTTGGGAAAAGATTCTGATCAATCTCGTTTTGATACCATTTTGAGTTCATAGTAGTGTTCTTGGGAAAAAGTGTTAGTGCTCCAGTTCCCTTAGATGAGAAGCAGTGCCAGTCATGCAGAGTTTCCAGATGATTCACTAAAGATACGACACATGACTCATAAAGCGCTGCTCTTTTCCCCTCCTAACGAGGGCTCTTTCAGAAGCTCCAAACAAGCGGAAGGAAGCTTCATTATTTTGCTTCATTCTTCAACATTCCATTCTCTATATTTCCTAAAAAAGAGAAGCATATCTTTAAGATTTATCTTGGTAAGAAAGGCTTCTTCACAGCGCTTCTCGACTTGAGACCTCCGTCTAAATGTCTACGCTTCATTGTGCTCGATGAAGCATTTACACCTGCTTCTTTCTATCGTGAGAAGTGCCAAACTTGGCACTGAAGGAAACCAGCTCCATGAGCAGGGATCGACCTTACCGGGAGGTAATCTTGGCGTTAATTTGAAGCTCTTGGTCGTCGAAAAGACTTCTTCACAAGAGTATAATTGGTCGTTTTAAAGTCATGGATGATCTTAAAGATAGTTACTAAATGTATTGCATCAGGGAGCACTATCTTCTTGCATTTTAGGCCGCTTTGATGAAAAGCAACAATGGCTGCACGCTTATACTTGGGAAGAACCATTTGTGGAATTCAAAAAGATTCAAACCTTTATTTTTGCAAAGTGATTTTATGAAATAGATTATAATTAAACATCATTCATTTGACCATATTTGTTATGATTTTACCCTTATGATCGAATAGCAAAGTTCCAAAGACGGAAAATCAGTTTCTACAGGGATTAAGCAAAACAATGCAGTTTTTCTTATTTTTTATGAAATGCTGACTTTTAAACAATGCGAAAAAGATTAAAAACAAGAGGAGGGGATTCGCTAGGTCTCTTTACAGGAGAAGAGTGCGCTTTGTAGAGAGACCTTCGTTCTGTAGCCTAGGACCTATCTGACTCTAGCAACTACGATTTGGTCTAAATAAATTAATGGTTTCTAGTACATATTTCCTAATAGTTTACTCATAGTCGTTTTTTCCAGGTCCATACTTATTTTCTAGGCCTAAAAGCAAGAAAAAACTATTAGGGAAATTCTTTTGATATACAGAAAAAACAATCCTCAAAATTTTTTTCATCTACCTTTCTCTTATATGATAAAAAAGGTAACTCTTAAAAATTAAGAAATACCAGGCCTAAGTGCTGTTTTTTCAAACTCTAAAGCAACTCTTACAAATATCTTGGCTAAAAGCTTTGAATATACAAAAAATCAGCCATGCACTCTAATTTTTCTATCTTTAAGTAAACTGTTAGAGAGAATTTGGATAAAAGCATTGAATACACGAAAAAACAGCCCTCCTGGCTGGTTTTTTTTTGCAAACTCTAAAGTAACTCTTAGAATAAACTTGGATAAAAACTTAAAATATACCTAGGTAATAACCAAACTAAAAGAAAAAAATATCTATTATTATTCAACCTACCCGAAAACTACCGTTCTTAAAATATAGTGTTATCGTAAACGTATATATATATATATATATATATATATATATATATATATATATATATATATATATATATATATATATATATATATTCGTCTCAAAACCTTTGACCACGGCTGTAGACTGATCGCCTTAAAGGCTATCTCGAGGCATCACGGGAGGAGGGGGATATGTGGCCTGTAGCCTAATGGTTAGAACAGTTTACATGTGAATCAATTAGTGCTTATGACCCATGTTCTATTTCCCACAATTTCCTTAAATGTTATTTATTTATCAATGTGAATATTTTTGTATTATCTCCTCGTTTGTTGCCTTTTTCTTCCTTTCTTAAAGTCTATCTCGAAACATCCTTTGATGTTTGGTTAAGTTTTGTCGAAAGTATTGAGTTGATAACCGCTAAATGCTAGTTTGCACAGGTTCGAATCCCAACTATTTTCTTAAGTTTTATACATGCTGCATATCTTTTATAAAAATCAAAAGATAGTAATAAACCTTGCAAGTACGGGAATGAACTCCATTCTAGAACGGGAATGAACTCCTTTCTAGAACGGGAATGAACTCCCTTCTTCAAAACAATACTTTTTCAGTGTAAAAAATGAATAGAAAAGACTAAGGGGCGATTACACTGAGTAATCACTCAGGGCTGCCCTCAAAATGTCGGGAATATTAAACAGTCACAGATCTAAATTTGCAAATATCCTTATTTGGAAAAAAAATATTTAATTTGTTATTATATAAAATATCAGTAATTTCTATCCCTTTGTTATTAGTAATTAGAAAAAATAATTGAAGACTATAAGGGTTTCCTTTTCGCTTAACTAAACAACTTTCTTGATATTTATCTTTCTCTTTAATTGAAACAAGAGTATTTAATATACCTGAAATCGGAGACGAATTTTGATGACTTCCTTCTGAGGTGTGAAGCATTTTTAAGTGGCCTAGAAAATGGAAGCACTAAGGCAATGTTATAAGAAATAAATCTGTTTGGAAACATATTTCGCCGTAAAATTTAAGCAAATTCAGCTTTTCTTTTATTTGGCCATGAATTTAGAAACTTATTTTGGCTTTAAATGAACCTACCTGAAGGATAAAATCCTTTAATTCTATTCTAGATTTCAAAATCCAAGGAACGCATGTATATTTCCTTGATTGCTAAAGGTGGATCACTTTGTATAAGAGCATTGCATTAAATTCAAAGCTCCCAATGACTGATAATTTATTTATTTCTAAAAGTTTTGTTTCGGGCTTAGCTGAAAAACGTGAGCCGAATTCATTAGTAAATAAATGGTACTGCAACAGAATTTGAAGCGGAGCACATCGATTTGAACGCTAGCATTGGACGCCGCAAGTCTGATCACCGTAGGCTGTTGATTGGCTGCTTTCGCGAAAGGAAGAGAATTCAGAGATTTTGGTTTTACTTCTATTGAATAAAGCAGAATTTTTACCCAGCAGTCGTTAAGGTGGCAACAGATTAGAGGGGCAGAGTCAAGTGGAAATAATCGGTGGGAAGAGGAGGAATGGATTGGATTATCTTTATAAACATATATAAGCAATAGACTCAATTGAGTGCAAGATGTTAATGGAGATCTTAATTACACCCTTCTAGCCAACATTTAAGGTTTAAAGAAGTTTGTAGTAACAATTCTTTTAATCCCGGATGATTTTTTGTTCTTATATTCTACCATTCCGTATTTTCTGTTCTCTCTGTTATTTCTCTTCTCCTTTGCCTGGCTTATTTCAGGCAGAGGTTAAAGTTGACGTTTAACCTTAAGAAAATAAGGCAGCAAACATCAGTGATTCTTAAGTTGGTCAATAGTGGCTGCTTAACATCTTTGCCCCCTTTCAAAGGCTGAAGGGGAAGGTGATTTTAAAGGTGTCTAAAAAAGGAGAAGCACCCGAAATCTGTACTAAAAGTGATTAAGATAAAGGAGGCGAAAATGTGTGGTTTATGCATATATAGTAGCAGAACCTCCTTCAGTCATAGGAGCGGGTAGCGTACGCTTCCCACCCCCATGGGGGAAGACATTGCACTGAGGGCGGAAGGAGGCGCCTTTGTTTCAGGTTCCCCCCACTCTTTCCCATTAATTTAGGTCAATGTGTAAACAGAATTGGTGTGTAGAATGGGAGGTGTATGTGTGATCAGGAAAAGAAAGAAGTGATAGTCAATGTGTTTTAAAAACGGTAATTTATTTCAGCTGGATGCTCTATGTGAGACAAACATGAAGGTAAATGAAGGTTTTGTTTTAGATAGAGTGAAAGTAGTAAAATCACTAAGGGTAAAGAAGGTGTGGCAATAGTTTTTAGAGAGAAATAGCATGATGCAATGTTTAGGTATGAATGTGTGAGCTGGTAAATGTATGAGTGATATGTGCGTAGTAATATAAAATTTGTTGAAGAATGTTATTTTGTAGGGAGCGTCCTGGGATAGAGTTATCAGAAGACGGGAGGCTACGAAGCAGCTGGGTAATCACAAATTCCAACCAAAGAAAATCATAACACAGATCTGTAAAATTGGTTCATAGAATAGAGATCAAATTATCTGAAATATGTAAGTATATTGTAAATACACAGCTGTTCAGCAACTCCGCCCAGGGGCTGGAACTAATGAGCCCGACGACGAGGGCTTGTCCCACAGACGAGTCTAGGCCACACCCTTCTGGAATTGAAACCGTATATATAGTCAGGCAAGAGAGATATCATGATTATTATTATTTTGGAAAAGGAGAAGTTCGATTCAGTTAAGACATTAAGATCAATTTATTCTCATCTTATAGTTACGGAACCCCCTTTAATTTTCCTAAGTCTTGTCGCTCCAGAATTCAATAAGAAAATCTGCTTGTCGCCCGTAAAGTACTTCTTGACGTGCCGCTTGCCGCTTTAATAGGCCCTTATTAGAATAAAAGTATATTTTTGCTGCGTCCTTTCTCAAAGTCCTTCTTTACCTCGATTACCCGTAAAACATCGGTAAGCCCAGCCAACAATATGAATACCCTTAAACAATCATCTTTGGATTCAGATAATTCCCCATTCATATAAACTGGTAACTCACCGCTATAAACTGATTACCTCGGTATAAATTGGTAACATATACTCCCATAATTTTATGTAGAAAGCTGTTGGATGCTGTGGTGGATGCGAAGATGCAAGAAAAGTGAGAAGAAGGGAGAATAACTCGTAGACTGCTTTTAAATTGGGGAAAAAGGGAAGTGTATGTGAGAAAGCTTGAGGGGAAGAGAGAGGAATTTAATGTGAACATGGAGATAGAACAAATGTGGAACAAATTTACGGAAAAGGTATTGATTGGATAAAGTAAAGTGTGTATGTGGGTTTGTAATGAATGGATATTAAAGTACATTGTATTGCCCTTAAACAGGTTCGATGTTTTAAGTATCAACGATTTATGGGGGTGATAGTAGTGCAGATGAGGCAGATCGTGACTACAAGGTTTTGAATGAAAGGTCCTGGGTGCGATCAAAGCTAAGTTGATGCTATGGGTTTGAGTGTGTAATGTGTCAGGAAGGTGTATGAGAGCATGTTGGTATGAAAGCTGATATATTTTAGTGTGGCAATGATATTATTATTATTATTATTACACAAGATGAGACAGGTAGAACGGAAAGAGTGCAAGCACTATAGATTGCAATTAGCAATCCCCCCCACACCTGCAACGGTGAAGAGGGAACGATGGTAAGAAGAAAAGGAAGTGAGATAGAAGAACAAATTGGGCAAAGATAGGTAAAGAAAAACCTCAAGGTTTCCAGTTAAATTAAATTAAGTAATAAAATTAAATTAAATTTGAAAAACAGTAAATAGCAACATTCAAACAAAACAAGATATACTGTATATATGTAGAGTATTCAAACAGGAAAAAAACATAACAAATAACAGGATAATGGCTCATGATGAACACAAAATCTTATTAGCTTTCTTTTTTAATGCATCTACACTATTCGATGCACAAGTCTCTTCGCCCAAGGAATTCCAAAGATGGACAACACTTGGCAGAAAGCAACGCTGAAACTGGCTAGTACGGCATCTGATAGACTGAAAACAAAGAGGATGCCGGGCCAAAGCCTGGCGAGTGTTTCTCCTTGCTCCAAAGCGACTTTGCAAGGAAATATACAGCGAGTGATGCGGATTGGATCGTATCTTATAGAGCATGCACACATTGCTGATCTTCTGGAGATATGCAAGGTTCCATTGGATATTACCGCCACAAAGAAAGCTGGCAGTATAAGAGACTCTGTCAATAAGATGCAAGTGTGAGGTAGCAACAGACGACCAGACAGGAGCACACTATTTCAAAGCTGGAAGAATAAAGCTTCGGAAGCAAGTGGCGGACACGGAAGCATCACTGAAGGTGGCATAGGCCTTTCTCATGATTGCCAATTTCTGCGAAGCAGTAATCACAAGAGATCTGATGTGACACTCAAAAGTTAATTTGGAATCAAATTTAACGCCCAAAATGTTCAGTTTGTTCACATTGTTCAATGCTAAACCATCAACATGGCTACGAGATCGTGAGATACACATACATTTAGATTTAGCGATGTTAATCTTCATGTTCAATGTATGGCAGCATATAGAAATAAATCGAAGATCTTCATTGAGGGAATTAGATGCAATGCTGCGAGAGTGAGGGGAGTTAATAGTCGTGAGCAGAGTTACATCGTCTGCATAACCATACATAATATTCGTATGGAAAAGGAAGGAATATTTCGAGTATTAACAGTGAAATTGGACAATTTGGTGGGATGGTTTGTATACGAAAGTGAGATAGAGTGAGAAATAGCTAAGAGGTGTTTATGAAGTTGTGACAAGAATGTTCCGGTGTGTTATGACCATCTAAGAAAATGAATCAAAATATATTGGCGAAGAGAATATAAGACAGGGAATGTGAAGGTGGGCTAAAGATTGTAAGGCGGCGTAGTAGGTTTCTTGGTTAGGTTAATATGAGCTTGAGAATGAAATGTCTGGATTGTGTGCAAGAGATGTGCAGGAGGTGGTTTAGAGGGGCGTTTAGGAAGGAGGGGCTTCTGTTTAAGGATAAATCCTGACAAAAGAAAAAGAGTTTTGAGAATTGTTTTTTCTGTATAACGAAAGAATTGCCATAAGAGTTTTTTAGCTAATTGAATAAATAAGATTCAGAATTCTAATTCAGTTTTCAGTTTCCAAGTTCTAGAAAAAGAAATTATATGGAGGAGGGAGGCAATGCTTCATATTGCTCATTTATAATTTTCCATAAAGTCTAGAAAACACAATTTAACCTTTCGCATAATGTAGTTTACCTGTTTCGATATTACAGGTGAACCTTTAATTAACAAATAAATGAATTACCTTTTTACTCATTACGGTTTGAGATTTGTAATTAAGAAAAAAATTGAAGTTTGATTTTGTCGAAGAGGGGGGATATTCTTTTTTCGTAATGATTTTATCCTTATTTTTACTAAAACTAACCCAAACTATCGTGTAGTTTGGTATATTAAAATTAAGTTATTTTTGATTAATCTTGTGCAAACCTTTTGCCTACAATCTCCTGATAAACGGCGAAAAATGCAACTTTCCTCGCAATATATCTTCAAATTTTCGCTTTCCATTGGGTTTGCAGTTTGATCAAATGACATTTCGCCCGCATAATGGGGTAAAGTTTTAAATTGTTTAAAACTGCCCAAACTATAATTAAAAGTTTCCTGTCGAAACGTTCTAGAATGGTCAATTTCTGCTCTAGTGCATGAAATACAACGGGTTTCAACGTCAAAATGGCAACTTTGAAACCATTGTTGCTAAATTATGAACAGGATTATTCATTTGAACAAAGATGAAACCAAATGGAACTGAAAATAAGATGTGATCGCGCGCTTCGTCACAATTTTTCCTGGAGACAGGAAAAGAGAGAACTAATAGCCATGAATTACTGGGCGAACTCATATGTCCATCCCGATTCATAATCTGCCAGCCAACTGCCGGGTAAAAGGTCACCCATTTGCCAACTTTTATTTTCAGGTTCGCAGCGCTTCATGATTCGCCAAGGAGAGTGATAGGCCTATTTGTCCTCATCTATACGTTCTCTTTTCCACTCACTATTTTTATTTGTTAGTTCACTTATCACAATATCTTTGGTAGCAAGTTATTCAAAATAAGTAACCCATACTTAAATTTACGGCAACGACTGAAAAATGCTTAGGATACACTTTGAAATAGGCTTTCCTCTATTTCCCTCAGAAACGATAATAAAACATTTCTTCCAGATCGTCAAAAGACTTGGTAAAATGCACTGGGATTTTCGTCGCCTATTGATTTATGGGTCCAATCGAAAGAGCATAAGACTCGTGGAAGGAAGGATATCATTTCAACCTTATCCTTTATTGGCAGACCAAGAAAGAAATAAATTGGGAAGAACCCAAACTCATATCATGATTTGCTCACGCGCAAATACATCAAAGGAGGGAGCAGAAAATCACGCATCGAAAGCATGAATACATGATTGAATAACTGCTAGAATGCTTTACATTGATACGGAAAAAGCATTTAAATACTGTATGAAAGAACAGAGGCTTTCTCTTGATTAGGATGTGTGTCTCAATAAATAAAGAACTATAGAAATGTTGTTTTATGTATTGCAAGTTGTTTATTTGACAGAAGCCAAAGTAGGGTCCTTTGATTAGATTTTAAAGTAAAAATGAAAAACGCACGAAAGAAAAAAATAAACTGAATTACGAGTAAGTGGCCATAATTTTTTGGTAAAAGTAGTGTATTTACTGTTCTCAGTGTGGTTTTTCATTACATTTTTGTACGGATTTTAAAATTTTACCATCAATTTAAAATTGTGTTTAGGGAGCCTGTCTTAGAGGCAGCTTACGGCTTAATTGAAGTTCTAGATAAAGGATCGCTGTAGCATATGAATTCCTTCAATCACGATTAATTTCGGTGACTAACCAAATACGATGTGGCTTAGCTTTATTCAAATGCCAAGCAGTGTTTCCTTTATTGTTTTCAAGTTGAGTTTAGTGTGAAAGACCTCAAACATAATGTAATTGAGGCTTAAATTACGTTAAATTTGATTCGGGAATAAGTGTAATTTTCAAAAATAAGTGTTTATTTTTTTAAATTGTTTTCAAACTCGAAAGGCTGAACATGAAAAGGTAGGGGCAATCCACTATCGATCACAAATTATTGATTTTCTAAAATACTTCCCTTATTTCAGCTCTGAGGGCTTAGCGACATGTAATCATGCTTCAAATGACCCAGGAGACCATAACAACCATCAATGTGTGGCACATTTTCGTAACAATGTGTTTACAGGAAAGTCATCACGCAATCAAACCACAAATATCATGACTATACGTAGATATTCCGCTGTAGTGCAACACCTCCTTTAGTGCTATAAAATTTGCAAGGAGACTTAAATCTGAGTTAAATTTCATAAAGCACCATTGTAAATGACTCCGGTTGCCATATACTTAAGATTCACACTATGCAATGTTTTAAATCAAATGAAAGAACAATAACTACAGCTTGCAGAGTCTTTTTCTTATACGATGAAATTATTTTATTGATGATGGTGTCAGTTACAACATTTCTACTAAAGATGTGAGTGTTAGCGAACAAGTTTTCAGATTTGGGTCACAGAAAGTCACACACTTTTGTCACTAAAACTCCTAAACCTAGGCATTAGAGGGACATACGGTCACAACTGGATTCTGCATGGTGTGACGACGTGCATGAAAGGCAGAACAACCTTACTTTTTCAGGACTGGCAGAAGCAAGACTGTGACTGTAAATAGATAAAAGTATTGTCACATGACATATGCCGTTCTTTTAACGCATAAAACTACATTAATCAGCATGATTTACGGATCTTTTCAACAGGATGTTGCCATTTGCCACATTGTAAGACAAACTACAGGTATGTTGGTTCTATTTTGAGAATCCGAATCATATCACGTAGTAGTGATATTAAATGGCAAGCAGTATCTCCAGGCTCTATTGCACATAAATACTTTCTTTCTTTGATATTTACACCACATTCATGCTTTGCTACTTAGGTTCAATATTTAAAGGATGTATTTTTTGCACATAAATTTATTCAAACTTGGTATCTTAAATCTCCACTCATATCAATCATACATTTAAAAATTTTCTTTTATATGCATTTCAAATCATTTCACACCCTTTGGCTCACCATGTCACTGCCATGTAAAAATAATTTATTTTGGCCTGAACAAGCTGTCTGTCTGCAAGTTTTCTTGACAATGTTAGAATGAAATTGCTAATTGTCTTTAAGTTTTCATCCGCCTGGAAAATAAGAAAAATTAAACATAAATTTGATTTCTTGCTTATTTAAGTGCTTAAGCGTCATCTTGACAATAGATGGGGCTCTACCGAGTGATTGCTAGTGATCCATTTTCGTCCTTATGCATATAATTAATATTAGGTTTTCTCACATTAAATGTCCTGGTTTATAATACTAAGTAGAACCAAACATGGCTTCGCTACTCCTCCTTATGGGGGAGCTTGCGCTTCGCTAATAAAATTAAAATTTAAAATATAAAAAAAAGCAACCATGGTTAAAGTTTTATAAATTTTATGAACTTTACCAATTATTATAATCTTAAAAAGTCACTCTAAACTAAATTTCCACACTTTCAAAATATCACGTTGCTTAAATATAGAGTTATAGAAGAAGTTATATAAAAATAAATTATATGAACTTCACCATTTGTAATTCTTTGGGTTTTAAAAAATTCACAAAATTTCGATACTTATATTTATTTCTGAACTTCACCATTTTTTTATATTATAAAAGAATTATTAGAAATAACTTTGATAAAAAACATGAGTCATAACCAAACTAAGATGAAATTATTATTCAAATACTCAAAAAAAATCCCATTATTGAATTATAGTGAAAATAGCATAAAAAAATAGTGAATATTTAATCAAAATATGTAATTGTTGATTTTCGTTTAATTTCAAATTTATCTTCAAAAGATATGTTTGGCCATAAGAAATTGCCTATCGCCTGTACTCTAATTTATATATGGGCGTTTTTGAGAAAAGATTTCCACTTCGGAAATATTTCCAAGCTCAATTCATGATGCAGCATTAGTAACTAGATTTATACCTCTGCACCTTTCAGTCCCTTTCGCTTTGGTTCCTTAATTCTTTTAAATTAAATTACACTATCTGGTCGCTGGGTGAGAAGATGAATCTTCAGCAAAAACTCGAAGCTATGACCAAAAAGGGTATGTAGCATTGATTTCCCAGAATTTATCTTTAAGTTTAAACTCTGGTTTGCACTTTATTCCTCTGCTCTTCTCCTGAAGTAAGTCATTTATTACAAATTAATTTATTCAAAGACTTTTAATAAATTAGTTCCTTAAAATATGAAATGTAACACGAAATATAGCATTATAATATCTAGCTAGAATACTATTACTATCACACTCAGATATACACGCAAGACCATAGTTACTTGCATCTCTCTGCGTATACGCATTATCCCGTACAGTAAATTGCTAGCAAGGAGTGTGTGTACTTTGTGCTCGTCCGCTTTCCTCGAATGCACATGGCACATTCCCGAACGCGCGGCGCTTCAAAGGACGGCTCTCGATTGTAATCAAGGGGAGCGTAACGCTTGTTAAGTTGTTACATCGTTAACCAAATCGTACGTTAAGCGACCGATTGGAAAATCTTCCCCCTTAAGCCTCATTCCTTTCGAAGAGGGGAAGCGGACTTTGAGAAAGTAAACGTAATGGAAGAAGGGGGAAAGAGAATCCAAGCCGAAGAGAAAGAGAAAGGGAGGACGATTAAACGACTGAAAGAAACACGAAATATTTTCAACTAAGATGAAGAGGAATGTAAATGTAAAATGGATGGCCAAGAGAAACATTTGTATCAATTGCCTGTGTGTTCATTTCACACTTAGTACTCGTATCTAGATAAATAAAATACACAGCAAATGAACGAATTGGTGTTCATCTTTCAAATTTATAATTAAATTGTCACTACTATAAGATAAAGGATACGATAATTTACCTAAAAAATGAATCAAAATTATTATTTCCATAGATTAAATACTCAGCCAATTTAAATGATACTATGGTTTTATATGGATAAATCATTTATTATGTCTACTTTTAGTAATTTTAAGTCGCCAAAGATTGGATTTGTTCTCTCATCGATTCGATCTTATTTCTTGCTCTGAGCTGCACTCGACTTTCAGCCGTAGTCAAATCTATCTTGGTGTGGGAAAGAATTAGAAGAAAGATGATCATTAGCATATGTGAAGTAGGATGATGTGAAACAAAAATCTTTAAACCTGAGAAGCTGCAGTAGTTTGCTACTCTTTATACGCTAATTATTATAAGAATTTGAACTATTGAAATTCATTTTGACCTGAAAAACGTACCTTACGCTGATGTAGGTTTATATGATTCGTTTAGTTGTAGATTTGTAGCGTTGCAATCATCTATAATATCAATTCTTTAAGTCAATTTCAACTCAGAATGGCTTGAATTATTTTTTACACCTAAAATAATAAAATATAGAAAATTCGAATAAGAAAAATCCAGAGATTCATTCAAATATAATCAATTTTCAAATGATTTTTTATATTCAATCATCTTGAAAAAAGCTATAGTTTCCCGAAGAGTCGAGAATGTATTAACTACAAAAGATCCAATTAAAAAAAATGTTCCAGTCTTTAAGAGAATTGAGCTCTTTGGAAGATTTTTGGCAAATGCTTCCTTCTGCTGCTTTTCAGTGTTATTATCTCTTAGAAATGGGTTATGCTACTGCCATGACATCCGGGGACTCTTCGACGATGTGGATATTCCCTGCAAAACCGCTGACTGGCGGTTCTTCATCGATAGTTCATCTAAAAAGCCCCAAGGCTGTTTTACTGCACAACACAAATCATTGGCCCTCGATTCTTAGAGCTCATTCAGTACACATAGAGGAAGAGTAGCAGAACGTCCAAATCCTGCTGAGTGCATTGAACTACGAAAACTTCAGCTATTAGGTCATTAGCAATTGCAAGATGATGGCTTCTTAAGATGAGTCTTAAGGAAGGCTTTACCAAGTTCCCTTGCTATCTGTGCCCATGTGATAGCCGAGATGCAGCCCATCACTACGAGAAAAGATAACTGGCCCCTCAGGGATGACTATTAGAGTGGAGCCCATAACATCAAGCAAGAACCGCTGGTGGAGTCAACGAAACTGCTGATGCCACCCATGTATGAAATTAATATTGTCCTACTAAACAAATTACACAGTGCTAAATGAAATTATTCGCCTGGTGCTGCTTTAAAGAAGAATCAAGAGTTGAATCATTTAACTTTGTATTTACAGTATGAATGGGTGAAATATATACAGGTATTTGTATTAAATATTATATACACTGCTTAAATCTAAGTAGATGTTTGTATATTTTACACATAATTAATTTTACCCACAGCACAATACGTATGCAGGCAATCCCTAGCAATGGAAATTGATCACACATTCTTAAGGGTTAAGATTTGGAAAGGTGAACAAATTATGATTGCAAGAACAAAATAAATAGAGTTAATCAAATGGGATAGAGTAGAAAGCAAATGGCCAAGACATAAACAACCAAGAGACACAAAAGTACACAATATAATGGAAGGCCTCCCGAATGGTTCCTTTTTCGTCTCGTCTTAAGTTAAGAGGGAAACTCAATGGTCGGTTCGTCCTGAAGCAACCCAGGATGGCTAACCTGCCGCATGAATTTGCGACACTCCCCGGACATAAAACTGGACAGCATTAAGCAGTTTGTTAAACATCTGGATCCAGAAGGTGAAGCCTTGAACCACACCCAAATGTATCGGGGCGAAGATCAATACAGAAGCGACTTATTGAATCCGACAGTTTTTCTGAGAAGCTGCCGGATGTTGATCGGACAACTTGGACAAGCTTCGTTTCTATAGTTAAAGGTCCCCGTGGAAAACAGAAGGAAGAAACTGTAGGGAAATGGATGAGGAATTTGTGAGCACGTACTGGAACGTGGGCTGTCAAATGTCGCTGAAACTGCATGTAATTCTCGCCCACCTTGATGAGTTCAAATAAAAAATGTGAAACTACTGAGAAGAAGAAGGTTAAATATTTGACCAGAATGTCAGGTCTTTCTATCACCCCCTCAAGGGGCAGTACAATGAAAGTAAGATGGGTAAGTATATCTGAAAGCCTTTGCGGACGAGTGAATTGAAATACAATTCCAACTCTCTTAGACAAACTTCTTTTGGATTGAACTATAACGCTAGAATTTCTGTATCAATTCTAGGTAACAATACTATTTATTAACATTAACGTTCTACATCATTGCACTGTATTACTGTTTGTGTACAAACATTATAATACATAATTTTACCCTACGCATTTCCTTTTTATTTTCATTTCAAAAGACGGGTCCTGAAGAAATTTATTTTTCATCATTAATTTATGATAATAATCGTGTTAACATCATTTAAACTTATAGGCAGATAGTGTAAAAACCTTTAACTTAATAAGCAAGTAAAGCAAAAAATCAATAAATCAATCTCATGACCTCAAACCTACTCTGAACTTGGTGAATGCTTATTTTCACTTATTTATGCCCTAAAAATCAGAAAATAATAATGTTAACTCAAGGACAAATTTTGTATTTATACAGTGTTATGTTTCATCTTAAAATTAGTTAATATAATTTACTTAAACTTGTTATTATATATTTTGTTAACACAGTTAAGTTGAAACCTCGGTAATTTTGAATAATGTCCTAAGAGTAATATTTCGATGGCGGAGAGGGTCTAACGCCTTTTATAAAGTCACAAAGAGACAAATTTTCAACCCGATTTTGCAACGCACGAATTCTTCTGTGACGTCATCTTGATATGCCCTGACGGACTAAGTAAAGCTCAGTCGCGCCTTGTACGATTTAATTGCGATTCTTTGCCTTTATTTTACGCCGATGCAATGTAATTTTTATCATGCAAACCCTGTGTCAAGGTGGTTGTTTCAACCTTTGTGATCTAACCCATTTATGTGAGGATAAATCGAAGTTTATTAACTTCATTTTTGAACATAAACTTATACAGAAAGAGGTGGCTTGTCCGATGTGCGAGAGAGAATTTACTATTAAATTCTCTGTTATTTCCTGAGGTAATAAAAATCGAAGTACACTTTATAAAAGTGGTTTTTTGGGGGATTTTTTTTCGAACGCACGACTCTCCCGAGAGACAATCTTTGAGATTGTGATTTTTTTCTTTTGGAAACAAATTGAACTAAACCATAATCTTGCGAACAGGTAGAAGTATCGGCTAGAACGTTAGTACACCGGTTTAGTTTTTCTCGGGAAATAATAGTTCATTATTTCGAAAAGCGCTCAAAGTAAATCGGCGGCCCAGAGAAAATGGTGGAACTAGACGAGGCGAAATTCGCAGAGCGAAAGTTCAGAGCAACGATGTATAATGTTATGGCTAGTAGCTTATCTACACATGTTTAGTTTTAGTAATTATATTGATTAACATCATAAAATCCACAACAAATAGTGTTAGTAAACATGCTTAGATACCATACTCCCCTTAATCTTGTATATCGTTGCTCGGAACATATAAATTAACTAATATTAACATTAAAAATAAACGCACGAGCGTAACTTAGACCCTCTCATAGTATTTCAAGATGGCGTCGTGGATGAATTCTTAAGTGACTTTATAAAGGGTAATAAACCCTCTCCTCTAACAAAATATTGCTCCTGGATACTATTACAACGATACAAAGAAGTATAACAGGCTTTAATGCCCTAAAACACGTGCGCCCTTCTTTTTCAAAGTTACCTGGTAATTAAGGGGATACCACATTCATTTTTTCGACATTTTAATACATTAGATCATCATATATGAAATTAAATCGCATTAAAAGCCCTTTGATTTTCGCCAAAATCATAATAACCTACGGCGCCGTTTTTGAGATACAGGGGGTTCTTTTAGAACCCCCTCTTGAAACCTTGATATCATATAAATGGCTATAGAATTACTAAATATTAAGCATTTAAACTGAATTTACGGCCAAAAGATGTACATCTGCTATATTTATCATTTCAAATCAGTTTTCTTTTGTTTCATAAAAAATTTGTATTAATGGTGGAGTGAAACATATATTTTTCGGACAAGATCAACTATAGGTTTTGTTCTCAGTTGGAAAAAGGGGTGTTAGGTGAATAGTAGTGGTGTTCTGAATACCCTAGAATTTAGTTCAATCTATAATGGAATGGTCTTCAAAAGATAAATCAGTTCTTAGTCGCCGTTTTTTTAACAAATATTTAAAATCGCATGGTGTATAGTTTTGCGTTTTGTTCACAAATCAACTTTAAAAATCTACGGAAAATTTCCACGAATGTATAAAATTTTGCATTAGCATAATTTTCACTATGTTCTAGTCATGTTGCCCAAACAAAATATATACTATAAAAAGGTGCATAATATTTCCAATAAAATGATATAAAAATCAATGGTGCACTTCTGTTTATTTTTCACAAATTAAGTTCAAATATCTAAGAATTTTTTTTCCAGGAATGCATACAATTTTGCACTATTTTAATTATCACTATGTTCTAGTCATGTTGACTAAAGAATAATTATACCATAAAAAATACATAAAATTTGCAATAAAAGGATATACAAAACCACAAAATGCAAATTTTGAACGAAAGAATTTGAAAAATGAATAATGAACAAATGCGCTATCCCCTTGAAGAGCTCCTGTAAATTATTTCTTGACAGTAAAATAGTGATTCCAGCGATAGTTTTGTCATATTTCCCTCTTATATGGCAATTATTTTCGAAATATTTATATTGTACGAGGGGCGGTCAATAAGTTTTGCGAATCGGTAGGGCAAAACAGAGGAAGGGGGATGGCTGTTTGTGGGGGTGTTAGGACAAGTTATGACAAGTCAGGAGCTGCAGCCGCACGCTCCTGCCTCGTCTATTTAAGAAGCAGTAGCTGATCGCAGGTCGTCAGTCACAAATTTTTCAGCAATGGAGAAGGTTGAGCACCGCGCAGTGATCAAATTTTTTATCATGGAAGGCAAGAATGCAAAAGAGATCCATGAACGCATGGTTGTAGTGACCAATGAGGACAATGTGGCTCGTGTGGAGAGGATGATCCTCGAAAATCTACGGGTAAAAATCGAAGAAAACGAGCGAGAACTTGGAATATCACATGGAAGTGTTATCAACATCACCCACGACAATTTGGCCATGACCATGGTCTCTGCCCGTTGGGTCCCTAGAAACCTCACGCCCCATGATCGACTTCAACGTCGTCAAAGTCCACAAGGCCAGAGTTGCACAAGCTGCCCTGCGCGAGTGCGGATTCGAGGAGCTCAACCATCCCCCCTACAGTCCACATCTGGCCCCTAGCGACTACTTTTTTATTCCGCCAGCTCAAGGCCACACTGCGTGAACGCCGGTTTGGGGGCGATGAAGATGTCCAGCTCGCCGTCCAGGAGTGGATTGAACAGCAGTCGGCAGATTTCTGGTTGTCGGGAATTCGAAGCCTCAGGGACAAGTGGCGCAAGTGAATTGAAGTCGTGGGTAGTTATATTGAAAAATAATAAAACACTTTTCCTCATATCTTCTTTCCTTATATCCGAATTGCAAAACTTATTGACCGCCCCTCGTACTTTATGCTCATGATTATCTTAACTCAATGAAGAACAATGCAAAAAATTTCCATATAATCTCTAGACACAATTTATTTATATTTACTTAAGTATTTAAGGAGGTATTAAGGCCTTTGGACTGGGAAGGAAAGGGATTTGGAATTATTGAGGGATACTTCTACACTCAAACTTTATGATGAATATTTCTTGAGAAAAAAATCACGAGGTAGGAAACTATTGCAGAGTTAGAAGCACCAGTTTTATTTAGTTAGTACTTTTATAAAAATTTAATTCTCCATGCAAAGATTGGCCTTAGTACGCTTCGTCATCTCACATTGAAGTGCACTTTTCTCTCTTTGATCAACTATTCACGTGTAAAGAATAGTTTCAGGGGTGCAGACCAGTGGATAAGGTGAAGAAACTAGGTATTTTACCAGCAACATTTGAGGTAATGCCCATATATTCTAAAATTCTATTCGTTTTTTTTTAAATTGAGCGTATTTTAGAATCATGTAACTCAAAATTGTAGTCAATATTTATCTAAAACATTTAATTTTGTTTCTAAGATGATTTTCTTGCAAATATTTTTGTGTTTTAACAATCATTTATTAGTTGAAACTTTCTTTTTGGAGGCATTTTAAAAAAGAAAAGGGTTGTGTTCTTATCTTTTACCAAACTAACTCTTACGAATTCGAATGTGGTTACTTTACTACTAGAACTTTTACATTTTAGACACGTGTTGTTATTGAACTATGGTTGGATAAATTTTATTCATTCCTTTCCTTAAACTTTGAGAGGCGAAGTATAACTAAATTGCGAGCTTTAGTTGCCTAAGTTAGGTACAAGTTCTAATAAACAAATGATTCACGTCTATCCAACCAATCAAATAATTTACATCTTGCGTTGTTTTGATTGTTTATGTTTGCATATAAATATTTATTAAGGATAATTAAATTACAATAAATATTTTTCTTTAATCACGTAAGAGATCATAATCGCGAGAAATGAATCACAGTTTCAAAAGGATTACCACAAAGGGTGAAACACCCGAAGTTAAATGTCTAGAGAACCTTTTTTTAGGATCCCATCTGGCCACTTCCTACTTAGGCATAAGTCGTCGTTGTCAGGAGAAAGTTTAGGAGTATCTAACTCTACTACATTTACTCTTGACTAAGTATTAATTGGTTCAAACACCCAAACTACAATCATTGATAACAAATTTGTAACGAGGCAGTCTCCCAATTAGGCTGAAAATGATTTTTTTTAAAGACGAAAGTAATGATTAACTGTTTACCAGAAGATAGATCAATAAAGATAGATCTCAATATTTTCTAATTTTGTATCATCTACAGATCTTAAAATTTGGCAATAACGATTTACTCTCGAGATCCTTCACATACATTATATACAAAAATGGACTAGAAGAGGATACCTGAGTGCCACCACTAGGGACAGATGCCCAGCTAAATATTGTCTAAGTTTTTTGAAGTGGTAATGTTCTACGATTTAGTCCCTAAAAATAGTCAATAGACTTTAAGAGCTCCCAACAACGGAAGTTAAAGAAATCGGCGTAAAATTTCCAGGAGTCTTTATCCTAACATTATTGAAAATTTAAGTCCCATTTGCCCTTTGAAATTGGATTGGAACTATTCCTTCATTAATTTATTTATTAAATGTGTTATAAAAGTGGTTTACTATTCCGTTTTCTAATTATTTAACGCGAATTGGATAGACTTTAGCAAAATCTAGGATTTTGTATATTTCCATTTTCTTTATATAAACCTATTTCGTTTTAGTTATGTCCAAATCTGATAGAGTAATGCTATAATCAAAATTAATTACTTCTGAAATTGTAGATAAATTTATGATGTCTTTCACAGTAAAATTTCTTGCAAAATGTTCATTTTATGCTTAAACTCATGGGTCAGTTCGTTACTTAGCGAATCTTTCGATTCCTCAACGGGGCGATGTAATCAAGATTTAATTTACGATTATTAATGTATCGATAAAATCTCTTGTATTAGCGTGTCAATGTCGACGCTAGTTCCTTTAAATGGTTTCTCTTGGATTTGTTTCCATATGCTACATTTTGCAATGCGACAAACAAAATATAACGGTTCTGGTTTTCAACAAAATTATTAGCCTTTAAAATTTTCCAACGGTGACTATCTTTGCGGATGTATTCATTAATCTGTTTATTTATTCAAAGCATTTGTCTAGACTTATGACAAAAATCTAATTATGCATGGTAAAAAATGGTTGCTGAAATTTTGTGAGTTACCAACATTCAAAATTTACCAGTTGTAAGCAATCCCGGAAGAAAGCAAAATTACAAGATTTAAAGTTTGGAATTAACTAGGAGTTTTCCTCAATAATTTAAGAAATATTTTTACCGAAACGAAGAACACTCTTTTCCAATGATTTGCCAAAAATGCACATTTTCAACTGAATTTTCATGAGTGGTAAAAATCAAATACAAAAAGTCATGGTTGCCCGTCAGCATACTCGTAACCCCCCTGGGCCGTAATCAAGTTTCTTGACGACGCCTTTGCCCAGCAGTGGGTGTTCTCAAATCATATATTGTATATATAGCCTCATATATTTTAGCAAAAAACAACATTTTGTTATAGCACTTGTTACTAAAGAGTAAGTAATCTAAGCGACCAAAATATTGTCGCAAGTTTGCATATAAAATTCAATTTTATGACGCTCAAAATATTCTCAATATTCATAAAGGTACTTCTGAATGCGTCCACTAACTGACTCGTAGTCATCGTGTGATGTGGCTGCTGTCATATCTCCAAATTTATTACTAATTTCACCATTAATGTATTCGAGTGTTGCTAAATTTGTACCCCAAGGTAGCCCCGCATGTAAAAATCAAATGACGTCATGCCAGTTTGTTCAAATTAAAAGTCATCATTTTCCAAATAGTTACCCAAATACGAGTATAAATTCTGTCCGGAAGATGTCAAAATAGAGAACACCGGTAACTGTCTCATTAAAGAAAAATAATCTCTTGTTGATAAGAAGCCTCATGATATCAATCCGACTAAGTTAACAACATGCTTATCAACATAAACGCATTGGTTGTTATATGTTCATTATCCCCAGTTGGGCCTTTGACATCATCTGGTTCGCTCTCCCATAGTCTATTGTTAAGACGCGCTCAAGCGTGTCCTTTGTGTTAATCATAATTTATCTTTATGTTCATAATAAAGAGGTGCACATGTGTGCACAAAAGTGATTATCTGAACAAAAAGTGCGTCTTCATAGGTTTTCTTTATTAATAAAATAATATTTGTAGGAATTCATTCTGAATAACCTGCCCTATGAAGGCTAAGCGCACTAATAAGCCGACAACTTCCCGAAGCGAACAACGGGATTCGAACCCTGGGGAGGTGAGTGAGCAGGCCCTTGAATCCATAAATGTTAGCGAAGTGGCACCTAACCCCCGTGAAAGTTCCCCCACCCCGGACAGTCATTTGTTACTCGTTTCCTAGTCGAGGGTCTGGACGACCTCGCGTCTCAGACCTCAGGGTTCCTGACAACCCAGGACATCCCTTGGCGCATTTCCTCCTGCAGAATTACCCTTGATTCGGAGCTCGTGGTCAAGCAGCTCCAGGCCAGAATTACGGCCCCCAAAAGCACCCTAAGGACCTGGGACATTGAGGAATTGAAGGCACTATTCAACCCTTATCGACTCAGCCATCACCTATTTAGGCAGGAAGAGGCCCACCTTAATACGAGGCTCAGTTTGTATTATCTTCGTGGTTTGGTTAATTGGTCCTTCGCCTTGGAGGACGCCAAACTCTTTGAGCATTTAGCGTATTTAATACAAGTTTATATGATTACAACTCGCTATAACAATTTAATGCCTTAGAAGGCTTAGAATGAAATATTACTATACATATGTAGCAATATAGGATTTCGGATTTGTCTTATGAATTATAAACTATGATTTTATAAAGAATATATACTCTTACTCTTTCTTGGAACACTATGAATGTATGTATATGTAATAATATAGTATTTATTATATTCCTATTGGAAATATTTGGGGCGCAATAATTTTTATTTTCTTTGCAAAGGTTAAACAAAGCAAAAAAAATTGCACGACGAAAGCCCACAATTACTAGGCAGATTTATTGACTTTCTTAAAATGATTCTTGAATTTTAGATATCAAAGCCTTGTCTTCCGAGTTTTTCGCGCCAATGAAAAGTCCTAACTTCCGAGTCTGCCGCAAATTTCGCTCCCCATTAATCAATTTGTTTTAAAATATTTAATAGCGCAACACCTCTTTCAAGACTTCTTAACAATAGTGGAGAAAGAGTTGATAAATTCACGTACGGTGAAAGCACAAATTAGTTGGAAGGAAAGCAGAAAACGCAACCCCCTCTCCGCTTTTCCCATGCATTACTAAAGTCTCAAAGAAAGGCCACGGCCTTTTATTTAGATTATCCGGTGGTAAAAATTATTGCATCCTTGATTGAAAAGTCGTCTCTGTCTCTATGGCATGAGGCCACCTCGCCTTCTAAGATTAATGTTCTCAGCTTACATGGTTCTCACACAAGGTCGAATCTAAATGCATACTTAATCAGTTAGAATGATTTGCAATCGATCTTGGCAGTTCACCCTGGCTATCTCTTTCACCTATTTGTGCCTTTGTCGGTGTCTTTGTTAGGCTCAGCCCAATTGGGAAAGTGCCTTGTTACAATATTTTTATCAATGATTGTAGTTCTTTTGGGTTTAAACGAAATAATTTTCTGTCCCCAGTAAAGCGTAGGAGACTTAATACTCTTAAACTTTCTACTAAAGGACGTTTTACTTCGTGTGTTTAGCTCTTCGGGATAACCTTTTAGAAACGGTGTTTCATTTCTCGTACTTATGATTATACTCTTTGCATTATAGACTTTTGGTTTCCTCCCCTCGAACATTCTTCGTAAGGAAAAGGAAATGGCTGTCGGGATAAAATGATTGAGTGTCGCTGGTTCACTCCAAATTCAAGTATATTTTTCACTTTTATGTTTTAATTATGTTACAAAATAGTGTATAATATATATATATATATATATATATATATATTGTTATATCTCCTCACTCCCACTTTTACAATCAAGTAAACTTTAGTTAAGAGTTCTTTCGTATCTCCTATTTTATATCCTGATCTATGCAGTTTTAGGACTCGAAGAGTTTGCATCGTAGTATCAAAAGGCTGAATATGAAGACAAACTAAGTAAATTTTAGAGCCAAGTTTTATAACTTTATCCAAGAGAATCAGGATTGACTTGGCAAAGTACAAAGAACAAAAGGTGTAGCTCACCTGGGCAGAGCAACCAAAGTCAACTTTGAAACTCCAACACCTTCTAAATTTTTCATATTTTACTTCTTCTTTGCCTCTTCTCTCCCTCTCTTAAACTTTCCCCGTCTCCCATATGTACCCGGCTGTCTATCGGCCAAACTAGAGCAAATGAGAGCGTGTCAGGGAGAACGTGGTTTTCGGTCAGCCTGGGATGGCCCCTTACCGACTCTACATGCGGGATGGGACACACAAGGAATAAGGAGGAACCCATGAGGCCGTGTTATGCCTTTCCCCATAAAAAACAAAGAGTTGTGTGGTGTAAAGTGGTGTAAATTGTATGCAATGCAAGTTTTATAATGATAAAACCCAAGCTAGCGATAGCCGATCAAACCACTGAATTTCGAAAGTATGAGACACATTCACAATTTTATCTCGTCTAAGAGAAAAAGAATCAGAGTAGGCAAGGAAATGACTATGTCCCCTTTCTTTATTCTATTATGATGTTTCATAATAAATGGACTTTATTATTTCTCCGATCCCAAATCGTTCATCGAAGCCTTCTGGTCATCTGGCACCGCCGCAGCCTCTCGCACAATCCCATATCATATATCCGTACGCAATCATTCTTAATGGCTTACGCCCTGTTTTTACTATACCTTTCCTTTTCTCTGTCACATCTTTGCTTTGAGTATGTGACTGAAAAGAGTAAGTAGATCATAAAGCGTATGTAATATTCTTAATGATGACGGTAAAGTCTATTAGCTATAATGATAAATCCTGATTATTATTGAATTAGTTTGATTATTATGAGGTTAAAATCTTCATTAAGAAGCCATAAAAAATTATGACATATGGTGATTGATTTTGTGGTAAAGCTGGAACTATCATATGATAAGTGAATATATATAAGCACCAGCTTTGTGTAAATTGGCTGAAAATTCTTTATTTATAGTTTTTTCGAGCATTTTCAGCCCTATCGTCCGAGCACATTTGTTTTCTGTAGAGCTTCGCTTGCTTGTGATTCGCGGTGAGAATGCGCTAGTCTTTCGTTCGCCTGTCTCGCAGGAACGGTTTCTGACTTTATAAAATGAGAATTAACGACCTCTGGGAGTAATATACAAATATATCGGCATACGAGGCCATTACAGAAGCGCCCTCTCCCTCGATCATTATTTATCTCAGCGCTACCGTGGATGAAACTCTATCTCTCCATTCTAAAACAATCACTCACGATCTTTCTTCCACGGCCATTCCATCACTGACATAATCTTATAGTTTCTCTTCTGCAGGCTCAAGCGCGAAGGGGGCACGCCCTTTTTCGCTCTTGCATTTGGGTCTGGGTCATTCCAGCGAAGCAACGCTCTTATATGTCTGGAACGGCTCGACGGAGAAAAGTGCCTGGAACTCATCATTTCCAGAAGACCGCCATAGACAGCTTTTGACCAATGACCACCACTCTGATGAGACCGACAGGGGGGAGATGGACTCGACCATTCTATTTCCATACAAGACGTCGCCACTTGTCACAAAGAGGCACAACTAATTAATAAATGTAAACTCCCAAGCAGAGCTCTTAGAAGAAAACGAAAACTCTTTTGGGTTTCTCTTTTTATTTCCACCTCTTGATTGAATATTTCTCAATCCAAGTTCGGAATGAGAAAACCTAACAACTACAGACTCCCGAGGATTACTTGCTTAATTAAAACACAGATTGAATTAAAACAACGGAAGCTTTTATCTAAGAACAACGATAAATATATATATATATATATATATATATATATATATATATATATATATATATATATATATATATATAACCCATTGATATCAAAAAGAAACAAAAAACAACGCTAATAAATTAACAGAAGTTAATTTTGCATGTAAACGCTGAATAAAGAGTAATTAAAAGGGTTTCCGCTCAACATTTTTAGCATGAAAGGAAAACGAATTATAGAGGCATGAATCCATTCCGACTGGCCTCTCTTCATTAAGCTCATGTTACAGGATTTAAAGCGCGCAGAAACAGGGAAAATGAAAGGGATATTTCGCTGATTACTTTCCTTTGAAATGCAACTCTTCCTTTACGCAACGCCCTAATTATCTTATATAGCTCCTCACTCAAGAGCAGCTAAATTACCCGAAGGAATTTTTCGACATATGTGTGCCTAGAATGATTTGGTTTTATTATCATATATAATCAGTCATTTCATATTCTTTGATATAATTTTATTACTTTGTGGCCAAAATATTCTCTTGGAATATTTTTTGTCTTCTCAATTTCGAATTACACTCGAAATCACACGAGGCTTGAACTTTAGTTTTATCTTAACGTCTACATAATGCGCACATATACGTCAATAGAAGTTTATAAGCACTACTCAAATTTTGCCTATTTCCTAAATGCCGTTCACTTTTACCTGTTCGGTTGAGCTCTAACGGATATGAAAATATGGAAATCATATCTCTCCCTCGTCCTCAAATTTTGGCAGCCTTTCCTGTTTTTTCTCTCTTAGAAATCCACATGACGACACCGATTATCATAAACGAGAAGTAGATCGCATGAAGAAAATAAAAAATTGGGAATATTTGTTAACAGAGAAGAAAGGAGAAAATAAGGATGACAGCCGTAAAACTGATTTATAAGATCGATTGGGATTACCACCTAAATAATAATTCTTTTTATTGACATAATTCGTTTTTTTAATATTTCGAAACAAGTTAAACTTTAAAATAAATGCTCATAATTTTACTAACCATTAGTATTTAACAAAAGAAATTTTAGTTTTCATTATATTCAAAGATTAAGTTTAAAATAAGAGTGGAGTGCAAAAAATAGGTTCGTCGCTAAAAATTTCTTAATAATTTTATCTTTTAATAAAGAAAACAAAATGTTGTCCTTTGTTTTGGTACCATTTCAGAAAATTCTTGCAAATAAATTTTCTCTATTTCATTTTTAGTAGATGTCTAGAGATTTCTAAGCATGTTTCTAGCTTATGTGGGTGCTGGTTTGGTATGCGATCTACGCGTCATGAATCTAAAATGGTATGCGATCTACGCGTCATGAATCTAAAATGGTATGCGATCTACGCGTCATGAATCTATATTGGTATGCGATCTACGCGTCATGAATCTACATTGGTATGCGATCTACGCGTCATGAATCTATATTGGTATGCGATCTACGCGTCATGAATCTACATTGGTATGCGATCTACGCGTCATGAATCTAAAATGGTATGCGATCTACGCGTCATGAATCTAAAATGGTATGCGATCTACGCGTCATGAATCTATATTGGTATGCGATCTACGCGTCATGAATCTACATTGGTATGCGATCTACGCGTCATGAATCTACATTGGTATGCGATCTACGCGTCATGAATCTACATTGTTATGCGATCTACGCGTCATGAATCTACATTGGTATGCGATCTACGCGTCATGAATCTATATTGGTATGCGATCTACGCGTCATGAATCTATATTGGTATGCGATCTACGCGTCATGAATCTATATTGGTATGCGATCTACGCGTCATGAATCTATATTGGTATGCGATCTACGCGTCATGAATCTACATTGGTATGCGATCTACGCGTCATGAATCTACATTGGTATGCGATCTACGCGTCATGAATCTACATTGGTATGCGATCTACACTGCGCTTAGGTATTGTTTCGCATGGTTTTAGGAGAATTTCAGGTCACATTTACGAAAACGATTTTTGATCCAATCTAGTAAAATGGAGAATGAGTCGAGTCTTAAAGGATTAAACCAAGAATAATTAAGGGCATCGAATCCAAGCAAACTTCATTTCTTCTTAGGTCTTTGTGATATTGATTGCTTTATGATTGTATGTGCAATCTTCTGTCATTTTTCTTACTTCACATCTCATTATCTAAAAAAAAACATTCAAATGTTAGCCAAAGAATTTTACCAAGAGTTCGCCAATGAGCAAAAGGCAATTGCATTTTTAAATAGAAATGGTCTTTTAGATGGAGAAAATCAAGCTGCAGCAGGTCATCGTTGTGTCGGGGAAATGAAGGAAACTGGAAGAAAGCAGAGAAATGGTGAAATTCAGCCTACCCTACGAAGCAAGGCTCGCGGATGCCAAACGCTGCGTTCGATCCGCACTGGAAACGTTTTCTTCCATTAGACTGATTTGAATAACAGAATAAACTGCAATCTTTCTCTATGCAAAATTTGAGAACTCATTTATTATTTTATTCAAGATCTCTTCTGTGATACGGTTCATCAGTTGACATGTAGAGGTAAGGAAGCAATCATTGATTGGTTCAATATGTGCCGTGAACTTTGCTCAAATATTGTTTCCGTTAACAATGTGGAAAACGGTAGGCACTGAAGAATAGCCAGTGCAAATCGATGAAGCGCGGTTTGCAGGACGCCGAAAATACAACAGGGGAAAATTACTGCAAGGATATCAGGCTCCAGAGTCACCTGATAGCAAAGCTGACGTACAAAACAACCGAAAGGATGAGAGAAGAATGAATGATGCACGGGTCTTCGGCTTGAAACAAGGTAACGATTGTCGCTATTTCTATGTAGGAAAACGAATTCGAGAAACACTTGAACCCATTATTCTAAGAGAGGTTTATTCATTCTGGCGAATGGCCTGCGTATTGTAACTTAAATCGCATAAATTACCGTCATTTAACTATGAACCATCCATAGCATTATGTTGATCCAAATACTGAGGCAAACACTCAGTCAATTGAAAAAAGCTGACTGGATGCAAAGATTCGGATTTTGAGAAAAAATGAGAAGAGTCAGCAAAAACACCTTTAAATCTCACATTGATTATATTTGCTGGCCAATGATGAGAAAAAACATCCAAGATCTTTTTCTTGCTTTTCTAGATGATGTAAGATCTATTCACCACTAAAATATGTTAAATAAATATATAAAATAAATAAAAAACATGAGTATTATTTATCCCATAATAAGCGTAGATCGCATACCAAAATAGAATATGACTCTCGCAGATAACATAGCTACGTAGATTGCATACCGAACCGGCAACCTTAATTGTTTCTTAAATATGTATCAACATCCAAGTAAAGTTTAAATTTTAAATTTATTACCCGATAAAGTAGAATTTTGAATTAAT
The DNA here is from genome assembly GCA_963969495.1 of Ceratothoa steindachneri. Taxonomy (NCBI): domain Eukaryota; kingdom Metazoa; phylum Arthropoda; class Malacostraca; order Isopoda; family Cymothoidae; genus Ceratothoa; species Ceratothoa steindachneri. The sequence goes on from OZ018326.1 coordinate 151,410,753, forward strand.
TATCCGATAAATTAATAGAATTTTGAATTAATTACCAGATAAATTAACATTTTATTTGAATTATCATATAAAGTAAAAAAGATTTTATTTTAAATAGGAGATTAAGTAAAAAAATCATTAATTGCCTGCTAAAGTAACCCACTATTAAATGAATTAACAGATAACGTAACATAATTTTAAATAAATTACCTGATGCAGTGACAGAATTTTAATTGAAATGAATTAACAGATAACGTAACAGAATTTTAAATGAATTACCTGATGCAGTAACAGAATTTTAATTGAAATATCAGATGAAGTAACAGAATTTTGATTTAATTACCAGATAAAATCATAGAATTTTAAATGAATTATCCGATAAAGTAACATAATTTTTATTTGAATTATCAATAAAAGTAACAAAACTTTAATCTAATTTCCAGATAATATAATATATTTTCTATTAAATTGCCAGAGAAAGTAACATAACTTTAAATGAATGACCCAATAAAGTAACAGAATCTTAATTGAACCTCTAAATAAAGTAACATAATTTTAAATGAATTATCCTAAAAAGTAACACAATTCATATAGATTACCGATAAAGCAACATAAATTATATTCATTTATCAGATAAAGTAATATAATTTAAAAAGATATACCAGATAAAGTAACAGGATTCTTATTGAATTACTTGATAAAGTAACAAAATTTTAAATGAATTACCAGGTAAAGAAACATAATTTTAAATTAATTACACCAAAATGTAACAGAATGTTAAATGAATTACCCGATAAATAAACAGGATTTTAATTGGATTACCATATAAAGTAACATAATATTGAATTAATTACCGATAAAGTAACAAAATGTAATTGAATTACCAGATAATGCAACATAATTTTAAAAGAGCACAAAAACACGTTTCATAAAATGCAAGTGTAGGAAACGAAAGCCATATATGTCAATATCCATATTTGTTTTTAATTAGCCGTTTAGTAAGAATTAATTTTCCTTATTTAACATTGGCAAACGAATGAATTTAAATGAAGGAATCTCATTGCAACAACCCCTGCTGCTCTTCAGGTCCTAAATTTTCACAAGAACTTTGTTTTCTAGATTTAATTAATAATACCCTCTTTTGCATGGCACTCTTCAATGGAAAAGGCTTTCATATGGGTAAACAGGTAGCGGCGTTGGAGACCATACAAAATAAAGTTTTAGTTGGGAAAAGCTAACTGACCTGGAAGACTGAAAGCCATGGGAAGATTAGAAATGTTACCTGCATCATGATGATTCCGCAAGAGTATCAAAGTTCTCACCTTATAACTGCTTTTCAATGCTCTGTGGACACTGTAAAGGCTATAAGACGTGACATCGGCTGTTGTAACGTAGACTTCGAAGTCATCGCCAGCAGAAAGCGATACAACAGGCGTTTCGTCTGCTTCCGCATGAAGCTGGCCCTGAATGAGGTCCTTCCCTACCCCTCGCACAAGAGGCGCAAGGGCCAAATTATGACAGCCAAGGCTAAGAAGACCGTTTGACTAAGGCAAAAACGATCATGGGACGATCTGGTTCTTCTCAGACGAAAGGGACTTCTCCCAAGACCAGTTACACAACAACCAGAACAATAGGTAGCTTGCCTACAATCTATGCGATGTTCCATCTATCATGAAAAACAAGTTACCACGTAACTGTGATGGTCTTTAAGTGTGTTCCAGATAGGGTGACGCCATACTGCCCCACTTGTGTGGGCTTGTTCTTGTCACAATTCAGACGACTATGTGATGCTGGTGGAGAGTGTGATCAAACCTGGGCTGGAGAGGGTGGCTGCTGGAAGGTCATAACTGCTGAAAGAGTCAGAAGTGGTTGTTGGAGAATTTCTACAACTTCAACACTTGAGAAAGGCAAAGAATCTCATGAACAAGCTGAAGCATGATGTTGAGCCGGGGACGATCTAGTTCTTTTCAAGTAAAAAGAAATACTATCAGGACTAGTTGACCAACATTCAGAACGACAGAGCTTACAGAGCAAGGCTTCATTCTGACTCTAACTATACAATATAAAAACACATCAGGGAGTATTATCATAGTACAACAGTAGCCAAAGTTAGTGCTATGGTCAGTGTTAATATATTAAAGAAATAAAACATGGGGAGCAGATGTTATCTTCAATTCTTGACCCGCAGTGTTTTATTAACCTTACATTATTCACATCCAGGTTGACAATTCTAACGGACCGAGATTATTTGCCCTGCTTTCCGACAAATCCAAAGAACCTATGATAGATTTTTTGCAAAAGTAAATGATTTAGGGCAAAGTCAAGAACCTGAAAGCATTATCATGAATTTTGAAAAGGCATCTCGCAACAGTTTTTTGGATATATTCCCTAATGCCGATCTAACAAGTTGCCCTTTTCACTTAGGTCAAAATGTATATAGACACATAGTACAAGATGGATTCAAGTGTAAATATCACGAAGATGATACTTTCAGCCTTAAGATCCGCTGTTTTGTGGGATTAGCTTTTTAACCTAGGTGACGACGTAATTGACGGATTTAAGGAATTAATCGATGACGACGATATTCCGCAATCATTGGTGTTATATTTTGGAAATAATTATATAGGCCTAGTCAGAGGAAGGGGTCAAAGAAGGCGACGACTTGAACCAACATTCCCCATCGCATCTTTGAATATTTATGAACGATCTCTGATAGGAATGCCACGCACAAATTAATAGTCGGGACGCCTACCATGGAACTTTAAATCACGCTCTAACGGCATATCATCTTAATATCTGGAATCTGATTAAAATCCTCAAGCGTGAAGAGGAAATTGCAAACTGCAAAGTACATAATTCCTTCAAGGAGAACAAATTCTAAAAAAGAAGAAGTATAGAGACTTAAGCAAGCGCATAATTACTCTGTTGCAACGCTATGATTATTCCCAAAAGCGCGAATTTTTGTCTGCTGTGTAACACAATTTAAAATTTTGATCCAATCTACACGTTTTAGCAGATTCGAAGCTTGATAAATAATCTAATCTATATATTTTAACAAATTTAAAGCTTGATAAATGGAATCTAATAATCTACATGTTCTAACAAAATTTTAAGCTTGATAAATAATCTAATAATCTACATGTTCTAACAAAATTTTAAGCTTGATAAATAATCTAATCTACATGTTTTAACAAAGTTGAAGCTTCATAAATATAATCTAATAATCTACATGTTTTAAGACATATGAAGCTTAAGAAATAATCTAATCCACATGTTTTAACTGAGCCAAGATTCAACGCCTAAAAACATACGTATTAAGTATAAATGCAACTTTTGGTCCAGTTAAACAATCAGATTCCATATTGTAGGAACTATTCAGCAGTTAGTGTGAATATTTTGTTCATCTTTAGGTTCAAGATCATACGGAATTTATTTTCTCGAACTTGGCCCTAAAGAAAGTAGATGGGTCAGTAAAATGGGTCAGAAATAGAATAAAGAAGTCCTCATTAAAAATCGGAATATAGTGATTTGAGAAGCGCATTGTATATGGGAAAGCCTTTATTCATTTAATTGGCTGTCAACCCCCCTCCCATTAAAAATCCTTGATCTTAGCCGTTATGTCCACGACTAGTACAACTGAGTAAGCGATTCCTCTCCTGAACCAACAATACGTCTTTGGTCTATCAGTTGGGAGCTATAGGTTTAAAAGAATCGACCGGTTTGGCAGCGACCTCAGGTTGATGTTCGCTGTGTCAGTAATGCTCGTGCGGGATTGTTTCCTTTTGCGCGATCATATTCTTTTCCGAGGAAAGGAGAGTTTACTTCGAAATGTCTGAAAATCTTGGAGACAAAAGGCGTGAGAAGTTGTCTTGGAGATACAGCTCACATTTTTCAAATTACTTGCAAATTGCTCGCGTAGATACCCAATTTGAACACAACATTCAGCTGACCACCCAAGAGACTATTAGGTCCAAGCCGTATCCAATACCCGTCTATTTGAGAGGAGCCTTTAATGCCGAAGTCGATAAATTATTAAATTTAAAAATAATTCAACCTTCAAAATCTGACTATTGCTTTCCTATCGTTATGGTCAAGAAACCAAATAATTCTTATCGGTTGTGCATTGAATTTAGGAAGCTAAATGCTGTTAGTGTGTTCGATGCAGAGCCGATTTCCCTTATTGATCAAAATCTCCATTTGTTTGAGAAAGCCAAGTTTATAACCGAACTGGACTTATGTAAGGCCTATTACTAGATCCCATTACGGAAAGAGGTTAAAAGGTACACCGCTTTCCCAACCTAAAAGGGGTTAATGCAATTTCGTCGGCTCTACTTTGGTCTCTTCACCGCATTCAGCAACTATAATAGATTGATTAGACGAATACTAAATAGGCTACCCCATATATCGTTCTATTTTGACAACATTTACGTGGCAACAAATGAATGGGAGCAGCACCTGACCACCCTCCAAGCGCTGTTGCAAAGGCTCAGGGAACATTTTTGGTCCGAATAAATGGTCCGAGGTAATGCCATTTTGAATTTAGCACCATAGAATATTTAGGCTTTCGCATAGGGAATAACGAACTAGCTCATCAGGAAGAAAAGATCCTAACCCTCGTCAAAATGCCACTGCCTACGTCCAAGAAACAATTAAGGTCATTCATGGGTTCCGCCTCATTTTATCGGAGATTCATCCACAGTTTTGCCACCTTTTACGCTCCCCTGTGCGAACTCCTGAAAGGGAAGGCCCCAGAACACCTCTTGCGGACATCACTGTCAATTAACAGTTTCAACCAACTTAAAGGTAAATTAGCGTCAGCCTCAATATTATGGTTGCCTAATCCCTCCGAACCATTTGGCATCTGGACGGACACCAGCAATGATGGTATAGGTTATATATTAATCCAGTACGGGAACAATAACGAGAGTTTTCCTATCGCTTACGCCAGTCGAAATTTGCTACCCCGCGAGAAGAACTATGCTGCGATTGAGCGAAAAGCCCTCGCAATAATTTGAGGAATTCAAAATTCAAAATGTTTTTAGTAGGAAAAGAGTTTATAATAGAGACAGACCCCAAACCTTTGTTTTATCTCAGAAACATTAAAAATAATAATCGCCGATTAATGCACTGGAGCTTGTGCCTCCAGGAATTCGAATTCAGAATATTATATATCAAAGGCTCTGAAAACTGTATGGCTGACAGTTTAAGCCGAAATCCTTTCGATTCCCCTCCAAACGAATATTGAGCTTACTATATTTTTTCTGTATATATGTTCAGTCTAAATTTCTGTTAGGTTAAGGAAACATGTACCCCCTTTTGTATTTATCTTTCTGTTAAACTAACTTTAAATTATTATGGAAACGAGGCAGATGTGCCTCCCTCCCGAAATAAATTGATAATAATTGTGGTTATTGTAAGTTAGTTATTTTCTATATGACAATGATTGACCTATGTATATTTCCCCAGTCCCTCTATTGGTATTTATTTTTTGTGTTATTTTGTGTTCCCTTTTAATTTAGTACCATGTATTCTTCTTTTTTTATTTTTCGATGCCAATTTATTATGAAAAACCCTTCTTTTTTACCCGGGATGTCACTTCTTCCAGAAGTTCCTTCTTAAGTGAGGAGGAAATGTCAGAGAGAGAGTCACGCGGACGTAGAGGCCTAGGGAGTATCTCACAGACGAGAAGACCTTCCCTTCAATCGGCGTCTTTAGGTAAACTTCCGGGTCGATAAGATGAGCTGAGACAAGCCAAACTAGAGCCCGGGAAAAGATCAGCGGGAGGGTGCGAAGTTCACGTCCGCCGCGCCCCTTCAGATAGAGTGAGACCCACTTCCGTCAGCCAGTGAAATCGCTTTCGGCGACCCAGAATATAATTCCCAGCACGGGCATGAGAAAATCAGTATTCTCCAGTATTTGCCAGCATCACCCAAGGACAAGACGCGCAAATTCTCAAGCGACCCCCGCACTCCAAGGTCTCGCAGGCAAGAAATACTTATTCAGAATTAACGACAGCCAAGCAACGTGAAGACTAGTACTTCTGGATTTTTGTCGTTAATGTCGTGCTCTTTGTATGATGTCATGAACATTGGCCACAACTGCTTGAGTGAATCAGCCACTATTGAAGCCATATTGGCAGGTTAGAGAACAAGTTATTCTCCTCCTCAAAAGGCCAGAGACTGGTTTGACCATACGCTTAAGTATATTGCCTATGTTCTTTAGCAGAGCAACAGGCCTATAATTGTTTGTTTTTTTTTGTATTAATACGTTGTGCGATAATTAAAATAGTTAGTGAGTGTTAAATAGGTGAGTGAATGTAAGGAAGAATGCTTCTGGGATGTGATGAATGATTGTGGTTGAAAGGCCGCAGGGAAGAGGGGCACGTTTTGGTTTTGATTCAATGTAGTGCTTAGTTTCCCCGATAGTGATAACTATAGTTAGTGTTTTATTGTTGTCGAGTCCCTCCAATTATATCACGAAGGGAGGCTGGCTCCATCTCATCAGCGTGAAGCCAACACCATTCCTTGTGGGGTAAGGTAGGTGTGGTAGCCTGCAACGCAAAGTCGGTTGTTGGGAGGGTTTAAGCAGGTGTAATTCAATAATTTTGATGTCGAGTCTATGTGTGTTAAGTACCCAGTTGGGGATGGTATGGCGAATACCGTGCCAAATGCGTACGTTTATTTGTACCACACTAAGCTGACGTATGGTCGGAAGCGAAGTACATGCCAGGATGTGTTAGCGATAGCCGCTTTTCTCTCATTGATATCCTGGCCTTGCACTAGGAGGGGGGGGGGGGCTGGGTTGGCTATCTTCACACGTGTCTGTGGGGAAAGGTTGGCTACTTTCACACGTGTCTGTAAGGGAAGGTTGGCGAAGTGGAGGAGGGTGTAGGTGTTGTGTTTACTGAATCGTGCATGCTAGTAGTGGGTAGGTGAAGGGGAACCGTAAGATGGGGTGGGAACAGTAGAAGGAAGGATGGACATAATGGAAGGAGGGGAGGGGAGAGTTTAATGAAGAGTAAGGACAGTAGTAAGAGGGGTGGTGACATTGGGAGAAGTGATGGCGGCCGTGGAAGGAGGAGTAGCTAGAGTAGGTGGCATTGGAAGAAGGGGTGAGAGTAGAGAGAGTGGTAGTACTAGAGCCGAAGCTAGGACGAAGGCAAGAAAGAGAGCTGTATAAGCTTCAGGGTGAATGATAGAGGTGGAAGGTCTAGAGAAGTACGAAGTGGGTAGGTGCCAATTCGTGCTTCCTGGTGTGGGGAGGAGTGCTGGTATTTTGCTTCTGTGTTTGTGTATAAGGTTGAATACCTTGTATGGAAGTTGATTTTCCCGAGTCCATTAACGGCATAAAGCACGTTTAAGACATTGGTGTGTAGAGAGGGGTTGCCCCCTATGTATTTTGCCACCGTTGAGAGCCCGGTGTCTAGTGGTATTTTGGGGTTGGTTTAGGTGTTTGTTGATCTTAAGTTTGGGGGTGTATCAGTGGCGGTGTGGGAAATGTAGGGGCTTGGGTGGGATGTTAAGGTAGAGGGTGGGTAGCCCCCGTGACGTTGGCAGCGGCAGCAAATGTTCTTGTTAGGGTGGAGTGGAGAGAATAGGTTAGATCGTGGTGTGTTGTGGTTGGAGTATCGGGGCATCCTTAGCTCTGCGACAGCGTCAGCATGGGCCTTGAAAAGGTAAGGGCACCTCATACCCACGGCCACATGGTCGCTTCCACTGTTCTAAGACAAAATTTCTCCGTAAACAAAATTCCCCCGCAGACAAATTCCTCCGCGGACACAATTCCCTGGAGACAAATTCCCCACACGTATCGTCAAAAACTTGCCATTAAAACCATTTGGCTACGTTTTATTTTATTTGGCTATTAATTTGTATAAGATATAAGACCGACAACAAAAAGGAAGCTTCTTGAACTTAAAATTTAATACTTAAATTTAGTTTGTTTTCCATTCTAACTCTTAAGTGATGTAGTTCATTATATTTAATAAAAACAAAACAAAATTACTGCGTGACGGGTTCATTTATGTAAAGCAAAAAACTTGCAAATGGAGTTATATCGTACGAGTGTGACCGCCGACATTTGCAATCAACGTGCAAAGCTAAAATTAAAAGGTTGAATAATGAAAAAATGAAAATTTGCATCAATACACACACGCACATGATAAGCCACGATGTGAGACTGCAAATTGTCGGCGAGGCAATCAAAAGGCATGCTCCTGAAACGCTAGAAACTACTCAACAAATTATTACACAGACTTGCTCTCATTTTCTAATAACTTTTTCATAGGGAGGGGGGGGGGAGCGCATTGTCCTCCAGGGGATTTTGTCGAGGAGATTTTGTTTGCGCGCGGGATATTTGGTCCACGAGAGGATTTTGTCTACGTGGAGATTCTGTCCTGATACCCGCCACCCAAGTTTATGCAGAGGAGGGTGTGGCTTTTGAGGCCAGTGTAGTGTTGTCTCAATACACTTGCTTTTATTGTTGGATGTTTCTTTTTTCTTTCTCTCTCTTTTTATACATATACATGTGTATATACATGTCTAATTCTAGTTTAGAGTTGGGTTGATTCTAGCTTTAAAGCTGCGACTTATGTCAAATTCATTTTATGTGATGTCCTGCATAATTTCGTTTTTACTGTTGTACTCCTAATGTTGTCTCGCTGTGTATATTTGGTATTGATTGTTCCTAGCAGCTATTCTGCTGCTGGAAAATCTTCGCCTAGCTTGTGGTTGGTTTGGATTAGGGATCTCAAAGTGATTTCTTAGGAAATCTGATTCTGTAATACTTTCTACTTTTCTCCAACTTTTGTGTGCTCTTGTTCCTAGGTCGGAATTAATTGCCATTAATTTGATTTCCTCATGGAGCGCTTGTTGTCGTTTTCTTTCTCTTCTTCTAGTATTTGTAATTATTAGTGTTGCTTCGTTTAGTATTGTTTGTAGTTTGTTTTTTCAATATTTTGGTAACGCTTTCAGTGACATAGTGGGGTACATAATCTGGGGTCGTATGTAGGCAGTGTAGATATTTTCTTGTTTTTTGTGCTCAGGTTTTTAAAACTGTAAAATTCGTTGATGTCTTTTTTGGTTAGTGCTGTGATGTTTTTGAGATAATCAGACTATCCGTATTTATTCATTTTAAATCCTAAAACTGTGCCTGATGGATTGTATGAGCATCTTTCGTCACCAATTTGTATTGGAGCTGTCTTGTTTCTTTTAATCGGGATGATGGTGAATTTGTTGGGGTTTGTCGCGATCTTCCAGCGACGTTCGTACACGTTGATATTTTCGATCTCTCACGCAGCCATCCTAGCCATAGTTCTCTCATTCTTATAAGGGGACACTACTATTTGTGACACGTCATCCGCGAATTGAATATACATCGATTCTTCAAGCCTAGTAGGGCTTTGGAGTGGTAAAAATCGAGTATAGGAGTGGGCTGAGACACCTACCCTGGGGGACTCCCTCTTCCAATATAAATTCGGGGCCTAAGAGCTCTCCGATTGTGATGAAAGCTCTACGGTCCATGACGCAGTTGCAAATTATCTTCTCCAGTATGGCGTTTAGCCTTAGTTGGAGAATCCTATATTGTATGCACCGGTTCCATACTTTATCGAACGCCTTCCTTACATCCCTCAACACTAGGTCAGCATACTTCTTTTCCTCCTATATCTTTGCCAGTTTCTCTGTGATCATTGCCAGTGCAGTGTCCGTACCCTTCTGCCTCCTAAACCCATGTTGTTGTTGGTTATGTAGCTCGTTGTCATCAAGGTAGGTCTGTACTCTGCCGGCAATGATCTTTTCTATAATCTTCCCTCCAAACTCAAGCAGAGAGATTGGTCGATAGTCAGCCGGAGAGGTTGGGTTCTTTCCTAATTTTGGAATGAATATCATTTTAGATAATTTTCATTCGTCGGAGTAGTATCCTGTGTTGAAGGCCGTATTCATCGCATTTAATATCCCTTGAATAATGTTGGGTGGGGCGTTATCGTAATTTGCCTTTGCTAGTCCGGTGTAGTCTGGGGCTCGTTGTTTAAATCCTTTCAGTGTTTGGCTTAATTCCTGGTGGGTAATTTTTCTTCCATAGCCTGTCATGGGTCTCTCTCCCGTAGAGTTGTTAAAAGGGTACGTACGTTCTATTAAATCGTTTAGTTGGTCAATGATGTCATTGCCGAACTCAGTCTATTTTATAGGCCGTACACATCTAATTTTTGTAATAGAAAAAGAGATGAATATAGGACAAGTGATCTACCATCTACAAGATGGACTAAAAAAGACTGTAAGAAGAATAGAAAATTGCCAAAGGAAAGACTGTAACCCATCTACACTAATATAATATATATATACAATATTTCTTGGATTTTCCATCATATTGCCTCTCGATGACCTAATTTTGTTGGGCTGGCGACGACCCTCCCCGCTGAAGGCCCACTCTACATCTTCTTGAGCTCATCAAAAGCCCGTGAGGGGCTTCTAAAGCTCATGGGCTCTTCAGTTCAACCTAACTCCTTTAGTCTTCATCAGGAAGCCGAGCGGCGCTTCCTCCTAAATCGCACCGTTTGTAAATTCGACAAAATATCCAAATATTGATTGTGGTCCAAACATTTCAAAGGGATCTGGAAATTTATAAGTTACGGCTGTCACAAAACTTTCCTCTTAGCCTTTCCGTATCTCGATCGATGAGATATAAAATTAGTTAAAACATTGCTGCTCCTTCTGTGGAAGGTTTTATAGGCAATATTCTAACCCACTGCTAATGCTTTCATGTTTACTTATTTAACCGAGATGTGATGACAGCTTTCCAAACCGTAATGCTTTTCAACTGTTTTAATTCATCTCTTTCATAAGAAATTGCTGACACCTTTCATGTATATTATTGAATTCCGAAACAAATGAAATGGCTTTTACTCTGAACCAAATGGAAATTTATTTTGTCTCTGAATGATGAACCGTTTAATAGATTGAAACTTAACTCCTATGTGCTATTTCAATCATACATCGGGTCTCTTCCAGCCCACGAAGTTTTTATCCGTAAATTGCCAGTCTAAGAACGGACTCTTGAGTTAGCAAACTGTGTGCGTCTTAACTTGCCAAGATGCCCCTAATTGGCAAATACAATTAATAGTCTAGACTTTTGTTAACTATTATTAATTCAATTTTTAAATAAGGCTTAAAGAATTAACCACTTATGATATAGTCTTCTTATTGCCACGTTTTCATTGTTTCTTTTATCTTCGTTCTTTTTTATGAGCATACAGATTGTAAAGATAAACAGCAAGACCTACTCGCCAATGACCCTTCTCTTACAAGTTAATGGCCGTCTCTGATCTATTGACGGAGAAGGCATGTGGCAATATTAGTGGCATTCGATCCTGGAACTGGCTTCAGTGCTGCTAATCTCACTCTTCTCTTTGGACTGCTTAAATGTGTTTTCCCTCTCATGGCAAGTCTCGACTTCAAATTTAGCTGAAAAGACCTTAGTCCTAGCCCTTTCTTAATGCACATATAATCTAAATGTTAAGGATTCTCTTTGCGGCCTTATTATTTCTTATATTTCGCACCTTCTTCCATCTACTTTGCCACTTTCCTTTGGAAAGTTGTTCCAGCCTTTCTTATCTTTATTAGGTTCATTCTAGCAAGATCCACGTCTCTTGCACGGATTATTCATTTATTTTTCATTGCTAATCGAGCCACTCGTTCTTTCCTCCATGGGGAGGGGGAGGCTTCAGACGATTTGATGACATCCGCACAAAGATCAGTATGACAGACACCTACAAGACGAAAGTGCACCATGACTCGATTCTGGTGTAAAAGAGAGGTGGAGAAAAGGCGTTAGTAGTTTTTTTACCAACCACAAGCAAGGTTTCTTTAGTGGCTCAAGGGAGAACCACCTGTTCCACGCAGGGAAGTGCCACTTTAAAACCACATCGAGGAATTTGGTAGCCTGAAGAGTAATGTGTTGGGTGTGCGAAAGGATGTGAAATAGACAACTGGTATTGAGATTGGCTAGATGCCTAATGGCGTATGTTGTATTAACTACCTGCGCGCATGCGTTAGACTCGACGTCCCGCCGTGAGCGGTAAGTTCCCTATAAGTGCCGAAATTTGGGTTTCCGACTCTCAGTGGTATCGGACCCTGTACCTAAGCATCGGATTCTAGCGCCTTATTTAAGAGGTTATGAGACCTCCGTTGCCACTTCTAAACAAGCATAAAGATGTTCATAGCACCAACAGTGCCAACTCGGGTGGAAAGGCACTCCTGCGGTGAACCTCTGAAGCAAAAATCATTCCAATCCTTAAATATACTCGTATATTATTACTAATGATTTTCTTGTATGGGCATGGTAGTAATGGTACTCGAATGACAGTCCATTGATTTAGGGGTGTTCGTAGTCCTTTTAAAGGTTTTTCTGGTAGCATTAAATGCATCTTCGCCTCCACCGCATTAATGATTGATGCACTTTACGCCTTTAAGTCACTTAGGTCCTGTCTGAAGATTCACGGTTCTTTACGTTCATTCATTCGTTGTTTTGTTTCTTCTATCGGTATTATTACTTCCAGCTAAGAAAGATCTCTCTATTATATTACACTGGTTTTACTGGAATGAAGAAAAGCAGCATGTCCAGAGGAAATTCAGTCTGGCTACTAGTTTCTACAATGGTTGCGTCTTCATTTTCCATCCAGGTATAATTCATAATCTTCCTTTAACTTTTTCTATTAGAAACAACATTAAACATAGTTTATTAAATTGGAGATTTTTATAAAAAAGAGTTGGAAAAATAGATTACATTGATCGGTTAGATAGGTTAGATATGCAAGGTGGTTAGGGAAAACAAACCCAATTAATTACTCAAATAACTTTATTTGTAAATTTAAAGAAAGTAATATCTTTTGTACAAAGAGCATTATTCATATTTTGTGGACTTTAGAGCTACGACTCTCTAGGGCATGGAATTAATACGTTGTGTGATTACAGATTGTGGTATTCCGACCATGTTTTGTATAGGGCATTTAGCAATTCCAGCCGAGTTCTTGGCTTCTTGTTCTTTTCCCATAAATTCTTGTCTAATATTCCCCAAACATATTCTTTTAGGTTCATGTCTGGGAACTAACTTAGCCAAAGAAGTCGTTTAATGCTGCTTTAGTCCCCTTATTCTTTTGTCTTTTTTGCAGTATGACAGGAAGCTCTATCTTCCATAAATAAATGACTTTTTACCAAGCTGACCAATGGAAAACATTGTTAGTAGTCCATTTAATAATCGAAATGTATATTTCTGCGTTTATATGGCCAACATTTAATTAGCTCTGTTTTTACCTTATTCAAAATTGTTCTCTGCACCACAAAAACCACTATGTTTCACTTTTGTTTGTGACTTGTTTATCACAAACTCATGAGAGGTTAATCTCTAAACCAATTTCCAGCCACCAACTGAAAACTAAGCAAACCTGATTAGTCAGAAAAAAATTATGCTGTGCCAAATTTCTAAAGGCTTATCACTTATTTCTTTAGCTCACTCACTCTTTTTAATATTAGTTCTAGTTAAAAGAAGTTTCCTCCTCGCTTCGTGCTCATAATATCCCACTGTTCGCAAGTAATTTCTTGCTGTTTTTGAGCTGATTTGGAATCTTTCTGCCACTTCAAATGTTTCAAATAGAGAGGTTTTCTCAAAAGATCTTCGAACAACACGAAGACTATCTTCAGAAGCCCCAGGATGATCATTTTAAATTGGAATATAATTCTGTTAACAGAAAAAAAGGGGAATTTCAATATTCCTAGCAATATCTCTATGGTAACACTCCACTCTCAGATTGACCAATAATCCACCCTCTTAAAATATGAAATTTGCTTGGAATTTGGCTTTCTAGACGTTTATTAATTAAAATATTGAAATCAAAAGGATGGCCACATAAACAGTCCTAATAATGACTAAAAATCATATTAAAGCATATTAATAATATCATAAAACTGTCGTTGTGCATTTAGTTCCCGCATGTTTCTGTATGCCTCCTACAACATCGCAAGAAAAAATTACAACTCTAGATCCCCATCAATGTCACAACCCCATTAATGCTTAATCAAATTTGATCAAATCGCCATAGAAGTTACAATCGCCCTTAGTCCAATTCAGATCAAGAACAGTTTTAAAGCAAGGTCTACTGATCTAAAGTCGCGTGGTCTCACATATTCTTATTTATGACCTTACGACCTTCAAAGATTTTAATAATTCCTGGACTAACCTCGAGAGGGCATTGACAATTATACCATTAAAAGGAAAATATAAAGCAACATAATGGTGTTAAATTTCTATAAAATCCGCCGAATATTTATGATGTTATTGCCAAATAATTCCCCTGCTAACCTTTGGAAGACCATGACAATAAAATTATTCGAAAGAGAATGGAAAACAACATAAGTATTTCAAATCTCACTGGAATCGGCCGAATAGTTATGATGTTATTGCCAAAACAAAATAGTTTCTGGGCTAACCTTGGGAGGACTTTGGCAATTATATCATTCGAAATTTGTTAGAATCGGCCGAATAGCTACAATGTTATTACCCCCCCAAAAAATGCAAAACGGGAACCAACCGATCGACCGACCGACCGACCGACATAGTGAGGTATAAAGTCACCCGCGACTAGACTCGCACGCGACTAAAAAGTGAAAGGGAACGACTACATATATATAATAGCGAAGCCCAAGGATGCATATCTCCTAAACTGGAAGGAAAATTGATGCAGAAGATAGATACCGAGTTTAGTATCCTGCCTTTAAAATATTAAGTTAACAGATACTAACAGAAAAATGAGGAGTACAAGACACGCACAGTTCCAAGATAGACCACTGATATAAGAGACAGGAGAGAAGAAACCAACTGTATTATCAACTAATTCATTTCGCATGAGAGAAGCAAATGGAGGGTTGTTAAGATCAGTAGATCGTTTATAAATAATTATGAGACTCAGAAAGGAGGAAGCCAGAAGAATTCCCTAATTTGACGAAACAAAATATTATTCTTCATGAGAGAGCAAAACCTTTTGGCCGAACAAGTAGAAATGGAAGAGAGACTAAAATCTGAGAATAAAGGGTGGGAAAGTAAAAAGGGACAGTTTGGCAGTAGAAAAATAACTCGCGAATGCCTATCTAACTTAAGATCAAGAGCGTAAAGCTTAATTTAAGGTTTCCATTAAAAGTTCGTGTTTGTGGTGCAGGAAGCAGGACCTGATCAATAGGGAGGATATTTTACACTGATATTTTATATGACAAATCTTATACGAAATTTTTTTTCAAGTTTTATTTTGCCTTAATCTACAGCCCAACAAACCCAATCTCCAAATCCCTTGTCTTGAAGATTAATCCTCTCTGTAAAGTGAATCGTGCAACTTAATTAGCACGATAAATTTACGCAACCCATGACCTTCTCACTGTCGGGAATGCAGCCGAATATAACTTAGCTACAGATATTCCTCCCTATTACCATTCTATCGCTCACTAGCATTATCAACACTCTACTTGCGCACATTTTCAATTTCATAGGCCTCAACGCCACTCTAGCGATTCTTTTCAACCCCTTTCTGCCAAACATTTTCTCCTATTTCGTTTAATATCCATCTATTTGATTCCTTTAATCGCATTATATATATATATATATATATATATATATATATATATATATATATATATATATATATATATATATATATATATATCAGAGGCGACTCCAGATCATCAGCATCACTCAGAGATTTCGCAGACAAATGTATAAAAGACGGTAAGAGACGTACTGCACACCGCAGAGTTATATTTGCACTGATAATAATTTAACAATAAGACTATAGTTTTAATATAAAAATTACTCACTTCATTTATGCATGAACTCCAGCTGTGCCCAACAAACATTAATCGGGCTAAGTCCGAGTAGCTCTAACCCCGGAGTCGCTACTGATATATATATATATATATATATATATATATATATATATATATATATATATATATATATATATATATATATATATATATATATATATACCTGTCATAAAGCGGCATCTCTACCTCACAGTAGAAAAGGCCTCGGCTTTTTGTAAAACAGCATTCAATACGAAATTCATCTAAGCATTTCGCATCCTGTTGGTGTTTTCGTGTGTGCAAGCACTTGTGGCGGTCAAATGTGCAAATGAAAGTCCTGCTCTTCTTGCTTGAGACAAATCGGGCAAGACTCCTTCATCCATTGCTATATCGACGAACATAAGTGGCCTTGCGGTCATCGCGTTTCACCTTGAATGACTGGCGCTTCATGGATATTTTCTGTATTCCAAAAAGAGAGGGAAAGGGAAAGGAGGGCTGCCTGCGATAGACTTTCACCAAAGTGCATCTGGAGCCTATTCAAAAAAAGCAGAATGGACCCTTTTCTGCGCTTCTTTCCCATCTAGACCGGATTATTTTCCCGCGAAATATTGCGAGCGGACATTGGTCAGACGCAGCGCCGGGAGAATTTCGTCGAATTTCTGCAAATATTTTTGAGGCGTGCGAAGAGAGGCTCTCTCGTCCCCGTTTCTGACACGACACTCCGGAGATTTCGTCTTATTTATGTGCGATGAGATCTAGACTGGAATGCGCTGGATTGCTCCCACTCGTTTCTGTACCTGGATTTGCCTCGCCAGGGGACACCCTTCGCCCTTTATTTACGCTTGCGTGTCATCGAAATGTCTTTTCTGAATAGGTTTTCACGTTTCATATATATCTATACACGTCTATAAGAATTGCCTATGAAGGACTAAATTCTTCGCCACAAATGTTAAGGCGGAAGTTTTGTCAGTCATCTTGACTCAGAATATATATGATCATGGGGCGTATAAATTTTCTCCCATCTACACCAATATTACTCAATTAAAAATATATTTCGACCTGTTTCACCACAAATTTCCCTTGCCTTTTCACCCTTCGTGTATTAGAATTGGAGTGAAATGTCAAGTAATTCAGTCATATAAATTTCATAGCCAGATATTAAAAAAACAGGTTTGAGAAAGCACTACGAAACAGCTAGAGAAATTTGATCGCAAACTTTCATTCAGAGATGGCTAGAGTTATGTTGTGATAAACTATATAAAACAACGGGACAAGCCGTGCCTTAGAGAGAATCGGAGAACAATAAATGAACGGGTATAGAGTAAAGGCTTCTAAACTAACAATTATTAAAACAGCAAAGCAATCCAAGTTAATTAAGGAATTAATATAAAATGAAAGAGAAAGGAAACCCAACACGAATGAGCTCCTGTGAATTTGACCCATATGGGAAAAAGACTCAGAACTGACTATTTCACACAATGTTTTGTAATGAAACTGTATAACAGTTAGATACGTGAGAATCTCTTATTGATATTTAGGTAGAAACTAATATGTATGTGGAATTCTAGTTTGAGATTCATCTATCGAAATAAACTAACCTGACCTAGGTTAGGTCAAATATTACAGGCTATATGTTACAATGATGTCAAATGAGAAGAAATATGTTCCTCTTTCACATCACGGTGAAAATATTCTGGTTTATTTGAATGGCAGCATAATAGGGATCTTTAAACTACCCTCCTTATATACGAGCTTCATAAATTTCAAGTATGGTACATACAACAGAAACATAGGTTCTCATTTAAGGGGTACGTCGGTATTTTTTTACGATATTTACTTAATGCCCTTTTACGTAATATAATTGCAATCTTTATTCTTAACCTTTATCACTATTTATTTATTTTTTTTATTTATCTACCCCTCGAATTAGTTTGTCGCCTTCATCAGTTTCTCACACTAAATAAAAATGCCCTTGTTAACTATAGCAGCTTTTTTCTCTCTTTAATTCTTAGAGTATCCATATATTAATATCCCTTTTGAAAAATGACACATATAGAAGCCTCGCCCACACCATAAAATAGACACAAGAAGCTACTGAGCCTACAAAGCCTTGGGTATAAGGCTTTGGACTTCCAACGCCAAGGTATCGGTTACAACTCCAACGAGAACGTGCGCAATAAATCTCAGCTGAGTTGGGTCTGACGTGTTGGCGTACACTGCTATAGTTACACGCGTCATCATACCCATGCTCAATCATAACACTGCTGACTCTAGCTCAACTCTCTCTATCTCTCTCTCTCTCTGTCTCTCTCTCTCTCTTTCTGTCTGTCTCTCTCTCTCTTCTCTCTCTCTCTCTCTCTCTCTCTCTCTCTCTCTCTCTCTCTCTCTCTCTCTCTCTCTCTCTCTTCGGACACACATCACTCTTTCGTCCCGAAAAATGCCGAAGAGGCTTCTAAAGCCACACTCTCCTGACGCAGAACGAGGGGTCTTCCCTTAGGTCACGAGCTTTCCTGCTCGCAGGTGTTGGTATCCCTATTGGCAGGTGTTAGGATCCCTATTCTTCAGCGATTTCTAGCGAAGAGATTCTGTTTCAGCATTGAAATGGGAGGGAAGAGGTGCGCAATTAAATAAGAAATATATCATATCGAGATTTAACCATCTTTGTGCCTTGAAGTTGTGCTTATTTTCCGCTCCGCGGCTCGTTGCTCAGCCTTAGTCAGAATCATGACCGCATAGAGGAAATAGACTTTCGCCCTGCTTTCCTGTATGAAATTACATAAGGCAGTTGACAATAGTTTTTTTAGCGAACTAATAGTTAAGACCTGGTTCCACAGAGTTTCAAAGTGGTAGGGAAAATCTTGAAAATGAAACAGGTTGTGAACGCAAACGGCCATTAGATGTCCATTTATTGAAAACAATGTTTTGACCTGACTTGGCACAATAATATACATTATAAAATATTGCTATAAAATTGCCGGTACTATATTGTAAATTTTACAGTAAAATATTGGTGCGGTGTTTACCGTAAGTTATGTACCGTAAAACAGTTTTATGGGAGTATTTTGTGTGAAAATGAGCTGATTGGAATTTTGCGTGCTTTACCCTTTGTCTGTAGAGACACAAAAGTTTAATCCTTGCATATTAACGTAATACTCATAACTTTTATAAGAAATAATAAATTATATTCCAAAGCAAACTTTTCTTTAACCTTGTTTCATTTGATCTGAGGTACGCTTAAATAACGGTTTGGAAGTTCACTTAAAGGGTTGCGCCAACCGTTTCTCGTATGGTAGACGAGATCCCAAAACTGGATAATGAAATGCACATAAAGTTCATAATGACAATCGCTAGCAACCCAAAAGACACCAAGGCTTTTCCAGGTTTGGGGTAGGGGGGAAGGATATGAGTACCTACATAAGAGATACTAGTGCTCCACGTCAGAGGTTTGTTTGATA
The DNA here is from genome assembly GCA_963969495.1 of Ceratothoa steindachneri. Classification (NCBI taxonomy): domain Eukaryota; kingdom Metazoa; phylum Arthropoda; class Malacostraca; order Isopoda; family Cymothoidae; genus Ceratothoa; species Ceratothoa steindachneri. Next base: position 151,430,029 of record OZ018326.1, read on the forward strand.
GTTAATTTTAAAAATATGCAACATTAGAGTTGGGGTAACGACTATTCCATTACGTTTCCAATCAAAGAGAAGGGACATATCGATGTAGCCCTTATGTGGCAGATGTATGCAGAAGTTGGCCCTGAGTTCTGATGAGTCATCCCTTATGGAACTGGCAACCGACCCTCAAAACGCTTTTGAACCAATGCGTAATGGCAAGATCTTGAGCGTAAGTTGAAAGTCACTTCGTTCAGTTTTGTGTAAATAATTAGTTCGTTGTGGGCAAGTCTCAAACAACTAAAAATATGGCAAAATTATCTAGATTAGATTTTAGATCTTCGTACTGCCCATTCATAGACCTACTTTACCGATGCGGCGTGTCTGCAAAGTTTTATGTTTGTTTAATTTTATTTTCCCTAAAAATATGTGATTATCACAAGTTCATAGAGTTTGTTTAAAGTAAATTATTACTTCTAAATTACCCTATTTTTTAGAAAACCTAGATGATGCTTTTAATTTGGTAAACTCGGACTTTCGAGTTGGCCTACCTGAAAGCAATGTTAATTTTATTCTATATAGTAATATTAACTTTAAAATTAATTAGAGTGGTATTAAAATACTAGATATGTGAATATTACCTATATAGGGTTTTATTTTATTAAAAATAACAAGGTCTGCTGACCAAAAGTCGCGTGCTCTTATTTTATTTTTATTTATGGGCTTAAAACCTTCAAAAATTTCAATAATTCCTGAACTAACCTTAAAAGGACTCGCAATTATATCATTTGGAAGAAAATGTAACACAACATAAGTGTTTCAAATTTCGTTACAATCGGCCAAATATTTATGATGTTATTACTAAAACAAAAAAGCAATACGGGGACTGACCGCCCGACCGAATGACCGCCCGACCCACCCACCCACCCACCCACCCACCCACCCACCTACCAACCGAGCGATCCACCAACCAGCCGACATAGTGAGATATATAGTCACCCGCGATTAAAAAACCTGCATAATCTCTCACCATAAATTTGACCTGTAAAACCTTCTGAATGTCCTTCTTCAGAAATGAGATAAGACCTGTCCCAGTGGGAAGAAGAGCTCCTGAGTACAGCCAAATTCTGCTTCATGGGGCCTGATTAATCACTCGATGTCATTCTCGATGGGGCCGCTTTAACGGTGGCTGTCATAAGCTGTAGGTAGGTAGTGCCATTCGTCCCTCATTTGTGGTACTTGATCTCATGACCTGAAATTAAAGGCACACAAAGATCAGAATGACATTCAAGTGATATGGAAGAGAACAGGGGTAGGTTCTCTTTGGGAGGAGTTTTGCGGGTCGTATTATGTATTGACACAAACCATTAATTGTGGAACCATTCGTTACCCGTGGGGGTCACGAAAGAAGAGGAAGTAGGTCTATTGTGATGTAAAAGTGGGAAAAGAAATGATGAAGGTGCTGTGATTGTTTAAGTCCATGATACTGTGTTGGAAGCTACTTACTCCTACGTGATCTAATATATCAGCGTATCCGCCCAATGATCGGCCACCTCATGATCCCGCTTGCAGTTTTGTATCCGCGCTCGCCGGGATCCAACCCGTGCCTTGACATCAGAAATCCCACCCAGTATCTACTAGGCTACCACACGCTCTGGATAACCGTAGTTGTGATTCTACATTAAACTCAAGGTCCCCACTGATAAATAAAAGGCATCAAAAATAATCGCAGATTGGTATTAAAACCTGATCGAATTAATATTGCCTATCTAAATTGGATCACGAAGCGAAGCAGACTTGCAGCAGTTTAGAGTCGTGTTTCTGAATTTACTATAAAATGGATTAGATTATTTTAATCATTGGCAATGTCGATATTAAAAAATCATCGAAAGAGTGTATGGGTGTAAGATGGTGAGACTAAGAGTATAATCTTATGGAAGACTGCACGGATCAGGGATTAAAGCTTTTGTTTTAGTGCTCCTATAATGATGTGCACAATTACGAGAAGGTGGTGGTGATGGTGCACGCTGCGTCATTCAAAAATATGCCTCGGATTCTCGTGGTAAGCAGTTTATTAAAATCATGTTTCTTTACAGATCTATATAACAAAATATCTGGCGAAAAATCTCTCTCTGAATGCCCATTGAGCTCTTCCCTTGAAAGATCATTTTAACCTTCCATGAACACTTGTTGAGCCCATACTGCACATCCATCGTTCCTTCTTTATTCACACATTGAGTTGTCCTTGAATACCAATCGAGTCCTCTCTGAACACACCTTGAGGCACCCTGAAAATTCCCGCCTGTAAAACTTTAAAAAAATATCCTGAAACTTGCGTGAGACTTCCTTCCGATAGTTTGATACTGTAATTCTATATAGTAGTTTACTGTATATTCTCGATAAGATACTCTATAAAATACAGTAGCAGGGATTGTTGCTGTAAAAAGTGCATTGAGTCATTGTTGCTTAGCTGCCAGCAATTACTGTTCCCGCAAAAGGGAAATGATTATTTTTAGAAATGATGACATTTCATGGTAAAGGACTCATGGCGTGATCGAAAACTATCTTCAAAATGGAAAGGTGCAAATGAAGTTCTTAAATATTTCCCCAATCCCAAGGTCGATACACACAAAAAAAAACAACATAGGCCATTATAGTGGGCAGCAGTTGAGATTATTTACTACAGTTTTGAGAGGCAGGGAGAAATAATTGTAATTCACAAATAATGTAAAATCAAATGTATAAAATTCATCGATAGTTGTGAGTGAAGCTGTCATAATCCTTTTTTACGATATTCTTCGTTTGCCATAGAAAATGAACGACAGGGAAATCAAGGTTTTTTCTCATTAAATTATTCTCTGGATCTTGTTACTGTCAACACGTTTCTTAATACTTTGATACCATTTCGAACAACTGACTATTTGAAAACGAGGCAGCTTCAAAAAAAATGCTTTCAAACAGTTTCTTTGTTTTACACAGTACACTTTGGAGCAGAGTTGTTAACTCCTTTCCGAGTTAACAGAACCTATTGAAGCATATGGTGTTTATCAGTGGCGTGCGGTGACTTTTGAACATGAAAAAGCAATTCAATTTTTACAAAGTAAATATGTTAATTGAAATAAATATGTTGTTCATTAAAAATAACTAAAAAGATTGCAAGCTACTCACTTTAATGTTATTTTTTAAAACTTTATTTAAATTTTATAAAAGTTTCTATAAGTATGCACAACCATCTAGCCAAGATGTTCTATCATATTGGCCTACATTGTATTTGCGAGTGCAACACTGTTTTGGATTACAGATCTAGCGCTAACGTAGGCCTAATTTAAAGGCTATCGCGGAATCCGGTTCACACGGCCCTCCAAAAATACACACATAAAATTTATAGAAGACATGGGATCTAAAGGCCTACCAGAAGTTCCCCAGAATTAATCAGGACGATGCTAAATTATGAGGTATCCGCAAGGGGTTAAATAAATACACAAATAAAAAGTATTTACAGTATTATTTACAACAAAATTAAAATGAAATAAGTTAACTGGTAACAAATTATACGGCGCTCATCAAACAATAAGAAAAGTCATAAATGCTTATCACCATCGAACGACCACAAGTCGTTGAAGATAAAAATAGGCTTCGCTACTCTAGTGACAGGTGTTCCCAGAATAACCTCCCTGTCTTACGTCTCTTACCCGAAGGCCCAAAGTTACATGAATAACACTTATAACACTTAATTAATTTAAAGGGGACGTAAGAAGAAAGAGATACTCCAAAATACTTGATACCAGAGTAGTGAAGCAATAACCCACGTCGGGAACCCAGGCGAAAGAGGCTGGGCGACGATGAGGGAATTCGAGCCAAGTCGACAGGGGTGAATGCGATGGCGGTCGTCGGCGAGAAGAAACCCACAGACGGCGATATCGTGGCGAAAGGCGTCGGGACCACGGGGAACGACGATTCAAAGGTTCAACGATTCGAGAGAAGGAATTAGAGATGACAGAATTCTTCAAAGAGGAGATGGCGAGGTGACTAGGGGAGAACTTTCACGTGCCCAGTGTGAACGGCTTCCCAAAGGAGAACACTTGCAAACGTAACTGGAAGAGCACAATTCGATGCAGCCGACAGAGGAGCAGCGACAAATCTGGCAGGAATCAATGGCAGAAAATCCTCACTGAATGAAGAAATCCAGTACGGGTCTCCAAATAAACGTCAAAGTAAGTGACGGATAACGATTCAGCGGAGCAATGAGGCAGAATTCTCGCAACAGAATAACTTAAAAGGGCTCACGGCCCCATTCATATCCTTCAGTCCGAAGGGAGAAAAGGGAAGTGGGGTACAAAGGGGTGGGGGAAAGTCACTTTCCCTACGCAAATTAGACTGGTAGGTTGCAGAAGTTTAGGCAAAAAATGGTAGCCTCGTAGCGGGTCGACCTGCGATAACACCATAAACTATGATGGAAAAGGGAAAGCATAGGAATCCGAGGGCCTACCCTTTACATCTACTTGTTTTAAAACAGTTTCTTTCATTATAAGTCATCGCACTGAACTTCCTTTTTAATGTTTTTTCAATAATGCAATCGCATTTTCTTCCAACTTCATTTGCATCCATTTTGTTTAAAAGGGGGGCTATCTCTTAAACAATGAATAAACAACACCCTACACTTATCTAAGCACTGTTTCATAGCTACTGATCTTAAAGGTACAAAGGGTGACTTATTTTGTTAAGGGAGTTTGATTAGTTTGTTATATAGGCTCATTTTGTTTTCTGTTTTTATTTAACCTAGTAGGGATAAACACAACAACGGCCACTTGTTAAAATGAGTCCTACCATAATTACTCAACTGAAGTTAAGGAACAACTTTTTCTTTTGGCAGTGATAAATCTTTACCTGATCCTTTCTTTTGAGTTATAAATGTATTTCTTCGAGGATTCTTACTTATATAACCTTACTATTTGTAAACCAAACATAATTTCGAGACGATGGAATTAAAAAAATAATTACCATGCAAGAAAAGTGCAGTTAAAGTAAAGAAAATATTTCATAATAGTTATATAACCAAATTGTTTAGACTAGCAGTGAACTTCTCTCTATTATTTGCACTCAGCTATAGCATTGATCAACAGATTAAGGGACATTGCCATGAGATGTCTTAAACCCTGCAATGTCTACCTCTACAGAGCCGCGAGGAAAGATCCATTTTTACCTTAACCAAATTAAAACTAGGAGGAGAATAATGATTTACGCAAATACAGGTTGGATGAAGGATCATTTATCGGTGTCCCAATATTAGTTCTTAGAAGGAAAATTTCTATACTCAACATTCAATCAGCGGAGACGTGTAGACATGAAAAAAAATTCTCAAAAGTTTAGAGCGAAAACCGACGAAAACTTGTAAGATGGCGGAAGTAAAAATTAGTAAAAGATTCATATCCGCAAATCCTCCTACATACATTAGGACCAGGAAGGAACGCATCTGAAGCCGGTGGGAACCTTAAACCACAAGATGGTTAAAACGCTTGTTGCCTGGTAGAAAAACACAGCATTATCCTTCTCCCTGTCTCTATCCTTTCCAAAGATACCCGATCTCTTGGCGTCCATTGGCCTTCCAGTAATTGCCACTCTTATTTTTTGTTGCTTTCATTATATGTGGGACGGGTGACGTTAATAAATAAAATGAAAGCTTGCGGGGTTTCTGACCTGCTTTGATACAAGGGAAAAGAAAAGATTCATGGGTGCGTGGTTAGTTTAAAAGTAGTGTGGTAGTTTAGTTGTTAGTTTATAAATTTAGTAGTATAAAAGTAATTTTAAGGTAGTGCCATATATAGCATTAGCGTGAATCTACCAAGGAGGTAGTTTGATGCCATTTAGTTCTTAGTCTCTTTTTGCAGTGTGGTAGGGATCGCCGCCCTCCTTAAGCAGATATTCTCCCTTTTCTATTGATCCCTCGAGAATCTATTAACAAAAGTCATTCTACAGGGTGTCCCCTATGTCTGGTCGCATAGAAAATATCACTAAAGTCTCGACATTCACAGAAACTTTTCCCGCCTTAACTTTTTTCTGGGGTATGCTAAAGAATAAGGAATAAAAAACATAAATGATAAATAAAAATAAAGAATTAAAAATACGACACCCCTGAGGTAATAGCGCATTATAAATGAATGGGCCCAAATTGGGCGAAATTTGGGGTTAATGCATCGGGTTCATTTTGTGACTCTCGCAAAGTGAATGGAACTTTGCGGCACAAATGTTGGAAATCACATAAAGATGTTATTTATTAATATTTTAATTTAATAAAATAGAGTTCAAATTAAATAAAATGCAGTTCTATCTTTTTATAATATGCATTTTCCCTGTGTCGAGACTTTAGGAACACCGGTACAACACCCAAGTCTGACCTACTGTGCTTATCAGTTCCTCAAACACTAGCAGCTATAACACTATGGTTGACCACATGTTTAGTTTCATTTTATATGAAACTCTTGATTTGGTATCAATTGACTCGGTTATTTCAATCACCTGAAACCCTAGAAAACGCTGATGGGTCATAAAATAAATATGCTGTGTCAAAGTAACATAGACATTTGCACATCTCGTGATCACACTCTTTCTTCTTCCTAACATTAGACCTTTGCGTGGTTTCTATACTTTTTAGTTTTATTATTAATACTGTAATGTGGAAGAGTTAATGCGAAGGAGAGCATTTCAGTGAAGTTAGGGGAAGCTAAATTGTGCAGAAGGTGCAAATTAGAAGTATTTAGGGAAACAAAGACTGGGCTGGTGCGCAACTTTCACCAAACCGATCTTGGTCAACGGCGAAAACAAGTCTTCCTGAGATCCGCATGCAGATCATGAGAGCTCCTTTCTACACCCGCAACAGAGCGACCAAGTAAAGGAAGAATATCTCCAAAATTCCCCTTCTTTTTGAATGGATTGTGACACTGAGATTGAGAGGGACGACCTCTTGTGGTAGGGATGCTCATTCTGGCTACGATAAACCGTCGGGATAAAGTTATTACCATGAATGTTTTTACAATGAAATGTTTGTTGGTAAAGTATCTCGGCCATTATTTGGATTTTTCGCCTTGGATTTTAAACGAGAACTTCTGCCAAAAGGTCTGACAAGGGATATTCAGAGATTACTCGCTACAATTCACCAAACTAGGGATCTTCAAAATTGTCCATTCTCAACGTGATTATTGTATCATCATTACACATAATGATGATAGAAATTGGCGTTACATAAATTGATTATTATATTCAAACAGGCAATTTTATTTTTTGCATGTTACTGTATAAAAATAAATAGCAACAGGTGTAATAAGTTCGAGTTGCTTATTTTCTAAATTAGAAAGAAAATTGGTAATCGCAACCCTCACTCTTAAGCCAATGGGTGCTATCATGAAGAACCAATTTTATATATCGCCCAACACAATTTCTTCAAGTGTGCCATTTTAAGAGGATCAGTATATTGTGTATCAAATAGTTTGGAGCTGCTTCTTTTAAAAGCTCCTCCCGGGCTAATACATTATAAGCATGCCAAAACCGAAGCCATTGTTATGACCCTGTATGTAACCTTTTACCTCTTTCTTCAACACACTTTGATCTACATCCTATACCTCAAGCATCAATAAAGAGTTTCAATCAACTTCTGCATATAGAAATACCCCTAATAAAACTTTTGCTATTGCTCGTCTGAGCCACCAAACTTGTATTTACGGACTTGTGAATACAAACTACAGACTCCCTCGAGCCGTGTGTAATTTGATGAAAAGCGCTACGTTTTTGACGAGTATCACTGTCCATTGACCACTCAGGCGATTATAGTTCCTTGGACTGATGAAAGTGCTCTTGTCTATTTGATAAGAAACCTATATTACTTCGATGGCGAAGAGAAACGCATTTCATTATAAATGGGAGGTTTTCTTTGCGTTTATGTCTTTCAGGGTATAGATAATATAAGTAGAGGAAAAAGCTGTTTCCTCCTTCTTAAATACCGAACATCTTTCTAAATTTATTAGCAATTATCAAAAGAGCTTTAATGCAATCACTCTTTAAAGACGCAACATATTTTTTTCAGTGAAATTCATTTTTTATAGAGAAAAGAGTAAATGTTGAGGAGGGACAATGAATGTTTATACCGTTCAAGACAAGTGAAAAATAATTGCATCATTTAATCGACTAATTTAGACACCATCTCAGGGGTAAATAATGGAGAAGACATTGCAAAGAAAAAAGGGATGAAAAAAGATCACATTTGTGAGAGAACCTCTGCTATTGTATCAGGCGTTCTAACCGTGAGGATACTTTAACAAAATCCTTTGGATGCATTATTAGATACTTTGGTTTTACCTTTGAGTCAATCCTTCGGATGGTTCTGTGATTGGATTTTGATGGTCGAGAATGTTTCAGCGGGTAGTTCACCTATATAGACAATTACAGAACTAGATATGCCTTATCTTCTTAGGCCTACCTGGAATAAACTTTGGGGGGCATAGCTTTGACCACTTTGATGGTAACAATAAAAATACTACACCAGAATTATAGAAACGAAGAACGGCTTCTTCCTTTTAATTTCACATTATAAATATTGATTACAACGTATATAAAATAGAGAGACGTTATCATGTTTTACGTTACTTTCAAATGCGACCCATTTAATTTCATCATATCAAAATTGCAATAAAAGAATAGAAGTAATCAAATTTACAATATCCGGCCATTATAAAAACGTTAAATGTTCCGCAAGAAAGCTGCTGGAAGTTCCTGTCTGATATTTTATGTCGATATTTTTAAGTTCAAATTGCCAATCTGTTACTACGATCCTCAATTTGGAACTCCTAGAACACTTAAGCAGTCAAGGAAAGATAAGCACTTTCAACCACCAAACAAAGATAAGCGCTCCTATGACTACAAGTAGAGATAAGAACTTCGAAATTTGATCAACTAAAGATAACCCCTACTTCGCCATGGATAAATAAAAATAAGCGTTCAATCCATCTTTATTCAAAACACTTGTAAGAATAGGATTGCTTCACTGGAATAAAGGGTAAAATCAACACTCTTTTTAACGATATTGTAACAATATTGAATATAATTGGGAAAGAAACATAAATTTAACTTAATATTGAACAAAGATTGCAGTGGTAAGTTTTGTTTATTTTAGTTCACTTAACTAGGCTTTACTCAAACTAACTTAAAGATAAGCACTCTTGGTGCCCAATAGTATAGATTAGTGCTCCCAAAGCAGATCAGGTATACATAAGCGCCCTTCTCTCTTGGATGTCCTTATCTTTACAGTATTCCAGTTCAGATGTTCAATGTTGTACACTTCATTGTATTAATGAATTAGATCTTTCCTTTAATTTTTTCAGCCTCCATAATACATCGTCCCTCAAAATCACCATCTTTATTTCCACAACTCTAAAGAGTTGCGGTCTACTGGGTTCCAAAACTTCAAGTATTATAATCATACGGGTTGTACTTCGTTACTGTGCCTCATTTCTTTTTTACTTTGTTTACCTCCTTTACCTTTTTTACGAACGTCACGTCAAAAAGCTTCTGGCATAGATGCCCTTGTTGTCAACTAAACTGCAATGTACCCAATGATGATGTACGGTTACTATTGACATGGTTTTCCGCCTTCATACTGCCATCATGCGTAACTGGGGACGCTCTTCCTCCAAGCCAAAGAAAGTGTTCGATAGACTTGTCTCACAGTCATAATAAGTACTCACTCATTTGGCTCTTCCAACATTCACATTTGCCATCACAGTACGAAGATGGCTAATTATTGTTATGCTAACCACATTCATTTTCTCGTTAGCTTTAGGTTTATTTTAAAATATAATAAATATCAATGTTTTTAGTCCGTTGGTAGGTTGTTCGGGTGGTCACCATTTTAATTTTTCAATGAGTTTTTAAAATTTTTGAAGGTCGTAAGGTCATATAGTCATAAGAGCATAAGTCAGAATAATTGAGATCACTCGACTTAGGTCTGTTGACCTTGTTATTATGTAGTTCATGTCAAGCTCTTAAGATATTACCCTGCTCCAGAAAGCATTTATACCTCTACCTAATATCACATTCTTTCGCCATAGTTCATGGATCGTTTATTGCAAGCTAACTGAATTTGGAGGCAATGCGAGGAATGTATCAATAGATATACTCAACAAATGTCAAAAAAAATAAATAAAAGAGTTCTGACATTTTATAACAAAAGTTAGTAAATAATAAATATCCATACGATATAATTTGTCTACCTACATGTTTGATTAATATGGTTTAAATTATGATCCAGTTTCGAAGTAATACGAGTTGTTTCTGTGACCCATTTGTAATTTATACTAGTTAAGTATAGTCAAGAGTATCCTTACAACCCTCTCTTCGACATCACAAACTAGAAAGTCTTATTATGTAAGCAATCGTCCTGGTTAAAGATAGTGAGTTATCTTTTACCATCCAATCGAGAATAATTACGAATTTCAAATCTAAGATGAGCTACAAAAATATATTTTTTTAATACTAAATGTCCCTAAAACTACAGTGCAGTCAGTAATAAGGAAGTTTAAGGAATTAGGGCAACTTAAAATCTTAAATTTGGAGTCTTTGTCAGAAAATCCTACTCCGCATGATTTGGAGGATCCTTAGATCTGTTAAAAATAAGTCAAAGATGAATAGAAAGAAGAAAAACGAACAGTTAGAGGAAAAATGCGTCGATATTAGCAAGCACGCATAGTCCAATATTTTGCATAAAGCCGAAATGCATGGACATCGTCCGAGGAAGACACCTTTATTGAAAATCACTGATTGGAAAGCCCATATGACATCCCCCAATGATCATTTGGAGAAAGATTTGAATTTTGGAGCTATGTTCTATGACTAAATGTACGGAAGATTGAGTTGTCGGCAAAAAAGATATTAAGTAAGTTTGGCAAAAAGTGGCGAGACTGCATTTCCCCAAAACACATGCACAGTAAAACATGAAGGAGGATCTAATATGTTATGGATCAGTTTTGTAGAACAATCGTTAGTACATTTCTTATAATCAACGAATGTGAAAACTACAGAAAGATTCTTGGCGATTATATGAGCAGTGATACTCGCAAGCTTAGCCTAGGAAGATGATGAGTCTTTTGATAGGAGAACGACCCTAAACTCTTATCGAAGTTGGTTTCTTTCAGGTTAAAAGAAGCTGAGATAATTGGTTTAGAATCACCATCACAGTTAACATACATCAACGTGAGAGAATGTTTACGGCATATACTGATGGTCTGCTTTTATGTTAGACCCATCCACTCCTTTTCAGTTACTTGCCAGGGGTACACTTCCTTTCCAGAGTCGAAGTGCCCCTTGCTAAGGTTTCCAAGAGGCATCCTCAATATAGCCCACGCGCAGAGCCATCCGGTGAGATAAATCATAGAAATGATCTCTGAAAGTCTCAGAAAGAGAGAGGTTGTGATGTCCAAATGAAGATGCTCCCCCCCATCCCCCCGTGAGTGTGGAGCTCAACAACGGGCAATTGTCGACTACTCCTTAGAAGACATTTCTGATGAGCTAGTTAATAATGAACTTGTGATGAAAAATCAGAGATGGTTTCAAGACGCTACCATGTGAAGGCAGTCACGACAGTACCTTCAGCCACATGAAAAAGAGTTGTCGAGGTACAAATTTGGGTCAACCCCGGATTTTCTTATCTTGTTCTAATCATGTTCCCATAGAAACTGTCAAGGGCACAGTTTCTATGTACAACAATCTTTTTCCCCTCTTCCTCTAACCTTGGCCTATTGTATGGCCTACCAATAATTCACCACAAAGACTCTGTTCCAATGCATCCCATTCTCGCCACTTATACCATGGCTAATTATAAATTATCTAAATTTTTAGTTGCTATGCTTACCCCCCCCCCTCCTTAGTCGTAACGAATTTAATATAAGAAATAGCTATGCGTTTTGTGAAGAGATTTTTAAATCTAACTGAAGAGATTTCTAAACTTATTGACTCTCCTGACTTTATTATGTCAAATATTGTACTTAATTCTCGGAATAAATGTCCAACGTCATTTAAACCTAGTTTTTATAGAATATATGTCGATAATACCATTATTATTTTCAAATCAGAACAAGAATACCTTAACTGCATTACATACTTAAACCAGCTACACCCACATATTCAGTTTAAACAAGAAAAAAAACTTAAAAATTCTGTCCTCTTTGTAAACATTTTGATTTCTCGCTTGGGCCAATCTTTCCTTACCCTTAGTTTATCGCAAACCTACTTTCACTAATCTCTGTTTAAAGTTCCTCATTGGTTGTAACCTCTTTTACAAATTAAGAACAATTATTATCCTATTAAACTGCGCTTATAGATTATCGAACTTCTGGTTGTTGCATATAGAATTTAAATTTTCGACTAGATATTTCAGCAATAATGGATAGCCAGCCTTCTTCGTCTATATAAAAATCATTATCGATTATTTTTTTATTAATTATTTCTATAAACTATCGACCATTAATTTAGCTAGAAATAAACGATATTTCGTACTGCCTGAACTTGGCCCATTAAATAAAACTGCTCGCCCCCAATTCTCTAAATTATTAAAGAAGTTTTATTTTCATATTGATTTTACTATTATTTTTCTTAACAAATATAAACCTGGTCTATTTTTCAATTGGAAGGATAAGCTCTCGCAGAAAGTAAAGGCATGGTCGTTTATAATTTCAATTACCTAGGTGTATCCAAGGGAAAAAGATAGAGACCACAGTGCGCTCCTTGAAGGACGAAGTCTGTTCGCATCTCGGAAAATTCAGCAATCCGCCAACATAGCATCAATTGTAAGACCGAGGTATCTATTAATAATTTTAAAGTATTGTGATCTACTCAAAATCCTACGTCACTCAGGTGTTTAGAATCGCGATATATCAAACAATGGAATCCTTCTCTCAAAATGGACTTATCTTCTTCCCCACTGTCAATTAGATAATCCCAAACCAACCAATAATCTGTCTCGCACCGTAAACCAACTTACTTCGTTGCTATTTCTCTTCACTTTCTCATTTCAATTCGACTCTTCATTCCTCATGATGAGCTATTGTGCAAGTGAATTAAATCTTCTGTTCATTTAATCGTTTTTTTGTTGTTTTTTCTGGGGTTGTAATTTATAACGTAAGCTTTAGTTTTTATATTTTTACTTCATATGCCCTCGTTACAAGTGCCTTCTTTTTTATAGTACCCGAAGATGGGCGTGTATAGCCCAAAATGTCGTAATATATGAATCCTGTTTTAATGGTATTTACTTTTATCCTAAACTTAATATATATCAACGTTATTACCGTATGTGAAATAGTAAAAATTCAAGATGCGTTATGTATTATTGCGCTGTATTTTATTTACTTATTCTCATCATAAAATATTATATTTTATACGAGTATATGCCACCATTTTTCACAGCACAGGTATAGTAGTTTTTTTAATAAAAAATAATCAGGTTATCGCAATATTGATGCTACCCTTGCAGCATTCATCATCCAAGCATCTTTCTATTACTTAGCGACATCCTTTATCACTTATCTTCCTGATAACTCTAACTCCTTTGATGCCTACTTCTATTAATAAACTACATTTTATCACCCGCATCCCTTGTATATTGATAAGATTCCATTTCCATTCATTCCTTTTATGTTTTTTTGCTTCTCTCATAACGGGAAATTGTTTCCTATTCTTCTCAGGTCAATTTCCTTTTACCTATTTCCGCTTGTCTCAATTCCGTTTCCGAGGAAACGTTTAGCACCAGTTTTGTTTCCCTCGTAATAAATCAAATCAAATCAACAACGGCCAGCGATTGACGCGCAAGAGCGCACTGAGGCAATTCCGACGACAAACCAGAACCGAGAGAAGCGATGAGACGCAGCGCTCGAAGACCCACGAAATAAATATGAATACAAATATTGGCCCGGCATCATTCGAGTATGCAATTTTATGATCTAAATTGTCTGTTATTAATGAAAATGACTGCCCATAGCTGGATGACTCAGGCTAAAAATATATACACTAATAATGTATAAGAAATTGGCAACATTAAATCAAGTATACCATAGTTTTTATTAAAAAAGATACGTGATATATGAGCGAGAATATCTTTAGTTTAATAACGTCAAAAGAGATCATTTTTCTATAGTGAAATTAGCTATTCGGAGTGTGAATATTTTGTAGCGACTTATTGCTTTAGTTTATGAAATCTTACATAATATTGCAGAAGAAAGAACATTAATTATCGTGGTTAAATTTATTTTAAATTTAGCACTCTCATGCGGCGGCATCAATGAGGCCACAACCGGCCGGAGTGCAAAAAGCCATGGCTTTAGAATAATTTTAGTAAAGGTACAACAATAACAAAACAACAACTAAAAGAAGGCATGGTCAGGTACATCTGGAGAAGAACGCCTCCCACAAAGACTCAAGCCAGTCCAAATTACTTTGAAATAAACAAATTTTAATGAGGAGTAACCCTCCCTCAAATCTCTATCACACCACAAACTAGTGTGGGGAAACCAGGGAAAAGAGGTACCGATTCCGCTTGTCATAATATCGGTATAGACACTGCACGTAAACAGCTCCCAGACTAGGACATTTCAACCAAATGTGTATGGCAGCTTAAGGTCTCCTGGTGCCTGACGGGATGGTTTTGACTAGTAATGAGTAGTATGGTGCTAAGAGCGGCCAAACAAGTATGAATACACACCTAAAACGTTACGACACAAAAGAATTTATCATCAACAATGCTAACTAATGCTGAATCATGACAATGAAGCACGTTCTCAACTTAATCAACAGTGCATAATGGTAGTAAAACAGAAATATTTGGAAATATTGCACTCTTTTACCTATTGAGAAAAATGGTCACCACAATTTCCTGTCAGGTTGCGACATGGAATTAATGAATCTCGAGGTTCTAAAGTGATTCGATGCCCATTCGTCATTTTATCATCTGTCCTCGTGCAATTTTGCAATCTAGAAATGTTCATCTAAATCTTTCGTCATCTCATCTCTCAAACTATTCTTAAAATTATTATTCTATTATCTCGCTGAATTCTCACAGATTCTTTGCAGCAAATATTTGTGTTATGGCCTACATACAACCATGGTCACCGTTTGGGTGAAAGAAGATTCAAGCCCCTCCAAAGAACTTCTCACACGACGATGGTTTCGGTACTATTGGCTGCAATTTTAATAAATACAATGCACTAGAGATTATATTGCAATTAAAAATATTTTCTATTCAAAACATCCGAAATTATCAACTAAAATCATTTGTTATCATTTATTTTTACAAACATTATACCAAATGAAACGAAAGAAATATTATCACTTCTTATCTCTATTTCTCATTCTCACATAATAAAGGTAATCATTCTGATATTTTTACTGACTACACTTCTGTAGTGGCGACAAGGATACGAAATGGCGTTGATGTTCTGATCAATCGAAAATCAATGAGGGCTAAGGAACCATCAATTCAAATGAATGAAGTTCCTGATACTTCTTTCACACAAATCAAATCGACCCTAGGAGTTCCACTGATGGGAACGGCTTCTTTAATGATACTCAAAGTTTAAACTGTAGTAGTATTTATGATACTATGTCAATACTGGCTACTATAATTTAATTGATTGGCAAGTTTCTTCAAAAGTTTTAATATAAGTATGCAAAGCTTGAATAACAAAAGTAATAAATTATAGCTACATAATATGTGTGACCTATGCTGGAGGAATTTGCGTAAACAAATAAAGCTGATGAGGTTACTTCGAGTACTGCTGATTCTCATATATGGTGGGTTATATTTTTAGGATTGACTAATTTATTCCAGTTTTACGAACTTGCAGTAGTTCTATTAGGCATGAGAGAATGGTACTTCTTTACTTGATATGATTATAATTGCTTACTAAAAATTAAGGAGCAAATAACGAGGCCATATCAACCAGAATGTTTGTTCGGCGAGATCTGTAAAAAAATTGGTCACGATGGTGAAAGTGAAAATGTGGGCAAGATATATAGTAAAGTATCCATATAAGAGCGTTAAGCTGGGAAGGGCACGCAATTCTCCAGGTTCCAGCTGCAACATTCCCCAGTGTGGTGCTTTTAGATAAAATGCTTGATAGGAAGCTGAGTAATAAAGATCTGGTTATGCCTCTCCCGTGCTTTCCAGAGGCTAAGCTTCAATGTTAGCCATTCAGGTCTCATAGAGAAAAATAAAATAATAATTTGGTCTACCTCAGATTTCTCAATATATATCTTCCTTGGTTTTCTACTCCAAAATTATCTATCATATGTACCAATTTAATTAGATATAAATTAAAAATGATGCCATACTGCCCCTAAAATGAGCTGCTTAAGCATTTCAAGGTAACCACCGCCTAATTTCATTTATGAGTGGTTTTTATGCCAACGCTCGAGGAGGTCTGTGAAGGAGTCTATCTTGCTTTCTAATTGACAATTTGAAATTTAAAGGCAATTTCGTTCGCTTGGATATCGATTTATTCTGATTCGCATCAGACTTGATTTAGGGCAAGAAATACAGTTGGTTGGATTAAACTTCAATTGTGAATTTGATTGTGTTAATCATAAATCACTTATTAATTACAAATCAAACGGATTTTTTAACCCATTCTTAGTATTTTGACTTTGTTTCTTACCAAATGTTTCGCAAATTATTTGTTGATGTGCAGTTTTAGAATTAGGAAAAATAGTTTCTTGTGTCACTTACGATAGATTTATTTTAGCTCAATTATTTTATAAATTGTGCAAGTAATTGTAGAATGGTTTAGGAATCAGACATTTTCCACTGCTCATAATGTTATATTGATATCTACTATATGACCTCTCACTAAAGGACTTTACTATGTATAGATCTTGTGATTATATTTTCTATGATATTGTTATAATGCATTCTTTGATATCATGATTCCTTTCGATGTTGCATTATCTTAAATAGTTTTTTAATCATTTTTTCTTCCAGGTCTCGAATATTTCTTATCTGTTTAATCATTTTTAGAAACTTTATTCCGAAACTTTTGGAATTAATGAGATTTTAATTTTCGTTACCAACCCTAAAAATTGCTTTATAGCTGCTTCGTTGAAGTTTAAATTGTACATATTACATTGCTACACCTGACAGCAAGATGATTGCTTGCGCTTCTGTTTAAAATGCCTGAAAGAGTATCTGAGAGCATATGTGTATCTCCTTCACATTTTCACTTCCTCTATCTTGACCACTTTTTTTACAGATATTTTTATAAACCTTCAGTGAGAGTTGCCTTCAATGGCCTTCGCTTTAGATTAAAAATTGCAACGGATATTTTAGAACAATAATTCTCAAATACTTCTATGTTGTCGCGGTTTGTACCATCCTATTCGTGATACTTAGCCGAGAGCTACCAGTAACAATTTTCTCCGTTGTTTCAAACTAGTCATGTGGCGAATGGAGTCAATTCCTCAAGTTTATGTTTGGTGCTTTCGGCCTAAGAGATAGAAACCTTGACATTTATATTTGACCTTTGTTCAATTATTTTCCCATTTAGTATATTGACGTAATATATGTCACTTATGCTGGATGAATTATGGGTGAGCAATGTGTGAGTATGTTTATTCTCATACATGGTTCACTGCAATTAAATCTTAGATTTTTAGGATAAACTTTTATACCTGTTTTACGAACGAGAACAGCTTCCAGTATACATACCAGAAAAAGGTACTCATTTAGTTTATATAGTTATTATTGCTTAATAAAAAAAATAAGAAGCGAAAAACGAAGCTATCTTACCCAATTTTTTCCTTGGGTTTTTGCTCCCAAATTATCAAAGTTAATTACCAATTAAATTATTGTCCTAACGGAAGTTAAAGCGTCCTGCTTCTTCAAGTACTCTCGTGAGCTCTATACAATCTTCATTACTTCTAGTACAGACGCATAAAGTGTTCCAATAAATTCTGACTTGGTTTTGTAACAGGAGTAAAAGGTCATGTGCTGCTAGATGAGAAATAAAATTATGGTATTCAAGCAATGCGATGTGTTTACATATAAATGACCATATATATGAGAAAATTATTCACGGTATAATTTCAATACTAGTCGGATACAAGGATACAGCCAAAAAAACGCATCAGCTAGTGGGGTTGCTGAAGTATTGCCCTGGTTCTCAATGGTTTAACTAACTCTTGTCATCTCGGGAGGAAAGTTTTCCTATGAGGTATACCTGATAAGGAATTGGTGATGTATGTAAGTTGTCACGTAAAATAATCGAGTTATAAAATCCTATTTGGATAATATTCCTTCCTCTCCATTTACTCGAAGTGACGCAAATACAAATTAATATTTTTACTCGATTTATTTTTTTCTAAAGTTACTTGATTCGTGAAACTTTCGTGGCTGAGTGGATGAAGCGCTGGATTTCCGCAGGGGTTGATTTCCGATGAGAGCCGATACAAAAGAAAATCCGCTGATGAAAGAAACTTCCGCCAATCAAGGCGAAGTTTTACTCAAATAATTGCTAATGCACTTAGCTAAAAAGTTTCACGCAAAACAAGCTACCACCCTTCCTTTTCATGGAATTTGCTAATGGTGTTTCCAGTCCACGCTCCCTTGCTGTTAATGTCCTACGGCTCAGCTAAGTGGTAACACCAGTTTCGATTACAGAGAAGTTATGATACATCAAGTGTTAATATTCAATCGATAGGTGACTATAGGTCTCACATGAAAAGTAAAAGGCCTAGGACGAGTGCAGATCTGTGATAAAACTTCTACTAAATTTTTTTTCTCCTTAGCGTAGAATGGGTTGGCTCTTTCCAGGGCCACAGAAGAACGCTAAATGTTTCATGGTTTATGTTAAATGCATATTACTAACATTATTCCTGTAATTTGCCATCTGCGAACGAGGACCAGTCCTTAGTGCCCTTCCGTCTTGCCAGTGATCGTCAGTCTGATTTTTATTTTGGTTTCATTATCTTGCCCGGGATTATGCCCATATAGAAGGAGAGAGTAGCATTAATAAATAAATTAATAAAAAATATATTCAATTAAAAAAAAATAATTTAGATGTAATCGCCAAGTTTACAGGCAGCTGAGCACAAATGCTACCCAGTGGAAATGTATGTGGAAGACCTAAAATTCCTTCCCATCAGTAGGTTGCCCATGATTATGTGGAGCTCATAGTATCACTTTGTCATTTTATTTGGATTTCCATACTCATGTTACATTAGTCCTAAAAAGACCTTTTTCCCTGTCCAACATCGTTGCCATTATCGACCTCAGGTTTTAATCTTATAGCACATTCTACCTATTGGAAGTTCTCTTTCCTAGAATATTCAGACCTACTTATTAAATTTGTATTATCTTTTCTATTGTGGCAAATTATTCCAAACATTGATTTTTTTTATCTTGCTTAAGAAAAATATGTATCAATTTCATATTTTCGCAAAGCCACGCTCACTGCCGCTCGTGAATAAAGATTTATATAATGAAATGTTGATCTTTCCGACCGTAGATTTATTTAAAAAAACTTCCACAAAGATTATAATAAAAGGCATAACAAAACCCGATTGTAAAAACCGCCATATATCAACTCATGTGTCTGGTTTTAAACTTTAATCAATTACCTTGCTCCGTAATGGTGGAATAAATCATAAAGAGGATATAAAATTGAATGTAATTAGATTCTATAACATTAATACTTAGATGGTCACCAATGAAATATAAACCTAAATATCAAATTCAACTAAAATGAATTGCATAGTGGTTTATCTTATAGTAACCTGATTGGTATAAAGAAGTGAAAATATAACTCTATGAATGCCACTGTGGCTGCATCAATATTATAATTTCAATGGTAATGCATTGGTCGGAAACGCGGTAAATGATGGAGAAAACTAATACAGAATTTTCGTCTTCAAAATATAGGATCTTACCACCAACACTGCTCTGCTTCTTACAAGCTGGCATAAGATTGCCTAAGTTCAAACACCACCTATTATTTCACTTTTTAACAGGTAAAAGAGTTTATCATATTATTTTATTCCGTTTGTTATATATATATCCTTCTCTCTCTCTCTCTCTCTCTCTCTCTCTCTCCTTTCTTAATCTGTTTGATCCTTGTTTGTTTTTATAAATAAAGACGAAATCGCTTGTGTAACACCTTACCCTTTTTCCTATGAGTTATAATATATATATATATATATATATATATATATATATATATGCGCATCTTTCGGAGGTGTGTCACTTTTGGGGTTTCTTAACTCCCCACTTGATTCTTAGATATAATAAGGAATTATTTAGACTTATTGCCAGTTTTTTCAGATCCGAGTAGGTTTTGTAGACACCCAATGGATTTCGGGGGTTCCTTAAACCCAGAGGAGGATTGATATGGTTGATATGGGGAAGTGAAGGCCGAGGACGCAAGATGGCAGATAAAGAGGACTTAGGAGATGAGGGAGAGGGGGGGGGGATGAAAGAGAGGAAGAGAATCAGGAGAGGAAAGTGTTAGAGAGGCGAGATAAGAGGAGAGGGAGGAGAGAGAGGGAGTGACTTCAAGTGGCTGTAGAGCAGGAGAGGATGTTCCCTTTCCTCCAATTCCTCTTATTCCAAATGATCTCCCATTTGATTTTAAACAACTGCAGTTTCCATTGAAGCGATGCTTTGCGATGAGAATCCACAAATCGCGAGGTCAAATTCTGAAAGTGGCCGGGCTCCAGTTGGAAGAACCAGGCTTCTCACAAGGACCTCTGTACGTGGCATGGTCCAGGGTTGGTAGTGCAAGAAACCTATACTTTAGACTTACCAGGAGGAAATAAACTAAAAAATGTTGTTTACGTGTCATTTTTTAAATGACTTAGGACGATTATTTTACAACATTTGTGTACGTAAATAAATTATCATTTACTAAAAATACAACCCATATCAACAGAAAAAATTGTCAGTTCCTGTTTTTTTTCGATAGAAATTAGCAGAGGGAGAGGAGAGTGAGAAGGAGGAGAGGGGAAGGAGGATATGGGGAAGAGGAGAAGGAGGTTGGGAGATAGGGATAAAGAGGATGCGGGGGATGGCGGAGATGAATAGGTTGAGATATGAGGGAAAATAAAGAGGGGAGAGGTGTGGAAAGGCGGGATAGGGGGATAGGGGAGAAGAATATGGAGAAAGAGGGAGACTGAGAGAAGGGAGAGAGCAATTTTGGCAGGTAGTGGTAGCGTTTTTAGAAAATTATTGGCCTGCCCTTGGGCAGGTCATTTCCTCTGGCCTTGTATAAAATAAAGATTAATTTAAAAATGACTACATCCGAGCAGCCGTAAATGTGGCATAATTAAAAAAGAAAATGCAAGAAATAAGTGTTAAATCATGTGGACATAGAATAAGAAGAGACCAATATTATGTTGGAAGGAAACTGAGGGGAGTTAGATGGATAAGCTAAGGAAATAGAGGGAAAACCGAAAGGGATTGACAGGTCAAAGAGAGACTTGTAAAGTAGCTAAAATAGTAGAGAAAAGAAAATAAGTGGTAATTGTAAGATGCTTGTCATGTACACTTTAAAATGATGAGAAAGGACTGACGGATGAAGCAATCATATAAATATTGAGTCAAAAGGCTCAAGAAAAACAAGGGCTGACATTAATAAACAATAAATAAAAAAAAACAAATAAACAACGTATGTATGGGGAATTTTACCCCGTCGTCACGAATCAAAGTTTTATTGATTTATTTACGCAAAATATGAGGCAAAGTGAGATTTTTTGAGGGTAAATAGGACATGTAACTAAAAAAATACTACTTGGAGAAATATGTACCCGAAAGGTGATAACTCTTTTTAAGCTTGACGGCAGTCAGCAAAGAGGTTGGTGTCGCCATCGGGAACCTGTGTTACAATTCGAATATAACAACTAAGTCGGGTAAATTATGTCACAAACTTATGCAACATTTTAATTATCTATGGATTTCACTAAGACAAACTAACTTTTACTTTTTCCTTTACAATGGGACGAGAAGGGAAGCTACAGAGCGCCTATATTCTATCTCTATTATTTGTATCATTCGGTTGTCTACACTCTAGTATTAAAAATTTATTCTATACCTGGTATATTATACTCCGCTGAATCTATTCATTCGACTCTTGTCGGCTATTAGTCGCGGTCCCATTCTAAACGCTTTTAGCGGTGACTATCCTGGTGTTATAAAATTGGGTGGAGAGCAACACCCAATTGGGAGATTGTATCACGCTTTCAGTGTAACCAGCATTTAAAGGTGAATATATATATATATATATATATATATATATATATATATAGTTCAAATGATACACATGTAGATAAGTGTGTACCATAGAGTTGAAATATTTAGAAAAAAACGAAAAAAAGCATGATACACTAACGTTAGAATGTGGTAGTTAACATCTTCTGTAAGCGGACTGGCCTTGAGCGGATCTTAGGGTCTTTACTGGTCCTTTTTTAAGTAGTTCTGTAGTTTATTTATATATATACATTTTTGGAGTTTGGGGGTCGAAGTTGGCTTAAGGTTCGACCTGGCCGATTCTTGACGGCAAATAGTTATAAATTCATAGGGGATGGTTTACTTTTAAATTTGCCGGATCCTTTTACAACAAATAATTCAGAGTGTAAGATGGCCAAAGATTATCAGGTAACTGGTACACGTTTTAAGGTTGCAAAAGAAAGACAATAACGAAAATATACCTTTACTAACAACAAAATAAATATAATTTGAATACACACATATATAGGGTTTATATGGAATGATCGCACAGGCGAAATTAAATGTCAACACAAGACACAGGAGGGATAATTATAGGCTTAGTGGTTGGGTTCAGGTTGGTGATTTAAAGAAGATTTTAGACCGGGGCTCGCACACAAAGGATGAGACGATTCGGGTAGGTCAGATTATAGAATAATCTGTAGGCGTCAACGGTTGTGACTGCTTACGTGTTCGTTGAAATGAAGGCCCAGTCGGGATACGATGACTGCAATGGGGAAGTTGGGTTACCTCACGAGGCGAATGAGGGAGCACACGTAGTTTAACCTTCGCAGATGAAAATCCTCGTCAGATACTCGCCGATTGGCTATGGCAGAGTTCACGGATGTTGATTTAGCTTTCGTCCTCAAAATAAAATTGTCGTTGTCTCCGATCGCGACGGGCGAGCGTTTTCTTAGCTCATACGCGGTATTAAGTTGAAAGTCTTGAAGTGCTACACGTTAAACCGAGTCGGAAGATTATATAGACGGACTGCGGGGTGGCTTCAATGGCTTGGAGGTAAGAGTTTCCATAACTCGTGCGATCTTGGGGAAAAGGTAGCGACTCCTTTGGGGGAATCAAGATAAAGTTGGCTTAGAATGTTCGAAAAACTTCGATCTATTCCGGAGGGCAGGAAGGCTGGCTGGAATGACATTTGAGAGGACGAAAATGTGCCCCTCAGCAAATACAGCTAGGGTGCAATAAAATGGTGTGGCTACCTCCTCGCCGTAGATCAGCCGCGCCTTTAAAGCTCCATGCGGTGATCTCGAAGTTACGTGGGTACAGAAGGGCACGTCATCGCTCTTCGAGCTTATTCTTCTACAGTGTGTAGATAATTAAGTGTTAATATAAAGTTAAAGATATTGAGCTCTTTCATATCTAATTTCAGGGGAAGACGAAAGTGTGGTTATGTAGTGGAAATAAAAGGTTTCCTATATTGGTGTCCAAACACGGAAATACTAAATCAAAGATGAGATGAGTTAAAACTAGAAGAGGAAATAGGGTCCTAAGTACTCATCTTATTAAATATATATTTTCTTTGGTTGATAACAAGGCTCTGGATTGCGACACTTTGTATTTACAGATAGAGGAATTAAAGTACCATTTTGACAAAGTTTTATCATTAGATGAACTTATATTAAAAAGATTTAATGAGTATGATTTGGAGAAGGAAATCGTAGAGGCCTCCAAGCTTAATATTGTGAATGGGCGGAGAATCTATATAGGCAAAAAATGTTTGAAAGACTTAAACGAAGTTAAACCTAATAAGGTTTCTATCACGATTTATTCCAAAATACCATTCATGTTAGGAATATTCGAATTCACAAAAATATGCATATCTTCTGGGCCAATTAAGTGACGAGGCATTGCGCCTACTTGATGAGTTTACTTTTCTGGGGATCATTATAAGGAGGCTTAAGAGATGCTCAAAGGTACGTAGGGTGATCAACGGCGAATTATTCAAACTCACATTTACTTTATTTCAGGTTTAGAAGGCCCAAAATGTAACTTTAGGTCCCTCTCCCACCTTAGAGCTTTTAATAAGTATCATTTGATGTAGCTAAAAGCTCTTGGTTTGGATATTGAGGCTGCAGATTTTTTCCTCATAACTCTATTGACACGTAAATTGCCATCTGCTGTACGAGAGCAAATAAATAGGTCGCTTTAAAATGAATCTGAGTATTAACAGTTGAATCTCTTTCAAGAGGCCTTGGAGAAAGAGATTAAATTGTTACAGAATAAGTTTGATCAAATAGGATGTGAAAAAAAGTTTAGATCCCATTTTAATTACAGGGCAAAATCTAACTCAACAGGGTAATAGGTGGAATAAAGTTACCAAGAAATCCCGCAACTATCCTATCCCCAAACGGTTCGCACTATGCAACAATCCTTATAAGGTATATGCGTGCCCAAAATATGTTTCTCCTTCTGATAAACTAAATGAGGCTAAAAGGTTGAAATTATGTACCAATTGTTTACGGTCGAATCATTACAACAATGAGTGTAAATCTAAGTTTGGGTGTATGAGATGTCAAAATTACACCATACAAGTTTGTGCTTTTCCTTATATGAGGATAAAAATAAATCTAATATAATTTATCCCAAGCAGCATCTAACGTCAATAAATTATTCTCAAATTGTTTCTCCGCTACTTGCCTACCAATAGCCGCGGCAACGGTAGCAGGGTCTTAGAAACAAAACTATGTTCAGGGTTCGATTAAACCAAGGTTCTCAAAAACCTTCATTAATAAAAATGGATCAAAACGCTTACAAGTGACCGTTTGTCTTGAAATTACGATATCTAAAGGTCTTTCAACAAGAACGCTCGAGCTTTGCCAGGTGATAGTGGCCATGTTGTTAAAGCGACATCTAGCGAACTCACTGTGAAATGTTCAGTAATACTTGGCAAATTACGATGAAAGGGTATAGCGTTGAACAGTCTATGCAAATCATCAAATGTTATTATCAAATTCAGTGCTCCGTTCAACAAACGTTCCGCGCATTATGTGATTTCTATCTTCGCTACAATTGTCCTGCCAAGTCCACTGCTCGACGCTTGGTGGCTAAATTCGAGGCAAAAGGGTCGATCAACAATCAGCCAACAGACGTACGTCTATGAAACGCAAGGTCTGCCTAAAACATCGTTGCCGTAAATGAGAGTGTACGGGAAATCCGAGGCAGTCAATTCTCGTCGTTCACAAGAACTTAGCCTTTCTGAGACTTCATTTTGGCGAATTATACTTGGCACTTGGGTCTGCACCGTACAAAATCCAACTTACTCAGGAACTTGTGGTAAACGACCATAGGCAACGCCGTGTGTTCGCTAACTGGGCTCTAGAGCAGTTGAAAGTTTCCCAAAATTTCCCCCAAAATATTATCTTCAGCGACGAGGCCCATTTTCAGATCAATGGATTTGTGAACAAGCAAAATTGTCGGATTTAGGACGAAAACAATCCACATGAGATACACCAGCACCAATTTCATCCCAACAAAGTCACTGTTTGTTGCGGATTTTCGTCTAACGGAATCATCGGTCCGTACTTTTTTAAGAACGAAGATGGGATTGGCATAACCGTCAACGGCGAGACCTACAGATCGATGATAAACAACTTATTGTGGCCTCAACTGGATTATATGCCTGATATGTAAACTAACGACATGTAGTTCCAACAGAACGGTGCTACGTTCCACACTGCGCACGCCACGATAGACATTTTGCACCAGTGATTTCATTTCAGGGCAGGGTCATCTCGCGCGGCGGCGATGTCAACTGGCCACCGAGATCATGCGATTTAACGCCATTAGACTACTTTCTTTGGGGCTACCTTAAATCGCAAGTCTAAATGAATAATCAGCAAGCAGTTGATGTCCTCAAAGTCAACATAACGAACACTATCCAGCAAATTCAGCCAGATTTATGCGACAAAGTCATCGAAAATTGGGCCTCCCGAATACGTTCCACCAAGCGAACTTTCAAATTTAAAATAAATTGATTGCATATATCACACACAACTTGTTTTATTTACACTTAAAAATCTTGCGACCTTATTGAAAGACCCTTTATAAATGTGTTTAATCACAAGGCCTACTAAAGGTATACGAGGAGGAATTCTTTCATGTAATAACTAATGAATGGTCAGTAAATATTAAGGCCCTTGTAATAGAGAGGGTCCCTGATGACCTTTATATGCCTAGGTTGAGCAAAGTAACGTCAAAATTTACAGAGTTAAAGGTGAAACTAGCCATCTAGCAATCTGGTGATATTTGGATAGGTGTAGATTTCTACCATAATTTGTAAATTAAATAGTTGATAGAAAAGACGTAATTTACTAAAATTCTAATGTGACTGCTATTCCTGTCGGTCCTTTACCTCTTGATAATGAAACCGCTAATTTCGTGATATGGGAGTGGCCGTATTAAAGGCAAGCGTAAAAAACCTTTAGGAATTATATGACCCCAGGGATATATCACCCAAAGATTACATCCAGGCCATATGGGGTATGGATTCGTGAGAACTTATCCCTAAACTTTTTATGTTGCAGAAAAAGGCGTTTACAAAGCTTTTAAGGCCTTTGCGGTTTAAGGATGGTAGATTTGTTGTCGGGACACCATGGAAAACAATTCACCCAAATCTCTCTAATAATTATGACAGAGTAAATTTCCGGCTTCTAAATATGGTAGCCCAATTGAGGCGGGATAACCATTCCCTTTTGTAGGTTTATAACGATCTTTTCCAGGAACAACGAGAAAAGAGATACATAGAGGATATAAAGCCAAATCCTTCTAAAAAAGAAAGGAGAGAAATACATTATTTAGTACACCATCGCGTCCGGAAAGATTTACCAACCACTTTCCTACGCGTAGTTTTTGACTGTTAAACTGGAAGCGTAAGTCTAAATGATTGTTAAAATTTTGTTCCTTCTTTGATTTAAAACTTGTACCATATCTTTATTAGATTTAGGCAGTACCTGGTATATTATACTCTATGCGGTTAAGTAGTCGCGCTCCCATTCTAAATGCTTTTAGTGGTGAATATCCTGGTGTATACATATATATATAATAAGTGGAAATCACATGACACGTGATATACAATGGATGTAGTTAAGGGCCCGAAGAAAAGAAAAGTGGCATCACAACCAGGTAAAATGTTGAAGAATATATTATGTGAACCATTAAATCTCCCATTTTCTTTCTTAAGCTTTTAATGGTTCACGTAATACATATATTACTAAGCTTTTTACCGGTTTGTGATAACACTTTTCCTTTCTTTTGGCTGTTAACTATATATATATATATATATATATATATATATATATATATATATATATATATAAATATAGGGAGTTTTTTTTACATGGCCTACTTTTGAAGTTTAATAAAATCAAGAATAATTTTGTGATCATAATTAAACTTTTCAGACGTTGTTATTAATAGTTGTAAGTTCTTTCTCCTAAAACTTCTAATTGAGTCATTTATTATTTTAGAAGTTATTCCAGTTTTAGTAAATCGGTCATTTTTTGCTCGAAACGGAAAACGAAAAAAGTTTGGTTAAACAAAGTGATTTTTTGGAATGTTCGATTCTTAGCAAAATTTCGCTACAATTCTGAAGTAACAAATTTACTAGCATCATAGTCATTTGTAGACTATACAAAGATTAAAAAAATTCTAGCAAAAATCATTATTAAGTAAGTTTTAAAACTGAAAACATGGAAGCTCCTGGAAATGATTGGACAAAAAAAAAGAATTGTTCAAACATCTTCAGGTGCAACTGTTCAGTGGTTTCAACACAACGACGGATGAGACGTGAAGAAGCTCAAGATGCACCATCACGACGAACGCTATGCAGACTAATTAAAGAATTTCGAGACATCGGTAGTGTACAAGATGGACGAAAAGGGCGTGTTGGCAGAAATGGCGTAGAACAACATACTAGTAAAATTAAAGAGTTGCGTCAAAACGTCGAATGGTCGCCGCAGAAATCATTGAAACGAATATCAGAACAAGTGGGATTGTCAAAAAGTGCAACATTCAATGTAATGAAGAAAAAGCTGAAACTTAAGACATAACAGATTCAGATTGTGCAAAAATTAGAAGACAACGATTTCGTGAAAAGAAAATCGTATGCAGAAGAATTTAGACGAAAATTTGGGGAAGTTGATTTACCGCCCGTGATAATGTCTGATGAAGCGCACTTCCATCTCAGCGGATACAATAATAAGCAGAACAACAGAATATGGTGGGATCACAACCCAGAAGCTACACACCAGAAAGTGATGTCTGCATCCTGCAAAAACCCCTGTGTGGTGTGCGATAACACCTCAGAAGATCATTGGTCTGTATTTTTATGAGAATGAAAATGGAAATTCAGTCACTGTGAATGGGGAAAAATACCGACACATGCTTGAAGAATATTTTTTACCGAACTTTGGAAGGCTTCGAAATAGACGACAACTGTTTCTCCAGCAAGATGGTGCAACATCACATACATCTAATGAAACAATGCAGTTGTTAAGACGAAACTTCAGAGAAAAAATCATTTCTCTAAACAGTGAATTTAAGTGCCCTCCAAGAACCCCCGATCTAACACCTGTGGATTTTTTTTATGGGGATATTTAAAAGATAGTGTTTACATCAATAATTCTAGAAGTATCCATTAACTAAAGAATAATATCGCTAAAGACATTAATAACATCTATGAAGAACTTTTTTAAAAAGTGATGAGAGCAACTTCCTCACGAGTAAATGAATGTTATGAGAATACTGGTCAGCATTTGAAAAGAAGAATCTTCAAATAAATTAAGTTATTATGATTATTTGCCTTAGTTTTTTTGCTGATTTTAAGCAAATAAAATTAGTTAAAATAAAATTGGTTTTAATAGTCGATAAATATCTATAAAAGTTCAGCAAAATTTGTTAAAAATCAATGCTTTACTAAAACTGACATAACTTCTACAAAAATAAATAAATCAATTAGCTATTTTAGAAACAAAGACGTACACATATTACTAATCAACTTCTGAAAGTCTCATTATGAGCACAAAGTTATTCTTGATTTTATTAAACTTTAAATTTAGGACATGTAAAAAAAAATAATCCCTTAATATATAGAAAATTAAGTGTAAAATATAAAACAAAAGAAATTGATCGTCTCCTCTTCCCGTACAGGATTAACATTTTCAGTGCGGTTATTTAGTGGGAATAAAAAGTTTCCTATAAAAACGAAGTGACAACTCAAGGTGCCAACGTTATTATTTTGTTCCTTGTCGCGAAGTCGTCGCGAACAAACTCCCTCCTAATCCGCTTTTGTCTCTATCTCGTTCTCCGTCTCTGCATTGTAATACAACTGTTTGCTGGGCTGTCACTCGTGTCATTGACCTTTGGTAGTATCGTGGCACCTAGAAAAGAATTTAGGGAAGTCAACAATTATTGCTACAAACTCATATAAAGCTTAATTAAATAAAAAGATAAAAATGTGGAAGTACTGTTTCTCGACATTTCCTCCATCTTCGTCTATTTCACTTAAGAAGGAGTTGTATCCAACTTTCTAAATTTCCACTTGAAGTATTCTGCGCTCTTCGATTTGCACCATATTCAACCATTAGTTTGGTTTGTCCTCACCGAACCACTCAAATTGTGTTCATTCTCTTTGAGTTTGGGAGACAAAAAGATGTTGGATGGATTCACAAATATTATTTATTACCTTCTAAAAATGAGCTGCTGCAGTGTAGTAAGGAAAGAAAGTTCCACTGCCAAATTTGATAGACTCTTTACTAATTCCTTAGTCACTTTTCTCAAAATTTCTTCCTAAATCTACCAAGATTACTCATTTGTACCCTTTCCTCCAGGTAAAGAGAGTAAAATGGAAGAAAGTTAGCAATTGGAAAAAGATAAGTAAATGACATATCATGCTGTTGATTTTGACTATAAGAATGTTTAGAGAAAGAGACATAAATAGAAAAAGAGCTAGAGAGGAAGAAAGAGAAAGAGAGAGAAAAAGAGAGAGAAAATGAAAAGAGAAAGTGAGATAAAAGAAAAAACGGAAAGTGAGAGAAAAGGAGAAAGTGAGAGAAAAGATGAAGAGATGATTTGAGAGAAAAAGAGAGATAAAAGGAGAAAGCAATAAAGTGAGAAAATAGAAATAGAGATAAAAGGAAAAAGCGATAGAAAAGGATAAAAGAAGAAAGGGGGGAAATAAAAGAAGAAAGTGAGAAAATAGAAATAGAGATAAAAGGAAAAAGCGATAGAAAAGGATAAAACAAGAAAGGGGGGAAATAAAAGAAGAAAATGAGAAAAGAGAATGAGAAAAAAAGATAAAAGAACAAAAGGAGAAAAAGAGAAAGATGGAGAAAAGAAGAATAAGAGAAAGATAGAGAAAGAGACAGAAAAGAGCTAAAGAGAGAAAAGAGAAAGTGATAAAAAGAGAGAGAGAGAAAAGGAGAAAGAGAAAGAGAGAGAAATGGAGAAAGATACAAGAAAAGAAGAGAAATAGAGATTAAGTTGAAAAATTAAAGGGAGAAAAGGAGAAAATGAAAGAGAAAGAGAAAGAGAAAGAAAATCCAAATAGAGAAAAAATAGAAAGAGAGAGAAAAATTATGAGACAAAAAATGAGGCAGAGAGAAAAAAGAGAAAAAAGAGAAAATTAGAAAGATATAAAAAGAGAATGAGAGAGAAAAGCGAAAGAGAGAAAATGAGAAAGAGAGGAAATAAAAAAGTAGGAAAAGAGAATGAGAGAGAAAAATGAGAGAAAAAAGAAGGAGAGACAGAAAAAGAAAGATAAAGAAATGGAGAAAGAGATAAATAAGAAAAAATAGAAAGAGAGAGTAAGTAAAAAAATAGAAGAGAGAAAGAGTGAGAAATTGAGAAAAATGAATAAGAAAAGAAAGAGAGAGAAACAGATAATGAAAAGAGAAAAGAAGAAAGAAAAGGAGAATAAGAGAGAAAAAGCGAAAGAGAGAAAGTGGGAAAGTGAAAGAAAAGAGAAAGAGACAGAAAAGATATATAGAGAGAAAAGAGAAAGGAAGAAGATACGAAAAGAGAGGGAAAACAGCAGAAAAGAGAGAGTAAGAGAAAGAGAGGTTGAGAAATAGAGAGGTTGAGAAAAAGAGAGAAAGAAAGATGAAAGGGAGAAAGAAAAAGAGAGCGAGAATAATAGATAGATAGAGAGAAATAGAGAGATAGCGAAAGAGATAGAGAAAATTATAGACAGTATGTATGTGTATGTAGCAATCATGAAGAGCAAAACTACCATCTATGTCTTTCATTACCATCGAAACAGAAGTAAGTTGGTCAATTTTTTGAAGTCTTCCAAATTCCAAATCGAAAGACATTCAGAATAAAACAAAGGTTCAATTTTGGTAAAAGAAAAATTAACAATTTTTTCGAATGATCCAAACTTGTTTTAAACATAATAACCCAGGTTAATATGAATCACGTTGGGTTAGATTATAAAAGAAGCAAATATCTTTTTGCAGGAAATTGCTACCCAACATTATCATATCAACTAATTTTTTATATGGTTATTCTTTATCTAATAGCTTTATCGTATTTTCACATATATTTATATGTTTTTTCTAATATCTGTTATTTTCAATAGCTTATTTTATCTCATGCAAATAAACATCTCTCGAGGTATCTTTTTTTAAATACCCTATCGACGGGTGGGGTCATCTTTACCACCTGGTGCAAAAGTTCTTTAACTTTCACGTTTCATATTCTTTCAGTCAATTTTGGTTTGTTTTTTTTTATTCTGTTAGGTTTTAAGGACCCATTTACATTTTTAATGCATATTTAAGTTTTTTTATATAAATAATTAACAGAACCTGAGGATCACTAGGATGTAAATTATTGCGTGAACATTTCAAAGCAGGAGTACACCGTCTGGCCGAAGGACGCCAGAATTTGTACTCTACCCCAAATGCTGACTGGGGAGCCCATTCTTCTTTCCCTGAAGCAAGCTCATGTGTCAATGTATACAGTAAGACGTTGTGCCGAATATAGAGAGCAATCAAGACCCGCTTTACCTCAATTTCCTAGGGGTTCGAGTGGTGTGACTATGGCAAGAATCGTTGCAACAAAGTACTGAAATGCAATTTGTGAAACGATAAACATCAAATTGCTGAAATCCAGGTTGCCGGAAAACACCTCTGGAATCACATTTCACTCGATTTATGATCAACCTGTTCATGTAATAAAGCCTATCAAGCCCCCCCCCCCACACTGCCCCTCCAGAAGTTAGTTAGGACAGAAACGGACATCTTAACACCTTTGCGAAAGGTTCACCGATAAAGAGCGCAATTTGGGCGGCGTTTTCTTCCATCAGAGCTCTCATTTACGAGGCTCCATCGCACACCAGCTGAGGGGATGAGGGCCAAAGAGAGAATAAGGAGACCTCTTTTCTGCATACCTTTGTTTCTAAAAGAGTTTCATACATGCATGCAAACATAATTCGTTAATCTAGCTACTGTATTCCTTATTCTTCATACAACCCCTTCCCCTTTCCTCTCTCAATATATATATATATATATATATATATATATATATATATATATATATATATATATATATATATATATATATATATATGAGGTGGTTATGATTGATATTTTACAGTTATGCGATGAATCCAAAATCGTAAGGAATGTAAGTTTGCCGCTCATAAATCCGATAATTAGCGCCGTCTAGAGAAGCGAGATTAAAATAGGAGCAAATAGGAGAGATGAGCTTTCAATTGGGTCGTGCGGATGACATCAAAGCAATGCTGAGAACTCCTAATCCGACAGCTCTTAAATCCTTCATTTTCTCTCAGTGCTCGAGATCAGCCAAGTCCCGCTAGAAGTCCTGCTCCTCGGACTATACATACCATTAATACTTACCTGGTCGACTTTACTTTGATCTCGATTGTATTATGCGAATATTATTAAACTTTATTAGAAATTAAATTACATTTCCTTTATAGGAATTGTTAATTCGTGTGAATGTTCCTGTGACAAAACACGCACAGAAAGCTTGATTTAGTTGCATGCGTGATGGTTGCCGTGGATCTGCAGGGGACATGAAGAAACTGAGCAACGGATAATAAATACACGCAGAATTGTCACGGAAATGACGCAACGACCTTTTCTCCTCATGGCTTTACTCAGATTTCGACTTTTCTGCAATGGTCGGCCACTCTGGAATCAAGGAATTGTCGTACAGTAGTAAACGTAAACACTTTCGTGGGTTATATA
This sequence comes from Ceratothoa steindachneri, assembly GCA_963969495.1. Taxonomy (NCBI): domain Eukaryota; kingdom Metazoa; phylum Arthropoda; class Malacostraca; order Isopoda; family Cymothoidae; genus Ceratothoa; species Ceratothoa steindachneri. Next base: position 151,463,512 of record OZ018326.1, read on the forward strand.
ACCTCCGAATAAGCATATAAGGAAATTTTTAACATACAAAACAATGTTTTTACGCAAATCAATATCACCGTAATAGATATACATCTTTTCAGGAATTATTTCCGTAAGGAACTTCCACACTGTCACTGAACATACGTTTGGCACTGACTGCAGGAAATGTGCACTTGCGCAAAAATAAGGGGCGGAGTCAGAAATCTGTCTGACCAACAGTAAATCAGAATTCATCCTGCTAAAATCCTCCACCAATCAGAACCTTTTCCTTGCACTTCACCAGATTTTGGTGGATTTAATTTTCGTTTGAGAGAAATACATTTCCGCACGTACGCATGGTTTACTGTATATTTAATAGATGCAATACGTCTATGTCTCCGGAATTATGTTTATCAAATAATCTAATCATATAAGTAAAAATAACGGCACCGAGCGCGAAACGGCGAAGCGGGAAAATCAGTTCCAAAGACGAGAGTCACTCCCGTCAACACAACAATAAGATTATGGTAATGAAGTGGCGGACAAGTGTTTTAACGCCTGCAGTAAGGTCCAAAATAGCGCACTCTGATAGAGAGCTTTCGACCTTAAGTACCTATAAGATCCTTTGGAAATGCTGATTGAATTCAGCTTGAGCTGTAGCAACATGGATACCGTGATGTTAAGGAAGTGAGGTCAGTCTGTGTCCGGGGAAGAGTAACGGCGGGTGGGAGGTCAGTCTCCACGCTCTGAGCTTTTAATCAGTGGAGTTCCCTGAGCTGCATTTCGGACTCGGTGTTTGTGATATTTGCCGCTCGGTCAACGGCTTCCCCTATCGCTCGCTCCGGCGGCGCCTCGGAGCGCACAAACCCGTCTTCATGACGAGATTTCGCGCCGCTCTCCTAGTTTGCCATCCACAAGGCGCGCCCACAAGCGCTTCCACTTAACATTCGTGAACTCCTAACCTCGCGTGATCGTGGTCCCCAGCCTATGACCCGGCTCGTGGGCGTAGACCAATGACTTGTAGATTCGGCTGGAGTTCGACCCTATTTTGAGCGATTCTCGTGTGTCCACACCGTCCCTGTGCGCCGCGGAGCCATGCTTAAGGAAGGTTCACTCCTTTCCGCCCACGGGGGGTCCACTTCCGCCTTCCGGGTCGTCACCCCTAAGGAACGCGACAAAATTGAAGGTAAGAAACGCAAATACGCGCCGGAACCTCCAAGCCATTAATTACTCGCCTGCAAATGACGCCTTTATTCATAACATTATTATTAATTTTCAAGATGTTTTTTAAAGTAAAAAATTAAATAATTTCGACTTATATCATGAAGTTATATATATATATATATATATATATATATATATATATATATATATATATATATATATATATATATATATATATATATATATATATATATATATATATATATATATAATATATATATATATATGTATATATATATATATATATATATATATATATAATCGGTGCTAAATTAAAAGTTATTTAAAAGGTAACTCTGCAGTTTAAAAGGAGAAATCTCCATATCTTCTTCCGGTGCAAATCAAAATAAATTGGGATTGTTCCCAAAAAAAACAAATCTAAAAAAAAGGCTGGTATTTGGCGTAAACGGTTTAAAATAGAAATTCCGTCCATTGATTTCAACCCAATGTGGAGGTGTTGTTTTTGTTCAGGGAGGTGCGGAATATAATAAATAAATATCATTTGGTAAATATTATTAGAGAATTAGAAGAGGAAGCCCGGCATGGGGGAAGTGACCTTGTGCCAAGTGGCACTGGTTCCCGTTCTGTGAATGGTTCTGCTTTTTTTTTCAGGTATCGGAGGAAGTGGGCCCCTTTTGTCAATCCCATCGCACCATGCAGGACGCCAAGGAGCAACATTGGGTGGCACGTTGGCGGGGTCATTGGCAGGCACGCTCGGAGCCCCATTCCCCTTTCCTTACGCCCCCAGATTCTGGCCGGCACCCCCTCTTAGCCTACCTTCAAGTTTGCTGAGAGATAATCCTTTTTCCATCCTTCCCTTTCTGCCTCGCCCCAATTCCATCACTGCCCATGGCATCAGTGCCTATGGCCCCCACAGCCCTTCCAAGAATGCCACAATCGACATCCAGGCTACGGCTCCCGTCGTGATACGGAACGAACCCGGGACTGAGAGGAGCCAGTCAGGTGAGGCCCTTCTTATTTTCGGCCGAGTTCTCACTTAAAGGCCTCGTTTCCATTCTTGTGACATTTATGATATAACGCCTTTGTTTTAATGAAGTTGCAAGCAATTTCTCACAAAAGTAAATTATTCCCTCTTAGTTATATATATATATATATATATATATATATATATATATATATATATATATATATATATATATATATATATATATATATACATATATATATATATATATATATATATATATATATATATATATATATATATATATATATATATATATATATATATATATATATATATACACACTTGGAATTGATTTGTTCCTTGGGAATCTGATAAGTAGTAGGAATATGAAGACCCAAGAGATTACACTAATCATTTATTGGCGGACGTTTCGGACCTTCACTAGAACCATCTTCATAGACTGTATCGACTAATATATATATATATATATATATACTTTTTCTCCAACCCCTCTCCTTTTTTCTATGTTTTCCTTTTTCTTTTTCTCCTTTTCTCTTTTCATTATTTATCTTTCACTCATTTTCTCTTTTCTTTATTTATCTTTTTTTTCTCTCTCTTCTCTTTACTCTTTTTCTATTTTTCCCTTTTTTCTCATTTTCTTTTTTCTTTATTTATCTTTTTTTTCTCTTTCTCTTTACTCTTTTTCTATTTTATCTTTTATTCTTTTTCACTTTTCTCCTTTTTCTTTCTTTTTCTATCTCCTTTCTCTCTTTAGCCATATCTCTTTTTTCTCATTCTTTCGCTTTCCCTCTATTTTCCTCTTTTTCTTTTCTAAATAATCGATTTTCCTTATATTCCCGCACTTTTTTTTATCCTTACATAACATTTGAAATCACCTAAATCCTTTTGGTCCTCCACATCCCTAAATGCACCCATCTTACAACCCTTCGAATGCAAGCGGCGAGACCCGAGCCATCAAGATTGTCTCTGCCATAATGGATCGAGAGGGTTGATGAATTTCAATTCTAATCAAAAACTACATATAGAGCTGTGTGCAGGATTGTGCACTCAACTCTCCTGGCAACCCTTTAGCCGATCAGCTATAGTGGTGCACTTCTGCATGGCGTTATCTTATTTACCATGTTAATCTCGATAGCTTACATTTCAATATGAATATTTGTGTGCTATATATGGTTCACAATGCACCGTTAATATTAACCTATAAATTCGGTGGCTCAGAATCAAATAAGTGACAATTATTTGAAGCTGTCGGATTTACCATATGTGGTACAACTTGCGGCTAGCATCGAGGTACAACTTGCGGCTAGCATCGAGGTACAACTTGCGGCTAGCATCGAGGTACTTCTGAGAAATTTAAAATGCTCCATGGAGTAAGAAATCTTGCGTTTAGATACTAAATAGATATTTTTTAGCGCCCATCTGGCGATGGCTACTAAATAGAGAAGACAAAAATGTACCCTTGTTTTAGGAAGTTAAATAAAGGCCTTGATTTTTTCTTTCTTTTTTTTCTTCTGCTTTATGTTCGTGTACTTCGTTCCGTCGGGTTTATTATAATCTCTACTCTTTTCTCTTTTAATTCTTCCATTCTTCATTCTTACTTTCCGTTCGCGGTTTCATAATCTACGAGCTTTGAGGTTTTATTCTACCCTTTGTCTCTTTTCTTCACATTTTTCTCCCTTTCTTTCTTCCTGCTAGCTTTAGTAATTCTTGCGGTTATAGTACATATATTGATTGTATTGTTCTTCCAGAGCTCTTTAGCACCTGAAAAATTGTTGTTTCGTTTGTATTTCTCTCGTTTTATTTTTTCTCCGAATCCATCGTTTATCTTTTCTGTATTTCTGTGTCCACATCTTCTACAGGATTAACATTCATTGTTTCATGCATAACCCTTTTAAGTTATTTTTCCTCATCATCTCATTCCAGTAATCCAATGTGGTTGTTTTATTTTCCACTTTCTGGAGCTGAATAAGGCATGATCAGGTATCTAGCTGTTGTAGATCTCTGAAACTGATTTCTAATTGCCCAGACAGAAAGCAGATCTCTGAAACTGATCTCTAATTTTCCAAAAATAAGTCAGATGTCTGAAACTGGTCTCTAGTTGTCCAAACAGAAGTCAAATTAGTAGGTTTCAGTTGTATGTGAAACCAAGTTCAGTACACACATACACACACTTTCTCTCTTTCCAAAAATTATAGAGATAATCCTCAAATAAAATATTACAATTATTCCCCAATGAAATTATAATCATCAAGACATCTTTCACACTCCTTACACTGTATTTTCCTTTCAGGTTTCCCTGACAACTAAGTTCCTCGTTTACCCATTAAAATTGAACAAATGTCATTTACTCCTCAGCATAGAGTTTTTTGCTAAACATTTGAAAGCGCACATAAACTTGTGCACAAAAAAAAATATGAAACGACCTCTTCATCCTACGCTATACACTTTCACTTCATTTCCTTTCTATTTGTTTTTCCTGCACGCTTTGGTCACGTTTTACTTCTAGTAATATATTTCAGGTAAAGGTGTGAGATCCAATTAATGAAGAATTTGTTAGTCCGATTTAGGACTATTGTGTTTAAGTTTGTAAAAATGTACTTTTCTCGCAGGATAATTGTTGGTTTTATTAATGAGTATTCCCGGAATATTTATAATTTTCCCAAATAAGTTTCGTAAAAGTTTCAGCTTTGAACCGAGCGTTTGCTTTAATCTGAATGCAGACAAAGTAACTAATTTTGAAATGGATTTCCTTTTGATAGATGTCAATTTAAGTTTAGCGGAATATTTCAGCAGCCATTCCAAAAATACTAATGCGCTTTACTGACTCTCATCTCATTGGTCAATTAGATACCCAATGGTCTGTCAACTAGCAATTACGCACCCGTTAAACTCACCGGAATTAGCCACCGATTAGATTCCTCTGGCTGTGCACGAACAACTTGATGAAACCTTGTCATTTATATAATGAGGCCTATCTCAGAGAGTAGTCTCGAAAGGGTTGCGTTGGGTTTAGAGACCATTGTTCGTGCGCGTTATAGCGTAAAAAGCATGAGTCTCTACTGCCCCCATCCGCTCGGCTTCATTTCTTTTGTGCAAATTGAAACCGCAGCCTAACCAATACCAATTATGAGACGATAGCGCCCTTCAAAATTAGACCATTGATCAAATAAATTTCGAGGCCTAGCTAAACCAGGGGGGGGGGAGGGGAATTTTGGACAGCGGTTTCTCGATAAATGAACATAGGCCTAAAAAAATATATTTTGATGCCGCTTTTGTGCATTAGAGAGATTGTATTGTAATTTGTATATTGGTGATATATGTGGAATTCGGCTGGAGGGAGGCGAGTAGTTTTATCTAATTATATTTATCAGAAACGTTTGAGTTGTATTTTTAGTGAATTTGGGGTGAAAAGAGTAAAAATAGGCTCCTTGTTGATGATGTGGTCGTGTTCAAACTTATAAGAGTTAAGGGGTAACAATTAAATGCCACGAAGACCAGCTTCATTTAGGAAATATTTAAGCGTTTCAAAATGGCCATCCATCGGTTCTTGAGCCAGAGGTATTAACGCCCCAGTGGGGTAGATCCATCCCCAAATTTTTCAGTCTTCAAAAGTAACTCAGTGCAATATCCATTTAAAATCTTGTCCATTGTTCAGTAGTGTCCAATTAAAAGAGGTTCCCATTTAACACTGTCCAACCACTTCGAGATTTGAATAATTGGGATTAATTCTTTCCTTCCTTCCAACGAAGGCGTGATTCCTTTTCTCCATTTTTCGGCCATTTTTGTCTCAAGTCACCCATGGGTGAGACAACGCTGATCCCTTCCTCTCATTACTCCATCTTCTCGCCAATGTGAGAAAGAACCTGAGGTTATCGGGGGATAAAATTATATATTTTGATTTATAAATAAAATTTTCTCATGATTTATTAATGCGAGTGCGAAGAAAATCCTATCCAATAGATTAATAGAGTAAACTCGATGGATGCTATGCTTACATTGATTTTAAAAAAAGGAAAAACAAACGAGGGCATCTTTTCAGAAAGTTCGTAAGTAGATGCTGAGACGGCAGGCAATCCTTCTAGATGTCAGCTACAGTATGATGGTCTCAAATACCCTTGTCATCCCCTAGAAGAGTACAAACTGGGGCGTGGAGGGCGTGACATTATTTGTATTGAACCTGGCCCCCCTCGAAGCAAGCATTGTAACATAAGGGGGAGCATAATTTGAGTAGTGGGGGTGATTTTATTAAATCAACCTACCATCAACTTCTTCCACGCTCTTCAGTAATTAAAGACCCACATTTTTAAAACCAACGAAGGAAAGTTCCCTCGGTCAAAAGTGTGAAAATAATAAAGATAAAAAAGACAGTACAATGAATCCCCCCCCCCCCACACACACACACTCCCCTCAACACAGGATCCTATGACCAGTAAGGAATATTAAAAACCCTCCAAAATAAGTCCGAACCAGAAGCAACCCAGAAGTGGGAACTTCTCCCCTGGCCACGTGTGTGTTTATACAACCACAAAGGAATAAACAAGGCAAAACAAAAGTATACCAGAGATGGTACAAGTGGTGAGTGAAAGTGTTGTGCAGAGGTCGTATTATGGGAGAGATAGCCCGTATAAGACGTTGACATAGATGGTGAGAGCCATATACAAAGATCAGCCGTTTCCAGCCACCAGGTCATTAACTTGATCTCCAAATCCCTCGTATATTGATCCTCTTATTAGCTCCATTGTAACCAATGATCCAGGCTTATCTCGCTTCTTCCCAAGGGTCGAGAACGATCAGTTATTATATGGCCATAAATTATTACACGAAAAGATGAATAAAAATAGAAAGATTCGTCTATAAATTCATAAGTCCAAAGGACATTATAAAATTGTAACGTGTCCATCGTCCAGTGACGATGCACAACACTTTCACTCACCACTCATCATAACACCAGGTTTGTGGCATGATTTTTACAGAATTAAAAACCAGCACAGAATTTAAGATCCACACGAGGCTAGAACAGAAAAAAAATTAAAATGATAAAAGTTAGAGGATTAGGAGAAGCAAAGGGAGAGGATATGATAAAGAATTGGTTTTATAACCCATACTTCTGCAAGGTCTTCGTAAGATCTATTTCTAAGTTCAGGAATTAATTTCGTCACTCGACGATGGATGTGAAACAATTTTATAATGTCCTTTGGACTCAATGGAGACCAGAATTGCACGACAATTTCTAAATGAGGTCTTACAAGCGATTTATATAAAGGAAGAAAATAGTTTTCGATCTAAAACCAAAATGTCTAACAATATATCTCAGAAACTTTTCACCACTTTATTTCCCTCTATCTACCTACACACCCTTCTGTTCCCTATATAAATATATACACCCTTGCACTAATTTGTGAGGATACATGCTTGAGCGGATAATTTTCAATCATAATTCTTGACAGCCATGCGGTGAAGGGGCCAAAAGAGAAGTCCTGTCTTTAGTAAAGATTTATGGCCGCCCTTTGGATTTTCCCTACAATTCTCTATCCACTAAAATCTTCACCTAACTTTCTCTGTCGTTTTCTAGAAAAACCTATTTACTATTTTGACACTAGCGGGTTTCTGTATTTACTCCATGAGTGAATCATGTCTCATTGATGAATACCGAATCAAATGCCAGAGTATACATTCAAATCCAAATCGCTAAGCCCTCATTAATTTGGTTGCACCTGGAAGTACTGTAGTTTTGATTGCTAGCGCTGAGATCAACTGAAACATATAAAAAGGGTTGTAGCTTACAATTCATGTTTTCTTCGTCACCAACGTGGGACCTTAATAGTTTTACATATTTACAAGTAAAAATGTGTGGAAGATTTACCTATAACTGCAGATCCTCATGCAAGTATTTGAGTCGGGAGAGGAAAATGCGGGTATTGGGGCGTCGGGAGGACACAATCCTCCAGAGAAAAGCTGCAGCAGGGCTGACATGTGAATAGATAAGGACCTCAACTGAGGCCGAGAAGAAATAGTGAAACCAAATCACCCCTCTCTCTCTCCTGCCCCAAGCAGGGAAGAATGGACAAAGGCCAGTTGGCGGCTAGCCTACGAAATCGTCTGCTCTCCTAAATAGGTTAGGTATAGAAATTTTACACGGGAAAATAAATTTTTGTGTATCAAACGAATCAATATATTCCGATGAGAGTCTACGCACAAACAGAACGATATATATATATATATATATATATATATATATATATATATATATATATATATATATATATATATATATAGTTGAGAAGCCATTCTAAATAGCCGCCATCTGCCTTGACCATCTAAATTGGTTGCATGCATTGGTTCGGGAGGTGTTGTCAATGGACGATATTAGCTCCACAATGTCGGCTATCAGAAATCCTAAAGTGTTGTGAGCAGCCTTGTTGACATTCTTTTCAACAAGGCCCCACACAAAATTATCTAGGAAAAACCAAAAGAACCACACCCCTGTGTCCGGGATCAGACTCCTGATAGAAAACGAAATGCCTTCCCGTGGCTACTTGGTCCAATCAAGTCTTGACTAGATGCTCTAGCACCTGCATTGACCTTGAGTCCGTGGGGAAAGATGTGAAGAAGAAAAACGCGGCCCTCGTTGATGACCAGGCCCAGAACCATCAAAGAGTTGGGAAATTTGCTGTGCGTGACCTTGGGCACTTCGTCTTTATTCTCAGCCTCGTAATATTGCTGTTTTACTTTATGGATGAGATTCTTCGGGTAGTTAAACAATTCACACTCTCTCACGCTATTCACGGCGCGGATGAGCATGAGTATGGCATGCTGTTTTTCGATTTTAGCTGGTGTTTGCAGGTAAAATGCGTATGCTATTACCTTCAAGATAGTTAAACTCTTAGTGAGTGTCTAAAGTCAAGTAACCTAAATTGTTATGGTCATTAGCCCTTAGGCAAACTTAACTTTGAACTTTGTATCGCTTTACCTGAAACGATATATATATATATATATATATATATATATATATATATATATATATATATATATATATATATATATATATATATATATATATATATATATATATATAAGGGAGCATGCGCTTCGCAGGTAAACCTTCGGTCTGTGACCTTCGGCCTATTTGGCTCTAGCAACGGGGTTTTGGGGACTAAAAATAAATTTAAGGGTTTCCAGTACATAATTCCTAATAATTTATTCTTGGTCAATATACTCTTTAGATTCATGCTTATTTTCTAGGCGTAAAGGCAGAAAAAGCTTTTATGGGAATTCTTTTGATATATGGAAAAAACAATATTCAGAGCTCCTTTGATTTTTCATTTACATTTGCTTTTATGTCGGCCGGTCGGGACGTGGTTTGCTTTTTTGTTTTTGTAATAACATTGACAATTCAAACGGGATTTGAAATACATATGTTGTTTTACATTATCTTTCGAATGATATAATTACCAAAGTCCTCCCAAGGTTACCTCGGGAATTATGTTGTTTTTGCCTTAACATCATAACTATTCGGCCGATTCTAGCGAAATCTGAAACTCTTATGTTGTTTTACATTTTCTTTCGATAAAAAATTACCAAGGCCCTCCCAAGGTTAGTCCGGGAATTATTGAAAGATTTGAAGGTCGTAAGGTCATAAATCAGAATAAGTGAGAGCCACGACTTTTTGGTCAGCAGACCTTGTTTTAAAAATTCAAACTGTTTCTAAAATATAGTTTTAGTGATATATATATATATATATATATATATATATATATATATATATATATATATATATATATATATATATATATATATATATATATTATATATATATATATATATATATATATATATATATATATATATATATATATATATATATATATATATATATATATATATATATATATATATATAGTAGAGAGGCCTGTTTTATACAGAAATGATTAAATTCAACAGCAAAGATGCATTGTTCAGAAAATTATTATGAATTAAAAAAGTTTTCAACTATCTGAACAATGCCTTTTTGCTGTTGAATTTAATTATATATATATATATATATATATATATATATATATATATATATATATATATATATATATATCATCACAAACTCTATAATTTAAGAAGGGGATTTTTTTTGAGAATTTGAAGAATAATTTCATCTTAGTTTGGTTATGACTTATGTTTTTTATCAAAGTTATTTCTAATAATTCTTTCATAATATCAAAAAACAAAATGGTGAAGTTCAGAAATAAATATAAGTATCGAAATTTTGTGAATTTTTTAAAACCCAAAGAATTTCAAATGGTGAAGTTTAGAGAATTTATTTTTCTATATCTTCTTCTCTTCTATATATATTCTATAAGTCTTTATTTTAGCAACGTGATACTTTGAAAGGGGGTAATATAGTTTAGAGTTCCTTTTTAAAATTAGTATAATTGGAGAGTTCAGAAAATTTATAAAAATTCAACCAAGGCTGATTTTTTTTCGATTTTAAATTTTTCATTTTACTAGTGGAGCGCAAGCTCCCCACATATGTGCAGTGGCGAAGCCATTTCTTGGTATATATATACTATAATTCAGGGACTTTTACTAACAGTTTTAATTTTTAGTCTAGGGGGTTACAAATTTCTGGACACCTATTAATATAGTCATTGCCAAAAGTTTTGAAACTATTATACCCAAAAGATTATATTTTAACGGGAATTTTTATAAAACAAAAAGAATTATAAATGGCCAAGTTTAGAAAAATAAATATGATTCTCGAATATTTTGGATTTTTTTTTTTTTAGGTATTACAAATTGTGAAGTTCAGGCAAAAATTAAGAAAATCTATTAAAATTAACCCGTTCGGGTTTTTGGGTGTGTTTATCGTAAATTTGAAGGTTTTATCGAAGTTATTTCTAAAATAAATTTAAGTACCCTTTGTTGTAGTTACGTTTTTTCGATTTTTTTATTATAATGAAACTTTTTAAAATTAAAATTCATTATCTGATGTTATGGGAGGGAGGGGGGGGGGTTATAAAGAAAGGGGTTAGAAAAGGAAGAAGTTCAGAAAGATTTTCCTAAATTGTTGAAATTAAGGGTTAGAATTTTTAAGAAATTTTAAAGCATATGAAAAGATTTCATTCTGTCCATCAACTGATATTTTTATTACCAAACAAAATCAGTTTATGTTTAGTATTTTCTTTAATGAATTCAATCATTTACAAAAATAAGTTTTGACCCATATTTATAGGGAAAAAAACTATCCTTCTAAAGAAATACTCACACAAATACAAAGCTTTGATATTCTCAAAAGATTTGACGTAAATTTCATTAATAAAAGAAAAGTGTCATTACAAAAAACAAAAGAATCTCTCGCGTACTCGAAGAGTGTTGTATATTTTGTAAATAAACATACCAAATTTTTTTAAAAATAAAACAAAATTATAGATAGGAATAATTGACAATGTACTTGAAGAAAATGACTTAAATGACGATACTGTTTTTACAAATGAAGATGCAAAAGAAAGGGATGAATTTATACACGACTGTATTGTTAATGAATTTGAAGGAAATAATTGAAAACATATTGTTTAAGGTAATAAGGAGATGATTAAAACAGATGAAAATATACCAAACAATATTGTTAATGTGATTGTAGAGAATAGAAAACAAAAGTTTTTTAACTTAATAAAGCAAAAAAAAAAAGACGCACAAATAATATTGGAAAATCTTAAATCGAAGGAAGTTCGTCATATAATCAAAAAGGTGGGCATAGGACAAAAATATCGAAAAAGGAATTAATGGCTCAGAAACGAAAGAAAAAAGGAATTGAAAGACAAATAAAAAACTGTAAAACGATCAAAACGAGAAGAAAAGAAAAAGGAGAGAGAAGAGGAAAAAATAAATCCTTTAACCTAACCCCCCCCCTTCAAATTTTCCTTTATGCCTAGAAAATAATCATCGATGCGAAAAAAGGATAAACTAAGAGTAAAGTATTAGGAGATATTTACTGGAAAACCTTTGATTTTTTTTAAGACCAAAAGCCCGTTGCAAGACCCAGATAGGTCGTAGGCCACAGAGGTCCTGCATGCAAAAGGCAAGTTCCTCCTGTAAGGAGGAGTGGTAATACCATTTCTTGTATATATATATATATATATATATATATATATATATATATATAAATCTATAATTTAAGATGGGGATTTTTTGAAAATTTATAAATGTTTGTTTTTTTTGCTTAGTTGACAAATGACTTCGGGTGTTTTGGTAATGCAAAGGATTGAAATAGTTAAAAAGATCAAGAAAAAGAAGAAGAAGAGGAAGAAGAAGAAGAAGAAGAAGAAGAAGAAGAAGAAGAAGAAGAAGAAGAAGAAGAAGATGATGATGATAATGATGATGAAGATGAAGATGGTGAAGATGAAGATGATGAAGATAATGATGATGATGAAGAAGAAGATGAAGAAGAAGATGAAGATGAAGAAAAAGATGAAAAAAATTTTTAAATAGAAGAAGAAGAAGAAGAAGAAGAAGGAGAAGAAGAAAAAGAAAAAGAAGAAGAAGAAAAGGGTGTTCAGGGTGTTAAATAAAGAGTCTACAAAGGGGATTAAATTAAGCGGTTAAGATTAGCAAATAATGCCGTAGGCCACCACCCCGCAGGGGTGCCTGTGTAACCAAGCTCTTCCTGTTAAGGAAGAGAACAGCGGCTTGTATATATATATATATATATATATATATATATATATATATATATATATATATATATATATATATATATGGATATGAGAAGCTCACAAAGTAGCGCGTGAGTAAAGCAATAAATGCCAAAAAATCCCACAGGAAAATGAAAGGCGGATTCCAAGTATTTTCGAACTTGTGGATTTTTTGCATATATATATATATATATATATATAATCACCGTAAGAAGGATAAGACCATCAGTGACATTTTTATTTATTCCAAGCAACGTTTTGGATTACCTTGTACTCAAGAGGCTTCATTCAAGACTGTACGGAAAAGTTCTTCAGAGTTTTTTTCCACAAAAACATTTCCGAATAACCTTCATTAACAATTTACAAATAGGTAATTTCTTTCGCACTAAGGATTTAACCCTGGCTTATTTGCGCAATAGTATTCTTTACAAATTTTCTTTCCCTGGATGTTCCCAGGAAACATATATTGGTAGTATTATTCGTTCGTTACACTCGAGGGTTTGCGCATACCTTGGCATTAGTTGCCGAACAGGAAAGTATCTCGCTAGTAAGGAAGTCTCGCCAATCAGAGATCACATTATAAAGTGTAAGGTTGATGCAAACATCAATAATTTTGAGATTCTGGGCTCTAATCCCAACATCACCCAGCTCACAATTCTGGAATCTCTCTTCATAAAAACACATTCGCCCACGTTAAATTCAGACTTGACTCTTTCACCCATTATTTGTAATAGTCACAACCAACCAGCTTCAGACCTGTTAATATTCTACCGACAACAAACTACCCATAATCGTGTCCGATTTGGGGTAAATTTCTAAGTCATTCCCCTGACTCGCTGACAGCAGGTATGAACTTGTTCCTCTCCTTTGATTTGAGCTTATCTGTATATGTACTTGTAATTATTAATACTTTTAATTTTATAGGCTTATGATCTTAATTATTTGCTTTTGATTTGTATTTAGTTCAAGTTAACATTTGTTTGCCTCACAAATTGTGTTTATTCCTTTAGCCTGATGATGGATTAGGTAATCTGAAACGTTGCTTGGAATAAATAAGAATGTCACTAATGGTCGTATCCTTCCTACTGCAATTAAAATTACGCCTTCTTAGAAGCAACCTTGTCGAATATATATATATATATATATATATATATATATATATATATATATATATATATATATATATATATATATATATATATATATTATATATATATATATATATATATATACCATAAATCAGATAAATGATTTTATTAGCAGAAATATATTTGAATCGTTCCTAATCTCCAGCACAAAGGAGAGAAATCTAAATATAAGCCCCGGTTTGTTTTCCTTATATGCAGTCTATCTTTTTTTCTCAAATTAGACTCATCAGACACCATAAAAAAATCTGACATCATAGGAGAAATATTGTTTTGTATAAATATGGTGCCTCTCTTTTTTAAACACCATTGTGAGTTTGAAAATGTTAAGACAAGGAAAGTACTAAACTCCAATCAATCTTTCTTTTTCCTTACGTGGTATACACAAATATTTATGCTTATTCACTTGTTACATCTCATGATTTTTACCCATATATATATATATATATATATATATATATATATATATATATATATATATATATATATATATATATATATATCAGGCGCGGATCCAAGGGGGGGCCTAGGGGGCAGAAGCCACACCAAGTTTCAGATCCATTTATGTTTATATTCCTTTTTTAAGCCATACTTGTATTCTGCTATTCAGAAAAAGTTATGTAATAGCATAGAATATATATAAAAACAGCTTTTAAACCGTTGCCATCGAATGTATCTTATTCGATACATGTCTTCCACCATAAACCCCATCCTTCAGGTCGACCCCTAATTAAAGATCAAGCAGAATCGAGTTACCTAAACGTGAATGATACTTAATGCTTCCTCTACGTCCTGTCCAATGATTTAGCAAAGTTTCATCGTGGTATTTTCTCTCATCACAATTATAATGAGAGAAAGATCTCCTCAATCTTGTTGGCAGGAAAAGGCGTTTTCAAACAGCGTCCGAACTAAAGCATATTTTTTGTCCGGAGCATGTCGAGATATGAGTGCCTGGTCACTGCCCCATTGAGGAAAATTGGTCTAATCAAACTCTTGGATGATAAACAACACCATAATGTTAATTCCGGTAAATTAACATGCTTATCCACATAAACGTGTGGATTGTCAACTAACCAATACCTGTTATGTGTTGATTTACTGTGCTATTCAGCTTGAAGTTATCTTCATCGGACCACACGATTTTCCATTGACTGAAAATTAAACAAAATTAAAGTCGGTGATCAGGGCCATTTTCAGTCATGGCATGTAACAGCTTTGAAATATAGCTTTCTCATTGGGACCACTTTAAAATCAAGGAGAACACCTATTTTGCTGATCCCGTTCTCACGGGAACATTACCCAAGTGATTTCTGGGGTGATCGAGGCTTAGGCGATGCATAGTGAACTGCATTTATGCCTCTGGAGAACATTTTGAGCATTTAATTAACTTTTTATACAGACAATTCGATATAACATATTAATCGCTTAGATCACTAATTTATCTTTCACAGGCAATGACTATAAAATATATAGTTTTGTTTTATTCAAATGATAAAATATATGTAGATACAACTACCAATTAGCAAGATTCCTTGGAACACTGGAGAAAAGTGAGTTATTCCGATATGAAGACGGACGAAGAAAGACAGCGTGGTTAATATTGGATATATGCGTGATGATCTGTGTAAGATCAACCTAGCCTGGCGAGGATCAGCACAGTGTGTCCACCAATCGATGGCCAGACCTCTTCGTACGCTGACGTTTGTGTCCGCTTTCACTTGCGATCAAACCCGGTACCTGGACGATAGAAAACATGGGTTGCGAGAGTTCCTCTATCTCGATTAACCCTTGGGAAACAATCTGCCTGCGATTCACCTGAATCGCATCTGGCAAGAAATATTTCCGAATAAAGCGACAATGGCTTTTGAAATACATATGTTACCCTTATTTTATTTCATTTAATTATTATTCCCACTAGAGCTATAATTTATAGCTAATATTTATGTTGCTTCGTACGCCCCTCCATACTGAGGTATCATTTTCAATTTGGGGCAAATGAGTGAATTGTTTTTAATACCACTATTGTGATTTTACTGAATGCTGACGACGTTAGCCAATCCTAATAATACCGTGGTTATGGTAGGGATTGTACTTAGAACTATATGATGTCAGTTGTGGCACCAAAATACAGAAGAAGAGCTAGTCACTTTAAGAGTACTCCGCCCCCAAATAAAGTTGGGTTTTACAGAGGAGAAGGTATAGGTTGCACGCCCCGTGTTTAAGAACGAGATGTTGACAAAAATGTCAAAACTAAATGAATCAAAATAAAACCTTCAAAGATCTTAAATTTCTATTGAAAAACCATAGCCTTAATTTAATGCAATGGGGACATATCAGCTCTAAATTATGAAATCAAAATTAAATTGTTCCTCCCTCCACCTAAAATACTGAGTGTCAGGCATGGTTTTAGTACCGATGTGCAGGGGTTCGAAGCTTCTCCCACTGGGAACCTACCGTTTAACGTAGAATTCGAACCACGAGTTGCTACAGTATATGACAACCTCACAATATACAGGGTGTCCCTAAAATCTAAATAGAGGCAAAATGCGTATTTTCGATAAAAAAATTCACTATTTAAAATATTAATAAACCAGGCAATGGCTTCGCCACTCCCCCCTATGGGGGAAGCTTGCGCTTGGCTGCCAAAATTAAAATTTAAAATCTAAAAAAAAGTAGCGATGGTTAAATTTTTAGAAATTTTCTGAACTTCGCCGATTATAATAATTTAAAAAAAGGAAACTCTAAACTAAATTTCCCCCCTTTCAAAATATCACGTTGCTAAAATATAGTTATAGAAGAAGATATATAAAAATAAATTTTCTAAACTTCACCATTTGTAATTCTTTGGGTTTCAAAAAGTTCACAAAATCTCGATACTTCTAAAAAAACATAAGGTATGAGTTAGCCTATTTAAAGAAATCAGGTGATAGTGACAACATTGAAGAGTTTTTTGCAAACTAAGATGAAATTATCATTCAAATACTCAAAAAAGTCCCATTCTGAAATTATAGAGTTAGTGATGATAACATCAATGTGATTTCCACTATTTATGATGCAAACAAAGTTCAATGCGCTTTGCGAGCTTCACCCGATGAATCCGCTTCATTATCTCCAAATTTCCGTCCATTTGAGCCCATTCATTTATGATGCGCTGTTCTCTCAGGTGTCTCGTATCCATATTTTTCATTGTGTACATTTTTTTTTAACATACCGTAAAAAAGAAGTAATAGGGGTAAAGTCTGGTGAATGAGGAGGCCATTGTGATATTTCTTATGTGTCCATACTTTAGGGACACCCTGTACTTAAAAGATAGATGTAAACTATAATCATTACAGAAAATTATAAATGAATGCATTGTTGTAAACGTAACTACATAGACACAACTTTTCTGTGAGTAACTTTCCGATGTAGACATATTTCCCCCTGAGCATTAAATCCACTTCCTTACTGACAAATCCGAAAATTTAATTTGGTATCGCACTGAAACCTGGTTTGAATAATAATAACGATAGAGTCTTTAGATGGCGCCCTTCAAGACTTTAAAACCCTCGCAGGGCGCTGTCCATCGGCTAGGAAAAAGCCTGATAGAAAAGGTAGGTGGTTTCCAGAGCCGGCTTGAAAGCACCAGGCGGTGGAGAGGAGTATATGCCAGGAGGCAAATCATTCACTAGCTATGGTCCGTCACAATATAGTAAATTGAGTACTTTTTAAGTTTATTTCTGCATACAGTACCTGCACCTTCCCTGCTCATTCATTTATAGGAGCAGTGTCAGTCTTCCATACAATCCTCTTATTGCTTTATCTTCTTCCCATGATTTCTGTTTATTCGTTTCTCTCTTCTTTCCAAGTGAAAATATCGACTCTGGGTTGCATTTATTCTTTACTACCCTCACTATCACATTACAACCCAATCAATGAGATAATGAGGATAACCACAAGTTTTACATCACCGTATACCACCACTTTCCAAACCAAAAATAACGACGATGACCTTTGTCCAAAAGAAAATACCCCTTGAATCACTGAACCCTTTTTTCCTGCCCCGTGGTTTATTTCCATTTTCATCTATACTCTGACTAGTTAAACGGCGCTATGTATAATGAGGTGCTACACCTACGTACATTCATAGGGGGGGGGGGCTTTAAGGGCGAAACATCTGCTAATGTTTTCTGCGGCGATTAAAGATGGCGCACAAAAGGAGAAAAGAAGTCTATTTGATATTTGTGGGGTGCTTTTAAGTGCGGTAAGGTGTGGGGATAAGAACAATAAAGAACTTTTCTCCCTTTAACCCACTTGGAGCCAAAGTAGATTAGACTCGCGAGGCTTTAAAGGTCGCTAACTTTGGGGAACAATTCCCAACTCAATTTTCTGAAAATCGTGCACGTAAGAATCTGCTCCCAACCCCTTTATTATATTCGAATGAAATCGTGGTCATAATTAGAAATCTTTGCCACATTTATGAAGGTTCCACTCTTTCAGGAATATATGTAAGCTATTATTAATTGTGTTAACTGATATAAATGTTATCTGAGAAGAATGATCTATGGATGAACAAGAAATATGTGCCTATTTGAGAGATGATAACCAAAGTAAAGTTAATAAAAGTACAAAAGTTTGAGGTAGAAAGTATTAAGATAAAAGTGTTTACCGTAATTTATTTTGTTCCAGCAATTTTTATCTACCCTCCAATGGGGCTTATTTTTGCATCTTACAAAGCATGAAAAGCCCTTATCTTTATATACATAAAATTCAAAAATCTTTGCGCGCGTGTCTGTGTAGAGGGAGAGGTGACGCCCCCTTGTCGCGGGAAGAGAGCTTGTGTGTACCTTTGACTTTTCGAGCTATGTCGGCGGGGGTACCTCTTCTGGGTACCTCTGATAGGGCTTTCCTTGTCAATTTGGTCGGAAACGAGGTTCCAGACTAAGTGCGTCATTCCTTCCTTTTTCTACTCTATCCTTCTCCTTTTTTTACTTTTATCCTATCTCTCTCACTTATACAAAAAGAAAAAAAAAGCCCACTCCTATCATGTCACTCTTTCCCTTTTTTCCCTTTATCTACATATAAGGACCTGGCAGCTTCCTCATGCGTCAGAAGAGAGGCTTTGGAACCTCTATAAACAACGCCAATCGACGCTCACTGGTTGCGAGAGACTAGGACTAGAGGTGTCGTAGGCGTTGGGGCATGATGCATCTTTCCTTTAAAGGGAAAGCTGCACTCGCAAACATAATCCATGATGTTGTGGAGCGGACCCAAAGAAGTGTCAGACCCAGAGTAAACGAGGACGTACGCCAGTACACCCGTGTTACTCCAGGAACGACCTTTTCTGAAGTCACAAAGAGGGGAGTGACCCCGCCACAGAGAAAGAAAGCGGGAAACGGAAAAGCGTAGGGAGTCCTACTGTCGGGGACTCCCTCAAAGTTCTTCTGTTTAATGCGAGGTCTATCAAAAACAGGTTTGTAGAACTTCGTGGCCTCCTAGTAACAGAAGAACCGGAGATGGTGGCCATAACGGAGTCGTGGATAAAAACCTCAAGCCGAGATTTTGAAGGTGAATTCACGATTCCCGGTTACCGGCTCTTCCTGAAAGATATGCCAAACAGAGAGGGTGGCGGTGTGATGTTGTATGTCAAGAAAACTCTCAACTCGACGGATTGCAACATCGTTTCCGACCATGAATTAATAGGTGTTAACCTAGAGATAGTTTCTGCCAAATACAGGACCCTGGTGCTTTATAGACCTCCTGCCCAACTCGTTGAAAAGGACAGAGATCTGTACCAGCTACTAGGATAACTTTTCGAACACAGATTGTGTATCGTCATGGGGGATTTCAACACACAAGTTGACTGGGAAACCAGAGAACCCTGTGGCGAGAACGCACTACTCCTGGAGTTCGCGAACAACGAGTTCCTGACTCAATGGGTGAGAGAGCCAACGAGAGGAGACAATAACCTCGACTTGGTTTTCACCTCTGAGGATGACATCGTTGAGGACCTCTCTGTTGGCAAAGAGCTCGGTGGCAGTGACCACCGACTAATTAGACTTGTATTCAAAGTCCCGAAGGCAGGGCCTGCAACTAGTAAATCGAGACAATTCAATTTGAAAAGAGCAGACTTTGCAGGTCTTCGTGCTGGACTGACTGACTGACGTGAGGCTAGAAGTGTGCGATGTTGTTCAAGACTCGTGGAACAGGTTCAAAAATAAGTTCATGAGACTTTAATCACGTTTCATCCCTCTGAAATGTCCCCGTCGGTTTTCTGTTCAACCAAAGTGGTTTAATCGAGAAATCGGCCAACTGCTTAGGAAGAAAAAAACTGTATACCGGCAATCGAAGATCTCGGGTAACTTTGACGAATACCGGAAGCTAGCCAGGAGAGTCAAGTCCAGCATAAGGGCGGCTAAGCGGTCTGAGAAGCTCCAAGTGGCGAGACTCTGTAAAGAGAATCCTAAGGAGATTTTTGGATATGTGAAAAGCCGTAAACCAATCCGTCGAACGATTGGCCTTTTGTGAAATGAGGAGGGGACATTAAAGAACTCAGATGCAGAAAATGCTAACCTCCTCATCGACTACTTCTCTTCAGTGTTTACTGAAGAGGGTGGTGCCATCCCCCAGCCAATGAATTCCTACTCGGGGAAAAAGCTGGAGGATATGTACTTTACCGAAGGGGAAATAAAAAAGAATATCAGTGACCTAATGACGAATAAGTCCCCTGGCCCGGATGGGTTTCTACCTAAAGTGTTAAAAGAAGTGTGCGATCAAGTGTCACGACACCTGAGCGCAATCTTCAACATGTCAATCCGGACCGCATGCGTTCCTAGAGACTGCGGTCAAGCGGAGGTGACTCCTCTCTTCAAGAAAGGAGACCGAAGCCAACCGTCGAACTACCGACCTATCAGTCTGACTTCGATAGTCGGTAAACTCATGGAAAGCATGATGGTGGACAAAATGACTTCGCATTTTAGTCAAACCTGCTACTGAGAAGTTCCCAGCACGGCTTCCGAAGGCAATGGTCATGCCTGACGAACTTTGTGGAATTCTTCCACTTCGTGCTCAGTGAGCACGATCGGGACAAGGCGGTGGATGTGTTGTACTTAGACTTTCAGAAAGCCTTTGATAAGGTACCACACCACCGCCTTCTCCGGAAAGTGCGAGCGCTGGGCATAGACGGAAAAGTAGCCGGCTGGTTCAAGAACTGGCTAAGTGGCAGACGGCAACGGATGGTGGTAAATGAACAGTCTTCTGAGTGGGTGCTCGTTCCTAGCGGGGTGCCTCAAGGTTCTGTCCTGGGACCACTACTATTCATCATCTACGTCAACGACATGGACGGTGACATGGTTGCCAAGATTTCCAAATTTGCCGACGATACCAAGCTTGGTATGAACGTTGCAAAGGGTGGAAATACTGCCCGCCTGCAGGAAGATCTCGGAAAGATTGGGGAGTGGTCGGACACGTGGCAAATGCCTTTTAACGTGGGGAAATGCAAAGTGATGCATATCGGCCACAGAAACCCCCAATCTCAGTATATCCTTAAGGGCACTGCTATTGAATTCACCGACACTGAGAAGGACCTGGGTGTAACAATCACTAGTGACCTCAAGTTCTCGAAACAGTGCATTGAGGCGGAGAAAAAGGCCCAAAAGATGCTAGGCTATATAAAGCGCCAGTTTGGATATCGGGACAAGGAGATTGTACTGTGTTTGTACAACTCACTTATCCGACCGCACCTGGAGTATGCCGTACAATTTTGGAGTCCTTCATTTCAAAAGGACATCGCGAGATTGGAACGCGTACAAGCCAGGGCAACCAAGATGATTCCCTCTATCCGACATGAAAGTTATGAGGATAGACTAAGGGAATTAAATCTGTTCCGGATGGAAACCCGTAGAATGCGTGGTCAGCTCATCAAAGTTTTCAAAATACTCCGTGGGTTTGACAGTGTTGACTACCGGGATATTTTCACACTCAGTGAGAACAGAACGCGCAACCACGGCTTCAAACTTAAACTGAAGCGTTATAACCGCAATCTGTGTGGAAATTTTTTTACCTACAGTATCTGCGGTAAGTGGAACGCACTTCCATTGGAAGTTGTCAACAGTGAATCTGTTGACCAGTTCAAGTCAAGACTAGACAAGGTCTTGAAAAGTGGTCGTTTAGGGACGCAAAACAATTGAGCAGCCATGTGCCCGCTCGATTGCTATTCGAAAAGTACCCTCTTTTAATGGACCGTAAGTTCTCCTAGGGTACCTTCTTTCCTTGTTGTTACTCTCCTTCTCTCTCTCTCTCTCTCTCTCTATATATATATATATATATATATATATATATATATATATATATATATATATATATATATATATATATATATATATATATATATACAAAAACAGCTTTTTAAACCGTTGCGATTGAATGTATCTTATATGATACATGTCTAAAATACAGATAATTCTCGAAAATAATTATAAAAATTTAGTATAATACCTTAGGTCAAGTCCAAAAACTACAATTAATAATTTTCTGTGTGGAAAAATGTTCGAATCTGATAGACTTAGTGCTCATTCTTGTGTGAGTTACTGTTATTTAATTATCATTGCTGTGTAAGATAACTCTTATTAATCATCACTGCTTTTTCCTCAGATTCGTTTACAAAAGGTTACTAAATACATGACCAGTTAAAATATTATTTACTGGTATTAAAGTGTTCAAGATTATCATCCGAAACATAAATTTCTGTATTACTTTGAAGATTATACAGCGATTAGGTGAAATGTATTAAACGATTTTAATCTTTACAGCTATTCTTTCGTTTTCTTTCTAAATCTATTGTTAATTTGTATCAAAATAAAAACTAAATTCCCTAAACCTCAGCCGGTTACAGCGAAGCAAACTTAAGAAGTAATTAGTTGTTCATTTGCTGCTTCAATAGACAAGAGTACGCTAAAAAAATCACTTCTACTGATTTGAAATGTGATTAAAATGAAAGTTTTTAAACTTTCGCCACAAATTTCCATTGGTTTGAGAACCAATTTAAGTTGCTACAAGTACCAACGACCTTTTAAAAAACAAAAGTGCAAGAGAGGTAAAGCAGAATCGTGCTTCACGAACTCCTTCGGAAGAAATACAAAGTGGATTTCTGTGGATTTTGAGATTTTTTGCCTTATTGTAATTCAAGCTAAGCAAAGAACGAGGGTCTAAATAGTAAGACACTCCGTGTGATTCCAACCATCGTCGAAACATTAGTTTCTTCTCGTTCTCCTTTGGAGAAAAGGAAGCAAATGAGTTTCGGTTCGCCCACTTGAAATCAACCCTGTGAAGTAAAATTGGAGCGGCCAGAGTACAAACATAGATTTTTTAACCTAATTCAAAGAAAATTGAAACTTTTGTTATTTTACATACAACATAACTAATAAATACATAGCCTCAAACATGCATACACA
The DNA here is from genome assembly GCA_963969495.1 of Ceratothoa steindachneri. Lineage (NCBI taxonomy): Eukaryota > Metazoa > Arthropoda > Malacostraca > Isopoda > Cymothoidae > Ceratothoa > Ceratothoa steindachneri. Next base: position 151,486,913 of record OZ018326.1, read on the forward strand.
TTAAGTGTGTATCTAAAATCATCGATATGCAATTCCATTATTCCTGATGGAATCTATACATTCATTTCATTTTTACATACATGCGATACTTTTGCCACTTTCGGTGGCAAGCTCTTTTCAACAGCTTTTTGGTGAAGCTGTGATCATCATTTTTGTTTCTGGGGTTTAAAATATTAATACATTATTTACTGGTTCGAGGAAATCAAAATTACTTTGAATCCGTTTAAGTTGGACTCTAAAAATTCTTCGTCCAGCAATTTTCGACAAAAATCTACAACAGACAGTTTTTTCCTTCGATGAAAATGAGGGTCTTTCCTCCTTTGAAACTGTTTGTGAGATCTTCCATCTTCTGAAAGTGTTTGTGAGGTCTTCCTTATCATCTTCAAATCGCTTAATTGAATAATAAACTTGATCATTAAGTACCTTGGGGAAAGAGCATACAACTCTTATGGACCATATCCATTAGTGCAAAGTTATGCGAGAGGATATCTCTTAAAGATCTCAAAGAAGCAAATGTACCACCAATTTCCAAAAAAGGCATAAAGACTGTTCCTGAAAATTATCACCCTTATTCAGTTTTTGGTGAACTCTAAGAGTCAATCATAAGAGAGAAGATCGTGGAGCATCTGGAACTAAATAACTTAATAAATGACTCACAACATGACTCATGCGAGAAAAATTTGCTTGAGTTATTCAGGAAATCATCACAAAGTTTGACCAAGAGAGAGCTGTAGATGTGGATTATCTCGCTTCTGAAAAGGCTTTAAGCAGTTCAACATAAAGGACTCAATTAACTAAAATCACACGGAACAAAAGACAGCGTACTAAATTGGATTGAAGATTAGTTGGAAAACCGAAGGTAGAAAGATGTTGTCAACGGAAATATGTAGTTCATCATGGGCATCAGTCAATAGCGGCATTCATCATCATATATATATATATATATATATATATATATATATATATATATATATATATATATATATATATATATATATCAAGGACGACTCCAGGTCATCAGCGTCACTCAGGCTCATCACAGATTTCGTATAAGACACAGGTATAAAAGAAGGTAAGAGACGTAATGCACACCACAGAAATATTTGTGCACTGATAATTATAATTTAACAATAAGACAGAAATATAGTTTTAATATAAAAATTACTCACTTGATTTATAAAAGAACTCCAGTCGTCTTGGTTTGATGGCGTTTCACGTTTTTCCGCAATATTTCTAGCCACAAAGGACTATTTTTTTATATCTAGCACTATGTCTTTCTCCATTTCTAAGTGAAGGGTAACATAAAGCAACCCTGCAAAACACAAATGATCTTTACACATAGACGCACAGAAAAACAGCAATCAAGTAACGACAGCGGCGTGCACAACAAACATTAGCCAGAAACCGATCTGACTGTTGCCTGTACTGTAATCTTGACAAGAGATACCAGTTAGTATTTTACACCTAACAGGCTCGTTCTTATTAGCCCTAGTTACTGGATCATTTTTCATTCCTTTAAGAATATTGTAGAACGGAAACCTTTCATAGATTGGAATTTAAATCCTAATCACTATAAAATCTATTGATTCAAGAAAACATTGAATTTTAATTACTTTTCATTTTTACGATTATAGATAACAATTCTGGCTGTAACTTCTGAGCCCGAGTCACGCGCGTGTAAATGATGTCGAGAGAACGTCTGCGACGAATGATATTTTTTGACACAGGGGACCTCTTAGTCACTCGCCAGACACTGAACGAAAATATATGAACTGCGACCAGGCTCTATAAAAGAAGCCCGAGTTATTGGCTACAATTACTTACTTGAATTCACTGTTGGCAGAAATTAAATCAGCTTGCAATTACATGTTGACTTTATTAAACTTATACTCGGGCGCAGCCCGAAAAGCCCGAGTGGCGGAGTCAATACTGATATATATATATATATATATATATATATATATATATATATATATATATATATATATATATGTGTGTGTGTATGTGTGTGTAGATGGGTAGCAGTCTTTCTTGAGTGCAAATTTGTTGAAGATCATTGTGTATTTCGCCTTAATTAATTTCCTTTGGCAACTTTCTATTCTTCTAACTGTCTTTTTTATTCCCTCTTGTAGATAGTAGATCACTTGTCCTGTATTCATCTATCTTTTAAATGAATGGGTTTGGTGAAAACCAAACTAAATTGCTGAGCTTTCGATCTTATTCGATCATCTTCGGAGCATCTGATATATTATATATATATATATATATATATATATATATATATATATATATATATATATATATATATATATATATATATATATATATATTATATATATATATATATTTATATTATATATATATATATTATATATATATTATATATATATATATATATATATATATATATATATATATATATATATATATATCGGAAAGAATCTGCTTTCCTTTGTTTTTAATTATATTACTGGATTTTTTAATCAAAAAATGTCCTACCCATACGTCAATTAATGATAGCCGAATATATTCTGTCTTCCCATCTCTGCGCCGCAGACATTAGTGTAGTACTCATTAACGCTAAGTCGATATTCAGACGAATATTGTAGTCATACCCAAATGACCACAAATGCTTAATGAACACCTGCTTTATATAGCGAAATATGAAAGAACAGGAGGCCTTTATTATTCATTTAGCTCATGATTGTTTAGAAAGAATGGCGATGTCCTTTATAACAAAATACTATGACCCTTTGTAAACTTACCCAATTCATCCTTTGTCACTATGGTAACCATTTCTCTGTTTAGTCTTTCAAACAAGCGCTAACGCTCCATTTTATTTTATCTATTTAAGCTGATGTCATTAACAAACTACTTGCAGTACTTACTTATGCAACACTTTAATTACTTATTCGTTCATTAATTTTCATTCAATTACTCTCTTCAATTGACTTTTCCACCACTCACGTTCAACCCGGTTCTTCAGTAGATCATAAGCGCCATTCTGTTACAAATGAATTTAGTTTATTATAATTAAAGAGTTTACATATCTAATGAAACACTCAATCTACAAGTCTAAATTATTCTACTTTTGCGAGATAGAAGACCATCAATAGGCCTACGAAGAATCCAGAAACCCCCCAAAACAATTTACTGATAGGTGGTCTGGTGACAACATCTCAATCTCATCCAGAACATGACATATATAAAGGGTGATCGGGCTAAAATTGACGATTTTTAATGTCTCCACTTTTCACAAATATGTTAGAGTATCGGTAAACAGTTTAAAGTGTAGAAGATAAAACATAGTATAGTTTTAGTAGAGAAAAAGTTAATTGACATGGAGTACTGGAAGCCATCTGAATATTGGAAAAGAGTTACCTGCCTCATGTTGACTCGCGCCTGGTATCAAAATGCCGACATCATGCCTAATGCTTAGTGATCTCAAACAGTTTAAAGACTGTAAGACACCCCCATGGGTAGCTGTAACGAAGACTACGAAGCCATGGCTATCAGAAAAGAATACAACAGGCGTTCTGACTCTGTCCGTACGCCGGAATTTATCGAACAACTGGAGGAGAAAGTGATGGAAAACCCGAACAAGGGAATCCGGGTTTTGGCGAGAGAAATTGATATTGGAGTCACTACCATGAAGCTGGTTCGGAATGAGGACCCTTCGTTACCACTCTTAGAAGAGGTGCAAATGACAAATTTGGACCATCAATGAAATGGAGAACCGCTTGGCGAAGGCAAACAAGCTTTGATCAAGCTGAAGCATCCTGTTGAGCTAGGGACGATCTGGTTCTTCTGTGATGAAAAAAACTTCTGCCAGGACCAGTTTGCACAATATCCAGAACAACAGCTGGCTTGCCTATAATCCAAGCCATGTTTCACGTATCAAAATAAAAAAGTTCCCAAAACTGTGACTTTCTGTAGGTATGAGGGAGATGCAGGGCCTTAGGCTCAATTCAGACAGTTAAGTGGAGCTGCGGAAGATTGTGGTCAAACCCTGACGTGAGAAGATTACTGCTGGAAAACCATACTTCCGGAAAGATTCAGAGGTGGTTGTCGGAGAATTTAAACAACTTCATCAGCCGCACTTTCTGGTCTCCTAGATCCCCAGATTGTAATCCCCTGGATTACTATGTGGGAGGCACGGTTGAGAAAGAGGCCGACCGCTGTCTTTGCACCCTCAAGAACGAGTTGTTGCCAAGATCAATGAAGTGTTTAAAGATCTTCCCTGGGACTCAGTGAGAAACGCATTTAACAGGTTCCGCAGCCGTCTGGAGGCCGTGGAGGAAGTTCAGGGTGGCTCCTTTGAGTAACTGTTATCTCCCAGCCATTGCTTAGTTGTATTTTTAAAATTTTTAAAATACATTTATTTTTGGATGAGATATTACGGGTTTTTATTTAGCCCAACACCCTTTATATATATATTATATATATATATATATATATATATATATATATATATATATATATATATATATATATATATATATATACATATATATATACGATCTTGACACGAAATATTGTGTAAAGTTTCAAAATTCCTGATGACACAACTATATCATAGCGACTATGAATACTTGCCTTGAAGACGGCTTAAGTAGTCAAATGGTCAGTCAGGTGGCAGATGCAATTAAACATTGGCAAGTGTAAGTAATTCACCATAGGTCATGATAATCTCCGAAAATATGTTAAAACAGTCTAGATGGAAATAGATTTAGTTTCTCAATCTCGAATGATCTTGAATTTTAGAAACAATGCACTGTAGCCTCAGGGAAGGGCGAATAGAGTTCTAAAATATATAGCTATATATTTTGCGTTTAAATAGAAACCTAAATATTTTCTTCCTTTATATAATTCAGTTGTAAGACCTCATTTTAGAAATTGTGGTGCAATTCTGGCCTCCATTAATTGCAAAGGATATTATAAAATTATAACGCCTCCAGCGTTGAGCGACGAAATTAATTCCTGAACTTAGAAATGGATCGTACTAAGAATAACTGGCCATTTAATTTACGTTCACTAGAAGATCGTCCCTCTATGGTATTGCATTATTGCAAGCAATGAAAGTATGGCTTTAAGAGTTAAAGAAATGGCTAGACTTCAGATAATATTAATAACAATTGTTGAGGTATGCTGGTGTAGACCCTTTCAGTGTAAGGGCGCGTTCACTTGCATGGGCAGAGAGCTGACACGAGGCCGTCTACAATGGGCTTTGGAGAAATTGGGGGCGGGAAGCGCCGCATCCTGGTTGAGTGCATGGGATTTTAAATTCAAGAAAACATGTATATAAATACAGGCGAGTATGACTAAAATTAATCGGGGTTTATCTATTGGCTTGCCAAGTTGCGGTTCAAGGATATTTAAAGATCAAGACCCCAAAATATAATTTTAATGTAAATAATAATAAACGGGAGGACAATATATTTAAAAAGGGAACAAATTATACTTTATATGGATAGTTAGTTAGATTGGGACTATTTAAAATCTGACAGAGCTAAGCGGGAAACAACTATAAATAACCGTAAATCCGAATAATGGAGACTATTTAAGTTTCAGCGAGGATTGAATTAAAAAGGGATGCTTCGGAATCCAGGTAACGAATGAATGGGAGTGTAATCATGGGATTAAAAGGAAACTCGCTTTAACTTGAAGCTTAGAGATGTTCGGAGGTGGGGGGGAATACCAACGGCACGGGTCTTCGAGGAGACACATCTGACGGTGTTGACGAGGAGGTCTCGTAGGTGGGGTTTGGAGTACTTCTTGCCGAAGGACGAGATTTTCTTTGCTCCAGAGAAATGTGATCTCAAACTCGAGAGACTGTTCTGTGGCACGGCAGCGAGTCTCAGACGCGAGGCATGGGAGTCTTTAATGAGGGGGGGGGGGACGAGGGGGGCCGCCCAGTTCTCCGGGAAGAAGATAACTCGATAAGCTTTCCTCTAAACAGGGGCCAAAGCTTCACGAATAGAAATCTGCTGGTGAGATTTTAACGACGAGATACGATTTGAACAGGGTTTGCGAGACTTCGCAGGAAACAGACACACGATCTGAACGGAGGGACTGGCGGGCTCTCAATCTCCTCTAGGAATGGCTGACACAGGGTTATATACCCTGAGGGATTGTCAGTTAGATAGCCCCTAGGGCATAGCCGTCCCAAGAGAATTCAAGACGCCAGTCTGCGCAAACTTAGTTCTAGATAAGGGGTTTGATCGAACGGCGAAGTTTGCCTCATGATGTAGGGTTGAGTTTGTACGAGCGCGTTCGCGGGCGGAGGAAATGTCCGCGAAGCATGAAGGCGAGAACTCGGCGTTATCTCGGGATGGGGGGGCAAAGTTTGTTCCGCTTAAGTAAATGCAGCCGGGTCAGGTGGCCCAGCGCGAGACAGTTTATTTCTCCTCGATTCTAAAATTCCCACGCCAAGGAGCACGTGGTCTGGGGCTCGAAGGGGGCTGAAAAAGAGTCCTTCGTAGGGCTTCATCTAACACTGGTCTTTCGAGAGTGTTCCTCTCACACTGGTCCTTCGATGGTGTTCCTCTCACACTGGTCTTTTGAGGTGCTTCCTCTCACAACAATGATATCAACTAAAATGAGCATATAAATATGATATGTGTCTTCCTTGGCCTTTCTGAGGAAATATTTTCCCTGTTTCATTACTACCTACTCAAATAAAGTCTTTATCGCCTCAGGACCAACTTTCTTTAAAGAGCGGTAAATTTCCTGCTGCCCCCTGTGAGCACTTTGTTCCTGTAATGAATTAGGGTCCTGCTTTGATTGCATTTGTATACTATGTTAATAGTTCTCACCATGCCTTTAAAATTTCTCCTTGAATATTAGTTTAATAATGTTATGCCTTTTTGCACTCTCTTTTTCTCTATAGAGAAAAGCGAATCCTGATTGATTGCTTTTTAAGAGCATCGGTCTAATAAATGTATTGAGACGATGTAATAATATTTTCCTCCGAATTGTAAAACATCATTTCTAAATATACAGAGATACTGGAGCGCATATCATTTAAATTATTTTCATATTATTTTTAAAGTAAACGAATGGCAATAAGCAAAGTTAACCAAATATTCGGGTTTCCTTCGCTGCACATCCTCTCTTGAAATAGCTAAAAAGTATTCATGGCTATGTATTTGTTGCCATTAGTTGAACCATTATTGTCGCCTTTAAGAACCTAATTAAATGCACGATATTTGCCTTTGGATTAGTGTGCGTGTAGATATCAGCACACACGTGTGTATTAAGCCTTGAGTGTTGGTAGAGAAAAAAATAATTGGTTAATGAGAGGCCTGGGCGATGTTTGAAAGACAAGGCGGGGATGTTGAACGATCAATCCCTTTTTATCAAATTAAGGCGAGAATCAAGATGAAAAGTTGGTCCAAAGTCACGCGATGAGACTCCGTTCACCAATGGCGTCGCGTCTCTCCCAGGACTCTCTCCAGGATGACGTGAAATAGGGACTTAATTTATTACATTTATTAATTTCCGCCTCCGAAGAGTGATACTTGTTTGGTCTTTTCCTTGTCTACGAACAGCTTTTAAGTCAATGAAAATAAGGTGAAGGAAAGACCCTTGTATTTGTTACGCTATGAGATGAGTAATTTGGGTTAAGAAGTCCCTTTTGTCGGATCTGAGCTGCTTGTTGGAAACGGGATTTGGAAACTAGAATCCAGTTGGCACACTCCATCCGTGCCATGACTCAAAGAGGACGAACTTCTGGTTTATGGCAGTTTGTGTCTGCTGTTGCCTCCCTGTGGTTCGGAGGACCCAGTTAAATTCAAGCTCATTCATGAGCCTAAATTCCCGTAAACAAGCAGGATTCATGATAAAATCCGGATCTCCTTTAGTATCCGGCTCACAACCATGGTCACACTCTTTGATCTAAAACAAAAGATATCCTTTTGGGTTAAGTTAGGTTAAGTTAGGTGATGATCCGCTAGGTTAGTAGGTGGCGGGTAGTGCATTCCACCATTGCATCGTGGACGAATTCCCTCGATCGGACAATAAAATGCACGTAAAGATCAGAATAACAATGCCTGGTGATTCAGAAGGCATGGCGCCCACCACCGAAGCGGCAACCCTTCGCGACCCTATGAGTGGGAAAAGAGGGGCGGCACCCGGACTGGGGCAGGGATATGTAGGTATGAGTTTCTCTATGAAGAAAACTAGTACCCCATTGGCTGGGTTTAGAACAGAGGAGATAGTGGTCATTGTTTGTTGGGAGAGCGGGAAAGGAAATGATAGCGATGTTGTGATTATTTATAGGCATGATGATGGTCGTGGATACGCCTAATGCGTGTCCAGCTCATGATGCCGCTGAAAGGTTTGTGTCTGCGCTAATTGGGAACGAACCGGTGCCCAGACGTCAGAAATCCGACGCAGTATCTACTAACTTGGGTAGAGAGAGAGACTGTTTGGCTAGTTAGTTTATGTTGTAGACCCCACATAAAGAGTGAATGTGGTAGTAAACTACATACTGAATGAAAACGTAATATCATTAGATTATATATATAAATATATATATATATATATATATATATATATATATATATATATATATATATATATATATATATATATTATATATATATATATATATTTATATATATATATGTATAAATATATATATGTATATATATATATATTTAGTTCCTGAAGAGGTGTAAATGCTCGAATTTCAGAATATAAAGGTTCATTTTTATTTCCCAAGAGTGCAACAGAATGAGAGATTCAACAGCAAAATAGATCCTGTTTCTTTATACTAAAAGTGTTATTGACGGATGCAATTTTGTAGTTTTTGTAGGAATATTCATTTAAACGTTTCCCAATATTTGCCTTGATGGGAAGTAAATAAATTTCAACGAGGTTGTGTCAAGAACTATCGTCAGACACGGTTGCGTAACGAGACTCATCATCTCAAGTTATTCAAATCTGCTTAACTGAAGTCCTTCATTACCTTAAGGTGGAAGCTACGAACTTTGTGAGTACTCGAAGAGACTCAAACGATTTTATTGAGTAATGTTTGTGTCAGTGAAAAATGTGATGCCATTAAGTTAAATGAATCTTTTAGACACAATTTAACAATGACCTAAAAAATCATTTTTCATATTGAAGAAACTACTTAAATACTAAACAATCCTACAGGTACAAAAGTAGTCATCTCTTTCTCTCATTCTTCTCCACCTCTAACTTAGTATGGTACTTACTGAATGTATTTACGAGTGTTTCTGTTCACCCCGAGACTCCTTCTTTTTCAGCGGTTGTCCCTTCCTTGTTGACAGATGCCCTTGTGGGTATTATAGATCTTTAAACAAATAACACTCCAATTTTCAAGGCCACTATTATGCGAATATAAAAGAATAAAGGATTTCTATATGTGATAGCATGAACAATATTAATAAATGGATATGGTTTCCACAATACTATTTAATCCGTTTCCTTAGCATCTCGGCCTATTTTCCAAAGCCAGGCAATTTGACGAGCCTTTTTGACGTCTCTTCGTGCACTTATTAAGAGATGAGACTTCTGAACGCGCGTAATTACACAACTGCTTCTTCTAAGTTAGTGAATTTTTAATGGTCTAATGTCCGTGCAAGAGAAGATTCAGAGAATTAAAATGGCACTTAAGCAGCATCGATTAAATCCTTTGTTAAATCCTTGCAGGAATGCGACTGCCATACAGCGAACACTGTCGAACGGCCTTAATTTAATTTTGGTTTCTCCTGACATTTCAGTCGATTTATCTATTTATTCCGTGGCACAGCAACGTGTCAAGAGGTCAACTGAACATCTGGAAGTAAAACTATAGACATATCTTAATCACGTTTTTCTGTGTTACGGATGAGACACAAATGGATGCAGTTGATATACATAGTGAATGGCAGCATCAAATTTTACGCTACAGAATTCTATTCCATTACATAAGTAAACATGCTAGATTTTTCCTCTTTGGTTTTAATAAAGAAAGGTGATTTATTAGTGCTCACAAATACATATATATCTATATGCATGATTTGTTAAAGTCGACAGCGATGGCTGCTTAATTAAGTTTACGATGCAGCTTTTGAACCTTTTCAATGATCATCTTTTCAGAAAGAGAAAGGTGGGAATAAATGCTGGTGAAGTTAAAAAATGCCATTTACCAGCACTTATTCCCACCTTTCGCTTTCGAATTTAACAATTCATGCATACAACATGGCCTCTTACCACGTTGTGTATATATATATCGTCAAAATCTTATGGCAATACGTTTAAGAGATCTATAATCCTTCTCAGCTGGTCTTAATACTTTTAAAGGTTCGAAATTTGTCCTCAGTAGCTATTAATTCGTTTAAAAGATCTATATTCGTCCTCATTAGTTCTAAATACGTTAAAAATATCTATGTTTATTAGTCCCTAGTGGTATAAATTAGTTTAAGAGATCAATCTTCGTCCTCGTTGGCTCTATATATTGCCTAGACGATCTTTGACATTGTCAAATAGTTTGGATGCTGAGGATAAAAGGAATAATTGTGATGTGCAAATATTATCTGACAAGTAAGAAATGACAAGGTTTACACTTTATCATTTCTATTAAACCTGCCATACCATACAAAGTATTCAAATGGTTTCTAAAACTTAAGCGACAAAGAGTAATCAGGATGTAAAGGAGAAAATAATAAAAACAATAATCAGGGAACTTTCTTACATGATAAAACCAAAGCTCCAAAGCGTAACTCCACATAACCCAATTGTGAAACTGGAGAAAAATCAGCGACTACCATAACCATGTTGGCTACAAAGTGTACCGTCATTTATATTCCACTTTGCGAAATTGACCTCACTTTATATTCGAAAAGGAACAAAAATAAACAAATGTCAAGCCTTGCCAAATCCTGCACCTCCCTGTCGCCAAAAAGGAAGCCTGTCATTAAAAGCCATTCAGAAAATAACTGTTTATTTTTTTAATTAAATTATCTATGTCAACATGACAACAACATGCATATAGAAGTACTTGAGAAATATGCCATCCTCAACTTGCTATTTTTTACCTTTTGATGGCACACTCAAGAAGGATTGATGGTTCTGAATCTAAGAACTTTGTATTTGCCTTTTAGGGAGTTCTTCGCCTGTTTCTTTGATCTCCTTGTTTGGCGAGGTTAGATGAACCGCTCAATATCTTTCATGCTACTATTTATGCTTTCGTACACCAATTGTTCACACTTTCTCACTTTCCTCTCCCTCTTACCAGGTTTTGCAAAGGTTCTGTTACACTCGGGGGGGGGGGTATCTTTCGAAAAGTTTACGTGTGTGATAGAAAAAGTTCTTTCAAACAAACTTAAAGTTCTACCTTTTCAGCACGTGTTATTAAAACGTCATTTCCATTGTGTAGAGGTGTGTCAAATGGAATTTAAAAGAATCAAGATCTCTGCTCCCCTGCGCGCGGGCCACAGCAAGTCCGACATCGTTAAGCGGCTCAACGTCAGTTGGATGACCGTCCACAGAGTCGTGGAGAGGCTCAAGAACGGGGAAGACCTTATAGATCGACCTCGTTTAGGCTGAACTCAAGTTGTAAACCGTTTTGCTGTGAAAAAGGCCTTCGAAAGTGTCCAAGCCCGTCAAGGAGGAGGGTGGCAAGATTTTGTGGTGCCTCTGTTCACCGACCGTATGAGTGAACAACGTCGGAAGCGCTGCCGTCGCCTTCTCAACGATTTCAAGAGTTATGCTGGAGAAGAAAAAAATTGAGAGCATGCAATCGAGAACGAAAATATCTACTCCAGAAACCACCTTCTCCTATAACTGCTACTACCTGCGAACGTTCACGAGTTCAAATTTGGTCCCTGCTCTATGTATGAACCTTTCATAGTGTTTTCATAATACACCCTTCCGTCCCTAACATTTAATTTTAACGAGTTTTGCAGTTGCATTTATGTTATTCTTAACCTCTTGCTCTATGTATTTAGCAAATTTCTCCATCTCTTGATTCCTCTCTTCATATGTTCTCAACTTAACGTCCCCTCATTGGTGTATTATTTTTTGCTGTCAATCAAAGACGGGCCACATCGTCACGCATCTTCAAGTGAGCTACAGACGATGGAAAAAAAGACACTCTCTGCCACCTTATGCGCTACCAGAAGGGGAGAGGGTTTTTCCAGCCCCACCTTCAATTACATCACGCGATTTTTACGTGGTCATGAGGGAGTAAAAATTCTTCCTCCGCTTATTCCAGTCAGGAGGAATAAGATAAATCGAAAACGGAATGGAAACTGACCATGGAGACAGAGTAAGCCTACTCCTTCCCTCTCAGCTACACGACTAACGGCAACCTGGTTTCTTCACTCACTCACCTGTAATTTTGAAAATTATGATCCATTTCCTTTCTTGCAATCGGTGGAAAATTGCAGTTAAAGTTATATAAAATTCATTGAATAGTCTACTATGCTACTCATTTACTACCCCCTCTCACCTCAAAAACACGTACACACAGCTGAAAGAAGCCTGTTCAGAAGACCCAATATTTCAATGGAAAGTGACACAAAATATTATCGTGTGTCGATGAGACCCTCATTAGCATCGATGACATTTTGGCCCGACCATGACGTCAAACCATCTGGTTGAGTCCTTTAAAATGAGTAATGGTTTTGATCGTACACCTGATGAGAATTTTCATGCTGCTCTATGGAAGATAAGAACAGGTGTATGGCGTTACATTCGACCAGGTTTCAACGTAGTCACGCACCCGGGTGACACTAGGAAAGAGAGAGAGAAAGGTCATATACCTTCTTAATACAACACAGATTTTCTGCACCTCCTGGTAAATCAGTGAGGTTAGGAAAGAAAAAAAAAGACAGAGAGAAAGAAAAGAGAAAATGAAGGGAAGAGGGAAAGATGAAAAGAAAGAAGGTAGGGGTTAAAAAAGGAAAGAAGGAAATAGGGGAAGAAAGAAAGAAGGAAAGGATAATGTGACAAAACCTACGACCGTTCATCGGTGCTGGCTGTTTAGAAGGAGCTGAAAGCAAGGGATCGTGATTGAAGGGCGTATCTCACAGTGATCATTGCATTGCCTGAAAGAAAGGAGAGTGAGGGAGAACACCTCCGAAGGACATTGGTTAGCATTCACAAGTCAAAGTCAGACGTGCAGAGAGACAAAAGTCCCGACAAGAGGAAATACCATAAAAAGGACTCACCAGTTTCTCCTCACAACTTTTCAATTCTATAAAGTAAATTTCTCTGATAAACTGACTCTTTCGACGAAATCCTTTTCAGGGTAAATTGTCTTAATCAATTTTACCCATTGTTACTTTAATTTTGAGGTATGTTTGTTCAGTCAGTTCAAAGATTCGAGAAAATTTGACCCGAGTAATCTTCTGAAATAATCGCTGTATTTCTCATTATTTATGGAAATCCATCGATTTCTGCATCTCATTTGTTTGCAACTTTGGCGATCAACATCTGCAAGTATTATGCGATGTGATAACCACTTTTAGAAATGTCTGGAGGTGGACCTCCTCAATATGGTTCTGAAGATTTTTTAAGATACTTCTCTTCCTTGTAACTCTTTTCATCTATCGGGTTTTAAAAGCTTACTATGGTATTAAATATGCTACGCATATTAAAAGAACGTATTCGGACATGATTTGCAATAAATAATTTTTTCTCTCATCTATAATGCTGTCGTCTCTTGCGATGAGCTTTACCTCTTTTTTTCTAATCTGCCTAATTTTATTTCCCCCTAAAGTTATTTCTGAAAATCTCTAAGTTGCCACAACTTAGGATTCCTTGAAAGGAATCGGAGCCCTGGTCAAAAAGAATGCAACGACGAATCGTGGTTGTTGATAGGTCCTCGATAATTGACGAGGAGGTAATTTTCCGACATAACAACACCGCTGTGAGATCAACTTTAGCAAACAACTTTCGACACTTGAAGAATTTTAACACTTTCTAACAACTTCAACACAAATGATATTTTCACTATGAATTCCGTTCAATCAGTGCTCATCTACTCATGCTCTAGAACTTTAGTGGATGCGGCATTGGATTTGTGACGTCTAGGCACGGGGTCAATCCCAATAAGCGCAGACAGAAAACTTTAAATGGCGCCATAAGATGGACGCGCATTAGGCGGATACGCAATACTCAACACCGTTGGCGTAACTAGGTCCGAACGTAGCCTCCTTCACTTACGTCTCTTGAGGTCAGAAATCCAGCGCCGTATCTACTTTCTAGGCTAACTAGATAATCTGTTGTGCGACTTATTTTACGAGGGGCAGTCAATATGTTGTGCGAATCGGTAGGGTAAAACAGAGGAAGGGGGATGGATGTTTGTGGGGGTGTTAGGTAAGAAAAGTTATGACAAGTCAGGACCTGCAGCCGCACGCTCCTGCCTCGTCTATTTAAGAAGCAGTAGCTGATCGCAGATTGTAAGTCACAAATCTTTCAACAATGGAGAAGGTTAAGCACCGCGCAGTGATCAAATATTTGACCAAGGAAGGCAAGAATGCAAAAGAGATCAATAAACGCATGGTTGCAGTGTACACCAACACCACCCATTCCTATGCAACCATTGCTGGCTGGAATAGGGAGTCCTGCCATGGTCGTGAGTCCCTTGAAGATAACCCCCGTCCAGGACGCCAGTCAGGGGGGACCAACGAGGACAATGTGGCCCATGTTGAGAGGATGATCCTCTAAAATCGACGGGTGAAGGTCAAAGAAATCGAGCGAGAACTTGGAATATCACATGGAAGTGTTATCAACATCATCCACGACAATTTGGCCATGACCAAGGTCTCTGCCCGTTGGGTCCCTAGAAACCTCACGCCCCATGATCGACTTCAACGTCGTCAAAGTCCACAAGGCCAGAGTTGCACAAGCTGCCCTGCACGAGTGCGGATTCGAGGAGCTCAACCATCCCCCCTAAAGTCCAGATCTGGCCCCCAGCGACTACTTTTTAATCCACCAGCTCAAGGCTTCACTGCGTGGACGCCGGTTTGGGGGCGATGAAGATGTCCAGCTCGCCGTCCAGGAGTGGATTGAACAGCAGTCGGGAGATTTCTGGTTGTCGGGAATTCGAAGCCTCAGGGACAAGTGGCGCAAGTGCATTGAAGTCGAGGGTAGTTATATTGAAAAATAATAAAACACTTTTCCTCATATCTCATTTCCTTATATCCGAATTGAAAAACTTATTGACCACCCCTCGTATGTTGTAGACCGTACATAAAGAATGAATGTGGTAGTAGATCACATACTAAAGAAGCACGTAAATCATTATAGTATATATATATATATATATATATATATATATATATATGGGAAATATCACGCAAGTTAGCGCGTGATAACTATAAATATGATTATATACCACGGAAGGAAACTGACTAAAAGATGAATTGGAGTTAGTACTTTCGTCGTTTCGACATTTTCAATAGACGAAAGTACTAACTCCAATCCGTCTTTTAGTCAGTTTCCTTCCGTAGTACATATATATATATATATATATATATATATATATATATATATACATGATGGTTGCCTTTGACAACAAATGGAGTATGAGAATAGAAGAAACCACAAGTGGTCCAAGGTTCTTTTGATTACTGACGTTTCGCCCCCCTGGGGCTTTCTCAGAGTAACAAAAAACTATGCCATTTTAGAGCCAATTTCTTGTTACTCTGAGGAAGCTCCAGAGGGGCGAAACGTCATTAATCAAGAACTTTGTACCGCAAGTGGTTTCTATTATTCTACCTATCCATATATATACATATATATTTAGTTCCCGAAGAGGTGTGAATGTACGAATATCAGAAGAAAAAGGTCCTTTTTTTACTTCCATGAGTTAGACTCGACAACAAAATAAATCCTGTTTCTTTTTACTAAAACTGTTATTGAGGGATGCAATTTTGTAGAAAATAATTAGACACTATGAAAGTTGATCGAGTCAATTTATCTGAGAGATTAACTGTATGGAATTGATACACCAATACTTAACCCAGAGGGGGTAACTCCGCACGCATCCTACTTCACCTCTCCCTTTCATTTTTACCCTCTTTGTATCTTCCGATTTTTCCCACACCTCTCTCCTTTGCCCTGCTTAAGTGACAGTTCTTTCTGTTCCGTCAAGGACTTTCATCTAAATCCCATAAAATAATAAAAGAGAAGAGGTCAAAAGACCAATCATTGAAGAGTCACGAAATGAGGCCAGTATCAGTTTATAGCGTGAGAGGTGCAAAGCGACCCAACGTCTCTATTTAAGATTAACTTGTTCTTGACACCAAAATTCACCGTTAAGATGGCCAATTAACGTCATCTAACATGACATTTCATTTGTCTCACTACTTTTTGTGCTATTTATTCGTGGTCATATAATTTTATTTTCTTCGGCTTAACTTGTATCCGAGTGGTTAGCGTGCCTTTTAATTTCGTTTCTGTCAGTGATTTCATTCATTGCCATTTTCTCCGAGGGGATTTTGTGAGATCTCTTATAACTGTTTGAATCCATTTTTTTTTAAATGAGAGAATGGCCGAGTGGATAAAGCTCCCCGGCTCACTCAGCACCCTTTTTAAGTCGCATCTCGCCACTGCTCCCACTATTTTTTTTATTTACCATCGAAGTCTTTCTTTTATCATCCGCTGTACTGCAATTTCCTGGATCAGTTTTCTCCTACCATTGTTATTCCTGTTTGTTCGTCTCTTAGATTGCTTCAGAAGGAGGCTCGAATTCGTACTTTTGATTGTCTTCACTTTTTTCTTTATTTTTTTGCATTTTGACTTTCTGAGTTGTTTTGGTTTATTAATCCGCCACCCTACCTCTCGATATTCATCCAATGAGTCAAACTCCCCCTTCACCCCTCTTCCTGATTCTTTTCCTACTAATCATCATGACAGCCATTTCAAAGATCAACTATAATGGCAGACTGGTACTCGTTCCCGCGTCTTTATGACTCTATTACTTATTGTGGCAGTTGTTTACAAACGTAAATATGAGACATCGTGATTAACAATTTATATTCCATAGCATTAATGTCTACCTCTGGCACTGATGTTCATGGCCGCCAGCGATATATAATCCGCCTGTCAGAATTACATCATTTGCATAAACATTTCATTATTTTAAATAGTCACGTATATGTGGAGTGTTCATTTTATTAAGACAGAGCTCACTCGAATTAGTGAAGGCGTGTCTGTAGCACCCATGCGAGAGAGCTGTGAGTCCCTGGTTATGAATTCGATCCCACGACAATTCGTCTCATGACGCGATGTGGTCAATTGCCTCGAGCTTCATTTCGGAATGTGAGGAATTGCCTTTTCCCGGTGCCACGTTAATTTGAAAGCCAGTTTTAGAAGTCTGCCTTTTCTGGCAGGTAATCGACGGGAATGCAAAGGTTTGGGCCTTAAGATGGTCGCATTTTGCAAAGGATTTTTCTGTGAATTTGAAGAGTTGAGTTCACTTATTTGTGGTTTCGGGTTCTTTTCCACATGTGGACTTCTTCCTTGCAATTTGAGATCAATATTTTCAAGCCTCTTGTTAAGCTTATTGGTACTACCTGGGGTTTCTTCCATTGAATATTTGCGTTTACTTTTGTTGTTCATATTATTTTTCCCTATTCATAATGAAGAACTCTAAATCCCCTCAATTTTCGTCATTATGACAGGTAACATCAGGATTGTGAACTACCGATGATTTAATATTCATCGGCGACTACATCCCTCATTTTGGAGAATTATTTGAGTTAACGAACTGCTAAGTCCAGTTCACAATGTGAAAGTTCTGTTTACAAGACGGATTTACATGATTTTCTTTACCCTGTCAAATCCAAATTTGATTTTCTAGTCAACTCAAAAAAGAAAAAAACAAAAACTTGCTTTTCCAAATTTTCGCCATATCAACTGCAGATATTTTTCGAAAATAGCACTTCATTGATGTCAAAGAAATCCAAAGTTTCAACCCACTATCTCGACCACATCCACCTAGAAAAGATCCCCCCCCCTCCCATAGATTCCCCTCGCTCGTATCGCTCTTTCAGAGACCTCAAATCATCCCGGGGAGGCTTCTGGTTTCGTGTCCCCAGCCATGAAATGGCAAATCTCTACTCGCCAGCTCGTCTCCCTCTGGCGTCGGCTCCTTCGCAGCCGTTCTCTTTTTCGTCTCAATCTCCACTAATGCGGAGCGAGATTTCCGTGACGTCACTCGCTGTTCTCTCTCGGGAAATTAGCAAAAGTTGTTTCACTTCCCGGAAAAAAAAACGACGTCACTGGTTCTCACGCGACTCAGGTGTTACGCCGAACGTTAAACGAAAGCCCCTCGCCAAATGATAACCCCCCCATCCCCTCACATATGTACATCTCATACGCACAGATGTGAGCCCGTGTAGCAAGGTCTTTATGGGGAGTGAGGGGGTACTGTGATTAGCTAGTGACTAAAAGCCTTAAAATATGGAGTGAACTGCCCTTAACATAATATAACAGAGTAATTTAGGTTTTACTAAAGAGAACTCAAAGATATAAATATTCTAATCTATAAAAATCGAAGCGGGAGAAAGTGGAAAAGTTTGATAAGAAACTGTAAGATTCGATGTTAAAAGAAGTTTACTTCACACACGAGTTATTCCAGTATCACAGATTTCTGTTTAACTCATGTTAATTTTCATGACTTTCTTATTCTTTATATTCTTATAAAAGACAAGTCGCTTGAAACCAGTTCGATGCGATTTCAGAAATACTTTAGAGTTGACAGGAGAGGCAAAATAGACCATTGCTGATAAAAAATTTGGGAAATAGCTTCATGAAACTAGATTTCTAGCAAATAAGAATTGAAATAAGAAACATTATTAAATTAAAAAGCTTTATCAATCGGTAGACAAGCTATTTTCCTATGAAAATTGTCCTCCATATAAGGCCATATTTCACAATGGAACACATTTTCCGTCATCTCTTCATATTACTTGGCAAAAGTATGTGAATTAAGCCTTCTTTTGTCTTCACTTTTGCCTTATTAATTATGTTTTTTAATTAAATTCTTATGGAAAAAATAAACTAAAACATTGTGATTTATTTTAGTTTCTGTACATCAAACAAACCAACTTTACGAGCTGCTTTTAGGCCTGAAGTTTCCCTCTTTGAGATCTATCAACATTTCGTTTCCTGTCACCGATAAGTACCGGAGGTTGCCTTGCTCTTAGCAAGTCATATGTTAATATGTGTTAATGATTGTCATAAATGCAATGAGAAAAGAACATTGCAGTGAATTTTGTCATGTCAATGGTGCACCAGTCAATTCTATCAAGTGAAAGATGTCAACAGAAAATGACTAAAACAAAAATTGACCCGTAGAGTGAAGAACTGGACCTCTGATTCTCAGTCATCGTTTCGAGTGACTTTACACAAATTTACATGAGAGACAAACATGAAAAAATATGTGTAAATATGGTGCAAGTTCCAATGAAACTGGAAGGTGAGGAAGAACTTCCCAACCTAATACAATCATTTTCTTCTTTGGTCAAACATACCACGTGTGGGCATGCATTGTCCTGATGGAGTACGACATCCTTTTGGCTAAAGAGTGAAGGACGTTTATATACAAGATATTTATGTAAATGTTGCAATTGTTGAACAGTTAGGTCTCCAGTACCTTTTCGCTCATTATAAAGGAGCTCATAACGATTAACTCCTTTCGCATCCTACAAAATGGAAACCATAAAATTTTGCTGTTGTAAACCATTCCAGGCGGAGTGGTTTTTGTTTGCAATCAAGCCATTGATTTTTGCGCTTAATTTTGCAGTAAAGGACCCACTTATGACCTCTCTTAACAATTCTGTCCAAAAATGGCTTACGGGAATTTGGGGCCAACAGATATGAAGTAATATTAACATGTTGTACAAGTGGGCCTTCAGACATTTCATATTGGCAGCAAGTACCATTTTTCTGCCTTTCCTATAATTCTAAGGTATTTAAGCACTTTTTCATGAGTGTCATTTAAAAATCTTGCCATTTCACGAGTCTACAAACGAGGATTAGACTCCGAAAGAGCTTTTTGAGCATCAAAATCACTTGCACTCCGGCGATCTCTCCCCGCGAAATTCTTTGGTTCTAAATCGACTGAAAGGAATTATTAAACAAAGTTGACATTTTCCTAGATTCAACACATTTCAATACACTTCTGTAATGTTTTGTTACTGCTAATATGGCACAATACACTTGTTTGTGTTCATACAGCATGAGATAGTTATCTGCGTTTCATTTGCTGACATCAATGATGAAGTGTTCATAAATTGTGGCTTAAAACAGCTTTGACATTACTAGCTTAAAAGAAACCTATGTATTACTGCAGCTCAAAATAGGCCTAGAAATTACTACAGCTTAAAATAGACTTAGGCATTATTGCACCTTAAAAATAGCCTAAGCATTACTATAGATCAAAATAGGCCTAGCCATTACTAAAAGTTAAAACAGACCTAGGCATTACTACAGCTTAAAATATGCCTAGGCATTACTCCAGCTTAAAATAGGCCTAAGCATTACTACAGTTATCTTTAAACAGATTTCAGCAAGTTTAGAATAATTTAAACAACTATAATAAGTATTTATTAAAAAACCTTCTAAAAACGAAATTAATTTCTTGACAACCTAATACATCCATTTAAAATTTTGTCGTGCCTAACACACACCACTTTTAGTTCTGTTATAAAACACTTGATAAGTTTCCTTCTCAACCATCAAGTTGGCCACGAATGCAAATCACCTTCTTCAATCGATCTTTACAGGTTTCCTTCATCAAGATTGGTTTCATTTGAGTGCACAACATACCAGTCTTTCTATTAGTTACAGAACCTGTCGTAAATATACATACCAAAAGAAACTGCATAAAGGAGGGGACGACAAATCAATTATTCAGGGATTTATGATTAGGTCCTTATATTTGTCAATATTTAACTAGGTTCTATGAATAAATTCGAGTACTTTTTAGCACTGTTAGCTTCCTCGATGCATTGTCTGGTATAATTTATAGTCTTTCCTTTAGATGATAACCTAGTAACTATCTTCCAAAACATTTTGTAATCCCAATCCAAACATGATCATATGAAATTTCCCATTACGAAAATTAATGTAGAGAACATCACATTCATTTTTTATTAAAATTTCAATACACAATTAACGGACCACTAAACTAATTTTTATGTTGGTTTGTAGTTTCATTCGGTCCTAATCGTTTGATGGTCTTTCTGTGAACTTCGTGTGACCTGCCAATTTTGATACGATGTTCAAAATTCATTATCTAAAGGGTCTTTCAACAAAGACGCTCAAACTTACTCAGGCGATAGTAGCTATGTTGTTAGAGCAAATCCTGGCAATCTCACTGTAAAATGTTCAGTAGTACTTGGCAAGTTAGGATGGAAGGTTATAGCATTGACTTGCGTGTGCAAATCATCAAATGTTATTATCAAAATCAGAGCTCCGTTCGACAAATGTTCCGCGCATTACGTGATTACTATCCTCGCCACAGTGACGAGTCCCATTTTTGGATGAATGGATTTGTGAACAAGCAAAATTGTCGGATTCGGGACGAAAACAATCAACATGAGATACACTAGCACCAATTGCATCCCAACAAAGTCACTGTTCGGTGCGGATATTCGTCTAACGGAATCATCGGTCCGTATGTTTTTGAGAACGAAGATGGGATTGCCATAACCGTCAACGGCGAGACCTACAGATCGATGATAAGCAACTTGTTATGGCCTAAATTGGATTATATGCCTGATATAGGAACTGACGACATGTGGTTTCAACAGGATGGTGCTACGTGCCACACAGCGCACGCCACGATAGACATTTTGCAGGGCAGGGTCATCTCGCGCGGCGGCGACGTCAACTGGCCACCAAGATCATGCGATTTAACGCCATTAGACTACTTTCTTTGGGGCTATCTCAAATCTCAGTTCTATACGAATAATCTGGAAACAGTTGATGTCCTCAAAGTCAACATAACGAACACCATCCGGCAAATTCAGCCAGATTTATGCGACAAAGTCATCGAAAATTGGGCCTCCCAAATACGCTCCACAAAGCGAAGCCGCGGCGGACATTTGAACGACGTCATAGTCCATCCTTAATGCCATAAAATGTACTTTCAAATTTAAAATAAATTGAGTGCATATATCACACACAACTTGTCTTATTTACATCTAAAAATCGAGCGACCTTATTAAAAGACCATTTATATTAATTCCGCATAAAATGATGAGAAACTCGTCGCCCTGCCATCATCGCCGTTACCATCCTGTACCCTGAGGCAATACTATTTATACTGCAGTTCTTTGTTTTCGCTCCTTTAACCAGGTTTTTCTCTACTTTAGTTGGTTTGCATGCCTTTCATCGGCTGCAAATTTCTTTACAATTCTATGCAGTACTGCATAGAACGTTTCAGTGGAAGATTTCAAACAGAATTCCCATGACTTATATTTGTGCAGCCAAATTTACTGTCCCAACATATTTGCTTAGGGTACACCAAATGTTCAACTAATTCGTGTCTGACGATCGATACTAGATTTTTCACGAACAAGGACGTTAGGCTGAACAGTCTTACTTATGTTTACTCCGACTCAGGCTGGCATGTTTTATGAACAAAGCCAGCCCGGACGGAGTTCTCCCGAAGATCCAGTACACTACATATCTGCAGGTTTTGTCTCAGTTGTGTAAGTGTAGAGCATGATGTGAAGATGTGTTGAACTGTTTCTTGTTTCTCGTCACGGGAGAAGTTGCCAGTGGTGCCATTGAATGGAGGGTAACGCCCTCACTTCTGAAACAGTTCCAAGATTATGAAGACTACTTCGGCAGAAGCTCTAAGCTCTCGCATGATTCACTCTCGACAATTGATCAAGGTGTCTCCGAGTCCATCCTCCTCCCTGCCTCCGAGAAACCTCAAGGGCTCGGAACGAGAGCCGTCGGCCTTGTTGATAGCTAAAAAAAAGTTGTGGGAATCAGTGTAACATTCGTTATATTATAGTACTTGATTTATTTAATAATATAGTTAGTAACTTTTCAATAACTCCGCTATGTTCTTACAAATTGGCGGATACACAATATCAGGTCCTATTGATTTCCTACGCTTCTTGTAATCAACCAGGAGCAATATTTATAACAAGAAGATTACCCAGGACTGTCTATATCTTTGTAGCATCTGAAGCTTCCTAAATGCTACTTAAATGTTCTTCTGAAGAAAAAGAAAAATCCAAAGAGTCTGTCATGTTCTTTTTTGGAGCATTTTAAAATATGTTTCATCTTTCAGTGGACCATTTCTATTGTGCTCACAATTCTGAAGTTTACAGGTAAACATGTTTCTTTTTTCTGCTACTCTTTAAATACTTCTACCATTTCGTTGTTTCGTGTCCTTTTCTTTAAGTTTCGTTTAGAGCAACTATATAGGCTACAAACCTCACGATTTCCTTCACGAGTATTATTATTATATATACAGAGTGCGAACTGTATTTTACGACGTTGTGGGTATGTTAATAAAACAACTCTATTTCAGCAAAAATAAATATATTTAAATGAATATTTGTGTAATTAGGCTTGATAATGATTTATAATCAAATTATTCTATGAAACCGCCTTCGGCTTTGATGAGTGCTTCGATGCAGGACCGAAACTGCTGACACTATATGGTACTTTCCATTTCGGAAATCACCTTGACGATAGCAGCTTTCCTTGAAACTATGGTAGAATGAGGATGTCCATTAATCTCCCTTTCAATTGCGCTCCACACGAAGTAGTCCATAGGATTCAAATCTAGTGAGTTTGGAGG
This sequence comes from Ceratothoa steindachneri, assembly GCA_963969495.1. Taxonomy (NCBI): domain Eukaryota; kingdom Metazoa; phylum Arthropoda; class Malacostraca; order Isopoda; family Cymothoidae; genus Ceratothoa; species Ceratothoa steindachneri. The sequence goes on from OZ018326.1 coordinate 151,510,704, forward strand.
CCATATATTGGCTGTTACATGATCGTAAAGATTTTCTAGCCACCATTCTTGGTTTACTAGGGCATTGGGAGAAGGTGGCGACTCTTGCTGAATCATGTATGGCCTTCTATTGCGTACTTCATCTATCCAGGGCTTGATAATAGCTTCCAGCACTTCAATGTATCAAATAGCATTAATTCTAGGACCCTCTGGAAAAAAAGTGGGGTGACATGATGCAACGTATGCTACTAACCACTCCTAATACCATCACAGTTGGTGGAAATTCAGTGTGCATCACTCTGAACACTTCAGAAGCATCTGTACATAACTACCTGTCATTTCTTCCTTTAAGCTTTTGATTTTAGTCAAAGATTTTTTCGTCAGTGAAAAACCAAAGCATCCGAAATCACTATAATGCATTTAGTAAGTTATCAAGTGATTTTAAAAGGGTTTTCTTTAAAATCGCTGATATTTTAATTAATTTGAAGGTGTAATAAACTGAAAACGAAATGTCCTCAAATACCTCTCTTACCCTGTATTTATGCATATATATATATATATATATATATATATATATATATATATATATATATATATATATATATATATATATATATATATATATAATATAGCCACAAAAAAGTTTCATTTACATACTCAAAAGCACATAATTATAAGTATAACGGAGCGCATAAAATTTTTTCTCCCAATTAAAAGTCAATTTTGAAAGCGCTTTAATCATGTTGCAATTCTACCCAATTTGCAACAATTACTAAATTATCCATTTCGTTTTCAATGCTATTGCAACCTCGGCTCGAGAGTTTAGAGTATGCTGCTGCAGCCTACATTATTCTATTATTTTCTGTTTCCATGCATTGAGGGGCGCTTGGGAAGCGCGGGGAGAGGGGTTCAGGACAAAAAAAAGAGCAAAATTTGCCGCTTTTACTGTTTGTTTCTTTCATGAATACGGCCGAAGATTGACGCCGTTTACCAGGATTTAACAATTTGGGGGAATTTAGGTGGCAAAAACATTTCTGAATTTACTAAGTAAAACCAAACTAAAGAGAAACAAAGGAGTGAGATTGACATGTAAAAAAGGCGAAATGAAAGCTGGCCCATAACAAATTTCATTAACAATAATACTTATAATGTTTCAAGGGAGGAGGGAAGAGCTGCTACAATGAACCTTATCTCCAACCCAGAAAATTAATAATTGAGGAAACCACCGGGGCCACTTCACCAGGGGGTTTCTGAGGAAGTGCTCGTAGCAAAATGTGTGAAGTAAGTGAATGTAGGAGAATGTATAAAAGCCATTTTGACTACCCAGGAGACTACTGGACAAACGATGAACCCATAGGTCCTGCATTCTCCTCGACTTGCCTCCTTTATCTAACAAAAGAGAACACCCTTGTATAACCAGGTTTGAGATTAAAAACTCGACCCACTTAGGAAGGTAGCATTAGAAACACAGGTAGACGTATCCAGACCTAGTTGCTTGGAATAAAAGGTCACTCACGGGTAAACCCTGGTAACATTGACAGATTTGATTCCAAAATTAAATTATATTACCATTATGTGACAGACCAAGGCTAAGCCCGTTGTCCATGGACTTGCGATTACTCAACCTCAGCGTCAGAAGTCGTCCTTGACACAAGATTATAACGTATGAAACCATTTCCATTTAAGCAAATGGACAGAGGAGTTAACTAAACTACTCCACCTTTCCCTCCTCAACTAGTTGCTTCTTTCTAACCACAAAGGCGGTAATCTTTACCTTTCTTCACTCATGCACATAGTTCATGGGATTTTCCAGAGTAGGTAAATCCCTTGTTGGTTTCTCTTTATATTATTCTTTTATAATTTATTTTTCCTTCACATCTTCTCAAGTGTGGTCCTTATCTGACTCAGCCAATCCGCCACTCCCGGTGAAGCCCCCTACCAATGTCCAGTGATAGGCGAGAGTAATGTGCCAGTTTTCACTTCCCGCGGGTAGATAACATTCGTTGAGGGCGGCTTCAGTTTGGGGAGAGTTTTGGTGCTCGTGTTTATTTAGAAATTATTACCTCATCTTTACACTGTCGAATTATGTATATCTTTCATTCTATTTCACTTCCCTCAACTTCGGTAATTTAGGAGTTTCTTAACAACATTCTGGTGTAGTGCCCTCGATGGTTGTCGACTTAAAACTAACCTAATCCTACTGATATCCAAGTCCTATGCGAAGAATTCCTACAGACCCTACTAAAGTACGCTCCAAATTTGGGCCTCTGCTGTTCCTTGGGTGGTATCAAAGTGGTTTTATTTACTTAAATCCAAAAAGCATAAGCAAATGAGGGCATCGCAACCCAAAGGTTTTCGAGGAGAGGTTCATAATGAAAGTGGTGAAGTTGTATGAAGAAAAACTGCATAGAAGTTACATAGCATCACTAATTTGAGTGTAAAAGTATTCAGGATCTTCCAAACTGAGAGAGTACGCAACTCTCAGGAACCCCAATACGGTACTAAGAGCCGCCGGGCATTTAACATCACCTGAATTGAGCCTGTTTAGAACAGGTCAAGAACGTATCGAATTTTCATTTGTAATGTCGTAATATTTGCATAATTTCATCCCAAATGTCTTGAATAAGATCTTTTTAGTTTTCTATTTCTATGTGGAGCAATGTTACTATCCAGAGCTTGAAACACTTGACAGCTTGGTATCAATTTCATTACTTACTTTTATTTAATTAACTCACTCAAGTTAAAAGCAATTACTTTTTAAACTTTATAAATAATTCTGCTAAAATACATAATATCTTTTGACCATTTTTTTCTTGAACTTTTCCCATCAGTGTAAATGTCACTGCTGGATTACCGTACAAATGACTCTGTTTTACGTTTACTTATTACAAATGATTTAAAGGCGAACTCAATTATTAAGGATTTAGAGGAGACCTAAATTCCGTTCGTGATTTAAAATCTAAACGTATGTTCCTATTAAATGACGTCAGTCACAGGCTCCTGTATATCCTATACATATAATGTTAATTAATCTGTATTTATCTGGTTGGCCAGAAAGTCCGGATTCACTTAAGAAGCGCAAAGAAAACAGCAAAAATTAATGGACCACCACCAACATTTATTCTTCAAAATAAAGTCCATCATTCTCTACCGATCTTCTTCCAGCGATCAGCTAGCCTCCGAATCTGTCCCAGATACCAGGTTGATGATTGGCCGGAATGTTGAAACGTCCGTACCACCTTGAGAACTTCGCCTGACCGACTGTGCCTTCTCCTTCAGTATGGCAAAGCAACTCATGTAGAAAGTTTTCGCATGTAACAGTAGCGAATCAAAACTCTAATTCCACTCCCTTCCAAACTCACTTCTGTCCAATGGAGTTTACACAAAGAGAAATAAACTGTGCAGGAGCAACAAACAACAACAGCGTAGGAGGTTGGCTAACCTAATGTAGTCGAATAAGTAAAGCTAAACCTAACCTAATGTTGGTGTTGCCCCATAAAATTTTGTTGTTTTCTTTCCGCTTTCTAACTGAGTCAGGACTTTCTGGCCAACAATATATAAGACACTCGATCTGTTTCTGCGGCCACAACTTTGTTCGCTCATCACTAACAGTCATCCACGCGTGAGACTAAACTGATATTATATTATATGATAGGGAGAGTGCACAACTCTCCTGAATCTGCCGTCATCCCCAAAATAATAATAATAATCAGCAGGTACAGATGATTTTTGTGACACAAAATAAGAATTTCAAAAAATATGCATCTGTATTTATCTGGAATAAGACATTTATCCCTGACGATGTCGGATACCTTTGCTAGTTCTAAATAATTAAAAGAGGCGCACAGATTTTTATATATTAATAAAAAAATAATCTAAATACTTAAAATAAATATATTAACCGTTGTTAAGAGTACTCGGTTTAAAACAGGGTTCTCAACCGGGGGTGCGGAACAGATCTATAAGGGGTGCGTTATGTTGCACTCAAGCATGGTTGATCTTTTTGGTGCGGAAGGAAATTATATTTGTTTATTGATTTCAATGATGTAATTGTGTAACTGTAAATACCTACAATTAATTTAAATAAGTTTCCAATAAAATATGTAAAATCTGAACAAAGTTACACCCACCATGAACCTGTTATTGATATCAATTATTTGGGGTGGAGGCAGGGGTGCAATAGCTACTTGGCGCTTTGGAATGGGTTTAACTATTGGTAGATGGTTAAGAACTATCGTTTTAAATTTAAAATTACGCATATAACTATTAAGGGATGATAAGTAAGCATACGAAGTCTTCCAAAATAACTTTGAAGAGAATCAACCCATAATGAAGTGGTTTGCTAGTGCTAGAGCCGAGTGGATAGAGCGCCTCGTACGTCTGAACTCAACAACAGGCGTAGTCGACAATTTGCATCTCACCACTTCTCCGATGACAATTTCTTTATTCAACATATGACCCTTTCCTTTGCTGATACATCTGTTATTTTGTGAAAATGAATTACTAGCACACACACCCAATAGATAACGTTCTGTATCATTAATTTTTTCTCACATGAAATTCTACTTTATTGGATTCAATTAAATCTAAACCTAATACTTATAATATCTTTACAAGGAAGGATATAGTGCCATTTAACGTATATCAGACAAAAGCAATCGTCATTCAGAAGTCCAATTAGTGAATGTGGTTTCAATGGTGTCTCTGTTCCCCAAGTCGTCAATGTCAAGTATTTTGGATGTTGTCAAAATAACAAAATCTGGCGAAAGAAAAGAATGAGATTTATCACTTATTTCAGCCTCCCTCGTAATGTCTTCGCTAATCTGTTTAGAAACGTCAGCATAATCCGACAGATTTTAAGAAACAGTGTCAGAAAATCTTTTTCCTGGAACGATCAAACGAGATTATACACCCTCAAGAATCGCTCCCACGTTTTTTTAATCAAAATAAGTCTAAAACAGCGAAAGTCAAATTAAAAATCAGTGAAATAAACTGAACTAAAAAAAAGGTAGCGAAATAAACTAACGCAAGTAACAAAAAAGGACATTCAAAAAGTCGGCAAAGGGAGAGATGGGTGCATGGGAGGAGGGAGGAAGTGGAGTGGTGTATTCCTCGTCCATATGTGGAATCATCAACTAATAGCCACATAATAGTCTCGCGGGAGATGGAAACCCGCAGGGGATTTGGACTCGTGCACTTGAATGAGGAGGCGTAGGGGAAGGGAGAAGGACAAAACGCAATAAAACGATACTAAAGGAATAAAGGAGCAAAGGGGCTTTAAATAGGAAGGAGATATTCAATTATTTAGGATCGTAGGGACGATGGATAATCAGAATGAGAGGGTTCCTTCAGCGTTATTTAATACACCGACAAAGTACATAAAATCACTGGTTTACGCGCGGCTGCGGGAACCTTGACGCGGGAAAGTCACCGATGCTATTCATAAACAAACTTTCGACAAATAACGGCCTGTATGTTTAAGCGTGTACATATGGATTGCAGTATGTTTCCGTAAATACCACCCATAACTAGTCTAGAAATGGATCTCTCACCTTTTTCTATTATCTATCCGAAAAAGAGAAATATGAAGGAAGATCGAGACAATATGGGTTTTTCCTTTTTATTTCGATTTTTCGGCCAAATTTGCGAGAAAAAAACCCTTTATTTAGAGACTTTGGCCTAATATAAATTATCGAGTTAAAGGACAAGGAACAACACACTCCGTCACTCGGTTTCGTTCTCTCGGCATAATCTCATAATCTTCATTTAAAGCAGCAATAATAGGCCCCTGTCTCCTCCTCTCTTCGTCCCTCATGTAATCTTCGTTATAATATTGGGGTTCTTCCACTCTCCCATAAATCGAAATTGTCACGCAAGAGCAGCCATTACGGGGCATATGTTTAAGAAGTCTCGCTCTTTGCGCACACAGTCTCGCATGCAATTAGATGAGAGACACTATCTAATCATTTCTCACTTTATGAATTGCCACTCATTGTTATGCGAATCCATAACGCAGTCTATTAATTTATTAATATATTTTATTGTCTTTATATTAAGCTTTCGTTCTCCCAATTTCCCATTAGGATACAGACGACCTTCCAAATTTAATGTTCTTTTCAACGACGCCACGGGTTGCATACTGAAACAGACCTTATTTAAAACATATTCAAAACCCTATATGTAAATATAACAAGGGAAAACCTAAAATTTTCCTCTTACAAAACACCGAAAATCAATTTTCAAGCAAAGAATCAAGTCATTTTTCCTCCTGTTTCCCTAAATGGAGGTTATTTCGAGATACCGCGTCAATTTTAATGATTCCATGTGTCTACAAAATACAACATATAATTTCCACACAAAAAAATGATCTAATTATAACCCAAGTTGTCTTAAAGACATTGTGGGTATAAAATGATTAGAATAGAGAATGAAAGACAATGCGAAAGGAAATAGCGTAAAAGGTCGTCAGTGAATGGGGAGGGGAGCGATCAAAGGATTGAAGTTAAAATCCTATTTAAAAAGAGATCTTAGCATTCTACAAATAAAAATCTGCTCCCCAGAAGACAATTCAGAGATCAAATGTAATCAACATATTTTCTTTCTGTCGATCTCAATAATCAGCCACTCTTGCTCATACATGTAAAAATATAACTCATTGTTATTACCATTGCTATACTCACCGCATAGCCTCACTGCCTACATTGCAGTTATCCCTACTATTGTAAGATACAACGTGCCATCACCTGTGAGTGAGAACCATCGCGTATAGTGCGATGGCAAAAGTGAAGGCTAAAATACCACCCAATTTATACACCTCTCTTTAGGGCTGTTAGATTGGTGTATTGCAGTGGTTCCCAAACTCTTACTGATCTTTACCCACTTTTCATATATAATCTTCAGCCATAGCCCCCCCCCCCCAATCGACATTTCGTGACTACAGTGACTGTAATCCTACATTTATTTAGGTCAATTATGAAATAAGGTCTGCTGAGCAAAGTCGCGTGCTCTCACTTATTCTGATTTATGACCTTACGACCTTCAAAACTTTCAATAATTCCCGGACTAAACTTGGGAGGACCTTGGCCGAATAGTTATGATGTTATTGCCAGATAATTCCCGGGCTAACCTTGGGAGCACCTTGGCAATTATTATATCATTTGAAAGAGAATGTAAAACAACATAAGGGTTTCAAATTTCGTTAGAATCTGCCGAAAGGTTAAGGTGTTGTTGACAAAACAAAATAATTGCAGTGTTAACCTTGGGAGACTTTGGCATTTATATCATTCGAAAGAGAATGAAAAACAACATAAGGGTTTAAAATTTCGTTAGAATCGGCAGAATAGTTACAATGTTATTGCCAAACCATAAAAAAGCAAAACGGGGACCGACCGACCGACATATTGAGATATAGAGTCGCATTACCTAGACTCGCACGCGACTAAAAACTCTGGCAATTCCTGTAATTTGATTCATTATACCTTATATTTTTCTTGTCTTAAATACTGAATTATGGAAACTTGTGGTTAACTTTTTAGCCAAATCTCAAATAAACATTAAAATGGTACAAAGGAAGTAATTTAATACACATAAAATAGTTTCCATAATTTGAGAGTAGGTTGCCTTATAATTAAAACTCATAATTTCTGCAAACCTTTCTCTAATATACAATAGAAAGAAACAAATTTCACTAGGTAAAAAGTGAAATGTAAAGCAATCTTGTCTTTTTTTTTACTGACAAATTTAATCATTCTGAAGGAAAACCTATCATGGGGAGTCATTAATAGCAAAACCAAGACCTTCAGTGGAAACATCACCTTCTCTTTTCCCAGAAAAAACTTTATGTGAAAATTTATTTCCTTCAAACCACACTTAAACTCAATGTGAAAGGTGAAGTTAAGGGCCATCAACCAGAATCTTAATTCTTGGGTTTGTTACACTCAAATCAGATCGTAGATCATCCTTCAGATCAATTCTATTGCGATATTTTGATTTTATATCAAAAGTTGGAAGAATTCAGCCTCACAGGAATAAGAGGATGCAAAGGGTAGTAGGTGGTGGAAAGCTAAGTACCATAAGTTTGGGCATGAAGCTGCCATTGATGACCAAAATACTATAAGAGATTGCCTTTCAAACTTCATTGGGATTTTTATGTGTACAGAGCCTCAGCTTATGCCCCCGCCCCTAAAGAAATGGTGTAGTGCCCTCCCTAGTCGACTATGATCCCCAGTTTGGGAAAAGCTGGTTTAATGGATATAGTCACTTAGTTGGCGTGGATGAGAAGTGTCCTCCAGACACTCCTGATGTAGAGTGGAGGTGTAACTTATCGATCCACTAAACAAATAAACCAAATATTTGAATTCGAACATAGACAAAAACAACAGAAAAGTTATAAAAGACTCCTCAAAAAAACCTGCAATGTACGAGCGCATATAAATACAAATTACAAGAGACATTTGTCTTTACAGTTTTCAAATACCTTTTTAACATAAAAATATATATTATTGTTTTTTTCTATGATTTATGACAAATGTTGTGCAACTTATGCAATTAAATGATAGATTGATTTGAATGAATCGGTCTAAGCTCTATTTAGGGAGTTATCTTTTGGTTTCCTCCTTTCTGGTGAGAGGGTAGTCGTATGTCGGAAACAAAATGTAAAACTCATGATCAAATGTACGAACTCAAGATGAGCTTTACCAATATGATCAAAAATGTGGCGTTTGTGTAAAAAAAAAAAATGTGTTGATACTCATAATTTCTGATTTTGGTTCGTGGTGAAAATATATGAAGGAACGAGAATTCCATGACTTCGAATCACTTGTAATCTCAGCTTACACCTTATACGTTTGGGTGTAGATTACCTTTTCTTTTTAGAATGAATCCAAAAAATAAAGTTTAAAAATAAACAAAAGTATTTTTATCAAATAGTTGGTAAATTAGAAAATTTTCTCTTAACTTTTCAAGTTGGCCAATATTCCCAGAGAAGGTTTAATTATGGTGCCGAAAAAATATCCTCAAATTTTGTCTCTTCAACTTACTAAATTTCTCAAAGATTTCCATCGATAGGTTAGTAATAATCTAGTGATTAGTAATCAAATGTGGAACCTTATTTTACTTTGTAATTCATGAACATTCACTATTTTAATGATAATGGTCAGACAACTTATTCAACCTGGAGATACTTACATAGAAACCTCAATTACTCGCGGTGCCAAAATTGTGGACAAAGATTGGAGTCAGAACAAAAAAACAACAGGGAAACAAGAGCAAACGATACAAAAACATAAAAAGGAATCAAATTCTCTTAGCATTTTTTTTTTAGGATTTTTATGTGGCCCCACGCAATGTTTAGTAAGCAGCAAATATTTATTTGCTAACTAGATATATAATTAGCAAAGATATCTAAATACTCTGGTAAACCTCAGGAAATTTACTTTCGAAATAGTTGAACAAAATAATAATAGTAAAATATTTGTTTAAGATCATTGAAACCCATTCCTATTTCGGATATATGTATGCAATGCCTCGTGTATGTCAATCCTTTTACCCAATCAGATCGTCCCAAAATGCTTAAAATCGGACTTTGATTCCAAAAATCAACATTACAGTTACAATTCCTAACACTGGAACGCGTTTCAAGAATTCGTTCTCTTATGAACTCAGTCGATAACTGCGAAAAAAATACGATATGTAGTTTATGTAATATTGCCTCTTTTTGTTACTTGATTCATGTAAAAATGTATATTGTTATAAATATACAGGAGGCGAGACGTACAAAAGTAAGGGTAATTCTCCCCAAAAGGATCTTGGTTTATAAGGGGGAAGTTTGACCTCAACTACACATTAATATGAATGTTCATAAGAAACATTAACATTGTGCTCAAATTATTCCAAGATGAGGAATGGTACTTTCAAGAGGGAGGATGGTAGCTTCCGAAAGGAATAAGGGGTGGGTAGCTCATAGGAGAGCCACCTTTTTCCGCTTTTCCTACCTCCGGAATCACCTTCGGCATTACCTTTAATCCATTAAGGGCCTATGTCGCCATGTGGGACCACAATTTCAAGTTACTTTGACTCGAAATATATATTGATTTAAGGGTTATTATATTGTATATATTTAGTACAATTCGGGCATCAAAGGGTTTATGTGGGTTACGCTAAGGATGAGTTAAACCACATTGAATACGGTAAGTCGCCGGATGGAGACCTAGTTCGGGTAAACTACTCTACACATATCATAATACCTGTGGTTCGTAGCCTACGTTAAACAGTAGGTACCCACTAATAAATAAATGACCTCAAAACGAGTGTGGGTCATTGGTAAAAAACATAGTTCCCTATATAAGTGCAGATCTATGGTAAACTTCCTACTATATGAGTGCAGATCTGTGACAAACCCCTAATAAGGGGATGCAGAGAGGCTTTAAACCTGTTCCCAAATGAGGGTAGACTGGTGATAATCTCCACAAATTGTTACCTTTAGCAACATTTGCCACTTTCTTGATAAAACAACAGATTTACCAGACTACCCTAGATTTGGGGCGTGGGGGGGAAGTCATCAAGAGAGATATTCCCCACGACTTACCCCTTACAATTGCCACACAAAGCTCCTGATTTTACCACAGATATATACTTTTTCTAGGCCTTCTTTTCCACTCAAACCACGGGTATCAACAGCGTATGACAACCGCTGTGAGGTCAGCCCTAACAAAATTCCATCCGGGAACAAATCATACCCATTGTGGTTTAGCACAATGGAGCTTGGCATTGTTATGGAGTGGTAGGATATTAAGGATAGATCAATACCTCTCCCCACGGCCCCTATTATTCCTCAACGCATTTTTACTCTATCTAACTTCACTTCTTTCCAAATCCTCTAAAAAAGACTGCTTGAAGAATTCCTTCCTTCGTTTTGGCCTTTAAAAATTCGCCCCCATTTCGGGGAGATTTTGAATCTAATCATTTAGTAATCTATTTATTTTCATCAGTCTCGAGTAATTAACCATTTAGAAATAATAATCTAGTGACTGATGTTTTGTTGATGGGGAGGCAATCGAAGTGGTCGAACTTACCTACCTGCCTGCTTCCCGCCCTTACCTTTCTTCTACGTCTAACGTCCTGAAAAAGCTAAAAGTATATAGTAAAAGTAGAGTGGAGAGAGTGTGATTAGGGGAAGTGGTGAAAGGGAATGAGTAAGAGCGAGAGTTGTTTGCCGGGTGACCAGCCATCTTCTAGTTTCTTCTTGCTGATTCATTTCTTACGTTCTTCTATCTTCATAAGATGGAGGTTCTTGCGTCTCTTTAGTTCTTTATTTCTTCTTTGGCAATCTATTATTAGTCTGTTGCAGACTGATTCATATTCTGATATAATAATGAGATTGGAAGCAATTTCAATTTTAAGTGTATATGGGAGCCGGGTCCCCAACGTCGGGTTTCCCGCTCCTGAAGCTGCCTCTATTGTTGAGCTCACAGTTCCCTAAGAGAGGAGATATTTTTTTTATAGTGCGTGGTTGTGTAAGGTTGGGGCCGTCTATAATTAGGTGTTTGATGTTTGGCCTTTGGTTGCATCTAGTGAATGATGGTGTCATAGCAAGATTTATTCTGTTTTTGTATTCTTGTAGTGAAGTGGAGTGACCTGACCTGAGTTAAGATAGGATCACTCGGTGTGTTTAGTGAAGTCTTAGAATGGATATTGAAAGTCGTTTTCGAAAAGTGACATCACGGGGTAAGAGTTCGTTTTCCAATGCACCCCCGTAACGTCCAGGTCAACTAGTCGTAAATATAGGTTCACCCTTGGTGCCTCGTTGGCCCGGCTAAAAAAGGGGTGATTCGACGAAAGAGAAGTTAACTACACCGAGTGGATACGGCGTTGGCCTCCCAACGTTGCGGGACCGGGTTCGATTTCAAATCCCGGTATGAGCGGACATAAACGTCAGCGCACGGAGAGATCTGGCTACCGATTGGTGGACGCGCTGTGCTCGCCCCGTTTTCGGGTGCGTAGATTTTACACCTCACACATAGCCAATCACAACAATGCTTTCTTTCCTCTCCCGCCTTCACATCACAACACACACACACACACACACACACATTCTGTTCCAAAGAAATCCTGCAGATGAGTATCTATATCCACGTACCTCTGACGCGGTACAAGTAACTCTCTCCCGAGGTGACGAAGGCTTCCACCTGAATGCGGTTTGATGTCAAAACATAGTACTTCCTGTCACCTCTCCCCCAAAAAGGACCGGCCCCTGGGGCCCTCGGGCCGACCAGCGATTGTCATACTGACCTTATATAAATTTCATTATCCGATCGGGGATCCTCCCAGTATCATGAAAGGATTGGCGCTGACTAACTAACTACACCGAATTTCTTGAAGAGATTTCTATATTAGTTCATAAATACGAGTATATTAAAACTTGCATTAAAATAAAATTATATCCGTTGAAAATGTTCGGGATTCGAACTTATAGTATCAAACGCTTCTCGTTCTTCGAGCCAATCTACTCCACTACCATCCACATTCCCCCAAAAGGATGTTTCATGTACCTTTACAAGTTAGCCATTGCATGGTAGCTCCATTGGTTCCATTTCTGCTTAAATAACCTAAATTCAACTCGATAA